>OX439347.1:17466062-18788446 GCA_949319445.1 Mythimna lalbum | reverse complement strand
CTTTCCCGGCTTTGGGTTACCGGGACAAGCCTTGAATATTTAGATTTTTGCCGTTAGAAAAGGAAAGATCTAGGGTTGCTCCTAACCCCAAATCTAATGTTATTAGCAAAAAGATTTGGAGTAATAATCGTTTTTTTTTTGTGCATTAATACTGTTCTGACATGTCCGCTCTATGCTCGGAGATTTTCGGCCAAAGTTTGATATTCAAGTCAGGTCACATCTGAGCTCACAACCACCATGAGGAGCCAAGGAATGTGGTCGCAGTGGCTGAAATCGGAAACAAGGCATCAGCCGTAGGGGTCGAAGTCTACTGGGGCGAAGGTCTGTTTCCGAAAGAGAGGCTCGGCCCCGCTATAAAAAGCAAGAAGGAAAGGGGTGGGTTTTTTAGTCAGTGAAAATCTGACACTGATGCCATTTGGATGACTTTTAGCAACAGAACCAAAAAAAAAACATGGCGTCAGTCAGTCAATCAGTTTGTACATCAATCAAAATGCGAACAAAAATGAGAATTGATCTCAAATACAGCATCGGAAGTGTCTTTGATTTGATGTTTTTTTTGGCCACAAGTTTTGTTGATGCCGATTTCCGAAACTAGTTAAAACAATCAATGTTTTATTGTACAACTAGCAATTTCCTATGAAACTGGTTGGCATCCTTAGAGTTGCAATAATTTTGGATGTGATTGCAGAGAGACAGACCAACAAACAATATTTAGGTTAAACTAGCTTCTGCCTGCGGCTTCGCTAGCTTGCATGTAGAAAATAATATAATCAAAATAAAAAGTGTTCCATGTGCACGCGAATCTCACGAAGATGTCATCAAACAGTGAGAGCCCAGCGGGGTCGAAGCCTACTGGAGCAAAGACTAACATCAAAGTAAAGACTGACATCCCGCTCCACCCCAGGACAAGAGAAGTTATTGTATGATTTCTAATCTAAAAGAAAAAAAATAAGTTTATTCAGGACATAACGTAACCGTGTCCCCAAATTTTATTCTTATCCGTACAGCCGCCTGAGCGACGTGGCGTAACAAACATATACATACACACACATAGGTACATATTTAAACTTACGCTTTTATAATATAGAATGATTAATTATTCTTTCGATGGTCTATTGGTGGTTATCGGAACTACGAGTATTGAGATCCTGAGCAGTGTGTTACTAGATCTTTCATTCTCTTCAAATTCTTACTGAATAGTTAAAAGCAGTGATGCTACTCATTGCTTACCATTTTGTTGAATCGCAGTTAAGCATTAGTTACTAGTTATATTATTAAAAACTAGCGGCTCGTCCCGGCTTCGCACGGGCAATAAATATGTATAATTTTTTTTAAATAATTTTTTTGAAATCGGCTCTGTAGTTTTTGAGTTTATTCATTACAAACAAACATACACACAAAAACTACAAAGTCCCTCTTTATAATATTAGTGTAGATAAAGTTATTATAGTTTAGGTATACAATTACACTCAATACAGAGTATCCATCGCGCTCATGTCGTGGTAGCCTTCACGTGTAAAAAGAGGGCGCCAGGTCACAAAAACAAAAATATAATTGCTGTCATGTCAAACAATCCCCTGAGGACGTGTTGAAAGGTGTTGGTTACTTTTCACACCCAATTTAACGACGACGAAATTAAATCCTCCATAATAGAGGTGAGTCTTTGTAATTTACCTGCTGCGGTTTCTTTTTTTAGGTGAGAAAACCAGCCAATGACATCCTGGAGGGATGTCATTGGCTGGTTTTCTCACAAGTAAAAGTTTGACACTATCTCCAGCTCTTGGGCAGAGCTGGAGATAGTGTCAAACTTTTACTGACTAAATACCCACTCCTCTATATCCTGTTCCTTCGTTGCCTTTCGTACCGGGACCTAATCCTTCGCCCCAGTAAGCTTCGACCCTGCTGGGCCCCTACGCTTTGCTGACAACTCCTTGAGGCGCGCTTGAAAGAATACGCGCCGTCGACGTCTTAAACTCGGTCCGGTTGGTTACTGGCTCGGACGGTTACTGCTGCGGTCTTCCCATCCGATTATAATTTAGGTGTCTTCAAGGCTAGAGTGAATAGGCTTTATTTAAACTAGTTTGCTTCACCATCATCGATTGCATTTCTCTGCTTACCAGGCGGAGTTGTAGTCAAGCACTAGTCTATATTACTTAAAAACAAAGCTGATACCATTTCCTGGTACCAATTAATTATAAATCTTCGGATTAATTGCAATCAAATAACTATGTTAAATCCGTTTCCGTTTTTCATTAATTTGCTGATTGCTCCGCTCTTGTAGGTTGCAGCGTGATGTTGTGTGGCTATCCAAAATTTAGCATTGTTTTTTATTCGGACCAGTATTTCTTCAGATTAGCGCTTCTATACAAACGTGTCGATTCAAGTAATATGGGACAAGGGAATGAAGAAGAAGAAGAATACATTGTCACATTTTCTATGTAGTGTCACATCTGTTACTCAAAAACTAAGTGTAAGTATATCTATTTGTTCTTAATTACCTAAACATCTCAAAGGTAATTTAGAATAAATGGTCGCCCATTATTTCTTAAAAGACATAATAGATAAAAAAAATGTGACATTGTATATAATTATCGTATTGCTCATGAGTTCGTGACTGTTCGTCTGTACTGTCTCCATAAAAGCAATATTTAAGTCATTTCCTCCACTCAATACAATCAAATAAACCAGATTAGCGTTTTTTTTGAGGTAGGAAATTATCAAATGACTCCCCCCGCTCTAAAGTGGAGCCAGAAGGGCAAAGCGTGTCCGACTTTTACTGAATAAAATCCGTGCCTTCTTATACCCATCCCTATCTAGGGCTACAGTAACTCTATTTAACGTTCCCCCAGTAGGATTAGCATGACTTTTGCATCCCTCGAGCGCCAGAGGTCCATTGACCCAGAAAATTGCACTGTTTACGACTGTTTACGTACCTAAGTCACCAAAAAAATAAAAAATAAACTTTTTCTGATTTGTTCTCGGAAAAACAAATAATGTAATATAATATATAGAAAAACCAAAATTATCGTCCAAATAAATTTCGTATAAACGTGTGTACAAAATGAAAATTAAGCGTTTTTTCGTATGTACAATCGGCGACTGAGTTGATTGAATAAAAATAAGTAAGTATTAGAAACTTCACAAATGTGATCGATATCAAAATCAAGAAGCCTCTAGTGTTTTAGCAATTCGATCTTTTACATTTACAGGATGCATTTTGGAGAGTGTGCGCGGGAATTACATCACTTGATTCCGCCATCTCATTACTACCATCGGACAACCTGACGTACGGCGAGTATCCAACCTTACGTTGATGAATCCTCTACTGTCCGATCTAAGCGTTTCGCGTATCAAACCCTTATAGGATCACTTTGTCGTGCATGTGTTGGTCTCTCTGTTAAGTCCCTTTATCTCCGGAACGCATGGAGATATCGAGTTGAAATTAATCTGTGGTCCTTTGATGCTGTGGAAAAATCAAACTTCTAAGTCAACGGTCATTTATGTCGCAAAAAACGACTACTCGATATTCATAGGGCCCTTCCCGTTGACCCAGAATCACGAAATTAGGCATAAAGCAATCATTAAATTGAAAAGTTTTTATTTCACATAGGCTTACATGAGCACTTATAAAAAGTCAAAAGCTAGTGCACAGTTCCAAATTGGTCGTTTCGAAACAGTTCAAGGAGTTGTCAGCAGCAGGAGGGGCCCAGCTGGGTCGAAGCCTACTGGGGACAGGGTTGTCCGAAAGGGAGCTCGTGCCCCGGTATGAAGGCTAGAAGGAACGGCGCGGGGTTTTTAGTCAGTAAGAGTCTGACACTATCTCCCGCTCCACCCAAGTGCGGGCTTTGTCAAAGATGATTTTCCCCTTCGAAAAAAAAAAAAATCTGTTGTGATTTTTTATGTAACTAAAAACAAAAAATGTGTTTTTAGTTACATAAAAAATTACTGTTTCCAGATTCACACTTTTTTTGCGATTCGAAAAAAATATTTAAGACTCCATTCAGGAATATATATGAACTGTTTACATAGGTAAATTAAGGAACCCCCTAAGTGCGCAAGTGCGACTCTCACTTGACTGGTTTTTTTTTCGTCTAACTAATCAACTAACAGATTTTTGAGTAGGTAAATGTTAGTCATTTCACAAGAATCTGATCACTGCTTAACCAAATCTAGTTAACAGTTATGATTATGACATATAATATATCTAACTAAAACGTAGTCCTACCAAAGTCCGGAGAGTTTCAATATCGCGTGACGTCCCTTATAAATGGCCATTCCAAGCTGTCATGAATGTAGACGAAAAGATCCTCACAAAATGAGTCCCGCGGCGTCCATATTGGAGTGGTTGTCCACGTCGCTGGATACTAGTTGATAACTTGTGTAAACGACCTAGTATAGGTACCTAACATAAAAACTACATTATACAACATAAGTTTTAGTATATGCGAAACCCTAAACACGTGTCTAGTATTTTTATGTAAAGAATTTAAGCACAAAATTTATGTAAAGAATTTAAGCACAAAATTTTAATAACTGTATCATAAAAAATCACGACGTTATAAGCTTGTAATGTCAGAAAAAATACATTGTCACGCCAGTACCGTAACCAGCCTTTTATGCGCCCGGTGCGAGCTTCTATAACTGCGCCCCTAGAAAAAGTACAATACAAACAAAAAGGACTAAGTATATAATTTTTGCGCCCCTTCGGTAACTGCGCCCTGTACCTGGGCACTGCTGGCACCGCCCTATTTACGGCACTGGTCACCGGGCCATTCAGACGACTGAGGTGTTGTTTTGCACTTGCACCCAGCTGTTTGCTGGTGCCTAATGCCCGCTATGACCTGCCGTGACCTGTGTTGTACTTAGTGTCGGTGGTATCTAACTTGTGACCTTTTTAAATATTTTTGAGAAAAAATATAACATGATGTAAAAACTTTTGCAACCTATTCAATTAGGTACTGATTCTAAATAAACTATATTCAGGTATCGCATAAACTAAACAACCTAATGTGGTATACAAAATCAGCAGGTAATAAAATGAGTTCAGTGAGTGAGGACTATGTTGATTCCTTTTTTTTTGTTTCTCCTAACCGTATGTCTGGCAATTTGAGTATTTTCTGCGGCCTACCCAAATGTCCTTTCATTAGTATTATTCGTCAAGTCGTTGAGCTCCTTAGTAGTCCTGACTTGAGCTTTGCGAATACTGACAAATGCTTACACTGAATGGACGAGCCACTCAAATCTGTATGGTTCTTTCTTCAAAAGACCTTCTCAGACTAATCGGCATGGTTCTCATGTGATTTGACCATTACATATTTACTGTATGGACTTTAAAAGAGCCTTTGACCCCTGAGTTTGTTTCGGTGTTTCTTCTCAGGGTAGTCACCTAGGAAAAACCGGCCTCATCTAGCTTAACAAGAAAAAAAAAAAAATTATGTGTAAAACTGTTTTTTAAACCTATTTGCAAAAATAAATATCATTTATCATTTGGCAAAAACAATTTACGAGTATGTAGTAATATACATTTTATTATCATCATCCTTAACTGCCTAACTGTTTCCATCTACCCAAGATGGCTTAGAAAAAGGAAGAGTTACACTCGATTTCGATACAATAATCTAAAGGCGGTCGCCTTCTTCTGCGAAGCAGTAGGATGCTAGCGAAGAAGGCGACTGCACGCGTGAGAGAACGGCCATTCACGTCCCAGCCGCCGGGATCTCGACTCCGATTTCCAGCACTGTAGACGTGGGCTTGCGGACGAGGAGTAATGGGTAGCTCGCCGTCCGGTCGTCCTGTAACAGTTTGGACTGAAGGTCGAAGCCTACTGGGGCCATTAGTTTACTTCCGAAAAGGAAACTCGTGGTCCTGGAATGGACAGGGCAAAGAAGGAACATAAGCCTGGTTTTAGTCAATAAAAGTCTGTCACGCCCTAGAGTGAAAGAAGTCATTAAATGATTTCCCAAACTAAAAAAAGGCCAGCTAACCTAAATATATACCTAATTATACTTTAGCCTCACAACGCAACTAACTAGTAGCCTTAGTAGGTACATAGAAACTTACCTATGTAAGATATATAATATTAGCACGGTAAAGTTTATACCTGAGTAAGATTTAGTTCTAATTGCCCAAATTAATTCATGTCTGTAAGCCACCTGTTGCCTACTGGAGCCAAGGCTCGGCCCTGGTACGAAAGGCAAGAAGAGGTGGGTTTTTTAGTCAGTATCTCCCTCTCCACCCAAGGGCGGGGGATGTCATTTGTATGATTTTTATCCACCAAAAAAAAACCTTTTGATATTTTCTCTTCAACAAAATATATGTCTTGTCTTCACAAAGAAAAGTACCAACCGTTAGCTCTTAAAAAATCATCAATTGTAAACTTTTTATTTTCAATAAGAGTCAGTCTACAATAAATCTCAATAATTTACAATGTATCTCACTGTAAATTATTGAAATTTATTGTATTTGAAATAATTTATTCATAATACGTCAAGAGTTTGAACTCTCTTAAGATTTATTATAATCTGATGGTGTTTGCAATTGTCTGGTGGCAAGGTTGGCGAAATAGTTGATCGATTAGCTGCTGCACTGCGGGTCGCGAGTGGCGCGGGTTCGATTCTCGCACGGAACATTACTCGGATTACACGGATATTATAAACTAACATAATTTAATTTATCTTACCCGAACTCACTAACCATGTATAAGCCAGTAAAGGCTTTAGTGGTTTTCAGTATAAAAAATAAATGTATACTTTGCTTTAAAAAAAAAATATCTGTGTGGCCTACAGATAATTACCTCTAGAAAGCTGCTTTATTCCTGAGTGACATAGGCTATATTTTATGTACGCGGGTGAAGCCGCGGGCAAAAGCTAGTAATAATTAAACACACAGTTACAAATCTACCCAAACGTCCCAAAGGATGCGCGCACCACGAAATTAATTTCCTTATAAATATTGACCTAAACAATAAACTGACAAACAGTATCACATTTTTCTAGCAAACGAATCAATTTATTTATTTAATAGCTGACCCATTGCCCTCTGGGTAACTTTGAGCCTTCTGATGAGGCCCATTGTGAGCGACCACGTTTCGGCACCATATGTCATCACTGGCAACACGCACTGGTCATAGACTTTCGTCTTGAGACACTGTGGTATATTGGACGAGAAGATCGGGATCGAATCAGAAATGAAGATATCGGCAGGAGAACCAAGGTTGCCGACATAGCCCGAAGAATCGCCAAACTTAAGTGGCAATGGGCAGGGCACATTGCTCGCAGAACAGATGGCCGTTGGAGCCGAAAGGTTCTGGAATGGCGACCTCGTACTGGAAGACACGGCGTCGGAAGGCCTCCTACAAGGTGGGCCGATGACCTGGTGAAGGTTGCGGGAAACCGATGGATGCGAGACGCACAGGGTCGATCATTGTGGCGTCACTTAGGGGAGGCATATGTCCAACAGTGGACGTCTGTCGGCTGAAATGATGAAATGATGATGAATACCTTACCCGGTGAACTTCGTACGCCTATGAGTTAATAAATATAGTATAGTATCTACATATATGTAGGATGTGTAAAAGGAACGTATGAATGATGTGTGAAATGAAGCGTAAGAGTGTGTGATTCAAAAAAGGAACGGTATGAAAGACACAGAAAAAAGATGGCGACTTATGACTGAAGAGCGACAGACGACAGGAGAGAAGGTGAAGATGTAAAATAAGAAAAGGTGGAAAATAAAGTCAAACAACTGCATCTTCAACAGTTTTATTTCCTCTTCCACTCTGCTGCAATCCCATAATACTACATTTTTGGGGGCTCGTCCGGGATTGCTAATAAAACGCGGAAAGTCGAAGAGAAGAAGAGAAAAAAAAAAAACAGTTGAATGTGGCGACGTCTAGGCTTGGAATCTGAAACGACGACTGAAAAGGCGAAGACGAAAGACGAAAGGCGTAATAACAGTAAGACGAAAGACGGATCAGACGATATCACGATGACGGAGACCAAAGATTTATTTTGTACCATGTATGAAGTTACGAAATTTAGTGGCGAAGACCTTACATACACCGCTGAAAAATGGGCTCAGGATCTTGACGACAACGCGGAGATTTTTGGATGGTCACCTCAACAACGACTTATCATCGCCCGTAGGTCGTTGACAGGAACCGCTGAGCTGTGGTTGAAAACAGAGAAGGTCCATAAAACTTATGAGGAATTAAAGGCAGCTGTCCTCAAAGAATTTCCTGATGTTGTAAACAGCAAACAAATGCATGAACTTATGGCGGCGCGTAAGAAGCGGAAAGATGAATCATGTTTACAGTACATGTTAATAATGAAAGAGATGGGTAAGCGTGCCAAGTTTCCGGACTATGTAGCTATTCAATACATTGTAGACGGCATTACTGACTTGGAGATAAACAAGATGATGTTGTACGGCGCGGTGACCTACCCAGTGCTGAAAGAGAAACTGATAGTCTACGAGAACATTAAGAAAAAAGCGGTAAAGCAGAATGTTGAACGACAAGTAAGGCGGTCTGCAGAGTCAGGCAGAGAATCCATATCGGGATCCCCTCAACATTGTTTTAATTGTGGGGATAAGGATCATAAAGCAAAAGCGTGCCGTAATGGGTTGAAGTGTTTTCGATGTAATGAATTCGGCCATATTAGTTCAAGATGCACCAATCCGAGCGCAGCTGGACATTCAACAACCGCCAAGACGTCGGTAAAGCAGTCGGAAAAGGAGTCGAAGGAAGACTCGGCTATGTTCGGGGAATCAGCGAAGTCGGCAGCCATTGAAAGTGCTACGTCGGGCTGTCATGTCAAAGATGTCAAGATGGAGATGAACGACGTCACGCAAGACGTAAAAAACAAAGCGATAAAATTAGTAAAATTAGGCGAGAAAATAATAAGTGCGTTAATAGATACGGGCAGTGATGTCAACCTAATTTCGGAGGACTTGTGGAGAGAATTAGACGTACCGTGTCACATCGATAATGTGGTATTGTCGGGACTAGGATTTTCTAAAGTAAGGCCGTACGGAAAAATATTTGTTTGTTTACAGATTGATGAACAATGCTATTCTGATGTAATATTTCATGTAGTACCTGAAGGGTCAATGCCCTATAAGTTAATAATAGGTCAAGAGTTCTTACAAAATGTTGTGATGGTAGTTCGTGAGGGTGCTGTATGGTTGTGTGCACAAGATGACGAATGGTCGTCGCGAGTAAATTGTTGTGTGAATGCCGTTGATGTTGCAGATCACATTTCTGACACAGATATAAAGAAGGATGTTTTGCGGCTCGTAGAAAACTACAAGCCTCTTCAGACGAAAGAAGCTCCGATTAAGATGAAGATACTGTTAAAAGACGACGTGCCAATCTCTCAGCTTCCCCGGAGGATATCACACATGGAACAAAAAATAGTCGAACAGGTAGACGAGTGGTTACAAAAGGGAATAGTTCAGGTTAGTTTTTCTGAGTACTCTAGCCCTTTAGTACTGGTTAAGAAGAAGGATGGCTCCACACGTATTTGTGTCGATTACCGTCTATTAAATAAAAAGATAGTGAAAGCCGAATTTCCACTACCAATCATCGATGACTTGATAGATAAGTTGAAAGATGCAAAGGTGTTTAGCGTATTAGATCTTAAAAACGGTTTCTTTCATTTGAAAATAAGCGAAGTTAATTGGAAAAAGGCGAAACCAATAAGACGTGAGATAGAATATTTGGAAGCTGTTAGGAAGTTTAGACATTATTTATATGGAACTAAAATGAGGTGTAAAGAAGACGTGGAGGTATATAATCTCTTGCAACAAGAAGTTATTGAAGATTTTAATGAAAGTAGAGAGAACTTAAGGTTGAAAGCCAAGCAGCAAATTCAACAAATTCAAGAGGAGAATAAGAAAACATTTAATGCAAAAAGGAAACCAAGTTCAACATATGAACTGGATGATTTAGTGGCCATCAAGAGAACTCAGTTTGGTCCAGGTCTTAAACTTAAACCTAAGTTTCTGGGACCCTACAAGGTTACTAAAGTTAAAAGAAATGATAGATATGATGTTGAAAAGCTGTATGATACTTCTGAGGGGCCAAAGAAGACCTCCAGCTCAGCAGGCAACATGAAGAAATGGCCAGGTAAAGATGAATGAATAGGAATGTGAGATGATTTGTGTGTGATAGCTGTGTAAATAAGACTACTCAGTATCCTCATGAATACTAAGTTAGGATTAATCTTTTAGGCGGTTATGTTAAACTTTGTTTTGCGAATACATTCTATTTTTGTTTTGGTCGCAGGAAAATGTATTGTGTTATGTTTAACATCAAAATGATGTGCTATAAGGTGTTGTCTTGTAAAATGTTTAGTATGTAGTTTTTTCAAGAAGTTAAGTTTCAGTTATGTTAAGATTATAACATACGTACCCCTAAGTGTTAGTTAAGTAAGATGTACGAGGGATGCAAGGTAGATAACGTCATGATGTGTATGTAGAAGTGGTATCAGATGTGATTAATATCTGAGGGCAGATATGAAGCAGGACGGCCGAATGTAGGATGTGTAAAAGGAACGTATGAATGATGTGTGAAATGAAGCGTAAGAGTGTGTGATTCAAAAAAGGAACGGTATGAAAGAGACAGAAAAAAGATGGCGACTTATGACTGAAGAGCGACAGACGACAGGAGAGAAGGTGAAGATGTAAAATAAGAAAAGGTGGAAAATAAAGTCAAACAACTGCATCTTCAACAGTTTTATTTCCTCTTCCACTCTGCTGCAATCCCATAATACTACATATATCTTTCGATATAGTCAACCGATTGCGATGAAACAAAGCCTAAGTTTCGGGGAGTGTGCACTGCAATTGCACAAACTAATTCCGCCAAGTCTATTCCATCCACAAGACGAACGGCATTGCGCTACCGGTACATGGTAGACATCTCACCCATACGCACAAGGCGTTTTGGGAATACATTTATTGTGCATAGAGCCAAGGACCACACCATTTTCTTTGCTCCTGATTCCCTGCCGGAGTCAGTGTTTCCTGACAGCTACAACTTAAGGTGTACGTGCCGGTGGGCCCGTCGGCTTTGGTGTGTATACACCTATAGGGATCATCAAGTCAAGAGTAAATAGGTTACTTCTAGACAAGTGTGCTCCATCGTTGACCACATCATCGCTTACCATCAGGTGAAATAGTGGCCAAACGCGAGCCTATCAATAATATAAAAATAAAGAGTAATATAATAATATGTATATAAAGGTACACCCAATTTTAATGTATAAAAGTTATCAACATCGATAACGTACATTTTACGCGATACGCGCACAACTGAAACCTTCTACAGATTTATTATAATGTATGTATAGATATCATCAACATTCTCCACAACACGTCGTAACTTTCCAAATGATAATAAAAAACATGATATATATCTCAATAAGAGTAATCCAATGAATATTTTCATTTAAACTTCCATATTAACCATGATATAAGACCCAAGTAATTTCTGACTTGATAAAAAATCTGTAGTTTCTCGTTAGGGTTCCGTACTCTAACAATAAAAACTGTACCCTATTGCTAAGACTCTGCTGTCCGTTAATTTGTCACTAGGCTTTATCTCATGAACCGTGATAGTGAATTTTCACAAATAATATATATAATTATTTCTGTAGCCACTATAAAAACAATTACCAAAAACAGAATAAAATAAATACCTATTTAAGTATCCCATACAACAATTGTGATTTTTTTGCCGTTTTTATTTTGCTATTCACAGTACGGAGCCCTTCGTGCCCGACTCCGACTCGCACTTGACCGGTATTTTTTATTACTCATAACGTTACTGATACAGAAGTGCTATAAACTTTTAAGTACTTATGTAACTTGTCTCTGTCAAAAAGTTTATAAACTTATTTTCATCTTAATCTTTTTAATATTTTAAGGTGGGCTTTAAAAGATAAACATAAATATTGTTTCCCCAAACGACCCTGCATCTTCGATAGACACGTGACCGGTCGTTGTGGCGACGCTTGGGGGAGGCCTATGTCCAGCAGTGGACGTCTTTCGGCTGATATGATGATGATGATGATGAAACGACCCTAATGAGACTCATATTTTTGAGAATAAATATTTGTTTTAAATTATGCGCCTAGGATGATACCTTTCATGCTGTCAAGGTTGCGGAATTGAACAGTAACTGTCGGCACACGGGCTTCAAAAAAACGCCGCTTCAAGCTTAATTTTGAGGCGGCCTTTTTATATGCCTCGTGTGCGGCGGTGCCGCCACAAAAAAACGCTTGAAGCGGCTTCAAGCTTCACCGGGCACAAGAGGTGTCACGCGCTTCAGCTGTTTTTTTGCGGCGGCTTCTAACTTTTTTTATAGCCGCTTCTAGCATTTTTTTGAAGTCCGTGTGCGGGGACAGCTAGTGTGATGCGCCCTCTTGCTCTGCTCAAAAGCAATAGAAGTCATTGGACGATTTCGGGAACCTAAAACAAAAAAAAAAACTAACGCAAAAAAAAAATGAATAAGTTCATAAGTATAGGTACATCTTCTTCAAACAATTACCTTACAAACAAAATATATCGACAAACACTTATCATTATGACATGGCAGTCAATAAATATAAAGATTGATAGCTAAACCTATGTACTTTAATTAATCTTGCTGATCACAGTAAAATTACAAAATAGGTACCGCCTGAGGCAAGAAATCTAATATACAGTTGACTTTGGTCGTACCACGGTAGAAATTACACCGTTCGTGAAACTGTGCGCAAATATAAACTCATTTTGAAAATTATTTAATAAAATAATTTTCACTCTAATAATAAAAAGTTTATGTCTATGTTTGTTGCTTCTTTACGCTTAAAGGATTAAACAGATTTCGATGAACCTTGGTTTTTTTCAACTAAGTTTTCGTTCTTTCTTTTTTTTTGCTTTGGGCCTTTGGAAAAACATTTTCATTTTCCTTCCAATATAATTATCGTTTTAAAAATCTTGTATTGTCGTCATTACATTTTTGTTTTTTTTTTTTTTGTTAAGAGATATCCAATGACTTAATTACATCTACGCCACGGAATTTCACTAGGAAATTAAAAGTGTTTTTTAAATAATATTGGTGCTTGACTGCGATCTCGCTTGATGGTAAGCAATGATGCGATCATTGATGGTGATGGTATATATTAGTTTATTAAGAGCCTATTGTCTTGAAGACACCCAAATTATACTCAGATCATGTATATTCAGATTTAATATTAAGTATTGCTTTTGCCAGCGGCTTCGCCCGCGTGAAAATAGAAAAGTACTTGTTTCTCAGGGATATACTTAGTATCTTTTAACTGGTGAAAAGAATTTTCAAAATCGATCGAATAGTAGAAACTAAAAATCACATCTTTCCTCTTTATAATATTAGTATTGATTTAATTAAACATTTATATCAGCACATTTAATTTTATCAAACGGTTTAGAGTGCCCCTCGAGCGCCAGGGGTTCATTGACCCGGAAATTTCACTGTTTACGTATATTACCAAAAAAAACAACGTTGTCTGAATTTTCTCGGAAAATCAAATATAATATATTTAAAATAATATATAGAAAAACTGTATGGGACGCAACCTGTGTCGATACCCTTGCGCCATCCCATATTCCAAGTACGGCGGGCTGTGCTGGTGCTGCTGCTTCTGCTGCTGAGACCCTTAAACGGCGCAAATACTGTAACCTTATTGGTAATTACAGTTTTGAGCCGTTTGGGGTCGAAACGCTTGGTTCATGGGGTCCGAGTGCGCGTCTCCTTTTCAAGGATATTTCACGCCGGCTGATCGACACTTTACGTGACCAGAGGGCTGGCTCGTTCTTTGCCCAAAGAATTAGCATTGCCATTCAACGTGGCAATGCTGCCAGTCTTCTGGGCACATTTCCGGATGACAGCGATGTGGAGGAGTACTTTGACGCCTGAGCGTGCTTTGTCTTTTTGTATCATATTTATGTACATAGTTAGGTTTTAGTTTAAATAGTTTATTTAGTATTAAAGTTTTTTTTTAATGTATATATGTAATAGAAAAACCAATATTTTCGTCTAAATAAATTTCGTACAAACGTGTGTACAAAATGAAAAAATAAGCATTTTTTCAAGGTCTCCAAGTTGTACAGACTTATGTACCTACAATCGGCGCTCGAGGGGCTACTTGTTACTACTTAACTTTTTCAACGGTACCTATCTCGTATACAACGTGTAACGTTAAATGCGCAAAACCTCAGACACCCCAAATGATTTTTAATTTAATTGACCTAATTCTGTGAGAAAAAAAATCATTTAAAAATTTTTTGAGATTTTATGTGCAATTTTAGTTTGTTAAAAATTAATACGAGTATCTGCATTGAAATAAGAACTTTTATTGCGGTGTGTATGAGAAAATTTGATTGGACTACAACCATTTGTGTTTGTTTACCTGTTCCGGCGGGTTTGCGCACGTGATGGCTTGACCTATTCATAAATAGACAGATCGACATTTTAAGATTTTTCTGAAAAATTTAACCTATATTAAAAAGTGGTTTTATTGATTCTGCTCGTTATTCTGATCAAACTATTTTCAGGTTTTGCACTTTTAACGTTACACGTTGTAGATGACCCTATAAAAATAACTCTTTAATTTAAGGTTTCCATGTACCTTAAGTGGACTGTGCCTACAAATGCGTGGGTTTAGGGTCTTTTCGTACGTTGAAAGCTTTCGGGTCAGATTATGACGCCGGTGGTGACGTCATGCTCATTGATATCAGTCTGGATGATACGCACGTGGGTAGGCCATTAGAAGCTCAGTGTAGCTTGCTGAGTAGTGAACGAAAATACTGATCAAGCGGTTAATAACCCCGAAATAGATGGAGCCGTGTCTGGGATGTATGCGGGAACATTTGAAAGACTGACCGTGCTAACGCAAATGGCAACTAAAGAATATAGGTGGGTTTTATTCAGTAAAAAGCTGACACTCGTTGTTTTTTTTTTTTGTTTCATCCGACAACGGCAGAAAACATTTGATGAGTAAACACCTCAAAAAAATGATTGGGAGTTTGTCGAATCCTGAACAGACGAAAATGCTACAAATCTTTAAGTTAAGAGTGAATAGGTTACTTCTAGGTAAGCGTGCTCCATCGTCGCTTTCCATCAGGTGAGATAGAGGTCAAGCGGAAACCTATCAACAAAAAAAAAATTGGCTAGATGTGAAAAGAGAAAAGCTGAATTAATTGTGAAATAAACACGAAAAAGATATCTTAAGACTTTTGAGACATTTATATATTTGGATACACGGTGTTTTTAATTTACCATTTATAAGTAGACCATCATTTCTCCACACTCTTAAAGGAGGCCTATGTCCACTGTTAGACTTAGGCTTCTCCCAAGTGTCGCCAAAATGAACGGTCCTGTGCGTCTCGCCTCCATCGGAGTCCTTTACCTTTTACCAGTTTACCAGGTCATCGGTCCACCTTGTAGGAAGCCTTCTAACATTGTATCTATGGCTGAAACATTTCTTCTTTGAAAACAAAATTTAAAAAAATTCCTAACTAAAAACAAAAGATATTTTCTCCAAGAAAGTGAAAAATAACCACGACATAGAGTTCAACGATCGTTCGCAGGAGTAGTTGGAGACTTATTAAATCTTCCAGTCCAGGATGCCACAACAGGTAAAAGTTCTAAATTGGTCTGAAGAACTTTAGCGACTCGATAAATCCGCTTAATTGCACATATGAGAACGTCTCTATTTGAAATTAGGAAAAAGTTATCCAAGAAAATAATTCTACCAAATTAATAAAATTTTCCAATATTATCAATTCGAATTGTAACGTATTGTTAAAATTTTAATATGTCTGGTAAATTTTATAAAATACTAGCGGCTTTGCCCGCATACATAATCAAAAAGAATATAGCAGCTTTCTATCGTTAAAAATAATTTCACAATCGGAATAGCACTTTCAGAGATAATCTCGAGCAAACAAAAAAAATTAAAAACAAACTTTACTTCTTTATTGTGTGTATGGATATAATGTGAAGTCGTTTGACTTTTTAGACAGACTGTAATAATTTTGTTCAGCTTTAATATCTAGGTACTGTTGACTCTCTATATAACTGTTGGTATAAACTGTTGTGTGTTGTGTTTTTTACAGTTTTCAATAAATACACCTATAAATATATTTATAATGTAAATACAAAATTAATACACTTACTATATATAAATTTAAAAAATGTATTTTGAAAAATTAACCATCCCAGATTATTACGACGCTTATAAAGGGTTCTAGGTAAGAAAACATTCTGTCAGCTAAGATACCAAATTTAATCGTCATAGAAAAGTCTGGAGTGCAAACAGTTTTACTAGGCGTCTTAATCTTACATTTTGATATCATGGATAAACGTTATCGCTAAATCAGCGATAACGTATCGATAAGAAAGCACGTAATATCACTTTATTACGTGCCTTCTTTTTGTTGGAAAATCATTAAAAGAACTCCTCTCCCTCTGGGTGTAGAGAAACGGACTGTCAATTTTTCACTGACTAAAACTTAAACTACTAACTAAAATAAAGAATCCACTCTTGCCCAAATGCCCATGTTTCAAACTTTGCCCAAATTGCCCACCATTTGGGCAAAGTTTTTGTCATTAAAGTATAAACTCCTAGATGGCATAATTATAATGAATTACTAAATTTATTGCAACCACTTATATAATAAGTTGAATGTAGATTTTAAGAGGTTTAGACTTTCTTAATGTATGCTATTAAACTATGGGATGGCCAATATGAATGAAGCGACGCATGAAATTTTATGACCGATGTATGGAGTATATTCGCATCACACTCAAGTTGAAATGGTATCTAAGTGCTGAAAGCGTTGTTAAACTTACAATATCTGTTTTGCTTACATTTAGAAAGGCAAGACCTTAATCTTTTCATAGTAGATATACGTTTAACATACTACCATAAAAAATAAGCTTTTTAAAACGACTAAGGCTTTTTTCAAACCAAACGTATTGCCGGCCGCTGACTGTGAGCGCGCGTTAGACACACTGAAAAAAAAAGAATTGTTGAATGTACTAAAGTAGCGTAGGTTGAGTAATGACCTGCCACAGTCAACCCTTTTCATAGTTAATTTTACTATAACAAGAGTGAATTTAACAAAATCCACATTGTTGATTTACATAATCAACCAGTTCTATTTGGTAAAATCAACAATTTCGTGTGTAGGACCATATTAACCCGCGGATTTGATAAAATTTACGCGGAATTTAGTAAAATCAATCATTCTTTTTTTTTCAGTGCAGTTTATCGCTTGTCCATATATATTAACATCTCGTTCACAACGAGCCAACTACACGCTATTGCGTAGTGCGTTGTTGCTGACTCTCGGTGGTTATAGAACTACGCGTGGCAAGACTTCTCATTTGCTCACAAGCCTACAGGGGCCATGGGTGATGGCAGAGAACCCCGGGGCCCTCGAATCTAGGAAAAGGAGGAACAGGTGTGGGTCTTAGTCAGTAAAAGACTGACACGCCCTCCCGCCCCGCCCTTGGGCGGGATATGCCATTATATAAAAAAGTAACTCATTCCCCGCTTTATCATATTATTGTCGGTTTAGTGAGAACGCATACTACAGACTGAGTCCAACTTTACACTTTGGCTGACAGTGAAGAAATTCACAATCAGTGTTGGAATACGTTTGGTGTGAACGACGCCTAAATAAGGACGTGTGTCAAGCATTGGTAATGGAAATGAAAAACAAAGTAATGCGCCTGGCAGGATTTGAACCCGCGACCTACAACTCGTAAGAAATTCACAGTCAGTGTTGGAATACGTTTGGTGTGAACGACGCCTAAATAAGGACGTGTGTCAAGCATTGTTAATGGTAATGAAAAACAAAGTAATGCGCCTGGCAGGGTTTAAACCCGCGACCTACAACTCGTAAGTTGGAGCCATTAACACTTGGCCACCACTGCTCTAAAAAATGCAGGTAAAAAAACGTAAAATATAAATGATTTGTCAAAATATTTGGATTAAATATGAAAATACTAGCTTCTGCCAACGGCTTCGTCTACGGCAATGTCGGTTATTGCGGAAAAATCAATGGAGTAATGATGTACAACATAAAATATTCACGTTTTCATATCTCTTGAGCACAATCTGACTGACCTGTTGGTCTAGTGGTTAGTGACCCTGGCTGCTATGCCGGAGGTCGTGGGTTCGATTCCCACCCAGGACAAATGTTTATGTGATGAGCATGATCGTTTGTTCTGTGTCTGGGTGTAATTTGTCTATGTTATGTATGTATTTAGAAATATATATGTATGTTTATCAGTTGTCTAGTACCCATAACACAAGCTCTGCTTATCTTGGGACTAGACGGCGTTGTGTGATAGTTGTGGAATATAATATATGTGGAATATATAATAATATAAATATATAATATAATCTTTACGCGTTGTTTCGCAAAATATCTCCACAACTCATTGCCCAAGGACTCGGAAAACCAGCAAATGTTCTGGAAGTTAACAAAACATAACAAGTTTATTGTTAGGCGTCTCAAGATTACATTCTGCAAACGAAAAAGTTTAATTTTGTTACATCTACTTTACGTTTATTTTTAACAATGTACATAAGGGTATCCTACATAAAAGAACCTAAATATTTAACTAAGCATTCATACTAAAGCTAAACTATGTACCATCAACGACACTTCTGCCTGACCACCTCTAAGCTCATTTTTGCTTGCACTCGAAACGAAAACTTCAATAAGTTTGGCTTGGCGCCGCGCCGCAGGATTCAAGCGATTTTTTTTATAGTGATCAGGCAGAAATGACCTCGACGGTACACGACAAACACAAAATACACTCAGGCCTCGCAGTACTCCTCCACATCACAATCACCGGAAATATTCTTATGTGTGGAGAAGACTGGCTGCATTTCCACGTTGAATTGCAATGGTAATTCTTTGGGCACAGAACGAGCTAGCCCTCTGGTCACGCAAAGTTTCGACCAGTCAGTGTGAAATTTTCATGAACAGAAGTTTCCACGAGCTCTAACACCTCATGACCCAAGCGTTTCGACTCCAAACAGCTCAAACCCGTTATCAACCAATAAGGTTCCAGTATTTGCGCCGTTTGAGGGCCTCAGTATTCCATTTTACGTTCAAATTAACAACAGCTTTTCATCTCAACTTTTATCTGCACCATTTTACAAAACATTCCAATCGTGCACAATTTCACATTTTTACTGTCCATTCGGTTGATATGGCAAGCGTAAACTGCATTCAGAAAATGAGTTAAGTTTTAGTACCTTACAGACTGTCGTAAAGTTGAAGAAACTTTATAAGTTTGATAATATCCCCCTATCCCCCTAAATAGGAGGATAAAAGCCTAACAAGATGGATAGCCATACATAAAGATGAAATGATTTTTTTTTACGACTTAGTAGGTTATAAAATAAATATTTCTAGATACACTTAAACGATAGTAACCAAATATAGATCCATTTTCTTATGCAATATCGCTATTTATCGTAAATGAATACTTATAGCCTAACAAAATACTTTCAATCATAATATAACGTGAATATAGTTTATTTTTTCCTCTGATGTACAGAAAAATACTGATTTCATTTTTCTTTTAACGTTTTGAGACAAATATAGGCATATTCATATTTATTGTTTGTCTTAAAGAACTAAAAATTACAATCTAAAGTAAGGCGTAGAAAACTTCCTCCGCATCGCTGTCGACTGGTAATGTACCCAAAAGACCTTTACCATTCACTCATTGCCACACATTTAGACCATTGCCATTCAGCGTGGCAATGTCGCCAGTCTTACTTAAGGTTGCTCTTTTTTTAGTTCTTTAGGGCTTTTATTTTTTAAGTTAGTTTTGATTTGGTTAAAAGTTAAATTAATTAAATAATACTTGTAAAAAAAAAACCTTGTATTTCCTTATTTCTTTCTTTTTTTCATTAATGACAAATTTCAACAGACTTTCAGGATAAAGAAAAGTTTAAGAAATACTCAACTTCATACTCTTAAATTAGAAATCACGGGTTAGTTACAAGCCAGAGACACCAGAAGCTTTTAACACTAAATGCGTGTGACGTATGGAATTCACCGTGACACCTCAATAGAGATCTGTCAGCTCTATCTTATCAGCAGTTTACGTAGACTCCTATCAAATTAGCATATGAGCCGGCCAGAACACTGATAACACTTATTTGCTAACCACTTGTCAGGATTCACTTACCTAGTTGAAACATTTGCTTTGTTCCAAACTCTTCCTCAAATACTTTCAGGAACGAACAAAGCCTGATCGGGATTCGAGGTTGATGAACTTTCTCGGTTGAACTTCGAAATTGGAACAATTAATCTTCTAAGGATCCTGTTAGAAATATAGACGGTCCCTGAGATAGAAGGTAATGTGGTGAATACAGGGTTTTATGGGAGGCTTCAGAATAAACTGGCTACCTGATCAAACTTATCACTAGTCTTTGTCAATTAGGTTATTTACTGCGGTGTTTGATACCATCACGAGGAATAAGATATATTTATAACTAGCGGCTCGTCCCGGCTTCGCACGGGCTATAAATATAGCCTATGTTACTCAGGGTGAATGTAGCTTTCCAATGGTGAAAGAATTTATGAAACCGGCCCAGTAGTTTTTGAGTTTATTCATTATAGTGTATGTTCACACTAAAATACAATTTTCCCTCTTTATAAAGTTAGTGTAGATAACATTTTTTTTTTACGATAATTTGTTTTTTCTTTTGCATGACTTGGTTCCGCCATCTCCTTTCTACCATCGGACAATCTGACGTACGGCGGATATCCACCCTTACGTTGTCGAAACCTCTACGGTCCGGACTAAGCGTTTTACCTCATCATTTATACCGCATACATCGAAGGTCTAGAACAATTTTGCCTGCTGTGGTCTTCCTGTCCGATTATAATTTAGGTGTCTTTAAGGCTAGAGTGAATAGGCAATAAAAACAACAACTCTATTAACTGCTCCCTGCGTCTCACCAACAATGATTGCTTCACTGCTTACCATCACGTGGAATTGCAGTCAAGCACTAGTTTGTATTATTAAAAAAAAAAAAACAATCCTGCTATATTTATGATACCTAACACGTATGTCATGTCAAACTTCATAGTCATCAAGAGCAAGTTCGTAAAATACTTAGGTACGTTTTTCAAGTGTTATGATATTAAAAATACCGGTAGTTTGACATACAAAAATAACGCTTAAGGCCACGTTGAACCACAGGTCAATGGTCACATTAGTAAACAACTGTATGTCAATAGGTACATACCTTCAGTTACTAATAGCTAATAGGGTTCCGCAAAGTTATAAAAACTTTGGTTTTTGTTGTAGCTAATTTATACATTTACTATCTGCTCCCAGCAGCTTCACCCGCTTGATAGCAGAAAATTATCCCAAGGGAACATACTTCCGGGATAAAAAGTATTCTATGTCCTATTCCAGGACATGATCTATCCGTGTACCAAGTTTCATCAAAATCGGTTTTGTCATTTAGGCGTGAAGACGTAACAAACAAACTCACTTTTGCTTTTATAATATTAGTAAGGATTTAATTATCACAAGTATGTAGACATTTCAAAAACACTTAACTTACCTACTATCATTATTTATAATGTACCTATATATATTATCGGCCAAATCCGATCTTAAGAGGGTCCTTCTCCACTCGCTTATCGTAAACATCGAAAATGGTTTAAAAGCTTGTTACTTCATTTAATGCAATCCAACGCGATGTTTGACGAAAAGGCAACGCAAAAAAAGAGAGATAACGTCTGGTAACTCTGTTAGTATTCGGTAATTCCGAGATTTACTCGAAAATTTTACAAAACTTGCTCCAGGAAATAGCTGTTTTTTTTTTAAGCCCTTAAAAGTTTTTGGAAAAAGTTGTCGTCATTTAGAATCTTAATAAAAATTTGCAAGGTCTCTAGAGGATTACTTTTTTGATTTTTTAAATTTTTAGGTAAATTATGAAGTGTCAAAGTTCATACAAATTAGGACATTTTTAGAGGTTTTTACTGGATTAGTTTTACACAAATTTAGAAATTGGCTTCTTTAGAAACCTAGATAATATCAACAAGATACTGTGTTTCCAAAATATCTAATGAAAAATGTGTAATAACGTCATAATCAGTTATGAGCGGTTGTATGAAAAACAGTGAAAATGTGAGTCAT
The DNA here is from genome assembly GCA_949319445.1 of Mythimna lalbum. Taxonomy (NCBI): domain Eukaryota; kingdom Metazoa; phylum Arthropoda; class Insecta; order Lepidoptera; family Noctuidae; genus Mythimna; species Mythimna lalbum. Next base: position 18,766,233 of record OX439347.1, on the reverse strand, counting down.
GATGCACCACCTTAAGATTAAGATAAACAAATTTCAACTAGGTCAAACCCGAGATATTAGTCTAAGGGCAAGCTTAGAATATTAGGGCACCCCAACACGGATAGGTCAGGTTAGGAGGGTAGAGCCCACCTCAGCCTTCGTGTTTTTTTTTTATAACCACTCAGAAATAAAAGCCCCTGCAAGGAGAACTGGTTTGGCCTAGGCGAAACTAGTTTATTCTAAAATCGGTTTCAATATACACTAATTAAAAAAACCTTTAGAAGCTAACTAAATGAGGGCGTCGAAAAACACCTCCGTATCGCAATTGAGTGGTATTGTATCTAAAAGACTGGCGACATTGTCACGCTGCACTGTATGGCAATACTTATTCTCTATCCAAGATAAATGCCAAGCCTTGGTTCACGATACCGTAAAACGGGGTGAATAGAAACTCAGGGGTGAATAGAAACTCAGGGGTGAATAGAAACTCAGGGGTGAATAGAAACAAAACTTTGGTTTGGTTTTTCACTTTGATACCATACTATCAGCTTCAAATAAAGCATCAACTTTTTAGAATAACAATTCATTAATAAATTGATATAGTTAAATGCTGCCAAAAATATTCAAATATCGAGAAAATACTCTTTGAAGTTTTGTTTCTATTCACCCCATTTTACATAAAAACTAAATCTATAAATATTAAGTCATTTTATTTTGGGGGTGAGAAGTCATCAAAAGTTTTCTCTAGCTCTAGGGCTCCACCCTGTGGTGGATGTGGAGTTAGAGTAATCCTTTGATGCCTTTAACGAGACCAAACTTTTACTGACTAAAGCTTCACCAATTTTCTTCCATTTGCCGTGTGTGTCCTAACACAGTAACTCTTACAAATGTTTTCACAGTTCTAACAGGCATCGGCCTTACTGGAGTTTTCCTTACCTCTCAAACACTGCGCGCTTAATTCGGCCTTGGTCAGCCGGACAACGAGCTACCAATGAGGGGTTTTCTAAAATGTCCTTCACCAGGTGGCAGCATTGAGTCGTCAGGTCCAGGCACCTATCAAAAAGCTTATATTAATAACATTAGTTAGACAATCCTTACTAATATTATAAAAGCGAAAGTGAGTTTGTTTGTTACGTTTTCACGCCTAAATGGCAAAACCGATTTTGATGATACTTGCTACACGGATAGACCCGGAAGTATGTTCCCATTGGGATAATTTTCTGCTATCATGCGGGCGAAGCCGCTGGGAGCAGCTAGTTATATATACGTTTTCAATAGTAAAAGACCTCTCGGCTAAGTGGCGCCAACTAATGGTGTGATTTTTTCTGAAAACCTTTTTTGCTCGTCATCCGCAGAACTGAACTGTGTTCCTTCTTGCCCTTCACGTTTCAGGGTCACGGTGACTTTTTCAAACAATCCCACCGCCCTAAAATTGAGTTATCACGTGGCCGTTCCCCTGTTAAAAGTTTGTTTAGCCATTTTGTCAAAAAACTTTATAACTAACTCGCATTTTTCGTTGTTGCCTAGTTCCTTCTGGTAATAATTTAAGTTTTGGCCGAGTAATGACACTTGTAAAAGTTAAAGAGCTAGTTACTACGAAAAACTTGGTATTCAAAGTTTAGCTTAAACGGTAGACCTCATTTTTTAATGCCGACTAGAAATGGCCTACAGTAAATAATTTTACGTTTTAACGGTTACAGACTTATGGGATCTAGCTTAGCCAGCCAGTAAATCCTAAAGTTGAGCGAGTAAATCCAATATAAATTCTACAAAAAATATATTTCACATGTCACTTAGGTATTCGTGATTATAATTTTTTTTCCAAAGATTTAAATTCATTGTGAGTACTTAGCCTAAAGCTTATTCTATTTCTTTAATTCCCAAAAGTATGTAAGTTTTTTATCGTAAGTGGCCACTTTCGCGCTCAGTCTGCATCGTGTATAGCGCTAGTCAGACGTCAGTAATATGCATTACGCATATGACTGAAAATATATATAGATTAAAAATATTTTTTTTTTATTAATTACTAATAAAATAAAATAAAAATAAATCTAATACCTGGTAATACGAAATTTGAGAAAAACCAAACATTCGTACATACAAACATTTGTGCATAAATGTACGTACTTACATGAAAAATGGCACGCTTGGTTTGGCTTGGTTTTCATACAGTTCGTGATACTTGCTCTATCTATGTCTATTTATATCTGTGGAGTGAAGCTACTCGTATTAAATAATCACTCAGCCCAAAAAAAAATACAAAAAAAAAAGAATACAAACCTTTATTTCGGGGAGAAAGTTCACACTTGACCGACTCTCAGTTGATTACAAGTAGCTGTAAGAGTAGGCATGAGCCGAGAGCGACATTAAGTTGATGAGCAACATTCATCAGAGCGCCATTCATGGTTGGACATCACTATATTTTGTTAAACAAACTGTTTGGGAGGTCAACGGCCTAATGACAGGTGATTGTTGACGTGTATTGTGTTAGCTAGTAGTTTGTTTTGTGATGTTGGTAGGGTTACGAAGTAAATAAGTTGGGTATTTTTTCGATAGGAACAAGCTACAAAAAAGATTATCTGTGATAGATGAATAAAAGAGTAACTTTTTGTCATCATCATCATCAGCCTTTTTAATGTTGCCACTGCTGGGACTCAGGCCTCCTCTCCTGGAGAGGGAAGGGGCCGTAAGCCACCACGCGGACCCAGTGCGTGTTGGTGGATGTCACATGTCTTCGAATTTTTGGTTCTAGGACATGCCGGTTTCCTCACGATGATTTTCTTCACCGTTTTGAGAGCAGTGATGATGAAATAAATTACACAAAGTAATGCGCCTGGCTGGGTTCGAACCAACGACCTACTACTCGTAAGTCTCACTCACACTCTCACACTCGGCCCCCACTGCTCTCAAACTTTTTGTCGCCATAGTAAAATAACGTCAATAATAACTTTTCCCGCTCTGCGTGTAGCGAGAAAGATAGTCAGTCTTTTACTGATTAAAACCTTGTCCCTTAAGTTACCCTCTGCGTTCTTTGACCGCGGTTACTTCTCATACAATAATTCGAATCTACTTAAAAAAATATCATTATTATCACCATTTCCATTCACCATAGGGCTTAAGTAAGCTATCGATTTCCCGCGACCCTCAGCAGGGTCTTCGGTCTACCTTGTGACGAGACCTTCTGACGCTGTTTCTGCCGGTATACGCGGTAAATCAATTACAGCTAACGTAATTTTAGGATAATTTTCGTTTCAGAAGCTAGATCTTTTCACACCCACTTTTATTATTAGCAGACACTAAATGTTTTCATTCCACTTTTGTCAAAATTTCCAAGATTCTTCTTCTACAGACGAGCTCTCAAAGAAATCTAATAAATTAAATCCTACTTTACATAATCACAGTAAACTAAATTTTGCTGTCCCTATAAAACTCTTAGGGAAGCCGACAGAAGATCGGAATTAACGAAGTTTACCGAAGTATCCCGATAGTAAATCAAATCGGTGTGATTTATTAATCGTTCAGGTGGAAAATAGAGGCATTTTTCCATTTTCTTCTTCCCTAATTTCTTTGTATAAGTTTGTCACGTGAAAAAATTTGATTAAATAATTTTCTAAAAGCCTACATTTATCTAAAGTGTCTTTTAAAATGTTATAATTTTTTCCATGCATTTTCTATATACCTACTCGTGATAATACTATAATTATATCATATTACTATGCAGGTTTAACCAACTCTAGAAATTGGAAAGTTTCTGCAGCCGATGAGTTTTTTTCTACTTCAAGCTTTTGAATTTTCATTAGTACCGTTTATACTAAAAAAGCCATTTATAGGCACTTTAGAATGATAAAATTTTCTATTTTCTGGCGCAATTTTCTGAATACTAATCTAACTATAGCAATAAAAAAAAACGCAAAATAAATATAAATATATGCGATATAAATGACATCGGTAAAGTCGTTCTCAAGTTATGGCGTAACCATGTGTCCAAAGGTAATATGGGTTCTCAAATAAACGCAGGACATAAATATTTTTATTTGTAGTTATATGACTTATATACCTCCGTCTCTCTCTCACACCGAAATTAAGACGATGTTAAGACTTCAAGGTAATGCCCTTGATCTATAAGGCGAATTTTTTAACAGGCTTGTCCAGACTTTTGTTTTCAACTGAAACAATAATGATGACGAAATTGTTTATTTATTTAGTGTTATTAGACTTTTGAATTTAAAATATGTCGAAGCAAATAAGATGAACGAAAAAGTTTTTCAAAAATTACTAACTTTTCTTTACAAGTATTCGATACAATATTTTGTAATTTCATCTAACCTTATCCTCTCTGAATACTAATGCGATTCCTTTGATCGTTGTAAAAGATATTTGTTACGCTATTGTTTTCAAAAATAATTGATTGAATTCAGACTTGTTGGCTACGTTTTCATTGTTTTGCTCGTAATTTGGTGCAGAGTTGTGAAATAAAAATAAATAGAAAATAAAACTGATCGTTCGACCTTTGTGCTTAGGGAATAAAATTTACGATAGTTTGGTTTTATTTTGGTCTTATTTTTAAGGCGTGAATATAATGGCAGTGTAATAAACTCGTAAATAATAAGAAACGAAGATCGTAAAAAGTCTACTAAATAAATCTTGTATTGAATTTGAAAAACATTGCGTTGGTTTACAATATGTACATAGGTACATACAGTAAAACGTACGTCTGTGGTAGCGCTTTGTCTTTGAGCTAGCGTAGTACGGAGTTTCAGTATAACAGAAGGTCAACTTATATTGTTTATCTTACCTCTGACGTGCATCCCTATAAATGTTCAGCGTACTTTTAAAAGGTGTAAAGAAGTCTAAATTAAACATGTTTATGTCACCTTGCTTGAAATAGCATATGCATAGTGCATCTTCTACAAGAAAAAGTAATTGCAATAGATGTATAGGAAACCGGTCATCGGTTTACTGGTAGGTAACTCGACGTATTCCTTGTAACCTGTAGGACGTTACGGCATAACTAAAACTTTTTTGTGACTTTAGCTTATACTGACCTCATCATCAGCCTTTCTAATATGCCCACTGCTGGGACTCAGGCCTCCTCTCTAGGGGAGGGAATGGACGGTAATCCACCACGCGGGCTCAGTGCGGTTTGGTGAAGGTCACATGTCTTCGAATTTTTGGTTCCAGGTCAAGCCGGTTTCCTCACGATTATATTCTTACCTATTTCATACAAAATATTTTCTAGTACAAAAAAATACTATGTCTGATGTCATTTGTAATTACTACAAAAACATCCTTGTCTTATCAGCTATTCCGAAAGGTATATGTTCAATACTTTAGCCTGTGTGACAGGGAAGAGATGAGTTTTATAGAGAGCAGGTAAAATTGCGTGACGGTCGTCAGCGTTAGTTAGTTTCAACTCTACGTCGCACAAACTCATGTATAGTAGTATATGTTTAATGTCTTTGTTTATAGTTGACCAACTCTTGCCGCGTATCTTGCTCTTACTGTGATGTGCCTTCATACGTGCTGACTATTGCTAGATCTTCTAATCCTAAATATGCTGGTACGGTTACGCACTTTGTGACGCTACCGCTTTTTTTTCCGGTGGAAAATTCATCTAATGACATACCCCTATCTTGGGTGGAGTGGGAGATAGTGTTAGACTTTTACTGACTAAAACCCACTCCTGTTCCTTCGTTGCCTTTCGTACCGGGGCTGAACTAACCCTGGCCCCAGTAGGCTTCGACCCAGCTGGGCCCCTGCTGTTGCTGACAGCTCCTTAAAGCGCGCGAAAACAATGCGCGCCATCGACGGCTTTGGCTCGATCCGGACAGTTACCAGACGATTGGACAGCGAGCTACCGATTGCTCGCCGTCCGCAAGCCTTCGTCTACGTACCGCTGCTGAGGCACGGAGAGAATATCCACTCTGCTTTCCTTACCGCCGCCTCCTACTCACTATTGTCTTGTATCTACTTATCAGTGGTTATCTACAACTTGCAGTGTTCAAAGAAGCAGACAAAGTGACACTAGTCGTTCTCGGAAATACAAAATACTAAGCAAAAGCTTTATTGACAAAACTTGCTCCCAGAACCAGGACTCAGAGTTGCAATATTAGAAAAATTATAAGAATTCTGAGACAATGGACCGTAATCCATTACAAAGGCCCAGTCGTCGTTTAATATGATGAACAGTGACGGATTACCCATATAGCAAATGCTTCAGGCCCCACACATTCGAGGCCCCCGTTCGGACATACAAAAACAAGTCAGGATACCTCCTATAATATAGGACCTATATCAGTTATGATAACTAATCAATTTCGCAATATCAATATAAACAATTTAAGCAGCTGCAATCGCTACTTAAGAGGGTCCTTCTCCACTCGCTTATCGTAAACATCGAAAATGGTTTAAAAGCTTGTTACTTTATTTAATGCATTCCAACGCGATGTTTGACGAAAAGGCAACGCAAAAAAAGAGAGATAACACCTGAAAACTCTGTTAGTATTCGGTAATTCCGAGATTTACTCGAAAATTTCACAAAACTTGCTTCAGGAAATAGCTGTTTTTTTTAAACCCTTAAAAGTTTTGGGAAAAAGCTGTCGTCATTTAGAATCTTAATAAAATTTGCAAGGTTTCTATAGGAGTACTTTTTTTACTTTTTTAATTTTTAGGCAAATTATGAAGTGTCAAAGTTCATACCACAGAACAGAAAATATAGGTAGAAGTGCCCCTAACGTGGCTAAGCACGGGAACCAGTGTCGCCAAACTCACACATTTGCGTATCAAAATGTACATTACACACATAAAAAACAGTAATATGATTGGCTACGAAGCTACGAATTACGAACTTAACTTTTACAAATCATATTCTTTGTTTCCATAAATTAGGTCTTATTACAACGTAAGAAAGTTGTTATTATTTGACATGACACGAACAATAAAGAAGTTTTAACCATTTTACAACGAGTTCGGCTACTCAACGCTAGATGGCGCTGTAACCAATTTATTCTATTCAGAACGCTAGTGCCTTTGAAATAGATGCCATATTCACCTGCACATGTAATAGGCGAATCTCGTCTGCTGTTGACACACGCGCGATATCTAAGAGGCACTTCCTATACAAAATAGGACATTTTCAGAGGTTTTTACTGGATTAGTTATACACAAATTTAGGAATTGATTTCTTTAGAAACCTAGATAATATCCACAAGATACTGTGTTTCCAAAATATCTAATGAAAAATGTTTAATAACGTCATAATCAGTTATGAGCGGTTGTATGAAAAACAGTGAAAATGTGAGTCATGATGCACAACCTTAAGGGTCTTGTAGTTTTTGCAAAAATTAGCTGGAAGAGTATTAATTCTTTTGTATTTGACAAAAAAATTGCGGGCGCCATGGTAGAATTAGCTAAAAGAGGCCCTGCATTGGCTTGATCCGGCCCTGAAGATGAATATAAATGTAGTGGATTTTTGAGGCATTTCTTTATTATGTTGTTAGGTTGAAGTAGCGCTAATTAGTAACATTTAGAAGATAAGTAAAATTATAACTGTACTTATTAGTGTTGTATTGAAATAAGCTTTTAACCGTAACAATATCGTTTGTGGATTTATTTTAACTAGTCTAAATCTAACAATACATCATTATCATCATTTCAGCCGAAAGACGTCCACTGTTGGACATAGGCCTTCCACAAGCGTCGCCACAACGACCGATCCTGTGCGTTTCTCATCCTCCTCATTCCCGCGACTCTCACGAGGTTGTTGGTCCACCATGGGAGTCTTTCCAACGCTGAGTTTTCCGGTGCGAACAATACATACAACCTTTATAATATTAGTGTGCGTAAAATTTAAGAGGTAGTGTCAAATGTTCGATTTTAGTGCTATTCATGTAATAAGCTTTCCTTACCATTTTATTACTTCACCCCTTATCTTTACTGGGCCACATAAAAATATGCGTGTCTATGCAAAACTTAGGATAAGACATATGGCTTGACCCGAGAATTTAGCGCTTCCATAGACTTTATTTGCTATAAAAGCTTTACTAGATTTCGTTTGTTGTCCACTTATAACACGTTACTATGTATTTTTCGGGTTCCTTACGTTGGTCGGCGAATATGGGACCTTTATAGGATCACTCTGTTGCCTCTCTGTCAGTCTGTCCATAATGTTTTCCCAGGAACGTCAATTAACAAATAATTGAAAGCTTGCTGATCATCATCATCATCATTAGCCTTTCAAATGTTCCCACTGCTGGGACTCAGGCCTCCTCTCTAGGAGAGGGAATGGGCCGTTATCCACCACGCGGGCCCAGTGCGGGTTGGTGAATGTCACATGGCTTCGAATTTTTGGTTCTAGGACATACCGGTTTCCTCACGATGTTTTCCTTCACCGTTTTGAGAGCAGTGGTGATGAAATAAATTACACAAAGTAATGTGCCTGGCTGGGTTCGAACCCGCGACCTACAACTCGTAAGTCGGGGCCATTAGCAATTGGCCACCACTGCTCTCATGCTAATCATGCTTCGGAAATTTTTTATATCACATATACATAGGGAGTTGGATGCTCGGTGTTCGATTGGAAATGAACTGTAGCTGCAAACCGTGGTTCGGTCCATAGTCGGCAGTGCAGAGTCCTGGGATCTCCTTTTGCGATAATGTCATCTCGCAGAAAGCAGCTGCGAAAAGGGAATGGGAGACTACGAGTTCTCTTCTGCCCCGTAATAGGCGCACTAGGCGTCTTCGTGAAACAGTGCCCATTTCTGAAGTCCCTAGAAAGATCCAAGGATTAGGAGGTATCCGTCGACCTATACATTCGGACCCGAGATGGTGGCGCGTAGGGTTCCATACACCACGCGCGACTTAATACGTACCTACGTATATAGGGAAGTCACTTCTCAGTACGGGACGAGTCCCACGGGCAGTGAACCAATGCACGTCCCGGGCTGCAAAAGCCACACTGCAACCGAAGACCCGACACAAACGTGCGAGGTAACAGCGAGTTGGTTATAGTCAGTAAGAGTCTGACAGACCCCAGTGTCAGCACTGATATATTGACTGAACATTCATCAGGATTAGCTCCCTGAAAAAAAAGTAGACAAAAAGTCAAGCGGTTGAGTGGTTAGTGCAGTAGTTGAGTGATTGGCTTTTTTTTTCGTTGTGGAAAATCATCTTATGACAAAACCTGCTCTTGGGTGGAGCGGGAGATAGTGTCAGACTCTTACTGACTAAAACTCCCATCCTGTTCCTTCTAGCCTTCATACCGGGGCACGAGCTCCCTTCGGACAACCCCAGTAGGCTTCGACCCAGCTAGGCCTAGGGGGGCCGGCCCCTCCTGATGCTGACAACTCCTTGCGGCGCGCGGGAACAGTGCGCGCCGTCGACGTTTTGGGCTCGGTCCATTACCGGACGATCGGACAGCGAGCTACCCATGGCTCGCCGTCCGCGTACCCGCGTCTACGGTGGCCGGAAATCGGGATCGGAATCGCGGCGGCGCGCGGCGGCGGCGGCGGCGAGGGCGCCGTAGCCTGATGCGGTCGGCTTCATCCTTTACTAGCATTTACTGCTTCGCAGAAGGAGGCGACCGCCTGCCATTCCTCCTCGCTCCGGACCATGGCCTCGATCAGGACCCGGCGCGAGAGGTCTCCGCCGCCAATCGCCCCCACGAGGGCACGGCGATGCTCCGCCCAGGCAGTGCACACCTCGACTGTGTGCTCCACCGTGTCCTCCGGGGTTGAGTGATTGGCTGCTGCACTGTATTGCGGGTTCAATGACCGTACGAAACAAATAGGTATTTGTACGGCCTACAGACAGTTGTTCCAGTAACAAACAATTCTACTACCTTGTATCAGTTTCAACAACTTCTTGGAGTAATCTCCAAGCTGCATTAACCTCACATTTTTCTCTAACTTAAACATGATACTGTATTTTAATCACGAGTTCATTGACATCAACCCCTAAGGAATACTGCAGAAGACGAATGGAATAGAGCAGCAAGATATTATTTTAGTCTGACAAAAACATTCGTATAGGTTTATCCCTGAGAGAATTGGCTTGAAACAGTTATCTTTTAGAAAAGCCCGTATTATTGAAAGGTCTAAATACTCATCTTTGGGTAACCAAAAAATAAATTACATTTCTTTTTGTAACTGAAGAGTGTGTTACAAAGGTGACTAGAATTAAGCTTAGCCCAGTCTTGAGAAAATAAAAAGATACCTTTGATAAAAATAAACTGGGCAAGTGCGAGCCGGACTCGCGCACGAAGGGTTCCGTACAGTCAAAAAGAACACGTTTGTTATAGGTATAGAAGCTCTACTTAAATATTTATTGTAACCAAAAAAACAGTTCATCATACTTACTTATTTTGGTAACTGAAGGATGAGTGTTAGAAAGATGAGCAAAACGAAACTTTACCAGTTTTAGAAAAGAAAAATATTGAAACCTTTGAAAAAATCGGTCGAGTACGAGTCGGACTCTTGCATGAAGGGTTCCGTTCGTAGTGAAAAATTACAAAAAATAATCACTCTTATTGTATAGGAGCGCCAATTTAATAATTATTTTATTGTTTTTAAAATTTGTACGAGGACTGGTTAAAGACAGCGCAGGAGAAGAAATTTAGGAAGGACTTGGGGGAGGCCTTTGCCCAGCAGTGGGCCAGTAATGGCTAATTTAAAAAAAAAATGTTGTTATAACGGCTACAGAAATACACAGACAATAGACAAACGGAAAAACAGACCGACGGACGGACAGCTAAGTCTTAGTAATAAGGTTTACCCTTTGAATACGAAACCCTAAAAACGGATTGAGGTCGTAAGGCCACTTTAAAAATCTGCCCGGCCATCAAAAGATAAGGGGATTCTAATTTTCAAACAAAATCACAGACTGCCAATGGCGATAAAACTTGATACTATGAAAGTAAGCAGCCAAAAGGAACCTTACAGTATTTTTTTTATTTAGCTAATATTTTTCCACGTCTGGTCAAAGGCCTTCCCCAAATCCTTCCAGGAATTTTTTACTCGAGCCACCTCAAACCATCCTTTTCATCTTTTTTTTTATGGTGGGAAAAACATCTAATGTAAACCCCGGCTCTTGGGCGAAGCGGGAGTTAGAGTCAGACTCTTACTGACTAAAAACCCACCCCGTTCCTTTGACCTTCATACCGGGGCTGAGCTACTCTTTCGAAACGAACCCTGGCTTCAGTAGGCCCCTGCTGTTATCCTTTTCATCTCAGTCTTGTATAACAAACAGTATCACACTAATCATAGTAATATTGAAAAGTGAAAATTTGTACGTGTCTGTATGTGCGTGTTATTGTGACTTCTTCACACTCAAACAACTTACGGATTTAGATGAACATTGGCACAAGGATCTACCCTTGCAAAATTTTATCCAAACCTTTTTTTATTATTCATAGGCTCGCGTGTGACCACCAACTCATCCGATGGTAAGCGATGGTGTGTGAAGCTCGCTTGCCCAGAAGTAACCCATTCACTCTTGACTTAAAGACTCCAAGTTGTAGTCAGGAAACACAGACTCCGGCATGGAATTCCAATCTTTGGCTATACGCACAAAAATGTGTTCCCAAAACCTATATTCTACCATGTCCTAGAATAGCACATAGGACACTTTTTATTACAGGAGTATGTTTAATTAGGATAATTTTTGGTTTCACACGAGCGACGCTTATGCCAAAAGCTAGTTTTGCATAAAACAATTATTTATATGACCTTCTAATCGTACTGGTAACCACAAATGTAGTACGTCCCCGAAAGGGGTCCTTGCTGAGATCCTCACACATTTCTAAACCAAGTCTCAGCATTAAGGCTCCTTATTTGTTATACACTAGTTGATACTGCTATCTAAACTAACTTAAGATAATACTAACTGTAACTAAGTTTGTAGGATTTGCTTGGCTTTCAGGATTCTAGTTTCTATCTCAAGGTAAGATTTATATTAATTTAGCTTTCTTACTAAAGCCGTCTTACGAGTAAAACAGTGGAGCCCCAGTGTTTTTTAGGTGGGAAATCGTCCTATCTTTAGTTCTACCGCTAATGGGCGAGGCAGAAGGGCGTATCAGACTTTTACTGAAAAAACTCACTTCTAAGTTCTTTTTTTGCCTTGCGTTTCTCCAGGAGTGTAGGTGCGATTCCACTGACCTGGAGCTGGAAGAAGTGGAAAGAAGCAAATTTTCAAATAAAACATAAGAACAGGCAGCCTGACAGAAGAAATTTGAGCAGGCTGTGGTGCTGAGCAGAGAGCACGAAGCGGAAGGTAGCTCTCCACTCTACAACACCGCACCACTTCAATTGCAAAATCCATTTTTCACTGCTCTTTTTCGCTTCACACCGCTTAGCTACGCTTCGTTGGAAAAGCAACCTAAAGCTTAAAGTGACGTCACGCCAACCAAAACTTTTATACTATAACTTAACCACTATCTCATCTGATGGTAAGCGAATGTGCCCGAAGTTAGAGCCTGCGCACCTAGAAATAACCTAATCACTTCTAGCCACAAGTTACGACCGTTTTGTTACGAATATCTTTCTGTAGTCGATAAAGCCTCCAATTCCATTGTTCCGACCACGTGACTTAACGTTGAGATTATGTCATTCCTATACATTTGAAATTTTCAAGCGTTAACGATTGTAGATAATTATCAACTTGGCTAAGCCCTCTGATCATCGGTCCAGCTTGAGAGTTGGGAGACCCAAGACAATAATATTGCTAATGAATACGAAAAACACATTAACGTCACCAATTTGCTTGCATATAACATCAATTACCATAATAATGGCTTTCTTCAATTTATCCACGGATACTTAACGAACATAGCTGAAAAAAAGAACTTTTATTGTATTAAGTACTTTACAGAAAAGAACAGATCAAAGAGTATGGATGAATAAAGAATTGCTTTTGGACGATAAAGCCAATAAGGTTCGAACCGAATTTGACAATTCCGACTCCTCATTATAAGTTGCCATAATATACTTTGGATTAGGGATGTAAAAATGGTGGTTGGAAATGGTTATAAAATATCGGAACAGGAAATTTTTAACAACATCAAGGAAATTGTTGTTGAAATTATTAAGTACATTTATAAGTTACCATGATATAATTATTTATATATTTATATATTTAGATATTATTATATATGAACGAAATAATTAACTTAGCTTTATCTAACCATGACAAGCCAGTCTAAGGACTGCAAAAATATCGTCATAACTGGAAACTGTATTGACTTTTTTTGGAAAATATATAATCATAGCTGAGTTTTTTTTTCTGGCATGACTTTTAGCTAAATTGAACTTTTAATGTTGCTACTAACATAAATCTTGGTCAAGTAACATAATATGCTTGGCTTTATTTATTGATAACAATATTTAAGAAATACATTTCTGAATTAGAAAATAAACATAAAAATAAATACCTGTGTATTTAGCCACATCCCCCATGTTTGTCCCATGGAGCGACTGCCTATCAGACCTCCACAACCCACCTACTTACTGGGCAACACCCTCCTTAGATAGACTTTCTGGTGTCTACTAGCAGTAACGACTGTCAAAGATCTACGAATGACAACCAGGACTAACGGCTCGGCTTTACGTGCTTTCCGAGACACAGGGTGTCAGTAATATCCTAGATAAACTTTAAAAAAAGTACGAAATGAAAAATTCACATTGGTTCTTGTCCGGATTCGAACTTGCATCCTCATGCATGAGAGGCGGGTGTTTTAATCGCTGGGCCATCACTTGAACATAAATATTAACCCCTTGCGCAGAAGGGTATCAGATCGTCATACCATCTTAGCTGCGGTCAAGCTAAAAGGCGTGCTATTGAACTCCTTCTAGCATCCAGTGAGTGACAATCCCACCTGTCCGGGTGCATTCATGCGACGTGGTCAGACCACTCCCATTTCAGCCTGTCTGTTTTGCACCGACATCTGCTATTTGCGTAAAGCCACACTTGCTTAAAAGGCTTTTAAGCAACGACAAATAGATATAGTGTTTTTTAATCCTATGTGGATTAAAAAACACTATATCTATTTGTTACTGCTACAGCTACTGGTTTTTGTTATGTATGTATGGGTTTTACCAACAGGGCCACACCCGAGTGTATTAGAGAATATTTTCAATATATCTGAGGAAATTGAAGCCATTGAAGTGTTTAAAAAACCTTTTTATAAAAAAAAAATAACCGACTTCACTAAAAAATTTAATTGAATTTGAGGAGTTCTCTCGATTTCGCCAAGATTCCATCATCAGATCCCAACTTGGTGACTATGGGACCATTTGGGATGTATACCCTTTCCAACAAAAAAATAATTTTTCAAATCGGTTGGCAAGCGAGGAAGTTATGCGCGAACAAACATAAAAAAAAAACATACAAACATCCGAATTGAGCCTCCTCCTTTTTTGAAGTCGGTTAAAAAAGCGTTTGTAAAGTGGTTAAATGTCATATCAGCATGGAATTTACACTTTCTTTGAACCTGTTCGAGAGCTACTTGTAGGTGCCTATATCGTGGCAGCCGACTGGCGACCATCGACCGTATAAGTATCACAAAGACATTAAACATACTACTCTGGCAAGAAAGTACCGGGAAAAGATCAATAATACACAAAATGTCTGTTATTCATCCAAATTTATTTTATCACCTTCAAAGTATGCTCCTTTAGAAACGATACACTTGCGCCAACGAATAATCCATTCATCAAAACATTTTTTAAACGCTGCTTCCTGAATTGAGTTCAGTTCTTGCCGCGAATTCTCCTTTATGTCTTCTATCGATTGAAAACGGGTGCCACGAAGTGGTAATTTGAGTTTAGGAAAAAGAAAAAAATCAGCAGAAGCCATATCTGGTGAATATGGTGGTTGCTGGATGGTATTTGTTGAGTGTTTGGTCAAAAATTCGTTCACAATGATAGCCTTGTGCGAAGGCGCATTGTCGTGGTGCAAAATCCAAGAATTTTCTTTCCACAAATCTGGCCTTTTTCGTTGAATTTGCTCTCTTAAACGCCGCATAACGCTCAAATAATATTCTTTATTTACCATTAGACCTTCCGGTAAGAATTCAGAGTGCACAACACCGCGATAGTCAAAGAAATCAGTCAACATGACTTTGACTTTTGATCGACTATGGCGTGGTTTTTTCGGTTTCGGATCAGTTGGAAGGCGCCACTCCGAAGCTTGTTGACTAGTTTGCATGTCAAACTCGTAAACCCACGTCTCGTCACCAGTAACAATCATCATCATCATCATTTCAGCCAACAGACGTCCACTGTTGGACATAGGCCTCCCCTAAGTGTCGCCACAATGATCGATCCTGTGCGTCTCGCATCCATCGGTTTCCCGCAACCCTCACCAGGTCATCGGTCCACCTTGTAGGAGGCCTTAACAATGCGTTTCATGAATGTTGGGTCCGAACTGACTCGTTCTAGCATGTCCTCAGCGACTTTCATGCGATTGAGTTTTTGGAGAAAATTCAGATGTTTTGGGACTAGCCGAGCAGCAACATGTTTCATACCCAAATGATTAGTTAAAATGGTACGGATCGACTCGTGAGATACAGAAAGTTCGGCGGCTATCTCTCTCAGATTTGAATGGGGATTTTCAGTCACTATTTCCTTCACTTTTGCGATGTTAACTTCAGTTGCAGACGTTGACGGCCTACCAGAGCGAGGCAAACCTTAAATCACATCTTTGAACCACTCATAAGCACGAGTTTTTGATAAAGTCGATTCACCGTAAGCCTTCTGTAACATTTTCAGTGACTCCGAACACGAAATTCCATTGGCGATGCAAAATTTAAGACAAACTCTTTGTTCGATATTTTTGTCCATTTTGAAATTCGCAATACACACTATATATGATACTAGCTTTTGCCCGCACGGCTTCGCTCCCGCTCTTTCCTACTCTACCCTACTCTACCCTTCTTTACCCTACTCTATCCTACTCTACCCTAATCTACCCTACTCTACCCTACTCTACCCTACTCTACCCTACTCTACCCTACTCTACCCTACTCTACCCTACTCTACCCTACTCTACCCTACTCTACCCTACTCTACCCTACTCTACCCTAATCTACCCTGCTCTACCCTACTCTACCCTACTCTACCCTACTCTACCCTACTCTACCCTACTCTACCCTACTCTACCCTACTCTACCCTACTCTACCCTACTCTACCCTACTCTACCCTACTCTACCCTACTCTACCCTACTCTACCCTACTCTACCCTACTCTACCCTACTCTACCCTACTCTACCCTACTCTACCCTACTCTACCCTACTCTACCCTACTCTACCCTACTCTACCCTACTCTACCCTACTCTACCCTACTCTACCCTACACTACTCTACACTACCCTACCAAACTTCACATAAACCATCTACTAAATAGTCCGAACAAAGCCTAAAAATTTGGTTTAGATAGGTGAGCCCGTTCTTGAGTTATAAAATAACAACGAAATGTGGCATTGATTTTTATATATATTATATATATAGATTACTAAAACCAGCACTGTATTTAATATAAATAACAGATGCAACTCAAACTCCGCGCCAAAATGGAAAACAGTTGTGCCAATCTAACAACTATAAAAAAAAACAAAAATTTGAATTTGGAACCATAAACAAATCATCCATTCCCGATACTTTTTTGACTGAATGTATACTACCATAGACAGCACATAGCGAACAAAATTCTGATTCGAGACTTGTTACTAAAGTAGTAACAAGTCGCTGTCACCTGTGTACCTGTCAAGTCGAGTTTGTGTCCGCTATACGCACCAAAAGAAAAAAAAATTTGGAGAATATGCCGAGTTGCGCATTGCACCATTGTAAATCGTATTATGGCAAAACAACTGGACCTAACTCCAGTTTATTTTCGTAAATAATTTTCGTCTTCACTGAAGCATAGGATGACAGTTTTTCTAAGACATTTTTTCTGATGGCCACTCTATTGTACCTATCTATTTAATCTCTTTAAAGTATCACATTTAACTGATCTTTGGTAGAACCACACTGCTCACACGTGTGCCACACACGCCGATCGGGGCGTTAAATATTTTGATGGTGTTGTGTAAAAGTTGCAGAATATTATTATTATTAATATATCTGTATAACTAAAATATATGTTTATGCATAAATGAAGATATCCGCAGGAGAACTAAGGTTGCCGACATAGCACGAAGAATCGCCAAACTTAAGCAATGTGCAGGGCACATTGCTCGAAGAGCAGATGGCCGTTGGGGTCGAAAGGTTCTGGAGTGGCAACCGCGTGCCGGAAGACGCAGCGTTGGAAGGGCTCCTACAAGGTGTATCGGTGACCTGGTGAAGGAAATCGGATGGATGCGAGACGCACAGAATCGTTGATTGTGGCGACACTTGGGGGAGGCATAGGATGATAATTATCTAAAAGTGTTTAGAGAGCGTAGGCTCGGTCTAGTAGGTAGACAGGTAGGTATCCATTATTATATCATCTGATTGATTGATTTACCTCTTGACATTTCAAAGCTTTAAATAATAAAATATTTAAAAAACTGGCAAAAGTATGTCAAGAGGAATCACGTGTGCCAATGTTTGACGGCATTGTTGGCGCAGTAGTTGAGCGATTGACTGCTGCGCCGCGTGTCGAGTGTTCAATTCCCGCACGAAACAAAATACCTATTTGTAACTGTCCACGCACACGGGCCTCAAAAAAACGCTAGCAGTGGTCACAAAAAAAAAAGCTAGAAGCCGTCGCAAAAAACAGCTGAAGCGCGCGTCAGCTTGTGGCCGGAGAAGTTTAAAACGGCTTCAAGCGTTTTTGTGGTGGCACCGCCGCACACGGCCACCTCAAAATGAAGCTTGAAGCGGCATTTTTTTTGATGCCCGTGTGCGGGGCAGTTACGTTTACCTGAGAAAAACGGTCCAGCTAGGCAGTTCGAACTCTAATAATTTTACCGTTATACACGCAACAGAAGCCGCTAACAATCTTATATATTTTTTGCACCTAGACGTAATTTTCCCAGAAGTAACCCAGACGAAATATTCGTGAACAAACGCTCATCAGTTTCTGAGTATCGTGCAGGAAAACGAACTGCTCTTTACAACCATGAATGAATAAAGTTATTTTTACCCACCAGGATATGCAGCGTACAATTTACGCGAATTGTGAAAGATAAGGACATGAGGGCGTATTTTGTCATTGTTGAGTATTAAAATGTTTTTATCGAAACAATGGCCTTGCGATTCGACATTGATTCACTGATTGTGTTCCAGTTAATGTAAATGTTTGTTTCCTTCCTTCCTTTTTGTCTGGAATGACTCAGGATTTTACTCGATAGTTGCCAGTATGAAATGGTTACAATCAGAGGAGTGGAATTCCCTGCTGGAATCTGTGTTTGCTGATAGCTACAACTTAGGAGTCTTTAAGTCAAGAGTGAATAAGTTACATCACTTACTATCAGGTGAGATGGTGGTCAAACGCTCGCTGATAGGCTAAATCGCTCGATTCTGATTTTGAAAGTTAACTGCAGGAACTGAAAGAACTTAAACATGAACGTTGTTGAAACCTCTACGGTCCGGACCAAGCGTTTCGCCTCGTCGTTTATACCACGTACATCGAGGGACTGGAACAATTTGCCTGCTGCGGTCTTCCCGTCCGATTATAATTTAGGTATATTCAACGCAAAAGTGAATAGGCTCTTAATAAACTAGTGCGCCTCAACATCAACGATTGCATCACTGCTTACCATCAGATGGGATCGCAGTCAAGCACTAGTTTCTATCAATAAAAAAAACACGGTTTGGTCTTGGTCAATAAAAGTTTAACACTCTCTCTAACTGCACTTAGAGTGGCGAAAGACATTTCATAATTTGTAATATCTTTATGCATCAAAAATATTGTAGTACATGATGAAAATTTATTAAAAGAGTCGTTTCCTGTGTACAGTGCTAATCCTCAAAGATATAAATCACGGATATCTATGATAGAAACACTATAACATTATGCGTTATAGTACATTATGATGAACTTCCCCTGAAAAAAGTCAAAATTGTTAAACTCAAATTATGATTTCATAGTTTTAATTAAAAGAATTCCAAAGTTAGTTCATGCTAACAAATAGAACTTTCAAATTCTCTTAGTTACGTGAACTTATTTGAAATCGCTATTGCGATTTCACGTGTATTTCTGTTCCTAAGGCCCCTTGCCCACGGCGACTTTTTGTAGCGATGCCCTCGCGCGTTTTGTAAGCGCGCGACGGCATCGCTACTAACGCGCGTTAATCACATTTCCGAGCACCATGGAAAAAATGCTAGCGCGCTTTAGCATCGCGACTGTATTGATACGAACGCGCTTTAGCATCACGACTATATCGAAACGAACGCGCGACAGCATCGCGACTGTATCGATACGAACGCGCGACAGCATCGGTACTGTATCGAAACGAACGCGCGACAGCTTCGCTACTGTATCGATACGAACGCGCGACAGCATGGCTACTGTATCGATACGAACGCGCGACAGCATCGCTACAAAAATTCGCCGGGGTGAAGGCCCTAACTGTACACGTGTAATCGTCGCCGAATAATCTGATTGAGAGTCTGGTGAGATCTAATCCGCCTACAAAGTTTTATACCTCACATGTCGGTCATTTTTACGACATTACGTTGTACATAAAACGATAATTATCAAATTGAGTTACTGTTAGTAACTAAATCTAAAACAACATTAAATAGAGATAATATTACGGTTCGTTAAAAGTTGATTGCCTTTTAGGTAAAGTAATTACAACTTGATCAATGATAACGTTGTAACCAAGACTACAAGTTACACTTAAGAGAGTCCTTCTCCACTCGCTTATCGTAAACATCGAAAATGGTTTAAAAGCTTGTTACTTCATTTAATGCAATCCAACGCGATGTTTGACGAAAAGGCAACGCAAAAAAGAGAGATAACGCCTGGAAACTCTGTTAGTATTCGGTAATTCCGAGATTTACTCGAAAATTTCACAAAACTTGCTACAGGAAATAGCTGTTTTCTTTAAACCCTTAAATGTTTTTGGAAAAAGTTGTCATCATTTAGAATCTTAATAAAATTTGCAAGGTCTCTAAAGGATTACTTTTTTTACTTTTTTAATTTTTAGGCAAATTATGAAGTGTCAAAGTTCATACAAAATAGGACATTTTCAGAGGTTTTTACTGGATTAGTTTTACACAAATTTAGAAATTGGTTTCTTTAGAAACCTAGATAATATCCACAAGATACTGTGTTTTCAAAATATCTAATGAAAAGTGTGTAATAACGTCATAATCAGTTATGAGCGGTTGTATGAAAAACAGTGAAAATGTGAGTCGTGATGCACAACCTTAATTTATTTCTTCTTTCACCAACAATATTGTTAACACTGGTATTATTCTAAAGATAACGTCCAACACATCGTCCGGACCGAGCCCAAGACGTCGACGTCGCGTATCGTTCCACGCGCGCCTCAAGGAGTTGTCAGCAAACCGTTGAGGCCCAGCAGGGTCGAAGCCTACTGGGGCCAAAGGTCTGCTTCTGAAAGGAATATAAATTTAATAGAGTACCAGTAATTTATAGGTAAACGCGTACATTAAGGTCGTACCTATATGAGAAAAAAAGCAAACTTAAGTAAACTAATCCTTACTAATACCTATTATAAAAGCGAAAGTGAGTTTGTTTGTTTGTTACGTCTTCACACCTAAATGGCAAAACTGATTTTGATGCATTTTGGTACAGAGATAGTTAAGACCCTGGAGACGGACATAGGCTATTTTTTATTAAGTGAGAATAGGGGGAGAAAGACGGAAGAGAAGGGGAGAGGAATTAAAGTATATTAATAAATGCGGGTGAAGCCACGGGTAAAAGCTAGTCTAAAATATTATTATTGAAAACACGCGTCTCTGTACATAAATGTCTTCTCGATTTAGATTTGATCTAAATCGAGAAGATATTTATTAGTAGATTATGCACCGAGGGGCTAAAGTTGTGTCTTATGTCACGGGTGTCATATTGAATCTCGAGCATAATGAAGGATTCGACTCACGAGCAAAGCGAGGGAGTTAATACAAGAATCCTGAATGCAGCGAGGGATTCAAGCTAGCCCAAGGCAAAGACACCTTTAGCCCAGAGGAGGATACTCTACTTTTTACACCTACTGTGAGAAAATAATAGTCATATTATTGACCAGCGGGTCATAATGAAAACATTATTGACCGGCTGTGCCCCCGGCCACTAATGACTCACTTTAGGTTAAGGTTGCTTGACATATAATTTGACATTTTCGAGCAGGTGGTGTAAAAAAATATTTGTGTACAATGTTTTCAATGAGTTAAAGTGCAGATTGATTGTGTCGCTATAACTATTAACCACCTTGCAAAATCTCGCGTAAGTGGTATTGTAGCCTAAAACCATTACGTGCATTGAAAGATTTATGAATAACTTGCCTTACCCCGCGACTTTGCAGCCATTAATTTTTTCGTAAAATATGACAGCGATATGTTAGCATTCTGTTAGTAAAAGAAATTTCGCAGTGGGACCACAAATCGCATTTTAAGAATATAAAATTTTATATTTTTGCATGCATTCCAATTTTTCTGTTATATTTAAGCTTAAAATTTAATATTTTAATCTCTAAGTTTCGTGTTCGATTCCCGCACTATTATAAAAAATAATTAAAATTAAATTATTAAAATAAACAATAATTATTAACGATACAGAAGCTCTTACTAGTATTCTCCCATACTAGTAAGAGCTTGATAAGGTTTGATAAAATAATTGAAGGGATTAATGATGTGTAGTTCAGTATGTCAATTTCTTGCACTTTTGTGTTTTTTTTACAATACTAAACTGACTTTAAAGAAACAAGACGTTGTTAGTTCCAATTTTGGCCACACGCCAATTGGCGCTCCCATATTATCGTTTTTAATGCGAGGTTTTTTGTTTCAGATCATCATCAATCTTCAGCAGACTAGCACCTTCTCTTTTATGGATGTATTCTTAGGGGTATTGTGAAAATCTGAAAACATTATATTTCCATATTTAAACAATATTTCATGTGCAGTGAAATTTTACGATTTTAAACACATTTTTTAAAATAAACAAATTTTACCTCTTTATAATACCAGTGCAGAGAGTAAATGTAAATAGATGGTCGATGGAGACGAAATGCTCTAGAGTAGCGACCACATACCGGAAGACGCAGCGTTAGCAGGCCTCCCACTAGGTGGACTAATAATCAGGTGAGGGTCGTCGAAATCCGATCGAGATACAACTAAACCGATCGTTATGGTCTTTGTTTTGTTTTTTTTTTCATGGCGTTTACCCTTGTTGCTTATGTCCAAAAGTATGCATATGACCAAAGGCTTTTGACTGAAATGATAACGATGATGAATAAACTAAGAAACTACTGAAAAGATTTTTTAAATTCTTTCACTGGTCGAATGCTATTTCATTACTGACTGACATAGACTTTATTTTCTACTTTCACGCGAAAGTCGCTGACAGAAGCCATTTAATAATATTTAGTCTTCTATACTATTTCTATAAAGAGGTAAAGTTTTTTTTTTTTTGTTGTTTGTAGGAGATCATCTCAGAATGTACAGATCCGATTGCTAAAATTTATACACCGATAGAAAGCTGCTTTATTTCTGAGTGACATAAGCAATTGTATATTATATATACAGGTGAAGCCGAGGTAAAAGCTAGTTTATAATAAACTTTGCCATAACTTCAGAGCTAACGGAACAATGGTTAATGATATTCGGAAAACGTTAACTAAGCTTTCCTCAAACAAATATTTCACTGATTTGTCCCAGCTGTTGAGAACTTCCTCTAATCGTTAAAGTTAAATTGTTCTTGTTAACAGATGTAATGCATTAGAAAATTGTATTTCCTTTATAAAGGAGAAGGCCACACGCCCCAGCCGCTGAGATTCTGACCCCGACTATCAGCCACGATAGACGGGGTGCTTACCGACGTCGAGCAATGGATTACTCACCGTCCGGCCGTCTGTTAATCGACTGGACCGAGCCCAGTCGTCAACAGCGCTTAAAATTATCCATGCACTCCTCAAAGAGATGTCAGCAAACCGTAGATAATGGCCAGTTCATGAAGTGGCCAACCATTGTGGCAAATAGCTCTACCACTACCACCCCCACCACCACCACCAGCCACCACTAGACCATACTGGTATATACCTACCTATAGGCTCTGTGGCCGTTATTACTACAAAGCTTGTTCAAATGTGTTGTTATTGAAGAAAAAAACAAAAGTTTAATAACTTACCTGTGTCCATTTGTATCTAGGGCAAAAATAAAATCTAAGAAAATAGCTTCCTAAATGTCCATTTTCCTGGCCGATTTCCTCCTCGGTCCTGTGAGGTAAAAAACTGTGTAAAAACAAGTAAAAAAATATCTCTTCTGTCCACGGCTTTTCTAGGCTAACATAACATAGCCTTGTTTTGTGAACAAGCAGAAATCCATACATATTCAGGACGTTGTATGAACAGAAAAGTTGGTCGAAAAAATGGCTGCGAAAACTTTGGACCGATAGACGTGTTTTTACCAGATGAAGTTAGACTACTGTTGATAAGGTTGAGAAGCATAATAAAAGTTCGGTACATAAGAAATTGGAGGCAGTTATGCCTTCATACAGGTATAAATTTAGTAGGAAAGTAATTTTGAATGTAGAACATCGCTAACGTTTGAAAACATTCAGTTACAATAGTGTATGCACCGAAATTTAATAATCTTGTGAGAGCTATTAGAATTTTTTTTACTATTTATTTTATTTTCACAAATAAATTCACGCTTTTTATTACAAGCTTTTATTTACTTTCACCTGTCCCGATGTTTGTCTGACATAAATCTTATAAATTAAGTTTGACCCACTTCCCGGTTACCGATTGAACTGAAATTTTGCATGCTTGTGTAAATCAGATAACGATGCAAAATTATTATGACAAGGAGCTGATTTGATGATGGAACCGGAAGTTGGCTATAGGAGCTTGGTAGTTAAATGACACAACCATATCAAGTTTGGGCTCGTTTGATTCGTCTTGACGAGTATTAATAATAATTATATAGGTATACCGAACTATAAAAGCTTGCTATGAAAAAATGATATTCATTAAAAGCTTGTTCATGTTTATTTTCGCTGTAAATTTTTTAACTTACTTTAATAGTGTATGCACCGAAATATGTTACTTTGTTAGAAAATTTTTTTGGCGTTTAATAAATTATCACTGTCTCTATTATTATTTTTTTTATCTTCTTTTCTCAAAAGAAAACCTATATATTTTATCTTCAGATTAAATATATCTAAATTAACCAGAGAAGAATTTTTAACAAAAATATACCAAACTCTCACAAAAAGACCGTTTTCTCGCGGTCATGTAGGCGCTTTATTATGTACTTTGACATCAAAGTCCATATCAGACTTTTCTTCAACTTAGTCGTTGTTATAGATATTTGTCCAATTCTTTTATATTTAAAGTTTACCAACGGTAATAAATATTTTATTTAGCACCATGATAAAAAAAGAACATGTAGGAACAGATAGTTTTCAACGCTACTGTCACTAGTTTGCCCGGCGACTTTGCTTTCCGCTTCCGATTTCCGCTCATCCTACTTTTATGTCCAGAAAGTCCATTTTAGTTCAGCAAACAAAAACTCACTATGGTATTTATTTAACATTTTCAGTCATACCTTTGTTTGATGTTATAGTTCTTTGACTTCACTGAAAATAAAGCTTTATTATTCAGACATTATAAGAGCTTAGAAATCTTTTTAGAGATCTGTCAAAGACGTTGTTGGTGTTTTTTATCTATTTTGACATCGAGTCTCATGTTCTGTTGTTATTATTTATTTAATTCCCTCAGAAGTCTGAAAATTTGATTACTTTTTTTAAATTATTCGTACTATAATATCTACTATTAAATGTGAAAGTAAATCTGTTTGTTACGCTTTTACGCTTAAAACATTGAATTTTTGATGAGCTGACGCGATGGAGTATATGGTCGTGGATGTACGACCCTTGTGGAATATCCGCGATATTTTTTGTCGGATATATCCGACGTTGGCGATTAAAAGGTTAACTGTTCTTCCGTGATCAACATATCAATCAAAAACTTGACAAATTCCAGTTTCTTAGTATAGGTATATACAACGTGTAACGTTTAATGCGCAAAACCTGAAATTAGTTTGATCAGAATAACGAGCAGAATCAATTAAATCACTTTTTAATATAGGTTATATTTAAAAAAAAATCTTCATTAAAAACTTCGACCTGTCTATTTATGAATAGGTCAAGCCATCACGTGCGCAAACCCGCTGAAAAAGATAACCAAACACAAATAGTTGTAATCCAATCAAATTTTCTCATACATGGGATAATAACAGTTCTTATTTCAATGCTGATATTCATTTAAAACAAACTAAAATTGCACATAAAACCTGTTTTTTTTTTTTATGTTTTTTTTTTACAGAATTAGGTCTTGTAAATTAAAAATCATTTGGGGTGTCTGAGGTTTTGCGCATTTAACGTTACACGTTGTATAGTTTAAAATTCCTTCGCCACTTTCATACTTCTAATTAAAAACACAAAACAACAGTGCCAGTCTGTCACGATGCAAAATAAACCTAGTTTTCAGCATCACGAGTTGGTATCGTTCATCACTGGGAATGCGAAGGCAATATTTGCATCAATCGTATCGCACTTGTAGCTGCCACTTCAGTTTAAACTATGTAGGTAAGAATGGCAGAAGTCAAGCTTTCATCATCTTCATTTCAACCGAATGATGAAGAAGACTGTTGGACTTCCCCCAAGTGTCGCCACAATGACCGGTTCTGTGCGTCTCGCATCCATCGGATTCCTGCGACACTCACCAGATTCTTTCCACATTTTTTCTTTAATTTTGTTGTTTAATATTTGCTTGCAGTACACCGCAAACTACCCCTTTTTTTAGTTTAAGTTCTTAAAGTCCATCCTAAGGTTGTCTGTTTGATAAGACCACCATTATACCCATAAGTTTTACTTTCTGTGAAATTGTTACTATTTTGGTGTACAATAAAATTGATTCTAATCTATTCTTGTGTGGGACCTTCCAACACTGCGTCTTCTGTTACGAATTCGACGATTTAGTGCAATAAATAGTGGTGGGGGTGAACTTGCGGACTTTTCTGCACTAGTGATGAGATAAGAGCGGGTTTTCCAGTCTGTTGGAAACGCGCAGCTGTAACAGTCGTTTTAAACATCCCTAAATTGTATTGAATGTTAAAATCTCACTTCTGACTCACGAAAACAGTCCTTGAAAATGAACCTTCATCACTAAAAATTATCTTCACTTCCTACAGCCGTAAGATAAACAATCTGTAACGTAAATAAGTACAATAAATTAGTCTTAAGATGGTGCATCACGACACACATTTTCAATGTTTTTCATACAACCGCTCATTATGACGTTATTACACATTTTTCATTAGATATTTTGGAAACACAGTATCTTGTGGATATTATCTAGGATTCTAAAGAAATCAATTTCTAAATTTGTGTAATACTAATTCAGTAAAACCTCTGAAAATGTCCTATTTTGTATGAAATTTGACAATTCATAATTTGCCTAAAAATTTTAAAAAAGTAAAACCATAGAAACCTTGCAAATTTTATTGAGATTCTAAATGACGACAACTTTGTTCAAACACTTTTAAGGGTTTAAAAAAAACAGCTACTTCCTGGAGCAAGTTTTGTAAAATATTCGAGTAAATCTCGGAACTACCGAATATTAACAGAGTTTTCAGGGGTTATCTTTCTTTTTTTGCGTTGCCTTTTCGTCAAACATCGCGTTGGATTGCTTTAGATAAGGTAGTTAGCTTTTAAATCATTTTCGAAGTTTACGATAGGCGAGTGGAAAAGGATCCTCTTAAGATATAATTAACAATTATTGTTCCTTAATAACTTCCATCCACAGAACTGTTTATACCTGCACTTCTTCCTGTCCTGTTTTGCTAAAGTCTGCTCATCGCTGGTTCTGCTTTCTAAATATATCTCAGGAATTGGATGCATCTTGCTGCAGAGCTCATAAAGATTAGAAAATAGTTCCGGTGAAATTTTCATACCTGCTTCGAGTGGATTACTGTCGGACTAAAAGCATTTTACGCAATAATTCTGCAATGATAGTTTAAGATTTTATGATATAGGTTATGAGTCGGGTTATGTGCTGTTTGGTGAGGGAGTCAACGTAATCTCCTAAGTAATTCGTATAGCTTTCTTGCAAGGGATTTTCTTTTCGAAGTGGGAAATAAAACAATGACTTGTACTGCTCTAGGGTAGAGCAAGAGGGCGTGTCAGACTTTTATTGACTAAAACTTACCTCAGTTGCCTTTTGTGTTCCGAAACCGCCGTTTCCCTTTCAGTAATTTTTCATAGCCCTGGCGGTCATCCACCCTACTGGGCCCTACAGTTTGGTTGATATCTTTTTGAGGCTCGCGTGGAACACTACACGCCGTGATGACTCAGAAGAATCGCTTGCTCACCGTCCACAAGCTCGTCCCTGCCAAGGCTGCGAGATTATTCGAAAAAGTTACTGTGAGCTAGGACGACAAAGGACAACGCAGTAAAGTTTTATTCAGTAAAATTCTGATTAAAGGGAACATTGATTTGACGATTTCAAATCTAAATAAAATAATAGGAACAAAGTCTTAGAATGGACAACAAGCTTCGTGTTTCTCTGAATGACACTTTGACAATTACCGTTACTTCCAACGATATGGAAGTGGCGAAATTTTAAGCCACCAAAATTTGAATCACTGTCGTGACAGCGACACAAAGAAAGCTTGTGATCAGTTCCTTCTATTGAAATCAATGCTTTTGAACTTAGAGAAAAGTTGCTAAAACTTTGTTTTTGTATTTGATAGAACCCTATACATTCTATATTTCTTACCACCTAAAATCAGAAACTTCCAGAAGACTTTTTAGGCTCACAAAGTTTTCAAATCTACGAGTACAGTTATCGCATTGAGATCGTAATTTCTATTATTTTTATACACTATTGTATTCTCTAGGCAGTTTCTTTGCGCTTATTTATTTGGAATGTATTAAATGAGACTGTTTCCATAAATCTATATACAGGGTTATTTGTAAAACACTAACAACCTTGCAAGACTGTATTACTTACATTATAAACAACAACGTTTGTTGTATGACTTTTTAAAAAACATAGGTAAATACATTTACCAAAAACAATCCTTCCATATTTCCATGTTCTATTCGGCGGGGTTGCTTGACGCGACGCTATCGGATCAAGCACCCCTGCCGACCAACCCCCCCTCCCCTCTGCTATTGTTCTATCACTTGCTTCGCATAGATTTAGTAATATTTAGAACATTAGATAATTAAATTATTTTTATTTTTGTATGAAAATCTGATGAGCTAAAATATGATAAATATTTAAAAGTCGTAGAACAAAAGTTGCTGTTTATGATGTTAGTAAGATAGTCCTGAGAGGTTGCTAGTGTTTTACAAATCACCCTGTATATAAAAGCGAAATACCACACATTGATCAATCACAAAATCTCAGGAACTATAACACCAACAAACTTAAAAGGTTCCTTAATAAAGGGTGTAGACATTTGCTAAGAACGGATTTCCCGAAAGGAGATAAAACGGGGGTCCTAAAATTGGTAACGTCATTTTTTAAACTATGTTAATTTTATTTCAGTTTTAAACTCAAAACCAAAGAACCATGAGTCAAAGAAGTTAAACAAAACACCGGCTGCTTGTTCAAGAAATTGTAAAACCAAAAGCTTTGTACTTCGTAAAGTTAAACCAAGCTTTTATTCATTCAGAAAGTGATAGAGTGCTCCATTATACTTATTATCTGAATTAGTAAAACATTTGCTTACCTTTAATGTTACTAAAGAGGTACTGCAGCTACTTAAAGAGTAATTTTCTCATTAAATCTACACTAATATAATAAAGAGGTAAGTTAAGTTTTTAATGTTTTTTTTTTTTTGTTTGTCTTGGTAATCTTTAAAAGTACTGATCTGATAGAAAAGTACTGATAGAAAACTGCTTTATTCCTGAGTGACATAGGCCGAACAAAGCCACGGGAACAAGGAGTATAAAACAAGGACTAATCGAGAACAAATAATTATTTCTAGATATAAACTTAAATTAATTAAAACTAACTTAAAAAATTAAAATAAAACCCTAGAGATCTAAAATAAAAAAATAAACAAAAATGGCAATTTAGAGTAACGTCGAAAAATTCCTCCGCATCGCTGTCGACTAGTAATGTACCCAAAAGGCTGGCGGCAACAATTAGAACAAATTAACTAAAATAATTTTCTGGAACGAAAGAAGCATGTAGTTTGGGACGAACCAGGATATTATTATTTTTTTTGTGGGACAAAACTCAGTGGGCCGAACGAAGAACAAATCGAATTTGGACTGGAACAATTTGCCTGCTGCGGTCTTCCCGTCCGATTATGATTTGAGTGTCTTCAAGGCTAGAGTGAATAGGCTTTTAATATGATTAAATTTAATATTATTTATTTACTCCACAGATTAGATATACTTTACACTATATAGTTTGTTAAGCTCCGTGAGTGTGACCGTGGTATCACCGCGGGCCCTAACATACTCGTAATACCAGCGCTGCGTTATCTACCTCAATAGATATCGCAGCATATGCTGAGTTAGGCGCCTTTTTTTGACCTTACACAGATTTTTAATTTGCAATTTTGTTTTTCATACGAAATAATATGTTTTTTCTTTTTTATGTATCCTGACTCAACTGTTTTAAGTTAAAATGTATGTGTGAGGTAAAAATAAACGTTTTTTCTTTATTTCTTTCTAATAAACTAGTGCGCCTAACCATCAAAGATTGCATCACTACTTACCATCAGGTGGGATCGCAGTCAAGCACTAATTTATAACAATAATAAAAAAAAATCACCTCTAAAAAACGGCATCACCAAATCTCCGATCTTAATACTTAACCTATTTCGTGAACCCGAAATACAGTACAATAGTCCTAATATTAAAATGAGTGGGCAATAATAGGGTCCAAGGCCGTTACCAAGGGACACCATAATACTTAACGTCTATGGAGTAAGGCGTGGGAAGTTTCCCTTTTACAAGAAAATGGGAGTATCTACTTTGAAACTCAAGAGTGCTTTTCTCCGGGACTATTGTTCAGCTTCTTGTTATAAAACAATGTGATGCATTATCGGTTTTTTTTTTACTTTCTTTTTTCTTTTGTTTACACACGGTTTGTTCATTTAGTGAGTCTCAAGTTTGGAAAGTATTGAGTGCTTGATGCATCAAACAGTCATTTTGTTTTCCTTTCGAATTTGGATCTATAGCGCAGATGTACTTCGATTCCCAGGACCCTTCCCAGCGTCTTCTGGTACGCAGTCTCTCAAGAACCTTTCGACCCCACCGACCATCTAATCTGCGCTATGTGCTCTGCCCACTACCACTTAAGTTTGGCGATTCTGGCTATGTCGGTAACCTTGGTTCTCCTGTTTTCATTCCTCATTCGATCACGCAAGGAAAATTTGTGCATGGCTTTTTCTATCTAAAAAGTCAAACGACGTGGGTAATTTTTAGGGTACAATGAAATCTGATGTAGTCAACACTGGTTGAATAATCAATGTTGATTAAGAGATCTTGATCACTGTTTACTAATAGAACCTCATAAAAAGAGAAATTAGAGGACTTTTACAAAGAAAAATGCAAAAGATTTTCGTTTAGAATATATTTATTTCAGTCCCTTTAATGATATTCATATTACAAAAGTAGGATACATTTGTAAAGATATAGGTAATAGTGTCATAAGTAAGTATAAAGGAATAACATAAATCTTCAATCATTAGGAAAAACTGATTCTAAATATTCTATTCCTTATTGATTCATTGTCACTAGTCACATAAAAATCATAATATGTTGTAAAACTATCATCATTACAAGAAACAAGTGAATGACAACTAAAATTCGTGTTGCCAATAACAATTTTTTTTATTTTTCGTTCAAAAATTCCCAAGTCATTTGACTTTTTAGACCGACTTTAACACATTCTAATTTTTAGCTTTTGCTATATATTTGGGGTTTGGCAAGCTTCACCGAGGTAATCAATAGGTGCATGTTTCAATGATTCCACATTTTGTCCAGTTGTATAGACATTTGAGATACAAAAGTACACCAATTACACATCACAATATTCATTGATAATCAATTTGCAAATAAATAAAACAGTCACTGAACTTCACAAAAAAAAACTGCCAAAACTAAAATGTTTAAAAGCAAAGCGCTAGCTCTTATTTTGTTCCAAGTTCAATTCAATTAGTAAGCTATCGAAAAAGGTTTTACCAATAAAAATCTGTGTAAGTACTGTCCACATTCTACGAAAAAAATTACAAACGCCATAAAATTTGTGAAAGAAAAAAAATAAAAAGAACAACTTAATGGAATCTTACAAGTATTTTGACAAGAAGTTGCCAGTGTCTACTCTAGTTTAGTTGAAAAGAGGTTACTATCTCTAAAGAGTGTATTGACTTCTGGATACTTTGGGTGCATTAATAAATGCATAAATCGTGAAGGCTCTCCCAGGATTTACGATGTTTAATTAAGTAGGTACTGGCCTGATCTACTCGGACCCACTACCAACTTTTTTTGTGAATGGCCGCCATTTTACGAGGCGTTTCCGTTGTGTTTCGGTTTCATAAGGTTTCACTGGAAAGAACGTAAATTTTTAAATGCGCAGCTTAGTCCGTGTAGTATCTTTTTACTTTTTTAGATCTTTTTACTTAATATTATAGAGCTGAAGGGTTTGTGTCAACGCCTTTATCTGAGAACTACTGGTTTGAATTGAATAAGTTCTGGGGTAGGATAGCGGATAGCCTATTTATGAAGAATACCTATAGGCTATATTACATTATGTTACTACTCATAGGAGCGGAACAGTAACCGGGTGAAACAGCTGTGTAGTCTACAATATTATTATAGAGCGGTAGTTTTTTCTTTTTTGTTTGTCTCTAAAAGTACTGGTCGGATTGCTAAAATACTTTCACCAATAAAAAGCTGCTTTATTCCTGAGTGACATAGGCTATTTAATTCATGAATCCCCAAGCGACCACCGGTGGCCGAGCATCTATTGTCTTACTATGAATTATGCTGCTGCGTCCTGCTGTGCCTACGACGCAGCTGTATATTTCACGTCTACATTGCTCTACGAAGGTTGAGGAAGTCGTAGAGTATATGAAGATAAAAAGCAACTGGACTCTGAGGGTCGAAAGGCTGGATTCGCGCCACGACACCAACTTCAAGTCGTTCGTGATACGAGTTCCAACCCACCATCTGGAGACCTTTTTGAGAGAGGACTTTTGGCCGAAAGGTGTCGTGTATCGACGTTTCCGAGGACGGCTACGCGACACCACGCAGCGGAACACGACGCCGATGTTACGTGTTAAATTATAAATAGTTCAAGTTTTGTTGTTATGATATTTATTAGTTTATTATTTTATAAGATTATTTTATGTATTTTTTCTATGGGCCTTCAATGCCTGAAATAAATGGTTATTATTATTATTATTATTATTATTACTATTGTGTCTCTAATTGACGGTATCTGAAGGGTTAATATACGCGGGTGAAGCCGTTTGCAAAAGCTAGTGATAATAATTTCGCGGTAATTAACAATTTTTTTTTATTTACCTCTTTAAATAAATTGCAAAGTATATCGTTTATCTCAAGGAAAGGAATCAAAAACTTTGTAGATGGCATCCATCTTTGAATCTGCATCAAAAAATTTCCACACCCGCAATTCTCACACTGATGCATCTAAATCAAAGAAGCATCTCAATCTGTGAGACTGTGACTCACCAACGTCTAATCATTTTATGGTACAAGAGCTCAAACAGTCTTGTCTTTAGCATGATTTTCTACACGTGCATGCATGGCGCCTCGGCTTGCATAGATGAAACCATAGAGTCTTGAAGTTCAGAAGGTTAAATTATACGATTTTTTGGTAGTAATAAAGAACCTAGAGATTTGTTTGGTATATTTTGAATCTTTTTTTCTGAAATAAACTAAAAAACTCTTAACAGGCAGGTTGCCTTAATGCAAAGATCGAATTTCTCACTATATACCTACCTATAGGTACCTAAAAAAATTCAAAATATACCAAAAAAATATCTAGGTGCTTTATTGTCTTCTAATGTCTGTAGGGATTAAAAATAATGAAAAAGCTTATTCGCGTGTTACTTTAGAATTTATTCCAACAAAATTATTATATTTACTGTACCTAAATCACATCAAAATTTTACCAGTTTCTCGGTTCTCTCCTCTACAATAGATTGAACGCGAAAGCAAACACTTATAGCTTGAATCAAGTTAATTTTAAGAGAATTCTTAAAGAGACTCTTCAAAAAATGTCCTGCGATGATACAAAGAATTTACTGACTGTGCTAAAGTGATTTTTATTTTATTTTTTATACAATTTTTAACCTAATTTAATTCATGCGTCCCCAAGCGACCACCGGTGGCCGCGCATCTATTGTCTTACTATTGTGTCTCTAATTGACGGTATCTGAAGGGTTAAGTATCTTGGTTAAAAGTTGAGATTTGGTAATACTTTAGTAGTATAAGATAACTTGCCTACATTACATATTTTTTTGACGTTTATATTGTATTATAGACTCCTTTTGATTTATTTGTTAATTTTAAATTATTTTAGCTCTTCTTGCCTGAAACACAAGATTTCCTAGTTCAGGCATGAAAGACACATAATTAAGATTGATATAGATTTAAGACTGTATTAATTAACCTGTAAAGAATTTTGAATAAATATCATTATCTTCGTCACTGATATATATATATATATATATTATGTATTTATTTTTAGTATGGATATTTAGTTATATAAGTATTTATTAGTTTGATTAGGTTTTTCACTAACTCTTCTTTACGTATTTCTGCACACTACTGTCTACATCTCTTTTAATATTTCCTTTTCGCAGGTCTGCTGGAAGAAATTTCTTTATGAAATAAGCAGTACCTTTGTACATAGTTTTATTATATGTTATCTCCTCTGATATTTTGTGTGTACATAAATTATAAAATAAATAAATTATTATACACTGGCCTGGCAGCCGGCCTAAGACACTTTAACCCTTCAGATACCGTCAATTAGAGACACAATAGTAAGACAACAGATGCGCGGCCACCGGTGGTCGCTTGGGGATTCATGAATTAAAACTAAAGACAAACTGAGTCTACGTATGCCACGTACGCATCACTACAATACATACAGACAGACAGATTTAGTTTTCCGTTAACATAAAACATCGCTGATCTTCGTTCAAAACCTGTTATTTTTTAAGTGTTATATAGGTACAAGATGGCATACGACGTGTATGTTAAATTATCTTACTCATTGAAAATTTTCCAGTTTTTTAAAAAGTTGACCTTTTGTTTTTAATGACACTTGAAAAACAATTTCAGAGATTATGTTCTTTGCTAGGTACATGCTGAGAATGTATTTATTATGTACAACTACAATTATATATGCATATGAATAAGTAGATACAAGCTATGTATAGTTCTTCATACTTAATTGCAATGAAAATGGAGGGTCGGCTCTTAGTAACGCGTGTGATAGGTAAACTAAATAAGAGTTGTCTTCCAGCCGGAATCCCTCGGATTGAGGGTGTCTGGAAGATGTTTTAAAATCTGAACCCTTTTTTTAGTCTGGATACCTCCGGTTAACTAGCTTACGATATAGGAATAAAAAAACAAGTCTAAAAGTGATCGTGAGGTTTACATGTGGTTGTGGTTGGCATGTGGTCATGCGAGGTATCTTCGGCTCTGCACATAGCCGACTGAATACTAACGCTATCAATACTATTGTAAAGCGATTAAAAAAAATCTGGGGTGCCTTGTGTTAAAATTAAAACTCAATTTCACCCAAGTTAAGCGGTTTTAATTTTTTTGTATGGCATCGGTAAAATAGGTGATGTCAGTCCATGTCCAATTTTATCTACTAATAGTTTCCGTGAGTTTTGTTTTCTTTTTTCCTAGGATTATAAAAGACACCTCCAGCAAATAAAAATTAGTAGGGACTAATTTTTATTAATTATCTTCATAACATTCGTTTACATAACTATTTCTGAAGAATAGGTAAAAACTTTTTAACGATGTTGACATTTGAAAATTCATTTACATTATACAACTTCTAGTTTCATAAAAGGGTTCAAAATAAAACTATTCACACTTACACAAGACTAAAGACAAAATGAAGATATGCTGTCAGAATTTATAAAGCTAGTTTCCATTTGCTGTAGAATCGAATAAAATCTGTCATAGAATACGAACGATTTTCAAATCCAATCTTTTTACATACTTCAGCAATGTTTCAATCCCTCTAGAGTTAGCATCTGTAATTTTACACGACATGTGCGAGGCAAGGGAAAATAATATATCTATCAGCCTAAATATGTGTGTAGGTACATATGTTTATTCCTTTGTAGTGCTTTAGAAACGCAACGCGTACGCTGATTTCGACTAGTGCTTCAGCATCATTTAAGCCGAAAGACGTCCACTGCTCGACATATGCATGCCCAAAGTAACGGTGACATTGAAAGGTGTACTCGTAACAATAACCAGTCTTGTTCGTCTTGAATCCATCGAATTCCTGCGACCCTTGCCAGTTCATCGGTCCATCTTGTGCGAGGCGTTCCAACGTATAATATGTCTAAGAGAGGTGCACGTGAAACACTTCGCGCCACAATCTCGAGTCAAGGCTTAGCTAATCCAACCAAAATAATAACACACAG
Source organism: Mythimna lalbum (assembly GCA_949319445.1). Lineage (NCBI taxonomy): Eukaryota > Metazoa > Arthropoda > Insecta > Lepidoptera > Noctuidae > Mythimna > Mythimna lalbum. The sequence goes on along the minus strand of OX439347.1, from coordinate 18,730,419 downwards.
AACAAATCGAATCAGTCAAAGTTCAATCTCAATTCTACAGCAGCAAAATGACGTCACAATTTTACTCTATCGACAAACCAATCGAATTCACAAAGGAGACTTCAATTATGCGCCAAACTGCATCGAACATGACACGTTGATTCAGCAAATGCACACACTTATCTACAGAGGCGTAGCGTGGACTAATTTAGACGTGGGCGAAAGTACAGCAGCGAGGCCTTTTTCTTTTTTATTACTTTGAAAAGGAGACATTGATTGTCGCAACCCAGTGTTCGACCACATCGTCGCTTACCGTCAGGTAAAATAGTAGTCAAACTCGAACCTACCTACACTGATATTATAAAAAGGTAAAATCTGTTTTTATTTTTGTTTGTAGGAGATAATCTCTAAAAGTAGTGGTACGATTTCCAAAATTTTTTCACCAATAGAAAACTGATTTATTACTGAGTGACATAGACTATATTTTATGTGCGCGACGAAGCCTCGGGCAAAAGCTAGTCAATAATAATAAAAAAAAACCCTCGTTCTTAAAAAGCCTTCACTTGTGCGTGGCCACTTTGGATGCGAGTGGTGGCCATGGGCGAGGGCCCACTTCGCCCCACCTAGCTACGCCCATACTTATCTGCACGAGCTATTTCCATGATGCAAGCAACAAATAACTGAATCGCTGGTACTGAAAGTAACCCGTAAATCAGAAACGACTTAGTATGATTCAGTAAGTGCTAACCGATGTAGAATTTATGATATAAACAAACAAAGATTCGTGTATTTTATTTTATTGTTTAAAGGAATATGAATTAGGTACTCTGATATATTGTGGGAATGTTTTAGACGGGATTTCAAATCGTTTGCTGTCGGTTTCGGAAACAAACTGCTGTTCCTAGATTAATGTCTGAATTCGACTGGAGAAAACAAGTCAATTTTATTGTTGAGTCGAATGTCTTTACCAGATGTGTAAAAGATATTGCTGCTAAGACAAATTGTGTATATTTATTTAATGACTTCAGCCGAAAGAGGTCCACTATTTTACAAAGGCTCCTTCCGAAATGTCAATACAATTAGCAGTCCTGTTCGTCTCATATTCATCGGTTTCCTTGTGGTAGGCCTTCCAAAGCTACGTGCTCTGGTACGTGGTCGCCACTCCATAACTTTTCAGCCTCATCGACCATCGGTTCACTCCATACTAAGATACATTGTATGTTTATTTAGTGCATACAATATACACATAATTATGTCGATACAGACTAGTCTGATCTTGATACATGACCCTGTTATGGTGCAGCAAATTAACATAAAACTTAATATCTAGTTATAACATGTATAAACTGAGCAGAACACTACTTTATCACTAAGTGGCATATCTATCTATTCTATATTATAAAAATCAATGCCACTTTTCGTTGTTATTTTATAACTCAAGAACGGGCTCACCTATCCAAACCAAATTTTTAGGCTTTGTTCGGACCATTTAATAGATGGTTTATGTGAAGTTTGGTAGGTATAGTAGGGTAGAGTAGGGTAGAATAGAGTAGAGTAGTGCAGAATAAGGTAGAGTAGGGTACAGTAGGGTACAGTAGGGAACAGTAGGGTACAGTAGGGTACAGTAGAGCATAGTAGGAAAGAGCGGGAGCGAAGCTGCGCGAGCAAAAGCTAGTGCTATATATTTTCTACTTTCAAACGGATGAAGACGCTGACAGAACTAGTCGTCTATATTAAATCTTAAAAGATAGAAATCGTTCTGGCTTGGATAAGACTATGACGGTTTCCACGGCGAAATGGTGGATGAACACTCTCTGAAATTGCAAAAGAGCCAAGACGCATGTACTTCATTAAAAATATTGTGATCAAGCCGTAAAATAAGGGGCAACTGTCAAGGTTTATAAAAAAAGGTTGAAAACACTGGTTGGACTTGAAAAACGTAAAAGAGGGTGAGGCTTGTTTGATATTATTTTTGTAGTCTTTGTTGATTTGCGTCTAGATTTGGTAAATTCGCCGCTCGCGAGCCGCTTGCGAACTGCGCGCGTGTATAGAAGTTTTAAAAACCTGTTCTCATAAACCCAAAGACAAGAAACAGATACCAGCAACCAGGTCTAACGTACCTATGTAAAATTTTTGCCACAATACAGTGGCCATCACTGCGAGATTGTCTGAAAGAGTTACCGCGACCCTAAAATCCAAAGGTTAACTGAAGGAATACAGTTGGATTTTAGTTTAGCTCACTGTCTTGTCGTCCGGTAACAATCCGAACGGAACCCTAGTCGTCAACGACAGCAGCGCGTAGTTTTCCTCGCGCAACTCAAAAATAAGACAACAGAACCGTAGGGGCCCAGCCAGGACTTCTGAAAGGGAAACCCGTGGTTTTAGAAAACAAAGAGCAACTGAAGGACCATACGTGTAGTTTTAGTCAGTAAAATTCTAACATGCCCTCTCACTCCGCCCTAGAGTGGGCAAAGTCATAAGATGATTTACCACCTTAAAAAAAGTGGCTTTTAGACAGTAAAAATCTGACACTTCTCGCTCAACCCAGAGCTGAAGAAGTTATTCGATGATTTCCCTAAACAAGAAAATCCCTGAACAATATATGCTTAGTAAACAGAGAAAGATGAAAACATGTGGGCATCATTTTTACGGTAATCTAAGTAATTTATCAACCTTACTATAAGGGTACGTGATTCGACTATATTAGTTCTATCTTGAGACGGTTGAGATGTAGCTATATGTCAGAGTGATTCTCTTGGGTGTAGATTCATAGTATCCACAAAACATTGTGTTTAAATGGTGTAATTGGCTTTGGACGTTCGGTTTAAAATGTTAAAGCCCTGAAAATTTGAATTTCAAAAAGCTACGCCAATATTTCACCTTGTCTAGTACCTAGTTTCAAATCTCAAAAGCTTTAATGTATTTTGCTTAACTCAATTATCTTCAAACGTGACAACAATTGATAGAATGTCCAATAGCGTTACAATTAAAAGAAAAAATTGTAAAAAAAAAAAACTTTAGAGGTGTCAAGGGACACCCGGATGGAACGAATTTCCTTTCGATTAATTAGTGAAGGAATTGTAATAAAATTTTATTAAACTATAAAGAAATAATACAAATAAAAAGAAAAAACAATTTCCATCTGTAGGAATGTTGACATAAAAAAAAAGTGTCGTTACAACTTTTCGTGAGTTTTTGCCGTCTAGCCCCCTTTCACAACGTGGGAACTTCGTTCCAATCATTGTTTTTTTTTTACTTTAAATGTTAGTTAGTTTAAAAGTTTTAAACTAGAATATAAAAAAAAATAAGTTGTGTGTAATAAGTACTAACAAAATATGGATCACTGTTGTCTGAAATAAATGGTTTTTTTTTTCAAACTTCACACTAATAATGGTACAACTGTATTATGGTTGCGTTCACAAACATTTAAACTCACATACCTACCCAAGACATCCACACCCGGAACCACAATCAGATCTGTAGGCTGTAAAAATGTTTGATCCGTGCAGGAATCGAACTCATGACTCACAGAGCAGCATCCAATCGCTCAACCACTGCGCCAACAGTGCAAACATCTAGATTTTATTATATTAACCTTGAAATGAGACTTTAAAAATAGTTTCAGACATACAAAAGTCGGTACAAATGACCTTCCGGGAAGTAAGTTTGGTTTGTTATTAATTTTTCTTATTCTCTTGTATTCATGAGTAATCCGACATGAGTCGGCTAGTTCAAAACTTCCAATGAAAAATAAATTCTTTTGAATTTTGCTATACAAACATTCAGTTTAATGTTCTCGTAAAATCTCGAGCAAAATCGATTCTTCGAAAATATTGAAATACACTGGTTTACAAGAAAAGCCAATTTAGATCAATTATTCAACGTATCTACGTCTAATCTTGATCAATCTACACTAATATTATAAAGAGAGAAAATTTGTATTTTTGTGTGTATGTTTGTAATGAATAAACTCAAAAATACGGTGTCGATTTCAAAAATTCTTTTACCATTTGAAGCTACATATGCCCAGAGTAACATAGGCTATATTTATTGCCCGTGCGAAGCCGGGATGAGCCGCTAGTACCTATTTAATAAAATGTTTTGTTCATCAGAATTTAAAATTTACATCGGTTCCACAACCTTATTTTTAGTATATGCGAAACCTGAAATATCTATCTAGTATTTTTATGTAAAGAACCTATGTACAAAACTTTCCAAACCGTATCCCGAAAAATCACAAAGTTATAAGCTGGTTAGCAAAAATACATAGTCACCGGGCTATCCAGGCGACTGAGGGGTTGTTTTGCACTTGCACGCTGGCGCCTCATGCCCGCTACGACCTGCCGTGACCTGCCGTGACCTTTTTAAATATTTTTGAGATAAAATATAACATGGTGTAAAATTATTGTAATCCATTCAGTTACTGATTCCAAATAAACTATATTCAGGTTTCGCATAAACTAAAACTAATTTTGTATAGTAATAAATAAATAATGTAATTTATTTATTGTGATACGCTAGTAGTAAATCCAGAAAATCATTGTGTCATAATTAATCACAAATTAGAAAGTAGACAATAATTCTATAAAATACAATTTCAAAAGTTTAAAAATAAATTCTACGTTTCGATCTATCTTAAAATTGACTTCTTCACATAAACAATGGAAAAATACAAACTCATTATAACAATAAAAGTAAAATAACATATAAAATTTCATCTCAGATTCCATTTCAGACCGCAAAGATCATCATTCAATAGTTCGAAGATTCTTCGTTCATTCTGAGTTACAGAACTAAATCAGAGCCATCAGAACTTTTGTGTTCGAATGAGGACATCTAGCGTCGAAATTTGGTACTAAAATATAGAACGTATGACCGTTCTTGACTTCTAAAGTGTAGGCAATGTTACATTATGCTCAGAGAGCTTTTCAGATTGTTTGTTATTTTTGTGAATTTTCTCTTTACTCTCGTAAAAGATAGTGGCTCTTAGAAAATAATCAGAGGTTCTCTAGTTTTATTTTAGCAGGTTCTTAATCTCTCTCTCTTAGAGGGGAGGCCTCAGTCCCGACTGATGATGATGATGATGATGAGGTTTGTAAGATATCTCATGACGACATGGCCACAGCGACTGTCGCAACACAGTTCTGGGCCATAATCATGGCAGTAAGTCGCCTCTTTGAGGCGTGGCTGGAAAAGCAAAGGATACCGCGGCGTCATGGGGCGTCCTGAACAGGCTTAGTAAATCCTGGAGGTCTGAATCCGGTATAGGAAGCACCGGATTTGGCGATCTCTCGCGTCAGCCCTTGATTCAGTCTATTATCTTCTGTAGAGCAGAAATGCTAGCGAAGAAAAGAGCAGCATGCATGAGGGCACACAAATACGTCTCCTAAACGCGGGTACAGGTGGGTTTGGGATGGAGTTTGCCGTCCGGTGGTGCGGTAATTGTTCAGATCGAGTCCGGGTCGTTGACGCCGCGTTGTGTTCCATGCGTGCCTCAAAGACATGTCAGCAAAACCATAGGGACCTAGCAGAGGTAAGGCCGCGGGGAATTTCTAGAGAGGAAACCTGCTGCCCTAGAACGCAATGGGCAACTAAAGAACAATGGGGTGGTTTTAGTTACAAAAGTCTGACACGCCCTTTTTTTCTTCGGATCGGTGAGCGATAATTTTCTGCCCTCTTTCGCAACAGTCGTAGCTACCTTCATAACAAAATGTAATAATAAATATGTATTACGAATTAAGCTTCGACGAGATATTCTAGAGCCTTTTTATCAAATAATTTTCAGCTGTCATAAACCAATGAACTTTATGACAGCTCATACCAAAATTGTATCAAAATTTTTATATATTCTGAACAAATAAGTCACCCTCTAAATAGAAACTCAGTCTCATATCTTTTAATAGAACCCACCCTTTATTAACAATATCGTCTTTTATACTGAATTTTGGCCTGCGATCGTTGATTTTATGTCCAAATTCACTAGTAAACAGCATAACACTGGCTACGTAACATTGCCAACGGGCTTAGAAAAACTAATAAGAAACAAGACAAGTGACCACAATACAGCCCGAAAACTTGTAAAGGAATTTTTGGCCTCTCCACATAGCTGTTCTCATAGACTTTGTACTACGGTATATTTATCTATTTATTTTTGGGGTCTTACGGACTCAAAAGGTAAAAAAAAAACCTTTTTATAAAAAAAAATATCCGACTTCACTAAAAACTTGAATTGAATTTGAGGAGTTCCCTCGATTCGCCAAGATTCCATCATCAGATACCAACTTGGTGACCATGGGACCATTTGGGAAGTATACCCTTTCCAACAAAAAAATAATTTTTCAAATCGGTTGGCAAGCGACGAAGTTATGCGCGAACAAACATTAAAAAAAACATACAAACATCCGAATTGAGAACCTTTTCCTTTTTTAGAAGTCGGTTAAAAAAACGGAACCCTTATCATTCATCATTTTTATAGCACAGATGTAGGAATAAAAATACAGCAAATTTGTTGTTTCGTCAAAAAAAATGCGGTTCGGAAAAATCTTCGAAACTCCTTTCGGGAATTGAACTATTTACGTAAGTAAGTTTATACGGAACCCTCAGTGCCCGAGGCAAACACGCACTTTCCCATTTTGTTTTATCTTTTAAAACCTTAATAATGTGGTATTGTGGTTACCTCAATTTCTGAAATGCTTCTATAACAAAAAATAGGTTAATGCCAAATTGTTACATAGTGTGAAGAAAATTTCAGATTTATAGTGAAACCTGTTTATTAGATATGTTCAGTATCTGTTTTGTTCAAAATATTTACAATCTAAATTGCAGGTAAGAACTACATTGAGCACACGTTGGTCATGTACGCCGATTTAGGCTCGATGGTTTCCATATATTTTACATGGCATTCAAATTTGTAGAGCTTCATATACTTTCGTCGATGGTGCAGTTACGAATTCTGAAGTTCTTTGGGCACATCTTCAGAAACAAGTCAAAGTCAAAGTCAAAGTCAAAGTCAAAATATTTATTTCACATATGCCTACATGGGCACTTATAAAACGTCAGAAGCTAGTGCATTGGTCGTTTCCTATGGAGAAGAACCGGCAAGAAACTCCATGGTTACTCTTTTAAAAAAAAATGGTAGGTGTTACAATATGATAGTATGTAAGAACAGTGTATATCAATACCTACTGTACACAAAAGCAAAAAATAAAAAAAGTAATTTAAATAGGAAGTAATCTAAAGGTTTGTAAGGTATACAGTGTTCTCACATTCACATTACAAAACGAAAAAGAGGCTATATAAAAAAAAAAAACAAGAAAAATATAGATAATTGCAACTATCAATAAATTGTTACCAAAATAAATTATCAACGAGTTTAATTCATGAATCCCCAAGCGACCACCGGTGGCCGCGCATCTATTGTCTTACTATTGTGTCTCTAATTGACGGTATCTGAAGGGTTAAGGTAGTTGAAGTCTCAAAAATTTAAAAAAAAAGTATTGCAAAAGCAATGTCCTATAGAAAAAAATACAAATAAAAAATGTATGTATATTAAAACAGAGGTGGAGCAGTTAACAGACACAATATTGGTGAGTTACCAGGGAGCCACATGTGCAGAGGTAGTCATTGCCAAACAAGCGTGTCTTCGACATAGTCGAGGGTCGACAAGGATTCGATGGAAAGACTTGTGGGTCACGTAGAAAGCAAGATACCCCGCTTTCGATCTCAGACTCGTTGGATTGATCTCATTACAAGGGCTAAGCATTCGACCACAGTACAGTGTGCGTGTAATGCCAATGAGTATTTATTTGTTTATTATTTCAACATATATATGTATTTTATTTTATATAATTTGCTTTTTTTTTATTTAAAGTATTTGTTATTTGTTTATTGTGCAAACCTACCACAGTGTTGTCTTTTTAACCCAAAGGTTGACTGGTAGAGAATGCCTTGTTGCATTAAGTCCGCCTATGTACCACTACTGTACATGAAGTACAGTACGTGCGTAATACACACAATACGTGTGCGTCGTTCAAACGTAGCTCCTGCTTTATTGTTGTTTTCTAAAATATTTATCAGATTTCACACTAACAGTTGTGATCACATCCGAAATGAATATATCCTCAGAAGAACCAAAGTTTACTGAAGTAGCCCGAAGAATCGCGAAACTTAAGTGGCTGAACCGATTTGGCTAGTTTTAGTCTAGTATTCGTGGAAGGCCAGGGAAGGTTTAAACAGAGAAAATATGGAAAAAATCTCGAAAAAAATATTCGAATACAACGCCATCTTTAGTTGAAATGTCATTTTGAAATAAATTATTACTATTATTAATTTTATATAATTACTAGCTGCTCCCAGCGGCTTCGCCCGCGTGATAGTAGAAAATTATCCCAAGAGAACATACTTCCGGGATAAAAAGTATCCTATGTCCTATTCCAGAACATGGTCTATCCGTGTACCAAGTTTCATCAAAATCGATTTTGCCATTTAGGCGTGAAGACGTAACAAACAAACAAACAAACTCACTTTCGCTTTTATAATATTAGTAAGGATACTGATTCTGGATACTGCCTGTAGATGGCGTTATCTTTTGACAGCTTAGCTAAAAGGACTATTCAGCAGTACGAAGTTTGCCGGGTCAGCTAGTAATAAAATAAATGTAGTTCTGAACTTCACAGTCAATTGTTTTCAACATTCCTTTTTTATCTGTTCATTATTTACTACTGTTAATGCGTTTTATTTTAAGATCTCAAGTACTAGAGCTATCCGTGGAATTCGGAGCGCGTTATATTATACCAAACGTGTAGGAAAATTTGCGATATAAAACACGTGTGCGCAATAAATGTTTAATAGCTTGTTATTTCTCGATATACATCAATGGAACGGCGTGATTGATAAGCTTTGATTGATAGATAAACTATACTTTGAACACAAAATAATAACACTTTTATCATGTTGCTGATTCTATTGGTCCAATAACTTATAACTAATAGTAATATTCCATAACTGTCACACAACGCCGTCTAGTCCCAAGCGAACCAGGGCTTGTGCTATGAGTACTAGACAACTGATAAATATATTTACACTTACTTATATATTTCTAAATACATACATATTTTAGATAAATTACACCCAAACACTGAACAAATGATCGTGCTTATAACACAAACATTTGCCTTTGGTAGTAATCGAAACTACGACCTCCGGCATAGCAGTCCGGGCCACTGACCGCTAGACCAACAGGCCAGTCAAACACTGCGTCTACATCTCTCATCCAACTCTAATTTCGCAGGTGTGCTGGAAGAAATGTCGTAAGTAATAAGCAGGTCCTTTGTACTCTTATGTATTTGTTCTTTACGATTTAAGCCATAGTCATAGTAGTTTATTGGTAAGGGATTCTTACAAGTCAAATAGAGTGTTATATAATAACACTGTAAACAAATCATTAAATACAATGTCAAATGATAAAGAATGTCTAACATATACCTAAAAGATAATACAAAATAAACAAACAAATAAATAGAAGTCAAAATCACAAATAAAAATAAAAAATAAATCATAACAGTTGTCAATAATATTAAGTCCAAATTAATATTCAATCGTCAAAGTTAAATTAAATTAGGTTCATCATAAATTCGTCAAAAGAATAAAAAGCTTGCTCGATAAACCATTTTTTCAATCGAGCTTTGAAGCTCCATATTGTCGGTTTAAGTGTTTGTGTACATAAATAAATAAATAATCGGCCTATCTTTGTTATATCGTTAACTTAGAAGTTTAATTTTCACTATTGTTCCTCCAGACCTGAGAATTTGATATTAAATTCAACTTCATACCTCAACGCGTTTCTGAGAAAAGGGTCTTATCATTATCAGACAGACAACAAAGTAATTCTATAAGGGTTCCGTTTTTCCCAACTTAAGTACGATACCCTAAAAAGATTTTTCAAATTTCTTCATACCGTTCGTTATTTGAAACGAAGTGCCGAGGGCAGTACATAAAAAATACAACCAAATAAAAATCCCTCTTCCTTTCTTTGAAATCAGGTAAAAATGGGTGCTTGTGATAAAAACCTATATTACAAGGTGCTTGCGTTAGTATATTAACTTATTTGCTGAGCCACAGAACAGATGAAAGAGGTTAGAATGGCCTTGTGGGCCCCCAGGTGTGCCACAAAGTAGGGCAATGCTCATAGTTCAACTACCAATAGCAAACTTGCGATCTAAGTGTGCGTGGTCTGTTAGTTGCGTTATCCGCGTTCGTATTTGTTTATTGCATGAAGTGGAGTTAAAGGGTATGAGACAAGCGGCGACACTCGTTGTAGTACAAATCGGAAAGTATTTCCTTTTCACCTCTTTCATCTCTTTGATGAATATAATCATAACAAAACCTTCCGTTCATATCAGTCTACGAGTCTGCGAACGCCATCTCCACGACTCGCGAAATTTTATTTATGCCCCAAACTCATACTCCGCCCACGTTTCCTGAAATAATCTATTTTTAATACATTACACAACATAAAACATAAACACTCACAATAGCTTTACGAGCGTCTGTTTTGAAAAAACAACCGGAAAATATGCGAAGATTGTGGTAAAATTATATCTTGATTACGTCATCGGTGGCGTTATATTTGAGTGTTAAGATCCTGGAGAAACTCGTGGCTGAGGAATAAGAAACATTAGAGAAAAACTCCGAGGTTAAGCAACGGTTCCCGAGGTTGAAACCTGGATGGGTGGCTAAATATTACGTATCGAGACTCATCCGTACGTTAGAGAGCAGGTTAAGAAATGGCAGAGACCAACTGCCATTCCGACGGCAACAAACTGAAAAAAAATAAGGCAATATCTATTACAGCAGACACGTAGAATAGCATCGTGCACGTTGTCCTGAACAAGTTAAAGTCAAGTCTCAGATACATAAGAGGACAAAATGACCCTTAATGTAATACGTAACACTAACATATCCTGTCTCTAATGAATACATCGAAAAATATTGGGGGCAAGTTGAGAGACATTAAGCAAGGTTATAAGGTCACGTATAGTGCGTTTCACGTAAGAATTTCCTTCGCCGTAATGTTGGCAATACATAAAACAAGTGAAAATAAATAAAGAAATATCTATAATAATAAATCTGTAGAGAGGTCAATTCTGTACATGAAATATATTTCCAAAATAACTATCAGGGGGTGATTAGTGATCGATACTGATGCTAAAAATGCAAACAGTAAAATTTTTGTCTGTCGTCTGTCTGTCTGTCTGTCTGTCTGTCTGTCTGTCTGTCTGTCTGTCTGTATGTTCTTTATAGAAACAAAAACTACGCGTTGGATTTTAACGAAACTTGGTACAATCATTCTTCATACTCCTGGGCAAGTTATAGTATACTTTTCATCATGCTACGATTAAAAGGAGCAGAGCAGTGAAGGGAAATGTTGGGGAAACGGGAGAAATTACTCCATTTTTTAAGCTTCCGTCGCATTTGCAGCCTTAATGGTTAAAGGTACACAGAAATTATGTATGACGGAAATGTTCTCCTTAAAATTATATAAAAAATATCCCACAACAGCATATGTCTATCTTTTATGGTTGACTCACAATAACACGTGTAACTCCCGATAGCTTAGCAGTTCGGAGCTTTCTGTTTATTTTTGTCAACTCTTACGTTTATAACCCTCTCACTCATCCCTAATTTAAAAAAGTTAACATTATTATCTATTCAATAAAAAAAGAATCATAGAAATCGGTATAGAAACACCAAAGTTATACATGAAATACGCTAATAAGCCATCGCGCGTGAATACTGAATCCAGTCCCCCGGCTCTTAGAATTCGATATCAGACGTTTCAGATCTTTGATTTTGACGACCCCGTTGTCGCTGGCATAAGGAACAGGATCCGCGTACGAAGTCGCTGGCAGAAGCTAGTTTTTGAATAAAATAAAAGGGCAATATACCTATCCTCCGAAACCATGTTATTGTTTCCAAAATGTAACTAAGACCTATGCAAAACTATGAGAATAAATTATTATAACATATTAATTCAACTGTTTACTTAATCTTAACATTAATACCTTCTAATTCCACAATAATACATCTGCCAGGAGCTTGGTGCATTAACCCTTCAAGGTCGTTCATCTTAGAATTCGGTTCAAACGAGGACATTCTCAGCCTACTTTGATGTTTGCACTCACCATTTCAAAATGGCAGCTAAAATGATTATTTTTAAGGGGGATGCTAAAAAATGGCCCGTGAAATTATAATATTCGTAAGTTTTTTTCAAAACTGTATTATGAAAAATCACAAAGTTATAAGCTGGATATGTCAGCAAAAACACGTAGTCATGGTGGTCATCCCGGCGACTGAGAGGTTGTTGGATTAACGCCAATAAAGTTAGCAGTGAAGTGATCTTTTTTCTACTTTCTTACTGTCCCACTGCTGGGAAAAGGCCTCCCTCAAGTCCTTCCAAACATTCTACTCCCATGCTGTCCCAAACCAGTCCTCATGGTACACGTCCTGATCATACCGTACCACTAAAAATTATATAGAAATTATATTTTAATCCCTGCAAAGTGCAAAAAACTTATGAAAATTTCAATTTCACGGGTTACCTTTGAGCATTCTCCTTAAAGATACGTCAATGTTTTCAACTATGAATCTCTTTGATTTTAGTCTGCCGAGAGGATTTAATTTGCTGTTTTGTTTTTCATTTTGATAATGTTCATTCTATTGTTTCATTGAAAATGTTTTGAATAAAACTAATGCTTGATTTACCTATTGTTTTATTGTTAAGTTGCTTGTATTACTTTTCATACGATAAGCTTTAGTTGAATAACCTACAAGAAACAACATTTATCGGTGTAAACTAATTCCAGTAATACAATAAAAGTGCTCTGGAATTTGAGAGAGTGACTATTAACTAGTTCACATAATAATTATCCTCTCGAGCGCCAGGGGTTCATTGACCCGGAAAATTGCACTGTTTACATAAACCACAAAAAAAAACGTGTGGCACTGGGAGACTGCCGCGGTAAAGCTATTGCATAGCATTTTTAAGCTATTGCATAGCTTCTATCGCGGGCCTTGAGCGTGGAGACCGAATCCAGAAATTCCGTAACGAAAAAAACCTAACACCACTCACTAAATGGTTGTCTTGGCACGCTCAAGGCCCGCGATAAAAGCTATGCAATAGCTTAAAAAAAATTAAAAAACTTCTTCTGAATTTTTCTCGGAAGTACAAATAAAATAATATATTTAGAATAATATATAGAAAAACCAATATTTTCGTCCAAATAAATTTCGTACAAACGTGTACAAAATAAAACCTAAGCGTTTTTTTAAGGTCTCCAAGTTGTACAGGCGTATGAGTTCACACATAGTTTTAGCTGGTATCTTCAGATGTACACCATGTGTCTGACATTCGATATTGACTCCATATTTCTCGCGTATCTCCAATTCTCCGTACACAGTAGGTACTGATGTAACTATGGCATCGCATATCCTTATAGTATGATATTGTTAACGTCTTTCCTAGTTCCTTAGTAACTGAATACTATTGAGAAGCAAGGCAAGAAGATCATCGGCAATGATGTACTTGTCATGTCAAAACTCCAAAGTCTTGAACATCGATGCCGCATTGCTAGTCCGTTTTCTATCGTTTATATTTCGGGGAGTTTGCACTGGAGTTGCGCAATTTAATTTCGCCGAGTCCGTTCTGCGAAGCAATAATGATAATAAAGGAGGAGGCCGTACGCGTTAGGCAACGGCCCTCACGCCAGAGCCGCCGCCGGGATTGCGAACGGCGAGTAGTGGGGTAGCTCGCCGTCCGACCGTCCGGTAACCGTCCGGACTGAGCCCAAAGCGTCGACGGCGCGTATTGTTCCACGCGCTCCTCTAAGAGTTGTCAGCAAACCGTAGGGGTCCAGCAGGTCGAAGCCTACTGGGGCCAAGGATATGCTTCTGAAAGGAAGATTCGCCCCAGTACGAAAGGCAATGAAGGAACAGGAGTAGGTTATTAGTCAGTAAAATTCAGCCCAAGGGCGCGGAGATGTCATTGGATGATTTTATAAATAAAGGTGGTAGCTATCAGGAAACACAGATAATTCCACTCCTTAGCACCTTTGGTGTCCCCTTTCGAAAAACAAAGACTTCTCGAACCAAGGTCCTGTCCTTTCAAACGAAATTGCGGAAATTTCTTGTTCCTGTGTAAAAAGTTAAGTGGATATGTAAATGTGGGATCATTTGCAAGCCGCCGCCATATTTGATTTGGCCAGTTATCTTCAAGGGACACTTTTCCCTTTCTGTGTTTAAGGAGCTGTGAGGGCAAAAGCTAATTGAGGGTTTAAAATTCGAAAATTTAATTCCGTAACACCACGTGTATCGCACTAATATTAACCCTTCAGATACCGTCAATTAGAGACACAATAGTAAGACAATAGATGCGCGGCCACCGGTGGTCGCTTGGGGATTCATGAATTAAGGTAAAAATTTGTATGTGGTTGGTTTTTATGTGTGTGTATACAACATTATTTTTAGTATATGCGAAACCCGAAACACGTGTCCAGTAGGTATTTGTTTGCAAAGAATCTATGTACCAAACATAATTGTATCATAAAAAAACACTAAGATATAAGCTTATTATTTTACCCGGAATATTTAAGTGCTATTTTGTACCAATTCCCATACCTTACTATACTATCCCGTTATCCCGACTACGTCTTGGGTTAATTTTCTATTTTCACACAGGCGGAACCGATGGCAAGAACTAGTTAAAGAATATATTCCTTGAAGTTCAATTTACTCCTTAATTTCTAAACTAATACTATAAAATGGTATAATGGATATAACTATTTGTTTGTCCGTTTGGTTGCGAAGATTATTCCACTAATACCTACAGAGCTGGTCCATCGTTGAATGTCATCTGAAAAAGACGAAATCATTTTCAAGGACGAATGTATTTATTTGTTACACAAATTCATATTTTTGTTACAATGTTTTAATCATGGTGATGATGATGATGACAATGAAAACAAAGAAAAGAAAATAATAAACATGGGTCACTACGTTTTTCATGTTATTTCAGTAAGTTCCTTGTCACTAAAGAAGGAAAATCTTGCAGAAACCTGTCTATCTGATACAAAAAGAATATGACAAAAGATCGGTTCAATGACCGTTAAAATAAGGCTATCGTTCATTATACTGGCAACATCGCCTTTATATCCTACAGGGTTTTTAATGTTCCCACTACTAGGACTCAAACCTCCTCTCTAGGAGCGGGAATGGACCGTAATACACCACGCGAGCCCAGTTCGGGTTCCCAAACTCAACCAGGCCGGGGCTGCTCTCAAGCGGCTCCTGCCCAACCTTGGGGGTCCAGACGCCTCCTGCCGGAGGCTCTACGCGGGGATCGTTCGGTCCATGGCCCTCTGCGGGGCGCCGGTGTGGGCGCCGTCGCTGAAGACGCAACCGGCGGCCACACTGAACGCCTGCCAGAGGGTCATGGCAATACGGATGGTGCGGGGTTACCGCACGATCTCCCGCGAAGCGGTGAGCCTTCTGGCTGGCCTACCACCGTGAGATCTGGAGGCAACAGTCCTTGCACACATGCACGATAAGCGCGTGGAGATGCAACGCCGGGGTGAAAGTCCACTACCGCGACAGGTCGAGGTATGGCGGACAGAGCTCCGGCGGGATGCCAGTGCTGGGCACGCCACAATTATGGCGGTAAGACCCCTCTTTGAGGCGTGGCTGGAAAGACCTCACGGCGTCCTTACCTTCCGCATGACGCAGGTCCTCACCGGACATGGCAAGTTCGGGAGGTTCCTGCATCGGATTCGAGCGGAAGAGACGCCCGGAAGACACGGTGGAGCACACAGTTGAGGTGTGCCCTGCTTGGGCGGAGCAACGGCGTGCCCTCGTGAGGGCGATCGGCGGCGGAGACCTCTCGCGCCGGGCCATGGTTCAGGCCATGGTCTGGAGCGAGGAGGAGTGGCAGGTGGTCGCCTCCTTCTGCGAAGCAGTAATGCTAGCAAAGGAGGAGGCCGACCGCATCAGGCAACGGCGCCCTCACCGCCGCCGCCGCCGGGGATCCAGCCCCCATTTCCAGCCACCGTAGACGCGGGCTCGTGGACAGCGAACTATGGGTAGCTCGCTGTCCGATCGTCCGGTGACTGTCCGGACCGAGCCAAGGCGTCGACGGCGCGCACTGTTTCCGCTCGCTTCAAGGAGTTGTCAGCAACAGGAGGGGCCCATTTGGGTCGAAGCCTACCGGGGTCGGGGTTATCCGAAAGAAGGTTATCGGAAACTAGAGCCCTGGTATGAAGGCTCGAAGGAACGGCGCGGGGTTTTTAGTCAGTAAGACTCAGACACTGTCTCCCGCTCCACCCAAGAGCGGGTTTCGTCAATGAAGATTTTACCCGTCAACAGAAAAAAAAAAATAGCCCAGTGCGGGTTGGTGGATGTCACATGTCTTCGAATTTTTGGTTCTAGGACATGCCGGTTTCCTTCACCGTTTTGAGAGCAGTGGCAACGAAATAAATTACACAAAGTAATGCGCCTAGCAAGGTCTGAACCCGCGACCCACAACTCGTAAGTCGGAGCCATTACCACTCGGCCACCGCTGCTCTCCTTTATATCCTTAGCTGAATTTATTTCATTACAGTTACACATTCCGCAGAAACTCATGGCGTCATGGAAGACGATCATAAAAACCCTTAACCCACACATCCATGGGGGAAATCTATAAAAACATACTGCTTTAGCCAAAGAGTAATAAACAGATGCTATACTCCAAACGGCTGCAGAGTAGAAACTCTAAATGCCCGCAGTTTCGGGCAAAAGGTAAAACTGGATTGTCGATTTGATAATTGTTTTTCATTGATATACACACATGTTGTTTTAACCGTCTCCTTTTTAGTATTACTGCTTCGCAGAAGGAGGCGACCGCATCCCATTCTCTCTCGTTCCAGAACGACCGAAGGCCCGGCGCGAGAGGTTACCGTCGCCGATCGCATCCACGAGGACACGGTGCTGCTTCGCCCAAGCGAGACACACCTCCTCACTATGGTGAGGGGCTTTTTACAGTGGTGACCCGGACGTTTCTTCCGCCTGAATCTGGAATTGAAAGTCCTGCATCATGTGGAAGGTGAGGGCGACATGGTACCTTTTCAGTAATTCATCAAAAAGGGTACATAACGTCATGATTGTAGCAGTAATCTGAATAAAAAACTGGCCAAGTGTGAGTTGGACTTGCACATGAAGGGTTCCGTACGAACAAAAAAAACGCCGATCAAACAAATAAGGACGTCTGTTGTATGGGAGCCCCATTTATTTTTAAACTTCAGTTTAGTTTTATTACGTATGTGTTGTAAAAGTAAAGTTTTGGTGAAAATGACAACTCTACTTCTTACGGTTTATGAGATATAGCTGGCTGACAGACAGACGGATGGATGTTGGGGGCTTAGTAAAACATTGTAAAATAAAAACAATGTCATAAAAAGAAAAAAAATACAAGTATTTAATTAAATTAAAACCAAGACGTTAATAAACCTATCTTATAAAACTGAAAAGAAGTGGCGCTTCTATTCAATTTGTTACTCTTTTTAAGAAAACATGTCACGTAGCAACAGCTGGTATAAAATACGGGGCCAAAGGTAAATTAAAACACGATTTTCTCCTTAGTATAAGTTGATTGTCGGTGAAGTGAATTTTCGTATACTTTTAAAATGTTTTTGTGGACGTTGAATATCGATACTTGGAAATTGTACTTAAGTGTATCTTTTAAAGTAATTATGTTATGCCAACGGAGACTGGAACTTTGTAAGAAATCACTTTATCTTTTACAATGTGCTTGTTACTAAGTAAATATAAAGGTAAGTTTTCAGTTTCTACGGAGTTGTTACCACCTAGAGTTTTCAAATCTGCAGGCTTAGACAAATATCTACACTAATATTATAAAGAGGTAAAGTTTGTTTTTTGTTTGTAAAAAAGTTGGTTTGTTGAAAGCTGCTTCATTCCTGACTGATATAGGCTACATTTTATGTACGCGGGTAAAGCCGCGGGCAAAAGCTAGTTATTAATATTACACTCCACAAGTAGTATCCGCTGTACTCTGTATTCATGTAATTTCATGAATGCTGCTCGTTTGTGGAACGCTTTACCTTTTTTGTTTTCTAGGTGGAAAAATCATCCAAAGACATCTCCCGCCCTTGGGCGGAGTGAGAGAACGTCTCAGAATTTTACTGATTAAAAACCCACTCTTGTAGGAACAAGAGTGGGTTTTTAGTCAGAAAAGTTCTAAGCCCAGGACCCTGGGACGAAAGCAAAGATCTTTCTTTGCTTTCGCCCCAAGGCCCTGGGTTTCACTTTCGCACTACCCGTGGACGCATTAGGTACCTATAAATGTGATAATTTGTAATATACATAATATGTATAAATATAATATTACTTTATTTATTATATGGTATTGTGTGGTTGTTGTGGTTTGTGTGTGTGTGACTTACGAGTTGTAGGTCGCGGGTTGAAACCCAGCCAGGCGCATTACTTTGTGTAATTTATTTCATCACCACTGCTCTCAAAACGGTGAAGGAAAACATCGTGAGGAAACCGGCATGTCCTAGAACCAAAAATTCGAAGACATGTGACATTCACCAACCCGCACTGGGCCCGCGTGGTGGATTACGGCCCATTCCCTCTTCTAGAGAGGAGGCCTGAGTCCCAGCAGTGGGAACATTAAAAAAGCTGATGATGATGATTGTGTATATTTTGTGTTTGTATATTATTCTTAACGTTTGTACCTACACCATAGAGTACAGGATTTTGTGCTCCATGTTGTACACTGACAGCCCTTATAATTTCTTTTCGATCAGTCCATAGGATCAGTCTATCCAAAAGTTGTCTATATGTATAAAATACTGCCCTGGGTGACAAATTCGCCCATTATTACACTTATTTTTATCAACATTTTTGTCCTGTATTTTTTACATGGTATACAATAAAAAACATAATAAATAAAAACGCATATCCCATCGTTCCATCTCTCTCCCCCAATAACTAATATCAGAAGCTCAGAAGTTTTTCTCCATGATTGTCCCAAGCCGATCGCCGCCATCAACGGCCAACTGCAATCGCTCCCAGACCTAATGGGGTTCCGAATGTGCGACCTCGATACAAAGTAGGCGATACAATGGAAAATGAACAATAATAATGGGGTTTATGGGTACCGTATTACTTTAAGCGGGATGGAAGTGCGAAGGTTGGATTTGGGTGGATGACAAAATTATGTCTGCGCGAATTTTGGTTGTAGACATTTTTGTTTGGTCCAGGTTCTTTCTAAAATACTTCCTTCCTTACCCGGTAAACATGTAAATTATCCGTGGGGAAAATTTAAAACCTATGCTCAGACCTACCAAATTTGCACAAAAAAAAAACATAAGAATCGGTCAAGGCGTTTCGGAAGAGTTCAATTTCAATAACAAATACACAAGTCACAGTGATGTGACACAAGAAAAGTTTCGAACGAATTAATGTGGCCTGAAAAGCCGGGAAGGCAACATGTGATTGTTATTGTGAGGAGAAGGTTCTTATGGAAAAAAAAATTAGGGTAGTGTAGCGTAGAGTAGGGTAGATTAGGGTAGAGTAGGGTAGAGTAGGGTAGAGTAGGGTAGAGTAGGGTAGAGTAGGGTAGAGTAGGGTAGAGTAGGGTAGAGTAGGGTAGAGTAGGGTAGAGTAGGGTAGAGTAGGGTAGAGTAGGGTAGAGTAGGGTAGAGTAGGGTAGAGTAGGGTAGAGTAGGGTAGAGTAGGGTAGAGTAGGGTAGAGTAGGGTAGAGGAGGGTAGAGTAGGGTAGAGTAGGGTAGAGTAGGGTAGAGTAGGGTAGAGTAGGGTAGAGTAGGGTAGAGTAGGGTAGAGTAGGGTAGAGTAGGGTAGAGTAGGGTAGAGTAGGGTAGAGTAGGGTAGAGTAGGGTAGAGTAGGGTAGAGTAGGGTAGAGTAGGGTAGAGTAGGGTAGAGTAGGGTAGAGTAGGGTAGAGTAGGGTAGAGTAGGGTATAGTAGGGTAGAGTAGGGTAGAGTAGGGTGGAGTAGGGAAGAGCGGGAGCTAAGCCGCGCGGGCAAAGCTAGTTATTTTATAATTTCTTACATCTAAAATAGGTATTTTTGACGCGCGTGCATTTCGCTCATGACTGGTTTTTACGAAACCTTTGCGCCACACACGCTTTATACGACCATTTCTTCATTGCTTCTTACAACTTCATCGAGCCGTTTGCGAACTGTGTGTGCGTGCTCTTCGCACGCACACAGTTCGCGAGCGGTGCATTCGCCAGATCTGATCGCACCTTACCAAAAGCTTAGTAGGTAAGTATATAAGCTAGCGTTAGTCATGGCGGTGGTTTCCTTACTCATTAGTTCTCTGTGACACCGCTTCGCAATCAGGAAAAACATTAACCAAATTAACATATCGATAAAGGTCGTTAATGTATTCCTAGGGGAAGTATAGGATGGCTATTCACTTTTATGGGGCTCCTAACTTGCCTCAAATTAGCTTCCACTCCCAGAATTATTTATATTGCACCGGGCTTAATAGGAATCTATAGCTGGTAAAGTACGATTCGAGTAGAGCTCTCACCTCCGCTGTCTTATGAAAATGCTACTGCGCTATGTCATCGTCGACCACATTATCGCTTACCATCAGGTGAGATGGTGGTCACCCTCAAGCATATCAATAATAAAACAAAAAAAAACCCACTCCTAGTTCCTTCGTAGGCAACGAAGGAATTAGGAGTGGGATCTTTTATATTAATACCAGGGTCGAGTTTTCCTTTCAGATGCGAACTCATGGCCCCAGTAGGCTTCGACGCTGCTGGAGGACCCCTACGGTTTGCTGGCATCTCCTTGAGACACACGTGGAACAATAAGCGCCGTCAATGACTTGAGCTCGGTCCGGATGACTACCAAATAGTCAGACGGCAAGCTATCCACTGCTTGCCGTCCGCAAGCCCGCGTCTACGGTGCACGGTGGCCGGAAATCGGGATCGGGATCCCGGCAGCTGGAGCGTGAGGGCCGTTCCCTCGCGCGTGCGGCCACCTCCTTTGCTAGCATTAGGTACTGATGTATTAAGTAACTATAAGTCTATTAATATTAGACTCCCAAATGGATAAAAGTCCATAACAATCAACTTTCAGCGGAAGATCGTTTCGAAGCCATGAACATGTCATCAAGGTTCAAGAAAGAAGTCAAGTCCCAAAGGGTATCAGCTCATAAACTAATAATGTAAAGGTCAATTCGATGGGCCTTCAATGGTGTTTACGTGTTTACTATGGCAGGCACGCAGGCAACCCCATGATTATATTACCTCACATACGTGAACGGTCCTTTGTACTTGTTGTTGGTTGTTGGTAACAGTTCTATAACGATCAAGGTGTGAACAAGTAACAAAATGATTTAATTCATGAATCCACAAGCGACCACCGGTGGCCGCGCATCTATTGTCTTACTATTGTGTCTCTAATTGACGGTATCTGAAGGGTTAACTGTAAAATGTAGGTAACTTAATTATCCTCTTTTTGTGACAAAAGATGAACATCCTTGCGTAGTTTAGGCTGCCTGTTCAGCGGAGCGGAGTGAAGCCGCGGAGCTGAGCAAAGGAGTAATGCGGAGTGGAGTTGCGGACTGTGTCTGTCCACCAGGGTAGAGCGAGGTTACGGAGCGGAGTGGTCCGCCCGCACTCGTTTCTTCTCTCCGCTTCCCCTGTCCGCTTTTCCGCTCCGTTGCATTGTTCTACTTCCCGGTTTTGTACGAATTTTTAAGCTGGTTCGTAGTCCCTGTTAACTGAAGAGGACCGGAGATTTTGTGCAATCCTAGTGGTTAATATTTCATTTTCTCGGCCAAGTTCCGACCCCGAAGTGAAGGGCTAAGAAGGAGCGGGGTGGGTTTTTTAGTCAGTGGAAGTCTGACACTATATCCCCCTCCGCCCAAGGGCAGGAGATGTCATCGGATGATTTTAACACACTTGTTACACAGATGTCATTGTCAGATGTCTTATCTTGCCGCGACGTAGACTGTGGTCTCAAGTGCAGCACGAATTTTGTATGTCCAGTGTATCGGACTACTGCCTCTGGGTTTCTTTCCATCTACTTTTCTTGTCAGCAAACCACTGCTCTAACCAACCTTGCTGTTGGATTTTTAAAAAATCAATAGGTATACCCTGGCCCAAAATCGAACACATTAATTTTAGAAAAAACAAACACCATTTGATAGCTTCGGTAATAAGGATCAAATTCAATTAAGTAATGACATACGGTACGGTACATAATGACAGAAGTAAATGCTAGTCTAGAAATTCACCAAAAGCCCTAAAGATAAAAAGGACAGGGTGAAAACATTTCATTATGGTTTACTTACCCTTAATAACTGACCCGTGACAACACACGTGTGGCCTTAGGGCTGCGTTTAATCTGGGCAAAAAGGCCAGGTAGTCAGGTATCTCTTAAAAAAAAAAAGAACCATAATACATTATAACCACGTGCCTAAATAATTAAACAGCCAACGCCTCCGGCTTAGGTCACGTAGGTAAACAAAACGGATTACTTAGGCTGGCCAACGTGGGTAATGTCAGATGATGAATTAAAAATAAAACGTGACGAACAGACAGGACAGGCCTCATTCATACTTTTGTTTCTTTTTAGGGTTCCGTACCTGAAAAGGAAAAAACGGAACCCTTATAGGATCACTTTGTTGTCCGTCCGTCTGTCTGTCTGTCAAGGCCTTTTATCTCGAGAACGCGTGGAGGTATCGAGTTGAAATTAAAACCATACCTACTTAGGTCTGCGATCCCTTCAAGCTGTGAAAAAATAAAACTTCTAAGTTAACGAATAAAAATATCCGGCCGTTTATGTCGCAAAAAAACGTATATTTTGAGACTCTCAAAGATCGAAATTCATAGGGTAGGTACTTCCCGTTGACCCAGAATCCTGACATTTGGCAAGGTCTTATAGCACAGGTATAAAATGTGGAATTATGTAAGTTTACTCTTAATTTGTCGTATCAGAGCTTAGTGTTTCATTTGAGGCTTATGCCTCCGTCTCCTCCGATTGCGATTCCGATTCCGACAAAACTTTAAAAGTTCCGATTCCAAATTCGGTTCCGATATGACCCCTCCCGATATATCTCTAATCTCTATAAATGTGAAGAAAGGAATCGTAGATTCTGTTAGGTTTCAATAAAAAGCCTAGTATTTAATTTTCAAGTTTATTTGATGTGGCAACATTTAAATTGATTTGAGTTTGACCGGAAGTCGTTTAAATAACGGTTTTTAAATAATAAAGGGGGGGGCGGTCTTCCCAATATTTAAGAAAAAATTTAACTATTTGAAGAAATAAACAGGTGCATTATATAAGGTGTGTATTTAGGGATTGCAATCCGGAAAAACGGATCCGGTAATCCGGCGGATCCGTCACCGTTTAATGGTTACCGAAGGCCGGATCCGGTGCTAGAAGTTTGTGAGAAAATAGACAGGAAAGAAGACACAATTAACAATATTTGTTTTCTACGATCTTATTTTCAAAATCAATATTGATTTTCTTTTAATACTTATATTTTTTTTACAATTATTACTTGCCATAGTGAATTATCTTCCGTCTGATCATAGTGGACAAATGGTGTCTTTTAAGTCTAAAGCAACTTTGGAAAAAACTCAAATTCAATTTAGGCCAATTACACTTAGCAAATTAATAAAATTTAATAGTAACATACAAAATAAGTTAAATGTTCTGGGCCATAGTATTGATGATGCTAATAAATTTTATAATAATTTCTTTTCAGTAATACTTAATGAATTTAATAAAAGTTTTGAAAAGAAGTCAAAAAATGTTTTCCCTAAGTTTGTATTTAGTGACTGGGCGACTAAAGGTATAAGGATAAGTAGGGAAAAACTATATGAACTATATGGCCTTAAGCCATTTTTTAACTCTGAAAGCTTTAACAAGTATGTAAATAAATATTCTAAACTCTTTAGAAAAATTTGCAAAGTAGCGAAGGCCCTTTTCATTAGCACAAAAATCAAATCGGCAGACAATAAAATAAAGACCGTTTGGAAAATTATTAATAGTGAAACGGGTAGAAATAAGGTACGAAACACGGAATTTTTATTGGAGACTTCACATGGTCCCATAAATTCTAACATAGAAGTAGCCCAAGAGTTTGTGAATTTTTTTACCAACATACCTCTTAAGACAACGGAAGCTTTAAATTCCTCGTCAGAGGCCTCAATTGCTTTATTGAAAGAAAACGTGCCAGGCTGTCCGGTTGAATTTCAATTCAAACATATAAACCCCATGACAGTCATAAAGGCTTTCCGGCAAATAAAAATAAAATTAACCGAGGACCTATGGGGAATGTCTGTTAAAGTTTGTACATCTATAATCGAGACCGTAGCACCATACTTGGCTTTAATTTTTAATTTGTGTGTGGACCAAGGAGTCTTTCCAGATGTAATGAAATTCAGTAAAGTTATACCTCTTTTTAAATCTGGCGACCATAATGACACCAATAATTATAGACCTGTATCCGTGTTGCCGGTTTTCAGTAAGGTCTTTGAAAAAGTTATGCTCAATCAAATGCTTATTCATTTTAACAGTAATAAAATCTTACACGAACAGCAGTATGGTTTCACCAAAGGACGTTGTACGACTGATGCTGGTGTCTCCTTATTAAAACACATATTTGCAGCGTGGGAGGAAGCCCAAGATGCTATTGGAATCTTCTGTGACCTCTCAAAGGCTTTTGATTGTGTTAATCATGAAACCTTACTTTTAAAGCTAGAACATTACGGATTAGGTAAACTTGCACTAAGCCTAGTGAAATCTTATTTAAATGACAGGCAACAGCAAGTTCAGATAAATGGTGTAAATTCACGGGGCTTAAAAATAAAAATGGGGGTACCACAGGGCTCTATATTGGGTCCTTTCCTCTTTCTGGTGTACATAAATGATCTACCGCATTTATTGAAAAAACAACCACATATAGTATTGTTTGCTGACGATACGTCCTTAATATTTAAAATCAATAGACGTTCCACACGTATTGATGACGTAAACAACGCTCTACAGCAGGTCCAAAACTGGTTTACTGTTAATAATTTAGTACTAAATGGGAAAAAAACGAAGTGCATAAGATTTGCGTTGCCGAATGTTAAAAGTAATGACTTGGAAATAATATTGAACAAGGAGAAACTAGAAATCGTCGAAAACACGGTTTTCCTGGGAATCACGCTCGACTCGAGGCTACAATGGGGCCCTCATTTAACATCTCTGGCAGGACGGCTTAGTTCAGCAGCATATGCTGTCAGAAAAATCCGTCAATTTACTGATGTACATACCGCGAGGCTGGTCTATTTTAGTTACTTTCATAGCATCATGTCTTACGGTATTTTGCTATGGGGACGGGCTGCAGACATAGAGTCTATTTTTATTCTGCAGAAAAGAGCTATCAGAGCCATATACAATCTTCGCAGGCGCGATTCTCTTAGGGAATTATTTAAAGATATAAACATCATGACGGTACCTTGTCAATACATTTATGAAAATATAATGTATGTCCGGAAAAATATTCATCTTTTTACTAAAATAAGTGATAGGCACAATTTTAATACTAGAAATAAGGACAAGTTAGATCAACCTCGATTCAGGTTAGCTAAAGTAGCTAGTTCTTTTATGGGGTACTGTGTAAAATTTTATAATAAAATTCCACTAGAAATTCTCCAATTAAACGAGTCAAAATTTAAAACCTGCATTAAACGCACACTATGTAGACAAGCATATTATAAATTGGAAGATTATCTCCTTGATAAAAATGCTTGGCTAAATGCCGGTCCTGCTCCACAGCCACATACTTTTGTAGCTACAAATTAGTCTTTATATATATATTCGAAGAGATGCTGCTGCCCTTTTCGTAATGTTGTTTTCAGTATTTTATTTTTATTTGATTAGTTTATTTCAATAGGACTTAGGATTCTTTACATGTTATATCTAAAAATAATAGCATTGTATAATGTAGAAGCACTTTTTTTTCCAAATTTGTGAATGTGAAGTACCATGGAGCATTTTTATTAAGTTACAACTTTTTATTATTTTATTTTTTGACATTGCGAGCATGGCAGTTGAGAGTTTGACATGCTCACTCAAATGTCTCGCTGTTGGTGGCGCGTGTTATTGGGTCATTCGGTTCCCTTCAAAATGGTTGAGCTGAGTGGGGCTGATGCACGCGTCATGCTCGTGAACGGGTGCCGTCAGATGAGACTGGTCATCTCTTAGCTGCCAGTGGCTTAATTCAGTTTTTATCTTTTAATATTTTTTTTTTATTATTATCTACATTGTGCTCACATAATAGAAGCAACAAGAAATATGTAACCAAACACTATATGTAACACATATGATTTAAAAGAGTGTCCATGGAGTTTCTTGCACGTTCTTCTCCATAGAGATCTACTCTTTGGAACGTGCAACTTAGCTTCACTTGTTTGTTTGACTGACCGACATTTTGACAATTCAAAAGTGCCTGTAATTGGTCTATTTGAAATAAACGTTTTTGATTTGATTTGATTTGATTTGATTTGACTTAAAATAATTATTTATCGTAAGTTGATTAAACTAAAGAGTTCTAAACTCATTATTGTGAAAATTTTTGCCATTCATTCGTTCGACAGATTCATCAAATTATGATGGTATCTGTCATAATCATAAATTGACTTGAAGACTTGTTTGTTAGTATTCTCAAATACTTTAATAATGATTTTGATCTCATTTCAGTTAATTACGTAAGGTTAATTGTATCTATTAGATATTATAGTTAAGTACTTGATACTTTATAGAAATTAATATTGTTACTTATAAATTGATCTATCTGTGAAAGTGAAATCTAGAAAGACTGAGCTACTCGTTAAGTTGTAAAATTATTACTAGTTACCTACACTACTAAATTTTAATTGTTTTCTTGTTGTCTATTTGTCTTAACATTGGTTAGGAAATAAAGTCGATTTTATATATTTGTGATTTATTTTTTATAAACTACCTACATATAAGTGCAGTGAGCCAGTGACACTTGAATAACTCACTTATTTTGTATTAAAAAGCGAAAATCATCTTGATTTAATAATCCGGCCGGATCCGGTCGGATCCGGCCGGATTGATGGAAATCCGGTCGTAGCCGGCCGGACTGAAAATGACGCCGGATTGCAATCCCTATGTGTATTATTCTTAGAATAAGTTGTCTTACTACAATTCTATACTCTGATAACTTCAAAACAATCAAAACCTTATCATTCGTCATTTCGCGTCATCTTGTTGCTATATTCCATAGTCGTTAGTATCCGGAATGCAATACCGAGTCTCATAAAACTGCTCGCTAAGTTTCTCATATCGTACAAATTGCACGTCGCAACTTTCAAGATGGCCTTTATCTTGAACATGTGACGTAATGAAATATTGAAAATAATAACTACAATATTAGTTTTAGTATAGCGAAACCCGAAACACGTGTCTAGTATTTTTATGTACAAAATTTCATAATTGTATAATCACAAAGTTATAAGCTTGTTATGTCAACAAAAATACATAGTCACCTAGCCATCCAGGCGACTGAGGAGTTGTTTTACACTTGCACTCAGCTGTTTGCTGGCACCTAATGCCCGCTATGACCTGCCGTGACCTGTATTGTACTTAGTGTCGGTGGTGTCCATCTTGTGACTTTTGACATATTTTTGGGTAAAAATATAACATGGTGTAAAAACTATTTGAATCCATTCAGTAACTGATTCTGAACCAACTATATTCAGGTTTCACTTAAACTAAAAATAATCTTGATACAGAAAAGCAAGCGCCTCGACGTTTATAGCGCGTACATCGAAGAACTGGAACAATTTGACTGCTGCGGTCTTCCCGTCCAATTATAATTTAGGTGTCTTCAAGGCTAGAGTGAATAGGCTCTTAATAAACTAGTGCGCCTCACCATTAACGTTGCATCACTGCTTACCATCAGGTGGGATCGCATTCAAGCACAAGTATATCAAAAAAAAGGGTAAAAAATAAATAAAACAAGATTACCAATAAAACACTAATACGTGTCGGTTAAGGCTCCTGCAGACAGAGACGATGTGACAATGCGACCATGCCGGTTTCCTCACGATGTTTTCCTTCAACGGTTTGGGAGGAGTGATGATGATATAAATTACACAAAGTAATGCGCTAGGCTTTGTTCAAACCAAGCCAAGCGCATTACTTTGTGTAATTTCCACGTTGGCGGTTCAAACCCGCGACTCGTAAGTGGTAACGCCACTCGGCCACCACTGCTTCTAATTCTACTTCATTTATTAATGCTTTTTCCATTGAACCCGAAACGTTCGCTCTCTCAAGTCTTTCTATTGTGTACCTAATTACGGTATTCGAAAAGTTAAGTCCAGACTTAAAGTTTACATAAATAAACAAAAATTGTTCTAAAATTAAGTTTCACAAATAAATCTGCCTTTGAGCTCCTAAGTGGCTTCTCTGAAGGCAGCAAGTTTACTTTTAATATACGTAAGCTAATAGCACCCACCTACGAGACCCAGTACCCCGAAGGATCTTAGAAAACATCGGTTGAAATAAATTATGCAAACCAATATGTAGGGTAGCCGTAAACAAGTAAAGAAAACAAGGAACTAGTAATAGCTGTATAGTTTAGTAGACTTTCTTAGTTAATTAAATTCAATAGGGTAGTTATTTGATTACAGGGGTCCAGTAGAGCCAATGCCCGCTTGGGCCAGTGGAATTTCTGAAAGAGAATACCGAGGTCCTGAAACGCGAAGAAGAACTGAAAGATCACAGGTGAGATTTAGGCAGTAAAAGTCTGACGCACGCTCTTACTCCATACTAAAGCGGGGAAAGTCATTGGACGATTTCCCATCTGTACCCCACAGATAAGTGCTTTGGTTATAGAAAGAAAGAAAGAAAAAGAAAGAAAAACAATTTATAACAACACACAACAACAACAGTAACAGTTTTTAGTATTAGTTTTCTTTCTATCTCTCTCATTCTGCTTTGTAGCAGCCCACAATATTTATAAATGATAAATGATCTTTATTTTGTAAATAGGTTTTCAAAAAACGTCAATATTGTTTTCAGTCAGTTTTAACGAGATGAGGCCGGTCATAAAGAAAGAAAGAAAAATATCACGTTTAGCACATAAAATGGCATTTGGCACATAAGCTACTCGAACAAAATAACTAACGAACTCTGAGACCGTGATGGACCAGAAAGAGGCAGCGGAGCGGGATCATGAGAAATTAGAGATATCCGAAGAGATGAACGTTCTGCAAACCTCCATTGAAAAGGAAGGATGCACAGAGAGACCATCCGATATTTTTTTTCAAGCGGTTAGATTATGTGGATTTTTAATTTTTTAGTTCCTATGTGGCGCCATAGATGTCGCTACAAGAGGACAAGACGGAAACGGAGGTAGGTATAGCTTTTAATTGATGAAAAAAGGAACAGGAGTGGGGTTTTAATCAGTAAAAATCAGTCGTTAGATGATTTTCCGATCTAAAAAAATATGGTTCAGGTGCTGTTTATGTCACTGCGAACAAAATAGCATCTTGAAATACTCGTTTGTTCATTTTATTCCATTTAGTTATATCGATAAATTATCAATCAATTCAATATTATCATTAACTTACAAACTTTTTCCATCCCAACATCTTAAAAGAAACATTTGTCCCAATATTTCCCATAAATCTGCAAGATTGTCATAATATAAAACTTGCAAGGGAACCACAGCTGTCGCACTGTTTGTTATTTGATGGCTACCACGAAACGTAATAAAGATTGGACGCTCTTTACTAACTCTTTAACCCTTCAGATACCGTCAATTAGAGACACAATAGTAAGACAATAGATGCGCGGCCACCGGTGGTCGCTTGGGGATTCATGAAATAAACCAAGAAATAGCCAATTTTTTCCCTGAAATAAGAACATTAATCCTCTTCTTCGAAAACCTAATTAACTTGAAAAATAATATCTACTTTCCACGCATAAAAATAAACCAGAAAGAAGATCACCCACTTTGTTTCATAATTTGGGATAAAAAAGTCAGATTCCTGGAATTAATAATATATTAAAAGCTTTTGCCCACAACGTCACCCGCGTATATATTAGTAAATAAAATAATGCCGATGTCACTCAGAAAAAAAAGAAACAAAATTACCAATCGGACCAGTATTTCTAGAGATTACAAAAAAACAAGTTTTACCTCTTTATAATATTAGTATAGATTTAAATGGTGGCAGGTGTAGAAAATTTTCTTTGTATTGCAATTCATTCTTGCTTGGTATTTCTTCGAACCCAAACAACGCGTTTCGAACGTTTCTCTAGCGTGCAAACTAAACGAGCACCGCTCGAGCGATAGGCACTCGTCGCTCACACGCTCGAGGAACGATATGGAGGACTAATGCGTTACACGTGCGTTTCAAATAGATATGTATAGATATAAGTCTGTCTAAAAAGTCAAAAAACTTGGGTAATTATTAAGCCAAATGAAATCTGATGTAGTCAAAACCTGGATCAATAATCAAGGTAGATTAAGGGATCTTGATCATAGTTATTTGATTAAAGTATCCTTACTAATATTGTAAAAGTGAAAGTGAGTTTGTTTGTTTATTTATTTGTTTGTTTGTTACGTCTTCATGCCTAAATGGAAAAACCGATTTAAATGAACTTTGGTACAGAGATAGTTGAGACCCTGGAGACGGACATAGGCTAATTTTTTTTTTTAAGTTAGATGAGGAGAAATAGTAAAGTATATTAATAAACGTGGGCGAAGCCACGGGTAAAACCTAGTCGAATATAAGTCTTTTTGAATGATTAAATATTATATAAAACTAGCTTTTGCCCGCACGGCTTCGCTCCCGCTCTTCCCTACTATACCCTACTTTACCCTACTTTACTCTACTCTACCCTACTCTACCCTACTCCACCCTACTCTACCCTACTCTATCCTACTTTACCCTACTCTTCCCTACTCTACCCTACTATACCCTACTATACCCTACTCTACTCTACTCTACCCTACTATACCCTACTCTACCCTACCAAACTTCACATAAACCATCTACTAAATAGTCCGAACAAAGCCCAAAAATTTGGTTTGGATAGGTGAGCCCGTTTTTGAGTTATAAAATAACAACGAAAAGTGGCATTGATTTTTATATATATAGATTTCCTTTTCCTTTTTTTTCCTTTTTTTAGACTATACCTAATCATTTTTTACGGTCGCTAAAAAAATATATCCCGAGTGAGTGTTCTCCTTATCTTCAGAATATTCTTCCTCTCGTGTAACAAATGCCGATTTTTATCGTTAGCTAGCTACAACCCAACTAGGTACGTACGTTCTGACAAAAACTTTTGATATGAGCATGTATCGAATTTTTTGGCCAGTTTCCATATATCCGGGAAGTTTTGAAGGAAAACTGTGAAGACGTCAGTGTGCAGTGTTATCTGATGGCGAACTGTGCAAAACTAGATAAAATTTTAGAAATATGGATTCCTTTTGTTTAAGTTTGAAATACTTACCTTCTGGTAACAGCTGGGATATTATATCCGGCAACTCTGTACGGTAACGTATACAGTTTTCTAAGGTGCCTAACCCACAACTTTTTCAATTACTGGATTTATGGGACGATCGGTAAAATGTTAAACTTCTTCATAGGTACCTACTGTAGAAATTCTTTCATCAGGAGCTCTTTCGGTGTCCTAAAGAAGAATAATGGTACCTGATAGATAAAAGAAAGAAATACTAATTATTGATTTATCGACATTATTCGACTGGCCTGTTGGTCTAGTGGTTAGTGGCCCTGACTGCTAAGCCGAAGGTCGTGGGCTCGATTCACACCCAGGACAAATGTTTATGTGAAATATATAAGTATGTTTATCAGTTGTCTAGTACCAAAGTAGTACACAAGCTCTGCTTAGCTTGGAACTAGACGGCGTTGCGTGATAGTTGTGGAATATTATATTATATAATTTTTTATTATGAGCCAGTTGTGTCTCACTGCAGAGCACAGGCCTCGCTTACATTCTTCTTTGTCCTTAGCCAATTCTGACAATTCCCTTAGATAGGAATCCAAATCGTCACGCCTGGGCCTTCTGGGCCTACCGCGTCGCCACCGCACTGTACCCGGCACCTGCTACTCGGACCCAGACAGCCAGTGGTTATTACGCCCGATTTTGTTGCCACTGTGGTAGATGTGGCCTGCCAAGTTCAACCAATAATAAAATTTGGAAAATACAATATGAGATCAGTTTAAGACAGCAGTCAAGCCGATAGACAGGCACGAGTAAGTAATTATATAAAGATGAATAAGTAACTACAGCAAGAATGGTTGACCTGTCTTGGTTACACCTTTGATTATGTTACCACTAACGCCATCTAGTAACTATGCTACTAACCTATGTATGTATTGAGGTTCAATAAAGTCAGTCTATAGGTAGTTTGTTACAGTTTAAAAAAAAGTGAGATAAATTTAAAAATAAAAATGAATAGATACAAACCTAATAAACCCTACAGTTTTATGCAAACAAGTCTACCTCTCAACCTCATAGTACGTCTATTGAAGTCTTCCTAGCTACATTAAATAAAACCTATTTTCCCTAAAGGCTTCAGAGGTCAGTCGGGCCAACTCTTGTTACAAAAGAAAAAAAAATGTTCGTTCATTTTACAACAGAAGAAGACGTGAAAGCATTAAAAAAGAAAAAGGTATTTACAGGATTTTTACCAAATGGTTTTTCAGTTGCGTTACTTATTATGATAGGTACTCTAATATTAATTTAAAAGAGTGTCCATGGAGTTTCTTGCACGTTCTTCTCCATAGAGATCTACGCTTTGGAACGTGCAATTTAGCTTCTTTTGTTTGACTGACCTACATTTTGACAATTCAAAAGTGCCTGTAATTGGTCTATTTCAAATAAACGTTTCTGATTTCTTAAAGAATTATGGGAAGTTTTAGAGGTATAGAGAGAGAAATGCTAGTAAATAGCTATTATTATTCATAGGCTCGCGTTTGACTACTATCACATCTGATGGTAAGCGATGATGAGATCGTAAGACTCCAAGGTTGCAGCTATCAGGAGACATAGACTTCCATTTATATGCATACCAAATATGCTCCTAAAACGTTTGATGGGAACGTGGGATGTCCACCATGTGCCGGTGGCCTATCGCCGTACGCCTGGTGGTCCGATGATGGAACGGGCTATTCGGAATTAGGCTATGCAATTCCGACGCACACTCCCCGAATTGCAACCAGTAGAAAACCGACAGTTATGATACACCGGAAAGTGGGAGCAGAGCTGAATTGACTATTAATAATAATACATTTAAGCAACATTTCAGTCATCATGTTATGATTGTACAAGTAACTTAATTATCTAATTAGGGTGTTTATGGGTGTGCATTATTCTAGTCACATGTTGTTCTGAACACATGCTGGCCTGACCCCAAGTGTTTTAAGAATAGTGCAGGGTATGATTTAAGTTTTAATTTAACATAATTGTTGACTCTCAACACGTGTTAGGTTAAACTGTTAGTGCAGAATGTAATTGCAACGATTATCTAAATAATGTTAACTTAATTGGTTAAACATAAATGTTTGTAATTCGACTTTGGCCATGTTTGCCTTAATGTTCCCACTGCTGGTAGGTCCGAGAACGATTGGGCTGCAATCATCCACGCGAGCCCGCACTGGGTTGGTGGATGTCACAAGTCTACGTTTTTCGGTTCTAAGCCATGCTGGTTTCCGTTTTGAGCAAAGGTGATAGAACAAATTAAGCAAAGCGTCTGTCTGGGTTAGAACTGGTAATATAGGTCAGCTCTTTAAGTTACCGCTGCGCCACCAAAACTGCTGGGTAATTTTTTGTTAAAGTAAATTCCGTCTGAAACTAACTTATCTGCCTTACCTCTGATTTGTGTACAGAAAAATAGTATTTTACTCTGTGATAAATCATCAAGTGACTTGTCCCTCTCAGGGTAAAACGTGTCAGACTCTTACTGCCTAAAACCCACCTGTATTCCTTCAGTTGCCTTTTGTGTCGCAAAGCCACGGTAAGTCTTTCGAATAATCCCGTTGCCTTGACAGCCTTTGGCTTTCATGGGCCCATCCGTATATACCTACTGACGTATCTTTAAGGCAAGTGTAGAACACGACTCGATATCGAGCGAGTTACAGTGAGTAACTCGCTATCCGCCATCGCCCTGTGACACCCTGTGTGGTCTCCTAAGGGGGCCAACGCGAGTGGACTGTCTCCTCCTCACGTTTTACACCACCTCTTAAGATCGCATTACTGTTTCAAAGAAGGAGATGACTCAATCTCTCTTGCTCCACACCATGGCCTGGTTCAGGACTGGGCGCAAACAATCACCTCCGCGGCTAAAACAGTCTGTAGTACTCAGAACCAAAATCAGGTCAAACACAAATGAAGTTTAGTCAATAACAGTGTTTATAAACGCGTTTGTGTACTTTAAGTAGCCAATTAATTACCGTCAGTACAGTAAAGCTTTTAACGTAATTAGATGAAGAGGTACTTGGCTGAACGGTGGCTCAAGATTTAATATTGGGCACCTAACACAACAAAAGGGAATGGTCTAATGCTGCGGATATTTTATCGGGATTCGGGTAATATTCACGTTATATCGACAAATATAGAGATTACGCGCACAATGCCATTTCCATAAAACCTTCCTTGAAGAACCGGCACAAATTACATTAAGGACAACATACTTAGTGTCACCCTCTGGAATTCCGCGGGCTGCAAGGACTTCATCGAATCGCGAAGTATTCGGATGGACACATGTGTGTGCTTGGTTTAGTCGACAAATGTAATAGAAACTAGCATTATCATCAGCATCTAGCGTTTATAGAATCTGTTATTTGTAGAATCTGGCGTTCATAGAATCTGATATTTGTAGAATCTGGCGTTGATAGAATCTGATATTTGTAGAATCTGTTATTTGTAGAATCTGTTATTTGTAGAATCTGGCGTTTATATAATCTGGCGTTTATAGAATCTGGCGTTTATAGAATCTGATAGTTATAGAATCTAGCATTTATCTGTTATTTGTAAAATCTGGTGTTTCTAGAATCGAATAGTTGTAGAATCTAGCGTTTATCTGTTATTTGTATTTCTGGTGTTTATAGAATTTGTTATTTGCAGACTCTGGCATTTATAGAATCTGATATTTGTAGAATCTGGCATTATAGGAATCTAGCGTTTATAGAATCTGGCATTTTAAATTCGTTGACACATGACATTTGTCGACTAAACTAAATGCTGGTCGATGGCGTCTTTCACAGCCGCATAGAAATGCGATCGTTTTTATTGAATATTCGCACAATAATGTAGCCACCGCATTAACGTAGTACTATAATATAGGGACTTAAGTAGCCATTTTCTTTACTATATTCCATGCATAACAAAGTGGATAACACAGTCTTTAAGTTTATTACTTTGCTTCCCGAATGTCTAAGTGCTTTCATCTGCCATTTTGATGGAAGGGCTTTTAAAGCTGGAACTACATTAGACCGTCGCACACATGTGACGTGCCTGATTTATACGTAGAACGACGTCGCGTAGCGTGGATCAAGTGTAGCTCTACAAGTCTAGTTTCCAAATAAAATGTATGGAGACCGTCGCGCCCAGATCGGCGTGTGTGGCACACGTGTGAACCGTGTAAAGTTAAGCTTTTCCAAGTTTACTTACCCTATTACTATTACTTTTTTATTATTATTATAAATAGGCTCGCGTTTGTCCATCTCACCTGATGGAAAGCAATGATGTGACTCTTGACATAGACTCTATCAGGAAACACTCCGGCAGAGAATTCCAATACTTAGCAGTACGCATAATGAATGTGTTCTCAAAACACTTTGTACGTATTGAGTTCTTACTTACCTACTTACTTGAACTAAAAGCCCATAAAATACTTTTTGTATTTTCTGTAAGTAAAAGCTTGGATAAGTATTTTCTAATTTTTTTTGCTCTGTCTTCGCACAGTTTGTTCATTATAATCAGCGGCAAAAATAAAAATAAAGGACATAGGTTGGTAACACGGTATTATTCAGTAATACAGTTATTTTTTTTCCAATAGAATGCAAATGGAATAAATTCTAAAATGTTTGCTCTATTTATCCTTCTTAGCAAGTTTCGCTGAGGTAGTCAATAAGTATTACACCACCACCACCATTTTACTGAAATCGCAGCTGTTTCAATATGTCTCCACACTTTATTTTAGCTGTGTTGACACTTGAGATACAAAACTACACTAATTTCACATTACAATCTACCAGGACTAAACTTCACTCGAAAAAATCCCGCCAAAAAGCTTGCGATTGGAGAAGTCATTTGTGATGTGTCTTTTAAGAACACTAAGAAATTAAAAAAAAAAAACATTTTGTAACCTAGCAACCCTGAAAACATGCACAAATTAAAGTGGTTTCGTAAACGTACTAGAATCTCAACATTTTGTAAAATAACGTAGATAACAACCGGCCTTCAGTCATGAAAAAGTTCACTATTTGTTACCTAGAAAAGTATGATCAAATTGCCCATTATGCAGTTATTTATGGAAAATACTTTCTCAGGTACGAAAATACCGTCTAAACCGCGTAAGGTACCCGGTAATGTGTTCTATGAATCCGTTATTTCCATACGCGGTAAATCAATACAGTATTTGCAAGTCACTGTAACAAATTGCATCGAATTTATTTTGATAAACGAGTATTTTCCGCGTGATTTATGCTTTATCTTTGGAAATACTTACTCGTCTTTGTTAAACCTGCTCTACTCAATGGTTGCATAAATCATAGGGGGCGTGAAGTTCCTGTAACAATTTATTTTCGTATTTGGTTCAAATTTCATTCCAGAAGATTTGGCGGATATAGGAAAAACATACCTTTAGATTATTCTGATGTAGTTTGCAACCCGACTGTGTTTTTAAGAAGATAGAGGAAAACGGTCGGCTTTTCTTGAACGTAAATCTTTTCTTCAACCCAGTACCGTAGCCAGCCTTTTAAACGCCCGGTGCGTAATTCTGTCCTTTAAAAAAAGTTTTAAGGACCGAAAAAATGAAAAAATTGCGCGTAGCGTGATGGTTCAAACACATCATTCATCTTTTATGGAGGCCTGAGCATCTAGAGAATCGGCAATCCGGATACCAAACCCAGCCAGTCGCGCATAACTTTCATCACCACTGCTCTCCAAACGGTGAAGGAAAACATCGTGAGGAAACCCATGTGGATTACGGCCCATTATCTCTCCTAGAGAGGAGGTTTGTGTCCTAACAGTGGAAATATTATAAGGCCGACTACGCTATCTAAGATCATAAATCTCGATTGATTTTAACATCTGCCCCGGTTTTAGTTCAATCAGATCTGATAGCAATTAGTTCTAATTACGGATATCTATGGTTCTGATCATTATTGGAATCTTATTAACCCCTCGCGCGCGGGAAGGTGGTATTATTATTCAATTCAATTCAATTCAATTCTTTATTGCTATTATCACATGTGTTACATAAGATCTTAAAAATTTAAACAAGTGCACATGGACCCTTTCGGGCACACCAATCATATACTTAGACATAAATAGGTAGTTAGAATTACATTTTTTTATTTTTATTAAAGCTTAGAGAAAAATAAATTGAAAACAAACATCGGATATACAAATCAAATCAAATAAAAAGTCAATAAATAAAAAATGTCAAAAAAAAAGTATCATAAATGTCAAAGTATTAGCTTCAATATTAAAATAAATTCATTTTAAATGTCTAAATAAATTCATATTATTTGTCAAAAATAAACTTATTACAAATAGCAAAATTATCTATGTAATGCTCGTTTTTTTTTTTAAGTAAAATCACAGGATTTTCAGGAAAAACGAATATATTGACTGACCTGTTGGTCTAGTGGTTAGTGACCCTGACTGCTATGCCGGAGGTCGTGGGTTCGATTCCCACCCAGGACAAATGTTTGTGTGATGAGCATAATCATTTGTTCTGTGTCTGGGTGTAATTTATCTATATTATGTATATATTTAGAAATATATAAGTATGTTTATCAGTTGTCTAGTACCCATAACACAAGCTCTGCTTAGCTTGGGACTAGACGGCATTGTGTAATAGTTGTGGAATATTATAAAAAAAATATATATATATATAAAATTATATTATAGTGACAGCATGACGGGTGACAGGACAGAATGGCAGTAAAAACATGTTGTACCGCCCTCAAATAATATCGGACAAGGGCAGGAAGATGATGATATACCTACCTACTAGGTGTCATGTCAGTGATTATACTCGTAGTAGTTTATGTTGGCCTGTCAATGTACAGGACGGTGGCAGTAGCCTTGTCCATTATTTGAGGAATAAGGAAAAGCGAAAAACATCAGGAAAAGTAATCGTAGTGATGGCTTTGCCGTATTGATTTTGGTATATTTTGATATTCGACTAGCTTCTGTTAACGGCTTGGCCCGCATGATCATAAAAATTATGCCACGAGAACTTACTCCCGAGATATGGTCTCCCCGGCTGGTCTCTCCGGGATATGGTGCCAAAAATCAACAAAAACCCTTCAGCAGTTTCCTGTGTGTCGGTTACTTGGTGTTGGTTACTTCTTTATGCTCGAGCGGTGAGACAATTTTTTTTTTTATTTGCCAATAAATGTAGGAGGGTACATTCATTGACATTCTTCATTTCAAAAATGGAATAAAAGACATAAAGCTGATCGTGATCCTTTACCTTTTCTGAAACACAGTTCATTGATGGTTTTTCAGGTAAAGTCTGTCTAAAAAGTCAAACGTCAATCGACTTGGGTAATTATTAATGTAGAATGAAATCTGATGTAGTAGATCTCTTAATCAACACTGCTTCAATAATGAAGGTTTATTAAGAAATCTGTATCATTGTTTGCTAATAGAAGAACCTTATAAAAAGTATCGAATATTTAAAGTTTCTTTTAAATCCTTACTTCCTTACTAATATTATAAAAGCAAAAGTGAGTTTGTTTGTTTGTTTGTTTGTTACGTCTTCACGCCTAAATGGCAAAACCGATTTTGATGAAACTTGGTACACAGATAGACTCTGTCCTGGAATAGGACATAGAATACTTTTTATCCCGGAAGTATGTTACTTTGGGATAATTTTTTGCTATCACGCGGGCGAAGCTGCTGGGAGTAGCTAGTGACTAAATATTATACAAAATTCCCAAGTCGTTTGACTTTTTCGACAGACTATGATCTATTGGAAATATTAGGAAAAGGTCGATGTACTTTAATTCAAGTTTATCTGGTGCCTTGTTTAGTAACAAATAAAATACTATCTATTCAGTCAATCTCTTCCAAATCTTTGACCCCTGGTCCCGGTTCTCGAATAAAATAACAAAAGATTAATGGTGATCAAAGTAAATGGACACATGACACCGGTGTACACTGTTGAATGGGTGTAAGATGGATGACCCCACGATTGTGAAGGACAGTAACACGATACTGAAGAAACAGTCGAGATAACGAGATAATGCGGGGTTCAGGTAGATAATGGACGGGACGGCAATGTCAAGATTATATTTACCTACAACGTGCTGGGAAGTTATTTAGTAACAAGCTTTGTACATACATAAATAATCAGTCTTTTTAATGTTCCCACTGCTGGGACTCAGGCATCCTCTCTAGGAGAGGGCCGTAATGCACCACGCGCGCCCGCTGCGGGTTGGTGAATGTCACATGACTTCGAATTTTTGGTTCAAGGACATGCCGGTTTGCTCACAAATAAATTACACAAAGTAATGCACCTGGCTGGGTTTGAACCCGCGACCTACAACTCGTAAGTCAAGGCCGTTACCAGTCGGTCACCATTTCTCAAAAGTTAGAGTAAAAGGGACAAGTCAGTGTACAATATGTAACTGGAATACATTGAATTGGGGGTTTTTTGTATATCAATGCTGGAATAATGCACTCACCAATTAAAAAAGTTCCTACGTTAATTCAAGCACTGATGCTTTAGATAGGTACTTATATGTACTGGTGGTGTTTCTTTTAAGAGATCAGTTATCCTAATTATAGACAAATAATATGCAAATGGTTCTGGAGTGGCGACCGCATACCAGAAGACGCAGCGTTGGAAGGCCTGACCGATGACCTGGTGAAAGTTGCGGGAAACCGATGGTGAAAGTTGCGAGACGCACAGGATCGTTCATTGTGGCGATACTTGGGGGAGGCTTATGTCCAACAGTGGACGTATATAGGCTGAAATGATGATAATGATGAATAGCTAGAGCGAACAGGCTTTTAATAAACTAATGCGCCTAGCCATCAGTTTGCATCACTACCTACTTACCATTAGGCAAGATCGCAGTCAAGCACTAGTTTTTTTTTTGTTTTACTAGCCATTACTGTCCCACTGGTGGGCAAAGGCCTCCCCGAAGTCCTTCCAAAATTTATTTTCTTGCGCCGTCTCTAACTAGTTTATAACAATTTAAAATATATATATATGCAAATTGTTTATTAACCCTTCAGATACCGTCAATTAGAGACACAATAGTAAGACAATAGATGCGCGGCCACCGGTGGTCGCTTGGGGATTCATGAATTAATTGTCTAGCACCTACTCAAAACAATTGCTCTGCTTAGTTTGAGATTGAGTTGTGTGACAGTTTTAGCACAAAGTCATCCATAAAAGTGTGACATCACAAGCTAGAGTTTTGGCTATGCACAACGCACAACAGCAAATCCGCTCTTGACGACCGAATTTTATTCAACTACCCATGGTCTTAATTAAATACAAATAAGTGTAAATGAACTAATTATTTCTACATTATGTCTGTGACCCTTTACTCAGTGTAGTGAAACCGTACAATGTCGAAAGTCAAACAAGGGATAATTAATTTGGGCTAAACTTTTCGTTTATAATATAAGTGTCTATTTGTTCAGTTCAACAGTTAGAAACAGACTAGTTTTAATTTACGTTTCTAATTAAGCGCCTATTATAAAATAATGTAGGTAGTCGTAGTAATAGGTATTGTGATATCGAAAGGAGATCGCATGAGTTGTTTTTTTTTTGTATTTACCAACAGACTGGCTGGAATAAACTCAAAACTACCGGTGTTATTTTATTAATTTATTAGTCTCCTGGTTACTAGTCCTAGTGCTAGTTTACCTACTAATGCATCAGTCGAAAGTCCATAGTCTCATTAGAACTCATACTGGAGCCCGTAGATATTTGGTATTCTTCTTGATACTAATTGTCACTGGATGTAGGTAAATGGACGACCACGACCGTGTAATTGGGCCCTGGCCATTCCCGTTATGTTGCGAACGATCATCGGGGACAGTTCCATCAATCAATCATTTTCGACAGACGGATTGGAAATTGCAGCGTGACGTTGTCAGTCAGCACTATCCTTTGAGGTCAAAATGGCTAAATGAAGCATCATGAATATTGCTTTACGTTATACTGTTGAAGTTAAATATCTCTGTAAGTAAATGATTGTGTGGTCTGACTGGTCACAGCCCTTTATTTTAAAAGAAAGAAAGAAAAATTGTTTATTTGTGATTCGCAAACGATCGATGTAAAAGACAAACAACGAAACCAAATAAATTATTGACTGAACTGATCAAAATAACAACCGACTAAAGCAAAAAGGCTAATAGGTATCTCAGCATAATTATATTATGCTGAAATGCACTGTACTTATCTAGGTCCTACTGGAAAAAAATATTTTCTCATTTTGTTCCCACTAGAAATATTGATACCAGAAATATCAATTAACCTAAGGGACATATTTACATTTTAGTAAAAAAAATTCTTACGTCAATCGCTATGAGGTACATTTTTAAATTTTAGTTGAATGTCTCTTACGTCAATTCTTATTATAGGTATCGATATGTAAAGTTTATTCCACCAAAACATAAATGTGAAAATAAGAGCAAAATTCAATATTTGATGTGGTGTGGTTGTCGACTTCATCGACAAAAGAATTGAAATCTAAATGGGTGCCAATGCCAATTGCTGTAGGCTCTTTTCCCAACCCTTACTTTGCTTACCATTAGGTGGGATCGCAGTCAAGCAAACCAGTGCTATACCATTAAAAAAAAACCTTACACACAGTTTAGCTACGGTCGAGTCTCTTAATACGTCTACCTACACCAGAGAGCTCTATTCTAGCTTGTCTGCGTACTCAAACTCGCTTGCTGGCTCTCTTTCTGCGCATTTGACTACCAAGTGATTGGTGGTCGTCCTCTTCCTCATGGTCATTTGGGGACATGTAGGAACGTTATTACGTTATATTTCTAAATTTCACTGTTAAGATTTGATTGTCATAGCCATGATTGGTCAGTTCAACAATTACAAAAGTTTATAAGAGTTCAGTTAGTTCAGTAATTATGAGTTCAATTAGTATATAGTGATCAATAGTTCAGAATTATTTTTTATGGAACCCTGAATTATCGTAAATTGAGTGCCGCATGACCAGACCTAACATTGGTCTAGGCTTGTGTTAAGTTTTGTAGACAGTCTTGTTATATAAATATCCTATAAAAACTTATGACCTCAACATTTTACCCGCCTAGTTTTTATCAGCAAAACAATAATTAGAAAAAACCTGGGTATAACATAAATATGATAAGTTTATGTCATACCCAAATACTAACCCAAATACTTGTAAGATGACTATAGAGTGTGAATATGGTCCCCATTTTTTTCATAACATTGTCATGAATAACTATTGGTCTGTTCTATCCCAGTAAAAAAAAATCCTCCCATATTATTTTACCCCAGAGGGTAATAACTTCGACCGTAAAATATTTTATGTGACGTCCGAATATCAATGTCCCTCAAACAAGTGAATTGATTCGCTTTTCCAACAAAAAGTGTCTGTCCAAACCCACTCAGCTTAACGAAATCCCAGTAGAATGCAACGCCATGACTCCCCATAATAAGTTGGGTAATAACTTGAGAAAAAATTAGGTCACCCATATACTGTGCGCTTTCAGGCCAGCACGTATGGGACATATTGTTGATTTTACCATTTTTTTCCCGCAAAAAAATCTTTCTACATCGTTGAGTTTTGGGGTAGCCAATAAGGTCATGAGGAGGTCACTCAGTTTTTCATCAATTTTGGGTTCGACCTTTGGAAACGATAGAATTGGTTCGTATTATTTCTGCTTTATTATGTCAGCGTAACTACGCGTGATAATATTACGCTAATTGTAATTCGTGTTCTGAGTGTGTTTAATTGGACTATTATTATTTTCGAAAAAGGGAAAATAAAGTTCAAAGGCACATCTTTGGAACATTTTTGGGCAATCTTCTTTAAAGAAGTTTTTTTCGTTGTAGAAACGCTACAGACAATAATTACAAATAAAGTGTAGGTACCTACGTATTAAGGAAATCTCGAAAAGCATCAATGTTTCGTAATTTGTACTTAACCCTTCAGATACCGTCAATTAGAGACACAATAGTAAGACAATAGATGCGCGGCCACCGGTGGTCGCTTGGGGATTCATGAATTAATTGGGTTTGATAATACTGTAATAGGTCCAGTAATCCGCACTTTGCCTACTTAAGATTTTAGGCGCCTATCAAAATAATTAGTACACAACACACTTTGGAAACTGGAATTTAAAAGACGTAACTCTGCAGGCGCTCCATTTTTATATGTACATTTTAATGAACAGCATTTTATTTTACAGAATTAAAGAATAATTTTAATTCAAGCAATAAAAATATTAAAACTATAATGATGTATTTTCGTATATTAGCGTTCAAGAAACGTATAAAACTGTTTTGTTTACGCTCCGCATGGGTCTTAACATAATATCGCAGTGTTACATGACTTAGAGCCTTCCTCTATAAATGGTTTTCTTCCTGAGATAAGGACGTTCAAACAAAGAAATTCTTCACTTTTATAATAATAATAAGAATTCTTTATTTCAGGCTACAGGGCATACATACAAAATAAAAGTAAAT
The DNA here is from genome assembly GCA_949319445.1 of Mythimna lalbum. Lineage (NCBI taxonomy): Eukaryota > Metazoa > Arthropoda > Insecta > Lepidoptera > Noctuidae > Mythimna > Mythimna lalbum. Next base: position 18,686,420 of record OX439347.1, on the reverse strand, counting down.
AGGTAATATCTAACGAACTAAAAAAAAAATAACTTAAGAAGGAGGCTGCACATAGTGCACATATAGACATTTATTACTTCCAAGCTGGCGAGACCATAAGCAACCGAAATAGCAGTTATTTACAATAAAAGTGGAATTTCTGAGTATGTTAGGCCAGTAGGAACATACTTAATTAAGTGTCGTAAATCCTGGAAGAGCCTTCACAATTTATGCATAACTAGCTTCTGCCAGCGACTTCGTACGCAGATCCTGTTGCTTATGCCAGCGACAACGGGATTGTCAAAATCAAAGATCTGAAACGTCTGATATCGAATTCTAAGAGCCGGGGGACTGGATTCAGTATTCACGCGCGATGGCTTATTAGCGTATTTCATGTATAACTTTGGTGTTTCTATACCGATTTCTATGATTCTTTTTTATTGAATAGATAATAATGTTAACTTTTTTAAATTAGGGATGAGTGAGAGTGTTATAAACGTAAGAGTAGACAAAAATAAACAGAAAGCTCCGAACTGCTAAGCTATCGGGAGTTACACGTGTTATTGTGAGTCAACCATAAAAGATAGACAGATGCTGTCGCGGGATATTTTTTATATAATTTTAAGGAGAATATTTCCGTGATACATGATTTCTGTGTAGCTTTAACCATTAAGGCTGCAAACGCGACGGAAGCTTACAAAATGGAGTAATTTCTCCCATTTCCCCAACATTTCCCTTTACTGCTCTGCTCCTATTGATCGTAGCGTGATGAAAAGTATACTATAACCTGCCCAGGAGTATGAAGAATGATTGCACCAAGTTTTGTTTAAATCCATCGCGTAGTTTTTGTTTCTATAAAGAACATACAGACAGACAGACAGACAGACAGACAGACAGACAGACAGACAGACAAAAATTTTACTGTTTGCATTTTTAGCATCAGTATCGATCACTAATCACCCCCTGATAGTTATTTTGGAAATATATTTCATGTACAGAATTGACCTCTCTACAGATTTATTATAAGTATAGATAGATAGATTAATAATGCATCCAAACTAATCCAATACATACCCAAGAGTCAATATCAGTCACGGAATAAAGAAAAGTCTGTTCTGTGGTATCAGTACACTCTTTAGAGGTAGATAACCTCTTTTCAATCAACTAAACCAGAGTAGGCCCTGGTAACTTTTTATAAAAATACTTGTAAGATGCCATTAAGTTTTACTTTTTATTTATTTTTTCTCTTTATAGCGTTTCTATTATTTTTCATATAAAATGTGGACAGTATTTTCAGTTTTTTTATAGATAATAAAATCTTTTTAAATAACTTGAACTTAGAATAAAATAGGCATAAAATCAACTCACATAAAAACTTTAACATTAGAGATTCTGGTAAGATTTTTTCAAGACTTCAGTGACTGGCTTAATTAATCGCAAATTGATTTCTAATTAATATTACGACGCTAAATTGGTGCAGATATGATTCATACGCGTCTCGTACTTGTACAAGAACCATGACTCAAAAAACTTAGTATTCAAGCCAAAAACATTATGTATACATTGGTAACACCAAGGAAAACTGTCACTGTCAATATCAAAATGAAAATGCCAAAAACCAAAAACATTCGAATTGTTTGTTGATACAAATATTTCCAAATTCCGAAAAATCGGTGTTTTTCATATTTAATACACAATCTAAGTGCAGTGAAAGAAGACCGTGTTAAAAAAATGGCGAATAAACAAGAATACAACTACACATACTCTCCATTATGGGCAGGAAATGAGTGAGTAGAATAGAATATTTCTGTTTACTGATAGTTTTTCCAAATACATCGCTATTTTCAATAGACATTTACATTAAGATAACTCCAATCTATTCTCTCTCTGTCTCTCCATTTATAAAAACAGGATCGTATATGATTGAATTACAAAAATACTGTTCTATTGTCGTTTCTATTTTACGTAAATTATTGGTGTTATTAAAAATGTTTTCTCCTATCAAAGCTAGATCAAGACATATTCAGGCACTTATAAGTGCCTGAATTGGTATAATGTTTACATACAGCTGACCCAGGAAATGTGCCATATTAAAATCGTGAAAAAAGAATGAGTGAAAGGAGAAAAGAAGAGGGTGAAGAAAAACCACTTCTCGACCTGCTCTTATATCTGCCAAATGTATGAAATAAACATTAAATCGGTCTCGATTTTGTAGTCCGATCACACGAGATGTATGTATGGTGGGTTGGGGTAAGATTGGCACAGGGGTAAGAACGTATGAATATAAATTATACCACTTATACTTTTTTACTGATTTGTAAAATTTGTGAAGTTAGGGTCGGTAGAGTTAGGCCATGTAGATTCAGAAGCTTAGCTCTACATGAGATCTGTTTTCACAGGACAAACCATACATGAAATGTTTTTGGTGGTAATATAGTAACAAAAACAAATTACTAAACGTGTATATACATTATCATTACTTACTAGCTCACTCTATCTAACAAACAAAACACTGAAATTTTAATATTTCATTACTTAGGCACCTGAAAATTTTCCCCTAAATTCAATTTATTTTTGTCACCGCAAACAAAAATTTAATTACTTACATGGCATTTATTCTTTTATAATCAGAGTCAATAGTCTTAGAATTACTACTTCTTTTTAAAAATTTGAATGTGGCCTTTGTTGTGTCTATGAAATAATGGTTTTTAACACTAACATAAAAGCATAGAATTATTTATAATACAAAAAACTTTAACATTTAGGTTTTAGAAGGGCATGTTACCTACATTTTAATCACATATTATAAAGGTGAGACTTTGTATGTATGTGTCTATATTATTTATACATTGAAACTCAAAGCACAAAATAGATTACGCTGAGGTCTGGATGGGTTAGCACAAAATTAGACCATGCCCTGGAATAGCATATAAAATACTTTTTACTCCAGGAATATATCTGTGGCCCTAGTGAAAAAGATCTAAGTCCAAAAATGCAACTTTACATTAGACTCAAAAAACACTCCGCACGCTTCAAATTCGTGTTTGACCTCATGTGACATTTAAACCGTTACCAAATGAAATACATGTGATATTATTTTTAGGTAAACGATTTATGCTCTTTATTATTATTGGGTTATTTTTTATGTAAAGCTAAGCTATTTAAGATAATGACTTATAACAACCGCAAAATGAACTCCTTGAGGGTATAAAATAAGTTAGACCTCTTTTCCCATAACTAAAATATTAATTAATACAGCCAGCGCCTTCTAATTTCCTACATACCAACATTACCAACTCTGGGGATAAAAAAAAACATAATTTTATTGTGAATGAGTAATACAACATATCAACACATAGATATTTCTTTACTTTCTTTATTATAAATGTAGTGTTCTCTGTGTGAAGGAGTAACAAACATATACACACTCAGAATTTCATTTTTGTAATATTAGTGTGATAACAAATAAAAAATGCTTGCATAGCAGTTGTTCAACTTATCACTGTTAGTATGGCTAATAAAACTACCTGCTCTCCTCTCTGATTAAAGATTGTGTCCATTGTTTGAAAAAAATTTTTTAATAAAATATTATTTAAATAAATTGACGACTTAAAAAAATTTACGTTTTTATTTTATTACAACTGTAGCGACATCTGTGACGTCACATAGGAACTAAGCTAAGAAATCCTGCATCGCGCAATTAGAGTTCTCTGCGCGATTTGAGCATATACCTACTACAACCCGAAATCATCTATCAGGCAGTTGCCTAAACCAAACATAATATCCGGCTGTCCGTTCTAAAGAACTAAATAAAATAAAAACGATTTAATTTATTTAATTATTATAAGAAACAACAATAAAATGTTTACATGAGATTTCACTTAGGTCTAAGTAATTGTATAGTAGTTTGGATCTGTGCAAATATTTCAATTACAGTGCACACAGCTTGCACAATTTGATAATAACTATTATATATTTATATGTACACCTATGTGAAATTAAACAAAAACAATTTAAATTGGTTTATAGAAATATATAAATTGATTTGATTGTAATAAAAAAAATAATTTTCACAATTATATTAAGCAGAGCTTATGCTATGAGTACTAGATAACTGATAGAATAGAATAAACTTTAATATACACCAAAATAGTAACAATTTCACAGAAACTAAAATCTATGGGTACAATGGTGGTCTTAAACATAGTTATCTATTTTATTACTTATCATCATCATCATATATTTCTAAATACATACATATTATAGATAAATTACACTTGGACCCAGATTGTGCTCATTGCATAAACATTTGTTATGGGTGGGAATCAAACCCACGACCTCCGGCATAGCAGTCAGGGCCACTAACCAGTAGATCAACAGGTCAGAAAATTAAATGACATACTTAATTGGCTATCAAAAAATGCTAACAATGCTTGCTTTCATGAGTTTCAAGACGGTAAATTAGGCCAGTGCACAAGTTAATTCATGAATCCCCAAGCGACCACCGGTGGCCGCGCATCTATTGTCTTACTATTGTGTCTCTAATTGACGGTATCTGAAGGGTTAATAACAATCCAGTTCAATGATTACTTACCCCTTCAGATACCGTCAATTAGAGACACAACAGTAAGACAATAGATGCGCGGCCACCGGTGGTCGCTTGGGGATTCATGAATTAATTAAGTGATAACAAAATGAAGACTACCCCCTTTGTCTCCATTCTATTTTCCTGACTGCTCTTGTGGTTAATTTTCAACTATTCAATAGTTAAAGCCCTTACGGTTGGCGTAGTAGTTGAGAGATTAACTGCAGCACTGCTTTACAAAATAGATAGGTACAGAAGACAATCTCATGTATGTACTTAATTTTTTATACCTACGCTCGGTGGACGCACACTAATGAGCGTTTGAGCCGGAACGGTCTATGTGTGCGTTGCTCGAGCGCGCTTTGTATGTAGATTGACTTCTGTAGCTGTACCTATATATTTTGTGACTGCTTGTCGCGGGATCGATTCCCGCACGGAACAAATATTTGTATGACCTACAGACAGTTTTTGCTCTTCTGTGTCTTGTGTACAATGCGTTCCAAATGAGAATAGGATCGATTGCATGTTGTGACGTCACGATTTACTGTCAAATCGAGGAAAGAAATTTTGAAACTTACTATTTTACGAAAAATTTTATTTATTTACGAACTGTGAACGAAAAAAGTTTAATCAGAATTCAGTTCTTCAATTTTACTCGTCTCCAAGTTCCTCAATTTTGACCAAATTTCTTAGTTTTGACAGTAAATCGTGACTTCACAACAAAAAATCGATCCTATTCTCATTTGGAACGCACAGTATGTGAGTTTACATATTTGTGAACACACCGATACAGGAGTAATTTTTAGTGCAAGGCAACATTTAAAAAAAAGTTATAAAAATGTGGGTAGTTACGTTACCTGTTGACAAGATGGCTAGTATCTTGAATTAAGTCCTAAAACAACATTGTGATTTATTCCTGGTACTAAATTAATAAGGTGTAACTTATTATCGTGCCGTATCGCCTGAAACAATGGAACGGCGCACAAGTGGGGGGTGCAGGCCGCGTGAGTGGGCGATCTAAGTCGATTGTCGTGTCAGTTCACAGTGAGAGGCGCGGGCGTCGTACGCTGACTTGCCGGCCTCGAAATACCAACCAACGTTCACCTTTGAACCTTCACGCAAACGAAACTCAACCTTACCTCCCCCAATCTAAAGTCGCTTTTCAAATCCCAGTTCCCCGGTTTATGGTGTAGTGACCCCGTTGCCGAAAACCAGTGAATTCAGTGTTGTGAAAATGAATGAAGACAATACGGTTTCGGACGACTTGAAAAGGCAGGCTGCAATGTTCTATAACAGCACACAAAGGTTAGTAGTTTATAAATGTTTATTGCGAAAACATGCAATTGTTTGAAACTACCAACGGATGTCGCGAATGTAACCGCATTGTTGATTTTTTTTATTGCTTTAACTCGACCACATAAGGTCCATTTTCGCTTGATAGACGTCTTGATGTTGGTAAAATGTGCGGCATATGCCTGCCTGCATTATAGGTACGTGTCGTCGTGAAAAAAATGTTCCGGTACGTTTGCGAATCTAGATGATCGATAGTTCCATGTTATTAAGTTTTTTGAATGGCCACTCGGACTCCAGTTCACTTAATTGATGGTTATTTTTAAAATCGACTATAATTTTTTTAATAACAGCAAAATTGAGGTGCTTTGATACGCGTTGCTAGAAAAATAAAAACATTGCGTACATTTACCTATAAATAGTGTTTTCAATCGCATCGTCAGGTAAATAAAATACTTGTTAAGTATTTTTTTTACCTGTTAGGTACCTATTTTATTTACCTAACTTTGATTAGGTAAGTACTTACTTGTTATTAGGTATTTCCTTCCATTTTTGTTACCATAACTGTAACAGGATAACTAGAAAAAAAAACACTTTATAAAACCTATTTCTCTTCATCCAACCATTAAAGGCCGTACAGCCAATATGATTTTTATCGCTGTTACTCATAATTATGATTCCCATTCAAGTGTGGTTTAACGATATAGGCGCGAGCCATAACAATGCTGTATAGTAGGTAGGTACAATACCTACGATCAAAATATGTTCTTCACTTTGAAGTTAGGCCTTCCGAGCAATACGCATACTCGAAAAAATACGCATTCAGCATAATTATGATTGATAAAAAGAATCACTGCGCAGCCAATTGTAAGAAGTTTGGAGCAGACTAAATATTTCTTCCGTACCTACTGTACCTACCTACCTAACTACCTTCTATACTCACAAGCATTTTTTTTGAGGGAGGGTTCTTCGTTCTTCAAATAATTTTGACTGTTGAGAGGAGAGTCAGACTTTAATCGACTAAATTCCACCCACGTTCCTTTACTTTGCCCTTTGCGTCCAGGGCCGCGGTGGTTTGAACAATCCCGCCCACCACGATCAGCATTGGATGCTACCATGGTATTAGCATAACCTCAAGTGCAACTAGCACTAGGTAGGTACTTGAGTTAAGTAGGTACTTATCACTAACACCGTTCAGTTTATTCTTGACCACTCTGAACTTCGAACAGTTGGCAGCGCAGTAATTCATATTAACCCTTCAGATACCGTCAATTAGAGACACAATAGTAAGACAATAGGTGCGCGGCCACCGGGTGTCGCTTGGGGATTCATGAATTAAGAATCTACGGCAAATGCGTATTTTTTCGAGTATGCGCGATAGTTCTTCAGATTAGCCAACATATTTTGACCTCGGACATGCATTTGACAACAGTTTTCTAAAAGCCACCTCTACCTGTCTCTGGTTGTAAGAAACTGTTAAAACAATCACTTTTTGGTTCGTTTAAAAAGGAAACAATCGAATGTTAAACAGAAAGTCAAGCTGAAAATGTTATCCGTTCTGCTGATTACCTAAGCCATAACAAACGGTGCTAATGCGTGACCATTCATAATTAAGCTCTTGATAATGTTATATGATAATGATACAACCCGGGAATCTTTAAGTCGAGAGTGAATAGGTTTCTTCTAGGTAAGCGCCATCGTCGACCGCATCGTCGCTTTCCATCAGGTGAGATAGCGGTCAAGCGCAAACCTATCAACAATAAAGAAAAAAAAGTTTTGTAGAAGAGTAGATCAGTAATAATAAACCACCAAGCAAAAGTATGCTATGGCGTACGAAGCCCACTAGTCCCGATACCTTTCAGGGCTGTGGTCCACCTCCGCGGCGCAGTGGGCTCCAACGTGTTGACTCACGTGACAGCGGTAGCACCGCAGAGGTCTGGGCTCCAGCAGTTACACCTGCGCGGAGACCCAGCCCACCAAAAGCCGTCGGCCCTCCCTGGTGATGGTCTTGGCCGCCGACATAGGATAGCTAACCGTAAGGGCTCGCATGCCTGTGCTGTCAGTGCGGATGGTGCGTGTTCAGTCGTGCACGCGCCCGCCCTGACAATGGCGGCCACCACCTCGTCCACCTTGATGGAGTCGTCCAAACCCATGATGCGCATGTGTTCATTAGTTCTTCGGTAAAGGACCTAATATATGCCTCTAATCAGTCTAGGGCGAAATTTTACTGAAACGGTACCTACAAGGGGCTCTTTCATCCAACTTCGCTATTTTGTGTAACTTTATTTTGTATAGAAGCGTTCGAATGCCCCAATCACATCGTGGACTGATAACCTGGTGAGGATTGCGGGAATCTGATGCATGTAAAACGCACAGGATCGGTCGTTGTGGTGACGCTTGGGGTAGCCCTATGTCCAATAATGGATGTCTTTCTGATGATGATTTTGTATAGGCTTAGTCGGTTTTTTTTTTGCACTTGTACCACAGATTAACAATAACAAACTCGAACAATGGATGGATTAAATGCACTTTTATTTATTTTAAAGGAATTTTCCATAACACCAGCTTATAACAAGAACAACTAACGTGAAACCAGTGAATCAGTGAGACCATTGAATCATACGATTCATAATAAAAATGTTTAGACATCTAAGCCATGTCCTGGACCTAGGGCAACATAAACAGAATACCAGCGATTGTTTTATCACTAGAGGACACAATTCAAGGACAGGGACAAGAAGTACATAATATATGTAAAACACCGACAATCTTGCAGAACTGTATTATTAACAACATAAAGAACAACTTCTGTTCTATGATTTTTTACAAAACATAATTCATTTACCAAAAACAAACCTTCAAGATTTCGTTGTTCTGGCTAACACATTTCAACTCCGTATTTTTCTATACCTACCTACCTGTTTATCGCGACGCAAGTGCATCAAGCACCCCCACCGCCCGATCCCACTCTCCTCCGCTATTGTACTATCACTTGCTTCGCATAGACGTCGTAATATTTGGAACATTCAATTTAAATATTTTTATAACTAAAATATGATAAATAAAAAAAAAAAAAAAACAGAACAAAAGTAGTTGTTTATGAGGTTTTCAGTGTTTTACAAATAACCCTGTATAACACGATGTAGGTAGATACAATCGTATTTTCTAAACATCGACAAAGGAATGTCACCTTATACTCGCGATCATTAACCGACATTCGATAAACTGCTTAAACAAACAAACGGTCGTGCTGAACTGACACTACTGTGTACACGAATTACATAATAATGATGTATTTATTTAAATATTTAGATACCGCATCGTATTGCTATGCTTCTTGCTCAGATATGTACAATCAAGAAATGAAAAAGTTAAGCACAGAGCACTGAATAAGGGTGTTTTTAATATCATGCGGATTTCATCACGCCTGCGGTTTTGCCCCGCCCCGCACGCGTACCGCGAGCGTATTCCCCACATTACAAAAAATACTTGTATGAAAAGGACATTTGCATGCGGAGCAAATTCGACATAATCCTGTGTTCATCTCCTGGTTCTAAGCTAACTCCCCACCAATTTTCAGCCAAATCGCTTCAGTTCTTCTTGACACCTATTCACTCCAAAAACAATCCTTCCATATTTCCTTGTTCTATTCGGTGGGGGTGCTTGACGCGACGCTAGCGCATCAAGCACCCACGCCGACCAAACCCCTCCCCTCCGCTATTGTACTATCGCTTGCTTTGCGTAGACTTAGTAATATTTAAAACATTAATTAAATTATTTTTATTTTTGTATGAAAATCTGATGAACTAAAATATGATACATTTTTAAAAGTCATAGAACAAAAGTGGTTGTTTATGCTGTTAGTAACATAGTTCTGAGAGGTTGCCAGTGTTTTACAAATAAACCTATAAAATAGGTTTTTCCTAGTGCATCCTCATGTTTTACAAATAAAAATATTTAAAAAAAGTAATGTTTGTAAATTACCTAACATTTTGCTCCTTGCCTGTTACTATTAATCTATAATATCTATGACACACGCTAGTCTCAGGGGAAGTTAGTTATTGAAGCAAATTGGTCAGCTACTCAGCTCGGCTCCATCTAATAGAGTTTTATTCCCATAGTTGTTACCGCGATCGATAACTTGTACGTCAGTAGTTTATTATTTTATGACTTGAAGAATAGTTCATCGGTTGGGAAGCTATACCTAACCTATATGATAGTTAGAATGAGCTACATGCACAATTTGTCACATATGACCTTTTTTTATGGTGGGCAAAAATCATCCAATGACAAACCCCGCTCGGGTGGAGCGGGAGAAAGTGTCAGACTCTTACTGACTAAAAACCCATCCCGTTTCTTCTAGCCTTCATACTGGGGCTCGAGCTCCTTTTCAGATAACCCAGTTACTGGGGTAGGCTTCGACCCAGCCGGGCCCCTGCAGTTGCTGACAAGTCTTTGAGGCGCGCAGGAACAGTGCGCGCCGTCGACGTCTTGGACTTGGTCCGGACAGTTACCGAACGGTCGGACAGCGAACTACCCAAGGCTCGCCGTCCGCAGGCTCGTCACATATGGACTTGGTCCCCCGTTTCGAAATAAAAAAAATCAATTCATCAAATAGCATCTCTCGCTCTGGGACCTGTCCTTCAGTTGCCCTTTGCGTCCAGGACACGGTGACTCTTTCGGACAATCCCTGGATGAGATCTTTACGCATTTATTTCGAGGCTAAAACATGATATGAACGACATTCTTTTTGCATTAGCGTATCCTGCATTCCTGCTACAAATTCTCGGAAGATAGTATGCGTATATACAAAAAAAATACAACCTGTCAACTTTTTTAGTCTCGCTTCTTTTTGAGAATAACTGATGTCCTCAGGTTTGAAAATAAAAGCTTGAAAATACTTCTTATAAGTCCTATTACAGATGAATATGTCTATATGCGTATTTATATTTACCCTATATGCCTTAATGTTTAAATTCTTTAAATGCCGTATGATACCGCATAGTTTCATATAAAAAACGCTCGTAAAGTCAACCGAACATCGTCAAGTTTATAAACAGTAGGTTCAAAATACCTTGCTTCTTTTTTTGCATTTGTTATAAGGAGATAGGTGCTTGAAAGAAATTACCATTATAGCATAAGAATAATAAGCATAATCAGCCTTTTAATGTTCCCACTGCTGGGACTCAGGCCTTCTCTCTCTAGGAGAGGGAATGGGCCGTAATCCACCACGCGTGCCCAGTGCGGGTTGGTGGATGTCACATGTCTTCGAATTTTTGGTTCTAAGGCTTGTTTCCTTCACCGTTTTGAGAGCAGTGGTGATGAAGTAAATAACACAGAGTAATGCGCCTAGCTGGGTTTGAATCCGCGACCTACAACTCGTAAGTTGGGGCCGTTACCACTCGGCCATCACTGCTCTCAATTACCATTAATCAATGGTAATATGTATGCAATACAGTAACTTGCTTACCAAAAGAACCTGCTATGAATAAAGCCAGTAAGTCATCTCCACATTTGCACAATGCGGTTTTCCTCTGTTTACGTCTCTTGAACTGAAGTCAAGGCTACGGCATTCAAAGTTTTTATCAAGATATGCTTCTTCAAGTCATTGTATTTTAAACAGTCAACAATGTGACAGCCAAGGACAATGAATCACTATCTTCCTAAATGATCTAATTCAATAATTGAATTAGAATATTTGTCCTCAAACATACGCATACGGCTTTGTTGTTATTAGATTTGTCAAAGTTAATTTGGTTACTGTGTAACTGGCTGAAAAAAAAAACATATTCAGTATCTAAAAGGCATCTCTTTCGCATACAGTTTCGGTGAGAAAAAAAACGCTTAAAGCTTATAGAAGAATATTTCAAATCGAGTGAAGTGATAGCTTTTGTGTGGTACAGTAAAAAATACTAAAAGATCAGGTGGGTAACCTCGAATGCGATCTCTATTTATAACCCAAAGATTGGTCGAAAGAAATCTCTGTGTTGATTTAACACGCCTTTGTACTTGAATTTTCATATCACTATGATGTACTATGGTATTTTTTGTTTATGTAAGACCAAGAAAATACAATTGTAATGCTATAGTGTTAGTAATCAGATAAAATGGACCTTTAAATCAAACTCGCCAACCATGACTAACTAGCGCACTTATATTTGTAAAAGAAATGATTTATTTAATCAAACAACCTACGATAAGTGGCCTTTAACGTGGTCGTGGTTCTAGTCTAATTGTCAATATTATGTAATGAAAAATTTAAATACAGGATGTAGATACATAGCGTAAATAAGCACTGATAATTGTAATGTTAATTTATATGTTGTTTGCGATGATTTTAAATGTAACAGACTTCTGCCATCTTAATTAAAGAAATGATAAGGTCTCTGGCAAATTGGCAATACAGATGCTCTACACAGCGTCAGTATACAAACTACTATCTGTTGCCAGTGCCTTCACCCACGTGAATGTAGAAAATTGACCCAAGGGAACAGAATATACCCTAACTACTTAGGGTACATATTGTTCGTCAGTACCTAGACCAGGACATAGTCTACCTGTGTTCCAAATTTCCTCGAAATCCGTTCATCCGTTCAAGCGTGAAAAAATAAACATTCAGATACATTCAACTTTCGCCTTTAGCAAAGTCAAAATTTTGCATTAGCATAAGCTACCGAAATGTCGCAAGGACCCTTTTTTACGTTATTCATCAAAATAATGTCTTTTTCGGCTCTGGGTGGAGAAGACAAAATGTCAGACTTGTCCTGAATAAAACCCACCGGTTTTTCTTAAGTGATTGCCCTTAGCAGGGTCCCTAAGGTTTTGCTGATATCTCTTTGAGGTGCGCATGGAACACAATGCGTTGTTGACGACTCGGGCTTGGTCCGGACTGTTACTTACAACTGAACGGCGACCTACCCATTACTCGTCGTCAGCAAGCCCGCGCATTTTATCTGCAGCCGTGGAATAGTTAAAATTAGTCGCATAAAATTGATGATCTCGTGAAATTCTCTTGCGTCACTTAACAAATAATTGACCGATTATGTCACTTAAAAAGTAACTTGAAGAACCGTAGATATAATTGGACTTACTTAGCAATTGTCGCAGTAGTGAACAATGAAGCATAGTTTCCCAACCTTTTATAAATACATGAAAAAAAAAAATCCACCACGCCCCTCTTTACTTTATATATTTCTGTCTCATCATTCACATCATTATTCCAGCCAAAAGACGTCCAATGTTGGACATAGGCCTCTCCCAAACATCGCCACAACGACTGATCCTGTGCGTCTCGCATCCACCGCATTCCCGCGACTCTCACCTGGTCGTCGGTCCAGGTTGTGGGAGGCCTTCAAACGCTGCTGTCTGTCTATGAATATTAATAATCACAAATTAAAAATTAATTCTCTGTATGTGTGTGTGTGTGTGTAATCGTCCTACTCGTGATTGTAGTTGAGGGTCGTAATTAAATATACTAAAACATAACACCTATTTGCCTTTGGACCCGCTACGGGTGGTGGGCCCCGGAAAAGCTCCAGCGCCCGCTAGGGGTGATACCGCCCCTGTTGGGAATCCATGCCTACCAATATAATAACAATAAAGAGCATCTACTGGTAGATGCGTAATCATCCAAGAGTTGCAGAATATTGTGTTTCCTCTCGCTTTTTTTACAAACTTGCATCGTCAGGGAAAATAAAATTTATATATTTTACGATATAAACATCCTCATAGGTACTCACGGCATACATTTATACCCACCATTATAACGATTATTTTTAGTCCCGAATATCACCATTATGGTGGTATTCGGGACCACAAATAATCTTTAGCATATGTGTAGGTGGGAAACCAACTAGCAACTTGCGGTTTTCCTTTTACGATAAGCCTACAGTAAAGTAGGTACGGGGTTGGAACCGCGATACCTGGAAAAGGCTAACAGGTAATTTGAATTATTATAACATATTTTAAATACCCATTTCTCCAGATTTTGTACTCGCGTTAGTACATAAAATATAGCTTATCTAAATCAGGAACAAAGCAGCATTCTATCGGTGAAGAAATTTTTGCTATCGGACCAGTACTTTCAGAGATTACCTTCTACAAACATTAAAATTAGACTTTACAATGTTGGTGTAGATTTTTTTTTCCTTGTTATTAAGAATAAATTTCTTAATAATTAATTACAATCTAGCCTAACAGACTAATAAGTAATATTAGTGTAGAAGAAAAGAAAAACAAGGAATTAAATTAAGTTTAATTAAGTCAGATTAAATAAAATAGGTTTGAGTCTCATCGATACAAAAGAAAAAGAAACGAAACATTATTAATAGAGTCCAAAATTAGATTTTTATTCCAAGCCAAAGCACGTACGGCAATGAACCAGCAATTCACGCTCCCTGCACGATACCTGTCAATCCAACTGCATTCTAAATGAAAACGAAGCGGTCTAGTTGCGACCTTACAAGTGACCTTATGTAACAGAAACGTATTGAAACTAATTGAAGCGTCTTTCTTGACGATAGACAAAAGTTTAAAGGCAGAAACTACACTGCGCACTCGTGTACCACACACGCCGATCTGGACGCTTCGTCTCCATATAATTTGGAAACTATATTTGTAGAGCTACATTTGATCCACGCCACGCGACGTCATTCTACGTACAAATCAGGCGTGTTATACGTGATCGTCGATCGATGTATAGCTTTATTCTTAAAAAGGTCTGTGATAAACCAGACGTAGTATTTCTGACGAAAATCTGTTAAGGGATCCTTCAAATTCAGTGCAAATCAAAGCTAAGAGTCTGAAGATTTAGGACGGGCTAAAAAGATCAGCCCACAAAAGTATAAGACAAAATTGCGTGAAAAAGAAAAATAAACCTTGTTCTTGATCTAGGACAGTATATTAAGAAGGTTTTCTAAAATGTCTTTCACCAGGTGGCAACACTGAGCCGTCAGGTTCAGTGATCACGATTATGTTAATGACATTGGTTAAATTGACGTCGACGTCATGTATACGTTTTCAAAATGAGAAGACCTCTCGGCTAAGTGGCACCAACTGGTGGTCTTCCTAAAAACCATTATTGGCAGCAAATGTATTGAGCCTACATAATCGATAAGCGGTAAGCTTCACTGAGTTAGTTCAGCACCCTACTTTTTACCGAGACAGCCATTATTCAATTGTTTCACATATTTTCCAGATGATTCATCAACATTTTAGCAGAAAGACGTCCGCTAAAGGACATAGGTCGCCGTAACGACCGGTCCAGTGCAACTCGTATCTATCGAATTCCCGCGACCCACACCAGGTCATCGGTCCACCTTCGGAGAGGCCTTCAAACGCTGCGTCTTCCGGTACATAGTCGTATCCAGCTGTTCAAACACTTGAAATATATAAGTACACCAATTTACATTACCTAAAATATCCGCAAGGAATCAATTTGCGAATAATAAGCAGCCCCTGAACTTCACTC
Organism: Mythimna lalbum; assembly: GCA_949319445.1. Classification (NCBI taxonomy): domain Eukaryota; kingdom Metazoa; phylum Arthropoda; class Insecta; order Lepidoptera; family Noctuidae; genus Mythimna; species Mythimna lalbum. Next base: position 18,671,097 of record OX439347.1, on the reverse strand, counting down.
GAAAAAATCACGTCAAATATCTCTTTTGACTGTTTAATTCATACAGAAATCCTCTTGACATTTAAACTTTTGACGTAACCTTCCGTATGCCCTGGTTTAGAAAGAGCAGTCGTGATTATTCAAGCACTAACTTGAGCCTCGTATCTTAATCGTCTACTTACATATTCAAAATAACACATCCGTGTTGCCAGAACTAAAAAAAAACTAATTACTTTTTTTCATGCATTTTATATATAGGTTATATTCGTTGACTATTATGAATTTTACTGCACTCGATTTTAGTTTGGGAGTAGGTAAAACGAACTGCAAACACAAGCCAGTCTTGACATGACCTGGCACGTGGACACGGCAAAATGTCTTCGTTGCTTATTCGCTTGGAAGGAATTCAACGCATTGAACGTGACCACAGAGTGAGAACTCCCGAGTGCAGTTCGGTTTCGGTCGTAGTTTCGGCAGGTTTGACACCGAAACCGAAACTAAACCGAAACTCGTTTTTTTTCCGAAACTCGACCGAAACTAAGAATATTGTACTAAACTTAACACTGGCTAAATGCACAAACCGTGCGAAGCCAAAGTTAAAAAAAAAATATATCGTAATTGGTAGCCTGGTGGAGGCAAGAAGGAACGGGATGGGTTTTTTAGCCTGATGAGTAAAAATGCTCCAAACTTTACCAAAAGATACTAGAAAAACTAAAAGAAAATAAATTATCTACATTATTATTAAGAAAAAAATAATAATTATAATTCTGAACACTAATGACTATAATTTATAAGGAAATTATTTGCGGTTGTTTAAGAAAGCATTCTAGCAAAAAACAATGCATTTATTTTAAAACAAAAAATTCTCATGAGGCCCCAAAAATAGCGTCATTCTCAAAGCATTCCCTTGCTAGCTTCAGTCTGCCTTTATCCAATTACCTCCAAACAAGCCCGTGAAAATTTCCATTAAATTCACATGAGAGGCGTAATGAAATAACTGCATACCGGTGCGCTTAACTAACTTCATTGTTTACACTGGATATTTCATTATTCTTTTAAAAGCTAGTTAATGTTTTCCCCTATCACCCGCTGTATTCATTACAAATTTTATTATGGTCTTGATGCGGATATTTATCTGCTGATGATGCGGATATAGTCTGTCTAAAAAGTCAAACGATTTGGAAATTTTTGAAGAAAATAAAAAATCTCTTGTTGGTAACGTGAATTTTAGTTGTCTTTCACTTGTTTCTTGAGATGATGATAGTTCTACAATAGATGTTGACCGCAAGGCTAGTGATGATGAATTAATAAGCGGAGTGGAATATTTAGAATCGGATATCTCTTACGATTAAATCTGGAATGTTATTACTTTATACTTACTATGACACTAATACGAGTATATCTTTGCAAATATAACCGACTTTTGTAATAAGAATATCATTAAAGATACTGAAATATGTATTTATATTTTAAACGAAAATCTTTTATTCTTAAAAATACTTATATTCGATACTTTTTATAAAGTTCTTCTATTAGTATACAATAATCAAAATATCAAACTTGACTATTGTACCAGTGTTGACTACATCAGATTTCATTTTACCCTAATAATTACCTAAGTCGCAAAGAGAATAAAAAGTCGTTTGACTTTTTAGACAGACTATAGTTTACCATTCATCGTTGAAGTACCAACATAGAAGATCAGTTCATTGGATTTTACACGACATTAACCTATACTACAATTGCTATACAATGTTGCGAGTGACAGCTGTCAAATTCATATAATGTAGCTATCTATCCTTTTCTGTCATCTAAAGATGCACATTTTCGTTCTGCTGTCATCCTACTCATGCTATGTAAAAAAAAACCTTGATTCAAAACTTGCATGTGTAGTTGGAATTTTCCAGAAGCCAAACACAATACCAGTATAGACGATACTAAAGTAATCACGGAGTGTTACTCTATTATTGCTTACCAACTTATCTCTCGATTATTTTTCGCCCAATAAAGAGCCATGCGCACTGTCTGCTAGTTGAAAGTTTGGAAAGACGAAACACTTAGTTATTTTACTCTTCATCGTAAGGAGCCTAAACTAAGTCTGCATTCTTACGCATGGCATTGCTTAGGTCATCGACACGCGCTCAGCATTATGATGATCTCACTAATAAAAATTCTCCTTCATATTTTATTCGCGCAAGTCATTTGTATGAGACTTGATTACATTTTGAAGCTCAGACATAAAACTTGAGCGCTACTAAAGCATATAAAAAAATTTGAAAGGCTTCTTGTAAAGCATTAATGACATACAAGAACACGGTTTCGTTCGTAATAAAATTAATTTTATGGATTTTCAGAGGCACGCGAAGAATTATTACATCATTTATAACCTTTCCTCAAAAATGCTGTAATGGCGAGGCCGTGAAAAGCGTGACCTTGGCGTAGCTGCAAGAGAAATTGTATGCCTTTCAGCTTTACGTTTACTATAGCATGTCGTATTCATAGTTCGTGCCGAAAAAAAGAAATACGAGCCTGCTTTTATAGAAAATAAATCTCTACATAAGTACATTCAAAACTATCATATCTTATACCAGCGGCTTTGCCCGCATGTAATGTTAGTAGGTACCATCCTCTTAGGACTGGAGTGAAACTCAGAAAATATTTTTTAGAGTATGACGTCATAATAACTACCTATCTTCTTTGGCAAATTTTTGTCTGGGTGCTCCGAGTTTATCTTCATAATGATCAGGTCCCGGAAACTAACGCGTCATAGAGACACAGCCCTTACGGTGTTTTTAATATCGTGAGGATTTCATCACTCATGCGGGATTGCCCCGCATACAGAAAATGTCAAAATGCAAAAAAAAAAACGCGGCCCATGTGCTTTCTTCACGCATTAAAATAAATACTTGTATGCGTACTTTATATTTTCGGTTCTTGGCAAATTAAGGCACAAAATCTATCCAAAGTTGACCAACAATCGATACAATTAGTTTCTTATCAAATTGAAAGAACAAGCTTTAAGCCATGTTCATTTTGACGACGGGAACGACAGGTCGGGAAAAACCTTTTAAATAAAATTCATAACTTTCAATTTATTTATGGACACATTACCTTTCCACAATTGACTTCAGTCATGCAACAGCAGGAAACGGCATACATCTGGTTCAAAGCTAATCACCCTCATTATTCCATGGAATGACATGGCCGCTGATCGTAATTTAGCCATTTATCGTAAATAATAACGCAGGTTACCGGCCATAAAGAGATCCACGACGCGTTCTTACATCATTTATTAACATAAATTGGAGTGTCTGTCTGTTTCTGTTTTATAATTTAGTAAACAGTTTGCCATGGGTTTTGTTGTTTTAAAAATATACACGTGTTAGTAATGTACGGTGCTAACCATAGAAATATCTTATATCTATTGTGCTAACCTAGTCAGGATCAGCTTATTGTATGTAGACTTTTCCCAATTTTTCTCCCGGTTTATAAAACCTTTTTTGTTAAGATGGGAAATCATTAAATGATTTCTCCCGATGTAAAGTGGGTGAGTCAACTTTTACTGACTTCGGCCAATAAAAGCCTGACTTGCCACTTTACTCACACAGGTGAGTTTCAACTCACCTGTGGAAGAACCAAGGGAATTATTTAAATTGAACCCCATTGAATTATTTAAGAGGCATTAACAGATTTAAACAGATGGAAAACGACTAAAAAACGTTTTAAAAACTGTAAAGATACACTCTTTCAAAGTCATGGGTTAACAATATTACGTAAGAAGTGGGTAAATTAATAGATAAAGAAGATATAAAGTATTTGGTAGAGAGGGTAAAGTTAATAATGCGGAGGAATAAGGAAAATGTAAACAATGCTTTGGGTATGAAAGTGAATGGCCTTGAGAGGAGGAAAAAACCGGAAAAATAAATGGGTTGAATTGTGTGAAAATTTACAAAAATAATAAAGAAATAAATGGGCCGTTATCCATGAGGCGGGCCCAGAGCGGATTAATTGGCGGATGTCAAATGTTTTCGATTTTTTGACTCTGAAGTTCCTAATAATGTTTGTCTATTATTGTTGTTTAACCCTTCAGATACCGTCAATTAGAGACACAATAGTAAGACAATAGATGCGCGGCCACCGGGTGTCGCTTGGGGATTCATGAATTAATAATGTTTTTTATCACCGTTTTTGAGTGTGGTGGTAATAGAATTAATTACACAAAATAAAACGCCTGTCTGGGTTTGGACCCACGACCTAACTCGTTGGTCGGGCCCGTCGGGCCACGACTGGTCTCAATAATGAAATTAAATAATTTACAAACAACCCATGAAAGCCCTGAGTGGAAAAAGGCTCGTCCTAGAAACTTTTTCTCAGTTTGGACAGTTTCATTAAGCCTCCGATTTGTTGAGGGTAAACAAAAACTAATTATGAGCTGGGCTACAGGTAAATAGGTAGAAGTTTTTACAGACTATACCTATTCAAACAAAGAAGTTAGGGTTGTTGGAAAAACACACCAGTTCTGACTACTTCTGACTAAATAAGTCACAGCTGGAAGCTAAAATTGTGCTGGGATTTATAGATTTGTGTGTTAACTATAGAAGGCGCTAACCGTGGAATAAAGTACATTTTGCCTTTTCCTAATATCTCTACGTAGGTACCCGAAAAACAATGAATTGCTTTTTATTACTAGATCATGTAAAAGGATCACCATACATGTCGATTGTCGACAGCTTTAAGCAGCTTTATGTCTTTATTTCCGTGTCTGAATGTCAACAAATGTAAAAACCCGATGACCGTTATTCCAGTGTTATCAGGCACCTACCTTAGTTTGAGTGTGGTGTCCCTATTCTGAACAAGACTCAGATTCTAGAGAGCTTACCTTCGAGAGCAGGAAAGAAACCATTTAGAACACATCCAAAATATCAGAAAAAAGCTTCGCCAGGTATTAGCAGTCCAGCATATTTATGGAGTTGAATAACTTTTCTGACGATGATATTACCGTGGTGACCACGCGAAAAAGAAATGTCCTAGAACCAAAAATTCGTAGACATGTGCCATTCACCAACACGCACTGGGCCCGCGTGGTGGATTACGGCCCATTTTCCTCCTAGAGAGGAGGCCTGAGTCCCAGCAGTGGGAACATTTAAAAGGCTGATGATAATGATGATGACGTGAAAAAGAAGATGAAGCGGTGTATCATCATTTTCATCGATCCACCTTGTGGGAGGCCTTTCGCCATCTTCTAGTACGCGGTCGCCCCTCCAGAATCTTTTGAGTGGGGTCGACAGATTTCGGATTCGACCACCTGTTCTGCGAACAATGTGCCCTGCCCACTGCCACTTAAGCTAGGCAATTGTTCGGATTCGATTTAAATGGTGTATCTGTATTATAATGAGAAATAACAAATATAACGTAATATGCAGCGTGTAAAACCGTTTTACATTCCGTTTATTATTTTTATTATCACGATTTATAAACATTTTAATAATAATAGGCGCACAAAATTTTGCTATGTACATTGAGTCTGTAATGGATCATGTATTTATTATTATGAGCATTTAAAATTCGTCTTATTTGTTTACACAATTGTCTCATACGTGAACAAGCTTGAATAAAAAAATAAGTGCGTCATATTAGCTTTAACTAGCGTGCAAAGGTGGCCTCTTAAAAATATAAGTGTGCAAATAAAAGTGTGTGTTTATTTATTTAAACCAGAAACTCATAACCTGTTTATGAAGGCATTATTTTACTGCAAACAATAATTTTATAACCGGCAATGGTTTTGAGCTGCGAAATTTTTCCAAATAGTTACAATGGCTCTAGAACGCCAAAAGCAACAGAAGGTACCATCGCGGTCATTTCTGCATGATCACTTAAAAAAAATTGGTATTCACTGGTATCTTGCGGCGCTGCGCCAAACCAAACCCTTTGAAGTTTTCGTTTCGAGTGCAAGCAAATATGAACTTAGCAGTGGTCAGGCGGAAGTGTCTTAGATGGTACACTAATGGGGTTTAGTTGTTTCAAGTCTGACACTCCCCTTCGCTTCCCACAGAGCGGAAGAAATTATTTGATGATTCCCAAATTAAAAAAAAAAAACAAGTTATTTTTAACCTTGAAAATAAATTATTGCAAAATAATTAGTTAGACTTATAACTAACAACAGTTAGTTCATCAGTGTTTATAAGATATTATACTTATAAGTATTGTTAGTTAATAATCGTGTAACAAAAAACCAATCACGAACTCGTAACTACCGTTAACTGTGTATGAAAAAAATATATAATTACGAAATGTAAAGGCCAAGTATATGTACATTGTATATTAAAAATAGTTAAAATATATAGTAATGATTTCCTACTGATTTTTTTTATAGAGTGAACGGTTCATTCCTTATTAAAATATTTCCTGATTTGACCTAACTAAATAGGTAAGGTATTATAATTATAGTTTAAAAAGTACACTTCCTGAACTCTTTGGTCACGGCCAACAGCTAGTTTTATTTTCTATTGGTTTAAGAATTATACCTTGTATATGTACTTAGCTACTTCTATTAATTATTTGTCACTTAGAATATTCGTAGAATAAATCACTTTAACTGTGAGACACACGGCAATTCGCTACAGATACATGTAGAACATGGATAAATTGAATACCCATACGCACAAAACGTTTTGGGAACACATTCATTGTGCGTACAGCTAAGGAGTGGAATTCCCTGCTGAAGTCTGTGTTTCCTGATGGCTAAAACCTGGGGATCTTTAAGTCAGAAGTGAATTATTATTATAGTAATTTATTACACCAGAAAAATACATGTTTACACAATTTGTCTATAAACAATTTAATATATTATTTAATATACGAGACAGTCACAATAGAATAGGTTACTTCTAGCCACGCGTGTTCTATCGTCGCTTTCCACTAGGTGAGATTGTGGTCAAGCGCAAGCCTGTCAGTTATAAAAAAAAGAATCAATACATCTCCCCAAAATCCCTACTACATTACAGGGCAGTATCTAAAAAAAAATATGGAAGGCTTTTGCAGACTTCAAAAGGCCTTCAGGGTCTGTCAAAAGCTTTAATTTTGTAGTCACGAAAACTCATGAGTAAACAAACAAAACATGGCTGAGCCAACACGATTCGTATCTTGTATCGGACGCTGCATAAGTGACGGGTTGTCGACCTTGACTACCTGTGGAAGTAACAGTCATTTGGACCCTTCGGACCTTTAACTGAGTTATCATGTCTGAGAGACCGAGATTCGCCAGTAATGTCGGAAAGATGCATTGCTTTTGTTAACTGCAGAGATCTTTAATATGAAATTTAAAAGTAACGTGTGCAATGGGCTGCAAAAGTGCAATAGCCACAAATTATAAATCTTCTAATAAATAAAAATCTCATGTCAAAAATATGGAAGGCTTTTGCAGACTTCAAAAGGCCTTCAGGGTCTGTCAAAAGCTTTAATTTTGTAGTCACGAAAACTCATGAGTAAACAAACAAAACATGGCTGAGCCAACACGATTCGTATCTTGTATCGGACGCTGCATAAGTGACGGGTTGTCGACCTTGACTACCTGTAGAAATAACAGTCATTTGGACCCTTCGGACCTTTAACTGAGTTATCATGTCTGAGAGACTGAGATACGCCCAGTAATGCGATCGAAATGTTGAAAAGATGAATTGTTATTGATAATATGATATTGATTAAAGGTAACGTGTGCAATGGGCTGCAAAAGTGCAATAGCCACAAATTATAAATCTTCTAAAAATAAAATGGCCCTGGCTGTATGAGCGCGAGCATTATCGTGCTGCAGACGGAATCTTGCGCCGATTCTCTGCGCATATGGGACTACATGGAGTCTTACGAGCTCCTCGATATAACGTTGAGTTTTAATTGTGCCTTCGTTGACTGACTACCTGATATAGAGATTCACCCCCAGACCATAGCATTGGGGACCTTTCATGATACAGGCACCCAAAAATCGCTCATCTTCACGCCTCCAAACCCTAATGCGACGATCATCACTAAAAAGATGAACTTTGCATTTCTTTGTCTAATATATAATAGAAATTATTTATTCGACTCAGACACAAAGCTCAGTCTAAAGCTAAAGTAAAAATAACGTTATCTCAATAGACATGAATAATAATAAAAAATCCATCGGCATTATTAAGTTAAAGAGACACATTTAAAAAAACTTATCAAGAATAATTTAGACCTGTTTTTTGTCATTCCACACGTGTGTAGACCTCATTAATATTTATTTCTCTCACATACAGGTTTATGTGACCTTCGCATTTCCTAGTTATTTTGCTTCGGTAATAATTAGAGCTAATTGGTATTTCTGTATGTACTAACCGCTGCCAGTGGCTTTGCCCGCGTGAAGGTGGGAAAGGCGTGCTATTCCAGGACATGGTCTTTTTTTTTGGTGGGCAAAAATCATCCAATGAGCGGGACATAGTGTCAGACTCTTACTAAATAAAAACCCACCCTGTTCCTTCAAGCCTTCATACCGAAGCTCGAGTTCCTTTTCAGATAACCCTGGCCCCAGTAGGCTTCGACCCAGCTGGCAACTCCTTGAGGCGCGCGGGAACAGTGCGCGCCGTCGACATCTTGGGCTTGGTACGGACAGTTACCGGACGGTCGGACAGCGAGCTATCCATGGCTCACCGTCCGCAATCCCGCGTCTACGGTGGCCGGAAATCGGAATCGGAATCCCGGCGGGGCAGTGGCGAGAGCGCCGTTGCCTGATGCGATCGGCCTCCTCCTTTGCTAGCATTACTGCTCCGCAGAAGGAGGCGACCGCCTGCCACTCCTCCTCGCCAGGACATGGTCTACCCGTATGCTAAATTTCATCAATATACATTCAGCCGTTAGAGCGAGAAGAAGTAACAAACACACACTCCTACTTACAAACTTGTTACTAAATCGCCTAGGTTTCTGCATAGGCCTAAAGTTGAATCATCATATACAGTCAAACTCTAGTCAATTTCTTCTGAAAAAGCCAATTTAGTGTTTTAGAAAAACTTGAAAATAATTCGTTTTCGAATACCGTAATTTGAGACAATAGAAAGACAACGAGAGTGCAAACGCCGTACGATTGGGGTTTAATGAATTAAGCAATTTTTTTTTAGAAAGAAATAGACGACTATATCTCCGAATCCATTTCCCCTTCTCCAAAATCGAATATGTAGGAAATATTTGGAATTACTAAATCCAGAAATAATAGTTCTAGCAAATAAATGTGAGCTTTTTGCGCCAAATGAGTCTATATTTGTCTGGGAAAATGTTTTCAATCAAAATAAATTATCTTCCTATTTTTTTGTTACTGTTTCTCACGTGTAATTTGACGTTCACAGTTTTTGTGCTTTGTTACCATAATAATTAATTTAATTATGTACATAAATATGTTAAGAACTGCTCAAAATAGATTTGTTAAATCATCTTGACAAAATAAATTAAGATAAGCAACTTTATACATCATTATGTATTTTTCGTGAACACAATTGCTAACAAAAGTACATAAAAAACGTAACTCAGCAGTTATGCGAAAATAAACACAATACAAATTACAAACGCCGGAAAACCAGAAATATTTCGCTAATGCCGTAATGCAGTTTAATGACCAGTTATTATAACAGACGAATTAAAAATGTTCCCAAGGAAGACCACATTCGCGTGCCTCTCATAATTGGCCCCCATTCGTTTTCCATTAATCCTTAATCGAGGACATGGACTCAACATCCTTGGGGGACATCTCCCCCCTTTTTTATCAAGCCTTTATTGCTTTTTAGGGTTCCGTACTTCACATGGAAAAAGCGGAACCCTTATAGGACTACTTTGCTGTCCGTCCGTCTGTCTATCTAACTGTCTGTCAAGACCTTTTATCTTGGGAACGCATGGAGGTATCCAGTTGAATTAAAAACCGTACTCAGGTCAGCAGACTCTTGAAGCTGTAAAAATATCAAACTTGTAAGTTAACGAGAAAAATTAAATGGAATTTAATTAGTTTTGCTAAGAAAAAGAACGAGAAAAAAAGATACTTCGCTTTATGTGGCAAAAACATACATTTCGACGCTCTCAAGGAAATCAAAATTCATAGGGTAGGTTAGACCCATAGACCCATAGACCCCGTAGACCCATCCTGAAATTTGGCTTAGAACAAGGTGTACTAATAGCACAATAAGCACGAGTATAGGAATCAATCTGAAAACTGTAAATTTGTTGTTACGTCACAATTTTTTTTTGTGATTCGGAAAAATCTTCCGAGACTCCATTCCGGAATTGAACTATTAACATAGGGAAGTTTGTACGGAACCTTCAGGGCGCGAGTACGACTCGCACTTGCCCAGTTTTTTTTTTTACAATCAAAGCAAACCTCTTTGCTATTTTGATACGGAATGTGAACGCTGCATTCCCGTGCAATGGCCTGTGAAATGAAAATTCGGGATGTTTACTTTTATCTGTTGACTCGTTTCCATGCAAATTGTTATTTTTGGGAATCGTAACAACAGCAAGCCAATTATTTTTGAGCAAATAATTGTCAAAGGGTGCTATTGTACGGTTGCGTGATGGTTTGAAAGAGTTACCAAGGCCTTGGAACGCAAAGAGCAATTGGTGGAACACGAGAGGGTCATAGAGTAAAATAATATAATTAAAATAGAATAGAAAAACTTTTCGGGGCAGACGCAGCATGACGGTTATAAACACTAAGTAAAAGAGAAGAAAAGTACAGAATGCATCGGGCGGGCCCGTAACGAAAGGGTAACACTTTAGCATTTGCTGGGTGTCAGACACCCAGCGCTGATTTTCATCGGAATCCTGCAGTGACGCATGGACGTGGGTAAATAAAATATACAAACGATAATCACTTGTTACCCACACACTCAAAGCAGGAGAAGTTATTTAATGATATCTTATCTAAAAGAAAGAAAAAATTAAAGTGCTGGTTGTAAGTACTGAAAACTGGATTTCATCAGTTTCATGCTACTTGTAGGATTCAACCACATTCACATCGTCAGGTTTTTGGAACCCGTACATATCTATCATTAAGTCAATCAACAATCGTGACATAAAAGTGTCTGAGATGGCAACTCAAACTTAAAATCAATTTAAATTGCTAATTAATTCTTTGAAATCAAAAGTAGATGATGCTACCCACCAGCAAGTCTTTATCATTAATTCATTAGACCACGCTCAATGTAAATTAAACAAAGCATTTGTGATGCCTTTTTGTCCGTATGTATTTTTGCATTAATGTATGCTCATACTATGAATTCTGATTTACGAAACTCTTGAACAAGATTACTGCCAAGGCCGCAATAAACTGGAACTTGGGTTAGCCGTTTTTATAGAAAAAGGCTCAGATCTTGTCGTAAAGTTTGAAATTGGTCCTATTCAGGGTATACTAAGATAGGCTGAGTTGAAAGTTGAGAGGCTATAAAATAATCATATGCGTACTAGGAGAAGTGAGAAGCTTTTATACGTCATCAAACGGATGATACTTACATAAGACGTGAGCAAACAATGTGCAGGAATTTATTGAACAGCGGTCCGTCAGGTCCGTCAATTTGAATTCTAAAAAATGATGTCGTCGGTCTGTCAATGACTCATATCTCTCTGCGTTGAACTCAGCCAGTTCCACGATCTTGCAGGTCTTCTGCATGCGCTTACTCAGTATTTACATTGCCCAAATCATCATTCATTGTTTTGAGAAGTTTCACTAATTAAGATTTAAAAAGTATTGCAGAAAATATCTGACAGAATTAAGCGGAAAGACCAAAATCTACCAACCATCTATCAAAACAAATTCATATTTACCTACAACAGCTGCCGTATCGTGAGAATGCGAAATTACACGAAAAATAATATTCATATTATCAAATAAGGATATATAAATAAACTATAAAATTAAGCTAACAAGACTTCGAGGTAAAATCGTGATCTTCATATTATGTTTTCGGATATTTATTTATCTACCAGTCTGTTTTTTCTGTTATTTACCACCTGGGGTTTTTATGTTAAGAGTGAATAGGTTAAGCACTTCCCAGAAAGCGTGCTCCATCGTCGACCACATCATTGCTTAACATCAGGTGGGATAGTGGTCAAACGTGAGTCACACTTCACATTAATATTATGAAGGCAAAAATTTGTGAATGTATATATTTGTTACTCCTGCACGCTGAAACTGCCGAAGGGATTTAAATTTTTGGCACACGGGTAGTTTATGTCCTGGAATACCACATAAGATACTTTTATCCTGGGAGTAAGTGCCCGTCTACATTCACGCCGGTGAAACTGCTGGCAAAATTTAGTAACTATTTTAGTTACAGTTGGACTTGTTACAACTAATGATATGCATTTAGTTAGAGCTTAAGATATAATATTTATCCTACAAGCACCTGCAGCACGTTAGCTATAAGGCAGAGAAGCATGTTCAACACAAACTTAATAATGAAGTGCTGAAGTTAGTAGGTACTTCATCAGGCTGGCAGATGTTTTCGTTTCCTTAAAGCCTTAAGACGACGGCGGACGAAACTTTGATTCTTAGTTGGTTTGGTTTCGAAGAAACCAACTTGGACTCAAGAATTAGAATAATATTTTTGCGTGAAATGTTATTGAAAGTTGGTTGAACGTAGAGTTAGGAATGGATCAGGTGCATTTCATTGAAGTTAAAGAAAGTAAACACACTTATTGGTACACGAATAAAAGTCGAATATCCTAATTATGAAACAACCTATAAATGTAATACCTCTTTTTGCCTTGAGAACTTGCACATTGAGATAGACTTCGATTTTATTGCCCATAAAGTTTCGAACAAGCATCGCGACGATTCCTCTAAGCCAAGAGAAAAACTGTTTTTACGATACAATCGCATGTTTTGCAAGTTATTCTTTTTGTTAAGTTAATGTTTCTGCTACCGATGGTAAAACTCAGAGGGAACGAACTATTTAAACAACTATGAAGTGGTAATATGCTGAATTCCTATAGATGTTAAAAGTTATAGGTAGAAAAGGCTAGCCAAAAGTATGGTAGAAATAATCCAGGTTACTCCATCGAACCTGAAAACCCAAAGGCCGACTATAAGATTAACCCTTAATGATAGAGCTAACATCTTCAAGTATCTATTTGCGTACACCAAACGTGCCTGTAAACAACTCCAATTCAAATGTACCTCTAGCTACTGTTAAAGATATCAAAACAAATGATCCAGTTTACTGCGGAACGCTTATCGCAGTCACAAAGCCAGCTACAATTCTACCGGCCTTTATCTTTAAGAGAGGAATTAGGATACGATATCATGACGACATTGCGTATATGTTTTTAGGATTCGCGTTTAAATTATGTTGAGCAGTAAAAAAATGCAAACACTATATGAATTATTGAAATACTGTCTGCTGACTAAAGTTTTATTGAAAGTAATATTGAGCTACGGTGCAAAAATAGACAAAACTAGATTGGCCAATAATACCATCGAAGTGGTCGAAGTGAAAACTAGTTAAGACCATGTTGCAAAAATATCAAAACAAAACGTGATGTTAACTTACTTGTTTCAAAGTCAGGAGTTCTTGAACTATGTTAAAACCTCAATCATGTATACCAAAGTTTGTGTACCTTTCTACTAGGATTATAATGCTACTCGTTAGATCTTGTCTGCAAATGTAACCTGCAGTCTCTAGACTGTCGAGGTTAGAGTTCGGAGAACTGGCGTTATACGAATTTACGTAACTCGTTACATCACTAATAAAAGCTAAGCTCACGTTTTACAGAGACTTTAGACTTGATTTTTTATATACAAAATTTGTTAAAATAATTCATTCGTTCTAGAAGTTTCTTTATTACTATTGGTTTGGTTAATTCCGCTGAAGATATTAGGGCATTGAGACTATTGTTGGAAAGGGATGTTATGTCTTTCATTTCGGGAGTCATCTTTGGAAACTCCTGGAGAATAAAAACCTTTTTGAAAATAGCCTAATTCCGTATCAGACCCTGATAGTAGAGTTACTTGATTGCTATTTCAATATTGTAGTCTTAAATCAAGATTGAATTGGTTACTGCTTGGCTAGCGTGCTCTGCCGACCACATCATCGCTTACCTACAGGAGAGATAGTCGTCGATAAAAACGAAAAGAGAAATACCATTCGCTTCAGCCTTTACAAAGGATATGCTCTTTCTGTAAGTGTTTTATAGCTGTCGCTTTTATCTCATCTACAAGCTCAACATTTTATGCCTTCATTCGTATACTAAGCAGTTCCGATCCTGACGAACTGATTAGTGAACGTTTTACGAACGTGTGCCATTTATCGTCATCGATTCGGTGTTAATTCGAGTAGCATTCACGTCTGTTTCACTAGGTTTAATATCTACTTCTATATCTAGCTGTTATAACTTTATAACGCGAATAGATAATAGTATTATTTCGCATTTGATTGAATTATTGACGCACAGGACCGGTCGTTGTGGCAACGCTTGGGGTAGGCCTATGTCCAACAGTGGACGTCTTTCGACTGATATGATGATGATGATGATGATTCTGTACTGATATTACCTTTTGCCAAACTTTTGACTAACCAATAGGCTATTGGTATGTTTGACGAAAATTTAGAATTGATACTAATATTATAAAACTGAAAACATTGTTTGGTTGAACGTGCAAATCTCAGGATCAACAGGATCTGATTTGAAAAATTCTTTCAGTATTAGTTAGGTATTTGTTCGAAAAATTATGCTTTTGCAGAAAGCAGTTCTTGATTGGGGCTTGGCTTCCTATAAGGTGGACCGATGTCCTGGTGAGGGTGGCGGGAACCTGATGTATGTGAGACAAAATACCTTTCAGCGTAGGGACACTCGTGGGAAGTCTTTGACCAATAGTAGACGTTTTTCGCCTGATGATGACTTCTTGATTATATATGGTAGCTTCTGCCAACTGCTTTGCCCCCGGAATGTCGATTATTGGTTATTGCGGATGCGAAGTTGAAATGGAAGACGGATAAAAAGTATCCTTAGTGTTTAAGTTTCCCCCGTACCAAACAAATCTGCTCAAATAAAAGTTTAACCGTGAAAGCGTAACAGACAGACAGGGTTACTTTCACATTTATAATATTAGTATGGATTTTGGGAATATGTTTGACCATATCTTTGACTCAGTGAAGAGTTTGATCTTTGGAGCAGTGGTGGCCTAGTAGTAATCCAACTTACGAGCTGGTCGCGGGTTTGCACCAGCTAGACGCATTACTTTGTGTAATTCATTTCATCACTTTATTCTCAAAACGGTGTGTCCTAAGAGAACCATAAAATCGTAGACATTTGTAACATTCACCAAACCGCACTGGGCCCGCATGGTGGATTAAGGCCCAGTCCCTCTCCTACAGAGGAGGCCTGATTCCCAGCAGCGGGAACATTAAAAAGGCTGATGATGATATTTTTGACTCTAGTAACTAAGTTCAACAGAATTTTCTCATGACCTTCATCATGGCATTTCGAAAGGAAGGTTGACGTACTGAACCAAAAGACGTTGTTTACCATACTTTAAACAAAAACTTCTCTTTACTTTCCGAAGTAGGTGCTGATAAGAAGGTTTATTTTGCTTCGCATATTTATTTTACGCCGCACTCTGGTATTTGTGTAAGTTATTCTTACTCCATGACGAATCCATTTTGAAAATGCGGAACCATGTTATCGACTTGTTTATAAGACCTGCACGGTTGTACTTAATATCATTCTCGAACTTACTTATGTACTTGTGCAATATAAGATGGAAAATTTTATATTGCACAAGTACTTAAGTTCTCTCTCAGTGTTACCCGAATAAAAAAAGAGGAGGTGCTCTATTAGATTGTATTTTTGCTGCTGCTTTAGAATTTCGTAATTTATGAATCAATTTGTAATGAAAATTATGTTTAAGTACAATTTGAAGAAAAATTAACGAAAGAACCTTCCAAATATCTCCTGTTTTATCAATTCAGTTCTGACAAGAAATTAAGGGAATTGATCAAATATTATAGACTAGCTGCTCCCAGCGGCTTCGCCCGCGTGATAGTAGAAAATTATCCCAAGGGAACTTACTTCCGGGATAAAAAGTATTCTATGGCCTATTCCAGGACATGGTCAAGCAATCAAGCATTCGCAGTCAATATAATAAACATAGCATGTTTCCAATAGATTACACCGAAAACATATTAATATCAAAGCCAATTATTACGATATATTAGCAAACGCAGGGTAATTACGGTCCTCAGCTCGGCAGAATAGAAATCTGGTTTCAATGCAAAATGGAAATAACCAACCATCATTGTATCTTGAGCATATTTCCTTATTCTGCTTACACATATCTGACGGTTTATTATTATTAATGACTAGCTTTTGCCCGCGGTTGCGTTCGCATACATAAAATTAATATAGCCTATGTCACTCAGGAATAAAGCAGCTTTCTATCTAAGAAAAATTG
This sequence comes from Mythimna lalbum, assembly GCA_949319445.1. Lineage (NCBI taxonomy): Eukaryota > Metazoa > Arthropoda > Insecta > Lepidoptera > Noctuidae > Mythimna > Mythimna lalbum. The sequence goes on along the minus strand of OX439347.1, from coordinate 18,654,674 downwards.
TTAGTAATTGCAGAGATTACGTCCACGTCGACAAACAAAAAAACAAACTTTACCTCTTTGAAAATTTAAAAAAAAAGCAAGAAATCATGCAATCATCATGTTACGTGCTACGATCATGCCATCATGGCGGATAGCGTTTTCAGTGTTTCAAATAATACAGACTAATTTTTTTTTAATGAAATTGCTAGTCATCATTTACTTTTATTAAGTAAAAAAGCGTATTTTAGTTCTTAGAGCAACAGTATTGATGTTCGAAATAATAATTTTTGACACGAATCAACTAGCCTAGCTGGTATGCCCTTTTTTAGTAAAAAAATATCAAATAACTTATGGAGTGTCAGATTTTTACTGACTAAACCACCACCGCGTTCCTTCATCTGCTTTTTACATTCCTGTGGACTTGCCGTAACGTGGTAAAATATCAGTCGTTTGAGCGTGAAAGATGCATGGAGCTATACACCATATTGAGCGCCATGCTTTCAGTTCAGTTTAGGTCGTAAAATGGATCCCGTTAAGAGCTCGCAGTAGCAGTCCGGGACCTGTATGACCCTTTCAAACAATCCTGCAGCCCTGGCAGGCAACAATGTGCACCTATGATGCGTGAAAAACATATTAAGACATCCTTCCTAAAAGTAACGTCATGTCTTTTGCAGCAATTACAGTCGTACATTTATTTTTAAGCAGAAATAGACCGTAGCTGTTATAGTTATGGAACAGCAGCATGACAAGTGAGATAGTAATTCCGGTTTCCGCGTAACTCGACATTTTACACAGTTTGCACCTAATACTGACAACATTATAAATGTGTGTCCGATTCAACCTCGAATGTGAAAGGTGTTGCCAATGCAGATAATTGATAATAGCACGCTTTGCACTTTGCAGTGATTTATCGAGATGTTGTGAAATGTCGAAAATTGGAAAAGTGTTACCTAGACATCATTGCAGCACTCGTAAATTCTGTCTTATTATAGGTAGTGTGTAATAACGATGTGGAAGATGAATTTTTCAAAAATCCAATAATGCAGTTTTTATTTTCATCAAAATCTCCTTATAATATTTCTCACAGTTTACTTGGCCTCCCACACCCCACTTGTAAAGTTCACCATATCGTGTGTGTTCCTCATAGGTCCTCGTCATATCTGAATTTTGATAAAAATGAAACCAAACTGAAAAAATAATAATAATGTGAAATAAGAAACACATAAATGACAATGTTCTGAAATAATAAACATTAAAAAAAACTAACTTGAGGACTTGAGTTGAGGACCTTAGTCCTTTTTTGAAGTTGGTTTAAAATTAATAGCAAACAAAAAGCCTAAAATCGTAAACCATTATCAAACAAAGTTTTATACTCTAGTCCGATACTTGGCCAACCCACATTAAACAAGTAGATACACTATTTAGTCCTGTTTGTTCAATAGTGGAAAATTTATTACCATTTCTAGTAAATTACTTGAATTCATTGGTTAGTGCTCATCAATCGAAACATTAACACAGTACTATAACGGAACGATAACGTGACGTTGATGAATAATAACAATTGAAGAACAATAAATTATTGTTACCAAAGACAATAAGACGACAAGCATGATTAAAGAGATGAATTTGTTAACTCCACTTGATCGAAATGTTATGATCCATATTAGTTTTACTTAGCAGTGTTCAGACTCGGTCAACGACATTTCTTGGTAGGAAAGCACCAATTTTTTCGCTTTCCACCCAAACGCTAACTAGATCAAGTTAATTAAGAACCAGGTTGCCAGATGGCCCGAAAAGTTATCCGATAACCTGATACCTTTCTTTTGAAAACCATACCCCCATCAACAAAAGAAAACTTAATGACCTGAACCAACATTGATTTCTATAAAACGACGCATTAATCTGACAAATCAACCGATTTCTCGTAACGGGACCCTTTAAAATGGTAATTGGGTCACAACCTAATTAGGTCGTAGCCAATTCGACACCCGTGTCGAACATCTTATGGTTCCCATCGAATTAATTTTACCACAGGGAGTTTTCTTAACGACATAAGCCATGAGCCCATGAATGAGGGGAAAATTTCGGATGAGTGTCCCCAAAAACTTTGTTTACCACCAAGATTTTACGGTCTCTCATGATATTTTTCTTCTTATAAAAGTTATTGTGTTGTTGCTATCTTTCGTTAATCGAATGACTTAAATTGATTATATTGTGTTAGGCAGTTGATTGGTTTTTATTATTATTTGCCCACGTACAATATCTACGTCATTGCTAGTAATTTTATTGATGAGAGTTTGTTTGTTAGTTGAAGCTGTGATCTTTCCTTGTTTGTCTTCATTGGTTTTGTCTTGATTGATCTAGTTTTCTTTTGATGAATCTACCTTCGATAATTCTTGATTGTTTACGTTATTTGTTATTCTTTTGTCTTCATTTCTAGAAATAATGCCTTAGCAGAAATATGAAATGACGAAGTTGAGAGTCGTATTGTACTTTGCTTAACCTATTTTGTTGGTGTAGAATAAGTTGGATGAAATATCAACTGTTCTGTTTACCAATTACTATATTGTTTTAAATATAGTCTGTTAATTATAAACGCTTCTTTATAATACGAGTATAATGGCTCATTTAGAAAATAAGTCACGGTCATGCTGCTACGAGATGTTTTTCATACTTGTTTTTCCAATGTTCTTCCAAGGGACGTCAGTGCCATCGTAATTTTGTGGTTTTATTTGTATGAATTCCTTGGGTGACTTTCATGCTATAATGAACATAAAAGAAAATACATTTATATTGGCTTCTAACTATTGACCGTGTTAGGAGTTAGTTTTAACATATCACTACTGAATATTTGTTGACAGCCTTATCTTCAAACTGAATAACGCTGATAACTTTCTCCAATATGTGGATAAATTCTTTACAGTTTTCTTTAAAAACCTAAATAGAAACTCCTTACTCTTCTATAGCCGTATCTGCATCCGTTATAAGAAAACGTCGTCTACAAAACCGAAGCCAGTGTATAGAATAAAGAATGCTTTTAAGGATAAAAGTAGTTGCAATCTACATACTAAATCAGTCAAGCCTTCACAAGTCCCTGTTGGAAGCGCTCGTTCTTTACTTGTGGTAATTTTGATCAGCTTCTAAACTTGTTTAGTTACATGAAGCATTTGTCTATGTATTATAACAATTTGTATTCATTATCTATGTTTGTTCATTAACGAGCGCTATTTGATTTGTTGTCAGTTGTTCTATACAATTTCTTGTGACTTTCGCCTAGTATTGAGGCCTTTAATCCTGGGCCATCCTCGGGATGTATCGGGTCAATCCGGGATAAAACAAGGCTTACATATTTTATACTGAGATTTTTTATTGAGTCTTTTCTATTGGTGTTTAAGGCTCCTTTGACACAAACATGTAGGAACTTGGACGTAATATTCTCCTATGCTTGAAAATATGGTGCAACTAAGTGCGTAAGCCTGTTAATTTACAAATTTTGTTTCTGACACATTTGTTTAGCCTTGTAGTACTTCTATGAAAACCGTCTGTAGCCATCAGCCTGTTGTAGAATTTCACCGCATTAATTAGCGCATTCATGTGAAAACTTCGGGGATAAACACACTCACATAGAAGTGTAACTGTGACGTTCTAATTAGAATAATTGAAGCTGCGATGCTGCCTACACTCTGCCATTGACTTCAAATGTTCCGTTATGTGTGTAGGCAGGTTCTGTTACTTTGGCATATCGCACAGTTTACTGGAAAGTAGTGCTAAACTTTAACAGAGACCTTGACCGTCCATTTTTGTTCCAACTTTTGCCTCAAGTTTTCAATTCGATTACGATTTGCATCGAGTAAAGAAAAAACTTTTACTGTGCTCTTAAATTTTATTCAAAGTCGTTCCAAAGGCGGAATACGAACGCCCTTAATTTTTCCATGGTGATGACCTCAGCTTTTCGTGGATTAGCCTCCACAAATAGCTACTTCATCACCATCATCATCGGCGTCGTCAATAAATTGCTTTTAGCGATAAGACCGCCCATTAGTTTTAATCTATCTATCTTCCTGCATTCGTCTCATGTTACTTGGGGGTCGGCGAATTCCGTTTTCTTCTTCCATGTTTTCCGGATATACATCACGATATCATTCACTCCCTATTTGCTGATGAATAACATGTAATACCAAGCTACTTAAATGGATACTGAAGTGAAGACTTACTATAACTAATTCCTGATACTTCAATATCGTAGGTAATCTACATTTCTACACTTATTTAAAGAGGTAAAGTTTTTTTTTTTTGTTTGTAGGAGGTAATCTTTGAAAGTACTGGTACAAGTCCGATTGCTATAATTTTTTTACCCGATATAAAGTTGCTTTATTCCTGAGTGACATAGACTATATATATTTTTTTTAAATACTATATTTTTAAAAGCTAGTCTTCTAATAAAAATTAAATCTCGTGTCACAGTGGTTTTATCGAACTCCTCTGAAACAGCTTGACAGATTTTTGTGATTTTTTATGTAGGTACCTTAGGTCTAAGAATAGGTTGTAGGCTATTTTTTACCTTCCTGCCCCAACCCCCTATTTTTTTCTATGATAATTTATATGGCAGGACAACTTTTGTCACCACTAAATAAATCACCGGTAGATATATTACGAAAGAACCCTTCATCCCTTCAATCCAGAGCCAATCAATAAGAGATTTGCCTCACAGATTACGCCTGAAATCCTGAATATCGTTCACAATGGTATGTGCCGGCTGTATTGAAGAGCTATGCGCTCCAATGGTCACATACTATTTGTTTGTTATTGATGGCAACTAGGGGATTTGTATATAGGTAGGTATTATAGTAGACTGCTTTTTTAGGTTAGTGGTCATACTGCATAGATGCGGTTGGATTTCAGTTAGTGAAAATCTGACTCTTCTTCTTGCTCTACTCAGAGCGAAAGACGTTATTTAATGATTTTCCACTCATAAAGATGAGTGCTTCTGTCTAGAATGAGGTTTTCGATTTGATTCCTGCGTCGAATTCTTACTATCTACTCGGAGTCTTCCCGCTTTTGGGCGGAGCGGGAGAGCGTGTCAGACTTTTACTAACTAAAACCATCCATCTTTGTTCCTTGTACCTGTACCTGGGTAACTCAATTCGTTACCACAATACAGTGCGGTGAACGTGTCGTATTAAATATCAAAATTAACAGTTCACAGCGACCTCCGGTTACATTGTACTTTCGCTTTTAATAACCTCACGTACTTAAAGTTGAAACGAATTATTTAAACGAACCCTGGTGTACCTAATTACAAAGTAACAACTGCTACAAGTTATGTAGAATGAGAAAACCGATGTGAAAGACCGAATTTTAAAGAAATCTTATTAAACTCGTTAAAAATAAAAAGCTCGTTTTGACATTTGAGAAAAATTCTAGAATGTAACTTGGAACGAAACTGAAAACAATAAAATAATAATTAGGGGGCGGAGGGTAAGAGTAGCTGTTTTATAGCTGTTTTTTTTTTAAGGAAAATATCGTAAGGAAACCAGCATGTTCTAAAACCAAAAGAATGAAGAATGGTGATATCCACCAATCCGCACTGGGCCCACGTGGTGGATTAGGTACGGCCCATTCCCTTTCCTAGGAATAAGGCCTGATATGGTGGGTTCAGCAATAGGAACATAATAAAGCTAGAACTACATTAGACCGACGCACACGTGTAAGACGCCTGATTTGTACGTAGAACGACGTCGCGTGGCGTGGATCAGGTGTAGCTCTACAAGTCAAGTTTCCATATAGCATGTATGGAGACGGACGCGCCCAGATCGGCACAGAGTAGTTCTATCTTAAGGCTGGTTATATGTATTAATCCACAAATACCTACACTAAATTAACTGATATCTAACAAAATATGAAAATACTCAATGACGTATTTTCCCATTTCAGGTGTGACCAATCTACCCGATAGTGTTAAGTGATTTGAATGAAATACCAATAAAATACCTTATAAATAATGAAATTTAGTGATAAGTTTTATGTGGGTTTGGCATTGAACTTGATTATATTTATTGTTCGTATTTTACTACGGCGCGGTTTTTATGCGCAGAATTCTAATGTGCCCATGAACCATAACTAACCTACGCAATATGAGGCATTGGTTGCCATCTCATTTTCCTGGCTCTTATATTTCATGAAAAATTTATAGCAAATGATAATTAAATAATATTATATGAAAAAAAAGGAATAAAGGCTTTGATATAGTTACTAGACTAATTGCAAGTCCTCTCTTCTTGTGCTAGCGAGACAAAGTAAGGTAGAACTCAAATGACAATTCTAAACAAATGGTATTTGCCGGGCCGGTCTCAGCCTAATTTGGCCGGACACTCAACCTAAAAGCCTGACTGTGTCCAGCTTTATCCGGACGCCTGGCAACGCTAATTGTGCCACTTATTGGTTTTATAAAAGTTGTGTGTATACAATAAATAATATCTATATGAAACGGGAATTTCGTTCCGTTTCAGCTAACAGCATTGCCGACGTTACATACATACCTACCTTCCTATAAATAGGTACATAGGTATAATAGGCTTCGTTTTGTCGCCAACTTAAATAACTCAGTCATGGCATTCGAGGTTGCGAGGCAGCCCGTACAGGCACGGAATATGTAAATCTGTAGTTTTTTTTTATTTAAGAACAAGAAAGTGAAAAGAGGTTTTATATACAGTAGTGTTTGTTTCAAGGATATGTATGAAAGCTCTTTGGAATCTGTGCAAATGAATTTTCAAGATGTTCTGTGAGTGTTTATCCTTATTTAGCTATTTACATATCGTATCTGTGTTTTTAAGTTGCATAGGGAAAATCGTATTTATGTAAAGTGAAGATTAATTTGAGGTCAATTTAAGGTTTATGTTTGTACTTGCGTGAATGCGTGTTTATTATGATGACATCTTGTGTTACGATGTTTCTTTGCAAACTATAATGGTTCCCAACAAGGCTTTTGTTTCTGGAATAGTCTAAAAGACGACCTTTTGATTCTTGAACTGCTTTATTACTTTTCGTGTTTTAACAAGTTTTTGGTCAAGTGAACAAATAAACTATTCGCCAAAACACTGCAATGCGGGTGCAATGATAGTGTACTAATTTTTTTTTCGGGGTTAAGCCGTCAAACGGCAAAGGCAAGGGCAATTTACCTATAATATGTATATATTTAGGAATATATAAGTATGTTTATCAGTTGTCTAGTACCCATAACACAAGCTCTGTTTAGCTTGGGACTAGACGGCGTTGTGTGATAGTTGTGGAATATTATTATTTATATCAAATAAACCGGCTCTTTTGAATTGTCAACCAGTCAAAAAAATTTTGTGTAATTGTACATTCCAAAGTATTTTCTATAAGTAGAGAAGAATGTGCAAGAAATTCCATGGACACACTTTTAATCATGTTATGTATTACAAATATCTCGGTTACATTGACTTTTGGAATAAATCAGGGAGTGTAATATCCTTACTTAATTAAAACCACCAAGGAAATCACCATCAGTACCTTACCCCTAGCCAAGTTGCTAATCTGCAATAGTTAATGCAAGTAGAAAGCATCAAATGTACGGGAATGACGTCATCTGGTCACATGTCACATGTCACATGGTTATGACACAAGAATTCGACGAAAGCTTGCGTCGAAGCGTTCGACGCAAGCGAATCGTTTGTAACTTAGCCAGGAAGGCAGTTCATGGAAGGAGCACTTCTACTTCTTAAAAGATCACTCCAGTACACCTGTGCCAAGCCTGTTAGCGCACATCCCTGAGAAGACTGTAAAAGACCACTCCAGAACTTCTGTGTAAAGCCTGTTAAGGCACATCCCTGTCCAAGACGATGATTATTTACTTACCTACCTACCATTAGATTTATTGCACAAACAAAGCATTATACAACATAAGCAATAATCCAAACTGGTTCTTATCCCCGATACTAACTGACTGGTTTGCCTATTCTATAACTTTACCAGACAAAATAACTACTTACTTCTTCGCTACCAATTTTCCTGTTTTACAACTGTTGGTTGCGAAATGCAAGTTCACTTGGTGCCTCGATACTTGTAATCGCGACCTGAATACCTTTAGTATGGAGTTACAAGACGTTTGGATTTATAGAATTATCTGTATTTTGATCTAAAATACAATTGCTATTGGATGGTGCAGGTGAGATGGCGGGAGCAGTGGTGGCGTTGTGGTAATGGCCCCGACTTAAGAGTTTGTAGGTCGTATTCAAACCCAGTCAGGCGCATTAGTTTGTGTAATTTATTTCATCACCACTACTCTCAAAATGGTGAAGGAAAACATCGTAAGGAAACCGGTATGTCCTAGAATCAAAAATTCAAAGACATGTGACATTCACCAAGCCGCACAGGGCCCGCGTGGTGGATTATTACCCATTCCCTTTCCTAGAGAGGGGGCTTGAGTCCCAACAGTGGGGACATTAAAAGGTTGATTATTCTGTAATGCTATGGCGCAGGTGACTGACAGCTGTCGGGTTCATATAATACTACCTATACTTTTCTCCCATCAAAAATATGCATATTTTCGTCCTGTTGTCATGCAATGTTTGTTGTAAAGACCTTAGGGACCTAGGTCCAATACATTAGCTATTCAATCTCAATCCTCCTGTATATGTAATAAACCGGTTTATACATGGATGCATGTAGTTTTTTTATTGAACGACGCAATAGACAAATAATGATGTAATTTTTTTCGGAGAATTGTTTGAACTATGAGTGATCTTCTTGCTAAAGCCACCAAGCGTCGTCACTGTCGTGGTGTATGATTTCGGCGACGCATGTTTTTTTTTACGCTTGCACTGTTCAATAGCGTCACTGCGGCCCTGGAACGCTATGGGCAAGAATACGGGTGGTTTAGTAAGTAAAAGTCTAACACTCCCTCTCGCTCCACCGAACGAGAGGATTTATTTGATTAATTTCCACCCCTAAAGAAAGCCTAAAGTAAGTGTAGCTTTGAGCCCTGTAAAAGATTCCTCCAAGATGCAGGTCCCAAGGATTGGTAGGATCCTTTAAGTACAACACAGGTCAGGACAGGATATAGCGGGCATTAGGAGCCAGTCGGAGCAAAACAACCCCTCAATCGCCCGGATGATCCGGTGACCATCTATTTGTGCGGACCACCAAAAATTTTAACCTTAGTTTCTTAAGATCACTAACAAGTTTTTGTGGTCATGGTCGGCTTAGGCAAATGACCTGATGTGAAAATATGCAATAACGTGCATTTGCCTTCATTTACGTATATTAAAGATTTACTTTGAATTGCAAATATTATGCCTGTAGATATTTGGAATATACACATTGTTATTGTAAGATATTACCAGCTATTTGAGCTTGTTGTGAATGTCATAAATTGCTAAATGTCGTGACACTAATGTCAATGTCAGTGGTGGATGGAATGTCGCAAGGATGGGACGTACGTTTCGAACGTTGATGAAATCTGCATGTGAACTTAGCTTTGTAATCCTGTCTAAAGTTCATTGACACTTTTTTATATGATGCTTATCCGTAAAGAAATTGTTATTTAAGATATGTACCTATTTGTTATATTGGATAAAAGCAACTAGCTTCTATCAGCGTAAGAAAGAAAGTAGAAAATTATCCCAAGAGAGCATACTCCCGGAACAAAAAGTATCCCATATCATCATCATCATCATTTCAGCCGATAGACGTCCACTGTTGGACATAGGCCTCCCCAAGTGTCACAATAAACGATCCTGTGTTATGGTCTGGTGGGCGACTCCCGATATCCGTGCTGACGCCACATAAGGACAACGAAAAAAATACGAAATCCTGCATCGCGCAATCAAAGTTCTCCGCGCGATTTGAATATAATACGACAGCCCGACATCAACTATCGGGCAGTCGCCCACTAAACCATAACACCTGCCTGGTCTACACCCTATTGCAAGACAAAGTCTACCCGTTTACCACGATTCAATCAAATCCGCTTAGCCGTTTAAGCGTGAAGGAATAACAAACATACCAACCTTCGCCTTTATAATAATTATGTGTCATAGAAATGCGTATACTGTGTTCTACGAATTCGAAACAAAATAGTCAACCCATAAAAAGGTTAACAAGGCACCCCGAAAAACCTTATAAGCATCGTTAAAAGAATTATAAGTGAATTCTAAAACGAACTCAATTAAAATACATTACAGTTAATTACCGTGAAATTAATGCGCGGCCATTTTCTTTTACCTTATTTAATGTAATACACAATCTATGTTAGAAAATGTGTGTTAATTAAAATGCAGAAAGCGTTCGTCATCGATACCACGTCGATACTTTGTTTAGTTCGGTTAGCTAATTAGTTATGCATTCCGTGGATAACGAATTTGTTTAGGACAAAACATTGACCAGGAGACCATCTAGCGTCTGCCAGCGGTTCTGCCTGCTTAAATCCGCGTGTTCTACACAAACTTTGAACCCCAGTTTCATCCCCTCAAGGGGTGAATTTTGGGAAACCCTCTCTTAGTGCTCGCCTACGTCATAAAAGAAAATCTTGTGCAAAATTTTATACTCCCGTCCCTAGTACCATGTTTCGGCTGTGCGTTGTTATGTCAGTTTCTCCTTTTATATATGTATAGACCACAATACAGTGTTTCTTTATATTTATTTATAACATCGGTCTACCTGTATTATGCAAATAAATGATTTGATTTGCATTTGCCAGCTTCGCCTGCGTGAAAGTTGGTTTCTCCATACGAACTTCAGACCCCCGTTTCATCCCCTTAGGGGCTGAATTTTAGAAAATCCTTTCACTGCGCTCGCCTACGTTATAAAAGAAAATCTTGTAAAAATTTCACGCTCCTAATGCCATGTTTCGGCTGTGCGTTGTTATTGTTGGAATATGACAAAAACAAATCCGTCCTGCTTCAGTACTATGGTCTTACTCTTTCTAACCAATAAATATTATATTTAATGGACAGAGTCCCGTGAGACCACTTGACTGAAATCCCTCGTATGGTTATAGTTACTGTATTCCCTTAGCCCTGCTTAGGAGCACACGTCTCACGTAATATTACTGAAACACACCTTCCAATATAAAGAAAAGGATAATAAACAGTTATTATTTAAATCCTTAAAACGCTGTTTCTCTTTGGTGTCCTAATAACCCCAACAGTTATGTCAGTCAGTCGGTTTCTCCTTTTATACATATAGACTAGCTTTTGCCAGCGGCTTCGCCTGCGTTGAAATTGGTTTCTTCATACGAACTTTAGACCCCTGTTTCATTTCCTTAGGGGCTGAATTTTGGAAAATCCTTTCTTTACGCTCGCCTACGTCAGAAAAGGAAACCTTACCCAAAATTTCATGCTCCTAGTCCTAGTTGCTTCGGCTGTGCGCTGATATGTCCGTCAGTCAGTTTCTCCTTCTATAGATATACTCGTTAGGTTAATGTAATATTGGGCGACCGTTCTATTTGGTTGACAAACCACACATCTTGATTACCAGTCAATACCGGGTGAGTATACCGTCAGCTTAAGTGCTAGTCATCTGGAAATTCAACAGTATGAAACACTGCCTAGGAACAGTTATTGATTTGTAATCTAATATAGCTGTCCCTGGCGGTTTCACTCGCGTCTTTGGTTACTACTCCACTCCTATTGATCGTAGCGCGATGTTATCGAGGAAGGCTGTCTATATACCTAGCCTTCCTCGATAAATAAGATATCCAACACTAAAAGATGTATTCAATTCGAACCAGTACTTCCTGAGGTCAGCATGTCATCAACCAAAGAAACTCTTCATAAAGTATTAGAGGAGGAGGTAGTAGAGGCTGTTTCCTAGTGTACCTAGTATTTAGTTTCATAGTATAGCTACAACCTAGAAGTCTTTAAGTCAAGAATGTAAATGTTACTAGGCAAGCGTGCTCCATCGTCGACCACATTATCGCTTACCATCAGTTGATATAGAAGTCAAACGCGAGCCTATAAAAAAAAAAATTTTTTTCTTTAAACAGTTTTTTAAGAAAACGCTTTAGAATGCTTTAAATATCGTGCTAATTTCATCACGCATGCGGGATTGCTCCGCACGTGTAGCCTCTGCAAATGTCCTTAAGCGGGATGCGTGGCGTGATATCGGGCAGCAGCCCCGCATGTGGAGCAATTCCGCATGCGAGATGAAATCCGCACGATATTAAAAACACCCTTATTGCAGCTGCTTTTTGGGGACTTCACCCTTTTGTTATCTCTATATTTGCATGTGTGTCTATTTGACTAATACGGCCGCTTTGGATTAGCATTCACACAAAACGTAAACAGAATGATTAATCAGTTATTAGGTACTCGTACCTAATCGATATACAGTAGGTACAAAACATACGCTAGGTGTTATCGTGTAAACTTTACATATTCTGATACGCACATGTCTTCTGTCTGCCTTGTCCCTGGTTTCGTGAATATTTAATTTTATAGAAGTCTGTTATATGTGTAGACTGACACACAATAGATAGGTACATAATGTTGTTTAAACGTGATGTTCTTTGTAACATGAAGCTAGCATGTTATGTGACACCGTTACTTAGAACTTGGCAAATACTTTTAGTTCTGTGTGGTTCAGTGGTTGTCAAACTATAGCTTAATGCGGCCCACTGCTTGCCAGATTTTTGTAAAAAAGAACTTGGCATGTCAAACTGTGAGACTTTATTTAAAATAGGAAACCAATGAAAGCACGAACAGTTTTTCCACATTTAAATAGAAAATTCGCGACATATTTTCTCTCGAGACAAACGGAACATTTTATTCGTAATTAGAAAATCCAGTCATTCGTATCGAAATTGTTTACCGTTGAGAAATGTGCCTTTGTTTAATTATGCCACTTGGCTTGATTTTGTACTAATCTCATTAATATCCATCTGACTAGGCATGCTCAGATGCCAACGACCTTTCAGCAGTGTTGGGCAATTTGTAATCCAACTACTGATTAATAACTGCAACTACATTTTGTAGTTAGTAATCACAACTACTAACTACAAAAAGTAACCGTAAAATGTAGTTAAACATTTTAACTACTAACTACAAATTGTAGTTGCAATCACGATTACTTTATTACTTTTTCTAACTACATCTTAAACGATGTTGCGTTTCTTTTTTAAAAAGTAAACGCGCGTGTTTATGTACCGACTTGTCGTTTGCTAGTTACGTAAGTAGTTAGAGCGTAGTGTTGCGGCTGTTCGAAAGGTTTTTTTTTTTCGGTGGTCAAAAATCATCTAAAACTGACTTCCCCCGCCGCCGCGGAGATAGCGTCAGACTTTTACTGACTAAAAACCCACCCTGTTCCTTCGTTGCCTTTCATACCGGGGCCGTGTTTTCCTTTTCAGAAAACTGTTCGAAAGGTAAGGAATTATTTGTATAGCCCGTTGTGCGTGTTCATATAGGCCGCGTTTGCGCGGGTGTGTGATGCACAAACGCGTTTTCATTTCATATTCATAGGAAGCGCGCGCGACGAAAACGTGCCGTGCGCGAAATGCTCGCGCGCCGTTCGCGCAAGTGGCTTGCTAGCGTCTCGCGGGCGAGTTGCCAGCGGCGCGTTCGCTAGATCTAGTACCACACCACAGTGTGTGAAATACCGGTTATTCACGAAAATAAAAATATTTTATGTGAGACTAGCTTTTGCCCGCGCGGCTTCGCTCCCGCTCTTCCCTACTTCACCCTACTCTACCCTACCCTTTTCTACCCTACTCTACTCTACTCTGCCCTACTATACCCTACTCTACCCTATTTTACCTTACTCGACCCTACTCTACCCTACTCTACCCTACTCTACCCTAGTTTTATTTTTTTTCATTCCATAAAAACCTTCTTTTCACAATAACAAACATAACAAAAAAAAAATTCGCGAAATCGGTTCAGCTGTTCTCGAGGTTTGCGCTTAAAAACAAATTTAGCGACATTTTTATAAAGCTATCAAAGGATAACGGCATCTACAGGCGGCATACTTCTTTTCCAAATGACATTTAAATTAGAGATGGCGTTGTATAAGATTTCTTTTTTTCCTGATTTTTCCTGATTTTCTCACCCTTCTCTGGACTTCCACGAATATTTCAATACTAAAATTAGCCAAATCGGTTCAGCCGTTTTCGAGTTTTATACACACAGTTACCATGTTAATTTATAATTAAATTTTAGAGCCCGATTCAGTTTTGATAAGTCAATGTTTATTTAATTGCAAAATAAAAGTTCTTAGACCTGAAGTAATCAGTAGTTATAACTACTTGATTACAGTAATCTAACTAACAACTACTTCATGTAGTTTGATTAAATGTAGTTAAGTTACATTTAATCATAACTACATGCAGTTAACTACTTTCAATCGTAACTTGTAATCTGATTACAAAAAATAGTTAACTGCGCCCAACACTGCCTTTCAGCCACTTAGATGTGTCTTTCTGGCAATATTGCTACCAATAATCATACTTTGGGCAATATTGCCACCAATATTCCCACTTTACGGCAATATTGCCGGCAACCGAACATCACTACATAATACCTCATGCTTGAACTAGCGCACCAAAACAATTCTGTCAACTAGCTGGGGTAGGTACTACGTTCTGATTGGTTCTGATTGGTACGGGGGAGCGGGGTACGCGTTCTGATAGGTCTAGACATCAGATCTATAGGTAAGTCATATGTGTAGACAGACATGCGTCGCTTGTTATTAGACGTGTAGTGGCTGTAAAGTTGTTACTTGATGCCCTTCTATTTGAAATCATTCACTAAACATAGCTGAACAAGGCCCAGGGTAAACTTTGAGCATCACTGCCCCATAGCAGTGCTGGATCAGTCGTTAGGCTCTGATAACGTACATAATTGGTCTACGGCCTTACGGCGTGTTTCTAAATCAGATTTCCCTTGTATATTTAAACTTGCCAACTAGAAAAATTGGTGTAGGTACTAATTATTTTCCGACTTTTTAGGGTTCCGTTGTCAAGGGTTCGATTTTTTTGAGACCCGTGTGCGGGGACAAAATCGGGACCCTATTACTAAAACACCACTGTCCGTCTGTCTGTTGTTGGCCATTAGAGAAGAATGATGGTAAATAGTTTTTGTATTCTAGTGTTTTGCTTCTTCGTCATTTAATTATGACATCCTCGTAACGCATTATTTTAATTCTTGAGATTTATAACCATTTCACTTAATAATATTTTACAAATTATACTGACTATTTATAATGACTATTTACAATATTTTGACATCGTATTATTAACCTTTTTCTTATTTTTTTATTATTGATTATTAATTTTTATTTATTGAATATTGATTATGTTATTGATTATTGACTATTGTTTATTGATTTTTATATTATTAACTAGCTTTGCCCGCGCGGCTTCGCTCCCGCTCTTCCCTACTCCACCCTACTATACCCTACTCTACTCTACTCTACCCTACTCTACCCTACTCTACCCTATTCTACTCTACTCTACCCTACTCTACCCTACTCTACCCTACTCTACCCTACTCTACCCTACTCTACCCTACTCTACCCTACTCTACCCTACTCTACCCTACTCTACCCTACTCTACCCTACTCTACCCTACTCTACCCTACTCTACCCTACTCTACCCTACTCTACCCTACTCTACCCTACTCTACCCTACTCTACCCTACTCTACCCTACTCTACCCTACTCTACCCTACTCTACCCTACTCTACCCTACTCTACCCTACTCTACCCTACTCTACCCTACTCTACCCTACTATACCCTACTCTACCCTACTCTACCCTACTCTACCCTACACTACCCTAATTTTTTTTCCATAAGAACCTTCTCCTCACAATAACAATCACAACAAAAAAAAAATCAGCCAAATCGGTTAAGCCGTTTTCATGCCAAGTCGTGACAACGGAAAACGGGGGTCATTTTTATATATATAAGATTAGTTAGTGTTTATTGCTCTGGATTTACTTTGTGTTTACTGCTCTGGATTTACTTGGTGTTTATTTAATGTTGTAAATTAATTAATTTAAAACAAAATTCAAACACAATGCAAATTGTTATATGAATAAATAAATGAAATGAAATGGCCAGGCTGTATCACATGAACCGTAACAGCTTGACAGTTGAAATTTTCACAGATTATGTATTTCTGTTGCCGCTTTAACAACAAATACTAAAAATAGAATAAAATAAATATTTAAAGGGAGTTTCGATACAACAAACGTATTTTTTTTCTACGGACGGTACTAAGCCCCTCGTGCACGAGTCCGACTCACACTTTGCCGTTTTTTTTTTTTCAGTTTTTCTGTCACGAGACAAGGTAAATTAATGACCGGTAATATTTTATACTTAGAAGCGTGTTGGCGTAGCACACAACGACACAAAGACTAAGGTCGTTGGTATCGTGCTCAATCATTGAACTTGAATAAAAATAGACAGGAAGACGAGAAGTAACTTTAAATATAAAACTGCATTATGATTTACACTTGAACTGTGACCAAGAGCTCTTATTAACACGATCCATTCGTCGACCTATACTGAACTGCTAGAGGAATGAATCTATGTACGGTGTCTAGCTCCATTGTTCATGGTTAGGTCCCAGATTGTTGACTGTTATTTCTCATAGTTGTGGGTTTTGCCTTGTCATTACACTGTCACACTAATATTCTAATATCAAAAGTTTTTTTGTATGTGTTTGATACTCCTTCACGCTCAAACTCCTGAACGGATTTGATTGCAATTTAGTACAGAGGTAGAGCACTACTTGGTACTTGGTATCTCGGGAATATCACCTTTTTGTATCGGGTTTTCATCTCTACGCGTCGCCGCCGTCGATGACTTGGGCTCGATCCTTACAGGATGGCCCGAAGGTGAGCTGCCCATTGCTCGTCGTCCGCAAGCCCGCGAACTTGATACCTGTAGTGGGCACAAAGGCCTAACACTTAGAGTCACAACTGAGCATCGTAAAGTATTCTTGAACTTGAGTCCAGAAATGGACATTAACTGCCGAAGACGAACTGTTTCCATCACGACCTAAGAGCGGGTTTCGTCAATGATGATTTTCCCCGTCGAGAGAAAAAAAAAAAAAACCTGTTTATCTTAACAATAGTAGGTAACTAGGTACTACAATCTCTAACCATCTTCCTATTCTTGTTCCAGAGAACAATCAAAAGACCACGAGATGACGTGGTGTTTCTGGCGACGAAGACGGCTGGTGGTAGCCCTGCTGGCCTTCTTCGGGTTCTTCAACGTGTACGCGCTGAGGGTCAATCTCTCAGTGGCCGTAGTCGCCATGACAGAGCCGGTGGAGACGAAGCTGGAGAATGGGACTATTGTTTTTGTGAGTATCTTTTTTATCTCGTGATGCTTACGAGAACAGTAACTTTTTACCCTGACAGAAACATGTAAAAAAAAAACAGTTTTTATAGTCGTAACTACACCAATATATCTCCCCTTACCGCTACCCTTTTGAAACGTCATAGTGTCGTTACAATATTCCCCTCTTCATCACTCCAGCCGAAAGACCTCCACTGTTGGATATAGTCCTCCCAAGAATAGCCGCAACGAAGTCTTCAGATTCCCGTTACCCTCACCAGGTCATCGATCCACTTTGCGGGAGGCACTCCAACACTGCATCTTCCAGTATACAGTCGCCACTCCAGAATATTTCGGCCCTATCGACCATCTGTTCTGCAAGCAATGTGCCCTACCCATTACCAAAAGTCCCTTATTTAAAAATACTTATCAAAAAATATCTATTCGCTTAGTAACAGAACTAATCCGTAGTAATACTCTCATCCCATCCAGAATTCAGTCAACCATTTGGTTTTATGAGCAACTAACTAATCGCCGATACACTTAACGCTGAGAGGCTTTTAATACTCGTTCGCTTAGTATTTACTACTTCCACCAGCCTCATGTTATAGAGGAGTCTAAGGCTATGTCATTTATCTTGGCAATAATGTCGTCTTGATATGTTTTTCTCAAAATGTACTTACGGTTTTCTATGCCTAGCAAAATAAGGGTCTTTATTGCGTGTAGCTAAGTTGTTTTTAGGAACTGTACTTACTCTATTTCTCATGTTTTTAACCGAAGTATGAATAGATTTATGTTCTTTCTGGAAATGGTCATTTAAAGCTTCAACCAAAGTGCTCCATTTCACATGAAACTGAGTGACACTGTTGTTTGCCGGTACTGTAATCAGAAGAGGGAGACGCCCAAGCACCTTTTGTGTGAATGCGGGCCCCTTATCCACAAACGGAGTATCCATCTGGGCCGACACGTTATTCGCCCGGAGGAGATTAAAACTCTTAAAGCTAGGAGTATTCTAGACTTCCTGGAAGCCTCCGGGCTAAAAGAGTTACTCTAACAAGGTGGCGAGTCACAATAGATCGTTTAGGTCGCAGTGACTACATCCCCTACACTACGGGAGATGCATAGCCCCTTATCTTCAAAATAATAACAATAATAATAAAGTGCTCCAGATATTCTGTGTGATCTGCACAGGTATTATTAGTAAATTGTACAAATAAATCCTCTTTCTATGCTTCCGTACCTACCTCAAAAGGAAAAATCGGAACCCTTCATCTGCCTGTCTGTCATCTCTTTGTACAGAACGTAACCCTCAGTGGACTTGATTTTTGAAAATGTCGCACGTTTTCTATGTGAACCGTTATTTTTGCGGTAGTTCGTGTAATTTTAAGCGTCGTGGCTTGTATTTAAATAGAGGTGTTTACATTTAGGACGACACGATTAACGGTCGTCTACGATTTTCTTTACAGCGACAACAGATTGTAATGTTAGTGGGAACGGCCAGCATGACAGTCTTAAAACGATAAAAATTTGTCAAGAGCTACGACTGTGAATCTTGTCTCGTTGTTGCGACTTTCTGCCGTGGTCACGACAAACAGTTATTTTAATGAAAACAGCTAGAGACGATAGTCGTCCGACGATAAATTAACCGTTACGACATAGTGGGAACAAACTCTTTGTGTATAAATAACTAGCTGCTCCCAGTGGCTTCGCCCGCGTGATAGAAAATTATCCCACGGGAACATACTTCCGGGATAAAAAGTATAACATGTCCTATTCCAGGGTATGGTCTATCCGTGTAACAAGTTTCATCAAAATCGGTTTTGCCATTAAGGCGTGAAGACGTACTTAACAAACAAACTCACTTTCGCTTTTATAATATTAGTAAGGATTTTAGACACCCTCTGACTGTACATGAGTCTACCTACCATAAATATCTGCGTAGTTGCCACAGAGCAATACTACGATGTTTCCATGACGCTCTTGTAAATGCGGGATGCTATTTATATCTAAATGGATGACAATGGCTTATTATGTTCACTTATATGAGAAAAAGGTTAGCTAATTACCATAGATGATGATGATAAATGGGCTCTAGGACGAGTTTTAGCATGGAGGAAGTATCCAAGTATTTACTATAGATAGATATAATTATCTATCGTCAAGTTCAACACCGCGTATCTGTCGCAGCCATCTGGTTAAATTAGCCATCCAAATTGAAGCCTACGGCGATGAAATGGCTGAAGAACAACTAGCCATGTCGTTAACCGCAACGTTTAACCAGATGGCTGAACGTTGTGTAGTCATTTAGTTTAATAGGGTGACCATGTGTTTATAAATTATATAAAACTACTTTTTAGTAATAGTGTCCACCAAGTAATAGTAAAATATTATTAAATCAATAAATAACGGAACTAAACTTGAATCACTTGGCCGAGTCTTTATCAGTCATTTCGAAAGGGCTAACTTTCAATACGCTAAGCAGTTAAACGTTGAGTAATTTTAGTTCAAACAACTATCGGCCTAGGCAACCAATTGAATGCCGGCGTTTAACGAACGCCCTAGGCGTCCTATTGGATGGCTAATTTAACCAGATGGCTGCAACATATCTATGGTTAAGGTCCGATCTTTGTCCTCATAGATATGTTAGCTTAGCTTAGTCGGCCTTATAATTTTCCCACTGTTGGGACTCAGGCTTCCTCTCTTGGAGGTTCCAAGCTAGTATTCAAAATATCACACCGCGTCTTAGTCATGGGTGATGGTAGCCTAGTGCTATCCATACTAATATTATAAAAGCGAAAGTGAGTTTATTTGTCTGTTTGTTACGTCTTCACGCCTAAATGGCAAAACCGATTTTGATGAAACTTGGTATAATTTTCTGCTATCACGTGGGCGAAGCAGAAGGGAGCAGCTAGTTTGCCGATAAATAGAGGCGTGTGTATGAAGGATAAAGGGGACATGACATGGCCTGAGGACGACCGACAGAGGTTGGGGAGACCTTTTCCCAATAGTGGGACGCAATATAGACTAACAAAAAAAGATAGACGAATGAACGTGACGTCACGCCCTATCCTCAACTTTCTTTTTATTAAGCGATTTTTAGTTATATCTTTCTTCCACTCTTCCCTTAAAGTTTTATGAAGGCTACAATATATTAAATAGGTACTTACACAGAACAGAAAATATAGGTAGAAGTGCCCCTAACGTGGCTAAGCACAGGAACCAGTGTCGCCAAACTCACACATTTGCGTATCAAATTGTACATTACACACATAAAAAACAGTAATATGATTGGCTACGAAGCTACGAATTACAAACTTAAATTTTACAAATCATGTTCTTATTGCTTTCATAAATTAGGTCTTATTACAACGTAAGAAAGTTGTTATTATTTGACATGAAACAAACAATAAAGAAGTTTTAACCAATTTATTCTATTCAGAACGCTAGTGCCTTTGAAATAGATGCCATATTCACCTGCACATGTAATAGGCGAATCTCGCCTGATGTTGACAAACGCGCGATATCTATGAGGCACTTCCTCTACTTTTCTTTATTCCGTGGGTACTTACCTGGCCCGGTTGCGCACGGGTGCATTATATTTATTTTTCATACAAACCTTGTCCTGACAATAACGAACATAAATAGGCATTAAGCATTGAGGCATTAAGTCCGCCTCTGTAGTTTTGTATGCATAAAGCATTTAATAAATAAAATAAAAAAAAACACCTTTGTTGTATCCCACTTGAATATTTATTTTATTCTGTTTTTAGTATTTGTGGTTGTAACGGCAACAGAAATACATCTTCTGAAAATTTAAACTGTCTAGCTCTCACGGTTCATGAGATACAGCCTGGTGACAGACAGACAAACAGCGGAGTGATAGTAATCATCATCATCACTATATCGGCCGAAAGACGTCCATTGTTGGACCTCCTAGTCGCCATAATGACCGGTCCTGTGCGTCTCGTATCTATCGAATTCCGGCGACCCTCACCAGGTCATCGGTCCATCGGAGATAGCAAAAGGGACCGTTTTTACCATTTGTGTATGGAACCCTAAAAAAAATCTAACTCGGTGCAGTCGTTCGGAAGTTATGCGTGTACATACGAGTACATTTCGGTGATCCATTTTTGTTTATACTTATAATTAAAATACTCTTTCAGATACCAGAATTCGACTGGAGCTCCCAAACCAAGGGTCTGGTGCTGAGCTCCTTCTTCTACGGGTACCTGATCACGCAACTACCGGGCGGCTGGCTCGCGGCTAAAATTGGAGGTAACAGGTTTGTTCCGTTTTATAGAACCATACATGATAATGTCGCGTGAAACTTTTTGGCATCGAGCCGAAAAAAATGTTCCACACTGGGAATTTGGTCTTGCGGACGGCCAGCAATGGGTAGCTCGCCGTCCGACACAAGCCCAAGTCGTCGATGGCGCGTAGTGTTTATTCCACGCACGCCTCAAAGAGATGTCAGCAAACCATAGGGGCCCAGCAGGGCCGAAGTCTACAGATGGGATGGCTTCCGAAAGGGAAACCTGGAGTCCTGGAAGGCTGGACACAAGGCAAAGAAGGAACATAGGTGTGGTTTTAGTCGGTAAACGTCTGACACGATAGAGCAAGTGAAATGAGAAGTCATTGAATGATTTCCCATCTTAAAAAAAAAAAACTGCGATTTAGTCCTGCATCATTGGTGCGTTCACAAACACGTAAACTCAAATATTAACCCAAAACCTCTGTATTAACCTCTCGAATACCGTAATTAGAGATACAATAGATAGACAAAGAGAGCGAGCCGATCGGGGTTGAATTAAAGCAAAAAAAAAGAAATTCATTTCGGTCAAGCGAGACTAATGAACAGCAATTGATTTGTATAATAAGACTAGCTGATCTCACAAACGTCGTTCTGCTATATTTTATAAAGATTAAATGGGCAAAGGAGGGTAAAAAATAGCCGTAGCTCACGACCTATTTGCAAACATAACAAATATACACAAAAAATTGCATAAAAATCGGTCTAGCCGTTTCGGAGGAGTGCAATAAAAAAACACTGACCTGAGATTTATTATTTACTAGCTTTTGCCCGCGCGGCTTCGCTCCCGCTCTTCCCCCTACTATACCCAACTCTACCCTACTCTACCCTACCCTACTCTACCCTACTCTACCCTACTCTACCCTACTACTCTACCCTACTCTACCCTACACTACCCTACCCTACCCTACCCTACTCTACTCTACCCTACACTACCCTAATTTTTTTTTTCCATAAGAACCTTATCCTCACAATAACAAACACAACAAAAAAAAAAACAGCCAAATCGGTCAAGCCGTTTTCATGCCATGTCGTGACAACAGAAAACGGGGCTCATTTTTATAATATAGAAGATTAGAGTATTTAGTATGATTATTTTGTTTCACTGACAGTCCTAAATCTATTTCCTTTGGTTCAGTCCATCCAAAGATTGTCTGTAAGAGATGGAGTTTCTTGCGCGTTCTTCTCCATAGAGAGATTTAACGCTTTGGATCGTGCAATTTAGCTTAATTATTTTTTTTGACTGACCGACATTTTGACAATTCAAAAGTAGGTACCTGTAATTGGTCTATTTGAAATAAACTTTTCTGATTGCCCTGTGCAATAAGATCGCCCATTTTACACTTACTTGTCTTTATAAATGTTTTTTTCTGTTTTAATATGTGGTGTACAAATAAAGTGTAATTTATTTTTCAGGGTATTCGCGATAGGCATCGGCGCGACATCTCTACTGACGCTTTTCACGCCGCCGCTTGCGCATACCAGCACAGCCTTGCTGATAGCAGTCAGAGTAGTCGAGGGCCTGTTTGAGGTAACATTTATCTTCTCGATTCAATTGATCTTTATTCTGCAACATAAGAAAGTGTACATAAGGCTGACCCCACATTAGGCGTGCGCGATCCTCGGGCGTGTAGGTAGCGCAGGTGTCGCGTTTTGCTGCTCTGCAGCGTGAGTGGAGAGTGCACGCGGCACTCGAGTCGCGTTCTTACCCCTTCCGCCGCGCGCTCGCTGCACACACGTCACACGGCGGCAACACGCGACGTGTGTGGAGAGTGCACGCGGCGCTCGAGTCGCGTTGTTACCCCTTCCGCCGCGCGCTCGCTGCACACACGTCACACGGCGGCAACACGCGACGCTTACGTGTGTGGAGAGTGCACGCGGCGCTCGAGTCGCGTTATTACCCCTTTCGCCGCGCGCTCGCTGCACACACGTCACACGGCGGCAACAAGTGACGCTTACGTGTGTGGAGAGTGCACGCGGCGCTCGAGTCGCGTTGTTACCCCTTCCGCCGCGTGCTCGCTGCACACACGTCACACGGCGGCAACACGCGACGTGTGTGGAGAGTGCACGCGGCGCTCGAGTCGCGTTGTTACCCCTTCCGCCGCGCGCTCGCTGCACACACGTCACACGGCGGCAACACGCGACGCTTACGTGTGTGGAGAGTGCACGCGGCGCTCGAGTCGCGTTGTTACCCCTTCCGCCGCGCGCTCGCTGCACACACGTCACACGGCAGCAACACGCGACGCTTACGTGTGTGGAGAGTGCACGTGGCGCTCGAGTCGCGTTGTTACCCCTTCCGCCGCGCGCTCGCTGCACACACGTCACACGGCGGCAACACGCGACGCTTACGTGTGTGGAGAGTGCACGCGGCGCTCGAGTCGCGTTGTTACCCCTTCCGCCGCGCGCTCGCTGCACACACGTCACACGGCGGCAACACGCGACGCTTACGTGTGTGGAGAGTGCACGCGGCGCTCGAGTCGCGTTGTTACCCCTTCCGCCGCGCGCTCGCTGCATACACGTCACACGGCGGCAACACGCGACGTGTGTGGAGAGTGCACGCAGCGCTCAAGTCGCGTTGTTACCCCTTCCACCGCGCGCTCGCTGCACACACGTCACACGGCGGCAACACGCGACGCTTACGTGTGTGGAGAGTGCACGCGGCGCTCGAGTCGCGTTGTTACCCCTTCCGCCGCGCGCTCACTGCACACACGTCACACGGCAGCAACCCGCGACGCTTACGTGTGTGGAGAGTGCACGCGGCGCTCGAGTCGCGTTGATACCCCTTCCGCCGCGCGCTCGCTGCACACACGTCACACGGCGGCAACACGCGACGCTTACGTGTGTGGAGAGTGCATGCGGCGCTCGAGTCGCGTTGTTACCCCTTCCGCCGAGCGCTCGCTGCACACACGTCACACGGCGGCAACACGCGACGTGTGTGGAGAGTGCACGCGGCGCTCGAGTCGCGTTGTTACCCCTTCCGCCGCGCGCTCGCTGCACACACGTCATACGGCGGCAACACGCGACGTGTGTGGAGAGTGCACGCGGCGCTCGAGTCGCGTTGTTACCCCTTCCGCCGCGCGCTCGCTGCACACACGTCACACGGCGGCAACACGCGACGTGTGTGGAGAGTGCACGCGGCGCTCGAGTCGCGTTGTTACCCCTTCCGCCGCGCGCTCGCTGCACACACGTCACACGGCGGCAACACGCGACGTGTGTGGAGAGTGCACGCGGCGCTCGAGTCGCGTTGTTACCCCTTCCGCCGCGCGCTCGCTGCACACACGTCACACGGCGGCAACACGCGACGCTTACGTGTGTGGAGAGTGCACGCGGCGCTCGAGTCGCGTTGTTACCCCTTCCGCCGCGCGCTCGCTGCACACACGTCACACGGCGGCAACACGCGACGTGTGTGGAGAGTGCACGCGGCGCTCGAGTCGCGTTGTTACCCCTTCCGCCGCGCGCTCGCTGCACACACGTCACACGGCGGCAACACGCGACGTGTGTGGAGAGTGCACGCGGCGCTCGAGTCGCGTTGTTACCCCTTCCGCCGCGCGCTCGCTGCACACACGTCACACGGCGGCAACACGCGACGCTTACGTGTGTGGAGAGTGCACGCGGCGCTCGAGTCGCGTTGTTACCCCTTCCGCCGCGCGCTCGCTGCACACACGTCACACGGCGGCAACACGCGACGTGTGTGGAGAGTGCACGCGGCGCTCGAGTCGCGTTGTTACCCCTTCCGCCGCGCGCTCGCTGCACACACGTCACACGGCGGCAACACGCGACGCTTACGTGTGTGGAGAGTGCACGCGGCGCTCGAGTCGCGTTGTTACCCCTTCCGCCGCGCGCTCGCTGCACACACGTCACACGGCGGCAACACGCGACGTGTGTGGAGAGTGCACGCGGCGCTCGAGTCGCGTTGTTACCCCTTCCGCCGCGCGCTCGCTGCACACACGTCACACGGCGGCAACACGCGACGCTTACGTGTGTGGAGAGTGCACGCGGCGCTCGAGTCGCGTTGTTACCCCTTCCGCCGCGCGCTCGCTGCACACACGTCACACGGCGGCAACACGCGACGTGTGTGGAGAGTGCACGCGGCGCTCGAGTCGCGTTGTTACCCCTTCCGCCGCGCGCTCGCTGCACACACGTCACACGGCGGCAACACGCGACGCTTACGTGTGTGGAGAGTGCACGCGGCGCTTGTCGTGACGCCCCTGCTCTAATATGTAAGTCATATGGGGTATGTAATATAGTTGTGCCTTGGGCTCGCTTACATAAGCAGGCGTACGAATATTATTATGATCATCATGGTAATATATACTTTGAGTATCGTACCTCGCTTTATTGCCCTCGTCCGTATTCCACTTCCTTCCACAGCTCTTGCACCTGTTCTGCCTCACCTTCCTGCCAAGCCGCTAGCCGCTGCCGTTCACCATCTGTGGGTGTTAATGCCCGTTGATACTAACTACTTCTGTACCACGGGCGGGGAGGAAGTAATGTCAGGGCGACATCTCTAGCCCATGACTATGCTACCTCTTCTAAGCTGTAAACATAACAAAGCATTAATACTATACTCATGCGTCATGTATGATCAGGTCATACATTCCCAACTCTAGGCAGTCGCTCAGGTCCAGACCCTCTTGGTCGACCCTCACACTCTTCGGCCTCTCTAGCTCTAGACGGTTGCTCAGGTCAGACCTTCTCTCAGCCGACCCTTGCACTCTTCCGCCTCTTTCTTTATGGCAAGTACGTTAGCCCACTCGTATATCAGTATGGCGGGAAAATCTTCGCCCCCACTGATCTAGTGTAGGTGCATTACCCCGTGACTGCTATCACCCGTAATGCACCTCTCTAGGGAACCATC
This sequence comes from Mythimna lalbum, assembly GCA_949319445.1. Taxonomy (NCBI): domain Eukaryota; kingdom Metazoa; phylum Arthropoda; class Insecta; order Lepidoptera; family Noctuidae; genus Mythimna; species Mythimna lalbum. Next base: position 18,628,228 of record OX439347.1, on the reverse strand, counting down.
ATTAGGTTATATGATCTAGGGAATGAGTAAGCACATGCATGCTCCAGGTATAAGCTAATCTCGCGTCGCCGCCACGTGCTCACCCCCGTGGCCACGTAGCCGGCTCGGCGCATACTCTAGCATTATAGCGTCATATCTACAAGCACCAGCTAATTACTCTAACGCTATGCAACGTTACTTTACATTAGCAACTATAGCTACTTAGATTTACTTCTACATAAATCTTAGCATTTCTACTCAGATTTCTACTTAGATACTTAGCTCTGTTATAACCGCTCCGTACTTCGCGGGGACGCCAATCAAAAATGGCAGACTTTAAAGCGTTTCGTTCAGGAGTGAACTTACCATAGACAAACCTTCTATCTTCATCATAGAGTAGATCGATTTCTCGTTGTGATGATCAATTATTGGTTCAATCTAGTTGATATTGCCATGTCGTTTCTGTTATTTACAATTATTTTATTTACATTCGCGTGACGACGCGACAGCGCTCGAGTCGCGTTGTTACCCCTTCCGCCGCGCGCTCGCTGCACACACGTCACACGGCGGCAACACGCGACGTGTGTGGAGAGTGCACGCGGCGCTCGAGTCGCGTTGTTACCCCTTCCGCCGCGCGCTCGCTGCACACACGTCACACGGTGGCAACGCGCGACGCTTACGCAGCGCGCACGCGGTGCCCGCGTCGCTCACACGCCCGAAGATAGCACACGCCTAATATCCCCACATAAAGCGTGCGCGATCCTCGTGCGTGTCACAGCTGGTTTTAATAAATGTCTTGTGAACAGCTATGTCCTACCTTTAGGGACTATAGAAAGTTTCCATGTATGTCAAACAATTAATATATTAAAATTTATACGAACATTAGACCACTATACCACTATAAGTGTAGGGTAGAACAGGGTAGACTGAGGTATAGTAGGGTGGTGCAGGGCAGAGCGGGAGCGAAGCCGCGGGGAACAGCTAATTTATATTAAGCTTAACCTGCCTAAAAGTGGAATGCTGTTTCAAAAAACAAACATTTTTTTTTTATATTTTATTGATAGGCTTGCGTTTGACCACCATCTCACCTGATGGTAAGCGACGATGTGGTCGACGATGGAACACGCTTGCCTAGAAGTAACCTATTCACTCTTGACTTAAAGACCCCTAAGTTGTAGCTATCAGGTAACACCTAAAAATCCTACGTGCTGTTTCCAGGACATGGTCTGTCCATGTGCCAAATATTTATTGTATAAACCCATATGTCACACCTATAAAAATCTTTATAAACTGTCGGAATAGTACTTCCAATGTTATTACTAATTTTACTTGACTATAAAATTCTAATTTATTAATACTTAATCTATATATATAAAAATCAATGCCACTTTTCGTTGTTAATTTATAACTCAAGAACGGACTCACCTATCCAAACCAAATTTTTAGGCTTTGTTGGGACTATTTAGTAGATGGTTTTTGTGAAGTTTGGTAGGGTAGGGTAGGGTATAGTAGGGTAGAGTAGGGTACAGTAGGGTAAAGTAGGGTAGAGTAGTGTAGAGTAGTGTAGGGTAGAGTAGTGTAGGGTAGAGTAGTGTAGAGTAGTCTAGGGTAGAGTAGGGTAGAGTAGGGAAGAGCGGGAGCGAAGCCGTGCGGGCAAAAGCTAGTTCTATCTATATTTTACATACATTTCTATTCCAGGGTGTAACGTACCCATGCATCCACGCAGTGTGGTCCCGCTGGGCGCCTGCCTCGGAACGTGCTCGCCTCGCCACGTTCGCCTTCAGTGGCAGCTACGCCGGGACTGTGGTATCCATGCCTATATGCTCTCTACTAGCGCACTATACCGGCTGGCCTGGGATATTCTATGTTTTTGGTAAGTTACCACTCCAGCACATTGTACCTACTGCCAGGGTGTACCTGTTGTAACCTACCCGTACATACACACAAATTCTGGTCCTACTGTGCGCTTGCCTCAGCACGGGCTCGCCGAACCACGTTTGCGTTCCGTGGCAGTTACGTCGGGAATGTGATATCTATACAGACTGTTCCGGGATATTCTGTTTTTGGTAAGTAAACTGATCCTGTCCTCAGGGTGTAAAATACCCATGCATCCTTCTCCTTGCAATCTGGTCCCGACAGGCACTTGCTTAGTTAACACATACACATTTTTCCTAGGGTATATTGTACCTCTGCATCGGTGAAGTATAGCCAGGTTTGCATTCAATAGTAGCTACTAGCTAGCCAATATATCCATGTCTGTATTGTCCTTATTGGCTGTCCGGGGTTATTCTATATTTTTGGTAAGTCTATGTTCGCTCCAAGGTGTAAAATATTTGTAGCGATATTGTCGAAATAAAAACGTACGTGCGTAGACTGCGTAATAAAAGGTCGCCATGAAAGAACCTTGGAGTATATTCTGCCATCAGTAAAGTGTCTAGTGGTGAAGCCAAGCTCTTGTTAAATTAGTTATTTATGTTCCAGGTCTGTCGGGTTTGGTGTGGACAACAATATGGTGGCTGGTCGTGAAGGAATCACCTGAAAAGGACCCACACATAACACCGGCTGAGCTCAAATACATTCAGGTTAGATAAACTTTAAAAGTGAAAAGTGTTTTAGGCGCACTGATCCTTCTTTTGGGTTTTGTGTGAGACTGAGCCATCATGTTCGGCTATACAGGGTTATTTGTAAAACACTAACAACCTTGCAGGACTGTATTACTAACATCATAAACAACAACTTTTGTTCGATGACTTTTATAAAACATAATACATTTACCAAAAACAAACCTTCAAGATTTCGTTGTTTCTTTCTAACGCATTACAACTCTGTATTTTGCTGTATCTACTTACAGCCGTAAGTACCGCGCGCACTGTTCTCTTAATAATAGTAAGCAGGCTTCCGAATCATTGTAATTACACCTAGCAAGCATTGCACCATTTCCGTGTACTCGACATTAGTATATTGATACACCATCATGTTAAGATAATTACATCCGCACTGCCGAATTTCGCTACATGAACACATGTAGGTATGACCCGACGCCAGCACATCAAGGCGACTGACCGACTAGTGAGATTCGCCCGTGAATAGGTGAAGTTTATGTTCAGCTACCCTACGGTATTGTACTATCGCTTGATTCGCGTACACTTTGTAATATTTCGAACGTTCAATTTAAATGTTTTTATTTTTGTATGAAAATCTGAATTAAAATATGATAATTTTTTTAAGTCCTAGAACAAAAGTTGTTGTTTATGGTGTTCTTAACATAGTCCTGAGAGTTTGCTAGTACTTTACAAATAACCGTGTATAATACAACAACAACACAACAACAATTACAATTCTGTATTATTAACATCACGATTACGATATACAATGCCCTTCACACCACCAGATACAGAAACAGATGGAGGAATATCATAAAAGTTAAAGCGATGAAGCAGGGAGATCACGACCCTCAGTATCGAGGAATACGAAGCAAGGAGAAGGAGGATTATTAACATCACCTCCACCACTTCAGAACCTTTCGGCCACAACGAGCATTTGTTCTGCGAGAAATGGGCCCTGTCCACTGCCATTTAAGTTCGGCATTCTTCGTACCAGAAGACGCAGCGTTGGCAGGCCTCCCTTAAAGTGGACAGATGATTTGATGTGGGTCACGGGAATCCGACGGATGCGAAATACAACGGAACGGTCGTTGTGGCGACACTTTGGGAAGTCATATGTCCAACAGTGGATGTCTTTCGGCTGTAATGATGATGATCTCACCTTGACACTTCACTGGCTTTTATCATGTGCTCATACACCATTTTTTTTTTATCAATAATGCAGCCACGTCCGTCTGTAGTTGAAACCGAACCCAATAGAATTGGGAATCAATTAAATTCCTGATGTCTTATGTCCACAAGCTAAGAACTCCAAATAACATTCCAGGACTCGCGCGGCACTCAAGCAGTGGAGGGCTCCAAGATGCGGCACCCGTGGAAGGCGATGCTGACGTCAGCGCCGGTGTGGGCCATCGTCATGGCTCACTTCAGCGAGAATTGGGGCTTCTACACGCTGCTCACTTTTCTACCTACTTTTATGCAAGGTGGGATAACATTATTATTACATCTAGCCCATATTATCCCACTGCTGGGCAAAAGCTTTCCTCCATTCTTTCCAATCACGTTAGATTTCATTATTGAAGAAACGAAAATAAACTACTGCGGTATTGTTCGAAAAACTTACTCTAAAATGCAAAGCGCAACCGAAGAAATACTTGCAGGATTTAGTCAGTCAAACACTTCTCTCGAATCTCTTCTCTCAAAATCTAACCTAATCGACATTAGGTTATTTGTGTACAAAAGAGATAGCGACATGCCCGCTCCTCATTCCACAATTTGAAATTGCCGTTTCATTTGATACTTTGATGCTATTTTCAGAAAAAGATTTATTTTTAGTGTTGTTGGTTGTTTAGTATAAAATACTCGCTGACCCGGCCACACGTTGTTTTGCCGTATAAATTTTATCAAAAAAAAAAGGGGGTAGGGAGTAGGAAGGTAAAAATTAACCTACCTATTCTCAAATCTACCAAAAAATTTCATAAGATTTGGTCAAGCCGTTTCGAAGCAGTTCGATGACAACACTGACTCGATATTTTTTATATTTTAGATATTACAAAAATAAACACATCAAAGTTCAAATATCCAATTTCCAACGTTTACTAAAATAATAACACCAGCCTACTATTTTCCAGACGTGTTCAAATTCGAGACATCGCAGACGGGCTGGCTGTCGGCCGTGCCGTACCTGGCCATGGCCGTGGTGCTGCAGGTGGCCGGACACATCGCCGACTGGATGCTGCGCCGCGGACTCATGACCAGGACCAACATCAGAAAGCTGTTCAACTGCGGAGCCTTCCTGTCACAGGTCACCATTTTACCATCGATACAACGTGTAACGTTAAATGCGCAAAACCTCAGACACCCTAAATGATTTTTAATTTAATTGACTTAACACTGAGAAAAAAATCATTTAAAAAATAATTAAAGGTTTTATGTGCAGTTTTAGTTTCTTTAAAATTAATATCTGCATTGAAATAAGAACTTTTATTATCCCGTGTATGAGAAAATTGTGAAAAATGATTGGACTACAACTATTTGTGTTTGTTTGCCTATTTCGGCGGGTTTGCGCACGTGATAGCTTGACTTATTCTTATATAGACAGGGCGACATTTTTAATGAATATTTTTTTCAAAAATGTAACCTATATTAAAAAGTGGTTTAATTGATTCTGCTCGTTATTCTGATCAAACTGTTTTCAGGTTTTGCGCATTTAACGTTACACGTTCTATATACAAACTTATTTTCGCATTATACTAAATTTGCGAAATCTGAAACACCTGTCTACTGTCTAGTATATTTATGTAAAGAATCTATGTACAAAATTTCAAAATCGAATCATGAAAAATCACAAAATTTAAGCTTGTTATCATTGGTTTCCTGATGACCTGGTGAGGCTCGTGGGAATCCATAATTTAATTTGTTTGAACAATTCCAGACGGTGTTCATGGTAGCGGCGGCGTATTCGACAACTGTGACGGGGTGCATTGTGTTCCTCACCATCGCTGTAGGGCTCGGCGGGTTCGCCTGGTCGGGATTCAGGTACAGGGATTTTTGTTTCATTTATTCTGAACCAATTTATCTACAGAGAGCAGTATCTTGAGAGCAGTGGTGACCGAGTGGTAACGGTACCGACTTTCGAGTTATAGGTCGCAGGTTCAAACCCAGCCAGGCGCGTTTCTTTGTGTAATTTATTTCATCACCATTGAACTGAAAAACGGTGAAGGAAAACATCGTGAGGAAACCGGCATGTCCTACAACCAAAAATTCGAAGACATGTGACATTCGGACGATCAATTTCCTCTTCTAAAAAGTGGAGGCCGTAGTCCCAGCAGTGAGAACTTTAAAAGGTTATGCTAGTTAAAGTTTTTTAGTAAATTTGTAAATGGCATGTGGCAGTAATGTCAGTAACCAAAGCATTTTCTAAACTATTCCAGTGTGAACCACCTGGACATCGCTCCCCCGCACGCCAGCATCCTGATGGGCCTGTCCAACACCGTGGCCACGCTGCCCGGCATCATCAGCCCACCGCTCGCCGGCAGCATTGTCACTGACAAGGTACTTGTGGACCACTAACCAATCATTCATCTTCATTCATTAACACATTTCGTGCCAAGGACCAGAGAGCTGCGGTGTGCATTTTTTTTTTAGATTATATTTTTGGTTTGGATACTAAATCTTTTAACCTTTTGAACGCCAATCACTTGTGTACAAGTTCGAGATTTTCGTGTCCCTCAGCGCCACTACTTGATTAGACGTAATAATAGTATAAAATAAAACGATTTTTACAAGATCTTTTATTTTGTTTTTATGGAAAATAGCCCTGTTATAAGCCATATTTTTAACTTTTTCACACATAATAAGTTCTTGTTTGTTTTTTATTCAATAGAAACAAAAACGCCAGAAAATATGTTTTTTACATTTGTTGCGTGGCGCTGGAGGACACATCGCGTATTCGCGTGTTATATAGATGGGCGTCGAAAAGGTTAAGCTTTCTCTTCATATAAAAAATCACTTTGTTTTCTAATGTCAGTCTAATGTTTTTGCAGCAAATATCTCGAGTCAGCCTTCTCTAAAAAGTTGCGCTGAATTAGTCAATACTACAATAAATCCTCAGCACTATGTTACTGAAAACGCCAACCAATGCAACCCACGACACGCCAGGGCATAATAACAAATCGCTGATCCACTACGCCAACCGCGCCAAATTGCCCTCTTTTTAATTATAGCATCATTGTATCACTGTTTTAATTAAAACCTTTTACTCACCTTTCAGACCGCAGAACAATGGCGCGTCGTATTCTTCATATCCAGCGCCATTTACCTAATAGGCGCCATAGTCTACGGACTATTCTGTTCTGCGGAACTTCAGCCCTGGGTCGTTGAACTCGACACCGACGCCAGCTTCGACACAGATGGCGCCTCCGTCACTACGGCTAGAGGATACGACAATAAGGCCTTGGATCAGAACTCGGAAATGTAAAATGTGATACTATATGAAATTTTGATAGGCTGTAAAATATGTATTGAATTTGACTGGAGTATGTTGTATGATTGTCTGTTTCGTGGACTGTAGATATGATTTTGTTTTTTTTTTATTTGGACTAAAGTCTATTGAGGACCCATAGCTTCATAGACGCATATTCGTCATTATACGCTTGGTCTACGCCTGCGTGAAGGTTACAGCAGCGTCATGCCGTCGTGTTGTTGCCGCTTTGTCGACAGTTTCATAGTTTTATTGTAGGCAGTGTCAATAACGCATCTATGAAGCTACGCGTCTGTGGACACTAGGCCGAAGATGATCTAAAATGCCATGATCATAGAGGTACTACAAGAACATTGCTTTGTAATCGTTCATTTGCGAGAATGATGCCAACACAAAAAGTATGACATTCTGGGTCATTTTCAAGTCTGAAAGAATCATTTTACTTTGGCTAAAGGTCATGAAGTGCGCGCATGTAGTGACGCGACAGCTGGGAGACTAGCCCGCGGGTTCGGTGACAGGGCGGCGACGCAACTGTCGCCCGTCGGTTGCTTGCAAATAACGAAAAAATCGCGTCGCTGTTGCTTGCGCCTCTTCTAAATCTCAGCATGGTATCTCTTCGCTGAGATTTAGAAGATGCATAGCATATTCGACCTTATAATGTTTCCACTGTTGAGACTCAGGCCTCATATAGTCGAGAGAAAGGGCCGTAATCTACCACGCGGGAGATGAGAGTCCAATTTTTTCGAATTCGAGGAGATAGCGACCGAGAAAAAATAGTTGCTCGGCGCATCCTCGTTTACTTGATCTGTTTGCAGAAACAAGAAACAAATATTCAGTTGTTCAATTATACAGTGTTTGACTTTTCTTGATTATTTTAAACTTAGTTTAGTTATTAAGATATAATTTTAAGATTTTTTTTCTCCCTTTTGTCTGACTAAGGGTTTTCACAACTTAAATGGCTGTTAGTGAAAATATATAAATTCATGTATTTTTTGCTATTTTTCTTATTTTTAGAGCTTTAATATTATCTACTGGGTGTAAGGGACAGCCCTCCACAAACTTTAAGGGCTTGCTCAGTAGATGAAACTGACCAACCTTCCACAAGATTTTTTATCAGGAAACGAAAAAAAAATCGGCTTCCATGCAAACTGTCCAATCAAGTTTTTAATTTTGTATGGTAAGGTATCTTGTTATTTTCTCAGTTTCTTCTACTGAGCAAGCCCTTAAAGTTTGTGTAGGGCTGTCCCTTACACCCTGTATATCCGTCCTTGTAAAAATATCATTCCATTTTTAAATTTCTTTTTTTATTTTGAATGCGAGAGTTTTATGATATGTCCTCTTTGGTGTAAATATTCTTAAGTGATAAGAAATATATTGTATATCTGTGTATCCGTGATATGTTAAATGATGTGTATATTGTAACCTCGCATATATGGATTGTAGTACTATATCTTATTATTATAGAAGCTTCTTTACTATTTTAAGGACCTTGTATGAAATTGACAAATGAAAACTTCTGTTTTCGTTCTGTAGCAAATATACTCTCTAGTTATTTTGACTTCTAAAGACATCTGAATAATTTTTGTCTGTACTCTATTCAAAATAACATTAGACATTTATGAAAACCTTTTATTACCGTCCGTTCAACCGATGTTGACTTTTATTACGTTGGTAGCATGACAAATGGGGGCTGCAGTAAATAGTTGGTATTGTAACCACGTTTTTGCTTTTAATGCCATCCTTAAGTCAACGAAATAGAAGTTAAAATCGATTGAACAGACAAAATATCGAAGAGGTGTTGAAAATTCATTGAACGAACAATTTGATCATATTAATTTTGCAATAATATTCGTATCAAAAACTTTATTATAATTAACCCAGTTTGCCATTCACGAACGTGGAAATATGAACTGTATTATCTTTATCATAGGGCTCAAAATTGTTTAAAAATGCAAAACAAATCGATTTTCCTACGACAGGGTCCAGAATTTCATCATGTATCTCAATGATCTGCTTTTGTGTATTAAATTGATTGTGATAATTTTAGTTTTAAGTTTAAAACAGTATCTTTATGTTCCCAACTATAAGATCTTGCTGGTACGTTCTGCTGTAGCTTGCACTGTAAAAAGGACTTTGTGTGTTGAGCAGAAAGTATATAATACACTGGCTGTTGATGTTGTCACCGTTTTTTTACTTTTACTTTGACATTTTGAGTTTATAATGAATTTAAAAGGGAATAAACCCCCTTAGCTATAAATATGACGTAATCAACAGCCGCAACTGCACTATAAGAAAGAATTGGCAAAAGAAAGGAAAGGTCTATGTCCAGAAGTGGACATAGTTGGAACTTCGATAATATTGATAGAGACAAGATTCATAAATCGTACTTCAAGCTGGTCCTTTAGTCGAATATGAACCCTAATCTGTAGCTATTAAGGTTATTTTCTAAGGAAAACATGCTCACATTCAGTTTTACAGATATGGACATTATTAATTTATCAAAAGGCTCATATTCGTTTAACAGAGTTTTACTCTATGCGTAACAGCCTGGTCACGACTTAGATGTTAGTGGATAGCGGCGCGGCGAGCGGTGCAGCATATGTACGCGGGCTCGCGACGCCATGAGCGGCGCCTCGTGGCGTTCTTCAAGTATTTTCATACTTTTGATCTTACCGCTCGCGGCCTGTGGCGCTTAGCTACCGCTCACAGTAGCAAGGTCGTGAACAGGTCGTAGAGACCAAAGTTCAGGCCTCAATTACAAGGAGTTCTACTATTTTATTTTAGAAGAATATAGGTCAATTTTGATCAGCAGCACTGTAATAGTGCCAATACAATTTCAACCTTATTTTCATTGATTTAGATACTTTATTAGTTTTAGAGATACTCAAACTGTAGTTTTCTATGTAAGGACGCTTTGAATGTTACCGAATGCTGTATGTACTGATTAAGGATATAATTATTTTGTACGTGTTGTGTATTTGAGATCATATATTAAAATTACGGAATTTGAATTTACGGTTTTTTTTTTCATTTTATCTTAAGGCCTATATCTCACTAGAATGCCAGTGATGACACAGTCGCCTTGCTGACAAAATATGTATATGTCGCAGCCATCTGGTTAAATTAGCCATCCAATTGGACGCCTAGGCCGATAGTTGTTTGAACTCAATTCACCGTTTAACACCTTGGCGTATTGAGAGTTAGCGTTTAACGAACGCCGGAGGCGCCCAATTGGATGGCTAATTTAACCAGTTGGCTGCGACATATATATTCAGAGTTTTGTACAATAATGGGGATACCAGGCGAGGTACCCTCGTTCCTTCCCCCCTGCCGTGCTTTCATGAGCAAGCTGAATGTTATTATTAATCGGCTTGCGGCATCGCGTATCAAACCTGTAAGAAAGCGACTATGTGGCGGCGATGGGATACACTTGTTGTAGATAAGAGGAAATATGATAGGGATGCGACTGGTTAACCTGACACTTGAGTCCTGGTGAGATGCAGGCCTAACGTTAGCAAATACACCTTCCATTCATCATAACCAGCATGTTTCTTGTATGAATATCCTTGCCTTCAGCCTTTCCTCTCATCATCACACTCCAATCCTTGAAGTCTAGATAAAGTTGTAATGGTCAAAAGTCCGAAATATTTGAGACTGGCTAAGAGCTTGATGTTGACGTTGTTTTTTTTTTACAATCGCTATAAGAAATAGGAAGTGCTAGAACACAGACTGTAAAGTTGGCTCGTCTCGTGACCGATGCCAGGGCTTCGGGACTTGTATGAAAGATTACTTAACCATAACATCCATGGAACTCAAAGGGCAACTGAATAAACATGATAGGGTTTAGTCAGTACAAGTCTGACACAATCTCTCGCTCCAGCCAGAGAAGTTATTTGATGGTTTCCAAACCTAAAAAATCATTTAATTTCGAGTAAACGGGGATTTCCCAATTATGTAATTTATGTATAATGTTATCGGTAACAGCGCCATCTATTGATACTTAGTCAAATCTTAGTGTTTAATTATTGCTTTTTCGATAATAAATCTGATGATTTAATTTAAAGCAAACATTTGTGTAGGGAAGGCTTAAATTATAATAAAATTAAAGATAGAACAATATCAGTATTTTATATTATTATCTTTTTTTGGGAAAGAACGGGTTTTTAAAAGAAAATCCAATATGTTTCCTATAATTGTTTTAAATTAAAAGATGTTGATTAAATAACATCTACTAGGTTTTATTAATTCCAACACAATTATTGTTTACGAAACTTCCATCAAATTTAGCTTTTTTAATAGTATTTTCAAAAATAATTTAATATTGTGGCAAGTCAACATTTCTCAAACTAAACAAAATAATAGCAGATGTAATTCATATGATTATTTCATAATTAAATAATAATTTTAGAGAAGTAACACTACCCATTTGTTATTTCATTTGTTTAAATTATGTTAAATAACGTAATGAAACGGAACTCCATCTCGCAAGTACCTACCTTACCTCTCTTTGAGACACCGACAATCGTACTCAAGTGTATGTCTCTTCTTATATAAACAGACTATAAATGGATAAAACTTATCTAAAATAATACTAAAAAGAAGTAATTATTTTGTAAAAATAATTACTTCTTTACAATTTATTTTTGTAACAAGTTTTATTCCAATATTAAATTAAACAAATACACAAAACCGGCGGTAAATTCAAATCATTTGTTACGTCACAACCGCCGCACGATGTTTGTCGGCTTGTCGGTAAAACTATAAAGGGAACCGCCACTTTGACTTGCCGCTTTTTCGTTGAACGGACTTCAGTTGATTTGCAACTTGCGTTGAATCAGTTGATTGTTCTTGATTATTTCAATCGGTAAAATGGCAGAAGAAGGCAAGTGCATGACGCGGAAACTCCTGGACCTGATGCAGGAGACTGGGTACCCGCTGGTGCAGCACAACGGACAACGAAGATTCGGGCCGCCTCCGAACTGGACAGGCCCTCCTCCTCAGAAAGGCTGCGAAGTTTTCATCGGCAAGCTGCCCAGAGAAATCTTCGAAGACGAGCTGGTTCCCGTGTTCTCGAGAGTGGGAAAAATCTACGAAATGCGCCTGATGATGGATTTCTCTGGCTCCAACCGGGGCTACGCCTTCGTAACTTACACGACAAAGTCGGAGGCTTCCAGGGCCGTGAAGGAGCTGAACGGTATCGAGATCAGACCGCGTCGTCACATTGGCGTCGTAAAGTCTGTGGATAACTGTCGCCTGTTCGTCGGTAACATTCCAAAGACGAAGAGTAAGGAGGAGGTGTTTGAGGAGCTGTCGAAGCGCGTGGATGGCATCGTAGACCTGATCCTGTACAAGAACTGCTACGACAAGAGGCTGAACCGCGGTTTCGCATTCGTGGAGTTTTCGTCCCACCGCGCGGCGGCGATGGCGCGGCGTGCGCTGGTTCCTGGGTGCGTGAAGATCTGGGACCAGGAGGTGATGGTAGACTGGGCGGAACCCGAGCCAGATGTTGATGACGAGCAGATGCAAAGGGTGAGCAAATTCTATTATATTGCGCAGCGAGTTATCCTACCCCGTTTTTCTTGCCCCATTTAAAAATTTTACTGCAATTGTTTTTAAAATATCATGCGTGCGAATTTTTATAGCTAATGCAGGCATCGGTTTTAATTTCGTAACTTGTGCTCGGCGTTTTATTTTCTACACTTGTTTGCTCCATTTCTTATCTAAAGCTCTGTCTAACAGGTGTTCTCAAGTTTATAATAAGCTCCAATAGCGAATGTTTATTTATACCATTAAGAACTTGATCCTAAGAATTAATTACAACCTCTCTGAGGCTATATTCCTTAACCCTTCAGATACCGTCAATTAGAGACACAATAGTAAGACAATAGATGCGCGGCCACCGGTGGTCGCTTGGGGATTCATGAATTAATATATGCTACCCGCAAACTTGCAGGTTTGTGCTCATCATGAACATTTTAATTAATAAAACCTGCATTTTCTTGCAGGTAAAGGTGCTCTATGCAAGGAACTTCCAAATAAAGACCACGCCTGAAACCATTCAAGCAGTGTTTGAAGCAGCTATCAATAATCAAATTGAGCGTGTTAAAAAGATCTATGATTATGCTTTCATCCACTTCTACCAACGTGAGCATGCAGAGTTGGCTTTGGCAAAGTTGCAGAACATGGAAATTGATGGGAGCAATATCGAGATAAGATGGGCAAAACCAGTTGTTCGTGAAATTTACCGCATTCAAAAGATGAACAGAGGCAATGCAAAGTTCAACAATAGTTTCAACCTGTCCCAAACTCTTTTGCTTTACAAGCAACAGTTGGAAAAGAAGGAATACATACCTTCTCCGACCAAAGAAGATGAGGGTATTGGTTCAGGGGGTGCTGGGGAATCTTCTTGTGGGTCGTCGTTGGACATGAACTCATCTTGCTACCCATATGCATCTAAAGAACAGTACTCAATGGCTCCAGCTAAGCTTGATTCCATGTGCAAGAGGTGAAAAAATTTTGCAGTTAATTTTCTACCATTCAACGATTTTCAGTTGTCCTCTTTCTAATATTTCAATGTTTTTTTACCAGATACATGTGGGCGGCTCCAGTTTATAACTACCAGAAGTATATCGACCCTACAAGCACCGAGATATGGATATGCAGAGTTGAGTTGCCTCACATCGGGAAGCCACTGCTGAATGTTCCTCGACAACTTGGACCACTGTCATCAAGGCCCTGCTACTCCATGCAGCAGGCCCACATCGAGGCTGCTGAAAGCGCACTGCAAGTTATCAAGGTATGTACATATTTTTTATTTTGTAAGACTTGTTTTGTATTTATTTATTGTACAGGGTTGCTCCATGGTCCTTTTTGAAACATTTTTATAAATATTTTCATGTGTTTTTTTTTTATTGTTGACATTGGTTACTTCAGTAGTCTTTCTAGTGCCTAGGTTTGTCTGGAGCTTTCCTTAAATATTAGGAATAGATTTGCAGTATAATTCTAAAATCAAATTACAATATGGTTAATTTATATTTAATGGTGGCTTAGAACATGTTACTGTGGAGTGGTAAATTTATATGGCTTGAAGAAGTGGTCTTTACAACCACCAGCAAGTTTAGAATTCATTTGTACGAAATTAAATGTTCCGTGCTAATCCTATAAAAGCTGGTTAATATGCAGATGTCTAGAAGATTTTCAGTTGTATTAAGTAGCCATTTACTCGTCTAATTTGAAATGTACTTGATTACAGATGCTGAAGGCCGATCTCATTCAGCAGTCCATGCCGCCGCCGCCGCCGCTCGCACCGGTCTACCCTTCCATCATGTCTCCCATGCCAAGCTGCATCAACCTGCCATATGACTACATGAACGCACAAACCGCCATCTACCAACCTCGGCCAATGCCTGTCACAATGCCCATCTGGAGAAATGTCTGATTATTTAAATTTAGAATAATATTTAGGTATAAATTCGCAGAATTCTAAGCCTTATTGCTAAGTGAATAAGGTGAGAATTCTTTTGTAACTTTTTGTTGTTACTGCTCACGAAATCTTAACGACAATCTGATGGTTGTGAAGTTGGGATTTCTTGAAGTTTCGTTGTTGGCGGAAAAGTATTTTAGGCTAAGCGACTTTGTGTTAATTCATCATATTTGTGATTTCTTTTGACCGAGTTTAGTATGTTGACCCGTTTATTTCGGACGCTCAATCGCAGTAGTTTCTCTTTGACGACACAAGACTCTAAGTTTGTTTTTGATTGCAAATTTTTGATTCAAAATATTTATTTTTCATATGTTAGGTTATTAATGTATGATTTTCCTTGTTACTTATCATAAATGTTTAAAAAATCGGGAGCAAGTACCTAAATTATGACTTGATTTAAGTTTAAAATTGGAGTTTTAAACTTGTGTCATAATTTAGGGACTTGATAAGTTTGATTGTTGATTGTTGCTCATTTTCGATAGTTTTTAATAAGGCTACTATTTACGATTGTAAAGCCGCCTTTTCAGTGCTTCCTTGTGCTTATATCCTAATATATTCAGAGTGAATGCACTGCTTATGACATTTAGTTTGCTATCGACTATGTATTTTGTACACTACTTAATAAACATATTTTGGAACATACCTATGCCTTTCATATTTCCCCGTTTACCGATTTCTCGATTCAAGTTGACCTAGTTGAGAACATTTCTGATAAAGCTATGGGAGTTTTACACAATGTTGTTCAGTGGTTGAGACATAAGCTGTTGCTTTGCGTATCGCGGGTTCGATTCCCGTACGGAACTTTGTTCTAGAGATGAGAGGTATATACTGGTAGAGGTATATATACCAAGTATGTGCTTCCCAGTACACAGACCGGGTACGGACCAAAATACTGGGTAAATACCTTGAAGGTATGACGTCAGACGCATAGTACGATACGAACCGCTACCACAAGGTAGCGCCCGAAGCTACCCGACACCTTACGAAGGGACCCGAAACGTCATTCGTGCTTTATGAACATTCCGATGATTTAATTTAGTTAGAAAAAATGGGTACCTACTTATTTTTACGTGCTTAAGGAACATAATTGCATAATTACATTATTGTCACGACGTGAAAGAGTTCCTTAGTTTGTTTATGTTAGGGAATATCTAGTGTAGGTACTTGTAATCTCTATCTAGTGTGGTACGTACCTAACGTACTTAGGTCGACAATGTTTTGATTTTTTGCGTCAGTTGTATCTCATAATGCATAATTACGTATACTTGAAACGTCGTACCTACATTATATTGGAGGCATACCATACTTGTCGTATACGTTTACTTATCGAAATCCTACCACACCCAAATACTTAGAAGTATTTTAATACCTGGTATTTGTACCAGGTATTTAGTGATACCCATACCTTAAAGGCCGGGTATGGAGAATGGCAGGTATATCTCATCTCTACTTTGTTCCGAGTCCAAGTGTCGTGTGCGTCAGAATGGCTGGTGGTCTGTGGCGTTGGTCTATGCGAGTTGATTCAAAAATTGCTACATAATTGCTTATATTTGCTACATATAGTAAATAATTGCTACATAGGATATATATTTAGAAATACAATATTTTTTTTGACCAGCCATCCTGACGTTTGGTTGGCTGGTCAACCCCTAGTTTAAAGTTAAGCATGCAGACTTTCCCAAAATGTATTGCGTCAATAATTGCTACATATTTACTTCATTTATCTAATTTAGTTGTAACTTCAAACATATGTTAAATAAAGGATCTAGCAATTATTTAAATTATCCCAAGGAAAAGTGCCAGATAGAATATTAAAGGCAATTACTTAGTTATGTAGGTGTCGGTTTAATCGTTTAGGCTCTGGTGTTATGGAGCGAGCCGAGTGCTGCAGTGACAAATCTCCACGTGTATCAAACGACGTTTTACAATACACTTACGAAGAAATACTTTCTCTGGAAATTACGACTCATTTTTTTTCATTTTATACTGAAGAAAATGTTCCAAAGTTGATTTTAATTTTGATTTAGATGGCAGCAGGCTATCACAAGTAAGTACTTATTAACTTAATCACAATATCTGGTGACGGCGGTACCATCTAAAGAAATCTCTTCAAATCTTAAATTTAACCATTTTTTCACAAAATATAACACAAATAAGAAATAATATTTAATTCATGAATCCCCAAGCGACCACCGGTGGCCGCGCATCTATTGTCTTACTATTGTGTCTCTAATTGACGGTATCTGAAGGGTTAATAGACTTTATTCTCGCGCTTTTTACCTTTGCAGATTGAAGAAGAAGAAAAGATATCAAACCTTATTTATCCTAGAAATTTAAATATTTTTGAATTTAGAATACAGATTATTGTTAATTTGCTGATAATAACAAATTAAAATTGTAATTAAAACACTGTGTAAATAGTATTATTTATTCATGTTATTCTGTTTATAAACATATTTTTAATTAGAATTAAATATTAAACCTTAAAAATATCCTACTCTTTGCTTTAAAAAAATAATAATCATGGTACATAAATTAATAAAAAAAAGCGATAAAAATGTCATGTTGAACGTATTCGTAGTGCAAATAGAGCCTGTTTTCGAGTAAGTGTATCGAAAATAGGTATGTACCTACTCTCAATAATCCAATAAGATCACCTTAGCATATTGAAGAAGAATCTTCAATCTGCAGATAAAAAGCGCGAGAATAAAGTCTATTAAATATTATTTCTTATTTGTGTTATATTTTGTGAAAAAATTGTTGAATTTAAGATTTGAAGAGATTTCTTTAGATGGTACCGCCGTCACCAGATATTGTGATTAAGTTAATAAGTACTTACTTGTGATAGCCTGCTGCTATCTAAATCAAAATTAAAATCAACTTTGGAACATTTTCTTCAGTATAAAATGAAAAAAAAATGAGTCGTAATTTCCAGAGAAAGTAAGTATTTCTTCGTAAGTGTATTGTAAAACGTCGTTTGATACACGTGGAGATTTGTCACTGCAGCACTCGGCTCGCTCCATAACACCAGAGCCTAAACGATTAAACCGACACCTACATAACTAAGTAATTGCCTTTAATATTTTATCTGGCACTTTTCCTTGGGATAATTTAAATAATTGCTAGATCCTTTATTTAACATATGTTTGAAGTTACAACTAAATTAGATAAATGAAGTAAATATGTAGCAATTATTGACGCAATACATTTTGGGAAAGTCTGCATGCTTAACTTTAAACTAGGGGTTGACCAGCCAACCAAACGTCAGGATGGCTGGTCAAAAAAAATATTGTATTTCTAAATATATATCCTATGTAGCAATTATTTACTATATGTAGCAAATATAAGCAATTATGTAGCAATTTTTGAATCAACTCGCATAGACCAACGCCACAGACCACCAGCCATTCTGACGCACACCAAGTGTCGTGTCTAGGAATGTGAATTTAAAAATGTTTCTATCCAAGAATAACTTGTTTAAGTTTTGTTGATTTTGTCTTCCCAAGTGCCTACTAGTTTTTCCCACGAGATATTATGAGAAACTACGATTACGATATTTTGTATATAAAATGAGGACCGTACTTCAATGAACGCCATGGCGGCGTAGCCAGGTGGATTGGCTGCGTGGCCAACTGGCCAGGTGAAGGTACACGCCATAGAACTATAAAGCATTTTCCTGGCAGTTTCGTCAAGCGAGGACGAAAAATTTGGTAATGCATATAATGAAGGACTCGAAAGGTAGGTACTTTTTCTTTTAGGTGGAAAAATCTCCGCCAATGACATTCCCGCTCTTCTCTTGGGCAGAGCGGGAGACAGTGTCGGACTTTTACTGACTAAAAAACCCACTTCTGTTCCTTCGTTGCCTTTCGTACCGGGGCCGAATCTTCCTTTCAGAAACAAATCCTTGGCCCCAGTAAATTTTGACCCCCTACGGTTTTGAGGCGCGCGGTGAACAATACGCGCCGTCGACGTCCGACGACGGGCTCAGTCCGTACGATCGGCCGGAGAGCTACCCATTGCTCACCGTCCGCAAGCGCGGGCTTGCGGATGGTAAGCAATGGCTCGCAACGGTGGCCGGAAATCGGGATCAGAATCCCGGCGGCGGCTGGGGCGTGAGCGCCGTTGCCTCACGCGTGCAGCCTCCTCCTTTGCTAGCATTCGAAGGTACGGTAATTCATAGCAATGGTGTGCTTTTCATGTGCGTTTGAACTGAGGGACAACACTCGTATTTTTTTTGCTAGCCTGTTCTGTCCCACTCCTGGGCAAAGGCCTCTCTCCACTCCTTCCGTCTTTCGCGCGCCCGCGTTTCCTCTTGCCAGTTCTGGTGGAATCTATTTAGTTCAGTTTACACTGTTATTTAGCAGGACAAATCTGGGAATTCGTAAACCAATATACTAATTATCGTCACGTACCTACTAGAGACTCGACATCTTGATATTTAGGTCCACACGCATTTTGATGTGAAATATCTATTGGTATCTACATCTACGCCCTGGAAGATTGTTTAATCAAGTCTTATAAGTAAGGTGTTATAATTTTTTTAATATTGTAAAAACTCCGCATATAAAGTGCTCCACGTTTACACAACCTTCATAACTGGCACCTGGTAAATCCAAATTTAATTAGACAAAATAGATCACAACACCATTTCAAGATTAATTTATGGACTGGTATCATAAACGGTCAAATTATTGGACCACTTGAACTTTCACCGACTCTGACTGGAGAAACGTATTTGAATTTTTTGCAAAATTATTTGCCTGTTTTGTTGGAGGACGTACCCCCCAAAGTGCGTGAAACCATGTGGTTTCAAAACGATGGCTGCCCCGCACATTATGTGGTAAGAATACGACAGCATCTGAATAGAACTTATGCAGGGAGGTGAATAGGACGTCTAGGGCCAATACTGTGGCCACCTCGCTCGCCAGACCTAAACCCTTTGGATTTTTTTACTGGGGCTGCTTAAAGGAGATGATTTATTTAGAAGAAATCACTTCAGTTGAACAACTGCGTCAACAAATACATTTGGCTGCTGATTTAATATCATCGGCAGGATTTGCGCGCCACTTGAATCGGTTTCATAAGAAGGTGTAGAGCATGCATAGCAGGTGAAGGAGCCCACTTCGAACATCTCATATAATATTTTTTTTCAATATTTTTTTTAACAAACGTACATACCAGTATAAGTGTATAATCTATGGTACATACATTCTAACATTTCTGATATCTTATACGTTTCATAATTCTAAATAAAAGAGTGCCAAAGGAATCACTCGCCCCGCGCCCGGTGCCAAACACCTTAAAATATTTCTCTCTAGGCCCGAGGCGCTTCGTACAAACGATTTTTTTGGCAAATGTCAAATATCCTGTTCTGTCAGCTGTCAATAATGTCACTGTCATGTCAGTCAAGTCAATATTGATGTTGTTGTGAAAGTTCCAAAACCGCTAGCTTTTATTCTATGTTCCAAAAAAGCTATAAGTACCTATCAAGATTTTTATATTAAATAGAATAGAAATAACATAATCCTATCAATTAATTCTGTAAAAATAAACTGATCATTTATTTTCGATCCGGAAATAACGTCAAATAATATCCACTGATGCTGATAAAGTTTCAGAAGCAAAAATGATAAGAAGAAACGTTTGTTTATATCAAAAGTGTTTGAATAATTATTCAATATATTCTTGTTGCATAAAAGGCAAGCATATAAACCGCCAGCAGCGGACTTTTATAAACGTTAGTCGTGGTAATCCTCAAGACGTAAACATAACCTCTAATCATGCATACTTTGTGAAGAAAAAGCTGCACGAAATTAAACAACTTGTGAAAGAAGAGCGGGAAGATCATAACTGTAATTCCTTTACATATAGAACTCATTCATGTGGAGAACTGAGACCTGAACATGAAGGCAAAAAGGTCACACTCTGTGGCTGGGTTCAATATTCAAGATTATCAAAGTTCCTCCTTCTTAGAGATGCATATGGTTTAACACAGTGTGTAGTTAACAATGATAACATAAATCTGTCCAACATACCTTTAGAAACAGTTGTGAAAATCAACGGTATTGTAGCACTCAGGCCTAAAGACATGGTCAACAAAACTATCACCACCGGTGAAGTAGAAGTGGTTATAGATGACTTGCAAATACTTAACACAGTAGACAAGCTACCTTTCAACCTCAGAAACTACCAAAAACCTAAAGAACAGTTACGGTTACAGCATAGGTACGTCGATTTAAGGTTTCCTGAAATGCAAAATAATTTACGAGTGCGTTCACACATGCTTCATAATATGAGAAAATTTCTGATTGAAAATCATGGATTTGTTGAAGTTGAGACTCCTACATTGTTTTGCCGGACCCCGGGAGGTGCAAGAGAGTTTGTTGTGCCTACACACCATGAGGGACTCTTCTATTCTTTAGTCCAAAGCCCACAGCAGTTCAAGCAAATGCTTATGTCTGGTGGTGTTGATAGATATTTTCAAATTGCAAGATGTTATAGAGATGAGACTACTCGACCTGACAGACAGCCTGAATTCACACAGTTGGACATAGAACTGTCTTTCACTACTCAAGATGGAATCTTGACTCTGATTGAACAGTTGCTCTACAATACGTTTGTGAAATCACTTCCGAAACCTCCTTTCAAGAGGATGACTTTTAAAGAAGCTTTGGAAAATTACGGCACTGATAAACCAAATCTAACTTATGACTTAAAGTTTGTAAATCTGAAGAATTTGTTCCCTGAACATTCCAAAGATAGGAACTTTGGTGCTTATGCTTTACCATATACTAAAGAAATTGGCAAACTAACCACAAAGTACAAGGAAAAAATCAAAGAGTATGCCAAAAAACATTCATGCAAAGTAATTTTAAACGAAAACGTTTCAAAAGATATCGGAATTGAAATCGGCCAACGAATTCAAAGTGCTGTTGGGGATTTAAATGCTGCTGTAATTGTTTTAGGTGATGATGAAAATTCTTGTCTATGTTTGGGTGAGATACGAGAAATGATGGCTTTGCTGTTGAGGTCACAAAACATGCTTGAAGAAAAAGAAGATGTGCAACCGTTATGGGTAGTTGATTTCCCGTTGTTTCTAAAAGGTGACAACGGTTTGGAAACCTGTCACCATCCATTTACTGCACCACATCCAGATGATATGCATTTACTAGACTCTGATCCACTAAAAGTGAGGTCTTTAGCGTATGACATTGTTATGAATGGTAACGAAGTTGGTGGAGGTTCAGTACGTGTTCACAATGCTGAATTGCAAGAGAAATTGCTGAAAATTTTGAATATTGACGCCTCAAAGCTGTCGCATTTCTTGAACGCACTGAAATGTGGGTGTCCCCCACACGCTGGGATAGCGCTGGGTATTGATAGACTAGTCACAATAGCTTGTAATGCTGAGTCAATTAGAGAGGTTATAGCATTCCCGAAGTCTCATGATGGCAGAGATCCCTTATCTGGTGCCCCCAATAATATAAGCGAAGAGGACAAAAAGTATTACCATATTTCTACTGTTAAATAACTTTTCAGTTTTAAATTATATTGTTGACTGTATTATATGTAAGTGATATTTTGACCCTAAGTATATTTTTTGTTTCATAAAATGACTTTTTTTAATCCTTGTTGACTTTCAATAAATTAAAATGTTATTAAATAAAAAATCAGCTAAGTGCGAGTCGGACTATACAACATTAGACACTATAATAGGCAAAAAATCACGTTTGTTGTATTAGAGGCCATAAATATTTATTTTATTTTAAAATTATTTATTTTTAAAGTAAATTACTACTAAATAATTTGTGTATAATTTGCAGTGTCTACCTGATGCCGTTATAAATATCGAGCAAAAAAAACACGTTACTTGTATGGGAGCCTTAAATATGTATTTTATTCTGTTTTTAGTAAAATTGTTATTATAGTGGTAATAGAAATACAATATCTGTGAAAATTCTAACTGTCTAGCTATCTCGGTTCAGGAGATACAGTCTGGTGACAGACAGACGGACAGTGGAGTCTTAGTAATAGGGTCCCGTTTTTACTCTTTGGTTCAGAACGCTAAAACCGGCCATGGGCCTTTTTGGTTTAGCACAACTGGATTACCTTTGCGTATTAAAGTGCGGTCTTTTTTTTTATAGGTCCTCCAATGATATTTCCGCGCCCATGGGCGGGACGGTAGATAGTATCAGACTTTTACTGACTAAAAACTCACTCCTGTTTCTTCGTTGCCTTTTGTACCAGGACCGAATCTTCCTATCAGAAGCAGACCCTTGGTCCCAGTAGGTTTCGACCCTGCTAGGTTACGTTTTGTTGACATCTTGAGGGGCGCGTGGAACAATATGCGCCGTCGCGTCGACGTCTTGGGTTCGGTCCGGACGGTTACCGGACGGTCGCAAGCCCGCGCCTATGGTGGCCAGAAACCGGAATCGGAATGCCGGCGGTGGCTGGAGCATGAGGGCCTCACGCGTGTGGCCTCCTCCTTTGCTAGCATTACTGCTTCACAGAAGGAGGCGACTACCTGCTACTCCTCGCTTCGGACGGGCGCGAGAGGTCGCTGCCGCCGATCGCCCCCAGGAGTACACAGCGGTGCTCTGCCCAAGCGGGGCACACCTCTACCGCTGTGTCCGCCGGGCATCAAAGTATAGTCTGTGATGTTTCTGAAAATGTTTTCGGAGCGATGTTTTTATTATATAATATAGATTTTTCACTAAAATTACAAAAAATGTGGTGGGCATGGAGAAAATAATTACAAGTTAATCTTTGTAGACCTTTAATATTGCAATAATAGGCAACAGACTATCTGTATTCATCTTTTCAATCCAAACATTAAGGCAGAACTACACTGTCCACGCGTGTGCCACGTACGCCGATCTGGGTTCGTCGGTCTCCATACATTTATATGGAATTATGGAAACTAGACTTGTAGAGCTACACTTGATCCACGCCACGCGACGTCGTTCTACGTACAAATCAGGCATGGTCCACGTGTGCGTCGGTTAAATGTAGTTCTAGCATTATTGAGAATCTTGCATTTCAGGACATGCGGATAGTGGTACGCACGGCGAATCTTCTTCGAGTCTAAAGTATCCATCTCTGCAAATGCACCCTGGTTTACAAGGTTCTGACTCTTCACTGTCGCAGTTTGATGGGTCCTTGATTGCAGAGCAGGTTTCGTTGAGACATGACTTTTTGCAATCAGTGTATTCTTCACCAACGCTGCAGTAAGGACCTGAAAAAACAGGGGTGTTTAAAGCCAGTTGCAGACCGAAAATTAAGCTTTGTTAAAGCTAACCTAAGCAAGCTAGGCTTACCTAAGCTAGAAATAAATGGCGTACTTAGTGCACACTAAGAACTACAACTACACTAGGTACTACACACTAAGCCAAAGCTCAGTCAGTGTTGCAAAATTCAATTAGAAAGACGACGCTCGCCTTGAATATAATCGATGAAGAAAATTCCGATGATGAATACGTTACACACAGAAGACGATTAATAGGACTATTGACTATTATTATTTAAAAAAAGACATTTCACACCTTGGATATGTCAACACATTCAATCTCCTAGGGCTTAGCTTAGCTCGCATAGCTGCGCATCGGCATACACGACTAACTTAGCTTCGCATATTTTAGTTACCAACCTTAGATAGCTTAGTTCGCATAGTTTGCGGTCTGCACGCAAGGAAAACTGCGTCAGCTATGCGAGCTAAGCTAAACTAACTTAGCTCGGTCTGCAATCCGTATAATTGTCACATTTGGAGATTCACTCACAGGTAGGATTTTTCGAAAGAGTTACGCTTAATTATATAGTTATAACTTTCTTAAGATACTAAGTAATTGAAATAAAAAACTTTTTACAAAAAAAAAATTAAGCTGACTTCAAAAAGTACAAAATACCTAACTTTAATTTCGGAAGTCGGTGTTTCTATAATAGATACCTAATCTTGTCTCTTCGTTATTTAACACCGACTTCCGAAATTAAAATTATTTTGTACTTTTTGAAGTCGGTTAATTTTTTTTTGTAAAAAGTTTTTTATTTTTCACTTTTTAGTTATGGTAGCACCACTAAAAAGTACCTACCCTTCAGCTAAACATAAATCACCTTATAGCCAGAGTGCATCTCATAAAGATTCTAATAATACGGTTATATTACACGAATTTACGTTCCGGCTTTATCACCAGATCAGTTCGATACATCCCCTCCCCCTTTTCTTTCAGTCAGTCAGCGACTGCACGTATAAACAAAGCAATTTTACTTGTTACGACCATTCTGCTATGATTCTATGAGGAGTTTTGTTCCATATCTTCGAAGTTCATGATCAGATCATAACAATATTTCTATGGGACCAACTCGGAAGCATAACCTTTCAATAAAAAAAAAAAATTCAATATCGGTCCACAATTGACCGAAATATCGGTGAACATACATAAAAAAAAAACATACATTCAGCCGAACATAGAACCTCCTCCTTTTCGAAGTCGGTTAAAAATCGAAGCTTACATCTTTATAACGTACATAGAAGAAAGAACCAGTCAGTTTTTAAGTAGGTACCTAAGTAGGTATTTCTATCATAACTTTTAGGCCGAAACCAGTTTACCGTAGGGGCCGAGCAGGGTCGAAGCTTACTGGGGCCATGGATTTGATTCTGAAAGAAAAACCCGGGCCGTGAAATGCAAGGCAACGAAAGTAGATAGGAGTGGATGTAAGTCAGAAAATGTCTAACACACCCTCCCGCTCCGCCTAAGGGCAAGAAGATCTCAGTGTATGATTTCCTGCCTAAAAAAACCGAATCCAGTTTTTTTTTACTGAAACAGAAATTGAATTTTCAGTTGATCTCTAATTTTTACTTTAACTTAATTTATTTTTACTGATGAAGTTTTAGACTACCTATTCAAAAGTACCTATGACACTACTTACATAGACTTGTATAATTAGTACTTACCACATTCTTCTTCTGGTATACATTCACCACCTTCAGTCTTTCTGATAAACCCTTCTTTACAGTGGCATTGGTAATCACAAGATACGACTACTGCTAAACAATAATAATTTTCACGATCCTGACAAGTTTTCTCAGGAGGGCATGGATTAATGCATCCTTTTGCTACTTCGTCTGCCCCACATTCTGGAAAAAGAAAACAATAAAAATATTATTAATTTAGTAGGGTTCAGACTTAGATGAGTATCCGGCCAAAGAAACCCTTTGGCCGGATACTCATCTAGTATCCAGCCACCCATTAAAACATTAATGTATGATTTCTATCATAAATACTACACCAAACTATTTTCACTTAGTAGGTGACAACGTGTGTAGGTAGGTACCTATTATATTTTTTTAGTAAGTATTACAGTCGAGTGTGTTTGGATATATTAAAAAAGTCAATAGCTTAGGTTGTAGTTGTAAGTCACGAACCGGTCTAGTAGCGTCTTGTATTAGTTTAGAAAACAAAAGCCACAATAATCATTTTTCCTCATGCAAATAACATCCTCAACTTTTTTTTTAGGTTTTTATTCAAATTATTACATGCTAGTTTATTATGTAATGTTTGATTCTTAAAATATGAAGTATGTTTTATGAAACGGATCACTTTGAGCTAGAATAGTTGCAGATCGACTGGGAATTAAAAATTGACATAAATATATTGTTTCCTTTTTCATAATTATCTACTTATTCATTAATTTGTTTTGGTTTTGTGTTTTCTGTAATATCGCTATATCTAAAGTTCTATATATGAAACTAGCTGCTACCCGCGGCTTCACGTGTGTGATAGTAGAAAAGGATTCCAAGCGAACAAACTTCAGGTACAGAATATCCTATGTCCTATTCCAAGACCTGGTCTAACCGTGTACCATGTTTCATCGTGATCCGTTCAGTCTATTAGTGTCAGTAATATTAGTGTGAAACCAACATAGTACCTACCTATAATAAATATTTTGAGTTTTATGTTTGAACTATATAATAGGTACAGGGTAAGGTTATAAAAAATAATAATGAAACATATCAAAAATTCATGTACCTATTGATAGATCAATAGTAAAAAGTATCAAAAATACTTACTTTGATGAAATTCTAATGGAAAAAGAATCTGAGCCACACTAAACCCCACACAACTGATACACAAGACAAAAAATGACCTCGACATGTTGACGACTTGATGTGTATTGATTAATCAAACGGAGACTAATTCTATTTATATACGTAGGTTAGGTACTCGACTACGCTTTTTAGTAGATGAATGTACCATCAAAAACACTTCCGCCTGACCATCGTTAAGTTCATTTTTGCTTGCACTTGAAACGAAAACTTCAAAGGGTTTGGTTTGGCGTCACGCTGCAGGATTCAAGCGAAAATCTATTTAAGTAATCAGGCAGAAATTACCGCGATAATGTACATACGTAGAATCGGTAAACTTATGTGGCTGCGGGCAGGGCACATCGCACACTGCACACTGCTCGCAGAAAAGATGATCAACGGGGCCGAAAGATTCTCAACTCATCCCATAAGGTAGTTCCATGACCTGGTGAGGGAAGCTTAAATCCGTAATAAAACCTTTAGATGCGAGACACTCAGGATCGGATGTTTTAGCGACACTTGGAGGAGGTTTATGTCAAGTGGTGGTCATCTTTCTGCTAAATGTCCGGACCGAGTCCAAGTCGTCCACGGCGCGCACTGTTCCCGCGCGCTTCAAGGAGTTGTCCCAGCTGGGTCGAAGCCTACTGGGGCCAGGGTCTAGTTCCGAAAGGGAGGCTCGCCTCCGTTATGAAAGGGAAGAAGGAACAAGGTGGGCTTTTTAGTTAGTAAGAGTCTGACACTATCTCCCGCTCCGCCTAAAGGCGGGGGGTGTCAAAAAGAAATCTTTCTGCTGAAATTATAATGGTGACTTTTAGACTTTTAGTTAGATTTGATGTAAGGTTCCTTCACACATTAGTCGCGGCACAGTCATGGTACGTTTAGGATGGCTCGTTACGGGCTAAGGCTGCGTTAAGTAGGAGTTCAAGTCGCGTGTGCGTCGTGTGCGGCGCAGTGGTCCCCGTAGCGGAAACCGGATTATTACCTGTGCAGTGTCGCATGTAGCCGTATCGGTGGAGAACTTTAATGTGTTATTATGTAGCAAAACGGGCGTGAGGCGCGGCTGCCCGCAATTGGTGCACATGTGAGAACACTATATAATCCACAAACACTTAGATATCTTTCTTTTATCTATCTTTTACTTTTTTTTTATTTATTTTTTTATTATGATTAATTTTATGCTTTTGTGTACAGTGTTGACTGGTCTACACTGTTCTTACATAAATCAATCAATATTGTAATAAACACATTTTTTAAAAGAGTAACCATGGAGTTTCTTGCCGGTTCTTCTCCATAGGAAACGACCAATTTGGAACCGTGCACTAGCTTCTGACGTTTTATAAGTGCCCTTGTAGGCCTATATGAAATAAAATATTTTGACTTTGACTTTGACACACGGACGGAGCACTTTTGTATGGGACCGCGTGGGCGCCCGTGCAAACGCAGTGTTCGGCGTAAGGTAAATAAATTAACTGAAACTACTTAGTGTAAAGCAGTTACTTGTTTATTGCAAAACATTATCAATTCCAAAAAAGGCTTCTCGTCTGAATGTCTTAACCTCTCAACCTTATTAGTTCTTCGTCATAAATTTTATATTTCAAGTTATCTTAATTAAAACTAATTCGATATTTATATTTATTCGTTTGTGATTTTAGCATACTTATATAACAATATGTGTATTTATAGGAACCCTAATTTATTAACTTATTTATTTTGAAATATCAATTATTTATTTAATGTGCACACCTACCACTGGGTTGTCTTTTTTAACCCAAAGGTTGACTGGTAGAGAATGCCTTTTTGCATTAAGTCCGCCTGAGTATCGTTACTGTACATGAAGTTTAAATAAACAAATAGAAGTATAGTAAGAAATATTATATTAATTCATTAAACCCCAAGCAAACGCCGGTGTTCGCTATCTCATTGCCTTTCTATTGTCTTTAATTACGGTTTTCGAAAGGTTAAGTCGTTGCGAAAGTTATCTACTCATGAACTCTTCTCCAAGACTCGCAATCTGGCGAATTTCTCATTCCAGGACATAAGCAACGATGATGACAGGGTTCAGTTTCATTTTCTCTGTAGTATCCGTCCCAGCAAGTGCATCCTGGTTTGCATGCTTCTGCATTGTCATCAGCTTTTGGCGGATTCATGATTGAAGAACAGGATTCCTTCGAGCTTTGTTTGCATTCTGTATATTGTGTAAATATATCACAGGGGCCTTCTGTAAAAGCGAAAAGAATATTTTTAAATATAATATTTTTAAGTAGGCAAAATAAAGGAAGAGACTTTTTACCTAAGATGTAGATAAATCTTTAGCTATTTTAATACTAAGAAAAGAGCATTCATCGTTATTTTTATAGCGCAACTTATTTTCCTTGTAGTCTTATGATGACTATTCTTTCTGCGTAAAAAGTAGTTAAAACTTGACTAGCAGTTTAGACTTGTAAATAATGAGACTTACTACATTCTTTTTTTGGTATACATTCACGACCCAGAGTCTTTCTGATGAAACCTTCTATACAAACGCATTTGGGTACACAAGGTAGGAGTATGGCTGGGCAGGCATGCTGATAACGATCATAACAGGAATCTTCACCACCACACGCCGCAACGCACGTGTTTAGTACTTCATTTGGTCGATCACACACTGGAAAATTAATTATAATTAGGTTGCAGTACATTTATACAAATAATAAATGAGTAGAAGTTTTTAGTTGTGACGAAAAATTTACAAAACCGATATACCCAGGTAGATAACTTTTATACAGACATTAAAAATGTGTGTAACTTGATAATATTACTTAGGCTTTGTTTCATCGCAATCGGTTGACAACATATATTGAAAGATATACTACATTCATTGACTGTTAGGCGATATGAAGGTCGCCGGGTCAGCCAGTTTTTAAGAAACTTGATACCGTTGTGCTTTTAAAATTTATTTGAAAGCCTGGCAATAATAAGTATGCTATAAAATTCACGATAAATACCATCACACCACACGCAATGACTTAACCCTTTGTTGGGTTCATTACGCACTGGAAATGTAAAAGAAAACTGTTACAGTCAGATTACTTGTATCCATATCCTATATTCCCTACATAGAGCAGAGGGCATCCATAGTAGTTCTCAGTCGCGAACGGCCTTAAACGTGTGTTTTTAGGCTTCAAAATAGCGAATAAGTCATCATCATCATCAGCCTTTTTTAATGTTCCCACTGCTGGGAATCAAGCCTCCTCTCTAGGCGAGGGAATAAGTAGTTAACGACTATTACCGCATGTCACAAGTATCTACAGATTGCACGATAAATTGTGAATTCGTAAGCCTTCTGTGGGTTGATGTAATACTAGGTAGTGTAATACTACGGGGAATTATATCTATATCTGCTGATGCGTTCAAAGGATTCCAAATGCTATTTGCGATGGTAAATACGATTATAACTTTAAGAAAATATTTTTATAAGTGTTTGGGTTTTTTATTTACAACAATAATTAGCACTAATTACCCATACTTAATTAATTATGGTGGTTTTAAGTAGATGCTGGCAATAATAATTATTGAATTCCTTCCATTTTTAGCGAACTATTTTGTTTACTCAGTTTTCAATTTCATTTTCAACATTAAAATTTTTGTAAAAATTGATAATAATTTGTGCCAACACACTTCGATTCTAAAAAAATAATACTTGGACACTTACCTGGATATTCTCTTTCAGCTGGCTGGATATTCGGGATATCATCAGAAACACTCTGAGCTGCACTCAACACGACACAGCAGACGAACAACACAAGTAGTGTGCACATGTTTAAGTCGCAAACTGTATTGATAAATTGAGACTGCAGTCCTTGACTATATCTGTGTAAATATTATTAGCGACTTTAATATGCTCAGCTGTGAGGTTTTAGAGTTCCGTCTGTTTATTGTTTCGTAAGAAATACATATTTTTATCCAGTCATTTAGAACATCTTAAATCGCATTTTGCGGGATGTTGTTCCGATAGATACCTACCAATAGTATGAAATTAAGTTTTATAATTGAGCTCGGAAAACGTTGACATTTTATGTAAAAGTTTTTCATTTTTTGTATTTGCTATCTTTTTATTACATTTGAACAGTTTTTCCTAGGGAAACATTCAATCTAGCTAGACCGCCTCACCATCAACGATTGTATCACTGCTTAGCATCAGGTGGGATCGCAGTCAAGCTCTAGTTTATATCAATTAAAAAAAAAAAAATCGGTCCACTTTTATACTATACAAAGTTGAAGTAAAATTTTAGCTTTATATCTTCAATAGATCTACATCACTAGGTTTAACATACGTATCCTAACAATATTCCAAACAATCACTTATTAACATGATAGTAAGTAGAATTATTTGCAACCTAACGTGCTTAATAGTGTTCAGTGACTGGCCTCATTTTTAACACATCAAAAACTAAGGATTTTTTAAATAATAAATAGCACATTTAGTGGAAAACATAATTAGAAAAAAGTTACGTAACTTTATTTAATAGATAAGGGCTGCACAGCGAATCTTAAAGCCCTTCAGACTTTCCAAATGCACCCTGGTTTGCAAGGCTTCGACTCTTTCCAGAATAGATTTTGTTGAGACAAGACATTTTGTAATCAGTACACTTGATAGATGCCGCGTTAAGTTTCGGAAGTGAACTGAACTTTGTCATTTATTTGTGTAATAAGTTGTTAAAATAATAAATTCAGTGTAAAGACTCATTGAGCCATTTATGATAGCACATATTGAGTCCGTAAACTGACATAACCGTAAACTAATAAAAAAAAAATTCGAATATCATCGCCGCTCACCCTATTTATTGTTTAGCTCGTAGACATTCTACATCCTCTCTCTTTCTGATGAACTCCTCTTGGCTGTGCCATTAGTGTACGTGTACACAAGGTACAACTACGCGCATTTATAATAATCACGATCCTGATAAGTCTTCTGAGGAAGGCATGGTTTAATGTATCCCTTTATTACTTCATTTGGACTACATTTTGGAAAAAGTAAAATAAAATTGATAATAAGAGATAGCAGTTGGCCGGATACTCATCGAATATCCGACCATTCTTTAAAAAAAATGAGCGCTATTAAAACTAACTTAAGGACGGAACTTTAGCTTGTACCTACTATTGTTTTTACATCTTGCGTAGTTAAAATAATATTTTTTTAGTCCAGTACTTTCCGCTTGACACAGGTCCTCCTGTGTCAAGCGGAAAGTAGAGACACCGTGGTGACTCTGTAACTATTCCTCAAAGAGGGGACTTATCATTGTAAAATGGTAACATGCCCAAACCCCAAGATTCATAGCAAATTTTTCCTTTTTTTAATAATAATTTTAGCTATTAGGAGAGTAGTAGAGGTATGATAAGATTTTCCTAAATAAATTAATTGAAACACGGGGAAATCGGTTGATTGTTTATTTTTTTATCAATTAAAAAAAAAACTTTCGTCTGAATCTCTCAAACTTAGTTTTTTTTTTCTTCGTCATAATAATAATTGTTATATTTCTAGTTCTTTTAATTATAATCATTTGATATTTATCATAGTATTTGTTAGTTTATAATTTTAGCATATGTACATGTATAGGTATGTATTGTATTATTATAAAAATCTTATTTAATTATAAGTAATACTGTGTTGTGTTTTTTAAACCAAAGGTTGACTGGTAAATAATGCCTTGATTAGAAGTTTAAATAAATAAAAATATAGTAAGAAATATTATATTAAGTCGTTGCAGAAGTTAACTACTCATAAACTCTTCTCCAAGACTCGCAATCTGGCGAATTTCTCATTCCAGGACATAAGCAACGATGATGACAGAATTCAGTTTCATTTTCTCTGTGGTATCCGTCCCAGCAAGTGCATCCTGGTTTACATGCTTCTGTATTGTCATCAGCTTTTGGCGGATTCATGATTGAAGAGCAAGATTCCTTCGAGCTTTGTTTGCAGTCTGTATATTGTGTAAATATATCACAGGGACCCTCTGTAAAAGCAAAAAAAAAATAAAAATAATATTATGAAAAAAAACTTACTTAATAAAGGAATATCCTTTAAACCTCCAACATAGATCAATCCTTAACTATTTGAATACTAAGAAAATAGCATTCATCATTATTTTTATAGCGCAACTTATTTTCCTTATAGGTAATCTTATGACTATCCTCTCCACGTAAGTATGTATAGGTATCTACCCTATTCGCGTTAAGATTAGACATTTAAACAAACCTATTTTACTGTCTGTTCAACCGATTTTATCTTCTATTTCGTACGCATAAGGGTGGCAATAAAAGCAAAAATTGGTTACAATACCAACTATTTACTGCAGCCGCCATTTGTCATGCCACCAACGTAATAAAAGTCAAAATCGGTTGAACGGACAGTAATAAAAGGTTTTCATAAATGTCTAATGTTATTTTGAACAGAGAATAGGTACTTATATTGGATAAATAAATAAATAAATTTATCATTTGCTGTTTAGACTTATAAATAATGTGACTTACCACATTCTTCTTTTGGTATACATTCACGACCCAGAGTCTTTCTGATGAAACCTGGCTTACATACGCATTTGGGTACACAGGGTTCGATTACGTCTAGGCAGAAATACTGGTTGCCATCGTAACAAGAGTCTTCACCACCACACTTTGGAACGCAAGGACTAAACATTTCGTTGGGTTCATTGCATTCTGGAAAATATAAAAGAAAAAGATAGTTACTGCATGGGGCACAGGATGGCCATAGTTACTTTACTATTTCTTTATCGCGAACGGTCTTGAGCGTGACATTTTGGAATTTTTTTTAGTGGGGAAGTCATCTAATGACATCCCCCGTCCGTGGGTAGAGCGGGGGGCGTGTCAGACTTTTAGTGACTAAAAAACCACTCCTGTCCCTTCGTTGCCTTTCATGCCAGGGTCTAGTCTTCCTTTTAGAAGCAGACCCTTGGCCCCAGTAATGTTCAACCATGCTGGGGTTCTATGGTTGCTGACAACTCCTTAAGGCGCGCCGTCGATGACTTGGACTCGGTCCGGACGGTCGGACGGCGAGCTACCCACACGCAAGCCCATGCCGATGGTCATTTTGGACTGGACTCTAAAAAAGTGATTAAATAGTTACAGCCATCACTGTATGTTATACATACATAATAGACTGATTTGTTGATTCGTTAGCCTTGTGTGCGATGACGTCAATGCTAGGGGAAGTCCATCTGCCGACGCGTTGCAAGGTGTCAAAGTGTAATCCGCTATTGTAGATCTAGTTGATTTACACTCGCGTATTGCACTTTGACACGGTCTTTTATAAGTTTACAAAATTATTATTATGCAAAAAAAAGTCCATTAAGTCAAGTATTATCAACACTTGAGCAGAAAACTATTTTTGAGTTTTCGTGTAACTTTCACTTATTTAAGGCGGTTGTAGGTAGATAATGGCAATAATTATTGAACCAATTTGGTATTTGTAGTCTTTTTTTGTTTGGATATTCTTTCCCAGTCCTTGAGCAAAGCTCTCTTTCCATTCCTTCCATATTTCATGAGCTCGTGTTTCCTCCTTCCAGTTCTGGCGACATCGGTCTAGTTTGTTTACTCAGTTATTTAACAAATAATATACCACAACGCTGTCTAGTCTCCAGCTACCCAGAGTTTGTATTATGAGTACTAGACAACTGATTAACATACTTACATATTTCTAAATACATACATATCTTCTTCTATACTTATAATAAATCTGTAGAGAGGTCAATTCTGTACATGAAATATATTTCCAAAATAACTATCAGGGGGTGATTAGTGATCGATACTGATGCTAAAAATGCAAACAGTAAAATTTTTGTCTGTCTGTCTGTCTGTCTGTCTGTCTGTCTGTATGTTCTTTATAGAAACAAAAACTACTCGATGGATTTTAACGAAACTTGGTACAATCATTCTTCATACACCTGGGCAGGTTATAGTATACTTTTCATCACGCTACGATCAATAGGAGCAGAGCAGTGAAGGGAAATGTTGGGGAAACGGGAGAAATTACTCCATTTTTTAAGCTTCCGTCGCGTTTGCAGCCTTAATGGTTAAAGCTACACAGAAAACATGTATAACGGAAATGTTCTCCTCAAAATTATATAAAAAATATCCCACGACAGCATACGTCTATCTTTTATGGTTAACTCACAATAACACGTGTAACTCCCGATAGCTTAGCAGTTCTGAGCTTTCTGTTTATTTTTGTCTACTCTTACGTTTATAACACTGAATGTCGCTGGCATAAGCAACAGGATCCGCGTACAAAGTCGCTGGCAGAAGCTAGTTATAAATAAATTACACCCAGACACAAAACCAATTATGATCGTGCTCATCACACAAACATTTGACCTGTGGGAACCGAACCCACAACCTCCAGCATAGCAGTCAGAGCCACTAACCACTAGACCAACGAGCGCGAACCTTGATAGGTTCGCAATAAAAAAAAAACCCACAGGCCAGTCAAATAAAATAATATATTATAATTGAATTGATAATAATAGATGACTTTTTAAGTCTATTTGATTTAATACAATAATCAACATTTATAAATACTTTATACCAATATAATTAGGTTAGTAGATACGGGTATGCCTTAAATCATTAGAAAAAAAATACATGAACGGTTACCTGGATCTCCTCGAGTTGGAGATAAATTCGGGACATCATCAGTAATTCTCTGAGCTGCACTCAACTCGACACAGCTGACGAACAAGGCAAGTAGTTTGTACATGTTTACGTCTCAAACTATATTGATAAACTGAGACTGCAGTCCTTGACTATATGTATGAAACTGTTTATATAGTGACTAAATACTAAGCTCGTGCGTAAGCTGAGGTTTTAGAGTTCCTTCTGTTTATTGTTTCATAAGAACTGCATATTTCAGTTCAGTCATTTAATCGTACATTGTTACCCTAGGGGTGAAAGTAACTTATTTCGTCCCGAGAAGGAGTTGGTCGCCAATTCGAGGAGTATCTTGTAGGAGGCCTTCCAACGCTGCTATTTTTTAAAATTCTTTTACTTGTATATTACAAGTTAAAAACTCAGTATCTTTCTGTACTTTCGGTAAGTATTTCAAACAAATTAAGGATTTTCTAAATAGCAAATAGAAATCTTGCTAAGCACATATTTAGTAGAACATAATATTTAGGTATTTTCCAATAGATATAGGTTTAGATCTGTTTTTCCTTATTTTGGAAGTACCTATCCTATTCAAAGGTAAGTCCCCTCTTTAACGAGTGACTGGAAAGACGTCAGGGCGTTCTCATCTTTTGCATGACGTAGGTGCTCATCGGACTTGGTAAGGGGTGTGCCCCGCTCAGGCAGATCACCGTCATGTGCTCATGGGGACGATCGGTGGCAGTGACGCCTTGCGCCGACTCCTGGTACAGGCTATCCAGAGCAAGGAGGCTATTCCTCCTTGGCGTTATAATTATGATCCTGACAAGTTCTCATTATTCATAGATTATCATTTAGCTACTTGTTTGTGACCTCCTTGTGGTAAAAGACTTTTTTATTACTCATACTCTGAAAGTAGGTCTGAAGTTGCCTGAGGTGCCTCTTTGAGGTGTGGCTGGAAAGACCTCACGGCGTCCTTACCTTCCGCATGACGCAGGTCCTCACCGGACATGGCAAGTTCGGGAGGTTCCTGCATCGGATTCGAGCGGAAGAGACGCCCGGGTGCCGCCACTGTGCGGAACGCCCGGAGGACACGGTGGAGCACACAGTTGAGGTGTGCCCTGCTTGGGCGGGGCAACGCCGTGCCCTCGTGGGGGTGATCGGCGGCGGAGACCTCTTGCGCCGGGCCTTGGTTCGGGCCATGGTCCGGAGCGATGAGGAGTGGCAGGCGGTCGCCTCCTTCTGCGAAGCAGTAATGCTAGCAAAGGAGGAGGCAGACCGCATCAGGCAACGGCGCCCCCGCCGCCGCCGCTGGGATTCCGATCCCGATTTCCGGCCACCGTAGACGCGGGCTCGCGGACGGCGAGCCATGGGTAGCTCGATGTCTGATCGTCCGGTAACTGTCCGGACCGAGCCAAGGCGTCGACGGCGCGCACTGTTCCCGCGCGCCTCAAGGAGTTGTCAGCAACAGGAGGGGCCCATCTGGGTCGAAGCCTACCGGGGTCGGGGTTATCCGAAAGGAAACTAGAGTCCCGGTACGAAGGCTAGAAGGAACGGCGCGGGGTTTTTAGTCAGTAAGACTCTGACACTGTCTCCCGCTCCACCCAAGAGCGGGTTTCGTCAATGATGATTTTCCCCGTCGACAGAAAAAAAAAAGTTGCCTGAGGTGCGGGCTAAAAAGTATCACACTTTTCATCCCTAGGGAGTTTTACCTTCAACTAACAGCTGTCAAATTATTAAAAAAAAAAACTAGGTCTATCTTCTTGTATTCGTAATGAAAAGCACAGTGCTCAGTGCACTCGGGGATAAAAATACTTGTTTATTCCAACAATGTAATGTTAACTAGATGTACTATTGTTGTCACATCAGTTTATTGGTAATTATGACTGAGCGAATAAAATATGTCAAAATTTACGGAAATAAACGTATATACCACAACAGAGATCGTACCTAGATAAAATTAGAAACTTAAGTTACGTTTAGACACTTTTATGAATTTTCTGTAATAAATCCAGTCTGCAACTAAGGAAGGTACGACAGCGGGTGTACATTCTCTGTCAGCGATCTGTTTAGTGAATCATCATGCTTGCTTACGAAGGATAAGTGCAAGAGGATGTGCTATGCTGGAGGTACCAGAAAAAAATGCAGTCAAAGGCCTAATCATTCACAGCACTCTCAAATGACACGCCAGTCACAACAACGTTAAGGACTTGACTGCCAACCGGACCCATGTGTGAAACAAAAGATCTATAATCTTTTGCTTCTTTTGCATGCCCTATGGATTTTTATCTTCATGACTCAGAGATATGATATTGTACTACATATTGATATTCCTTTTCCATATAATCCAGGTAGTCTAGTTACTTTAGGGATCACTTAAATTAAAAAAATTAAATAATTGTATGCTACTGCCAGCAACTTGGCCCGAAAAAAGTGAAAAAGGAAATTTTTGTCCAAGGCTAAATATACTTGATAAAACAATAATTTTAAGAGCTGTATTTCCACCTGTAGCAAACAATAAATAAATCTGTATGTCTCAGGGGATAAAAAGTTCAAAGTTTATGTACTATTTCAGGCCATGTTGTACCCGTGTATAGAATTAAAAAGCCATACTCGCACGCACTCACCAACTTGCGCCTAATATTAGTGTGATCAATTGAAACTCAAGTTAAACAGTTAAATGTTTATTGTTAAACAACATCATTTCAAACAACACTCAATTCTTGAATATCAGTACCAGTACACTTACAAAAAATTTGTAAGAAATACTAAGCGTTGCATAAATCATCTACACATAAAATTTTCTCCAAAACTCACAATCGGGCAAATTTTCCATCTCAGGACAAGAGCAACGATGTCTGCAGGGCTCAGTTTCATTTTTTTTGTAATATCCGTCCCAGCAAGTGCATCCTGGCTTGCATGCTTCTGCATTGTCATTGGGTTTTGACGGATTCGTGGTTGAAGGGCAGATTTCTTTCGAAATTTGTATGCACTCTGTATATTCTGTTAATTCCTCACAGGGGCCTCCTGTAAAATCCAAAAGAAAATGTTATCAAGTAAGTAAACCTTCGTGAACAACTCGTTCACCATCCCGCACTGGATCTGCAGCACTCGCGACCGAAGCAAAGGTGGTGGAATCAATGAAACCACTTCACATCTTGTAAAACTGTATTAATTAAAACCTTTTGGAACTGTAGACACTTAGAAACTTTTTGGCACTTTACATATTTGGAACTTCTTGGTTGGAACTTCTTGATTGGAACTGGTTGATTAGAAAAACGATTTAAAATTAAATTCATAGCGAACCTAGTCTAATCACGGAAAATCTTAACAGCGCGATCTAGAAATTGACGCTCAAGTAACAACGCCATCTTTTGGCCAAAAATATAAACAATGTTTCCAACACTTCGATAAAGGAATAGACTTTAGTATCAAACAAATACATATCCACTTTAAGGGTTGTTGTGAGTTTTTTATAACTAAACCTACCCCCTGGTCAAATCTTATCACTATACTCCCCGAGCAAGAAATAGCTAACGATAAATAAATATCATGTCATTTACTGTTAATATGTAGTATTAACACAAGTTCAAACTTGGTATGGTAGGATTACTAATTTGGTTCGCTTCCGAATTAAATTAGTCCATCTACAGAGTAGACCTGGCGACAATAATTTTATTACTGTTTGAATCCACGTGTACTAGCAGACGGCAGCAGAGTGCAGTTGACGTTATTGTACACAAAACAAATTTCATATCGTCCGTGGCCCGTCGCGAGGACGGTTTCAATTTGGTTCGACGGACCAAATCCGTCGAACCAAATTAGACAATTTTCTAGCGTCCGTTCTGTACCAAAGTCGAGTATTACTCAGCGTAAAGTTAATCCGCCGTAACAAATTCAAGCTTGTGTTAATAGTAATGACGTTGAATCACGCTTGACTTGGTACGGATGAATCATGACCTTGGTATGATATAACAAACCGTCATAATTATCAAGTTGGCACTTGGTGAGACGGGTTTGATCCGTTCGAGAGGTCAGACTTGTAAATAATATGACTTACCACATTCTTCCATTGGTATACATTCACGATGCAGGGTCTTTCTGATGAAACCTTCTTTACATACGCATTTGGGTATACAAGGAAGCTCTACGGCTGCACAGGCATACTGATGACGATCATAACAAGAGTCTTCGCCACCACACGGCTTAACGCAATGGTTTAATACTTCGTTGGGTTCATTACATTCTGAAAATCGAAAAGAAAATGATGTAGTCAGGTTATTTGTTTTTATGCTGTTTCATAGATAAGGCAGAGGGACTCTAGAGTAGGCTTATTTTTTACGGTGGGCAAAAATCATCTTATGACAACCACCGCTCTTGGGTAGAGAGGGAGATAGTGTCAGACTCTTACTGACTAAAAATCCACCCCGTTCCTTCTAGCCTCTTCAAACCGGGGCTCGAGCTTCCTTTCGCATAATCCTGGCCCAGTAGGCTTCGACCCAGCTGGGCCCCTCCTGCTGCTGACAACTCCTTGAGGCGTGCGGGAACAGTGTGCGCCGTCGACTTTTGGGCTCGGTCCGGACAGTTACCGGACGGTCGGACAGCGAGCTACCGCGTCTATACGGTGGCCGGACATCGGGATTGGAATCCCGAAAAAGCGGCGGCGGCGAGGGCACCGTTGCCTGATGCGGACAGTAGGCTTCCATTACAAACATTTTGTGTGAGTTCGATTTTTTATATTAATTCATGAATCCCCAAGCGACCACCGGTGGCCGCGCATCTATTGTCTTACTATTGTGTCTCTAATTGACGGTATCTGAAGGGTTAAACTTAATAATAATATTCCGTAACTGTCACACATCGCCATATAGTTTTAAACTAAGCATAGCTTGTGCTATGAGTACTAGACAACTAATAAACATATCTACGAATATATTTTTAAATACATATAATTATAACATAGATAAATTACACAAATGTCTTGGGAAGGAATCGAGCCTACAGCCTCCGGCATAGCAGTCAAGGCCACTAGCCTGACCAAACAGTCCACATTAAAAAAACAAATAAGAAGTAACAAACGTAACAGCCTGTCATCAAACAGTCAACTTCGACGCTTATTTGTGAATTCAAACCTTGTGACCAATAACATCAATGCTATGGGCTCATATCTTCTGATATGTCAAAAGAAATTCTAAGTGCAAAACGTTATTGTAAAAGCTCGATTAGAACACTAAGAAATAGGCTATTTCATAACAATTTTCTTATACTGTAACAAATATGTTGTTGGAATCCATTCAGTTACTTATTCTGAGCAAACTAATATAGGTAGTTTGTTCAGAATCAGGTTTCGCATAAACTAAAAATAATGTTGTAACTTAAGCACTTTCCAGTTTTGTATTGTTATTTATGTCAGTTTTATGTGAATAATGCTTCTTATCATCTAAAAGAGTTGATTGTTGACTAGTTATTTAACAAATAAAATTATTCTTTTATTTTTACAATTATTTTTGAATTATTATTGAATGAAAAGGGAGTTAGTGATAGCGTGACGAGCGACAGGAAGAAAAATACGTGTTGCGCCGACTCCAAATAAAACGGGATAAGGGCAGGAAGATGATGATTTTTACAATTATTTTATGAAAAATTTTAACAATCGGACCAGTACTTTCAGAGTTTACATCCTACAAACAAAAAAAAAATTACCTCTTTACAATCACTACATAGTATAAAAACCTTTTTATATAAAAAAAAATAACCGACTTCACTAAAAAATAATTTGCATTTGAGGAGTTCCCTCGATTTCGCTAAGATTCCACCATCAGATCCCAACTTCGTGACTATGGGACCATTTGGGAAGTATACCTACCCTTTCCAAAAAAAAAATAATTTTTCAAATCGGTTAGCAAACGACAAAGTTATGCGCGAACAAACATAAAAAAAAAAACATACAAACATCCGAATTGAGAACCTCCTCCTTTTTTAGAAGTCGGTTGCCAACCGATTTGAAAAATTATTTTTTTGTTGGAAAGGGTAAAGTGATATGACTGAAAAAGGAGTTAGTGATAGCGTGACGAGTGACAGGACAGAATAAAACGGGATAAGGGCAGGAAGATGATGATGGTATACTTCCCAAATGGTCCCATAGTAAGTTGGTATCTGATGATGGAATCTTGGCGAAATCGAGGGAACTCCTCAAATTCAATTCAATTTTTTAATGAAGTCGG
This sequence comes from Mythimna lalbum, assembly GCA_949319445.1. Lineage (NCBI taxonomy): Eukaryota > Metazoa > Arthropoda > Insecta > Lepidoptera > Noctuidae > Mythimna > Mythimna lalbum. Next base: position 18,586,740 of record OX439347.1, on the reverse strand, counting down.
TTATTTTTTTTAATTTAAATTTATTTGTGGGACAATAAACAGCTACAATATAATACTTATAGAAAAAAAACCAGAACAAACGAGTTTATAATATTGCAGCGCACTACAATATTCACATATTTAACGTTAAACATTGCTGGTAGTAAATGCCGCTGGATAAATAAATATATACTATACACTGGCCTATCATAATGTCTAGCAAAGGTAGCCGAATTCCGGGACCACCCAGCTGTTCTTTGTATTTGGTATCAAATCGTTACTATTACAGTTTGTTTAAATCAAAATAATAGTTGATTATCATCATCATCATCATCATTTAAGCCGACAGACGTCCACTGTTGGACATAGGCCTCCCCCAAGCGTCGCCAGAACGATCGATCCTGTGCGTCCCGCATCCATCGGATTCCCGCAACCTTCACCAGGTCGTCGGTCCACCTTGTAGGACCTTGCAGGCCTTCCGACGCTGCTGTTAGTTGATAATACTTTGTACAAATACAATTGAAATAATAAACATGAGTATAACGTTTAATTTACTTTAAAAACTTTAGAAAAAAAAAACAATGTGGACGCATACCTGGATATTCTTTTCCAGTTGGACGGATATTCGGGATATCATAAGAAATACTTTGAGCTCCACTCAACGCGACACAGCTGACGAACAACACAAGTAGTGTGCACATGTTTACGTTTCACACTGTATTGAAAATTTGAGCTTCGAGTTCTTGACCATGTTATGTAACTATTGATGTAGCGGCGCGAACAAGCTGAGTTGTGCGGGTTTTAGAATTTCACCTGTTTAATGTTTTATAAAAACTACATATTTTGGATTTATTTTTATCTGTTGAGAAGCAGACTGTTCAGGCCGGTTGCAGTATTTTTATTTTATTACTAAATACTAAATCAGCGTGTAACGCAGGGAGGGACTTAAATTTCATCTCTTGGAAGACGACCGTAAGTAATCCTTGATATGATCCCAGTGACTGTTGCTAAATGACACATATACATAGATATGACTTTTGGTTTGCAAATATACATCAATATTTTCCTTCATTCTGTAGGCCGAAGATTGTCCTGTAGATCAGATTTGTAGATATTCATACTTATACAGAAACTGTTAAAGGAAAATAGATTAAAAAAAAAAAACATTCAAGCACACACAGTATAGTGAATAACATGTACAGATGAAAAACCCAAGAAGTTTTTTGAATTTACTATTAGGCCGGCTATGCACGAACCGTCCTTGCAGTCAATAGACAACAGCTTGCGTTGTGCTGTGCTGTGTCTGTTCTGTACCGAATAAAAGTATTTCTATTCTATTCTATTCTATTCTAAGCTGTTAGTGTTAACTAAATAATTTGAATTGTATTGATAATAATATTAAATTTTTATTAATTTAAATTGATTTAGTATTAATTTAATTACAATAGGACATTTACAATTTTTATTATTATTATTTACTAGCTGCTGCCTGCGGCTTCGCCGGCGTGATAGCTGAAAATTATCTCAAAGGAACATACTTACGGGATAAAAAGTATGTCCTATGTCCTATTCCAGCACATGGTCTATCCGTGTACCAAGTCTCATCAAAATCGGTTTTGCCATTTAGGCGTGAAGACGTAACAAACACACAAACTCACTTTCGCTTTTATAATATTAGTAAGGATTGGTTTAATATGATGTCAATGGTTCTATATAATTGTAATTACTGAATGTTATTAGTATTTTTTTGGTTGTTTGTTTCTGTGTATTTGTATAGTCATTTGTATCAGTCTATGGGTATCTTACCTGAAATAAATGTTTATTATTATTATGATGACTGCTGCAGGACTGATGATGGAGCAGTTCATGTCAATTACTCCAGCAGTTGGCATGAACTGCTCAACAAGTTACAATTTCAATTCAACAAGCAACAAGGACTTTGAGGAAGAATCACTACTACTGTTACTATTACTCAGACGATGTAGGTATTTTCACTGCGCTACTAACCGCCCAAAGCAGTCTCAACTACCCCAGCAGGTCCATGTATGTGTGTACGTAGAAGACTGCAGGCACAGCTTGAAGCAATCCATCCTGATAGCTTCATGTTGTCTGTGTATAGCCGGCCTTATATTAAAAATGTTTGCTTGCCAGTCCTTCATAACAAAAGTACGTCATTTATATATTTAAGTGTACGTACTTATAGTAGCACCCCACACCACACTCAAAAAATCACACTACCGCCACACCAATAACCAGTGGCGTAGTTAGGTGACCAAGGGCCCTGAGCAATAATAACAAACTGGGACCCCTAAATTGCTTAACACTATATTTAAAAAATCCATACTGTTACTTACTATACTAACATTATAAATGGGAGCCCTGGTCGAGGCCATGGTTCGGAGCGAGGAGGAATGGCAGGCGGTCGCCTCCTTCTGCGAAGCAGTAATGCTTGCAAAGGAGGAGGCCGACCGCATCCGGCAACGGCGCCCTCGCCGCCGTCGCCGCGATTCTGATCCCGATTTCCGGCCACCGTAGACGCGGGCTCGCGGACGGCGAGCCATGGGTAGCTCGCTGTCCGATCGTCCGGTAATGGACCGAGTCCAAGACGTCGACGGCGCGCACTGTTCCCGCGCACCTCAAGGAGTTGTCAGCAGCAGGAGGGGCCCAGCTGGGTTGAAGCCTACTGGGGACAGGGTTGTCCGAAAGCGAGCTCGTGCCCCGGTATGAAGGCTAGAAGGAACGGCGCGGGGTTTTTAGTCAGTAAGAGTCTGACACTGTCTCCCGCTCCACCCAAGAGCGGGTTTCGTCAAAGATGATTTTCCCCGTCGACAAAAAAAAAAAAGTAAAAAAAGTAGCTTATACTAGCTAAAGCTAGTATTTGTATACATATTTTAAAAATATTTAGGCTTTATCAATATATTTAAAAACAATTATATGCATATTTAAAAAATGCAATGCTACTTTATCTATCTTCTATATATATAAAAATGACCCCCGTTTTCCGTTGTCACGACTTGGCATGAAAACGGTTTGACCGATTTGGCTGATTTTTTTTTGTTGTGGTTGTTATTGTGAGGAGAAGGTTCTTATGGAAAAAAAAATAAAAGTTAGGGTAGTGTAGGGTAGAGTACGGTAGAGTAGGGTAGGCTAGAGTTGGGTATAGTAGGGTGAGTAGGGAAGAGCGGGAGCGAAGCCGCGCGGGCAAAAGCTAGTCTATCTATATATATAAAAATGACCCCCGTTTTCCGTTGTCACGACTTGGCATGAAAACGGCTTGACCGATTTGGCTGATTTTTTTTTTGTTGTGATTGTTATCTTGAGGACAAGGTTCTTATGGAAAAAAAATAAGAGTAGGGTAGGGTAGGGTAGTGTAGGGTAGGGTAGGGTAGAGTAGGGTAGGGTAGGGTAGAGTAGGGTAGGGTAGGGTAGAGTAGGGTAGGGTAGGGTAGGGTAGAGTAGAGTAGGTTAGGGTAGGGTAGAGTAGGGTAGAGTAGGGTAGAGTAGGGCAGAGTAGGGTAGAGTTAGGTATAGTAGGGGGAAGAGCGGGAGCAAAGCCGCGCGGGCATAAGCTAGTCTTTTATATAAATACCAAGTTATAAGAAGATTTACAAATGATATGAAGTCATGTTCGTCGTTAATATGATCGGCAACGATATCTTTCACAGCTTAATTACCGAATGTTCATGTGTAGGCTTTTCAACTAATAGATACTACAGTGGTCACATTATCTGATTCACTATCGCTATCAGCAGAAATATTTTCGTAAAATTTATCGTTCATTTATTATTATTATTTTGGAGAAAAGGGGCTATGCATCTCCCATAGTGTAGGAGATGTAGTCACTGCGACCTAAAAGATCTATTGTGACTCGCCACCTTGTTAGAGTAACTCTTTTAGCCGGGAGGCTTCCAGGAAGTCTAGAATACTCCTAGCTTTGAGAGTTTTAATCTCCTCCGGGCGAATAATGTGTCGACCCAGATGGATACTCCGTTTGTGGATAAGGGGCCCACATTCACACAACAGGTGCTTAGGCGTCTCCCTCTCCTGATTACAGTACCTGCAAACATCAGTGTCACTCAGTTTCATGTGAAATTGGTGCCTGTTTAATTTGCAGTGGCCGGTTAAGGCGCGGGCTATCGCACAGATGTTCGTCCTGCTAAGCTCAAGAAGCTCGGCAGTTCGTTTTTGTGAGTAGCCTTCTATAAGAGATTTGGCGTGTAGCAGTCCTGGTTGTAACAACCAGTGCTTTTTTGAATCGCCAAATAGGTTGCCCTTAAGGGTCTGCATGGCCTGGTTCTTTGAGATACCACAGAAAGGTTCTGGTCCTATCTGATGACCCTGAGCCCCAGTCCCTGCAAGTTCGTCGGCTTTTTCATTGCCAGTAATTCCAGAATGACCCGGTACCCATCTCAGAATAACTTTATTCCTTTGCCCCAGGTCATTTAGTTTGTTAACGCAGTCTTTTACCAGTTTCGAATTTATTGTATTCGAGTTCAAGGCGTTAAGAGCTGCCTGGCTATCTGAGTAAATCAGAATTAATTGATTTATGTAGTTTCGTTGACGGTTGGCTTCCGCACATTCTATAATGGCGTATACCTCCGCTTGGAATATGGTGGCATATTTACCCAGATTCAAGCTTTTGCTGAATTTCGGGCTAATGCCAAATATTCCACATCCTACATTCTCACCCATTTTGGATCCGTCTGTAAACCAGATCAGGCTTCCAGCCTTGCAAGTAATGAGGTTGCTTGCCCAATCCTCTCTGCTCGGCAGTTCCACTGTGTAATTTCTTGTGAAGCTACACTGTGGAAGCATGACGTCTGTTGTCATAGCTAGCTGATCGTGTTCAAGCACTGATTCGTGTAGCGATCTCAGTGCTTGAGAGCGCCAGTTTACTTTGCCAGTGCTGTTTATTCTATACATGCCCGCTTTCGCCTCCTTCGCAATTAATAGATGAAGTGGCGGAAGGTTAAGCAGGGCATTTAGAGCAGCTCCTGGGGTTGTAGACATGGCCCCTGTTGATATAATGCATGCAAGTCTCTGCAAACCATTAAGTTTGTTAATGACTGTCACTTGGGATGTTTTCCTCCACCATACTACGCAGGCATACGTTATTATCGGCCTGACTATAGCGGTGTACAACCACAGGGCGATTTTAGGGTTTAGGCCCCATTTCGTCCCTGCTAAGCGACAGCATATTCCTAAAGCTATTTTAGCCTTTTGAATCACATTATTAATGTGAGTGTTCCAGGTCAGTCTCTGGTCGATAGTTACGCCCAGGTACTTGACCTCATTGGAGAATGGTATGCGAGTCCCCTTTACAGTGGGCGTTACAAGTTTGTCCAACTTTCGCTTCCTAGTAAAGGGGACTATTGTTGTTTTACTCGGGTTAACCGATAAATTGTTCTCTGTGCACCATGTGTTTATAACGTTCAGAGATCTTTGCAGTATAGATGATACCGTGCTGTGACAGGGGCCGATAACACAAGCCACCACATCGTCAGCATAACTGTGTACATCTAAGTCTCTTTTAAAGGCTTCAACCAGCAATTGGTCAACAACGAGTAGCCATAGAAGTGGCGATAGAACGCCTCCTTGTGGGCACCCTTTAGTTGTTTTGAAGCTTTTTGTAGTTCCGTGTAAGGTAACACTGATAGTTCTGTTGAGGAGCATGAATTCGATCCAACGAGTAGTTGTCTCGTCAATCCCTTTCGCCTTCATTCCCTTGGAAAGGGCGTCTATGGTGACGTTGTCGAAAGCTCCTTCAATATCAAGGAAAGCACATAGGGCTATCTGTTTATCTTCCAAAGCCCTTTCGATCCTGTCTGTTAGTTCTAACAGAGCAGTTTCTGTGGATTTTCCTTTTTGGTAAGCATGTTGCTTCGGATGCAGAGGGTTAGCCCTTAATGGTCCATCCCTGATGCATTCGTCTATAACCTTTTCCATACTCTTGAGTAGGAAGGAGGTAAGGCTTATTGGTCTGAAGGACTTTGGTTGAGAGTAGTCTTTCTTACCAGCCTTTGGGATAAAACAGACTTTAACTGTAGTCCATTTCTCATGTATATATCCCCAGGCAAAGCTCGCTCTGAAGATTTTGATTAAGATAGGGATGAGTATAGTCTTCCCTTGCTGCAGGAGAGCTGGGAAGATATCGTCATCACCTGCAGACTTAATCGGCTTGAATGAGTCTATAGCCCATTCTACCTTGTTTGGTCTAAAGTACCTCGCCGCTCTTCTCCAGTCTTCATTTGTAGGCCTGGAGAGGCGGATATGAGGTGAATATGGTACGATGATGTCTTGTGCCATCACCGAGCCAGGGAAGTGTGTTGACGCCAAAAGTTTCAGGGTTTCCTCCGCTGATGCAGTGAAGGCACCGTCTGGTTTCTTTAAGAGTCCCAGTTGATTCGTAGGCGATTTGGATAAGACTTTGTGAATTCTGGCTCCTTGAGGGACTTTAGTAATCTCCTCGCAGAACTTCCTCCATGAAAGTCTTTTCGCCTTTCGGATTTCTTTATTATAGGTAGTTAAAGCTTTCCGATACCGATCCCAGTCGTCAGTCGATTTAGCCTTATTGAACAACCTACGTGATTCCTCCCTTAAAACATCGAGCCTTTTGTTCCACCATGTCACTTTTCTGTCCCTCACAGTTCTTAGAGGACAGCTCTCTTGGTAAGAGGCTGTAATGGCTTCAGTAACTTGAGTGACAGCATAGTCCAATGTTTCAGGGGATCGTATGGTTTTAGGGACTTCTAGGAGTCTCTCCTGGAGCTTTCGTCTGTACAAGTCCCAGTCCGTGGTTTTCGCATCCCTAAAAGTGATAGTTCCGCAAATGTTGGATGTATTCAAAGCGAATTCAATAAGTCGATGATCAGACATAGATGGTTCATCACTGACATGCCAATTGGTTATCAGCCTGGCAGTGTGAATAGTAGCGAGAGTTACATCAAGAACTTCCTTCCTCGATTTAGTTACAAAGGTCGGTTTACATCCCTCATTAACTATTTGGAGGCGGTTAGTTAGTACAAAATCATGAAGCAACTCACCTCTATCGTTGATGTCAGTGCTGCCCCAGTTGGTATGGTGGGCGTTGGCGTCACACCCAATGAGAAGCTCGGCATTGTTGGCATAGGCGTACTCTACTACCTTTGCAAGCTCCTCGGATGGGTCGGTTTTCGTCCCGTCCAGGTATGCCGAGCACACGATGAGGCGTCCATTTCCGCTCTTGACATTGACATAAGCTGCAATCAGGTCATCGCTGCACAGGCCTGGTATGCATAAGAAATCAATATTATTATTGAAAAGTATACACGCTCTTGGTTTGACTCCACCGATATGATGAGCGACCTTACCTGCAGAGCCCAGTCCAGACACCGTGTTAGTATTAGCCAGCCACGGTTCCTGGATAAGAGCGATGTGAAGGTTCTTTTGTGTGAAGAGTTTTTCCAGAACAGCCGTGGCTGCTCTGGCGTGATGCAGGTTTATCTGCACCACTTGTGTGTTTATGTGTGTCTGTGTTATGGTGTGTTTGTGTTGCGTTAGTGTTATGTGTTTGTGTGGGTGGGTTAAGCGACGTTATTCGACCTGCTTGGCTTCGAGGCTTTAGGGCAGCCCTGAGGTTTGGCCGATCGGCTCGCCGCTACCGATCGATTGGGACGGTTAGCCCCTTTCGTCGGTGGTGCCCCGAGGGGGTGGTTCCTGACGCCCTGGCCTCCGGGTTTCGGCTTAGCGTTTTGCCGCTTTGCCGTTTTACCAGAGACCCGGTCGCTCGGCCCCGCCTTAGGAGCGTGTTGAGCAGATGGCGAAAACCTTGCGCCAGATTGGCTAGTCCCTGCCACCTGCTCAGCCTTCGCTGGCGTATTATCGCCGCGAATGCGTATTAGGACTTTACGAAAGCCTAATTGCGGCCTGCAGTCTAGTTTGCGCAGGGCTTCTATGGAGGCATCATCGATAGAAAGGGCGGTCGTGATTCCGTCCCCTTCTTTCTTGACGCTCAGCACCTTCCACAATCCAGTCTGCAGGTCGTTTTGTTTTTCCAAGAGATTAAGGGCATCTCTTGGAGTTTTGATGACATCTTCTGTCTTAAAGTGGAGGATCCCAACCTTGGCTTTTGGCAGGTCCTTCTCGTTAATGAGCGAGAGTTCTGCCTCTGGCCACGGCTTTAGTGCCCCCACTTTTTCTTCAAGCCATTTCAGGCTGTAGTCGTTTTTGATTACGACTTGCAGCCATCTTGGCTTGAAAGTGCAACCCTCGATTCGAATTCGGGGGCTTTGGGCATAGGGGCGTTAAGAATCGCCCTCAATATGTCCTTAGAAAGGAGCCCCAATTGCACGTTCGACATGGGCTCTCTATTACGGATTCCCACTCGGATGTTGGTTAGGGCGTCCTTAAAAGACACAACGCTTGTCCCAGGCGGTGGTCCGACCTGAGCTGCGGACGTCTCGTCAGGGATCATTGGAATTGGCCCTGACTTTTCGTCCACACGCGTTGTCTTTTTGGCATGATCTTTCGGCGACTCGTCCTCGGATCGAAATCGTTTTACCGGCCTCTTCCCCGATGACGTATCGGCCACCAGATCAGTCAAAGGAGCACGCGCACTCGCCCACTGCTCCGTGACCAGCTTGTAGGCCTCAATGGAGTCCATACCGCCAGCCTTGAGGCGCCGCAGGCGCTTACGCGCGGCTCCTGGCAACCGTCGTTTCCTGGGGCTAAAGTCAGTTCCCAACGGCACTTCCGAGTCCATCTCAGTAGGCCTCGTGCCATCGTTTGCCGACTCCAGCTCAGGAGGGTTGAGTTCGGTGTCTAAGGTGACTTGGGAGTCTCCCTCAGAACCGAGTAAGAGAGTAGTCAGATCGGGTATTGACCCAATAAGACTACTCGAGGGTTCCGGACGTTCATCATCGTCCTGAGATGTTGTTGTATAAAACTGTGAATCCATACAGTTCCCACGAGTAGCTAGGGAAATAAATAGTCCACCCCGGCAGAGCCCCGCTTGCCCGGGTAAGGCAAAATTTACTACCCCAGGATTGCCATCTCGCTGGGGAGACACCGATAAGAACCAAGCTCCCCCTTGGCCACGCATCCCTGGGCTCGGTACGAATGACACCTTGGATTGGGATTCGCCAGGCGGTTTCGGTTACGTCTAATTCTGATGGAATTAGACCAAAAACGGGGTGGCAACCTCGAGAAGGTGGATCCGCCTGACTTGCCTTGAGGATCTTCACGACTGTAGCGCTCTCCCTCAAGACCCCGCCACCTTATCGCCTCTGAGGGAGGTGATAAGGTAGGCCTGCATCTATACTACCAAGCAAAGCAAAAGCAAAGGATGTCGTTGTGCAACCGCAAAAGCATACATACAGACCCTCCCCAACATCGTATCGTTCATTTAATAAGCGGTTTGTTAATCAAGTTTTAGGGGACCCCTGAGCTTGAGGGCCCCGGGGCACTGCCCCGCCTAGCCCCTTAGTAGCTACGCCACTGTCAACATCACGCTATAAGATCGGTTCAGCTCATAATGATAGAAAATAAACATAAACACTGGTATTATTATGACGTCATTCGCACACACAATCATGGCTCGGTCACACCGGTAAAGGTTATTTTCCTCGTTAGATCGTCTGTGTAAAACCGTAGAACGAAAAAATTTTAACAAACCTTTTCCTCTTATTTTAGCTGTTATTATTTTATTTTTTTTTGGTTTGCAACCAAATAAAATCCTCAAGTCACAATGCGAGAAAAACTTGCAAAAAATTTAAACTGATACCTACACTATTATTATAAAGAGGTAAGTTTTTGTTTTTATTTTTGTAGGAGGTTATCTCTGGAAGTACTGGTCCGATTGCTAAAATTTGTAAGCTGCTTTAGTCGTGAGTAACATAGGTTACTCAGGAATAAAGCATTTATGTACGCAGTATTAAGGCTGCGGTCTTTTAAAAATTAACCCGCGGCAAATTATTAGCGCATCTTTGTAGGTATGCTTTTTTTGAACAAAATAATGAAACAACTTGAAATATTATTATAGCACATATTTAACCATAGTATGAGTAGTAGCCAATTATTTTTTAAGTCAATTTGGGTGTATTATATTTGGTAAATCAAGCGTTAAACATAGCTCTTTCGTGCCAACATCATTTCGACTTATGTTTGTGAGCTTCGTTAATGGCATAATATAATGAATTTACAAATCTTACGAGAAAAACTAAAGCGAAACTAAGCGAAACATTATCATCTTTGAAATGCATTCATGGCTAGTTCTAATTATGTTACATTTTCTTATTTCAGAAGTCACAATTTCATCAAAATTCTCAACATTTGGCTCTTATTAAATGTTTTTTTTTTCACAATAACTAAGCATCGTAGTTACATCATAATTAGATTATTTTGATGATAAAACTTCAATAAAGTAAATAATAAAAAAGTTAAAATCCAAATCACCATAATTTATCAAAAATATTGATTTTAAAAGATGTCCAAAAAATGTGTATAAATTATTTTATATATTATATATATTTAGATGGGGCTTTGAAGGGTGGAACGAAGAAGATAGCAATTAAAAAAACATTAAATGGTTTAGTAGTTTAATCAATTGAACCTTTATAAAACACAGGTACTACATGGAAAGTCAAAAAATATATCGTTCACCACTCTTGACAGATATGCCTAGTATGCCCACTGCGAATTTAGCTTGATTTACTTTCGAAGATCATGTTCAATGTTCAACACACAAAAAACCATAACAGGAAAACGCGATATACCTCAATATCTTGACGGCTCAACTCGTTATGACTTAAGGTGGTGCATCATGACTCACATTTTCACTGTTTTTCATACAACCGCTCATAACTGATTATGACGTTATTACACATTTTTAATTAGATATTTTGGAAACACAGTATCTTGTGGATATTATCTAGGTTTCTAAAGAAACCAATTTCTAAATTTGCGTAAAACTAATCCAGTAAAAACCTCTGAAAATGTCCAATTTTGTATGAACTTTGACACTTCATAATTTGCCTAAAAATTAAAAAAGTCAAAAAAGTAATCCTTTAGAGACCTTTCAAATTTTACTAAGATTTTAAATGACGACAACTTTTTCCAAAAACTTTTAAGTGTTTAAAAAAACAGCTATTTCCTGGAGCAAGTTTTGTGAAATTTTCGAGTAAATCTCGGAATTACCGAATACTAACAGAGTTTCCAGGCGTTTTTTTGCGTTTCCTTTTCGTCAAACATCACGTTGGATTGCATTAAATTAAGTAACAAGCTTTTAAACCATTTTCGATGTTTACGATAAGCGAGTGGAGAAGGACCCTCTTAAGCAGAGGTTCTACCGGTTTTTTAATCAATATAGTTAATATGAAAACATAAACCTTTTAAAGAGCTAGTCGAGATGACACGTTTTACGCGAGATTGGGCAGGCGATGTTATTTGACGAGATTTCTCACCCAAAATTACCTAATGGGGTGACAATTTTACATTCACTTTTTAGCCTTGCAGTAAATGTGATTTTCATTGAAAACAGTTTTAGCTCAGCAGTATGGATGACGACTACATCTTTTTACAAATAAGTTGTAGACTATACTGCCTTATTTTCTTACTTCTTCCTAGGTCGATAGCAATCTAAAATACAGTCTGCTCAGCGGTGCTATTCTCTGAGACAACATCCTTGAGCACAGCTCTGGCCGCAGCGACGAATTGAGGGCGCAGTACATAAAATTAACAACCCAATGTAAGGATTTCTTCACTACGATCAGCACTGCGATCAAGGCGGTTTTCTTTAGAGAATAGCACACCAGGTTGAACAAGGCATTGAAATGGGTGATGCGTGAGCTTGCGGACGATGAGCAATGGGAAGCTCGCCGTCCGGCTGGCCGGTAACCATCCAGATCGAACCCGAGTTGTCGACTGTGCGCAGTGTTCCACGTGCGCCTCAAAGAGGTGCCAACAAAATCGTAGGTGTGCAGCAGGGTCGAAGCCTATCGGGGCTATGAGTTGATTTCCAAAGGGGAAACCCGAGTCCTGGAACGCTAGGTAAAGAAGAAACATAGGTGTGGTTTTAGTCAATACAATTCTAACTCGCCCTCGCGCTCCTCCCTAAAAAGGGAGAAGTTGTTGGATGATTTCCCACTTTAAAAAAAAACTTGAATGGGTGTTAAAGTATTTGCCAACCTAGTGTTAACATCTGCAGGTGTATAAGGACTATGGATATTCAATGAACCTTTATTTATCCTTTATTAATGTCAAAACCTGTTGCACACCCTACAGGATAAACTTGAAATAAAATTGCACAACGAAAAATAAATTATAAGTAAATAGAGTTCCGTACACAACGAAAAAAAAACTTAGACCGACGTACTTTTTTATTTATTTGTAATTTGAAAGACACAATAGCATTGTATAATGTAGAAGCACTTTTTTCAAATTTGTGAATGTGAAGTACCTCCAGGGCATTTTTATTAGGTTACAACTTTTTTTTTTGACTAGCGTGGCACTTGAGAGTTTGTCACTCTCACTCAAATGTCTCGCTGTTGATGGCATTTTGGGTAATTCAGGTACCTTCAAAATGGTTGAATGATGGTTGACGCGTGCCATCACGCGTCATGCTCGTCAACGGGTGCCGTCAGATGAGACTGGTCACCTCTTAGCTGCCAGTGGCTTAATTCAGTTTCTATCTTTTTTTATTTTTTATTTTTATTTTTTTTATTTACATTTTGCTCACATAAATTACATTACAAACACAAGTTGATAATTTTAGTTAGATATTCAAATCACAAAGATGACCAATTAAAATTATAAAACAAAGAAGGAACTTCTGTAATGAATCCATATCAGTAAATTGAAAAATAAGATATTTACCTAACTAATTAAAAAATATAGAAAGAGTTTATCTATAAGGTCATACAACATTTTATCAATAAAAACATATGCATAAAAAATAAATATGCAAAAATAATATCAACATTATATTTGATAAGGAACCCTAAAAATAATATAAACGATGTGAGCACTTGACCCTGGTTGCGTGTGGACCTCAGAACTCGTTGAGCCGTCGAGATGTTCAGGTTCCTTGTGTTGATCTCCTGCTGTGTGGTGCTGTGTGTGGGGTACAAAGCAGGCAAGTACCTTATCTGTTATTACTTTTTCAACACACTTGCTCGAAATCCCGCTCGTATCTCACTGCTTTTAGGCACGCTATTGCCTGTTTTCCGCACTAGTGCAGAAAAGTGCGCGTGCTCTCCCCGCCACAATTTTGTTACATGTATCGTATCGTATCAGGCTGGGCGAGCGTCGATTTCTTTGTAAGCGTATTGAAAAAAGCCATTTGATATACTCGTACGTACAAAGTCACTGCACTTGTTGTTTTCGAACTGTTTCTACCTGTTAATATTATGACAGAAGAACGGCTGTAGGGAGGGTAAGCAAGTTTTAAGGGTTCCGTACCTGAAGGGTGTCAACGGGACCTTACTACTAAGTCTCCGATATCAGTCCGTCCGTCTGTCCGCGAGCTGTATCTCATACCTTGCGTGAGAGTTAGAGTCGAAATTTTCACTGAACGTTTATTTCTATTGCCGCTACAACAAAAAAAAAAAAAAGTTACAAATTAAATACCGTTCCATTACAAGAAACGTTATTTTGACAGCTTACTTTAGCTCGATTTTAATAGTATAACTATTGTAGTACTCAACCCTTCGCGTGCGTCTGACTCGCTCTTGGTCAGTTTTTTTTTTATTAAAACGTCTTTATTTTTATATTAAGTACTCGTTTTATTCTTGTTTATTTAACAACTAAGTATAAAAATGTTGTTATCGTAGTGGTGCTGCCTTGCGTCAAGGTTTGCCCTTCAAATCTCGTCATAAGCGCGACTGCTGAACGGTTTTTCGCCAACTACCAATTGGGTCCGTTCACTAGCTTCTTACGTTTTAAATTATGAGTGTGTTTTCGCGGTCAACGAAAAACAAGAATATGTTCCAGTAAGAAGAAGTATGAATTCTGCACTGTGCAAAATAAGCATTGATATCCAGAGGTATGCCTTCATTGCGGAATAGTAAGGAACCCTGGTGAGGCCGCTTAACTCCCACCAAAATAATTACAACATTCACAAATAGTGTATTTACGACACACATGTAAAATTGGCACACGCACACTAAGAAGAAAGCACCTACACCTAATCAGTTTCTAATAGCACACATAAACAGAATGGGCGGAACATGCACTTGTAAACACGTATCATTCAATGCACAATATCGATAATCGATATCCGTGAAAATAAGTCTGTTACTCCTAGTTATTTGTCGCGACTTGTTAGGAGTAAAATCTAAAGCTTTTTTATTTTTTATTTGTTTATTACTTTACCAATTTTATTATTTATCGTTTATTTCAGGTAAGTATGAATTAACCCATATTATGTAGATAACATTAATAAATTACATGAAATTGTTACAGCATAAAAATAACTAAAATAAATTGTATTATATTAATTATTGAAACATTGATAAAATTATTGAATTAAATTATAAATTAATAAAATAAAAATGATTAAAAAACTTTTAAAATCTTCTTCAAAAAACTTAAAATCTCACTTTGATTTTCGGGTTACCTCATCATCATCATCTTCCTGCCCTTGTTAAATGTTACTTGACGTCAGTGCAACGATTATTTCTTCTATTTTCACCAGGTAACCATCATACTCTTTGTTCACTGCCTTTTCTAATACAACAAATCATATTTTTTTTACCTCTGCCTCACTTTGCATCCATTAGGTACAAATAAAATATCACGATTTTCATTTTTTTTTTATCGTTTATAGGTTTGCGCTTGACCGCTATCTCACCTGATGGAAAGCGACGATGCAGTCCACGATGGAACTCGCTTACCTAGAAGAAACCTGTTCACTCTCGAATCTTTAAAGATTCCCGGGTTGTAGCTATCAGAAAACACAGACTCCGGCAAGGAATTCCACTCCTTAGCTGCACGCACAATGAATGTGTTTTATATAAAGTTATATATGTAACATACACAAACTTTTTTCTTTGTAACTTGTGATTTGCTGTTGTAGTGTGCTGTACTAAATAAACATATAGTTTCTTCTTTAGTAGTTCTTCTCATGCTTAGTTATTTTTCCTTTATCTTCTCTCTTTATCTCTGTATCAGTCTTTCTATCCTTCTATATCTTTGTTTTTAAAATTTACTTGAATATATAACTCAATCATTTTCAGAACTAAACTGTACGGAAAATGAAGTGTGGTCTACCTGCAAGCGATCCTGTCCACCAGAAATATGCCTCGCTCTTGTGACCACATCCAGTTGCAGCTCAAGCATACCGTGTAATACAGGCTGTGTGTGCAAATCTGGCTTTTTAAGAAGATATCCCGGTTTTCCCTGTATACCAATTTGTCAGTGTCCCGAGATAAAGAATTCACCAGAGTGTAGAAGAAATCAGTAGAATTTGTTTTTAGAAAAAAATATTATTTAATTTTGGTCTTGAAACTACTGGCTGACTTATATTTTTTAGTCATGCATGTCTACATTTGAATTGCATAGAAATGACAAGTGGAAGTGCGGAGTCATCTAATACAAGGATTTCCTTGCATAGAAGGTGATCTTCAATAATTTGTATCAAAATGCCTATTGTAATTGAAATTTTTTTTTTATTGATAACTAGAAACCAAAATGTATGAACTAATGACTATATTTTGTAGTTTAAGAAATAATAAAACTTGTTAAAATTTATCGTTGTTTTATTTGTTACATTTTTGTGTTATCATTTCATCATATTCCTTATCCTTACCTCCCATACCGCGATGCTATCTATATGAACGCGAACAAACTCAAAACCCTTTTCCGATTTTCGTAGAGTTTTCACCAATACACAGCAATTGATTTATTAGGATGTGTAAGCCGTGAATTTCAACTATTTCTAAGACGCGTGTGATATGCTAAGGGGGGTCGCTAGGGAAGGTGTAAAAATGAATATCTGTTTTCCTTGGTTACGCTATAATTTGAGAACCAGAGTGACCACCTTTTATAGGCTTCCGAACCTCAAAAAGACAAAAACGGAACCCTTATAGGATTACTTATTTTATGCCTATGGAACCCTTTAGGCAGATAAAAAAAATCTTAAATAATAAAACGACATGAAACTCAACGTAGGCAACTTACAATTTTACTTTTTGACTGGCCTGTTGGTCTAGTGGTTAGTGGCCCTGACCGCTATGCCGGAGGTCGTGGGTTCGATTCCCACCCAGGACAAATGTTTATGCGATGAGCATGATCATTTTTTCTGTGTTTGGGTGTAATTTATTTATAATATGTATGTATTTAGAAATATATAAGTATGTTTGTCAGTAGTCTAGTACCCATAACACAACCCTGCTTAGTTTGGGACTAGACGGCGTTGTGTGACAGTTATATATAAAATAATAATAATAATAATGATTGTTACTCTTTCCCAGATGGAGTTTGCCCCGACAACGAGAGGCTTTCGACATGCATTCAAGCTGAATGCCGAGCTCTAAACTGCACGCAAAAAGACAAGGCAATACCCTGCGTCGATATGGACCCGAAGTTTTGCAAAAATGAATGTGTTTGTCAAAATGGGTATTTGCGAAATCAAGATGGAATCTGTGTACTAGAGGAGAAATGTGAACGTTAGTAGAATAGTGGTATCATCGTCATAATACTCGCTATTTTGTCTATTTACTGCTCCACCTTTGTTTTAATATACATATATTTGTTTTTCCTTTAACGAATTGCTTTTGCAATATTTTTTATTTTTATTATTTAGACTTCAACTGCATTAAATTTGTTCTTAATTTATTTTGTTAACAGTTGTAATTATTTAAATTTTTCCTGCTTTTTTATATAGCCTCTTTTTGGAATGTGAATGTGAGAACACTGTATAATCCACAAACACTTAGATAACTTTCTATTATGTCTTACTTTCTTTTTTTTATTTTGATTAATTTTGTGCCTTTGTGTACAGTGTTGACTGGTCTACACTGTTCTTACATAAATCAATCAATATTGTAATAAACACATTTTTTAAAAGAGTAACCATGGAGTTTCTTGCCGGTTCTTCTCCATAGGGAACGACCAATTTCGAACCGTGCACTAGCTTCTGACGTTTTATAAGTGCCCTATGTGAAATTAAATATTTTGACTTTTTTTGACTTTTATTTGTTAAAGATTATGAACTAAAAACTGGTCCTTTTAGTTATATGAGGGGAAGAGAACTTGTGAAAAGCACAAAATATAACCTTGCACTCTCTAGAAAACGGTCATACTGATAATGACTGAGAACCATCGTGGGAATTATGTTGACATAACATGGGAATCGGTTGGGCACTCTACAATCGCTGCAGTAAGCCCTCTCTTTGAGGAGTTGCTGGAAAGGCTCCACGGTGTCTTTACCATCCGCGTAACTCAACTTAAGAATCCGGTTGCAGCACCAACTACTGGGCCAAATTTAAACCATCCAGAGACCTATTGAAATATACATATAAAATTTACATCCAAACCTGTCAAGCCGTTCAGGAGGAGTTAGGTGACAAACACACGTACAGAAGAATTATACAGGGTTATTTGTAAAACACTGTTAACCTCTCAAGACTATGTCACTGACATCATAAACAACAACTTTTGTTCTATGACTTTTAAAAAATTGCCATATTTTAGTTCACCCAAAAATAAAAATATTTAAATTACCAGTCTAAATATTACGAAGTCTATTCAAAGTAACTGATAATACAATAGCGGAGTATACTTCCATCCCACTTTTTCGCTCGTTATGTTAAGGTCGTACTCCATACAGGAACGAATTTTTGCTATGTAATTTTTATTTTTATTGATTTATGTATTTATTTATTTATCCTCTTTACATCTATCTTTACAGCCCTTATAAGGCCTTATAACCTAATACGACAGTGCAGCTAACAACTATGAGTGAATATGTTACTTCTAGGTAAGCACGCTCCATCGTCGGCCACATCATCACATATCACCAGCTGAGATAGGAAACGAATTAAAAAAAACTCTTTAGCAGCTGCTACACCAGCGTGTAAGTCGAAAGTTTTGTTACGGAAGCATACTATCCAGGCTTACAGTATCCTGACTCGTATTCCAGCCAATGGTCCACTACTTGCGCGTCAAGCTCCGTTTATCTTCCGCGGCTCAGGCAAATTTCGCCTCGGCCGCAATGACAAACTTTCTCCACTTGTAACAAAATGTACTATTTGATTTAATTGTAGAACGGCAATTTCATAGTCGGAAAGATACCGGTTATTTCTTGTTTCAAAGGAAAAATAAAAACACTTGGAAGCGATATAAATGTTTATTTAGGTAATACTTTTTCGAACGATATTTACCATTTCCTAAGGTTATTTATTAAAGACAATCAGGAATGGCCAATACGCTCTTTCGCTCAAGATTATAATTCGTTCAGTAAGAAGTACTTGGTGTTTGGCAAAACAAATGAACACGTGACATGTCAATCATTTTGGTGGGCAATTGTTAGTGCTGATAGAATGCCACTTAGGGCCCTCGCCCATGTTGACTTTTTATAGCGATGTTATAGCGCGTTCTCATCGATACAGTCGCGATGCTGTAGAGCGTTAGTAGCGCGTTGGCATTTTTTCTATAGCGCTTGCAAATGCGACTAACGCGCGTTAGTAACGATGCCATCACGCGACAGCATCGCTACAAAAGTTGTCGTGAGCGAGGGCCCTTAGTCGAGTTTTATAAGTTCTTCTGTAAAATGCTAGGCTTGCTCTTTATCCTGACATTCCGGCGCATTGACCCGCTGGGGACACTTGCAAGTCGGTACACAGGGAGTATCTATATGTTTCCGCAAGTATCCGGGCTTACAAGCACACCCCTTCGTGCAAGGCTCTGCATCGGAACAATCGTAGAAGGCGGAAATTGAGAAGCATACTTCGGGTGGGCAAGATTCCTTGCAGTCTGTGTACACTTCATTTTCCCCACATTTTGGTTCTGAAAAGAGGAAAATAATGTTATCGTTATTAGAGTTAGAGGGGGATGTCATTCAATGATATTCTCACCTAAAAAAAAGGTCTCCTGGTTGGGAAACCATTGGTAAAAAGATTTCCTAGGGGAACCCCCTCCGGGTTGGCCGAATATATCCAGTCGTCTAGGCTTATTACGTAATGTAAGCGGATCAAGAACTCTTCTGAGGTAAATTAAAACTACAAGAAATAAATTCAAATGATAATTTATTGAAAAAAGATGATAGAGGTCACTCAGTTCAATTTACAAAATCTTGTTCGTTCTTGCAGTCTGTAGAATTCCGTTTCTCAGGACACTGACATATCGGTATACAGGGAGTGGGAGGGTCGTCATCCTCCCTCAGATAGCCTGGCTTACAAATACATCCCTGCTCACACGGGTGGTAGGCACATCTGAACGCGACTGTGAGTGAAAAGCATGTTTCAGGTGGGCAAGGCCTCTTGCAGTCGGTTAACACTTCATTTTCCTCACAGGTTGGTTCTGAAAAGAGTTGAAGAGTTTACTTGTGCAGAACTATAATAAAAAGTATTATGACAATCGATCTATCGAATAGTAATTATTACTTAGATGTGTCAGCGTGATTGTCTGGGCTATACCTGCCAGGGGCCATGGAACGAAGAAATACGAGTGGGTTTTAGTCAGTAAAATTGTACATTACTACTATAAACTTATTTTGAATGCGAAAAGTTTGGAGATCCAAAGCAATAGGTAAAGGATACAAGAACCATCGAATCCTGCTTTAACATTGCGTCGGATAATTTTAGTATCTTATGTCGGACAATTTTAGTATCTCGCGTTTTGATAAGTTTAGTATCTTGCGTTGGATATTTTTAGCACCTCGCGCCGAATGTTTCACACCATAACTTCTATAAGGTTTACACACATTTTGTTTAAATTCTTCATGAAGCAAAAAAAAAAAACATAAAACAATACGTATTTTGTCACTCTTTAAACTTACCTGTGGCCAAAGACATTAAACATATACTAGCAATATATTAGTATCTCTTTAAATCTCTTTGCCTGTGGCATCTATGTACCTATCTTGATTGATTTATAGAAATAATAAAAACACTTAAAATTAGTGATATATATGTTTATTTAATACTTCAAATTCTATCTTTACCATCACCTAAAGTCATATTATAATTATAGCAGCCTCTTTAATTATGCAATAAGTATTAGCTAAGACAATGACATGCTTAAAATATTAAAACTTATTTTTTTTTATACATATTTATGGTTCTTAAAGTTATGTTCACGACATTAAATTCAAATCAAAGTCTGAATGAAGGCATGTGTCATTATTTCAGAGAATGCTGCTTTTGGAAACTGGAGACTGGCAAAGGTCATACACTCGTGAAATTTCGGTACTGCATGTACTTTATACATCATTATTTTCATATTCGGTACCTCATCCATTTTGGGCTTCTTGTCAATTGTTACTGCTGATAGATGTCACTTAGTCTCGAGTCTCTTATGCTTCTTTACCAGATGCTGGGAAGGTTTCCTCCACATCCTGACATTCCGGCGCATCCTCATATTCTGGCGCATTTAGCCTCTGGGGACACCTGCACGTCGGTATACAGGGAGAATCCATATTTTTCCGCAAGAATCCGGGCTTGCAAGCACATCCCTTCGTGCAAGGCTCTGCAGCAGAACAATCGTAGAAGGCCACGATTGAGAAGCATACTTCGGGTGGACAAGATTCCTCGCAGTCCATGTATACTTCATTTTCGTCACATTTGAGTTCTGAAAAGAGGATAATAATCCTAACAATACTTGTAAATTTAATAGTATTTCGTCGTGTAGTTCTTTTTTCAAGGGGGGAAATCATGATCTTTTCCGCTCTAGGGCGAAATAAGAGGGTGTGTCAGACTTTTACTGACTAAAATCACACCCATATTCCTTCAATGGCCTTTCTATTCTAGGACCACGGTTAATCTTTTTAGAAGGTTCTAGTAAGCTTGGGCCTTGCTGGATCTGTACAGTTTTGCTGACATGAACTTGAGCAGGCGAGGAACACTACGCTCCGTCGGTGACTCGAGTTTGGTCCGGACGGCTTCGACTGGACGGCGAGCTTCTTATTTATAATAGTCTTAAAAGCCATGGAAAATAAGTAGAAATGAGTAACTTTAAAAAAGACTTATTTTGCATAGCAGGATCGGTACTTCTTACTGGAACTTTTCGTTTTTCACGGAACGCAAAAACACAATAAGGACGTTACTCTTTATTTTAAAATTATAGGTATATTGTTATGTAAGTTGCCGCACATGGGTACATGCCACAGCCACAAACGCCGCCACGAGAAGCTAGAAGCGGCCACAAGTCACTACTGGTGGCCAGTAGCTGCTATTTTTTTTAACCCATAAGCGCAGTATCATCATGGACTCTGGTTTTTTTATGGTGGAAAAATCATACAATGACAACCCCCGCTCTTGGGCAGAGTGGGAGCTAGTGTCAGACTTTTACTGACTAAAAGCCCACCTCGTTCCTTCGTGCCTTTATACCGGGGCTGAGCTTTCTCTCGAAGTTAACCCTGGCCCCAGTAGGCTTAAATGCGCTTGTGGCGTGTGATAGCATTTAGTGGCCGTTGCGGCCCAGAAAAAGCGGGCAGCGGCAATCTGTCTGTAGCGTGTGGCGGCCCCCGGCGTTATCCGTGTGCGGCGATGCTATGCTGTAGGAAATACGTTGGCGGCGTTTTGTGATTGTGGCCAGTAGCCCGTGTGCGGTGATTGGTTTAGTAGTGAATAAGGATTTATTCACCCCATGGTGACTTTATTTAGCAGGGACAGTGACAGGGTGAATAGAGACAAAACATTATACTTTCTATACCTACCAGACAATTAGTTTCAATTCAATTCAATTAGTGACATTTTTTTTTAACCTTTCAATCGGCGTTCACTTAGGGTTTAATGAATTAAATTAAAAATATTTTTCGGGTGTCAAAAAAAATCCGTGACATACGTGCAAGGCCATAAAGGCTCCGTCTCCATCTCAGCATTATATTGCAATATTACATATTATCATATGACAAGTATGTCGTGGTCAGATCTTAGAATCGATCACTTAGTTATATGGCCAACTAACACTGGCCAGATAGTTTTAAACGTTTTGATGATATGTCAATACTCCTTTGGCTATATCATAGATGTAGGATTTTTATGATAATTGAAGGTCCAAAAAGTAAAAAACTAAAACCCGACTACGATATAGAACGACTCTGAAAAAGTATGAAACAAGTTTTTCAGGATGCTGAAATAAACAAGGTAACAGGAAAAACAAGAACAGAATAAAAAGAAACGCCGTAGTCACACGTTATTAAAATTTTTCGGTTGGTGCTTATGTCGCAGGTTTTTCACAAAATTTGGTTTTTGATCAAAAACCTAGGTTTTTGATGAAAAACCGGTAGATGACAAATCTTAAACTCTATTTCATCATAAACCTGTAAAAGTTCAGGTTTTAATAAAAAACCTGAACTAGTTTAGGTTCATGATCAATCCTTCAACGAACCTGTATCGACCAATTAACTGAGTTTGCGTGAAATTGCTTCAAAGATGTCTTTATTTGGAGGTCAAGTTTTTAAGAAATGCTCGTGTGAAAAATCTAAAGTACGCTGCAAGACTAATCGGTGTACATGCAAAAAAAAAATGTTTTATGCAACTCTAGATGTCACAAGTCTACAAACTGTCATAATAAATAATTTATAATAAGAGATTTTAAAAAAAGCAAGCATGTGGTAAACTTTTCTTCATTACATTTTTTTTTTTAATTTGACTCTGTTTAGTCGTATTTAATAGTAACAAAAAATCAGGTAAAATTGAAATATTATCATAATTAGATTAAAAAACGAGAATATTGATTGGATCATGGATGTAAAATTTTGATAAATAAAAAATTGTTTCCTTTCTACTAATTTACTAATGATTGTTTTATTTATTTCATTTAAATTGATTTTGTCATAAAACAAAGCAATTTTGCCTAGAACTTCATCATAAACCTAAACTAGTTTAGGTTTTTGATCAAAAATCTGGACTGTAACAGGTTTATGATGAAATTGAGTCTAAAATTTGTCATCGTCCGGTTTTTCATCAAAAACCTAGGTTTTTGATCATAAACCTAATTTTGTGAAAAACCTGCGACACTTATAACGTGTTACTACGGCGTTTCTTTTTAGAAATAGAAATCATTTATTTGCCAATAATGTAGGTAACGGATAACAAATTTCTTACATTTTTAAATATTTCCAAAATAAACTTTAAAAAATATAAAACTGCCCACACCACCGCCCACCGGTATCGGAAACAGGGTCCAAGCTACCGGCGGTCAGGGCTCCAGAAAACGGAACCTACTAAATATACGAGCTGTCTCCAAGAATACCAAACGCGAGCCTCCTATTTGTTATTACTCTCAAATTTTGCGTTTAGATATTGAAGATTTAAAATTAGTCTATACTTTTAACTATAATAGTAATAACTATTACTTGCCTGCTTTGTACCCCACACACAGGACCACACAGCAGGAAATCAACACAAGGAACCTGAACATCTCGACGTCTCAACGAGTTCTGAGGTCCACACGCAACCAGGGTTCAAGTGCTCACTCGTTTACATTATTTTTAGGGTTCCCTTATCAAATATACTGTTGAAATTACTTTTAAATAATTATTTTATATACGTGTGTAGTTGTACCTGTTGGATAAATTCTATAATATGTATTTTTTTATTAGGAAGGTAAATATTTTATTTTTCATTTCCTTTTGTTATATATGCACTCTTGATCACTGATACGGATTCACAAAAAACTTCTTCTTTCTTTGTTTAATAAATTTTAATTGGGCACCTTTATGATTTACTTAATTTAATTTATTAAACTTAAAGTATCTTATGTAATTATTTTATTATGTTTGTGAAATAATGTGTATAATATAATAAATCCCATAAACATCGTTACATCTGAATTAATTTGATTATTTAGGGCGCGCGTGGAACACTACGCTACGTTGACGACTTGGACTCGATCAGGACGGTTATCGGACAGAGTGGGAACATTGTAAGTCTGACTATGCACAAGCTATGGTCTACTTTAATCCAGACTCTAGTTTTGTGAACGAGTTTAAGTAAGCTTTCCTTCTAATATTTACTGTCAAAATACAGACTTAGAAATAGAGGACTTATTTCTTTCTTCTTTGTTTTCCAGGAAGTCAGGATTGGATTACGGTCTAACCCCTCTCCTAAAGAAGTGGCTTAAGTCCCAGCAGTGGAAAAAATTAAAAGGGTGATTATGCATTATTATGCAGGCCTGATGCGCGGATCTTTATTCCTAGTTAATTATTCAGATGGGAAGAAATTTGAAAGGATCCAGTTACATGGAAAAAAAAAAAACGTTTTGTCTTAAAATAATATAGTACATACGGAACTCGGTATATTATATTATCATCGTCATACAGAATTTTATTTCAAGTTTATCCTGTAGGGCATGGATCAGGTTTTGGCATAAATAAACGAGTACAAGCACTGCATACCTTCAGAACCTGCCCGTAGCCCGTAGATACGCCAGGTAAGTACATACCTTCAATAAACCCATTACGATGCCTTGTTCATGATCGGAACTTAACCTTAGCGGATTGTAATTTATATTGTGATCAGCATGTGGATGGATGGAGGGGGAGAGGGAGACCAAAGAAAAGATGAATGGATTGTGTGCAAGTGATATGAAAGAAAAGGGGGTTAGTGATAGTCAGAGTTAGTGATAGTATATAACACATAATATGATTTAAAAGGAGAGAAAGAAACTCCATGGACACTTCCATGGAGTTTCTTGCGCGTTCTTCTCCATGGAGATCTACGCTTTGGAACGTGCAATTTAGCTAGGTACACTTTCTTTTTTTTTTCCTTTTTTTTTTCTTGGACTGACCGACATTTGACTATTAAATAGTGCCTATATTTGGTCTATTTGAAATAAATGATTTTGTATTTTTGATTTTTGTGACGAGTGACAGGACAGAATGGAAGAAAAAAACGTGTTGCGCCGACGCCAAATAAAACGGGACAAGGGCAGAAAAATGATGATCAGTATGCTGGGTAGTAGAGTGGATAGCAAGAAGTTTATATATTTTTGTATGAAAATACCTCTGAATCATATTTGAACATTGATTATGATAGTAAAAGAATTTATATTTACACTGGTAACCCGCCTCGGTATTGTGTGGTTTTAGAAATCTTTGAAATTTCGGAATTTGTCTAGTACTATCTACTAACTGTTGCCCGTGACTTCGTTCGTGTCATCATCGTTGCAGCCGATATAAGTCCACTGTTGGACATAGGCCTATCGTGTCGCGATAATGAACGATTCTGTGCGTCTCGCATCCATCGGTTTCCCACAACCTTCACCAGGTCATCGGTCCACTTTGTAGGAGGCCTTCTAACGCTGCATCTTCCGGTACGCAGTCGCCACTCCAGAACCTTTCGCCCCCAACGGCCATCTGTTCTGCAAGCAATGTGCCTATGGGCGCAAAACATTATTTGAATATTTTGATGAGATTTAATTTGATCACTTCCCGCTTATTTCTTTTAAATATTACAACATCCGGTTGAATTCATATTAGGATTTCATTTGATCACTTCCTTTCGAATCATTTTAAAATATTACAACATCCTGTTGAATTTATAAAAGGATTTCATTTGATAACTTCCTTTCGAATTATTTAAAATATTACAACATCCTGTTCAATTTATTACAAACTAGCTTTTGCCCGCGCGGCTTCGCTCCCGCTCTTCCCTACTCCACCCTACTATACCCAACTCTACCCTACTCTCCCTACCCTACTCTACCCTACTCTACCCTACTCTACACTACTCTACCCTACTCTACCCTACTCTACCCTACTGTACCCTACCCAACCCTACTCTACACTACTCTACCCTACTCTACCCTACTCTACACTACTCTACCCTACTCTACCCTACTCTACCCTACTCTACCCTACTCTACCCTACTACTCTACCCTACTCTACCCTACCCTACCCTACCCTACCCTACTCTACCCTACTCTACCCTACTCTACCCTACTCTACCCTACTCTACCCTACTCTACCCTACTCTACCCTACCCAACCCTACTCTACACTACTCTACCCTACTCTACCCTACTCTACCCTACTCTACCCTACTCTACCCTACTCTACCCTACTCTACCCTACTCTACCCTACTACTCTACCCTACTCTACCCTACCCTACCCTACTCTACCCTACTCTACCCTACACTACCCTAATTTTTTTTTCCATAAGAACCATCTCCTTACAATAACAATCACAACAAAAAAAAAAACAGCCAAATCGGTCAAGCCGTTTTCATGCCAAGTCGTGACAACGGAAAACGGGGGTCATTTTTATATATATAGATAGATTAAATGACAACTTCCCTTCTAGACAATATTATAACGTCCGGTCGAATTTGTGAGGATTAACTTAACCACTTCCTTTTTATTTCTTTAAAAATATCAGAGCATCCGATCATATTTAAATGAGAATTCACGGTGACGATTTCCGTTATATTTATTTTAAATATTTTTCTACCTTCATAGTGAATTTTTATGCTTGTAAATTTCTCTGTATAAAAACCGATGTAATGTAAAAAGGCACTTTTTCACCGACCATGGAATAAACAACTTGAACTAAAGTGATGTATTTCTTTATTATCATTCTACAACATTTCCTGACGTTACTGTAACTGTGTATTTCGCGTGACGTCGACTCCGATGGCGCTCATGCGCCGACATGCCCATTGCCACTTCATTATCATCATAATCAGCCTTTTAATATTCCCACTGCTAGGACTCAGGCCTCCTCTCTAGGAGAGGGAATGGGCCATAATGCACCACGCGGGCCCAGTGCGGATTGGTGAATGTCACATGTCTTCGAATTTTTGGTTCTAGGACATGCCGGTTTCCTCACGATGTTTTCCTTCACCGTTTTGCCACTTAAGTTTGGCAATTCTTCGTGCTATGTCGGCAACCTTAGTTCTTCTGCGGATATCTTCATTTTAGATTCGATCGCGCAAGGAAACCCCGAGCATACGAGTAGCCCGTTCGCATCAAGTTCGTTAACAGACAGACAGACGCGGAGGGGAATTTTGGCTATAATATAAGTAAACTAGTATAAATGACCGGTTGAACCTTTGGTTATGTCATAACGAGTTGAACCGTCAAGATGTTGAGGTATATTGTGTTTTCTTGTTGTGTTATCTTGTGTGTCGGACATGATCTACGAGTACGTAAGTAAATCAGCCAAACGTCTTTTATAGTCATAATTGCGATTTTTTCTATCAGCTTTGAATTTTTATAGTCAGAGCCTCAAGTCTGCTATTACAATACTGCCCCTGATAGTTAAAAAGACGTATCTAATAAAAAGGTAAAAACGGATAAATAAATGTTTTAATGAATGAAACAGGAAATCAGGCTTTTTTTCCTTGTGTTAAAACCGCACTTTAGAAAGTTAGCAAAATATAAAAATTACAGACAGACGCGCCTTTTTTTCCTGATTCCGGCAATGTATATAACTTAAATCTGGAAAAAATGTTAGATGCGTCTTTTTTACTAACGGCGGCAGAATAGTGTCAGAATGGTATGACCGCATACCTACATAAAATATAGCCTATTTCATTCAAGAATAAAGCAGCTCTATATCGGTGAAAAACTTTTCGCAATCGGACCAGTACTTCCAGAGATTACCTTGTACAAACAAAAAAACAAACTTTACCTCTTTATTATAATGGTGTAGGTCATCAAACGTCTTACTAATTTAAAAACGTGTAACATGGCCTGCTGCTAACAATATTAAGGAATTGCATCACAATATATATTTTGGGAGAGCAGTGGTGGCCGAGTGGTAATGGCCTCGACTTACGAGTTGTAGGTCGCAGGTTCGAACTCAGCCAGGCGCATTATTTTGTGTAATTTATTTCATCACCACTGCTCTCAAAACGGTGAAGGAAAACATCGTGAGGAAACCGGCATGTCCTAGAACCAAAAATTCGAAGACATGTGACATCCACCAACACGCACTGGGCCCGCGTGGTGGATTACGGCCCATTGCCTCGTCTAGAGAGGAGGTCTGAGTCCCAGTAGTGGGAACATTAAAAAGGCTGATGATGATGATGAATTTTTTTATGAAGTCTACTACTTGTGAGATATATTTATCTACAAAAACTATGAATGATTGATACAAAAACATGATGTGAGCAAAAAGTTGGAGGATATCGGTCTGTTGTACTTTCTGAGTTCCATGGTTTTGTACAGATGATATAACGATGGGAAATACTCTTTACCGGTGTGATTGATTCAATTAGAATGTGACGTCATTGTTATATGAATGTTTATGTTTATTTTCAATACTTTGTTAATTAATATCTTGCTCGGAAGGAGCTTGCCACAATCTTCTACGTAACAAGAATGAACTTTAAGTCGACTAGTTTAACTAAAAGGGTGAAGAGAAATTTTGTGACGGAATCGGCATTGTTTTCCTTGGCAAGCTTATAATTTTGACGTCTGTGATATTTACCTAGTCCTTGGACTCACTAAAGGATTAAGGTCCGTTTTCATTTAAAGGGAGTGTACAATTTCCCTAAAAAGTATGAGGAGCCTGCAAGGCAGTTACGATGATAATCAAACGCCAAGCTCAAAACGAGTGATTTTATTTACAATATACAAGCAATCATGAAACCGCGGAAAATCTTAACACCGCCATTCAGGAAATGCTACAACACCGTCTGTCGAGTTGATGTAAACTAATTACAAAAACAAAATAAATGACAGTTCGACTTTTGAATCTTAACAGGGCGAAAATCTTAAATCTCTCCTTGCATTGTAAGCTCAAATTGTCAACTAATTAATCAAGCTTTAAATAGTAACGGCCTGTTCACGACCATGCCGCCATGAGCGTCAGCAATGCGCGGGGCGGCGAGCGGTCAGAACAAAAGTATGAAAATGTTTGAAGCACTCTACGAGACACCCCTCATAGCACCGCGCGCCCGCTTACCGATTACGCACCCCTCGCCGCCCTGCTCGCCGTTTCGCTCACTGCCCCGTTCCCCACTCCGCTCGACGCCCCCCTCACCGCCCCACTAGCCATACCGCTCGCCGCCCCACTAGCTTCCCGCTCGCTGCACCGCTTACGACTAAGACCGGAGTTGGACGGACCCACTTGAACTCCGGGTCATCCGGCTTCAGTAACTATAACTGAACCTTTTTAAAGTCGTCGATCGTCATCGAACTGGGGTGTGTCCAACGCTACCCTTGCCATCAGTTTTACCAGCTACTGGTAGCCGGTAGGACTGGTCCTTCGACAAACATGGCCAAATATTGCCACTTCAGCTTGGTCGACTTACAAAGGCGTCTACAACACTTCATCGCATATCGAGAAACATGAAGCTCAAGATCACGTTTCACATCACTCCGCTGACGGAATGACGTAATTCACCATAGATACCACGTTTAACGGGGGCCATAACGCTATAGGAATTCCAATCGAACGTTTGCAAGTTTATGTGATGGATGTTTTATGAACCCCTAATTCTCTTTTGTTTTCAGAATGTGGAGAAAATGAACAATTGGAATGTGCACACACGTGCCCTCCAGAGACAAACTGCAGGAATCGTTTCGCAGCAACCTGCTGTGTAGAGGCGTATGAGACTTGTAAGCCCGTTTGTGCCTGTAAACTCGGATTTCTAAGAAATGCGGTGGGACAGTGTATTACTTATGAAGAGTGTGGTAAGTAGCTTACTTAAACATCATCGTCATCATTTCAGTTGAAAACCATCTAATGTTAAAGATGGTGACTTCAAGATTAGAGTGAATATGTTATTAATAAACTAGTGCGTCTCACCATCGACGATAGCATCACTGCTTACCATCAGGTGGGATCGCAGTCAAGCACTAGTTTATATCAATTAAAAAAAAGATTGGCCTCTCCAAGTGTCGCCACAACGTTCAGTGTTTATCCATCGGATTCCCGCAAATGCCACCAGGTCATCAGTCTATCTTGTGGGAGGTTCCATCTCATCCACCACTATATCTTCCGGTACGCGGTCGCTGCTCTAGAATGTTTCGACCTCATCGTGCACGGCCGACTGAGTCTTAAATTTAGTTTTTTTTTTTAAATATATTCCACAACTATCACACAACGCCGTCTAGTCCCAAGCTAAGCAGAGCTTGTGTTATGGGTACTAGACATCTGATAAACATCATCATCTTCCTGCCCTTGTCCCGTTTTATTTGGGGTCGGCGCAACACGTTTTTTTCTTCCATTCTGTCCTGTCACTCGTCACGCTATCACTAACTCCCTTTTCTTTCATATCACTTCTCACACAATCCATCCATTTTTTCTTTGGCCTCCCTCTTTGGCCTCCCAGGCCCCCCTAGACAACTGATAAACATGCTTATATATTTCTAAATACATACATATTATAGATAAGATGCTGCTACCTAGTGAACTTCATTTCAGCTAACCCTCATTCCCGTTTAATACTATTATTTATCAAAATAATTTGCTTTTTCAGAAATGTGTGATCGCGAGAATGAATACTTCGAATGCGGCAGTGCCTGCGACAACGAGTGTGCCACACTTGGCGTGCAGAACAAGACCAACTGTCCCATTCAGAACATTGTCTGCAATCGTAAATGCTACTGTGAAGATGGATTCGCAAGAGATGATAAAGGAAAATGTGTACCAGTTGAGCAATGCCGTAAGTCTGTGTTTCGATCCAGAGCGGAGCCATTCGAGCTATATCTACTAATAAACATACTACTAAAATTTGTGTATCAGTCATTTAAAATAGTTGTATAGAAGTTTATACGATGTCTGTATAAGACTACAAGTTAAGTAAAGATAAGGGGCGCCAAAGTCCTACCCATACGCACAAAGCGTTTTGGGAACACATTTACTGTGCGTACAGCCAAGGAGTGGATTTCCCTGCCGGAATCTGTGTTTCCTGATAGCTACAGCTTGGGGGACTTTAAGTCAAGAGTGAATAGGTTACTTCTAGGCAAGCGTGCTCCATCGTTGACCACATCGTCGCTTACCATCAGGTGAGATGGTGGTCAAACGCGAGCCTATCAATAATAATAAAAAAAAGTCATATTTCTGAAAACAGTAAATGTTAGCTACAATAAAAAAATTGGCAATTTGGAAAAGTCTTGGAGACTCCATTCGGGAATTGTAGTTTGCACGGAACTTTGGCACGGCATTTGCCCAGTTTTTTTAGCTAGAAAATCACCTAACGAGACTAGGTAGATTGTTCTATTCTTTCGTAGCCACCAAAACAGTAGATGGCAGTTCGTCGGATGCAACTGAAGACGTAGCCCGTGTGCAGAGCTACACTGACTCAGCAGGTAATTATGTGCCGAGGTTGGATGTTTTAGAGATGATACTGTAATTTCCTAATGTGTTGCTTATTGGGTTTTCCGTTTCAAATCTCTCAGTAGCAGCCAGGAGAATTTGTACCCGGTTGATGGCTATAGGCTCGATCCCTTATGAAAGAAAGAAAAAAAAATTTTTTTTTGACTCGCACAGGACAAACAATAAAATAAAAAGTAAATAATCTCTATAGTTACCTAGGTATAGAACATAAAAAAGAACTGTGCGGGACCATAAAGGCTTTATGTCAGCATTGTGCTTCGATATTTAAATAACTTGACACTGGTAATGCGTGAGCCGAGTAAAAAAATAACAGTTTTTTTTTTGGGTATCTACGCCGAGATATTAGGAAAAGGTCAATGTACTTTATTCCAAATGTATCCAGTGCCTACCATTTTCGATGGATATTATTAACATTGTTCACAGTCACAGGTCACAGTCACAGGTCACAGTCTTAACATAGTTCCTGGTAACCATTCCACATAAGATACCCAAAACCGTAGCTTTATATATTTGTTTTCTTTTCCATGTATCGCAAATCGCAACAGTTTTCCACCAACCGAAGGGTGCACTAGCATAGCGCGTTCAGTGATAATAATCATTATCGATTAGTACCATGTTCCACAAAAATTATTTCAAGGGCCTCTGCTATCTGGCTTCGGCCCCTCGTATGTCTATCAAAGGTCCAGGACTCCAGGGTTCTAAGATATATTACCTACTACCCATAATAATAATCATTTTATTGCAGCTAGCAGTACCCATATCACAAATATGTGTTACGACTTTGTTTATAATTACAATTCATTTTCCAGAGCCGATCTGTAAAGGAGAAAATGAAGTGTTCACCAACTGCAAGAAGTCCTGCCCACCAAACATCTGCCTATCTATCGCGGCTTCGTTTCAGGTGTGACAGTAAAGAACCATGCAAGAAAGGATGCGTATGCAAGCCAGGATATCTGAGAGAACACGACGACTCTCCCTGCATACCGACATGTCAATGTAATGAGATGAAGAATTCCCCAGACTGTCAGAACTAGGGCATTGTTACCAAAGAATAGAATCGGTGTTAACGTTTAATTTGTCTCTGCATCAACCAAAGTTTACCCCCCCCTTACTGCACTCGGGCCACCGGCCCCAACCACAAAACGCCGCCACTATTATATTTCGTGTAGTTTTCATACATTATCGACTCACACGCTGCCACACGCTACAAATCGTCGCTGCTCTCTTCTTGCCATAAAATGCCACCACACCACGCCATTCGCGTAATTATACCTTCTTTATGATACTTGCCGCGTGTGTTACCCTTACTGGACTCGGGCCAACGGCCACAACCACAAAATGCCGACACTATTATGTTTCGTGTAGTTTTCATACATTATGGATTCACACGCTACAAATCATCGCTGCTCTCGTCTTGTAGCCCACACCGGCCACTAAACGCTGACATGAAATGCCACCCACCAACCACTATTCGCGCAATTATATTTAAATTCTTCAAGGGTTCATTTTGCGAGCAAGTGTTAAAACAAGTAGCAGCTATCGGCCAGAAGTGGGTGTCGCGCGCTTCAGCCAGCTTTTGTGGCCGCTTCTAGCTTCTCGTGGTGGCGTGGTGTAGTTATCGAGTGTGGTACGTATGCGTCCTTGCAATAAGTTTGCCTCTGTACTTGTGTACATAAAGAATTAAATAAATTAAAGCTATCATACATTGAAACCCGTGCTAGATGCCAGAACGCAAGATGTGAATTGAAAATTTTAGGCGCGTAGGTTCCTCGTTATGCAAAAAGGAGTTCAAGTTACAGTTTTTTTCTATATTTTTAAAATCATACACTTTGTAACACAGACATATTAAGTACACAGAAAGTGTCATAAAAATAAAACTATAAAATTTATGCTCATTTCAAAGGACCCGTAAAAAAATAAGATACCGTGTGAAAAGGGAAAATACATAATATTACAAAATAAAATTGTTCTATTTAAATCAATGCTCAATTTAACATACAAACATAAGAAAATATTTTCAATTATACATGTTATTAAAATAAATAAAACAATAATATTATTTATATTAAGTTACTTAAATGATAATATTTAGTTTTATATTATAGGTATATCATAAGCGTAAATCAATGTTGAAATCAGTATATCTATTAATAAAAACATTATCTAATTATTGACAGCAAATATATAGCGTTACAACAACTTCTTTTTTATTTTCTATTATCTAAATCTGGACTGATATTGTATAAGAAGAAGAATCTTTGATTTCTTTGGCCATATTGTCAGAAAGAGAGGTAGTAACTTGGATAATTTACTGCTGACCGGAAAAGTAGATGGGAAAAGATCCAGACAGGAATGTCCAATACGTTGGTCGAGACGAAAGCCGTGCCCCTCCGGGGATCACAGTCTGCGACGCCATCCACATAACCAAAGATGGCGAAATATAGTCCACAAAAAGTTATTCGTCGAGGTTACGACCCTCAGCATTGATCTCGATTGTTATGTCATTAATTTAATCCATATCATCAATGTAACGTATAGGTAGTTGAAAGTTTATTATAATAGTACGAGTAGAATAGAATAGAATAGAATAGAATAGCATTTATTCGGAGCAAGCTACACAAAATACCACAACATAAAAAATAATAAAAACAACAAGAAAAAAAAAAGAGTACAGAAATACAATACAGTTGCATTAAATGTGCCTGAACCGAAAGGGCCACCAACTCAGCAATTGCTGGGCGTCAAACACCCAGCGCTGATTTAAATAATAGTTCACATAGATTTTTTTTCTGGTGGAAAAATCTAGAAATATTTGAAATTCTAGTCTTTTATCTATTATATTATACATGTACCTAAACCTTTCTCACGAATCACTCTGTATATTGATAAAAATTGCTTGAAAATCCATTCAGTAGTTTTTGAGTTTATCGCGAACAGACAGACAGACGCGGTAGAGACTATAATATAATACAAGTATGTCTACATACACAAATTAATCTAGTATAAATGACCGGTTGAACCATTGCCTATGTCATAACGAGTTAAACCGTCAAGATGTTGAGGTATATCGTGTTTTCCTGTTGTGTTATCTTGTGTGTCGGACATGATCTACGTAAGTAAATCAGACAAATTTACATCTTTTATAGTTATAAATTTGTGATTGTACTTTTTTATCAATTGTGATTGTTTTTTTTTATCAATTGTGATTGTTTTTTTTTAACAATTGATATTAAGTACTAGCTTTTGCCCGCGCGGCTTCGCTCCCGCCCGTCTCTACTCCACACTACTATACCCAACTCTGTTCTACTCTGCCCTACTCTACCCTACTCTACTCTACCCAACTCTACCCTACTCTACCCTACTCTACCCTACTCTACCCTACTCTACCCTACTCTACCCTACTCTACCCTACTCTACCCTACTCTACCCTACTCTACCCTACTCTACCCTACTCTACCCTACTCTACCCTACTCTACCCTACTACTCTACCCTACTCTACCCTACCCTACCCTACTCTACCCTACTCTACCCTACTCTACCCTACTCTACCCTACTCTACCCTACTCTACCCTACTCTACCCTACTCTACCCTACTCTACCCTACACTACTCTAATTTTTTTTTCCATAAGAACCTTCTCCTCACAATAACAATCACAACAAAAAAAAAATCAGCCAAATCGGTCAAGCCGTTTTCATGCCAAGTCGTGACAACGGAAAACGGGGGTCATTTTTATATATATAGATTCACGGGGCATGCATGCTAGAGCCGATACCTGCCTTATTGACGGTCCTGGGACGCAACTAAAGGAACGCAAGCGGGTTTTATTCAGTACAAGTGATACTTCCTCTTGCTCCAACCATAGCTAGACAAGTTATTTGATGAAGGTCAAATATAATATTACAAGGACACTTAAATATCCAATTTGCTGAGTATCGCTGTTAAATGTAGTAATCAATTATTAACACTGATGATCATATTATAGTACCGGTGTTTAATAAACAGGCCCAATTAAGTTACGTCACTAGATACCAAATCGATTCGTTTTCTTTAAATAATTTCTTACTTTTGCCAGCGGCTTTACCTGTGAGAGAATATCGGAAATTCGTAAGATATTATGTTAATTATCGGTTCTGCTTTGTCCTGTCATCTGACCCTCCTACATTTGTTGATATTCTTAATTTAAAAACGGAAATAAAGACATAAAGCTGTCTTGTATCGACATGTATCGTGATCCTTTGCATGATCTAGTAATGAAAAGCAGTTCATCGTTTGTTTTGCGGGTACGTACAGATATTAGGAAAAGGTCAATGTACTTATTCCACGGTTATCTGACGCCTTCTTTTGTTTTGTAACCTTGTGAGATCTATTTGATAACAAACAACAATAAATAATTGAAGCAAAAACACGTGAAAAAAATAGGAGTACATCAGTCTGTTGTGATTTCCACGTTCCATGGTTTTGTACAGACGATCTTATGATGGGAAATACCCTTTACCGGCGTGGCGGGGCCAATTAGAATGTGACGTCATTGTTTTATGAATGTTTTATTTATTTATTTTACTATTTATGTACACATAAAAATAACAAAAAAGTAATACATAAGAGATATTAGTACAAAGGTACTTACTGCTTATTTCCAAAGAAATTTCTTCCAGCAGGCCTGCGAAAGGAGAAATGAAAAAGAAATGTAGACAATTAATGTGTATAATTTTATGTTTATTTTCAATTGCTTAGTTATTAATATTTTGCTCGGAAGAAGCTCGCGATAATCTTCTATGTCCAAGAGAGTAAGTTAAAGCACAAAATATATAGGTACAGTAGTCAATCTACATACAAAGCGCGCTCGAGCAACGCACACATAGACACCGCTTACGGACACGATATCTCGGCTCAACCAACCGGTCGCACTCTCAAAAAAAGGACACCAGGTTTAACGGGGACCACAACGCTTTGGAAATTCCAATTCAACGTTTATAATGTTTTATAAAACCCTAATTCTTAAAACTTTTCTTTTCAGAATGTGGTCATAAAGAACAATTGGATTGTGTTCAGCCATGCCCTCCTGAGGTAACATGCAAAAATCGTTTCTTAGCAACTAGCTGTGTAGAAACATATGAGCCTTGCAAGCCCTTTTGTTCCTGCAAACCAGGACTCCTAAGAAATGCAGTTGGAGAATGTATTACTTATGAAGAGTGTGGTAAGTAGCTTACCTAAACATCATCGTCATCATTTCAGTTAAAAGATGTCTAATGTTGAATATTATGTCTTCGAGGCTAGAGTGAATGCTCTTAATAGATTAGTGCGCCTTACCATCAACGATTGCAGTACTGCTTGCCATCAGGCAGTCAAGTACTAGGTTATAACAATTAAAAAAAAGTTTGGCCTCCCCAAGTTGGCCACAATGACCGGTCTAGTGTCCTTCCATCGGCTTCCCGCGACTGTCACCAGGTCATCGATCTACTTTAGGAGGTCTTCTAACTCTACGTCTTTTGGTACGCGGTCACTACTCCAGAATCTTTCGACTTCATCGACCATCTGTTCTACAGGCAATGTGCACAACCCACTGCCTTTTAATTTTAAGTTTGACGAGTCTTCGTGCTATATCGGTAACCTTGGTTTTCCTGTAGATATCTTCATTCTTGATTCGATCCCACAAGGAAATTCCGAGCATAGCCCTCTCTGTTGCGATGTGGGGGACTTTAAGTCTTCAGATATAAGTCGTGAAAAGGGGAGGAAGGAGGCGACACTTTGGCTCCACTTGAAATAAATTTAACTAATGTTTAAACAAGCGCTTTGACACATACGTGTACCTGATACCTGTAACCATATGTGACAC
The DNA here is from genome assembly GCA_949319445.1 of Mythimna lalbum. NCBI lineage: Eukaryota > Metazoa > Arthropoda > Insecta > Lepidoptera > Noctuidae > Mythimna > Mythimna lalbum. Next base: position 18,549,494 of record OX439347.1, on the reverse strand, counting down.
ACCTGCCAATTCGGGCGCGTCGGTCGCCATACATTTTATATGGAAACTATACTTGTAGAGCTACACTTGATCCACGCAACGCGACGCCACACGACGTCGTTCTACATACACATCAGGCGTGTTACATGTATGCGTCGGTCTAATGTAGTTCTAGTTGTATTCCCCTTTAATGGTATTACTTACTACTTCCTCAAAAGTCAAAACAATTTGCATTTTCAGAAATGTGTGATCGCGAGAATGAATACTTCGAATGCGGCAGTGCCTGCGACAACGAGTGTGCCACACTTGGCATGCAGAACAAGACCAACTGTCCCATTCAGAACATTGTCTGCAATCGTAAATGCTACTGTGAAGATGGATTCGCAAGAGATGATAAAGGAAAATGTGTGCCTGTTGAGCAATGCCGTAAGTCCGTGTTTCGACCCAGCGGAGCCATTCGAGCTATACCCTATTCACGTTAAGAATATACATTTTTTTACTGTCTGTACAGTCGAATTTAACGTAGGCATAAAGATGGCATTAAAAGCCAAAAAGTGGTTACCATATTACTGCAGCCGCCATTTGTCATGCCATCAACGTATTTATAATAGATCCGAGGACACCTCAGATTATTAACTTGAAATACATGAAAATAATATTAATCGTAACTTGTACCAATGTAAACCTTTCGATTCATGTATTAAATCCAAGGGATCATTAAGTGTATGTACATAACTACATACATTACCAATTAATTAAATGAATGTTCTATTAATTCGTAGCCACGAAAAAAGTTGAAGGCAGTTCGTCTGATGCACCTGAAGACGTCGCTCGTGTGCGTCGCTACACTGACTCGGCAGGTAATTATTCGCCGCGGTTGGATTTTTTAGAGATAATGCTGTAATTTCCTAATGTTTTGCTTATTGGGTTTTCCATTTCAAATTTCTCAGTAGCAGCCAAGACAAATTTACAACAAATTTTTAATTAGTACAAATATTTAAAGGACTTATAAGAAAATGTCTCGTTATTATTTAAGTGAAGTCTCAAAAAATAATATGCATAAACAAAGAAGTTATTTGATTTTGTTTACATCCCATAATTAAATCTATTTTGTAACCTACTTATTTAAATTGTTATTCCAAAATTAACTTCAAACAAAAAAACATAAAAAATGTGCAGTTACTGCACATATTTGATGTTTTTTTTTTATAGTCCGTTCGCATGTTATATTATTATACCAGTTCGAAAGGGGGACCTGTTATTAGGCATAGTTTACTAAAAAGCACTTACTCTGTTACATACTTAGTGTATCGCTGTTGGCTACCCATATCACAAAATAATTTGTGTTCTGCATTTTCCAGAGCCAATCTGTAAAGGTGAAAATGAAGTGTTTACCGACTGCAAGAAGTCTTGTCCACCAAACACCTGCCTATCCATCGTGGCTCGGTTCAAGTGTGACAGCAAAGAACCATGCAAAAGGGGCTGTATGTGCAAGCCAGGATACCTGAGACAACACGACGACTCTCCCTGCATACCGATATGTCAATGTGACGAGATGAAGAATTCTCCAGACTGTCAGAACTAGGGCATTGTTACTAAAGAATAGAATTAATGTTAATGTTTAATTTGTCTCTGCATCACCCAAAGGCTGACTGCCTAAGGGTGACCGCACTCAGGCTACCGGCCATTACTTATTACCCCCGCATTGCCGTGCTCCCTTCATCATCATCATCATCAGCCTTTTTAATGTTTCCACTGCTGGGACTCAGGCCTCCTCTCTAGGAGAGGGAATGGGCCGTAATTCACCACGCGGGCCCAGTGCGGGTTGGTGAATGTCACACGTCTTCAAATTTTTGGTATTTTTGGCCGTGCTCCCTTTTTTTTTGTCGACGGGGAAAATCATCTTTGACAAAACCCGCTCTTGGGTGGAGCGGGAGATAGTGTCAGACTCTTACTGACTAAAAACTCCGCGCCGTTCCTTTTAGCCTTCATACTGGGCCACGAGCTCCCTTTCGGACAACCCTGTCCCCAGTAGGCTTCGACCCAGCTGGGCCCCTCCTGCTGCTGACAACTCTTTGAGGCGCGCGGGAACAGTGCGCGCCGCCGACGTCTTGGACTCGGTCCATTACCGGACGATCGGACAGCGAGCTACCCATGGCTCGCCGTCCGCGAGCCCGCGTCTACGGTAGCCGGAAATCGGGATCGAAATCCCGGCGACGGCGGCGAGGGCGCCGTTGCCTGATGCAGTCGGCCTCCTCCTTTGCAAGCATTACTGCTTCGCAGAAGGAGGCGACCGCCTGCCATTCCTCCTCGCTCCGGACCATGGCCTCGACCAGGGCCCGGCGCGGGAGGTCTCCGCCGCCGATCGCCCTCACGAGGGCACGGCGATGCTCCGCCCAGGCATGGCACACCTCAACGGTGTGCTCCACCATGTCCTCCGGGCGTTGCGCACAGTGGCGACACCCGGGCGTCTCTTCCGCTTGAATCCGATGCAGGAACCTCCCGAACTTGCCATATCCGGTGAGGACCTGCGTAATGCGGAAGGTAAGGACGCCGTGAGGTCTTTCCAGCCACGCCTCAAAGAGGAGACTTACCGCCATAATCGTGGCGTGCCCAGCACTGGGTTGCGATAGCCGTTGACGCCATTTCACCATGAGATCCCGCCGGAGCTTTGTCCGCCATGCCTTGACATGTTGCGGCAGTGGACTTTCACCCCGGCGTTGCATCTCCACGCGCATATCGTGCATGTGTGCAAGGACTGTTGCCTCCAGATCCCACGGTGGTAGGCCAGCCAGAAGGCTCGCCGCTTCGCGGGAGATCGTGCGGTAACCCCGCACCATCCGTATTGCCATGACCATCTGGCAGGCGTTCAGTATGGACGCCGGTCGCTTTGCCAGCGACGGCGCCCACACCGGCGTCCCGTTGGCCGTGCTCCCTAATGAAACAATATTATTTATATTAAGTTACTTAAATAATAACAATATATAGTTATATAAGTATATCACGCGCAAAATCGTAAATAATGTTGATGAAATGAGTCTGTTAATTAAAACATTATTAAATTATAGAAGCAAATATACAATGATGCTACCACTTCTTGTTTTATGTTCCATCCAATTTCCTTCCCTTAGGAGACTGGGCACGCTATAATTATGGCGGTAAGTCCATTCTTTGAGGAGTAGCTAGAAAGACCTCACAGTGTCCTGAGCTTCCGCATGGCGCAAGTTCTTCCCGCACATGGTCAGTTCGGGAGGTTCTCGCACCGGATTCGTGCGGAGGTGACACCCGGCTATCACCACTGTGCATACTGCACTCGGCAGAGGAGATTTTCTGGTTGACCACCGCCATGTCCTCGTGGGGCGATCGGCGACAACGATCTCTCGCACTGGACCTTGGTACATGGGCCGATTAGATAAGGAGTGGCAGGCGGTCGCCTCCTTTTGCGAAGTGGTAATGGAGGAATGGATGCAGCGGCCCTCCCGCCCAAGGCGCTTTTGTTATCCCGATCCTAAATTCCGGCTACCGTAGGGTAGCTCGCCGTCCGACCGTCCAGTAACCGTCGACGGCTCGCATTGTTCCTGCGCGCCTCAGGGAATTGTCAGCAACAGCAGGGGTTCAGCTGGGTCGAAGCCTACTGGGCCAGGGTTAGTTTCGAAAGGTAAGCTAAGCCCCGGTATGAAAGAACAGGGTAGGTTTTTAGTCAGTAAAAGTCTACACTATCTCCTGCTCCGCCCAAGAGCGGGGAATTTCATTAAATGATTTTCCCACCAAAAAAAACATCTTAAATTATCGGTGTTTCTCTACTATATTATGCATGTATTATGCATGTAAATCTTCTCCCTGAATCATTCTATTAATTAAAATAGCATTTAGATGCGTTGCTTAGTTTGAAAGATCTAAGAATACATAATGACATAGGGACAGACAGCGGGAAGCTACTTTGTTTTATACTAATACATGCATAATATCACTTATGTAGTGATATTATGCATGTATTATTAACCAAAACCTTCCTCAGGAATCACTCTGTCTATTGATGAAAACCACTAGAAAATCCACTCAGTAGTTTTTGAGTTTGTCGCGAACAGACAAACAGGCGCGGTGGAGACCTCTGCCTTTATACAAGTTTGCATTTACATACATAAAATTAAACTAGTATAAATGACCGGTTGAACCTCTGCTTATGTCATAACGAGTTGAACCGTCAAGATGTTGAGGTATATCGTGTTTTCTTGTTGTGTTATCTTGTGTGTCGGACATGATCTACGTAAGTAAATCAGACAAACATCTTTTAGTTATAAATTGAGATTGTTTTTTATCAATTGTGATTGTTTTTTTTTCAATTTGATTGTTATTTTTATCAGTTGTGATTGTTTTTGAACATTCATTGTCAGTAAGAGTCAGGTTAAATGTCACTTGCGCCACGTGCGTTTCAAGAAGCTTTTTTGTCAATTGGGATTGTTTTTTTTTTCAATGTGATTGTTATTTTTATCAGTTGTGATTGTTTTTGAACATTCATTGTTAGTAAGAGTCAGGTTAAATGTCACTTGCGCCACGTGCGTTTCAAAAAGCTTTTTTGTCAATTGGGATTGTTTTTTTTTTCAATGTGATTGTTATTTTTATCAGTTGTGATTGTTTTTGAACATTCACTGTTAGTAAGAGTCAGGTTAAATGTCACTTGCGCCACGTGCGTTTCAAAAAGCTTTTTTGTCAATTGTGATTGTTTTTTTTCAATGTGATTGTTATTTTTATCAGTTGTGATTGTTTTTGAACATTCATTGTCAGTAAGAGTCAGGTTAAATGTCACTTGCGCCACGTGCGTTTCAAAAAGCTTTTTTGTCAATTGGGTTTGTTTTTTTCCAATGTGATTGTTATTTTTAACCGACTTCGAAAAGGAGGAGGTTCTATGTTCGGCTGAATGTATGTTTTTATTTTTTTATCAGTTGTGATTGTTTTTGAACATTCATTGTTAGTTGTGTTAAATGTCACTTGCGCGACGTGCGTTTCAAAAAGCTGTCAGTGATTGGGTCTACCGTAGTAGACCCCATCACCAATAGTCAATAGCCAATGCCTGCCTGATTACCGGCCCTAGATCTTAAGTCACATATAAAGAAACGCAAGCAGGTTTTGTTCAGTAAAAGTGACACTTCTTCTCGCTTCATCCAAAATTGGGAAAGTTATTTGGCTCCGAACCGCAAAAAAGGGTAAATGTCACTCGAATTTTCAATTTAGTGAATAGTGTTGTCAAAAATAGTTTGCACGGCTGGTGCAGACGTTGAAAGATCATCGAGGCATCAGCCTTAGTAGACCCTTAGTAGGCCTGATTGCAGGTCCAGGAACGTAAGAGGTAACTAAAGAAACGCAAGCGGGTTTTAATTAGTACAAGTTATTCTCCTTCTTTTTTCACCCAGAAGACATGACATTAAACCCAATAAAGGGTTACATGTTACTTGACATTTGAATTTCCAATTTGCTGAGAATTGCTGTCAAAAGTAGTGATCAATTATTTATACACTGATGATTATACAGTACCGGTTTTTAATAAACAGGCCCAATTGAGGTACATCAATAGGTACCGCACAAAGAATATATAAAATCTTTGGTACCGCATTGATTCGTGTTTTTTAATGTTTTTTTTTTATTTCTGCCAGCGGCTTTACCTGCGAGAATATCGGAAATTATTCTAAATTCAAATATTTTATTATGGGCCAATTCATAAGAGGTTTTGTTAGTTACCGGTTCTGCTATGTCCCACCACTGAGAACATACAAAGTTCTCATTAGTACTTCGGTACACATTGTTAATAAGAATTTTGTATGTTCTCAAAACGAATAAACGATTATCCGTTTATTAGCTCATCATATTAAAACCGTTTGCTGTAAACCACTAGTTATATAACTTTGTGAGTTGTATTTGATTAAAACCAACAATGAAAATGATTGAGACAAAAACATAATAGTAAAAAAAAAAACAGGAGGACAACAGTCTGTTGTGAATTCCGCGTTTTACGGTTTTGTACAGACGATCTAACGAGAGGAAATACCCTTTGCCGGTGTGACTGTGCCAATATTATAGTGTTGTCATGGTGATAACAATGTTTGTGTTTATTTATTTATCTTGTTTGGACGGAGGTCGCGATAATCTTCGGTGCCCAAGAAAGCACGTTAAGGCCGGACGAACACATTCGGTTTCCGGATTAGGTTTCCCGATCAGGAATTCAGGATTCGGAAACCTAAATACTCTTCTTTCATACAAAATGTTTAGAAAACACGTTCTTACTTTTTCCGGACGGAAAAAAACCTGATATCCGTTTCGAAATTTTCCGATTTTTAATCCCGAATCTGAATTACTGATCGGAAAACCTAATCCGGAAACCGAATGTGTGCGTCTGGCCTTAATCCGACTAACGTTAGTCCCTACTGTTATTTGACACTAGCTTCTGCCCGCGACTTCGTCCGCGGAAAATTTCTTGTTTTAAAATAAGATTACACTCGATTAGACGACGCGCACGTTCAGCGCTAGATTCCTGAGCACGGGGCTGTGATGTTATGGCATTTTGCCTAGCGAGCCGCTGCGAGCGCTCAGCGCTAGTCTCCCTATCCCTTGTCTCAGAGACATGCTGCCTTAAATGAGATAGACGCTGCGCACGTTCAGCGCTAGATTCCCGAGCACGGGCCTGCGATGTTATGACATTTTGCCTACCAAGCCGCTGCGAGCGTTTAGCGCTAGTCTCCCTATCCCTTGTCTCAGAGACATGCTGCCTTAACTCAGATAGACGGTGCGCACGTTCAGCGCTAGTTCCTCGAGCACGGGCCCGCGATGTCCTCACATTTTGGCTAGCGAGGCGCTGTAAGCGCTCGGAGCTAGATTCTCTAGCGCGTGCTTGCGAAATATATTCTCTATTTCTCGAGAGGCGCTGCTCATTTTCAGGGGCAGATTCTTCCGTACGGCGTACTCGAGCGGCTCTTGTCTGTGATGTCTGCCGGGACAGTTGAGATTTCCTTTTAGACATGCTCTCAACAAACTACGCACAGACTTGAAAACAATTATGAACAGAAGGAGAGCGACTCGAACACCGTCCGCCTTTACAAAACAAAACAATCGTAATATCGAATAACTCGTATCGATTATTACGATAGAACGAAGTACGAAACTACGAACATACAAAAACGTACAACGAAATTACGATATTTTCGATTATGAGGTATCTATCAACAACAACAACCATACGAACGAAACAACCGAAACCAATAAGCAACTGACAGAAGAACTCCAACTAACGACAACGTGGGCATAATAATTCGAGAGGGTCATCAATCCACAAAAAGTCTTAACACCGCGATTCAGAAAAATTACGTAATTGCAGAACGCCATCTATGGGCAAATAGGTGAAACGTTGGGCACGCCACAATTATGGCGGTAAGTCCCCTCTTTGAGGCGTGGCTGGAAAGGCCTCGCGGCGTCCTTACCTTCCGTATGACACAGGTCCTCACCGAACATGGCAAGTTCGGGAGGTTCCTGCACCGAATTAAAGCGGAAGAGACGCCCGAGTGTCGCCACTGTGCGGAACGCCCGGAGGACACGGTGGAGCACACAGTCGAGGTGTGCCCTGCCTGGGCAGAGCATCGCCGTGCCCTCGTGGGGGCGATCGGCGGCGGAGACCTCTCGCGGCGGGCTCTGGTTGAGGCCATGGTCCTTAGCGAGGAGGAATGGCAGGCGGTCGCCTCCTTCTGCGAAGCAGTAATGCTAGCAAAGGCGGAGGCAGACCGCATCAGGCAACGGCGCCCCCGCCGCCGCCGCCGAGATTCCGATCCCGATTTCCAGCCACCGGAGACGCGGGCTCGCGGACGGCGAGCCATGGGTAGCTTGCTGTCCGATCGTCCGGTAATGGACCGAGCCCAAGACGTCGACGGTGCGCACTGTTCCCGCGCGCCTCAAGAAGTTGTCAGCAACAGCAGAGGCTCAGCTGGGTCGAAGCCTACCGGGTCCAGGGTTATCCGAAAGGGAACTCGTGCCCGGGTTTGAAGGCTAGAAGGAACGGGGTGGGTTTTTAGTCAGTAAGAGTCTGACACTATCTCTCGCTCCACCCAAGGGCGGGGGTTGTCATAAGATGATTTTTGCCCACCATAAAAAAAAAATAGGTAAAACGTCTGCACAATGAAAGTTACGCTAGGGGCATTTTGCGTTTTAGTAATTTTATATTATCTCCGAAACTGTATGACCAATTGCCATGCTGTAAATGGCAAATCTTATCTGTATAATGTTCTTGTGATACTGAAATAATTCATTGTCATAAGAATTAATATTTTGTTGCTCAAATAATCAACCAAACGTAAGTATGCCGAAAAAAAATATTTTTAATGCAATAAAAGAAGTATAAAAGATAAAATATAAAAGATAGAGATATGGTACCGCGGACTTTTTTGTAGAAATAATTAAGACAAACCAGGTAGCCATACATTGTTTTTAATTTTAAGCAACTGTTTAGGCAGCGCACGCAAATAATTCTATTTTATGAGGTATTTTTTTCCGACTTGCTAGACAAAAGTTGTGATAGCTCGGTTAATATACATGCTATAGAAACAATTTATAGCCTATAGCACTCGGGAATAATGTAGCTTTCTGCCAGTAAAAAAATTTTTAGAATCGGATTATTAGTTTTAGAGATTACCCCCTACATACAAACTTACAAACTTACAAACTTACAAATTTTACCTCTTTATAATATTAGTATAGATAGTATAGATTTGTTAAGGTATCGTTAACATAGAAATTAGAAACTAGTAAATCTGACTACAGCCTCGCCGGGAATACTTCCATACAAAAATTGGATGCACATACTATTACAGGTCATAAAACTGTAGATTTTATGTTTTTCGCAAATGGATATTATTTACAAAACTCGCAAGTTGTATATACAACTTGCGACTCACGGATGCCTCTAAAATTGGCCCTGAGAATAGACTTGATAATATGTGATTTCAACATAATCGGAAAATGTAAGTGTAATATAGATATCTGAGCTCTGCGGAGAGTACTGGCACAATGTTGTCTTATCTAAATAAATGAACTATTAAGAACTAACCAATGAACCTTAATATTAGTAAATAGTCTGACGTCATATATCTACTAATGGCTTGTCTTATCAGGTATCTTAATTTATTAGTACAATATGTTCCTTATGAGTTGCTTGGGTTTTTCGTTTGTACATTTACATCACTATCCTATATGGACTAACTTGAATGCGTTTAGCATTAGTCTATTTTCCTTCAACAGTTTTTTCCTGTTTCCTAGACAGCACTCGCTAATATGCGGATAGCACTCGCGCTCGCACTGATCCCAAACGATCTGAGATATCGTGTCAACGAGCGAGCAACGCGCTGTTGCTCATGCACACTTTGTATGTAGACTGACTTCTATACCTATCTCTCTTTTGTGCCATTATAGGGCATTTCAATCTATCTAACGTTTGCAAGTATAAGTGATCGATGTTTTATTCTTCCTCATCATCATCATTTCAGCCGGTATACGTTCACTGTTGGACATAGGCCTCCCCCAAGCGTCGCCACAACGAACGCCCCTAATCCCGTATCGTTATGAACCTTTAATTCTTTTTAACCGACTTCGAAAAGGAGGAGGTTCTATGTTCGGCTGAATGTATGTTTTTTCTTTTTTAATTTTCAGAATGTGGCGAAAAGGAGCAATTAAAATGTGTCTATCCGTGCCCTACTGAGAAAACTTGCAGAAATCGCCAAATAGCTTTCAGCTGTTTACAAACTGATGAGCCTTGTAAAAATGTTTGTGCCTGCAAGCCAGGACTCCTGAGAAATGCTGTGGGACGGTGTGTTACTTTAGAGCAGTGTGGTAAGCAGCACTTAAAAACTCATCATTTCAGCCGTAAAATATCAACAGCGACTGGTCCTGTTCGTTTCACATACAACGGATATTCGTGACTCATACCATGGTCTACTTTATGGGAGGACTTTGCGTTTTCAGATACGCAGTCGCTACTCCAGAACCTTTCGATTCCACCGACCATCTATCTTGCGAGCAATGTACCCAGCCTAGTGCTACTTAAGTTTATTACTACGATTTTGGTATTCTTGGTTCTTATGCGGATATTTTTATATTCCTGCGTGATTCGATTACGCTAGGTAACTTCAAGCATAGCCTTTTCCATTCCCGTTTGTGTGACTAAAAGCCTTCTTGTGAAGCCTATTGTGAGCAATCACGTTCCAGATCCGTTTAAAAAAAACTACGGTATCTTTAAGTACCACTTTGGCAAGAAGCTGTCCACTGGGAATACATAACTAATAACTTATGTCTCCACTACGAATTCTTTGACGTCATTACCTGATAGTGCTGCTGGGTAGTGTACTTCATTTCAGTTAACCCCTAATTCCCTTTTAATGATATTATTTACTACTTCCTCATAATTCACGGCAATTTGCATTTTCAGAAATGTGTGATCGCGAGAATGAATATTTTGACTGTGACAGTGTCTGTGACAACGAGTGTGCGACACTTGGCGAACAGAACAGGACAAACTGTCCCATCAAGAGCTTCGTCTGCAATCCTAAATGCTACTGTGAAGATGGATTTGCAAGAGATGATGAAGGAAACTGTGTGCCGGTTGAACAATGTCGTAAGCATTAACGTGAATATTGTTCAAAAGAAAATAAGAAAAAAAATAAAAATTATAATTCAGACAAAACCCATATATTATACTTGTTTGTATACGCACAACTTAAGAACTAGTGTTAGTACTTATAACTACTAGTGTAAAGGCATTTTTCGTATTTATGATAAAGCTACAGTTGACATTATAAGCGTATAAAATGCTCCAGTATGGGGCTATCCCATACGTCCGCTATAGTTTTCAGGATGCTGCCACATAGCGGTACAGTATCGAACTGTTACCTGGCGCGGTAAAGTCCATTTCAGTCAGTAGTAATCTAGTACCATGATTCTGGATTTTGTAGATTTCTTAATGCTTGCCTACAATGGGCAACCTAATTGATGAAATTTGATATTACATACTAGTAAACTCTTCGGCAGACGTTGGTTAATGAGTAGGATATCGACCAAAAAACACCAAACGAAACCAAACTAGGTTACAAATATTTTACAACCTTCAAAAATCATTAGTTTTTGGATCAATCAAAATTATTGGAATCGATTCAGTTACTGATACTATATTCAGGTTTCCCATATAGCTACTAAAAATAATATTGTATGTGTACACTTACCAGTTAATGGATTGGTCTATTTATTTGCAGCGACCCAAAACAAAGATTCTGCCCGAGTGCGTCGCTACACTGACTCAGGTAATTATGTGCTTTTTTTATGTCGTGACCAACTTTTACTGACTAAAACCCACTTCTGTTCCTTCTTTGCTTTCGTTCCAGGGCGCTGGAGTACACTTTCGCACAATCCATGGTTGAATTTTTGATTGGTAGTTGATTTTTAAAGATAATGCTGTAATATCATGGGCGCGGTGACTCTTTCAACTTCACCTTCGTTTATTGTTATTTGTGACTTTTTAATATTCTCAATTCGCTTTTCAGGGCCAATCTGTAAAGGTGAAAATGAAGTGTTCACCGACTGCAAGAAGTCCTGTCCACCAAACACCTGCCTATCGCTCGTGGCTCGGTTTAAGTGTGACAGCGATGAACCTTGCAAGAAGGGTTGCCTGTGCAAGCCAGGATACCTGAGGCAACAGCCTGACTCTCCTTGCATACCGATATGTCAGTGTGAGCAGATGAAGAATTCTTCAGACTGTCAGAATTAGGGCATTGTTACCAAAGAATATAACTAATGTTGATGTTTGATATTCAATTTTGCATCTACCATTGTTTGTCTGTTCATCATCCAAAGGTGGATTGGTAAATAATACCTGAGGCATACTGTTTAGGGGCGCTTAGCTTCGTTATACGCGTATTCGTCGCTATGCACTTGGTGTACCCCTGCTTACAGTTCACATACAAAACTATGAAGATCTGTCGTCAAACAAGCACGTCGCGTAAAATGAAGCTAAAAAATATATAAAACCAGATGCTTATTTCCAAAGGCCCGTTAAATTAAGTTTATAAAAATTAATATATCATTTGAGTAGAAGGGATAATATATAAAAATGGTCAACTTAAATTAATTTCAAAAATACTCATACATAAATTATGCACATTTTAGTAAATCAATGTTGATATGAATATGTCTACTATCTAAAACATTATCAAATTGACAGCAAATATATAATGTTACAGCAGCGTCTTGTTTTATTTTCCATTATCTAAATATCTATTTTTTTTTTATCGGGAAATGTTACATTTTATTTCCTTTCTTTTCATTCCCTTTTCTTTCTTTTCCTTTCCTTTCCTTTCTTTATGCGTATCAGTAGTAATCAGTAGTAATCAGTTATTGAGGATGAATAAACGAAGTACTATTCCATAAGAAAATAAACGCTAGATGCTCAATACAAATTAAATTTTTGTTAACAATTTGATGTTTTTTGAACAAGTGAAATGTCATCAAATCCTAAATCATTACGAACTAATTATAGCTTATCAGACACCTTGCTGCTATGCGATGTTTATCAGGCGTTTCGAAGATGAAGTGCCTGTCCTGCTGTGGATTGACGCAGGCTGATGATGATGATGAAGATGACGCTCCAATAGCTATCCTGTAAAGAAAGAAAGAAATAAAACCCGTTGTTATTGATAAATATAGACCGGTAAATTGTAAAGTTTGATACTTTGCTATTTACTAAACTATAAAAAAAAAACAATTATGTTATCAACTTATTCTACAAAAAAACGTGTTTCTTTCTTTACATTTGATAAGAGAAAGAACTATTACCATTCTAGCTTGCTAGGTAACACACTGTGGTTTACTGGTACGCGCAAACTAGCCAAAATACTCAGAGTTATAGCACTCCTATTGTAAGAATCAATTTTATTATTATGAGTCCGTTGTGTCCCACTGCTGGGCAAAGGGCTCCCTTCCGTTATTTCACTCTTTTCTGTCCTTAGCCACTTCTGGCCGACCACTCTTCTGGACAGGAGACGGCGACGCGGTAGGCCCAGAAGGAGATGGCGTGACGATTTGGACTCCTACCTTAAAGATTGGCCAGAAGTGGCTAAGAATCAATTTACTTACAAAAAATATCAATTCACTTATACAGTTGGCCCAGAGGGCTTGAGCTAAAATAACGGTGAAACGGCTGCTAATCTGTCTGATGCAAGGGTTCGACCGCTTAGTCAAGGACGTTGCATCCAAATTTTCATTAGGTATTTACAGAAAAGACTAGAGTTTTATCTATCCTTTATAGTGAACCTATTTTATAATTGAAGGTTTTGATAATGACAACTGGCAGGACACAGTGAAGCATACGGTGGAGCTGTGCCTCGCTTGGGTAGAGTACCACCGGATATCTATGAGTACTACCGTGTCCTGGTGCCGGCTGCGAACTCCCACACTGAGCTCTGGGTTAGGCCATTGGTCTGGAGTGAATGGGAATGGCTAGCGGTCCCTAACCGACTTTTACTGACCACACCAGTTTTAGTCAGAAAAAGTCTAACACGACATCCGCTCCACCGTAGAGGGAGAGAATTCGGCCAATGAAGAGAAACTGAGCTATTGAGGTGGCCACATAATGGTTGGACAAAATTCGAGTTAAAACGACAAGAATGTTTCAGAAACTCGTCAAAATTCTTTAAAAGAATTTGCAAAAGAATTTTGGTTTAATAAGTTGTTCGATGAAATAAATTTTCCACTGTGCAACAATTTTATTCGATATTTAAACAACTAGACTAGATATTATCGACCAGACTTGTGTAGCAGCCAGTGGCGTAGCTAGTCCTAATGGGGGTCCCATATCAAATACTTTTGAAAGGATCATTCAGAAGGTAACCTATCTACTAAAAATCCTACTAAAATAGGATGAGTTTTTATTGTCGTCTTATATGTTATTCTAAAAGGCTAAAAACTCTTTACAGAGTATCATATAGTAATTATTCATTCACTCTTAGCTTTTTATCAATGTGAGAATTTAAGATTGTGTATAACAGGTCACGAATTTAGACATATGTCGGGGCTCCTGTAGCTCGGGGCCCCGTATCATTGATACGGCTAATACGGCGGTAACTAGGGTGGGATACTTGTTTTCGAAAGTTGATGATTCGATTTTTATTATATCGAACACGGTGTGTCGATAATTCAGTTGTACGATGTTTTATTCCGTCGATGCGTTATTGGTGCGATGTAACATTTGTGCGAAAAATCCTGTTACGAAAAACCCTACAAGGATTGCTCATTTGTTCGGTAATTTATTAGTTCGAAAGTATGTCGGTTTGAAACGCCTACTGTTTTCCTTGACATTAAATTAATAATCTTATGTTGCATTATAGACGTTGAGAAAATACATTCCTTTTATTGAAAAAAAATGTATAATTTTTGTTTATTATTTACATCAAGTAAATATATTAAAATAATCCTTAATAAAAATAATAGGGTTAAGTACTGTAGGTATGCCAATTTATTTTAGGATTTTGTTTATTAGAATAAAATTTACAGTAGGTAACATAGATAAAACATTTTTTTGTATATATTTTAATTTAAGTCATTTAGGCATAGATAGATTAGGATTATTTTAATATATATACTTGATGTAAATAATAAACAAGAATTATACATTTTTTTCAATAAAAGGTATGTATTTCCTTAACGTCTATAATGCAACATAAGATTATTAACTTATTGAATGCTAATCACCTGTAATTAGTACACTTATGTCGCATTGTGGCGTTTCAAACCGACACACTTTCGAACTAATAAATTACCGAACAAATGAGCAATCGTTGTAGGGTTTTTCGTAACAGGATTTTTCGCACAAACGTTACATCGCACCAATAACGCATCGACGGAATAAAACATCGTACAACTGAATTATCGACACACCGTGTTCGATATAATAAAAATCGAATCATCAACTTTCGAAAACAAGTAGGGAACCCGGTAACTACGCCCCTGGTAGTAGCTATAACTATTAAATTGATAGGTGGATGACTAAAATAAATGAGATTAAAAGTAAAACTAGTATAAATGCTTAGAAAAGTTTCAGTTTCTGTTAAACGAGTTGTGTCAATATGTTGAAGTTTTTCGTGCTGTCCTGTTGTATTGTGTTGAGTGTCGGAGGTAATTATTGAACACATAATTTATTACAAACTAGCTTTCCGCCCGCGGCTTCGCCCGCATGGACTACAGTTTATATCGCGCGGGCAGAGACCCGTGCTCAGCAGTGGAATTATATGTAGCCTATGTGTTATTCCAGTGTCTCTTCTACCTACCTACCAAATTTGATCTATATCCGTTCAGTAGTTTTTGCGTGAAAGCGTAACAGACAGACAGACAGAGTTACTTTCGCATTTATAATATTAGTAGGGATGTAAATTGTTCGATTTTTGTTTGTAGGAGGTAATCTCTGAAAGTACTGGTCCGATTGTTATTTTTTTTTTCACCATAAGAAGCTGCTTTATCCACGAGTGACATAAGCTATATTTTATGTACCCGCTAAAGCTATTAGATTGGTCATATACACAGTCAAAAGAACAGGTAACGGAAATTAATAGTTTTTTTTAACCATCACACAAGCCCTTCTAATCCCAAGTTAAGTAGAGCTTGTGTTATGAGTCCTAGACATATGATAAACATACTTATATATTTCTAAATACTAACATACATACCATAGATAAATTACACCCAAACACAGAACAAATGATCGTGCTCAACACACAAAAATTGGTCCTGGGTGGTAAATTGACTGGCCTGTTGGTCTAGAGGTTAGTGGCCCTGACTGCTATGCTGGATGGCGGTAAGTCCCCTCTTTGAGGCGTGGCTGGAAAGACCTCACGGCGTCCTTACCTTCCGCATGACGCAGGTCCTCACCGGACATGGCAAGTTCGGGAGGTTCCTGCATCGGATTCAAGCGGAAGAGACGCCCGGGTGTCGCCACTGTGCGCAACGCCCGGAGGACACGGTGGAGCACACCGTCGAGGTGTGCCCTGCCTGGGCGGAGCATCGCCGTGCCCTCGTGGGGGCGATCGGCGGCGGAGACCTCTCACGCCGGGCCCTGGTCGAGGCCATGGTCCGAAGTGAGGGGGAATGGCAGGCGGTCGCCTCCTTCTGCGAAGCAGTAATGCTTGCAAAGGAGGAGGCCGACCGCATCAGGCAACGGCGCCCTCGCCGCCGTCGCCGGGATTCCGATCCCGATTTCCGGCCACCGTAGACGCGGGCTCGCGGACGGCGAGCCATGGGTAGCTCGCTGTCCGATCGTCCGGTAATGGACCGAGTCCAAGACGACGACGGCGCGCACTGTTCCCGCGCGCCTCAAGGAGTTGTCAGCAGCAGGAGGGGCCCAGCTGGGTCGAAGCCTAATGGGGACAGGGTTGTCCGAAAGGGAGCTCGTGCCCCGGTATGAAGGCTAGAAGGAACGGCGCGGGGTTTTTAGTCAGTAAGAGTCTGACACTGTCTCCCGCTCCACCCAAGAGCGGGTTTCGTCAAAGATGATTTTACCCGTCGACAAAAAAAAAAAAAAAACTGCTATGCTGGAGGTCGTGGGTTCGATTCCCACCCAGGACAAATGTTTATGTGTGAGCATGATCATTTGTTCTGTGTCTGGGTGTAATTTATTTATCTATAATATGTATGTATTTAGAAATATATAAGTATGTTTATCAGTTGTCTAGTACCCCTAACACAAGCTCTGCTTAGCTTGGGACTAGACGGCGTTGTGTGATAGTTGTGGAATATTATTATTAATCGAACCAACGACCTCATAAGAAGACTCAAAGTCACCCAAAGGTCTATGCTCGGAGTTTAATTGCGTGATCACATCAAAAATGAAGATATAATAATATAATAAGATATAATAAAACAGCAGGGACGGTGAATATATACTCACAGATTTTTTTAAGGTTACCGCTGTGGATGCAGCGTCAAGCGAAACAATCGTGGGAGTGGGGGTACTACGACACCTACAGGTAGAATTTATGTTAAAATTATTGAAACGTATCTACACTTTTTTATATCATAAATCTTAATCATTTCTTTTTAATCTAAAATATAATCGAGAATGTTGGGATTAGTAATGTGCCGTTGCAGGCAATATGGGAATATTGCTGGCAATATTGCCACCATTATTCATACTTCGGGCAATATTTCCGGCATTATTCCCACTTCACGGCAATATTGCCGGCAATAGCACATCCCTAGTCGTGATCGATCAGCAAACATCAGTGTCAACAGCATCATTTTGTCTTTCCACTTCCTACGTTTTGTCCTTTAATTTTTGTATTAAAAAGGCGCCTATGTCCATTTTGATATTAAACGTCCGTGTAAAAATAAAAACAACATGCCGTATATTGCTGGGGAAAAAGTATCTGATAGACGCGATTTCGCACTAAAAACAGAAAGGAGAATGAATTGACTGCCTATAAAATGTTTTATATTCCATTTATTCATTAGTTTTACATATTATAAATGTATATATATATTATAAGTTTATATTATATATTAAAAATAAAACATTTAAAAATATAAACAACAGTTAACACTGATATCGGGATTAGGGTTCAAGCTACAGGTCAGGGCTCCAGAGAAAAAAAAACCTTCTGACTATACGGTTATAATAATACCGTTTTCTGAATCAACCCCTTGATCCAGTCGCCTAACGAGAGCCACCTTAGGTGTTGGCCGAGGCTCTTGGCTATAAAGCTATTGGCTGAAATGACTATCGGTACAATGATCGATAAATCCACTTCCCACCTGTCGACAACCTTGCGCTAAAAGTCAATATACTTGATTTGTTTATTTTTCTCGGCTTTCACGATGTTTAAATGTTTAATATTATTATTATTTATTGTCTTTTAGGTGGCTCCAGTGAAACTGCTCAACCCAGAGCAGTCAGTGCATCCCCAGTACAGTCAAGACAAATAGGTGAGCTACGGTACAGAAGAGTCAATAATCTGGTTTACTAACACAGTTGGGGTCGAAAGGTTCTGGAATAGCGACCACGTATCGTAAGACGTAGCGTTGGAAAGCCTCTTACAAGGTGGACCGATGACCTGGTAAGGGTTGCGGGAATCCGATGGATGCGAGACAAACAGGACTGTTCATTGTGGCGACACTTGGAGGAGTCTTTTTCAACAGTGGACGTCTTTGTCTTTTGGCTGAAATGATGAGGATGATAATGAATAACACAGCCAGAATATATAACCATTATTTTATTGGCGGAATATCAACAATAAAAAAATAAAGAAAAAAAAAAACGTTAAACTACATTAGGCCGCCCATTGTATGTATGTGTTTTAGTTTCCTTTTGTATGTGTAATGTTGTACATAAAGCTGCTCTCAAAACGGTGAAAACATTGTGTGGAAACCAGCATGTCCTAGAACCGAAAATTCGAAGACGTGACATTTACCGCGTGGTGAAATACGGCCCATTCCTTCTCGTAGAGAGGAGGCCTGAGTCCCAGCAGTGGGAACATTAAAAAAAGGCTGATTATGATGATGATGATGAATGACATGTCAATGTGTCTCGAGATAAACTCTCGGTAATACGAGTAATACAGTGCAGAATATCTTATTTTTACGGTTCCATACCTTTTTTTTTACACACGGCCCGTGAGGTGGATTACGGCCCATTCCCTTTCCTAGAGAGGAGGCCTGAGTCCCAGCAGTGGGAACATTAAAAAAGCTGATGATAATGATATGATGATGATAATATGATGATGCAATAGCACAAGCTCTGCTTAGTCATCATCATCATTTCAGGCGACAGACGTCTACTGCTGGACATAGGCCTCCCCCAAGTGTCGCCACAGCAATCGATCCGAATTTATCGGATTCCCGCAACCTTCACCAGGTCATCGGTCCACCTTATAAGAGGCCTTCCGACGTTGCGTCTTCCAGTACGCAGTCGCCACTCCAGAACCTTCGCTTTACCTTATAGCTCTGCTTAGTGGGGGACTATTATTAGAATATTATTATGTGAAATATTATTCAAAACGATGTTCATATGTTTCAGGACCCATAAACTGCACACGACCAAATGAGCACTATGAGTGTGGGAGTGCATGCCAGACTGAGTGTGCCACCTACGGAGAGCAATGTCCCATCGTAAATGTCAACTGCAACGATGACTGCTACTGCGATGAAGGATATGCAAGAAACAGCGCCGGGACTTGCATCCCTGTTTCTCAATGCTGATGGTGTTGGACGCTCTCTTTTATAATTTTGACTTAAATAAATAAATAAAATAAAATAAAATTCATTTAATTCATTTGGTGTCAGACTCTTACTGATTAAAAACCCACCCCATTCCTTCTAGCCTCTTCATACCGGGGCTCGGGCTTCCTTTCGGATAACCCTGGCCCCAGTAGGCTTCGACCCAGCTGGGCCCCTTCTGTTCCTGACAACTCCTTGAGACGCGCGGGAACGATGCGTGCCATCGGCGTCTTGGGCTTGGTCCGGGCAATTACCGGACGGTCGGATAGCGAGCTACCCACGGCTCGCCGTCCGTGAGCCCGCGTCAACGGTGGCTGAAGATTGATGACGTCACATTTCAAAATCTACATCTAAGTGTTAAAACGCAAAATATGAACGACCAAACTGAAAATATTTCCGACTCTATTGTAATCGCGATAGTTTTTGTTGATTGTATGAATTTAATTTTGGAATTTCGATTAATTTAATCATTTCTAGATGGAAAATTGCAAAATACGTGACTTTGCACTAAAGCTTTGGTTTCCTAAGAAAGCGGAGCCGTCATATAGCGGCCGTAATATTACGGACGCAAAAAGGCGGCCATCTTTACGGTGACGACATGTGGAAAGTTCGATGGCCGTTTTAACACACCGTCAGTCATTTTTTAAAACAAACGTCAGGCGAAAAGTATCCAAGATAGAAAATGGACGACATTGATTTAGCTTTAGTAATTTACTTGGAGGATGAACTACCATCAGAAAAGGAAAATAGTCGTTGTTCCGGAAAAAAAACACAAATCCGTATTAAAAATAGCTTCACCGCTATCAATGAAACGTTCACGAAACCATCTGACACCGACAAGACGAAGACGGCCGTCATGCATATTGCGGCACCGCTCGGGGTGACGTCACACGTAACTTTAATGGGCTATATTTTTGTTATTCTTTGTTTAATCGAAAAAATACGAGTCCAATATTTTTTTAAATCTAAAATACGGACTAAATAAAATATACTTAGTTATTTTGACCCTGGAAACTACCCTATTGTAAACCTTATCTATCACCAATAGTTTTCAAAGCGCATGTGATACATGCGCTTTGAAAACTATTGGTGATAGAATAAAATAATGTATTTCGCCATTGCAGAGCACATTATTATCTAACAAATGAGTTGCAACAGTATAATATGCCTAATTAATGCAAAGTAGGTGTGGTTTCAATACATATATTATACACATATAGGTAGAGGTAAATAGTTTCATAGATATTATATATATATGTATAGTAGGTAGTGGTAGTAGGTAGAGTTTAAAAAAAAAAATTAAATCAGAACTTAAACACCACCTCTAGACATGGCATTTTTTTGTACCTTGCTATTCATCATCATCATCATCTTCCTGCCCTTGTCCCGTTTTATTTGGGGTCGGCGCAACACGTTTTTTTCTTCCATTCTGTCCTGTCACTCGTCATGCTATCACTAACTCCCTTTTCTTTCATATCACTTCTCACACAATCCATCCATCTTTTCTTTGGCCTCCCTCTCCCCTTCCATCCATCCACATGTAAACTCATAACTTTTTTTGTACCTTGCTATTAATGTAATTAATTAATTCATATTGTCACTTGGTTCAATACCTATGTATAACTTTGTGAATACATTCGAATATTCGTTTTGAAAAAATCTACACTAATATAATAAAGAGGTAAATTTTGTTTTTTGTTTGTAGGAGGTACTGGAAATACCGGTCCGATTGCAAAAATTTTTCACCGGCCTAAAGCTGCTTTTTTATGAGCATAAGCATAATATTATATTATATATAGTACGCGGGCGAAGCCGCCGGCGAAAGCTAGTGTCTTATAAATTATTTAATCTCATTAAAAGTCATATTATAAAAGAAAGAAAGAAAAAATATTTATTTGGCGACTTTCACCAGGATCACACAACTTAAATAAAAAACAAAAAAATAAATATGTAAAAAGTAAATAAAAACAATATCATTGTGTGTGCCTCACGGCCGCGCCAAAAAGGTTCATTTCAGCAATGTTGCCAGACAGAAAAATACTGTCTGACGCTGGTCTTCCAATGAACCTTTAGTGATATGTGACGGAGCAAACGGTTTCAAAGATTAGGTACTAGGTATAACAAATAAATATATAAAGAAATAAGCATTTTTGATGAAATAAAGTGTGTATACAAGTTCAGATAAAAATATAATACATAGATATTCTCAGATAAAGTTATAATATATGGTCCAATATTTGTTTAGCGATAAATACAAGAAAAAAAAGTTGAGGTAGGCTGCAGGGTATTTTATATGATCGACACATTAAGTGTGACCATATCTAGTTTCCGTTGCGCATCTATCAAATACTGCCGTAATCGCGATCTGAACGAATGAATAGTGCCCAGTATTCTTAATGGTAGTGGAATATTATTCCAGACCTTAGCCGCAGCGTAACGGAAACTACCCCTGAATGCTGCTGTCCTATGTGTCTGTGTAGACAGTTGCTGTGCACAGAACCGGGGCGCGCATTCCCGTCTACTAGTCATCCAACTAAGCTTGTCATACAAATACTCGGCTTCTTAGACTTAATTATACCAAAAAGAAGGCAGGTAAAGTGTAACTTTCGTCTCGATTTCATTCTGAGAATAGAATGTTCGTTTAGAAAGGGGGTGATATGACTTCTAGGGGGAACCGTATAACAGAAACGAGTACATGCATTTTGGACTCTCTGTATAAGTCTATCGGTGCGAGCCAGCAAGCGCGGGCCGTAAACCGTATCCGCGTAATTTAATTTAGAAAGAACAAGGGTTTCGACTAGCTGCTCGCGAAGCTGTTCAGACAAGAAGGGTCTCATTTTGTATAGCAGTTTCAGGCGATAGAAACAATTTTTTACTGAATCGGCAATTTCTCAAATCTAAGGCTATTGTCCATACGTAACCCGAGATTTCGGGCCTCATCGACTCTTTCAATAGGCTCACCCATTACACACATTAGCTTATGAATTTTTATCAAAAAATAAGCGGGTTTTTGCTTTCTACTGCATATTATTTTGACGAATGGCTTAAAAAGATATACTGCTTAGTTTTGAACGAACCTTTAAAAGTTAATTAGTTATGAGGTTGAAATTAAAAAAAAAATGCTCTCGAATGAATCCGGCGTAGCATACTAGTACTCGTAGTTGTATGGAACGAATCGAACAAAGTATAAAATGAACCTCCTCGCCTCCGTTTGTGTCAAACCAGTAGTCATCAAGATGAGGTTCGTTGTGTTTTTGTCGTTTTTGTCCTGTTGTATTGTGCTGAGTGCGGGAGGTGAGTATTTTAATTTTATTCTTTATACATAATATATTATTACGATATATAAACACCTAATATATAATAATATCTATCTATATTCAGTATAACCTAATACATAATTATATAAATTTTGTGTCAAAGTGTTCGTTATATAGGATTTTTTATGTTTTTTCTTGGCGTATAATGTGGGTTGGGGTAAGAACGTATAAATATAAATTATACCACTTATTTAGCTTTTTTTTTGTCGACGGGGAAAATCATCTTTGACGAAACCCGCTCTTGGGTGGAGCGGGAGACAGTGTCAGACTCTTACTGACTAAAAACCCCGCGCCGTTCCTTCTAGCCTTCATACCGGGGCACGAGCTCCCTTTCGGACAACCCTGTCCCCAGTAGGCTTCGACCCAGCTGGGCCCCTCCTGTTGCTGACAACTTGAGGCGCGCGGGAACAGTGCGCGCCGTCGACGTCTTGGACTCGGTCCATTACCGGACGATCGGACAGCGAGCTACCCATGGCTCGCCGTCCGCGAGCCCGCGTCTACGGTGGCCGGAAATCGGGATCGGAATCCCGGTGACGGCGGCGAGGGTGCCGTTGCCTGATGCGGTCGGCCTCCTCCTTTGCAAGCATTACTGCTTCGCAGAAGGAGGCGACCGCCTGCCATTCCTCCTCGCTCCGGACCATGGCCTCGACCAGGGCCCGGCGCGAGAGGTCTCCGCCGCTGATCGCCCCCACGAGGGCACGGCGATGCTCCGCCCAGGCCACTTATTTAGCTTTATTTTTAATGCCAGCCGTATTGCTGGGCAAGCTGGACATAATGACGCGACTGACTAGCACTAAAAATAAAACTAATTAAGAAAAAAATTCGCGCAAAATTAGCGCATTCTAAATTAATTTTTATTTGAACTAACAATTTCATTAAGGCCTTTTACAAACAAAACTTAATTTTAAAACTATATTTTTAGTAGATCTGTTGAACTTCTAGTTTATAAAATCTATCAATAAACGTTTTTTCTGAGGTAGGAAATCATTAAGTTTACTTCTCCCGTTCTAGGATGAAACGAAAGAGCGTATCTTACTTACTGACTAAAACCCACCTTTGTAACTTCATTTGCCCTTTGCGTTCTAGAGCTACGGTAGCTCTTTCAAATGTTCCCACACCAAATAGATGCTATGATTTGATCTTTTAATTCAAATTTAATTAAATATAAAACAATTTTTTTTTCTTATCTGTATTTTATCTAAGTTAATGTATAATACATGTATTGTCCCAAGGAATATACTCCTGGGATAAAAATCAAATTTATCCAACTCCGGTCAGCGTAATGAAGTAACAAACTTACAAACACGCTAACAAACTTTCGCCTATACACCCCTATTTTTTAATTAGTACACAAAAAAATGAGGCTTAATCCGTACCTGTTACTGGTCATATTTGTGTAGTCAAAACTAAAAAAAAACGAAATTCCAAAATTGGCCACAAAATTTTTCATAATTGGTAAATTCGTAATTGGATCATTTATTCATAACAAATACTACTAGGAAATACTACGCGCAGTGATTGTCTATTGTTTTTCATTCATAATCAATAGCCTGTACAATATTTTCATAAATTGAGTGACATTTTAGGACATAAACAAACTCTAATAAGTTTAATGTTTATGAATATTATTCATTAAAACTTTACCTAAATAATAAAGAGACCTATTCTAATAAGCCCTTTAAGTATTTGTACTAATTAAAAATTAGTGGTGTATAATATTTATATGTGATTTACAGAACCTATAAACTGTATTGAGCCAAATTAACACTATGCATGTGGAAGTGCCTGCCAAACCAGATGTGACACTCTCGGAGAGTCCTGCCCCATCACAAATATTCGCTGTAACGATGACTGCTACTGCAACATTGGATATGCAAGAAACAGCGCCGGGACTTGCATCCCTATTCGACAATGCAGGTATATTCCTAATTTTCTTTGCCATATTTTTATATTTCTTATTTTAAATTTTTGTGGCGTCAACACCTACTAGGGCCAAGGATTTGTTTGCAAAAGGAAGATTCGGCCCCGGTATGAAAGACAACGAAGGAACAGGAATGGGTTTTTAGTCAGTAAAAGTCTAACTCTATCTCCCGCTCCGCTCAAGAGCGGGGGATAGAGTTAGACATTGGATGATTTTTCAAACCAATTGTTTCTCTGCTCGGATTATGTTCTGTAGTCTGCGGTAATAAGATTCCTATTGTTTTTCCAATTGCCTAAGTAATATTTTTGTAACTTAAGCTAAAAAGTAATTACCTACCATCTTTTTCACCCGTGTTCATAAAATATAGCCTACATAGGCTATATTTTGACTCACTCTGGAATATAGCAGGTTCCTATCCATGAAAAGCTGTTTTCTTTCTTTTTTTCTTTCAATTGGACTAGTATTTTCAAAGATTGACTCCGACAAAAAAAAAAAACTGCCTCTTTACAATATTAGTGTAGATTATTTATTTGACCATCTACAGAACAACACATATTCATTTAAAATAACTCTGGTTTATTTATTCGCAGATCTTAAATAAAATCAACACCTGGTCCACTGCACCTGTGTCATCATTGTCTTTCTGCCCTTGTCCCTCGTCGATACGATGAAAAAAAAAATCGCTTGAATCCTGCGGCGTGGGCCCAAGCCAAAGAAGAAGTTTTCGTTTCGAGTCAGGCGGAAGTGTTTTTAATGGTACCTACACACCTACAATAAAATATTCAACTAATTCTGGTTTTTATTTACCTATAATTTTTAAAAACGACAAAATAGGTTTTAGTATTATAGGTACGAGTATAATATACTCGTAGTTTTATTTATTTATTTGTAATAAGCAAACCAACAGCACAGTCACTTACAATACAGATAAAACTTACATAAAAAAATGACATTTCACTAACCATGCAAATAACAGGTATGCATGGCATTTAACAAAATGAGAAATTAGAGACAGAAAATTAAAAAGATTGTCCAGTAGGTACTAGGTACACCTAGATACAGAACACTACAAAGACAAAAACACACCGAAACATAAAAACGTACACTATTCACACTTTATATAGGCGGCGTTTTTGTTAGACAAGTGTTTTTGAAATATATAAATGCTCGGTTAGTTCATTAATTAAATTCGTTTAAGTGTTCAGTGGACATATAATTGTTTAAATTTATCTGTCTGTACTATGCGTTCTAAATAAGAATAGGGCAGTCAATAACCTCGATCTGTCAACTTTTGAGTGAAGTGTACGGCTTACAAAGAAAACTTATTTGTTTATCAATAAAAGTTTTTTTTTGCTTTGTATTATTAAGTCTTAGTTAACCCTTCAGATACCGTCAATTAGAGACACAATAGTAAGACAATAGATGCGCGGCCACCGGTGGTCGCTTGGGGATTCATGAATTAAATCTAGGTGAAGAAAAAACGATAATGTTTAATATAAATTATTTTATCTTAATATATTGTTTTAAGTCTTAATTAGTTAAAAAAATAAAACTATTTTCTTTCTTATTATCATTGTTAGGAACAATTCGCCTTCTTCTTCCATTTGCCACTACTCAAAATTGAAGCCCTGGATTCTGATTAAACTTTTTTCGTTCACGATTCGTAAATAAATTATAAAAAAATTAAAAATTACTTGTTTTGCTCACCCTACCCGATTACTTCGATTTCACATTCAGACAACATCACAACATGGCAATCCATATCATCATGGCATCTATTCCTATTTGGAACGCATGACGTCAGTTCCTTCTATCTATAGCGTCTATCAGTACCTACAGATAGCAAAACAAGGCAGTAATATTTACATAGGTGTATACTTGGCAAGGAAAATCATTAAAGTTGAAATAATTTACTTCACCGCGTGACAAATAAAAATCAAATAAGCGCGTCACAAAAGTTTCTTGATATTATACAATTCTATGATAATGATGCTTACATAATATTTTATTTTCCATCTTTCTTTGAAAATGTACTAAATAATGAGAAAAACTTTGAACACCGAAATTAGACTAATATCGAAAGTTTGTGAAAAACAGCCAAGCCGTAATTTTTTACTGATATGTAGAATTTGTGAAGTTATGGTCTGTAGAGTTAGGCCGTGTAGATTCAGAAGCTTGGCTCTACATGAGATCTGATAGCTTTTTCACATGGCAAACCTTATGTGGTCGTCTTGGCAACATTTTACATGAAATGTTTTTTGTGGGATTATAATAAAAAACTGAAGAAGTCATTTGATAATTTTCCAGCACAAAAATAAATACATACCTATTAGGTAGGTATACTGCGGGATTGTTTGAAAGAGTTACTGTAACTCTGGTATGCAAAAGGCAACTAAATGAAACAAGAGGGTACAAAGCGCGCTCGAGCAAGGCCTATACACACCGCTCACGGACACGATATCTCGGAGCGCCTCGGCCCGCTCGTCGTCCAGTTCCGGCTCAAACGCTCATAAGTGTGCGTCTACCGAGCGTAGGTATAAAAAGTGAAGTACATACATGAGATTGTCTTCTGTACCTACCTATTTTGTGCTTCCTCTCTCTCGACCTTAACGGCCCATTCACGACCTTAGCGCAGCGAGCGGCAGCGGCGTGCGGGGCGGCGAGCGTTAAGAACAAATGTATGAAAATGTTTGAAGCACGCCACGAGTCGCCGCTCATAGCGAAAAGGCGCCCGGTTTTGTCAGAGCGAATAACTGCAGCGGCGCGCGGTGCGGCGAGCGGCGAGATCAAAAGTACAAGCGAATGAGCGCGACGCCACGAAACAGAGCGGCGCGGCTAGCGGTGAAGGTGTGACGGACTCGGCGGCGAACTTATATACAAAAAAATTTAGACGATTTTGTGGCGGTAATAGATACCGAGGCGCTTATTACTGAAATTTTAAATCGACCCCCTATATGGATGTCAAAACATCCCCAACATAAATATAAAAATAAAACAATGTTTTCCGGAATATGATGGTAAGTTTAATTTAAATTGATAACATAATAACATAGTATCAGCTACCATAATTATATTGTCTGTACATAGTAGGGATAATTTTGATAACGCCATAATTTTGAGCACATACCGACTACCTAAATACGTCCACCTCGGCCGCTGCCGCTCGCCGCTACTGAGGGTACGTGGCGTGTAAAACGCACCGCTTGCCGCCGCCGCGCCGCCTGCCGCGCCGCTCGCCGCTAAGACCGAAGTCGTGAACGGGCCGTAAAGCGGGGTTGATGATATCGTACCTTAAAAAAATATATATATACGGAACCAGCGTGGAGAATAGTGACGCTATAATACATAATTATCAGTTTGTATTATTCGTGTGTTCAAAATATCACTAGCAGCAAAACGTGGTGGAATGATGACGTAATGTTAACAGGCTGTTTAAACCACGGCTTTGTACCTACAACGGAAGTTTTGTTTACCCATCAAAAACATTCATGGTACAAATTGTTGCCAACCATAGTAACCATTGGTTTTTTCCATTGGTTTCTTGGTGTACAATAAAGTTTATTCTATTCTATTGGCTTCGCAACACCGTAATAGACGCTTGAAATACTCACAGAATATTTAGTTCTATAAAGTAAAATAAATATGTAAGGGGGGCTTTCACACAACGACCGATGACAACGAAACCGGTTTAGGCTCGATATTTATTATTAACCCTTCAGATACCGTCAATTAGAGACACAATAGTAAGACAATAGATGCGCGGCCACCGGTGGTCGCTTGGGGATTCATGAATTAACTAGCTTTTGCTCGCAGCTTCGCCCGCGAACTTAAAATATAACTTATGTCGCTGAGGAATAAAGCAGCTTTCTGTCGGTGAAAAAAATTTTAGCAATCGAACCAGTACTTTCAGAGATTACCTCCAAAAACAAAAAAAATCAGAAAAACAAACTTTACCTCTTTATTATATTACTAGCTTTTGCCCGCGGCTTCACTCGCCTACATAAAATATAGCCTATGTCACTCAGGAATAAAACAGCTTTCTATCGGGGAAAAAATGTTTAGCAATTGGACCAGGACTTTCCGAGATTACCTCCTACAAAAAAAAAAAAAAAAAACAAAAAAAACTTTATCTCTTTATTATATTATATTAGTGTAGATTGTACAACACACAAAAATACAGGACAAACATTAAAAAAAAATAAGTGTACAATGGGCGGTCTTATCGCACAGGGCCATCTCTTACAGAAAACTTTTGGATGGACTGAAAGAAAGGGGATAGATTTCGTTGTATAAAGTAAAATAAATATGTAAGGGGCTCTCATACAACTGGACTTTGACCGGCCTTTGCACAATATTTATTATTAATAACGGCAACTAGTAGTCAAGAAAAGGTTATAATAGTATCTACGGTTGTATATAAAATGTTACGGAACACATCGCGCGCTTGTCCGACTTGCACTTCAATGGTTTTTATATCTATAGCACCTAACCCTAAAGTAAACCATGCCTGCCGGGTCGATGCTCTTTTTAATATATCTAATATTATTATAATAAAATAATTAATAAAAGATTATGTAAATTACATTTACACAAGTGGTAAGTGAAGGATTAGTCAGTAATTGTTTGTAAACCACTTGAGTTAATAGGTCCATTTTATTAATTATTCACTAAAACATACAATACGTCAGGTATGTCTATTTCTTAATTTACTTTAAAAAAAATATAAGAAAACAATAGTTACGAGGAAGCTATTGTTCTTATGTAAAATCGCGAATTATCGTATCACGTACGATTTATGTACCACCTATCTCTTAATCGGTCTGAACGATATAATTTAGTATGCACATGAACCCCAGGGTAAGGCCAACTTACCAATTGATATAGTAGGTCAGCCATGTCCCATCAAGCCCCGTGTAATACCCATGAAGTAGTGTGTATAATAAATGGACTGAAGGACAATTGTGACTTGAATTGTAATGAAATAGTTATTTTTTAAGTCGTTGGAAATATTGTCTTCTATTTCATTTAGTTTCTAATTCTATTAGGTATTGTTTTTTTTTTTAATGTTTCACGTAAATTGATCGCCTGAAACACGTTTTCATTAACCTAGATCAGGCAGGTGTATATTTCAGTTAGAATTACTTTCTCGATTGTACTGTAATGTAAATCATAATTTATACTTACATGAATACAATTTTATTATTATTTATACAACGTGTAACGTTAAATCCGCGAAAACTGAAATTAGTTTGATTAGAATAACGAGCGGAATCTATTAAACCACTTTTTAATATAATTTACATTTTTCAAAAAAATCTTCATTAAAAATATCGACCTGTCTTTTATCAATAGGTCAAGGCATCACATGCGTAAACCCGCCCAAATAGGTAAACAAACACAAATAGTTGTAGTCCAATCAAATTTTCTCATACACGGGATAATAAAAGTTCTTATTTCAATGCAGGTATGACATTTTTAAATGAACTCAAACTGCACATAAAACCTTTAATTATTTTTTTTTAATGTTTTTCTTCTCACATAATTATGTAGGTCAATTGATTTAAAAATCATTTGGGGTGTCTGAGGTTTTGTGCATTTAACGTTACACGTTGTATAACCTTTATCTATATTATTATTTTTATTAATAGGGGAATATTATTAGAGGTGGACATTATAAATTCAGACCCCGGACTGTTACTAAAAAAATTAAGATAGAAAAACTCAATAACATTTGCAATGGAATCCAGGGTGTCATGCACAGCAGTAGTAGTGCTTACGACCGCTAGACTTATGAGGCCGTCAAATTCTTTACTTTCATCATTTTAGCCGAAAGACGTCCAATGCTGGACATAGGTCTTCCCAAATTTCGTCACAATGAAACGATCCTGTGCGTCTCGCATTTTTTTAACAATTAATATTTGAGGAAGTAAATAAAACAACTTTTCAATTCGTGAGTTGTAACGAAGAAAAGGCCAGTTATTTTAAACAATCTGCCGAATTCATCATTTGTGGGCATTCACAAATAGGTACACAACGCTCTGTTGCATTTAACCTCAGGTAGCCATCTTCGCAACGACATCCAGGTCCCACTTTTTGGTTCTCAGCACAGTTAGGTTTCTCCACTAAAGAAATGCAGGTATTAGGAGGACATTCTATAAAGTTAGGTTCGTAGACTTCATGAGGTTTTGAGCACACCAGTCCTGTAGAAAAGAAAAAATCAGTTTATAAAATATAGCCTATGTCACACAGGAAAAAACAGTTTGTTTTGAGTCTGTGTGACTGGCCTGTTGGTCTAGTGGTTAGTGGCCCTGACTGCTATGCCGAAGGTCGTGGGTTCGATTCCCACCCAGGATAAATGTTTATATGATGAGCATGATCATTTGTTCTGTGTCTGGGTGTAATTTATCTATATTATGTATGTATTTAGAAATATATAAGTATGTTTATCAGTTGTCTAGTACTCATATCACAAGCTCTGCTTAGCTTGGGACTAGACGGCGTTGTGTGGTAGTTATGGAATATTATATTATATTTCAGTATTCTTACCTTCACACTCCTCGTAAGGCACACAATTTCCCTTGTCATTCCGGTAGTAGTTCTCCTGGCATACACAGCCTCGTTGACACTTGGCTGCGTCGCATGTGGGGCAGGTTTCCATGGCAAGGTCACGGTCTGCACAGCTCTGGGGGCGGCAGGTTTGTTGAACGCATGGGGAATATGTCTCATTGGCAGGGCAGAGGTTGGCTGCAATATTAATCAATACATATTACTATATTACTAAGTCCCCCGCCGCGTCTGTCTGGCTGTTCGCGATAAACTCAAATACTACTGCACCTATTGTCAAGCGGTATTCACCACTCGAGACACTAAGAGACTAACACTATCTCCCTCTCCGTCTAAAGGCGGGGGATGTCATTGGATGATTTAAAACCACCAAAAAAAACAAGACCAGGCGAAGCTTCTAAGTTAAGGATCACTGCATCCTACAACTTCCACGAACAAGAACAACGAGATACTGAAATAGGTAGCACAGTAAACATTCCTCAAACAAATAAAACTACTTACAACATTCCTCAAACGGTATACAGGTCCCATTCTCTCTGCCGTAGCCATCCTTACATTGACACTTAGGTCGGCATTGCAAGACGATGCCTATTCTAAATGGGCAGCGGCCGGCAAGCCTGGGCTTGTAGCATGCATCAGTTGGACACAAGGGAGGGCAGGCGACATACTGCTCATTAGGTTTGTTACTGCAGTCAAAAGGAGCTGAAAGAATTATGGCGCATTTAATCAAATTTATTGTTAAGAGGGTCCTTTTTCACTCGCCTATCGTCAACATAGAAAATCGTCAGTTTAACCCTTCAGATACCGTCAATTAGAAACACAATAGTAAGACAATAGATGCGCGGCCACCGGGTGTCGCTTGGGGATTCATGAATTAAAAGCTTGTAACTTCATCTAACGCAATGTTTGACGAAAAAGCAACGCAAAAAAAGAGAGATAACGCCTGAAAACTCTGTTAGTATTCGGTAATTCCGAGATTTACTCGAATATTTCACAAAACTTACTCCAGGAAATAGCTGTTTTTTTTTAAACCCTTAAAAGTTTTTGAAAAAAGTTGTCATCATTTAGAATCTTAATAAAATTGGCAAGGCTTCTATAGTTTTACTTTTTTGACTTTTTTAATTTTTAGGCAAATTATGAAATGTCAAAGTTCATACAAAATCGGAGATTTTCAGAGGTCTTTACTGGATTAGTTTTACACAAATTTAGAAATTGATTGCTGTAGAAGCCTAGATAATATCCACAAGATACTGTGTTTCCAAAATATCTAATGAAAAATGTGTAATAACGTCATAATCAGTTATGAGCGGTTGTGTGAAAAACAGTGAAAATGTGTGTCGAGATGCATCACATTAAGAACCTCTTCCGATTAGGAACGATCACTGTATATGTCTATTTCTACCGTCAAGCAGCGTTGATTGCTGTCTTCCGATTTTAAGAATGGCTAAAGGTAGAAGAACTACACTGCGCACACTTGTGACACACACACCGATCTGGGCGCGTCGGAAACTAGACTTGTAGATATACACTTGATATAGCACACGACGCGTCGCGATACCACGTAACGCGCTTCTACAGACTTTGGCCACGTGTGCGTGGGTCTAGTGTAGTTCTCGCTTAAAGGAAAAACTTGTGAAGCTCTAGTTATCAATGACGTTTCAGCTTTGGCCTTGAAATATCAACGCACGAGAACCTTCTAGTATTGAAGATGACCAGAACCTGTGTTGACCACCTTACCAGGCTATTTTAATTTTTGCCAAACTATAAGGCTATTGTAGTGTATAAAAAGACGTAAAAACGTAGTTTAAACCACGTAGTATTCTAAGAGTCAGCGCAGACAGAGAGGAGCGCAGCGGAGAGGATTTTATTAAGGCACTCGAAAATTAACTTTATAATTATTGAAATAAAGTGCGCGCCAGGCATGCTCGGTGCTTCCCGCGTATCTTCGAGGACGCGCGAGTATTTTTTTTTTAAATATTATTGATATGCTCGCGTTTGGCCACCATCTCACCTGATTGTAAGCGACGATGTGGTCGACGATGGAGCACGCTTGCCTAGAAGTAACCTATTCACTCTTGACTTAAAGACCCCCAAGTTGGAAACACAGACTCCGGCAGGGAATTCCACTCCTTGGCTGTACGCACAATAAATTTGTTCCCAAAACGCTTTGCGCTTATGTTTTTTATCAGTTGCACTTTATTTATTATCGAGAGCCTTAATAAAATCCTCTCCGCTGCGCTCCACTCTGTCTGCGCTGACCCTAACGTTCAACATAAATCATCTTCTCGACTAGAAGTTATTAGCTAATGACAAATAAATACTTACGACAATCTCTAGTGGGTATACAAGTGTTATTTTCAGCCCGTTTGTAATTGAACCTGCATTTACAAGCTGGAACGCACGGGTCCGCCTTGGTACATATTTGCTCCTCATCAGCTGATTTTGGGCAGTAATCGGTGTTGCACTTCGATGGGCAATTGTCCAGGACTTCGTTTTCACCACAAGCTTAAAGAAAATATACTAGTAAAAGTATGAACAGATTAATATACAATAAACAAGTGTAAAAGAGTTCCGAGCCTCAAAAGGAAAATAAACGGAACATTTATAGAATCACTTTGTTGTCCGTCTGTCTGTCTGTCTGTCAAGACTCTTTATCTCAGAAACTCGTGGTGGTATCGAGTTCAATTTAAAACTTATAGTGCCTTAAAGTTGTGAAAAAATCTATCAACACTTTCAAGGGAATCAAAATATAGGGTACTCGTAGAGTCCCGTTAGTCTACAATTCTGAAGATTTTGAAGATCTGATTTTGCCATGAAGCATGGTCTCGTGGCACAAGTATAGGGAAAAATCTGAAAACGTTTACGTAACTTACTGTCTGTCCTAATAGAAAATATGATTATTAACCCTTCAGATACCGTCAATTAGAGACACAATAGTAAGACAATATATGCGCGGCCACCGGTGGTCGCTTGGGGATTCATGAATTAAAGCAATTTACTTGCTCTATCTGTCGAAGTCGGTTAAAAATACAAATATGTACCTATAGCTACACTATTTTTAAGGTACACAAAGTCTAGCCTCGTTTTGCAGGTAATTTGTTATTGGCACAAAATCAACAATGTAACTATTTCTTACTTTCACATTTCTCCTCAGGGACGCAGCTGCCGTTTTCAGCTCTTAAATAGCCTTCCTTGCATATGCAGCCTTTGTCACATTTTTCTGGTGGAATATCAGGACATGGAACATCCTGCCCCCTCTCCGAGCAGTCCTTAGCTCTGCACACTCCTTGCATACATGGGACAAATTCTTCATTGGCTGGGCAAGTTGCTATACAAAATATAAAATAATGAATATAAGGAATACATAAGATGGAAATATTTGTATCTACATAAGTATTTTGTTCAAGTATGTCCTGTCCCACTGCCGGAAAAAGGCTTACCTTGTTTGCTTTCAAACATCTCTTTTTTTGCTATTGTATGGACCAAACTCTCCTAATGATTATACGCTTCTTCTACCATCTTTGTCTAAGTCTGACGCGATATGTGTCTATTTTTGCGAGGTAGAAAATCATCCAATTTTCCCGACTAAAACCCAAAATTTACCTATATTCCTTCATTTGTCCTTTAGTGAGTATTGGCTCTAATGGGCCCCTACGTTTTGCTGATAACTTGTGTTGTTGATGTGCGTCGAACACTACGCGTTGATGAATTGAGCTCGGTCATTATAGGACGGGCAATCCGGAAAATGGTGACACCCTGGCTTTTCATCCGCCTAAATCCGAAACAAATACCTTGATTTACCCGGACTTGCCATGTCTGGTGAGAACCTGAGTTACGTGGGTGGTGAGGACGCCGTGGCACCTCTCCAGCTACTCCTCAAAGAGATGACTTACCGCTGCCATTGTGGTGTGCCCAACAGAATCTCATGTTATGTCTACTTGTTGGTCACGATGGTTCTCTGTCAATAAAGGTATGACAGTTTTCTAGAGTGTGTAACGTTATAATGTGTGCTATTCACGAACTCCCTTTCCCTTCCTTAACTAGAAGTCCATTTTAAGTACCATAATATCAAACAAATATCCAGAATGCTGAAGATGTTACCACTATTCTACTTACGTTCACATTTCTCCTCTTGTACGCAGATACCATCTTTATTTCTCAAATAACCTTCTTGACAAACACATCCCTTCTCGCAAAAGTTCGGGTCCATTCGGACACAGGGTACTGACTGGTCCTTTTGCGTACAGTTTAGAGCTCGGCATTCTCCTTGAATGCATGTCGAATATCTTTCGTTATCGGGGCAAACTCCAGCTGGGAAAGTGTTACAATTATTATTGAAATTTTAAGTTACCTTGAGTTTTAGGTCGTTTTATTGTTTAGGTAAATTAAAATAGAATGATAGGCCATTACGGTTTGCTCCATCTCATTGGAGTGCACGTGGAATACTACGTCCCGTCGACGACTCAAGCTCGGTCCGGACAGTTCAAAGACGAGCGGACGGTGAGCTAACCATAGCTCGCCGTCCGCAAGCTCACGCCTACGATAGCTGGAAAACGGGGTCGGAATCCCGGCAGCTGGGGAGTACGGCCGTTTCCTCATGTGTGCAGCCGCCTCTTTTGCTAGCATTACTGCTTCGTAGAAGGAAGCGACCACCTGCCATACCCCCTCACTCCGGACCATGGCTTGTACTAAAGATCACCACTCGAGGTCACGGCGGTGCTCCGTCCAAGTGGGGCACACTTCGACTACATCCTCCACTGTGTCCTCCGGGCGATCCACACGATGGTGATACTCAGCGATTTTTCCGCAGGAATCCGGTGCCGGAACCTTCCGAACTTACCATGTCCGGTGAGGACGACGTGACGTCTTTCTAGCGACATCTGCCAATGCATTGCTGTGCAGATTTTTTAAAGAAACGGGTCATAATGTTTTATGAATTTCTATTTAGGGTATTCGGTACCCTACTTTATCATGCCTAGGTTCCATTGAGGTCATTTCTGCCTGATTACTTTAAAAAAAAATCACTTGATTCCTGCGGCGCGGCGGCAAACTTGAGCTCAAACCCTTTGAAGTTTTCGTTTCGAGTGCAAGCAAAAATAACTTAGCGGTGGTCAGGTAGAAGTATCTTTGATGGTACGTTTATCATATCCATTAACTACTCGGTACTTACGACACTGTCCATAAGGCACACAGGTCCCGTTTAGCTTCCAGTATCCTTCAATACATCTACACTTGGGGTTGCAAGGCAGTATGATTCCTATGCGTCCAAGCTGAGGTGGACATTTGCCTGTCGGTGAAGCTTGGCTGCAGTCGTCAGTGGGACAGAGGGGAGGACAGGCATTGTATTCTTGGTTAGGTCTGCTCGAACAGTCGAAGGGAGCTGTTGAGGAAATATAATGATTATTACACAACACTATTTTATGCGAAACCTGAATATAGTTGGTTCAGAATCAGTAACTGAATAGATTCCAATAGTTTTTACACCTTGTTATATTTTATTCCAAAAATATTTAAAAAGGTCCAATACAGGTCACGACAGCTCAAAGAGAAATATACGTAAATATAAATAGATCCTTAGTATAATGTTTCAGAACGTCAAGAACCTACGGAGCATACCAGAAGACACAGAGCGATTGCTTGGATATGATGTGATGTGAGGCATTTTATGTATGCTTTCCTCGTGCTTTGCTCAGTGCAGTCTACTCTATGTCATAATAAGTGGCTAATTAATTTTACAGGCAAACTCTTTCTTTGAAGTTTTCGTTTCGAGTGCAAGCAAAAATAAATTAGCGGTGGTCAGGTAGAAGTGTCTTTGATGGTATTTTTGTTTTAGTTAATAAAAACAAGCTTGCGACAAATATGCTTTCCTCGTGCTTTGCTCAGTGCAGTCTACTCTATGTCATAATAAGTGGCTAATTAATTTTACAGGCAAACTCTTTCTTTGAAGTTTTCGTTTCGAGTGCAAGCAAAAATAAATTAGCGGTGGTCAGGTAGAAGTGTCTTTGATGGTATTTTTGTTTTAGTTAATAAAAACAAGCTTGCGACAAATATGCTTTCCTCGTGCTTTGCTCAGTGCAGTCTTCTCTATGTCATAATAAGTGGCTAATTAATGTTACAGGGATACATACATGGCTCTGAAACGTGGTCATTCACAATAGGCCTCATTAGAAGGCTTAAAGTCACCCAAAGGGCAATGAAAAAGGCTATGCGCGGAGTTTCCTAGCGTGATCATTACTTATCGTGAAAAAACAGGAAAGAAGCAAGGAGGACCAAGGTTTCCGACATAGCACGAGACGAATCCCCAAACTAAAGTAGCAATGAGTAGGATCGGAAGACACAGCGTTGGAAAGCCTCCTACAAGGTGGATCGATGATCTAGTGGTTGCGGGAATCCAATGGATGCGAGACGCACAGGATCGTTCATTGTGGTGATACTTGGGGAGCCCTATGTCCAATAGTGGACGTCTTTCGGCTGAAATTATGATGTTAAGGAATGTTACAAGAAATGGCTCCTGAATGATAACTTACGGCAGTCCCTCGTGGATATACAAGACCCGTTGGCAGCCCGACGATGGTTGAAAGCGCACCTGCAGGCTGGAGCCGGACATTCGTTTTGAGGGACACATGGTTTAGCAAAAGTGTCCGCTTCTGTAGCTGGACAGCTGTCGGATTCGCAGTACGATGGGCAGGTATCCAGTACTTCATTATCAGCGCATGTGGGTAGAGCTGGAGAAAGAAAATAGAATAAACATAAGTTTTTAGAGTCACAGCGCCAACAACCATAAAGTTGAAGAGATAACAGAAAAAAACCGGACAAACGCGCTTTTCTTTGGGACGCATCTACAAATTAACATTTTTCAGATTTTATCACACTTGTGCTATGAGTTTGTTTCTTCCATCATGCTAAACAGGATTAAAAAAAGTACTAAAAGTACCCTATACATTTTGTATAGGGTACTTGTGCTATGAGTTTGTTTCTTCCATCATGCTAAACAGGATTAAAAAAAGTACTAAAAGTACCCTATACATTTTGACCAGATCTTTTTTTCTAACCATTTTTTAGTCCATTATCTTTAACGAATAGCCAGGCTTATGACGATGATACCACTATTCTACTTA
Organism: Mythimna lalbum; assembly: GCA_949319445.1. Taxonomy (NCBI): domain Eukaryota; kingdom Metazoa; phylum Arthropoda; class Insecta; order Lepidoptera; family Noctuidae; genus Mythimna; species Mythimna lalbum. The sequence goes on along the minus strand of OX439347.1, from coordinate 18,511,314 downwards.
CGTTCACATTTCTCCTCTAGTACGCAGATACCATCTTTATTTCTCAAATAACCTTCTTGACAAACACATCCCTTCTCGCAAAAGTTCGGGTCCATTCGGACACAGGGTACTGACTGGTCCTTTTGCGTGCAGTTTAGAGCTCGGCATTCTCCTTGAGTGCATGTCGAATATCTTTCGTTATCGGGGCAAACTCCAGCTGTGAAAGTGTTACAATTATGATTGAAATTATATGTTACTTACTTTGTTTCGTGTCGTTTTATTACTTTGGAAAAATTCATTCATTTTACACGATTTTTTAGAGTAAAGTGAGGTAGCGGAGCGGAGGAAAGTAGTAAGCGGAGCGGAGCGAGGCTGCGGAGCGGAGTGAGAAAGTAATACGGAGCGCAATTGCAGACTTTTTTTTAGTTTGCGGAGCTAGGCTGTGAGCACGCGTCGAGTAATTTCGAGCTCCCGGTGGCGGGAGTTTAGTTCCTCTCTGTCCACTGAAGAGGAGCGGAAATGTGCAATTGTATTGGTTAATATTTCTCCGCTCCACAGCCTTGCTCCGTTCCAATGGACAGACAGCCTGAGGGTGCAGTGTACCCTAAATTTATAAAGCTTATTAAAGAAATATTACCCGGTATGTGTACTTACGACACTGTCCATAAGGCACACAAGTCCCGTTTAGCTTCCAGTATCCTTCAATACATCTACACTTGGGGTTGCAAGGCAGTATGATCCCTATGCGTCCAAACTGAGGTGGACATTCGCCTGTCGGTGAAGCTTGGCTGCAGTCGTCAGTGGGACAGAGAGGTGGACAGGCAACGTATTCCTCGTTAGGTCTGCTCGAACAGTCGAAGGGAGCTGTTGAAGAAAATTAATGATTAAATATGTTGTTCCTTCTGTCAAGAATAAACTAAGACCAGAGATTTGTTATTTTGACAGAAACATAAATTTGGTATGACAAATTTTATTGTGGTTCAGAGTTGATTTCTGGTTCCATTCAGAACTAGGGCATGGGTATACGGAGATATAAATAGACCAGAATAATATTTCCGAAAGTAAGAACCTATAGTTACTGAGCGATGGTTTGTACGCGTGTGTGACGTGACGCATGTTTTTATACTATAATTTAATAAAAATAAATCATTCAAAGTCAAAGTCAAAGTCAAAATATTTTATTTCACATAGGCCTACATGGGCACTTATAAAACGTCAGAAGCTAGTGCACGGTTCCAAATTGGTCGTTTCCTATGGAGAAGAACCGGCAAGAAATTCCATGGTTACTCTTTTTAAAAAAAGTGGTAGGTGTTACTATACGATAGTATGTAAGTACAGTGTATATCAATAATAAAAAAAGTAATTCAAATAAAAAAGTAATTTAAATAGGAAGTAATCTAAAGGTTTGTAAGGTATACAGTGTTCTCACATTCACATTACAAAACGAAAAAGAGGCTATATAAAAAAAAAGCAAGATTATAAACAAAAAAAAGCAAGACCTGCATTGACCAAACGGTTCAATGCAATCCAGCGTCTTCACAGGGACGATCTTGCTGGTTTCAAAGTGTATTTTTCCAATCACAGTGACTGATTTGCAAAAGTGTTGGCGCATGAATTAAATCTGTGTAGCCGCAATACAATCCAAACACACAAACCAAGCTCCAACCAAGGTGACCTCTGTTGGAACGCTGGATTGCAACCACCTGTCCCACCTTTTAACTTGCCACTAAATTGCGTTGCTTATAATCAGTCTCAGATGAATGCTATAGCAAATGGTTACTTAATGATAACTTACGGCAGTCCCTCGTAAGTATACAAGAACCGTTGGCAGCGCGATGACGGTTGAAACCGCACTTGCAGACTGGAGGTGGACATACGTCTTGAGGGGCACATGGTTTAGCAAAAGTGTCTGCTTCTGTAGCTGCACAGTAGTCGGATTCACAGTTCGATGGACAGTCATCCAGCACTTCGTCATCAGCACATGTGAGTGGACCTGGTGATCAGAGAAACAGGAATAGGATAAACACATCTTTCTACGCAGTCACAGCGGCAGTAATCACAAAATTGAAGAATGAACAGATTAAAACACAAGGTATAACTAAACTTGGGCCGAAAAGTGAATAGGAAGAATATCATCAGATTCTTCCTGATGTTTTTGATGAAGATTCCGAGTATTTAGGAATTCAAGGCAAAATTATTACTATTGTGGCAAAAAATAATCAAATAGATAAAGATTAAGTGGGACCATCTAAAACTGACAAAACATAGGTGGCATACCGGTTGGCAGAGTGCTAACTGGATGGTAAAGAGGAGCTTGTTCAAGTGTCGTGTCTAGTAAAACACGCCATTCGAATAATTTATCTTCTTATATATTATAATAATCCGAATATTTTTTTTAAACTATTGAATGGCTCCTGTTTGCCAACTTACATTGTCTTGCTGGAATACAGGTGCCATTATCCGCCCTCAAATAGTTCTCCTTGCAGACGCAACCTTCTTTGCAAGGTTTCTTCGATTTTGCTTTACTGGGTGAGGGCTCTGCTTTTTCTGAGCAATATTGCGCTCTTTGGATTGATTGAGGGCAGTAGGAGAATTCTTCATTCTTCGGACATTTCTTTACTGAAAAAAAAAGGATTATTGTATAGGTGGTCCTCAAAAGACCATCTCAGACATTTATCTTTTTCTTCTTTTTTGTTGCGTATGTTTGTTGCAGTTATTTCTACATTTAAGATCTTACTTGAGATTTTTTTTTTAAGTCCGCGCTTGACCGATATCTCACGTGATGGAACGCGATGGTGTGGTCAGCTATGGAGCGCGCTTACCTTGAATGTACTATAACCGGTTGCTTATAGATAGGATATCCACCATATTCCCGTGGCGCATCGCCGTACGCCTGGTTGTTCAATGATGGAACGGGCTTGGTGGAATTAGGCTACGTAATTCCGACGTACACTCTCCAAAATGCAACCGATAGAAAGCCTTCAATATTATACTTTAAAATTTTGGCATTGTTGCTCATTGAACAAGCTTTTTGGTTAGATGTTACCTAGTGCAAAAAAAGCTTGTAATGATATAACTTAATGTAGATAGCTATTTAAGATACATTCATATACCAGTACGAACTCATAAGCTATTAGGTAGTAGACTGTGTGTAGAGTACTATTATAATATTATGAGTTCCATATACAGGGTTATTTGTAAAACACAAGCAACCTCTTATGTGCTCGTTAAGAACATCAAAAACGACAACTTTTGTTCTATGAATTTTACAAAACATTTCATTTCATTACAACTTTTTACAACACAATTACCAAAAACAAACCTTTAAAATTTCGTTTTTCTATCTAACACATTTCAACTTTGTATTTTGCTGTATCTACTTACGGCTCCCGTGCACTGTTCTCGTAATAATAGTAAGCACACCTACATACCTAGCAAGCATTCGCACCATTTACGTATAGGTACTCTCACACTAGAAAATTGATACGCCAGCATAGGCTTTGCGTTCAACATTTAGTACGTTCAACTAAAATATGATAAAAAAAATTAAATCATAGAACAAAAGTTGTTGTTTATGATGTTAGTACCATAGTCCTGAGAGGTTGCCAGTGTTTTACAAATAACCCTGTATATGTATATATAAGCTGTTCAAGATCGAAACGTAATGCTCCATTATAAACGTGTTTTCTTTCTTTTTCTTCTTTATACGTTAAGTAGGTAGTTTACGATAAATTGGGTTTTTACATAAACACAATAGCTTCTTCATAACTATTACTACATTTTACATAAAGTCTCGCCATTGTTTGTTCAGTCGGTTTTATTTTCACCTATTTATTTTACTTCAAGTACACAACTTTCCGTGAGTGTAGCATTCCAGCGGGCCATAGAATTCCGTTTTTTTATGAATATTGTTTTTAATTCATGAATTCCCAAGCGACCACCGGTGGCCGCGCATCTATTGTCTTACTATTGTGTCTCTAATTGACGGTTTCTGAAGGGTTAAATATCATACGATATGTTGAGTTAGGTGTCTTTTTGGCCTCACATAGGGATAAACATTGCCATTCAAAGTGGCAATGCCGCCAGTCTTTTGGGTACAAAGTCAAAGTCAAAGTCAAAATATTTTATTTCACATAGGCCAACATGGGCACTTATGAAACGTCACGTAACGTTATCGAAGCTACGGCACGGCACGGTTCCAAATTGGTCGTTTCCTATGGAGAAGAACGGGCAAGAAACTCCATGGTTACTCTTTTAAAAAAAGTGATTGATGTTACAATATGATATTATGTAAGAACAGTGTAGATCAATAAATACTGTACACAAAGGCACAATTTATTACCGGAGGAATTTTTCGACGCCGTCTTTTATTTTTATTTTGTTAGTTTTAATTAGGTTAAGTATTTACGCCTCATACCGTTTATATTTTCATATGTATTGTTAGTTTTAACAACTGTTTGTGTGAAGCACAAATGTGTATGTTTTTTTCCTATATTGTGTTTATTTTACGGTTAAAGATATGTATTTCTCAAAAGAATTTCACATTCACTTACAGAGAAAAAAAAAATATTATGTAGTAAACAATGTTACATACCAGCAGACGTAGATAAAAAAAATAAAAAACAATTTTGTACCTATCTTAAAATCAACATTTAAACACTTAATTTCAAAAATAACATAATGTTTTATAACGTATACAAAATAGTCAAACCAAAAAGCAAACCACACACAAAAACGAGTGATGAGGGTAGGTGCAATTTTATTGTTGATGCGTGTTTATAATAATTATTATGAAAAAAACACAATCACCTATGTTAAGTACATTATTAACAATATAGACTTTGATTGGTCTACAAGCGGTTTATTTCCTTTACTTATACACCTGTGTTAGAACACACATATATGTATCATAATCTTTTGTTGATAATGGTATTATGTTAAAGTATGATTTGTTAGGTATTTTTTTTTCGAGGGCACGGCGATGCTCTGCCCAAGCGGGGCACACCTCCAAGACACGGTAATAGTATCATACAGTATTGTAACTCGGCCGGATTTTTGAAATAAATGCTTACAGCCGCGCGGTACGTAAACATGCGACAGGGCTGCCCGCCTCCAGCATTCTAATTACGTTTGCCTAGTTTGTTTCCGTTTATTTTTGTGATTGTAAATATACTTACTTTTTTATATAAACAAAATACTTTGTGGATTGAATAGGAAGTATTCAATTAAAATGCGTGTTGTTTTTTGATTAGTAGATTTAAATAAAAATACTTTTTTTTAGTATTATTCATACACATAGCACTATTATTAATAATAAAATACCACGTCTTTACTTTGAATTATACAAACTAACAATAATCGCGCGATTATTGTTAAAAAAAATCGTCGTGTCCGTTCGTCACTGCGGCACAGTTGCGACGGCCGCGACTGTCTACATGCCGAGACCATGCTACAACCGAGGCGCGTAGGTATAGCTCGCGTTTCGTCTGTGTGTATGAAGTTGGAATACTGTATGATATTATTCCGTGCCTAAGACGAGCATCTGACCAAAGAATTAGTTTTAATTACTCTCTACTCCATAGCTCATTAAGAACACTCGTAAATAAGTCAGACTCAGACGAATTGATTTATTTCAAAAGTTCAATAGTTGTTTCAATAATTATTTCAGTGCCCTCGTATATTGGGCATTTTTTAAACTGCACTGGCATTTTTTCTAATGTCCTGAAGCCCGACAAATCTAAGAAGTACCGTTTGACAGTTCTACACGTAGTACATTTTATTTATTATCTATTTATTTAACAGTTCATGTACACACTTAACTTATAAATGAAAAGAAGATGGAAACAGAAAAATAAGTAATAGGTGATGCTTATTTCTAAAGAAATCTCTTCCAGCATACCCGCGAAAGGAGAATTGGAAAAAAAGAGATGTAGAAACCGTGCGTAAAAGTGAAAGGAAAAAGAAATAATCTGAACTTGAATGAATATATACATACATATAATAGAATATATATCGCAAAAATTTATACTGACTAATATTATATAATTATAAAAATATACTAATAAGCAACTAGGTATGTCGAAATAGAAATATAGTGTTTTTTAAACCCTTTTTTGGAAGACCCCTTTCTTTTTTAATTTTAATTTGTTGAAAAAAAATTGTAAGTATATGTTGTGATTGAATAAAAATATCTCTTCATAATTCATGGTTAGCCCTAATTACGCCAATACAAAGCTATTTTTATTATAGAAAAGTGTGAAACGTCAAACGGTACTTCATAGATTTTTTGTGATATAATTGGTTCAATAATGATGATGATTGGTGTTATATAATTACTTCTTCCATAACACATACATTTGAATCACCTTCAAAATTTAAAAAATTCAAAGCTATAGTTTGAACAGTTTGCCAAAATTACGTCATTAGCAAGTTAGCTATGTTATGAACACACGTGAACAAACTAATCATTATAACAGGTTTTATTTATTTATTGTATTATTTTATGGCGTCACGATTCTCTATACTGATTGTTGAGATGGTTTTGTACAGAAAACCCGGTTTTGGGAGATACCTTACAGTGGTTAAAGGGTAATTCCCGAGACGTCATTTTGATCTCAGTAGGTATTCTGTTCAGGGGCTTTACCATGACTTGGTAAAGCGCCTAACTTTGGACCGATATTAGTAAAAATAATTGATTGGTACCTACATAAACAATAATAAATAAGTTTGTACTCCTAATAATAATAAAAAAATTATACATGATAAAATAATATACTAAAAAATACTATGATAAATATGAAACATTACAATTAAGTGAACTTAAAATATAATTAGTTTGACGAAGACCAAACTAAGTTTGAAAGGACCATAAGTCAGTGGTCCCCAAAGTAATTTAAAACATTGGTAAGAATATGTAATTGGTAATCAGTCTTATTTAAAGTGAACCATTTTATCATGTTCTACCATTTTAACAATTGTTTTACGACTAACGAACTCACGTTTAAAACACTATCATATTTTTATGATGTCAACCGTGGCGCCGGCGCCGTATCGACAAAATAAACAAGTTATTTAAATGTAACTGGTTTATCTCTATAACTGTATAATTATAAAATTAAAACAGTACTCCACCTCAAACACAAAATCCTTAGATGCATTAGGGGACAAATCGTCCCCCAACAAGACACGCAACGCTCTATCTACGTGACAATGCTACGTTGTCTAGTGACCTGCAACTTGCTCCCAATGTTTTACGATCTGCGTGTCGTGGCCAGTCGCGGGACACGTTGTTGGATAATTTGACAGCGTTGTGAGTCATGTTAGGGGAAATTTTGTCCCCTAATGTATCTCAGACTTGTATCAATCACAAATTAGCTGAGTATTGCAGTTTTGAAGTGAATTCTACTTTTCACATGCAGGCTATATTACAAGTCCATTTGAAGGACGAGTTCATTTGAAGGAGTTTCCATCGACTTGATTGCCGTGACAATGAAAAAAGCCCTCGATCAATATCGAATTAGAACAAGCCATAACAGTCAATTAACTTAATGATTCGAGGCGATGTTGCATTAGAGGAAATAAAACCCGCCCTACGGTTTCTGACACTCCTTGAGGCGCGTGTGGAACTCTATGTGTCATCGATGATGGACTTGGTCTGGACGGTTACCGGACGGTCAGACGATGAGCTACTCATTGCTCGCCGTCCGCAAGCCCTCGCCTACGGTGGCGGCTGGGGCGTGAAGGCCCTCGCGCATGCACGTGTGGCCTAATCCTTTGCTAGAATTACTGCTTTGCAGTAGGAGGCTACCGCCTGCCACTCTTCCTCACTTCGGACCATGGCCTGTACCTAGGCCCAGCGCGAGAGAACGCGCGACTTGTTGTCGATCGCCCCACGAGGACATGGCGAAACTCTGCTCAAGCAGGGCACACCTCAACCGTATGCTCTACCGTGTCCTTCGGGCGGTCCACTCAGTGGTGACATCCGGGCGTTACTTCCACACGAATTTGGTGCAGGAACTTTCCGAACTGACAATGTTCGGTGAGAACCGGCGTCATGCGGAAGGTGAGGACGCCGTGAGGTCTTTTCAGCCACTCCTCAAAGATGGGACTTACCGCCATATTTATGGCGTGGTCAAGGGTGAATCTGACTCGTACACCGCGGGGTAATCTATGTAAATAGTTCGATCTCGAATCAAGTCTCTGTGATTTTTTCGAATTGAAAAAAGTAATGATTTGTGACGAGACTGCAACCTCAACGCGTTCTTGATAAAAAGGATTTTGACAGATGAAATACAAAGTGATCCTATAAGGGTCCCGTTTTGATCACTGAGGTAAAGAGCCAAATGAATGACCGCATTTTGTGAATGACCTATAGAGTCTCATACCTTTACGACATCGACATTTCGATGGTTTGGAAGTGATGGCTGATTTTGTAGATGACACATTGGGCGACAATTCACTCGAAGCCTGCGTGGTATCTCCTGGAAAAAAAAACATTGGTTTTCTTTCTTTAACCCTTCAGATACCGTCAATTAGAAACACAATAGTAAGACAATAGATGCGCGGCCACCGGTGGTCGCTTGGGGATTCATGAATTAAACGGACGAATATCCCAGTCTCATAAGAACCTATAACTATATACGAAAAAATAACAATATTATAGTCATACAAAAACAACCTTTAAAGAAGAGCCGTGTCGATATTCTGGAAAAATTAGAGCACTCAGACCCCATGCCCTATCTAATGTTTCAACTCCAAATATTTTATTTGTATGACATCAGAGATAGGTTGGGTTGGGGATCCAATTCTAATTATACACACGAGTGGTTTATCCCTATTTTCTTCTTTATTAGAAAATTACTTTGAGATATTTCGTCTTCAGAAGTTGAAATATTACTATCAAAAATAATCTTCTTCAAATTATCCAGAACAAACAATAGTAACAGTTACCAACATTACTACACAATCTACTCCAAGGAAATGTTTGCTTCCTCAAAATATTATTAAAAAAGTAAACAATTGACTAAAAAAATTCGATAGAAACAGTGAAAAGCAGATTTAAATTTAAAAAAGAGCATAGAGTTCGAACCAGTTTAAATTATAATTGCAGAAAACAAAAAAAAATCGAATTACAAAAAAATAAATTAACTAATAAACAATATAAACAAAAAAAAATTTACTATAAAAAATCTGTTTATTTTAAGAATGTAATTAAAAAGTTTTTGTATTATTATGAACTACTACTAAAAAAACTTTTAAATACATAACTAGTACCTATTGAAAAGTTTTTATTTTTTATCTACATAATTAGATTTTCCTACATAGTTTGTTAAACCAATAAAATTTCATTTATTTAAATTTTCCTTACCTGTACACGCCACTAAAACTAATATATTAGTCACTAAAGCGACACCGAGCAACCACCTGACGGCCATCGTGGTGGCACCACGATTGAACTTGCGCAGTAATCTACTTACTTTATATACTTAGATGGACATTTAAAAACCAGCTGTTCAATTGTGCTCACTATGTATTTGAAACAACAAAAATTTATACCACGAAATCGAAGATATACTTATAATAAATGGTAGACGTGAAAATTCTGTACATTGAAAATATTAAAAACAAAATTGGCAGGGGTGTTACTAGACCGACACCGATCCAAAAATGTGATTCAAAAAAATTTTTGCCTGTCTGTTTGACTGTTTGTTCAGGCATCACGCAAAAACTACCGGATCGATTACGATGAAACTTGGTATAATTATTCTTTAATATCCTAGGCACCACACTGGGTACTTTTTATTCCGGCAAAGTATTTACAATAAAAAACAAACTTAATTTTGCAATTTTATCCCTAGACCCATTACTGTATCAATCGAAAGTAATAAGTTAGTCGTAGGTGGAGTTCACTAAGGGGCACACGGCTAAGATACTATAATATTTTATCTTAACCCTTCAGATACCGTCAATTAGAGACACAATAGTAAGACAATAGATGCGCGGCCACCGGGTGTCGCTTGGGGATTCATGAATTAAGATACAATATCGCTCGCAATACAATTCAATGGACTATCACACACAACAAAGATAATAAATAATATTTCATGTTTTCGTATCTTAAGATGAATTTGTATGGCGAGCGATAAGTATTGTATCAATACATATTATAAAACAAAGTCCCCCACCACGTCTGTCTGTCTGGTCGCGATAAACTCAAAAATTACTACACCGATTTTCAAGCGGTTTTCACCACCCGAGAGCGTCATTCTTGAGAAAGGTTTTAGTATATTATTTGTTAAGTTTTTGTATATATTTCTGTGGACATTAACGATATTTATTGAAGGTGTCGAGAAAAAATAAGCCGAAAGGGAGGGGAGGGGGCGTGTTGCCCCGAATATAACGCGAGCGAAGCCGCGGGCAAAAGCTAGTTTACAATATATTTATTATATACTTACTTTATTGTACACAGAGTGGTCGTGGTTGACAGTTTTTGAGTGAGGCTTCTCCACTTATCACGGTTTACGGCCAAGTCCTCTCCGTTCCAGAACCTTGAAGACATCCTCCATTACGGCACTCATCGTGTGCTACTCTATTAATGTGAAATTCGTGATTTAGTGCACGAATTAATTATATATTTGTTTTTTCTTGAAAACCTTGGTGGAACTGAACAATAATAGTAGATGTTATTTGTAGATATTCTTTCTTATTTGATTAGTCAGGATATTATAGAGTTTAGAGAGTCGTAGATTGTAGTGAAATCAACGTCGTCAGTACTGCGCCGGTTACCACCACCGGTGACACCTCCTGGGTTGAGAGTCACAAAATGACTACCGGCCACTATAAGTGCGGGTTTGCGGATGGCGAGCAATGGGTAAATCGCGGCCCGGCCCTCCTGTGAGAATGAGGACCAAGCGCAGGTCGACGGCGCGATGATTTGCACGTGAGCCTCAAAGAGATGTCAGCTAAATTGTAGGACGCCTGCCAGGTCTGCGTATTGTTTGAAGGAGTTACCGCATACAAAATAATAATAATAATATTCCACAACTATCACACCACGCCGTCTAGTCTCAAGCTAAGCAGAGGTTGTGTTATGAGTACTAGACAACTGATAAACATACTTATATATTTCTAAATTCTTGTGCATATTACACCCAGACATAGACTAAATGATCATGCTCATCACACAAACATTTGTGGTGGATGGGAATCGAACCCACGACCTTCGGCATAGCAGTCAGGGCCACTAACCACTAGACTAACAGGCTATTTAGGATTTATAATTAAGCGCGTCTTGAAGGCTAGAGTGAATAGGCTCTTAATAAACTAGTGCGCCTCGCCATCAACGATTGAACTACTTACCATGAGGTGGGATTGCAGTCAAGAACTAGTTTATATCAGATAAAATAAAAATCTACGATATAGACGCCTACCATGAAGGCTGGTTTGAGTTGGTTCAGAAGATGCATTCTAGGAAGAAAAAATACGCCTTTGCCCAGCGGTGAGACAAGATCCATATGAAATTGCATTTAAAATGAGGTTAATCAAGATCCATGAAGAAACGCATATTGCTAAAAAAAATATGAGTTTAAATGTGGATGGAGGAGGAGGGGGAGAGGGAGGCCAAATAAAAGATGGTTGGATTGTGTGAGAAGTGATATGAAAGAAAAGGGAGTTGATGGTAGCGTGACGAGTGACAACACAGTGTGGAAGAAAAAAACGTGTTGCGCCGACCCCAAATAAAACGGGATAAGGGCAATAAGAAGAAGAAGAATCAAGATCCATGTGAAATTCCATTTAAAATTAAACACTCTACTTAGTTTAAAAAATTAATACTTTAATATTTTAAATTTCAACACATACAAATAATAAATTATGTAGATAACAATAAAAATACATTAATCAAAATAACAGTTATCATTACATAAAGGCATTATTTCTCTATCTACCTACACTACTGCGTAATTGATGATTAATAATATTGTATGAAAATAATGAGCATTCATTTGTGATTGTTTTGACATTGTAACTAGTATAATTGTTTTATTTTAGCATGGCAATAGCGGTATTTGCCTTTTCCTATACATCTTCAGACCATGAAAACCAGGCTCGTTTATTATCTAATATTCCCCATTTTCCTCTATGCATCGGAGACACAGAAACTGGAGTAGTGTCGATTTTAAAATATTGTACAGATATTAATGAATACGGCACGGATCTTGAGCTCTGGCTTCAAGTTGCGCAGAAGCAAAATATCGGGTCTCTTTAGTGTTACGAAGAGAGACGCGGGGGCGGGGAGTGTCAGTGATTGGCTCGCTGCGCCATCATGTCATAGACGTCACTCGTGATTCGTTCCCTGCGCTTGCTGCATGTATCTAACAGCGGCAACGATTGGCTCGCCAATGTATGGAATGCACAAAGCAAACCCCACTCTGACGCCGAGCACTTAAGATTCGTGTCAATTTTTATGTGACCCTGGCCATTTGTATTAAAAAGACCTTTAAACAAATTTGAGTTGCAATAGGATTTGAAATTGGCCAGGTAGGTCAATAACCGCTATCTTCGTGCTAAACCGAAACCACTGCATATTTTTTTATTAGCGTGCTTCGCGCAACGTGAAGTTTCTTCATTCCAGCAACGCAATAGTTATTCATGACAATTCTATTTAATCTTACATTTTTCGTCTTGTCTGCAGTCTGCACCAACTGAAAAAATAAAACACTTATTATTTATTATAGGTATATTTTCTGATATATTAATTTTACCGTATGGTAAGACGTAGGTAGGTAGGTACAGTAGGCCACACTTCGGGGGTTATAAAACCGTTAAAGTAATTGAGACAACGTAGCATGGTTGGCTCTACCACGAGCTCCTTATACTGGTCAGAAAATGTTAGAATAAAAGAGTCTGTAGTTTTTAACACCATCTTTTTGTCTTAGTAAGTTAATTTTTCTACTTATTTGATTTTATCTGTCATTGCCTTCTTGTGTTTCTGGTGTGTCATGAGGAATTAAACCAAGTTAAGTTTTACCAAAACTTATATTGTTTCATTCCAATACCACTATATGCATTTCCTGTGTTTTCCACCGACTACGCTCTGCACAGTTAGTGGGCTTGAGTTGCCCCACTTACAGAAAAAGGGATGGAGCTAAACACCCTAAATATTCGTGTCTTATTAATATTTAAAATTTTAACTACCCAGTGGTAGGTGATACATGAGGTCACAATAAATCTCATCTATTGGATGTACCTAATTAGAATAGCTACATCTGCTTATAAAATGGTTCACCTCCTCCTCGTTTTGTTCTACTCTTCATTATTGTAACCATAATGTTTAAGTATAATGCTAGATTTAATAACTATATCTTTACTATAAATAGTCAGAATCAGGCGGATTGTGACAGTAAAGTAAAATGTCTAATATAAGAAAAACCATTTCTTTAATTAATTAAAAATGCGTTGATGTCGTTCATGAATTCATCATCATCATCATTTCAGCCGACAGATGTCCACTGTTAAACATAGGCCTCCCCTAAGCGTCGCCACAATAATCGACTCTGTGCGTCACGTCGTGTGGTCATGTATTCAGCGCCATCTAATTTAGAAAATTAGTACTAAGTCGGTACTAGCTCAAAAGCACGGCATCATGGTATAGCGCCATCTAGCATCCAATTTGGTGCTCCGATAAATAAAGGGGCGAAATATACTTTACCTTTTATTTTAATGTATGCTACCCTAAGAGGTTCGGCACTGTTGAATGTTCAGCTGGAATAGAAAAAAAATGTATTTTAATACTAATTAAAAAAAATAATATAAAAAACACCAGAAACAGAAAATTTTCAGAAGTCACTGTTTATTTTGCCATTGTTTTTTTTTGTACTGGGATGATTTGTTTAAATTTTATTTCATCATAGGACTGTGCTTAATTATCTTAATTTATACTTTTTGAATATTTGCGTTCAAGAAGTATAACTTAAGATAATTAAGCTTGACTTGGTGAAAATATGAAAATCACTATCGCTAAGGAACTAAAATATTGTAGGAATATAAAGTATCTATAATATTTTAAAAGTTCCTTCAATTCCACATGGATCTCATCATCAGATTATTTTTAAATTTATTATACCTTATAATAAAAAAAAATTACAAATCGCTTCATAGATGAGTTCTGAAGGAGAATTCATCAAAATTGTGACGACTACCGTTTGTAGATTTAGCGAGCAAAGTTATTTTTTGACATAGAGCAGAAACATTTGTTGTTTCATCATGTCTTTAGGGTCTTTCTTTTCTATTCGATACTTAGAAAACTGGAGCTACTCGTAAACTTCTGATGAGGATCCCGTGTATAAATTGCAGTTGATAACAATTTTAGTTTGATTTAGGATAGAATTACCTACGTGTCTGTATATGTTTCTGTGAGGAAATAGTCATTGTTTCAAATTAGGGTAAACAGTTAAATCATAATATTATGTGTTGTCACACTCGTACATTGCTTGTATATCTTGTTTGCCATTCTACTCCTTTTTAATTGTAATTCTGAACCCTAGCAATCTAAAATATCATTTGTTTTTTTTTCCGGATAGGTACCAACATTATTTATAAGTAATATTTGTCTTAGACGAAGATGGTGGCTCGTCGACGAGCCGGTGCAGCGATATCTGTCACGATTTATGCGTCATCAAAGTCAACCGTAGAATCACTCGATGCACTAACTATATTTCGCGCGTTATATTGTGGGTATAGTGAGAAAGTTGGTTTGTAACTACCATGGCACATTTTATATACATAATATTTAGTTACGTACCTATTATAACAAATTGATCACACAAATACACTAGCATTAATATTTTATTATAAGTATGGGTTACATTTATTAATATGTTAAGTAGATATATTTTATTTACCATCATCCGTGCGTCACTGCGGGCTGCCAGCTGAAAATCAGCGCTGGGTGTTTGACGCCCAGCAATTGCTGAGTTGGTGACCCTTTCGGTTCGGGACATTCAATGCAATTGTATTGTATTTCTGTATTTTTTTATTTTTTTATTATTATTATTTTATGTTGTGGTATATTGCGTGCTTGCGCCGAATAAATGCTATTCTATTCTATTATATTCTATACAAGTAGGTAATGTCAATAACGACTACATTATACTATACAGAGGATGACGTAGGTATGACTTAATTAGATTATAATGAGTTGACTGCGCTAACGCAATTGCATCTTGGCGGCTCAGTAGACTACGAGTATCTCACAATGAAACTTAAAAATAATAGGATAAAGCGCATCAAGCTGGCTCCAAGCAGATTCGTCCCAAAGATAAGAGCAGTAGTTTAGGATGTGACGGCTTATAAATAATCGAACTTACGATGGATAAACGTTGAGTAACTGTTGCGACCCATTGACAGCGGTAATGATAGCAAGGGACGGCAGAATTTCGATTCAATTAACCCTTCAGATACCGTCAATTAGAGACACAATAGTAAGACAATAGATGCGCGGCCACCGGTGGTCGCTTGGGGATTCATGAATTAACTTAGCAAAGAGCTAAAAGGCTTTGACTGGATATGGAATAAAAATGTAAAGTGATAGTGACACTTACGACACGTTTCAAAAGGTACACATAACCCATCCAATCTCCAGTATCCCTCTATACATCGACAGGCAGGGGTGCATTCGACCACCATCAAGATTTGGCCAAATATGGGACATTTTCCATCTGCTGTAGATTGGGTACAGTCATCTGTTGGGCAATATGGTGGACAGGCCACATACTCTTCGTTGGGACGATCGCATTCGAATGGTTCTGGAAGAAAATAGAAAGTTATTGATTACTAAAAAGTCTTCTTTCCCTAGTCCCAAGTTATTCGATCTTGGATTGATTGCTCTGGTTATTCTGCTTGCTTGGTATCTTTTTCCATATTGGACAACCCTTGATGAAATGGTGACCAGTAAAAAGTACGCGTGCTTTGGAATATTAAAATATACTTTAAAAAAAATGTGTATGTACATTCCAAAAGGTAGATCAGATTTGAGAATAATCTTTAATTAGTTTCATTCAAAAAACCTTTTTATAAAAAAAAAATAACCGACTCCACTTAAAACTTGAATTGAATTTGAGGAGTTTCCTCGATATCAACAAGCATACAAATATCCGAATTGAAAACCTCCTCCTTTTTTAGAAGTCGGTTAATAATAAATACTTATCTTACAACATTTATTTGATTTTATTATTAATACAATAATAAATAGGTAAGGATGACACACCTACTGCCCAAACAGAGCTCCTAATAATAACAAGCAATGACAAGTCAACGGTTTCAATTGATAAATAAGACTGCTCACATATTTACAAATATTGTTAGCAGGTTTATATTCGGACGGAAGTATTGTGTTTAGTGAGACAAACTAAAACCGACCCACATCCGTGTAGGTAGGAACAAAAGTAAAACAAGACAGATATACACAATAACATGTGGCTCAATAAAAGAAAATGACATCAACCTTAAAAGACTTACCTTTTACTTATATAATAAGGGTGGTATTACTTTGCTTATTTCTACAGTAGGTATTGTAATTTGACATGGCCTTAGTCCCAGCATTGAGATCATAAAAAGGCTAATTATGCTATGCTAAATGGCTAATTATACTTATTCTATTTACTGTGGAGATCGTAACTGATGTTTACCGAATTTTTATATTACAAAAGAGGGCAATCCGGGTAATTTATAAAATATGTCTTAGATTTACAAATATATTAAAAAAATCGATTAATTTTGTATTGTCTATTTTATGAGAAACTTATGTGTATAATTTGTGTAGAGTGAAATAAAGATTATTATTATTATTTCCTTTTTTTTTTCATAAATACATATAAATTATATTTCTAAATATTTTTTTAAACAAAGTCATAAAAACATATTATTATTATTATATTGACTCTGGCTATATTAACACCTGAAAAAGTATGCTCGCAAAATCTTAAGGCTTTTAAAATTAAAAGTAATTTTTATAGAAATAAACAGCGTAATTACGCTTTTATAACAAGTTGTGAAATTCAGTTAAAAAAGTTCAAAGGAAGAATACTAAATTAAAGGGCACTTTAGGATGTTTTGTGGTCAGTAAAAGTCTGACAAGCCGCTTTAGGACAAAGCGGCATGTAACATTTTTACTGAGTGGTAAAGTCATTAGATGATATCCCACTTTAAAAAAAGCCGGTCTGCCTGGAAATCCTTGAATAATTAATATAACAAAAAAAACGTTAATCAATAATTGACTATCAACTAACCGTATTAGTTAATGACATTTTATGACACAATACCCAATTAACGAACGCGACTTAATTGCGTGTGTCATTTGGATTTAAAATAACTTTAAATTAGTCAATTTAGAATCGAATTGCCCCGCAAAAAATTGACTGAAGCATCAGGGTGCATTCACAAACATGTAAACTGACGTATGTACACAAGACGCTTAGAACACAACAATTATACAACAGACTTTTCTTGTTATATTGAACTGTACCCTTAAAAGGGGCGACGTAATTATGTTTATTGAAAAATGTCAGGCATAACTTTCCTGGCGTCTTTCTTATGCAGGCCATGAAACAAACAATTCCGTGCGGGAAATAAGTGATTAAATTGTAGAACAATATGTTCCTATAGGTAACTAAGTAATTCTACTGACGATATGTACATATACCAGTCCTTTCAGTGCTCAAGATTGACCGAACTGAAGAATGGAACAAGTTCGTCACATTGTTTCCTCCCTCTGAATCCCATAAGCCGAAACAACTGCCCGAATTTCAGAAAAGTAATGAACATCGACAAGTCCCGGAGATAAGATCAAGGAAAACAGTAGGAGACGTTTCGAATATAAGTAATTCGTTTTAAAGGAGATTTTTCTTCCTTGATCGCAACAGAAAAACTCTTTGGATCAATAAATAACAAGCCATTCCTATCAATTTAATAAATTCCAGTGAAGGAAACTGACTCAATATTCTCCTCTTTCTTGTTGAATCGATAGTAAACTCCTTTCATAATATGGGTCCAAAAGATGGCCCCGTTTACCTCTATAGTAGGCTTGAAAGTCAGAAGTTCGTTCTCCGCCCATTCTAGACCTACCACCTAAAGAAAGAGCCAAACTTTAATAAGAACATCACATAACACTGTTCGACTTTTTAAAACCACAGGAATATATCTCACTTGGACGTAAATTATAATCGTTTTGTTGCGATCACAAATATTCACTTAAAAAAATATGACATACCTAAAGGATTGAGCAAAGCGATGAGTTCGGGTTCAAAGCGATCTTGTGATCAATTTTTGAACCTAAATTAAGTCGAATGTGTTATATCATCATCATCAGCCTTTTTAATGTTCCCAATGCTGGGACTCGGGCTTCCGCTCTAGGAGAGGGAATGGGCCATAATCCACCACGCTGGCCAAGTGCGGGTTGGAGAATGTCACATGTCTTCGAATAAATATGTTATATTAGTTTGTTGTATTTTAGTGTAAGATAGGTTAATTAGGTAACTTTTGTATTCTACTTTTACATAGTTTGCGACTGCGAACCCGCAAAAAGGGCTTTGAAATACCTCTGAGGATCTCATCCACATGTTTAAAGACAATACTAAAGATAAAAGGTCACTTACGGCATTCTCTCGTATCAATACAAGTCCCATTCGCTGCCCTTTTCATATTAAAACGGCATTTACATTTAGGAGTCCCACACTGTCCGCTGTTGACACAAGCTCGGCCATCTTTCTCGCTTATTGGACATCTGTCTCTGTAGCAGTCTGTTGGACAATTGTCTTCATCTTCTCCAGGAGGACATTGTAGTTGGACTGGAAAATATAAGAAGATCATGGACATATAGTTTTATTAATATTTTATTGACCTGAAAACATTGTGAGCCGGTTATTGGGGTAGGCCTATTAGACTGCGTGATTGAGACTTGTCATGGCCTTGGATGCAAGGGTAGCTAAAAGAGAACAAGTAGGTTTTAGCCAGTAAAGGCCTGAAAATTCCCATAAATTCCCATCACATTAGATTATTTGATGATTTCTGAGTATTTATTAGAGATCGGTGTTTCACAACCATATTATGAGTACCTAATAATTGAGTTTACACCTTCTATGCTAACTCCGTGGTTAACACATTAAAATAATTGGTCAACAATAAAGGCTTCGTGATGTTTTATTGTGCGATTTTCCATTGTTTCACGATAAACTTTTTACGAATGAGTACTCATTACAGAGCTCATTATTTATGCGCGATGACAATAACTAAATAAAAACGTTATTGATTTACTTATCCTTGAAATCTAGATACTTTATTTATTAGACTAAATTTAAATCGCCTTTTCCATAAATGATGATGTATTAATATACAATGATGTTGTGGGATAAGTAGAACGGTGCCCCTTTTTGAGGGTGAAAAATTTTCCGATGACTTCGCCCGTCCTGAATGGAGTGCTAAATTTTTTTTTCGTGGGTATAATCATCTAATGACATGCCCCACTCTTGGACGGAGTGGGAGATAGTATCAGACTCTTACTGACTAAAAATTCACCCCGTTCCTTCTAGCCTTCATACCGGGGCTCGATTTCTTTTCGAATAACCCTGGCCCCAGTAGGCTTTGACCCTGCTGGGCCTCAAGGAATTGTCAGCAACAGGAAGGCTTGTTGCTGACAATTCCTTGATGCGCGCGGGAACAGGGCGCGCCGTCGACGTCTTGGGCTCGGTCCGGACAGTTACTGGACGGTTGGACAGCGAGCTACCCATGGCTCGCCGTCCGCGAGCCCGCGTCTACGGTGGCCGAAATCGGCATCGGAATCCCGGCGGCGGCGGGGTGACCACCGTTGCCTGATGTGGTCAGCCTCCTCCTTTGCTAGCATTACTGCTTCGCAGAAGGAGGCGCCCACCTGCCACTTCTCCTCGCTCCGGACCATAGCCTGAACCAAGGCCCGACGCGAGAGGTCTCCGCCGCCGATCGCCCTCACGAGGGCCCGGCGATGCTCCGCCCCAGCAGGGCATACTTCGACTGTATGCTCCATCGTGTCCTCCGGGCGTTCCGCACAGTGGTGACACCCGGGCGTCTCTTCCGCTTGAATCCGGTGCAGGAACCTCCCGAACGAGCCATGTCCGGTGAGGACCTGCATCATGCGGAAGGTTAGGATGCCGTGAGGTCTTTCCAGCCACGTCTCAAAGAGAATACTTACCGCCATAATTTCCATAACCCTCGTAGAAAATTCGTAACGTTTTACATACAATATACAAACAGTTTTGTTTTAGAAGCACGTCCTTCCTAACAATATTTTTTCCATCACCGGCTCTTCTAATAAGGGCAGATAATACGCAAACCAATTATAAAATGAAATCTCACATAGGTACTAAAAAAAATTAAAATATAGTCTATCAAAATATGCTTACCAGTGATATGAATGGTGACAAAGATGACGAAAAAAATTATCAACAGTTTTCGCGTCATTTCTCAGCCGGTGCGGTCGTAACAATGAATGATGTACCACTAAACTAGGAACTAAATATCAATATTTATTATTTAGCACTTCGTAAAACCACAATGGATCGTCCATGAAAGGTATTGGTCATTCTAATTACTGTATCAGTATGTTAGCTATTCGAATATTTGAATTTAGAGCCATCTGTCTTTTAGTTCTAGAACTAAAAGATCACAGTGCTTACTAGACTATGAATTACTTTTAGAATGGTAACATAGATGGTAGTACTAGTAAGAAATTTGTTTTATAAAGTTTTTCCTATGTATCTTTTGTGTTTTTTCTTTTGATTCTTCACTTACAATTATTACGATAAAAGTGAAATAAAATGTTTTAGAAAAGAAAATTTTCCGACAGAAACACATAAAACAAGAAGATTATAAAGAGCTTCTAGTTTTCACTAAATACTCAAAAACTATTTTTTAGCAGAGCCACATCCGACTTGTTCGTAATTGGTTAACCGCACTAGTCCCGTTTACCGGAATTTTAAGTATCCGGACTATTCTGCAATCCCGGACGTCAGACCGGGATCGTTTTG
The DNA here is from genome assembly GCA_949319445.1 of Mythimna lalbum. NCBI lineage: Eukaryota > Metazoa > Arthropoda > Insecta > Lepidoptera > Noctuidae > Mythimna > Mythimna lalbum. The sequence continues at coordinate 18,490,282 of OX439347.1, read as the reverse complement.
GTTCACTTCTAACTGAATTGTGAACGCTTGACTTATTTGTTATGAAGCCGGTCATTTATTTTAGAGTGTTTAGGGCCTATCACGTCATTGTTTTGTTTCTGTTCAGTTCTGTCAGGACTGTTTACGGAATCCAGTGGCTGTTTTTATTGTTTATATATTGTGATTTAAAATTGATGTAATTCTGTATCTTAAGTGTTTTCACAAGAGGGTATACCTATTTGATATTCAATTATATCAAAAATACCTACCCTCTTATGAACAAGTGCGGTCTCGGTAAAATTAAGTTGAATTTTATCATATTTAAATTTATCAATGTGATCACAATGACAAATCCATTAAAAATCACATGGATAATCTATATATATAAAAGAAAGTCGTGTTTGTTACAAGACTTATAACTCAAGAATAGCTGTACAGAAATGGCAGAAAATTGGTGGGTAGGTAGCTTAGAGCCAGGTGACGGACATAGGATACGGTAGAGTAGGGTAGAGTAGGGTAGAGTAGGGTAGAGTAGGGTAGAGTAGGGTAGAGTAGGGTAGAGTAGGGTAGAGTAGGGTAGAGTAGGGTAGCGTAGGGTAGAGTAGGGTAGAGTAGGGTAGAGTAGGGTAGAGTAGGGTAAAGTAGGGTAGAATAGAGTAGGGTAGAGTAGGGTAGAGTAGGGTAGAGTAGGGTAGAGTAGGGTAGAGTAGGGTAGAGTGGGGTAGAGTAGGGTAGAGTAGGGTATAGGGAAGAGCGGGAGCGAAGCCGCGCGGGCAAAAGCTAGTGATGAATTAAAAATTAATTATGAAAATAAAACTGATGAAACTGGATGGAACTTTTTGCTTCTGAAGCAAAGGAGATAGTCCAATTTGCTTCGGGATTTGTATTGTTCTTTGGTAACAAATAATATAAATGGGTTTAATTTTGTTAATTTACCTACTTAAGGGGTCTTAAAGTCAACAGTAAATTATACTTGGAGGTAAGCGTGCTTCACAATCGATGGTGGAGACATACTTAACATCTACTTCCATCAGATGAGACAATGGTCAAGCGCGTGCCTACTAATAATAATAAAAAATCTTATTGTATCCAGTTTAAAACTAAATGATGCATATATGCATAAAAATCAGAGAATCGAAAACTAGACCCATGAGCTGGGTTTCCACAGTATCTTTGTGATCTCTTACCTCCTTCATATAAAATTTTCTTCTAAAGAACTTGTCTATGAAAGTATTATAGAGTGTCCCAACAATTTGTCCTACTCAACGGGCGAATTTTTAATAAAAATGACAAGTTGTTATCTCATCCTGAAGACGCGATGATAAGGCGTTTTCCTCTAAAGCCTCTTCACTCTTTTTTATGCGGCATGAAGATTTACTTTGAGTTCTATTTTTGAATTTCTTTATTTAGCGGCTGTAGGTATGTGAAAGTAGAAAATGATCCCAAGGGCACATAGTTCAGCCTGGAAGATATGGTGAAGCATACGATGAAGGTGTGCCCCGCTTGGGTGGAGCATCACCGGGTTCTCGAGGAGGCGATCAGCCATATCGACCTGTCGTATGACACAGTTTGATTTTAAGCCAGTAAAAGTTTGATAACCCTCTGAAAGAAAGAAAGAAAGTTTGAAGATAGACTACAGACGTACATACGGATTAAAGTCAAAATATTTTATTTCACATTGGCCTATATGGGCACTTATAAGATGTCAGAAGCTAGTGCACAGTTCCAAACTCGTTTCCTATGGAGAAGAACCGGCAAGAAACTCCATGGTACCTCTTTAACAAAAAGTGGTTGTTTTTACATATTATTAGGTATATATTGATAGATATTATGTAAGAACAGTGTAGACCAGTCAATATTGTACACAAAAGTACAATAATTATAATTGAAAAAAAAAAGTAAGTCGTAATAGGAAGTAATCTCGTAGATTATACCGTGTTCTCACATTCACATTACAAATAAGAGGCTATACATAACAGGGTTATTTGTAAAACACTAGCAACCTCTCTGGAGTATGTTACTAACATCATAAACAACAACTTTTTAAAAATATATCATATTTTAGTTAATCAGATTTTCATACAAAAATAAAAATATTTAAGTTGTGCGTTTAAATATTACGAAGTCTATGCGAAGCAAGCGATAGTACAATAGTGGAGGAGAGCGAGGATCGTGCGCGGGAGGCATAGGTACGTAGGTACAGCAGAATATAGAGTTGAAATGTGTTACATAGAACAACGAAATCTTGAAGGTTTGTTTTTCGTAAATGAATTATGTTTTGTAAAAAGTCATAGAAGAAAAGTTGTTGTTTAAGGTGTTAGCAATATAGTCCTGCAAGGTTGTTAGTGTTTTAAAATAACCCTGTATAAAATAAAAGCAGGAAAACTATAAATAATTACAACTATAAATAAATTGTTAACAAAATAAATTACTGATCGAATTCAGAACCACTATTTTTGGAGTTTGAGTTAAAAATAACGGGCTACTGGGAATTCATATAGTATATCCATAGACAAAACAACGCTCCAGTTTGTTTACGAACAGACGCTAAGATAAATAAACCTCATCAGTCTTTCTTTAACTTTGTTCAATGTTGGAAATTAGGCTTCAATTGATAGATTACAACATACTACTTTCTACTAGCGGTTTTGTCAGCGGGAAAGTTGAGAATTATGAGCAAGGAAACATACATGTGAGATTAAAAAGATTCGACTCATCGCGACTCAGTTGACAATAGGAAGTTGATGCGTCTCCTAAACCTTAGTGTATTTAATTTTTTGATTTGATAAACGAAAATATTGAAAAAAAAATAAACACGATTCTTTTTTTCTTTTTTACATTTAAACAACAAACTTCGCCGTGGTTATTTCTTTTCAAAGAGTCATCATCATCATCGTTTCAGCCGAAAGACGTCCACTGTTGGACATAGGCCTCCCCCAAGCGACGCCACAACGATCGATCCTGTGCATCTCGCATCCACCGTATTCCTGCGACTCTCACCAGGGTCGTCGGTCCACCTTGTGGGAGGCCTTCGAATGCTGCGTTTTCTGTTGCGTAGTTGTCAACGACAAGATAGTTAAAAAAAGTCATCATCTTCCTGCCCTTGTTCCGTTTTATTTGGGGTCGCCGCAACACGTTTTTTTTTCCATTGTGTCCTGTCATCCGTCACGCTATCACTAACTCCCTTTTCTTTCATATCACTTCTTCATCTATCATCTTTTCTTTGGCCTCCCAAAAAAAGTATACTGCCAAACATTTTTGTTTTTCTCCAAGAAATGAAGTTGTGGCATAAAATTTTATTGTAATTTAACTTTTTATCATCTGAGCAGGAAATGGAAAAAAGTGGTTTTATAAAAAGTTTATTAATTTCCTTCAAAACATCATGTCCCAATACTCCCAATCGGATTTTTTTTTTTCGTTAATTAAACTTTGAAATAAGTTATTTATAAAGTTTTCTGAAATATTAAATTATCTTTTAATACTACAATGTATTTTAATCTTAATTTAATGCGAGGCCTTTTTCATTGGCTGTCAAACAAATTCCTCAGCTTCACAAAAAAGTATACCAGAGGCAGAACACCACAACGTTGGTATGTGTTTTTGTTTCTATAACAAACTTGCTCTACTTGCGCGAGTTTCGTTCATTCCATATTGTAACCTTTATTTATTGATACTTATTTTTATTGAATTTTTATGCCCTAGTAATCACTGTACAAAGGCAGACTTAATACCAAATGCATTTTCTATCAGTCGACCTTAGGGTGAAGCCGAAACATCACATACATACACCATTATTGTCGCAAAGATCAACAAAATCCACTATCAAAAGAAGTCAGCATAGTATATGAGGTCCCTTACAAGAAAATCAATTTGTATCACTTATGCAAGCCCCCTCGGAAACTTATAAACTACAAACAATATGACAATTTCTGAGCTGTCTCGGAAGAACTGTAAGTGGTAAAAATACAAGAGAGAATTTTAAGTAGCTCGCTGAGCACTGCTATCATCTCAAACAGTGAAATATAAATGCTTATCGTCGTTGATGTTGCATACTTTTGGGCTGTAGATGGGGCGGGGCGTTAGAGGTAGCAGAGCGATAAGCGAGCTCCTTCACTTAAAATGCTTTTGGTTTTTTCTTCTGAACGAAAACCTCTTGAGAAAACTGGCATGTCCTAAAACCAAAAATTCGAAGATATGTGACGTCCACCAACTCGCGCTGGGCCCGTATGGTGGACTGTGACTCATTCCAGAGGGAAAAAAGCTGCTGGGATTCAGGCCTCCTCTCGGAGAGTTTAGACAGGAAGCCTGCATCCCAGCAGCGGAAACATTATAAGGCTGATTATGCTATGCTATGCTGCTTTTCCAGCCAGCAATTTGTTACGAAGTTTTTATACTTACATTATAAAATTTTATAGAGGTAATTTTTTTTATTTTTATGTGTTTTTTGTTTGTAGGAAGTAATCTCTGAAAGTCCTAGTCCGATGGCAAAATTTTTTTTCAACGATAGAAAGCTGCTTTAGGGCTAAGGCGTGGCCAAAAGATATCGCTTATATTTCCCGTCCGCTTTAGGCAGACTCTTGCAGACCATACCCTTATAGTTACAGAAGTCTGACTCTGAACCTCGTTTCACACTAAAATATACACGAAGGCAATTTTGTGGCCGTCCCTGGGGAATCGAAAGAAAACATTTGAGTTTCGGGAAGCTTATAAGTTAGTGTTATGTTATGTTACGTATGTGTTAGTGAGTGTAGAGACGATTGCACACAAGACTTCGTGACTTTTTGGCCAAGCAGAAGCTAATGCACGAGATTTGTGTTTACTTTTGCCAACAAAACGTTCACAGCATCGGAAGACGTCCTACAAGGTGGACCAAAGTTGCAGGTATCCGATGGATGTGGGACGCACAGGATCGTTCATTGTGGCGAGACTTGGGGGAGGCCTATGTCCAACAATGGACGTCTATCGGCTGAAATGATGATGATGATGATGATCAACACGTTATTTGTAAGCTTGAATATATGAAAGGCAGTTTCTTCTTTCTGAGAAGCAGCAATGCTAGCAATGGTTTTTTTTAATTATTGATGGGCTCGCGTTTGACCACTATGTCATGTGACGAAAAAATTTATGTATAAAAGTGTTTAAAAAAAAAAAACATATTCGGAAAATATGTATTATATATCATTAAAAAAAATCTCAATAATAGTGACCCTTTCCAATACGTATGTAAATTGGTGCAACAAAAATTCTAATAAACTTGTGATTATTAGAATTTTGTGGTCATCTTCTGCCGTATTTAAAGTTGTTTTGTAAATACTGCACATCTGGGATAAGCATAGACTCACGGGCATACAGACAATTAACAATGAGTAAGATACCATCAGGCCGACAACTCATTAGTTAGGTAGGAATCGTGTCTGAGTTGACGGCGCATAATTTATTTATTTATTTATTTAATAAAGCACACAAAAGTACAGACGCGGACTTAATGCCTTAGGCATTTTCTGCCAGTCAACCTTTGGGTGATGCAGGAAAAATAGTGGTAAGTGCAATAAATGAGAAAGTGAAAACGAATACAAGAATTAACATAAGTACTAATAGACCATATAATATAAATAATACAATTATACAATATATACTCAAATTAATAAACTACATACCTAACTAATATAGTCAAACAATTGGTCCAGATTGACAATTGGAGAACATTAACGTTGAGTAACGTAATGTTCTACGCGCTCCTCAAAGAGATGTCCGCAAAACCGTAAGGGTCTGGTAGCCGCGGGCACTTTCGAAAGAGTTACCGTGGCCCAACTACCAGCCACGCTAGATGCGAGCTTGTGGACGACGAGCAATGGGTAGCTCACCGTGCGATCGTCCTTTAATTGACCAGACCGAGCCCAAATCTTTGACAGCAAGTAGGTGATCCAGCAATTAGTACCCAGCACGGCCGATTCCTACTAAAGCCGCGGGGATTTTCTGAAAAAGCAACCCGTCTTAGAAGAATGCGTAAGGCAACCCAAGGACACAGATGCTTACTGGGGTCAGGGTTATCTACTTGGGGCCAAAGGGAGCTCAAGCCCCGGTATGAAGGCGAAGGAACGGGGTGGGTTTTTAGTCAGTAAGAGTCTGACAATATCTCCCGCTCCGCCCAAGAGTGAGGGTTGTCATTGGATAATTTTTCCCCACCATAAAAAAATGAAACAGATGCTTTTTAGTCAATAAAACTCTGACAAGCTATCTCAATTGCATTATTACGTCATGCTGCTACATCAAATGATGTGTATCCGGCCTAATGTAGATTCTAATTTCGACATGCCACAGATTCGCAGAATCAGTCCATCGTCGTACGTCAACATGGTTCGCTCGGTTGCTTTATTTCCTTTGATATGTAGACGAGACCCGAACGAGAGACCTGCCATAGAACAGGCAAGTATAGAAGCGAAACTATTGTTCCGAGTGCATTCTTAATGCCTACGTGTTGAGGCTCTGGTAGTTGTCAACACAGGAAAAGCTATAACCTGCCCACCTAGCCAAGTTATGACCGTTTCGATTTTCTTGCGTCGAAAGCCTTGAATTGGTCACGCCTTTTTTTTTGTCGACGGGGAAAATCATCTTTGACAAAATCCGCTCTTGGGTGGAGCGGGAGATAGTGTCAGACTCTTACTGACTAAAACCCACTCCTATGTTCCTTCTTTGTCTTTATTCCAGGGCCGCGGGATTCTCATTCGAGAATTTCATCATTTCCACCTGAAAAAAAGCCCTAGACTAAAGGTAGAACTACACTGCACACACACGTGTCCACGTACGCCGATCTAGGTCCAGACATTTTATAAGCAGGCAACTGGACTTGTAGAGCTACATTAGATCCACGCTAGGCGACATCGTTCTACGTACTAATCAGGCGTGGTCCACGTGTGCGTCGGTCTAATATAGTTCTAGCTTTAATAATATTTCATCAGTTATATCTATTGTCAAAACAGTTAAAATGTAAATAAATATTTCAGTAGCGCAAGCTAATCCCAGAGGTATTCCCTTTTGTAAATTCTTCCTTCCCTTCCTACCCTCCCTTATCGTAAGCCTCCAGCAACAGTAGGTATTAACAATAATATAATTGATTATCGTTTTCTAGCTCAGGAAAACGCAAGCTGAGGGTTTTGAATTGGTGGTTAGCAGTAGGTAATTAAACAACATTATTTTTAGTTTATGCAAATCTTGAATTATTCCAATACTTTTTGCACCACGTTATATTTTTATCCAAAAATATAAAAAAAAGTGACAAGTTAGATACCACCGACACCAAGTAAAATACAGGTCACGGATGGTCATAGCGGCTATTAGGCGTCAGCAAACAGCCGGGTTAAAGTGCAAAACAACCCCTCAATCACCTGTATGGCCCGGTAACTATGTATTTTTGCTGACATAACAAGCTATAACCTTGTGATTTATTATAATACAGTTATGAATCTTCCGGTAACTGTCCGGACCGAGCCCAAGATGTCGACGGCGCGCACTGTTCCCGCGCGCCTCAATGAGTTGTCAGCAACAGTAGGGGCCCAGCTGTGTCGAAGCCTACTGGGGCCAGGGTTATCAGAAAGGAAGCTCGAGCCCCGGTATGAAGGCTAGAAGGAACGGGGTGGGTTTTTAGTCAGTAAGAAAATACAGTACAGTTAAAAATACATTTATGAAATTTTGTACATATATTCTTTACATAAAAGAACTAAACACGGGTTTCAAATTTCGCATATAGTAAAACAAATATTGTATATTAAGCAGAATCCAAATTGTCGTACTCACATCAGAGAATAGCTATTTTTAGGTGGAAATCATTAAATGACTTCTTTCACCCTAGGGTGAAGCGAAACGGCGTATCAGTTTTTTATTGACTAAAACGCACTCCGATATTCCTTTTTTGCCTAGCATTGCAAAACCCCGGGTTTGCCCTTAAGAAGTCAACTCTTTCCAATAGTCTCTTCGATCCTGGCTAGGGGCCAGGGTTTTACTGACATCTCTTTAAGACGGTCGAATACTCGGGCTGGGTCTGGACGGTGACTTAAACATTGCTCGTCATCAGCAAGCCCACGTTTAAGGTACCTAGAAATTGGGGTCGAGATCCTGGCGGCTGGGGTGTGAGAAAGTCCGTTCTCCCACGCGTACGGCTGCCTCCTTCAATAGCATCACTGCTTCGTAGCAGGAGGCGACTACCTGCCATTCCTCTTACGCTCTAGGGTGGAACAAGAGCATGTCAGTCTTTTGCGCGCGTAGTTCTGTAACTGAAGAACCTTTGCGTTCTAATTCCGGCAGTCTTAGATCGGAGCACATCCTTCTACATAGATTTCTTAGTCTATGTCAGCCTGTATCTACTCTTTGTTAGCGTTCACTTGCTTCCTACATTACGAACGGAACCCGTTCACAACTTTCGTTGATGTTGTAGATGTGAATTTAATTCTAACATGCTTGAGCGTTGGGAAAATATTTATTTTGCTAATTAGTAGATCTTAATAAGAAATTTGGAGACTCATCGCGGAAGCCTCACTCGCCAACGAAAATGCAACATCGTCAACCACGACCACTCTGTCAAGAGTGAACGACTAAGGAGGAGGAGGAATAAGAAATTAAAAATATTTTGTACTTTGTACACGGATAGTTTTTTTTTTAATGACAATCAATCAATCCTCCTATTTTGTTTTTATGAGAAAAACTTCTAAATGCACATATAGACTTTCAGGAAAAGTTCAGGAGCTGTGGGATTCTTACCTCAATAAATAAATAAATTAAACCTAGTAAACACCATCAGGAATATAGATATCGGCAGGAGAATCAAGGTTACCGACATAGCCCGAAGAATCGCCAAACTTAAGTGGGTGGCAGTGGGCAGGACAAATTGCTCGTAGTACAGATTTGGATTACACAGATTGGACAGGTTATTTTGGATGGCCGTTGGGGACAAAAGGTTCTGGAATGGCGTACACTTACCGGAAGACGCAGCGTTGGAAGGCATCCCACAAAGTGGACCGGGAAGTCATCTTTGACGAAACCCACTCTTGGGTGGAGCGGGAGACAGTGTCAGACTCTTTCTGACTAAAAACCCCGCGCCGTTCCTTCTAGCCTTCATACCGGGGCACGAGCTCCCTTTCGGACAACCCTGTCCCCAGTAGGCTTCGACCCAGCTGGGCCCCTCCTGCTGCTGACAACTCCTTGAGGCGCGCGGGAACAGTGCGCGCCGTCGACGTCTTGGACTCGGTCCATTACCGGACGATCGGACAGCGAGCTACCCATGGCTCGCCGTCAGCGAGCCCGCGTCTACGGTGGCCGGAAATCGGGATCGGAATCCCGGCGACGGCGGCGAGGGCGCCGTTGCCTGATGCGGTCGGCCTCCTCCTTTGCAAGCATTACTGCTTCGCAGAAGGAGGCGACCGCCTGCCATTCCTCCTCGCTCCGGACCATGGCCTCGACCAGGGCCCGGCGCGAGAGGTATCCGCCGCCGATCGCTCCCACGAGGGCACGGCGATGTTCCGCCCAGGCAGGGCACACCTCGACGGTGTGCTCCACCGTGTCCTCCGGGCGTTGCGCACAGTGGCGACACCCGGGCGTCTCTTCCGCTTGAATCCGATGCAGGAACCTCCCTAACTTGCCATGTCCGGTGAGGACCTGCGTCATGCGGAAGGTAAGGACGCCGTGAGGTCTTTCCAGCCACGCCTCAAAGAGGGGACTTACCGCCATAATCGTGGCGTGCCCAGTGACACTTGGGGTAGTTTTATGTCCAACAGTGGACGTCTTTTGGCTGAAATGATGCATGATGATGTTGATGAATTAGTTGATCTTACTAAATTATGAAATTAGAAGTAACTATTTGGTTAAATTGTTCGTGAATGACAATTTAGTTGCAATCAGCAAATGACAGGATGATTTTTATAAGGGCTGGATTTTTCTTTAGTCAACGAGCATTGCTATCCAACTTGGCAATACTGCTAGCGTTCCAAACAACTTTACTATTGACATCGATGTGGATGATTTTTTATGCAATAGAATAGAATTTATTTTATTTCTGTTACAAAAGGTTACGCAAATTATAGCTAGCACAGGAGGAGGCCGCAAGTGCACGCGCGAGGGAGTGGCTCTCACGCCCCAGCCGCCGGGATCCCGATCCCGATTTCCGGCCACCGAAGGCGCGTACTTGCGAACGGCGAGCAACGGATAGTTTGCCGGATTCCACGCGCGCCTCAAGGAGATATCAGTAAATCATTGGTGCCTAGCAGGGTCGAAGTCCACTGCGGCCAAGGGTTTGCTTCTGAAAGAAAACTCGGCCCTGGTATGAACGACATGGCAACGAAGGAACATGAGTGTATGGTTTGCAGTCAGTAAAAGTCTGACACAGCCTTACGTTCCGCCCAAGAGCGGGAGATGTCATAGAATGTTTTTCCCAGAGAAAAAAAAATGTCGGGTATTTTATTTATTACTTCAGATGTCTTTAACTAGTTATATAATTATGTTTTGCGTTCACAATCTCAACTATGAATGCCTGAATTGGCAAAGTCCACGCTGCAGAGAAATGAATAACCTTTATAGTACCTACGCTTTATCATATTTATTCAGCGGTACCGAAATAACTAAGTTAACGAATAATTTAAGTTAACTTTGTAGTTATTCAAATTCTTCTATTCATAGTCAGAAAGCTTTTCCAAATTGTTATGAATTGTTCTCTCTTTTGTATGAAAATGCTTCGTTTGCATTTGTGTTCCGCTGTACCTATTTCAAGTATCGCCTGAATAAATGATTAACAACGTCCTCATTTCTCCGAGTTAAATTATGAGTAAAATGGTGAAGTTTTAAAATGTAAAATATGTAATGTGCAGGTTTAAATATTAAAACTGATTAAAATAGAAACAAATGGGCAGGGCATATTGCTTGCAGAACAGATGGCCGCTGGGGCTGAAAGGTTACCGGAAGACAAAGTATAGCGCCATCTTTGACGCCACATAAAAACTACGAAGAAAGTACGAAATCCTGCATAGCGCAATTAAAGTTCTCCGCGCGATTAGAACATATAGAACAGCCCGAAATCATCTATTGGGCCGTAGCCCACCAGACCATAACAACTGTCTGGTCGGAGGATCTTCCCTTTTCAACCTCAAGTATTGGGAGGCCTCCTACAAGGTGGACCGATGACCTGGTAAAGGTTCGGTGTGGGCGCCGTCGCTGGCAAAGCGACCGGCGTCCATACTGAACGCCTGCCAGAGGGTCATGGCAATACGGATGGTGCGGGGTTACCGCACGATCTCCCGCGAAGCGGCGAGCCTCCTGGCTGGCCTACCACCGTGGGATCTGGAGGCAACAGTCCTTGCACACATGCACGATAAGCGCGTGGAGATGCAACGCCGGGGTGAAAGTCCACTACCGCGACAGGTCGAGGTATGGCGGACAGAGCTCCGGCGGGATCTCACGGTGAAATGGCGTCAGCGACTATCGCAACCCAGTGCTGGGCACGCCACAATTATGGCGGTAAGTCCCCTCTTTGAGGCGTGGCTGGAAAGACCTCACGGTGTCCTTACCTTCCGCATGACGCAGGTCCTCACCGGACATGGCAAGTTCGGGAGGTTCCTGCATCGGATTCGAGCGGAAGAGACGCCCGGGTGCCGCCACTGTGCGGAACGCCCGGAGGACACGGTGGAGCACACAGTTGAGGTGTGCCCTGCTTGGGCGGAGCAACGCCGTGTCCTCGTGGGGGCGATCGGCGGCGGAGACCTCTCGCGCCGGGCCTTGGTTCAGGCCATGGTCCGGAGCGAGGAGGAGTGGCAGGCGGTCGCCTCCTTCTGCGAAGCAGTAATGCTAGCAAAGGAGGAGGCAGACCGCATCAGGCAACGGCGCCCCCGCCGCCGCCGCCGGGATTCCGATCCCGATTTCCGGCCACCGTAGACGCGGGCTCGCGGACGGCGAGCCATGGGTAGCTCGCTGTCCGATCGTCCGGTAACTGTCCGGACCGAGCCAAGGCGTCGACGGCGCGCACTGTTCCCGCGCGCCTCAAGGAGTTGTCAGCAACAGGAGGGGCCCATCTGGGTCGAAGCCTACCGGGGTCGGGGTTATCCGAAAGGAAACTAGAGCCCCGGTATGAAGGCTAGAAGGAACGGCGCGGGGTTTTTAGTCAGTAAGACTCTGACACTGTCTCCCGCTCCACCCAAGAGCGGGTTTCGTCAATGATGATTTTCCCCGTCGAGAGAAAAAAAAAAAAACCTGGTAAAGGTTGAGGGAGTCCGATGGATGTTGAACTGTTCTTGTGGCGACACTTGGAGGTGGTCTATGTCCAATAGTGGACGTGTTTCGGCTGAAATGATGATGATAATGAAAACAGAAAAAGTTTTATGTTTCTGACCTTTTAATGACCGCTAATTTAACTTAGTTTTTGGCAATTCTAGGGCTAGATTGAATTTAAATCAAAACATGTTTATGACCTTTTTTTCCAAACAATTTAGTACAGTAAAGTGTGACTTTGGTTATTTTTTTATTTTTATCTTGTCTGTTACTATATCTCCAGGAGATATCTGTCAAAAAACGCGTGTCTGGTGGGAACAAAGATTTTATATATCCTACTAGAGTAGACTAGATTGACTACGAAGAAATATTAAACTGTCTAAAGTGTTCTTTATTCTCATTAGCATTAAGTTCATGTGTGTTATTGACACGCAAAAGGGAAAAATGGCCTGGAGCAGGACACTAAGATAAATCCTCTGTGTCCCTTTCTCACATACTACCAGAAAAAAATAAGAAACAGATGGTAGTTTTTAGATTGTTCCAGTTATCGTTAAATAGTCCATGTTCATGCATTTTGATAGGTTTATGCAACATAAAATGAATTGCAACTAAATATTTTATTTCAAATATTGCTTCTTGAAATTTTATACGCATTCTTCTTGTATTTAATGATGATTTCATCAGATATAGTAGCTATTCGTAGTAATTTTCAAATTATGAAAGGCAACATTTAGGAGGTTTCAATTTGACAGAATTTGACATCAATAAACAATATGGCTGATGCTTCATAGCGCTAAAGTTGTATTTTTAATTGTTACAAGTTTTTATCTCAATGTTTAGTAAAGTATAAAGTGTTCAAGATGTTCAAAACGTTGCTGTGTAAAGTTTCGCAATAGTGATGAGTATCCTGGTTGTGGAATTTCATTTTATTTGGTAAGTTTTCTGTTTTGTTTACAAAATATTTATGTAGGGTGACAACAAACATCGTTTTGAATTTCATGCGGGAATTAAAACATATTAACTGCCTGTAAAAATACATAGAGAAGGTGCATCATAAACGACTCAGAAGACGGACTGGGTGCAAAATTTTATAAAATTTGATTGTCTACTGTTCAAGTTTTATATTATTATAAGCAAATTTCTAAATATCTGAGGCTCAATTTTTTTTTAATAAGTCAAGCGCGTCCCAATTTTACTAATTTTATTTTTTCTGTTGATCGGGCGCCTTTGGCCGCTCGGCGATCTTCGGCTGCTCTCGTGACACAGCGGAAAGCGGCGAGCAACGGCGGCTAGAGGTGCGGCATGCGGACGTGTCTTCGGCCCAATTCAGTATATAGTTATATTCATTTTAAATATAATAGTCTACTGTCTTTAAGTTTAGTCCTTAGGTAAGTCCCTAATAAATGCTGCACGCAATGCAGCACGTATGTGGCTTAACCGTTAACTACTAGTAATATATTATTTTTTATGTTTTGTTGTAGATTTCCAAGAAACGAGAACCATCGGAAACAGTGGCTTTGAAGTTGTGCCATTTAAATTTTTTTTTTTCAGCAACAGTTTTGTTTGTAGTCGCCTCATTAAGTCTGAAGATGTAAAGTTAAATCAACACTAAAACCTAATTCTATTTCATCTGTATACCCTTTTGTAAGTTCATCCGTTGTTAAAAATCCGTTCAGTAGTTTTTGAGTTGATTGCAAACAGATATAGACAAACGAACATAGTGGGGGACTTTTTTGATGTGGTAAAATCTCCAATAATTTATCCTGCTCTTAGGTAGAGCGCCTTACGCTCCATCTTAGAGCGGGACAAGTTATTTGAGGTTTATACTGAATAAATCTACCCGTGTCCTTCAGTTGCCCTTTGTGTTCCAGGACCAAGGTTTTCCTTACGGAAATTCCCTGTGGCGCTAACGGGCATCGGCAATAATTAGTAGTAGTAGTTAGTATAAATAAATTTATAAACCAGTCGAGGATCATTTATTTAACCCTTCAGATACCGTCAAATAGAGACACAATAGTAAGACAATAGATGCGCGCCACCGGTGGTCGCTTGGGGATTCATGAATTAATGTATTATTTGTTAGTTAATAAGTGCAATTTAACGTAACAAAAAATGTACGATTTGATGTTACGCATCAATCTATTTTTAATTCATGAATCCTCAAGCGACCACCGGTGGCCGCGCATCTATTGTCTTACTATTGTGTCTCTAATTGACGGTATCTGAAGGGTTAATAAAGTAATAATAAAATAATAACATTAGTTTTATTATAAACTAACTAGTTTTTTCTTTCAGACAAACCTTATTCTGATAGGTGCCGCCGTTCTGAAGTGATCTTCTTACGTAGGTACACACACATTAGGCATTTTTTATCAGAGTAGGTATTTCATACTCGCATAAGAGGATATTGCTATTATAATATATTCGGACATCAGCTATTTCCTAGTAATTACAGAGAAAACTCTCAGTTCCCTTTTGGTAAGCATATTATACATATTAACTGTTTTTGAACTTGCATGTCTTTTTTAATGTATCAAAAATATCTTTAACTAACTTTTGAGCAAAATTGTCCCGCAGTATGTAGTTAGTGTATGGACACACTAGTAGAACGAGATGACAGGACTCTTTCTGACTTTCCTTTTCGGGTACGCTTTTGAGGTTGTCGTAGTCAATCTAGTACTAGAATATATAAAATCTTTGGGTGGGAATCTCCTGGAGATATCGTGGATCGGGTCGGATTTAATGCAAAATATTGCCTGTCTAGAGTATACCTGTCTTACTCTAACTTACACAGACTGTAGGTGAAAGAATGAGAAAGGCATAAAACATCACATGCTATACATTCAACAACATTTTTTATCGGAACGTTTTTCTGTTGTTTTGTTCGGTGTGCGGGTTGACACCTGAGCCGTGTTTTTGTCTCAATTTAGACTATGTCGCTCCATCGTACCCAAATTTTGTGTTATAGTTTATTTTAAGTGGTTGTGATAAATTTTATACAAGACTCAATCAATTTTCTACAAGTGACTTTGGTTCTGGAGTTTAACTTTGGATCAAGCTCGTTAAACAATAGAAACACAGTAAGTGCTCCGAATTCATGTTACTTTAATACGTTTAGTCAAAGTTTTAACCTAGGGCCAAGTAAAACTGTGGTCAAGTCATACAACTTACACTAACAACTTTGCAGGACTGTATAAGGTACTAACATCGCGGACGGCGAGCCATGGGTAGCTCGCTGTCCGATCGTCCGGTAACTGTCCGGACCGAGCCAAGGCGTCGACGGCGCGCACTGTTCCCGCGCGCCTCAAGGAGTTGTCAGCAACAGGAGGGGCCCATCGGGGTCGAAGCCTACCGGGATCGGGATTTTCTGAAAGGAAACTAGAGCCCCGGTATGAAGGCTAGAAGGAACGGCGCGGGGTTTTTAGTCAGTAAGACTCTGACACTGTCTCCCGCTCCACCCAAGAGCGGGTTTCGTCAATGATGATTTTCCCCGTCGACAGAAAAAAAAAAGGTACTAACATCATAAACAACAACTTTTGTTCTGACTTTTTACAAATCATAATACTTTTACCAATAACAAACCTTCAAGATTTCGTTGTCCTATCTAATGCATTTCAACTCTTTGCCGTATCTACTAACGCCTCCCGTGCACTGTTTTCGTAGTAATAGTAAGCAGGCTTTTTTTCAAAGTCAAAGTCAAAAGTTTTTATTTCACATAGGCACTTATTTATTTATTTATTTATTTAAATCTTTATGCACAAAGTTGTACAAAGGCGGACTTAATGCCTTAGGCATTATCTGCCAGTCGACCTTAGGGTGGTGCAGAAACATAACATGGCGGGTGCAACTTAATAAATGAGAAAACAAATGAGAGAAAAAAAAAAAATGTAAATACATACTTAGATACATACATATAAATAAACAGAGCTATAGTGAAAAAAAGAAATCAGTGCGATGATGATTCTGCCAACATCCTGCGAATATGCTCTCGTGCCTTCACTTTAAAAGAATATCGGCTAGTCGCCATCCTGATATTCGGAGGCAGCGCATTCCAAAGGGATATCGCTTGAACGAAAAAGGAGGAGTGGATAAGCCCGGAACGGTGTGAGGGACATCGTAGAAGTCGATTATTGGTAGACCGAAGATTTTAAAACGATTTTTTTTTTAAAACGTGAGAAGCTAGTGCCCGATTCCAAATTGGTCCTTTCCTATGGTGAAGAACCGGCAAACATTGTCATCACACCTAGCAAACATCGCACCATTTTCGTGTTTTCGACATTAGAATATTGATACACCATCATGTAAAGATAATTACGTCCGCACTGCCGAATTTCGCTACAAGAAGACGTATGACGCGACGCTAGCGCACCAAGATTGGTCAAGTCCAATCTTCAAAGCCTTGAGCACAGGCGTACGGTAGCCAGCCTTTCGGTGTTTTACAGGTTGCAATTTGGAGAGTGTGCGCAGGAATTGCATGACTTGATTCCGCCATCTCATTTCTACCATCAGACAAACCGACGTACGGCGAGTATCCACCCTTACGTTGTTGAAACCTCTACGGTCCGGACTAAGCGTTTCGCTTCGTCATTTATACCGCGTACATCGAGGGACTTGAACAATTTGCCTGCTGCGGTCTTCCCGTCCGATTACAATTTAAGCGTCTTCAAGGCTAGAGTGAATAGGCTCTTAATAAACTAGTGCGCTTCACCATCAACGATTGCCTCACTGCTTACCATCAGGTGGGATCGCAGTCAATTACTAGTTTATATCAGGTAAAAACAAAAGGCAACTGACCGACTAGTGAGGATAACACAACAAAATCCCGCATCATGGTATTAGAGTTCTCCGTGTGTTTGGAATATAATTATATTCAACAGTTCAAAAAAAAAAAAAAAAAAAAAAAAAAAAAAAAAAAAAAAAAATCATCTATCGGGCAGCTACCCGGACTAGTATAAAGCCCCGTCTGGTCAGAGAATCTCTTTTCAATGAAGGTTTACAGGACTTTACATTGTTCCGCATATTGCAAAGAGGCAAACAATCTTTGAATCTTCTGAATCTTTTAACAAAGCCATACATATCTATCGAACTGTTCCATACACTATCTATTTATGACATCACTGCATCACAATGAAGATAGCAGCCGCGCTCGAGAGGCTTAGGGGCCTTACCATAGATATACTCTATGGGCCTTACCTTGGCGTGATTAAAATGTCAGGGGTGTTGCAAGAGAGAGGGATAGAGCGGAGAGATACTAAAAATAATTTTGTATAGATACAGTCTATACAAAATTATTTTTAGTATATGCGAAACCTAAATATAGTTTGCAGAGTCAGTAACTGAATAATAATAATAATATTCCACAACTATCACACAACGCGATCTAGTCCCAAGCTAAGCAGAGCTTGTGTTATGGGTACTAGACAACTGATAAACATACTTATATATTTCTAAATACATACATATTATAGATAAATTACACCCAGACACAGAACAAATGATCATGCTCATCACATAACATTTGTCCTGGGTGGGAATCGAACCCACGAACTCCGGCATAGCAGTCAGGGCCACTAACCACTAGACCAACAGGCCAGTCATATGGAATGGATTTCTATAGTTTTTACGCAATTTTATATTTTTTCCCAAAAATATTTAAAAAGGTCACACGTTGGACACCACCGATACTAAGTACAACACAGGTCACGGAAAGTCATAGCGGGCAAAAGGAGCCAGTAAACAGCTGGGTGCAAGTGCAAAACTACCCCCAGTCGGATGAAAGGCCCGGTGACTATGTATTTTTGCTGACATAACAACCTTATAACTTTGTGATTTTTCATGATACAGTTATGAAATTTTGTTCATAGATTTTTTACATAATAAAAAACTTTTTACAAAAAAAATTAAACCGACTTCAAAAAATACAAAATAACTTTAATTTCGGAAGTCGGTGTTTCTATAATAGATACCTAATCTTGTCTCTTCGTTATTTAACACCGACTTCCGACATTAAAGTTATTTTGTATTTTTTTGGAGTCGGTTTAATTTTTTTAGTAAAAAGTTTTTTATTTTTCACTTTTTAGTTATGGTAGCACCACTAAAAAGTACGTACCCTTCAGCTAAACATAAATTACCTTATAGCCAGAGTGCATCTCATAACGATTCTTATAATCCCAAATACGGTTATATTAAATTAATTTACCCTCTCCCCCTTTCCTCTTCCCCTTTTCTTTAAGTCAGTCATCGACTACACGTATAAACAAAGCAATTTTACTTGTTACGACAATTCTGCTATGATTCTATGAGGAGTTCTGTTCCATATCTTCGAAGTTCATGATCAGATCATAACAATATTTCTATGGGACCAACTTGAAAGCATAACCTTTCAATAAAAAAAAAAAATCAAAATCGGTCCACAATTGATCGAAATATCGGTGAACATACATACAAAAAAAAATACATTCAGCCGAACATAGAACCTCCTCCTTTTCGAAGTCGGTTAAAAATACTAGACACGTGTTTCGGGTTTCGCATATACTAAAACTAGCGTTGTATAGGTCAATCCCCTTCACAATTTAGTTTAGGTTGGCAATTGGATCGGGTAGGGACTCAGCTAATCGGCTCGCGTCGCCGCGTCGCACACGCTTTATTGGAAGCTGACAATGCATCCACGTGAATGCATCGCTTTCACACATCGAGATCTAAGCAAGCTATGATATGTGTCTCGGTAGATTACGTGGTGTTATGAGCATTGTGTTTAATTATCCGCTTTGAAACTTAAGTTTACCATGAATTTAAGTACACTGGTTTTGTAATAAGTTGGTTTGGTCGAGGCCATGGTCCAGAGCGAGGAGGAATGGCAGGCGGTCGCCTCCTTCTGCGAAGCAGTAATGCTAGCAAAGGAGGACGCCGACCGCATCAGGCAACGGCGCCCTCGCCGCCGGGATTCCGATCCCGATTTCCGGCCGCCGTAGACGCGGGCTCGCGGACGGCGAGCCATGGGTAGCTCGCTGTCCGACCGTCCGGTCCGGGAGGGGCCCAGCTGAGTCGAAGCCTACAGGGGCCAGCGTTATCTGAAAGGAAGCTCGTGCCCCGGTATGAAGAGGCTAGAAGGAACGGAGTGGGTTTTTAGTCAGTAAGAGTCTGACACTATCTCTCACTCCATCCAAGAGCGGGGGTTGTCATAAGATGATTTATGCCTACCGTAAAAAAAAAGTTTCTAATAATAGCGACAAAAAAAAACAGCCTTTTAATGTTCCCACTGCTGGGAGTCAGGCCTCTTCTCTAGAAGTGGGATTGGGCCGTAATACACCACGGTTCATGTATGTCTTTGAATTTTTGGTTCCAGGACATGCCAATTTCCTCACAATGTTTTTCTTCACCATTTTGAGAACAGTGGTGATGATATAAATTACACAAAGTAGTACGCCTGGCTGGATTTGAACTCACGACCTACAACTCGTAAGTCGGAGCCGGTACCACTTGGTTACCTGCTCTCAATAAAGTCATGTTATTAACATATTTTTGGCTTGAAAAGGTTGTGAGAAACTAGCGAGTTTTAAGAGAAGAAGTCTCTGTACTGTCGCTCGTCACGCTATCACTAACTCCCTTTTCATTCATATCACTTCTCACACAATCCATTCATCTTTTCTTTGGCCTCCCTCTCCCTCTCTATCCACCTGAATTATTGTTTTCATTAAAATCACTCGATATTTGTGTCCATCGAAAACTTTCGTTTATTCGTTGTTTCATATATATTGGCAATCGATTCTTTGAAATTGTCGTCTTTTATAGATCTGATATGGTACACTTACGGCTAAAAGAATAGTATTTAAAACAATGAATATCATTTTTAATGTAAACAAAATAAATATACCCTTAGTGGCGATAAATAAGCTGTTAGCAATTAATTTAAACTTTAGCTAATAAATTGCAGAAATTCGCATTTTAGCTGCGAATTAGATAAAATATGTCCTGGTATTTTGTAGCAGTGACATAGTTTCCCTCTGGGGCGCGATTTCATTTGGAAACTAATTCTAATAGTATTTGCGAATTTGATTTGTTTGTGTGTTACTTCAATTAATAGACTAATGTTATTTTCAGGCGATATTGAAACGCACTGAAAACTAAATGATTTTCATCTACACTAATATTATAAAGACTTAGTTTGTTTTTTGTTTGTAGGAGGGGTAATCTCTGAAAGTACTGGTCCGGTTGCGCATTTTTTTTAACCGATAAAAAACTACTTTATTCCTGAGTAACATAGGCTATGTTATATCTATGCGGGCGAAGCCGCGGGTAAAAGCTAGTGTGGTAAAAACTAATATTATAATGAGTTATAGTATTGTTGCAAAGCTATGGACTATTACGTTTATTTGGGCCAGACGTTCCAGTTACACAGGTCCATTTTCCAAAAAGAGGTGTTTCGTAGCATCTAATTTGGCTAAACAGCATTGGGAAAGCAGCACGGTATTTTACCGTCCGTCATACTATAGAGTCTCAAGACAAAAGTCAGACCACTGCGTGTTGCCAGTACGACGACTCTAAAACGTGGTCGCTCACAATGGGCCTCATCATCAGCCTTTTTAATGTTCCCACTGCTGGGACTCAGGCCTCCTCTCTAGTAGAGAGAATGGGCCGTAATCCACCACGTGGGCTCAGTGCGGGTTGGTGAATGTCACATGTCTTCAAATTGTTTGGTTCTAGGACATGCCGGTTTTTTCACTATGTTTTTCTTCACCATTTTGAGAGCAGTGGTGATGAAATAAATGACACAAAGTAATGAGCCTAGTTGGTTTCGTATGTCAGGGCCGTTACCACTCGACCACCACTGCTCCAACTGTCACTGTCTACTGGCCTCATCAGAAGGCTTAAATTCATTCAAAAGGTAATGGAGAGGGCTAAGATCGAAGTTTCCTTGCGATCACATCATAATAAAGATATCTGCAGCAAATCAGTTTTAATGACATAGCCCAAAGAATTGAACAACTTTAGTAGTGAGCAAGGCACATTGCTCACAGAACAGATGCTCTATGTGGCCAAAAGGTTCTGTAGTGGCGACCGCATATCGGTAGACATAGCGTTGAAAGGCCTCCCACTTCACGCAGGCGTACGCCAAGCGTATAACGACGAATACGTGTCTATGAATTTACACGTCCATGGACCTAAGACACCTGATTGATTTTGTAGTACCGGAGTGGAGTGAAACGCTTTGACGTTGTAGTCGATTCACGACTGCGGAATCATTTGGAAGGGTGACGTTTACGGATGGCAGACTTAGGCAGTCTGTCGAGTAGTTCGGACGCTTTTAACGAACTTACTGATTCTCTTACGATACACCTGACCCCTAGCCGAGTTGTCCACGCCACCGATTCTTTTGTTCTGACCACGTGACTGAGCGTTGAGATGACGTCATTCCCGTATATTTGAAGTTTTTTACTAGCGTTAACGATTGCAGATTAGCAACTTGGCGTACTGATCTAAGTCTGTAATTACCAAACTATATCTACTGCTTTTTATTATTTTGTATAGGCTCAAGGTAGCAATTATGTGGCTGATGATGGAATATGCTTACCCAGAAATAACCTCTTCACTATTGACCTCGAGATCACCAGGTTTTAGCTATCAGGAAGCAAACTGCTGTGAAATAAATGTGATTGTGAGGTGAATTGTTATTTTGATTCTGCTCCATGGATGGATGTGGCAGAGAGACAAAACCTTACCGGTGACGGCTGTACTGCTTACTTATCGCTATCGCCTTCATGTATAACAATAAATGCCTCTCTCTGCCTCTGAACTAGGTAGTTAACCTGTATCTCAAGAAACAGTTCCCTTCCTAATTAAATAATACAATTTGTTTACATGCTAGGCTGTATGCATGCTGCAATGTATATGTCGTAGCAAAATCTTAGAAATGATCCCTTCATGTTATGTCCAACTAAAACTGGCCAGATCGTTCAAAAGGTAACTTTTGACTATATGTCAATCCACATTTGGCCATAACATTGATGTAGAATTTTTATGACAATAAAAGGTCTAAAGAAATTTGGCCAAACGTGGATTGACTTATCATCAAACTTTATCGTTTAAATGATCCGGCCAGTTTTAGTTGACCATATTATGAAATGGTAAATTTTTACGATTTGGCCACTTACTATTTGGTAATTACTTAGGTAATACATAAAATAATAAAGACATAGAACGCGGTGTCGCCATTACGCTGACAGGTTCATTATATTTCGGTGATTGATCCGAACAATATGTAACAATAACCTCAGTAGAACCAGTAGTATAACAGATAAAAATTAAATATTCATCTAAATAATCGCGCTACAAAAAATATTTAAAATGATAAGTGGATGTCGCAGTTAAGATGTCATAAATTTTGGCGTCAGGCCACAATGCCACAAACATTTATTTAATGCCTGAAAATCCAAATGACTTATTTGTTCGAGTAAAGACTTTTTATGGTGGTTTTTTAACGCGTTTTTTTATTTGGCGGCATTATTCTACGCCTATGTTTCATGTCTTTTTTCTGCTGTTCAAGTATTTTTGACTGTTTTGTAATATTTTAGTAATATCTTCTATTTTTTATATTCGAAAGATAATACATCTACACTAATATAATAAAAAGTTTTTTTTTTAAGTTTTTTTTTGTTATTATGTTTTTTTTGTTTGTAGGTGGAAGTTTCTGGAAGTACTGGTCCGATTACAAAAATTTTTTCAGCAATAGAAAGCTGCTTTATTCTTGAGTGACATAGGCTATATTTTATGTACGCTGCGGGCAAAAGCTTGTGTTTTAATAAATACACAGATATTCACTAAATATATTTCGTTTATAATCTAAACTAGCGAAAGGAGAGTTGGAAAAAACAAAGTAAAGACACCAATTCGAAATGCTATTACATACAATTTAAGTTGTATTATAAGTATGACAGTATGCATATATATTTTGGTCAAATATCTCGTAACGAATAAGATTCTTAATGAGATGATGAGAGAAAGGAAAGCGACCATACAAAGCAGAAGTATAAGACGATTTAACTTCAGAACATTAATTAAGGAAAGTCCTCTAATTAACCCCTCAGAAGTTTGATCTCGGAAAAATTACAAAGCATGACGCTAAGAAGCGAAAAGTTTTATTTTTGTGTCATTTAAAGTTTCGAATAAACATATTTTTTGTTTATTTTTTTTTTTTGTACATGTGCCGACATATCACGATTTCACGAAGAAACACCAAACTAAATTGGCAATATTGCTCGCAGAACAGATGGCCGTTGGGGCCGAAAGTTTCTAGAGTGGCGACCGTATACCGGAAGATAAAGTGGACCGATGACCTGTAAAGGTTGCATGAATCCGATGGATGCAAGACACATAGGACCAAGATGTTATAAGTGTGTGCACCAACACTCCCTCCCCCTTTGTCCCTTCACTGTCATAGTCTGATGTGGCAGTAATCACAGAACACAGGAGCAGTAATCAATATGATCGTGGTGAAATCAAAAATGTGTCAAATATTTAAAAAACATGAGTTCAAATTTTAACTTTGATTGCCTCGAAAATTTGTAATGCTAATAATTATGCCTATTACAAATACAAAAGGTTGTTTGTGTGTCTGTATGCATTTTTGTCCTTTGCACTTTAACGGCAATATCAAATGAAATTCAGCTTATGGATAAACAAAGTCCTGAAATAGGACACAGGATACTCATTATCCCGGAAGTATGTTCTTTTGGAATAATTTAGACTTTCATGAGAGCATAGTGAAATCGTCAATAGTAAAATCTAAAGCTAAAATCGTCCTAGGTTCGGGATATTTGGACAAGAAGTTTAGATGAATCTAGAACTCTTTGAAGCTAAAGTGAGTTCGTCTGTCACAAACGGAGACTTTAAAATATCAGGCGGTAGTAGATGCTTGTAATGTCTAAAATTAAAACCATGTAAAGTAACGGCTTTTTTTGACAAAAAGTTTAGATAAACCAAAGAAATTTAAAGGTATATGTTTAATGTCTTTGAGATGAACCTAGATATTGAATTCTTTGAAGTTAAAGTGAGTTTGTCTGTCAAAAAGACACTTTAAAGTATCAGGCGGTAATTTTATTCAGATAAGCTTAAACATTTAGCTTTAAACACAGCTTTTAAGAAGAAAGGACTGCGAACAACAATTTCGTTAACCCAAATGTTCTCTTCAAAACCAAATTTCCAAACTAAACCCATCGTGTTCCAGATCAACATTTTCGCAACATCCATCTTGAAGTTCTAATTTAATATTATTTTCGGCAAGTCTGTGCTTTACAGCTAACAAACGGGTGGTGGAATTAATTGTTTTCCCTAGGGAAAATAAGTCGGAGTACGTAAAGTCAGTGGGTGATTTTAATAATAAATCAATTTATAAGCGCGGCGCTCGAGTGGCTTGCGTCCTTGCGAAGCGTCGGATCGCTGAGGATTCATTCATTAATTAATATCTTAGATTAATATGTAAGTATGCGTGATGGGAGATTATTAATTGTGTTTGGAGTATGTATGACTGTGTTTTATCATATGCATTATATGGCACTTTTTTTTGGTGGGTAAAAATCGAGCGGGAGATAGTGTCAGACTCTTACTGACTAAAAAACCCACCAGGTTCTTCCTTGCCTTTCATACCGGGGTCGAGCTGCCGTTTGGAGCTGTCCCTGGCGCCAGTAGGCTTCGATCCAGCTGGGCCCCTGCTATTGCTGACAACTCCTTGAGGCGCGCAGGAAAAGTGAGCGCCGTCGCTACTTTTGACTTGACAATTTGAAGCAATTCTAAAATAATAATAATGTAATTTATTTTTTCTCACATTGGTTTTGTTGAATTTAACAGAGCATTGTGAGAGCTAGTGCCTGATGTAGATTTCGGGGAAACCTGTGCCATAAGTCACCAGCCTCCACTTACGGGCCTTATACAAGTTTATAGACAGGTAGGTATTATGTATTTCCACTAAACAATCATAAAGAAGAAAAAAAATAAGTCGAAGCTCATAGGCAACTCGCAGAACGGATAACCTATTGGAACGTAAGGTTCTGGAGTGGATTACCGTGAGCTAGAAGGCATTCCACAATATGTATTGAAAAAAGGATGGCGGTTGTTCACTATCTCATCTCAAAGGATTTTCACACAGACAGACGGACAGACGGACAGACGGACAGATAGGCAAGGGTATCGTTTTCCCGACTTAGGTACAGAAGTCTAAAAGAGGAGACCTAAAGCAATTGAGGTCTAGAATATTAATAAAACACCTACCCTAAACCGCACATAGTGAATGAATTTGTGAAGCTAATCCCAGCAGATGTACAGTCGTTACCACAACTCTAGAGCCTCTGAACATTCCGCCACAACTTAGTAGCAAGCCAGTGAAAGCTATTTAACTTTTTAACTTGTTAAAGTTTTTAACATTTAGGTACAGCGGTGAAGTTTGGCAGTTGTGGCCTTTCCGTGATTTATTTTAGGATTCGTGTAATTAGGTAGGCCTTTTTTAGGTATTTTAATGTGTGAAGGGTGCCTAATTAATGAAAAAACTATGAATACCATCTTTAATTGGTTTTAAGGATGTAGGGTTTTTTTTTAACGGTGGGAAAAAATCTTCTTAAGACGCTCTTGGATGGAGTGAGAGATAGTGTCAGACTCTTACTGACTAAAAACCCACTCCGTTCCTTCTACCCTCTTCATACCGGGGCTCGAGCTTCCTTTCAGATAACGCTGGCCCCTGTAGGCTTCGACTCAGCTGGGCCCCTCCTGCTGCTGACAACTCCTTGAGGCGCGCGGGAACAGTGCGCGCCGTCGACGTCTTGGCCTCGGTCCATTACCGGACGATCGGACAGCGAGCTACCCAAGGGTGTAGGGTTCCCTCCTACCATATTGTATAGTAACGTTTATAATAAACTCACACAAGACACCACAATTAAAACACAACATTAACACAGCCACATTAATATTATCGTGTACTTTTATTAATAACACTACACTACATACATTGAGTGCAGTAAACCGTGAGTACTAGCTACTACTACTAGCAGGGACTTTTATTTTCGCACACCCGCACTCCTGCTACATACATCTCTATAAAAGAGTTTGTACCTTCAAAGGAAAAGACAGAAACCTTATAGGATCACTTTGTTGTCTGTCCGTCAGTCTGCTTATCTGTCTGTCTGTCAAGACCCTTTATCTCGTGAACGCGTAGAGGTATCGAGTTGAAATTTAAACCATAAATTTAATTATTATTTCCTTTATTCATAACTATATACGTATAAATTATATTTTGAAATATTCAATAAAAAAAATTAAAAATCATTTAAAAATATAAAAAATTGTAGTCCACCGGTATCGGGAACAGGGTCCAGGTACCGGCGGTCAGGGCTTCAGAGAAAGGAACCTCCTATTATTATTAATTTTTATTATTATTAGATCTGCTGTCCCTTGAAGCTGTGCAAAAATAAAACTTGTATGTTAACGAGAACAAAAGATACTTTGATTTATGTAAATCGTACATTTTAACACTCTCGAGGAAATGACAATTCATAGGGTACTTCCCGTTGACCCAGAATCCTGAAATTTAGCATAAAGCCAGGTCTTATAGCACAAGTTTAGGAATAAATCTGAAAACTGTATTTTTGTTGTGACGTCACATTTTTTTTGCTATTCGTAAAAATCTTCCGGAATTCTATTCAGGAATGAAACTATTTACTTATGTAAGTTTGTACGGAAACCTTAGAGCGCGAGTCCGACACGCACTTGCCCAATTTTTTTATTATTTTTATGGTTATTATCAATAAAAGAATTCCTTTTCTTGAGGTGAGAAATCATCTAATAACTTCTTCAAAAATCATCATCTAATAACTCACCTGTTTTCCTTCAATTGCCTTTTGCGTTTCATGGCCGCGTGATTAACGTTGCTCTTACTCTTATAATCGGGCGGTACATTAAAAGCTT
This sequence comes from Mythimna lalbum, assembly GCA_949319445.1. Classification (NCBI taxonomy): domain Eukaryota; kingdom Metazoa; phylum Arthropoda; class Insecta; order Lepidoptera; family Noctuidae; genus Mythimna; species Mythimna lalbum. The sequence continues at coordinate 18,463,108 of OX439347.1, read as the reverse complement.
TAAATTTCGACTTTCATTTTGATTTCGATTACTTCATATAACAATTTCTGTCGCTTATAGAATGAGATTTTTCTAGCGCCTCAGGTCATCAAATTGCCTAGAGTAACATCAAAAACGCTCAACTTATCGATATTTTAAGTCAGAAATAGCCTGTATCTCCATCAAATTGTTCATAATGGTTTCTCAGAGGGAACCCATTTCTCTTTGTAACGTTCTATCGCGTTATTTTCGTGAAGGGACACAAGATTGATGATGCCGCGTTGTCTGCTAAGACTTTTGTCGAACAACTGAATCGAAAATGTCAATCGCAAGCAGAATATCGACCACAATGTTTTACTTTCTTACTTTGTGTCCAACATGCGGGTAGGCGTTTTTTTTTTGTACGTTTAATCATAGAGACATGTCAGCATTATCTGAGTAGAAGTTTTTTTTTTGTAGGGTATAAAAATATTTTTTTTTTTCATATTAGGAATAAGGCATAATAGGCTCTTCATAAACTATAAGTGCGCTTCACTTTTAGACACATTGTCATGTTATCTTAGATTATCTGATAACACAAACATTCAGGAGTGAAATTAAAAAAACAGAACGAGAGAAAGTCACCAATTGAAGAAATGGCAGCTGATTTTGTATGAGTAGGTAAGTTCGATTTTTATTTAAAATATCAATAATTTGGACATCCATGGGCATATGGTGATATAAGTGGGGTAAATGATAGATGATAATCTGGCCAATCGACAGTTTTAGGGTTATCCATTATTTACGCCACAACCTGTATAATCCTTACTAATATTATAAAAGCGAAAGTGAGTTTGTTTGTTTATTTATTTGTTACGTCTTCACGCCTAAATGGCAAAACCGATGGAACTTGAACTGATGATGAAACTTGGTACACGGATGGACCATGTCCTGGAATAGGACATAGGTTACTTTTTATCCCGGAGGTATGTTCCCTTGGGATAAATTTCTACTATCACGCGGGTGAAGCCGCTGGGAACAGCTAGTAAGTACCATAATATCTACGAACAAAAAATTTAATTTTATTCCCATATTTTTTTCTTCCAGAGGTATTTTATTCTACTAACGTAGATAGAATATTTAATGTACGTAACGAAATGATTGCTAGTAATTTCTAAAATAACAAGGTAACACGAACAGGAATTTCGCAGAACCTTTTAGTAAAAAAAAAAATTCTTATCTTCGTAATTTTACTTGAAAATGTAACGTAATGGACCGTCAATTTTGACATGGGAAAATACCTTCTCAATATTATTTAAGTAATTATAATTTAGGAGTTATTAATTCAAATTACTTTTGTAATAAAAAGATGAGGGCCATACGAATTAATAAAAAGAAATTAATCGTTAATTAAGGCTGTGCGACCTTTGAGATTTTTAAGGCGTATAAGCTGGAGTAAGATGCACATAATACTCGTACTGCCGGCTGTTTTACTTTTTTTATAGATGATTTTTTTTTGTTAACTATGTATGTTTTTTAGTTTTATGTTGGTATCAATTAAATACTGCAGTAAAAATTTATTTTAACTAATTAAAAGTTTAGACTGACTGTTATAAGTGTCATAACTAAGTATTTTAATTGCTTCTGATACTATATGAATCTTCGTATTTAAAATAAATAAATAATATCTAATAATAGTCTAATGACTGTAACTTTAGTGCTTCTATTATGCTACAGGTTGACTTCTGAAAGAGATACCTGTAACGTAACGGGTCCTGGAACACAAAGCAAAGAAGTCAAATACTTTTGTCAGTTAAAGTCTGACACGCCCTCTCGCTCCCGCTGCGCCCTAGTGTGTAAAAAGTCATTGGATGATTTCTTACCTTAAAAAAATATAATATAATATTGATTCTCACACGAAATATTCTGATCTACGAAGTCGAAATCAGTTGCAGCCCTAACGATGTTATAAAATCCAGTTCCTGCTCATAACAAATGACATTATTTCCGATATAAATGATGGTTCCAACTGCGCGTTATATATGGATCATCAAGCATTATTTTTTCCGAGTTAATCACTCCGAAACAAAGCCATCATCGAGGTTTTGTTCACTTGACGAACACGTAGGTACGGTTGAACGAATAATTTGGTAATCGGGGAAGATTTTTTACGTCGTGCTCTCTAGCAACCCCTCACGTATTTTGCTGTTTCTAAATTCATATAACAATTGTACGTAATCTGTACCCAATTAGTACTTTATTAAAAAAAAATTGTACCTTAACAGGTTATCAGGTACAGGCAACTGACATTGGGTTTTTTTTTCCTGTCGACGGGGAAAATCATCATTGACGAAACCCGCTCTTGGGTGAAGCGGGAGACAGTGTCAGAGTCTTACTGACTAAAAACCCCGCGCCGTTCCTTCTAGCCTTCATACCGGGGCTCGCATAGTTTCCTTTCGGATAACCCCGAAGCCTACCGGGGGCTTCGACCCAGATGGGCCCCTCCTGTTGCTGACAACTCCTTGAGGCGCGCGGGAACAGTGCGCGCCGTCGACGCCTTGGCTCGGTCCGGACAGTTACCGGACGATCGGACAGTGAGCTACCCATGGCTCGCTGTCCACGAGCCCGCGTCTACGATGGCTGGAAATCGGGGCTGGAACCCCGGCGGCGGCGGCGGTGAGGGCGCCGTTGCCTGATGCGGTCGGCCTCCTCCTTTGCTAGCATTACGGCGACCGCCTGCCACTCCTCCTCGCTCCGGACCATGGCCTGAACCAAGGCCCGGTGCGAGAGGTCTCCGCCGCCGATCGCCCCCACGAGGGCACGGCGTTGCTCCGCCCAAGCAGGGCACACCTCAACTGTGTGCTCCACCGTGTCCTCCGGGAACTGACATTGGGGTTGCTGTAGAGCATTTCTCTAGCAATTCCAAATAAAAATAGATTTAATTTCTAGTACCGAATTTTCTGATAAATTGCCATTTACACTTTTTTGATGCTTGCATAGACGTTTGAGATGCGATAATGAATCGAGAACGCAACAAATCTCTTTCATGACATTGTTTGTCTCTCTATCAGAAGGGCAATTTTAAAATAAGTTTTCGCATTGTCGCTCTCGTGTCATAACTTCCTTAATAAAATTTACAGGCCTACTAGGTATTTTCTGTAAGCGGTTTTGCCCGCATAAAGTATGAACAATAGATTTCTCCAAACATATTTTGAAATCCTGTTTGATTTCCTTTAAACTTTCTATTGTGTCTCTAGTTACAGTATTCGAAAGGTTAAAGTTTTTTTATAATCCTGTCTTAGCACATGCTATTTTAGCGCAATTAGTTCAATAATGATTGCCTTTTATGTAAAGAGATGAATACATTTATAAGAGTTTAGTATGTACAAAACTTGACTACACAGTACACTGAAAACTTTCTTATATGTACAAATTAATTGGTTGTCGGTATGTACTCAATTATTTGTCAAAACGTTACGCTACAAAGGCGGACTTAATGCCTAAGACCCAATGTTTCTTGTTCGACTGTACCTACATTCTGATGTCGAACAAAAAAATACTTAATTCAAAGCTGATAAAAGTTTTGAGAGTGTACAAATGGCTTATTGTAGACGTACAAAGTAAATATGTACGCCCTCAAAGTTTTTTTATATAAATCGTTTTTGCTAACGGAGATAAATCTTCGGTAAACAATGTTTTGGCCTTCCATTGCTTCTTGTCTGCCTAAGGCTATTATTACCGATGGCTTCCAAAGAAATGTTATAGAATATTATAAGGTACTAGTATCTATTACCGAAAAAAATATGTTATTTTACCTACTAATCATAAAAATAACACAAGTATTGGAAACTGAGGTTTGGCGAAATAATAAAAACTTATTTTGAAAGAAGAATTCGGCTGGACTTGTCAGCCGCATGCACAGGGACCGCAATAATCTCCTAATAGAGAGGATATCCTGAAGATGGATGACGCAAAGGTCTAGCTAGAAAGAGAAGGAAAGATGACCTAGAGTCTAACCGCAAGAGGCTATATACCAAGTTACTCGGTTACAAGTTACAGTGCAAGTTACAAGTTACAGTGAAAAAAAAATGAACTAATGAAGCTTGTTTCGATTTGGAATTCAAAGTCAAATTGTATCCTGTAGCTCGTCAGCATAGGTTTTGAGTTATACAATTACTGAGATAAAAAGAAGCTTCAGATCTTGGACCTGAGGGGATCCTAAATCTAGTACTTCTCACACTTACCTTACATACATTGGGATGAAAAGAATTTGACAATAGGTTGCAAAAGATCCCTCGCCGGACAAACTGTCAAACATACACACCAAATGCACCTGTAAAATTTCTATTCATGATAATATTATATTTATTCATCTAAACTTGTTTTTTTAAAGGATCTGGGAAAACAAAAATGTTGAATAGTTACTATATTTTTTACGAGCTTTTACCCGCGTCTTATCATAATCATCATCATATCAGCCGAAAGACGTCCACTGCTGGACATATGCCTCCCCAAGCGTCACCACAACCCGCGGCTTAGCCCTCGTTTATTAATATACTTTACTCTTTCTCCCCCTTTTTCACTTAAAAAAAATAGCCTATGTCCGTCTCCAGGGTCCCAACTATCTCTGTACCAAAATTCATCAAAATTGGTTTTGCCATTTAAGCGTGCAGACGTAACAAACAAACATCTCTTTTATAATATTAGTAAGGATTAAAAATAATCAATTCAACTAAAGAAATAAAGTTACATTCTATTCGTTATATCAATACCATTTATGTTCAATAAAACGGCAATTAAGTTTTATATCCCAGCCCTTTGCGTATTGACGTAAAATCTAGTCAATCAATCAATCAAGATTATACATCGATAGTTTTCTAAACGATTGATGGAAAGTCGATTTGCAAAACGATTCACATTCACTCGCTCTACATTCGACTCGGTTCCACTTTGGATCGAATCTGTCAGTGTCTAGTCATTCAGTTTAGGTCATTTGTCTATCAGTGACTATACACAGTAGGTTAGTGATGAGCGTGATGAGTTGATGACGATGTCCTGATGAAGGTCATAAGAATATCTACGATGAAGGTGAGACGCACAGGCCATTGTGCCAACACTTGGGCAGGCCTATGTCTAGATATGGACGTCTTCCAGATGAAATGATGAAGATGATTACGCACTAAAAAGCACTAAATTCAGATGGAAATTTAAAAAGAGAAAGAGTTGCGTAAAGGGTATCTTTTTAGTAGTTAAACTTTTCTTATGGAGCTGTCTAATTCATATAGAAAACCTAAAAGGTATCCATTCTTGCCTTTTCCTAGCCTTTAAAAAGAAAGGTAGATAAAAGTATTACAATTTAATTGAGTTTTTGAATGACAAAATTTGAATTTGTGGCATACTAATTGATATTTTTTTATTTACAGACATTTTTTTAATAATAATAATTAATTACTTACTCAATATGACATTCTAGGCTTATAATTGTATAATCTTATTTTGATGTAATAAATGGTGTTTACTTTACCAATAAGTAAATGACTATAATATAATATTTTCTTTTTTGTTAATTTAAACTAGATAGGCCAGTGTTTCCTGACTGACTATCTATCTAGGATTACTCTGAGAATAAACACCGAAACAAACTCAGAGGTCAGTCTCTTTTAAAGTCCACAGTCCAAAGGACAGTAAACATGTAGGTAATGGTCAAATTATATGAGAAACATAACTGTCAAAACCCTTCAAATGACAATCGGGGTCTACGGCCATTTTGTCAAGATTATGATAGTATGGGTATGGTCCCTTTTTGTTCGATGGCAACTTCTAACTAGCCATTAAGAAAAAAAAAAACTATACATTCAAATTCAAATTCCAGAATCGTTCATTCTAAAATCAGTGCACACTATTTAAAATTAGAACCCCTCTGTATTCGGTTCAGATATTCTAAATTTCTGAGCTGCTTCGAGCGTGTCGCCTAGAATCTCCGTTGAAAACGCCTCTAACGAGTACAAAGGGAGATAATTGACTCAATCGCACTAGCCACCGTCGGGTACATGTTTATCAAGTGACCACTAGAGGGCGCTGGGGGTTCGATTAAAATAGATGCGAACAGTTGGGAAATTATGGGGCCAAAGGGCCTTTGGCCAAAGGTTGATGACAATATTGTTTCAAAATTGTTAATAGTTTTGGTGTCTGAGAACTGTTCACACTATATCTATCTCACATCTTGCCCTTATCTCGTGTTATTTGGGGTCAGCGCAACAGGTTTTTTTAAATTCTTTTATATAATAACTCCCTTTTCTTTCATAAAACTCCCCATAGAATGAATATATCTTTTTTGGGCCTTCCTATCCCTCTTCATCCATCCACATGTATGTATTTGATATGTCTATCCCACAAGAACAGTACTTCTTCCATGCAAATTGCATAATATTCCTAGCACACTCAACAATATCCAGTGCAGATTTCATCATCACCATCCAGCATTCAGCCGAAAGACGTCCACTGTACATAGGCCTCTCCTAAGTGTCGCCACAATAACCGATCTGTGCATTTCCCATCCATCGGAGTGCAAATGTTTTTATCAGCAAACAATATATTTTTTCCATATATTATTATTAAGTTCGCGTTATACCTCTAGCTCATCTAATGATAAGCGATGACATAGTCGACACTGAAGCATGCTTGCCTAGAAGTAATCTATTCAAACATTTTTCCATTTTAAAGAACACTTATTTGTAAATCTGAAGTAAGATCACGGCAATTCAGATTTACAAAGAAAAGTTCAATTTTTTTCTTAAATTTTTATTTCTATCTGCCATCACAAATACCTATAAATTTTTGAAACCTCTTATTGCCTTTTATGTACCCTGTAGGGAAGTCTCTATTATTAAATTCGCAGTTTTTAATGGATTCGGGAGGAAATTCCCTACTCCACTTGTATGTATACCATTTTCCTCCGAGTCCTGCCAGTCCACTTAGGTAGATATTATGGGCGGCACGATATAAATTTTTCAAGCTGTAGTAATTTAATTACCAATGCAAATGTTCCCTACTTTTAGATTAAAAGGGTTGTAATACACTTACTTAACTTAATTAAAGTCTACGTTAAAATAACAGTTAAAAAACAAAATGTTGGAAGATATTTTCTGAAAATAATAACTCATTTTATAAAAGAGGTTCTGTCACGTAACTTTATTTTACAAAGTTTAATTTTCGAGCAAAAACGACGTAAATATTTGATAGTATCGCCACGAAATCGTGGAAATTAATTGCTTATTCCAATTAACACTTCTCTGAGTTCCTAAAGGTTAAGCAAATCGTACTTTATCCAATAAAAGGTGAATTAAAACGACTATTAAAATGGCGACGGGTGGGAACGCGCATTCGAAATTCGAATATCCATCCGTTCCAATGGCAAATGAAAGTACCATTCTGCCAACGACAAAGCATCAAAACAAAAAAGGGAATGGCTTAATTATTTATTCAGAACTCTTCGAGCGAAAAGGCCGTAAAATGTTTTGGTATTAATCAAACTTAATTGCCGGGAATCGAAACCTTTTGTCTTTTAAAAATAAAAAATTTTCTACGAATTCGAAAAGCGAACGATTCAAATAATTGAATGGTAATCTTGACATTAATAACGTTATTTTTAACTGAACGATACCTACTACCGATGTTTTTTTAGGTTGTAATAAAAAATTGTTATCGAAAAGATAAAAAATAGAGTAAAATTGTACGCGAAATATTTTTTGTTTAGTAAACTGGCAATATTTTATGGTTGTGGGTGAGCTTATGAAAGGTTTTTTTATTATTTTATTTATTATCAATAATACGCTGCATATACTAGAATATTCGGTGCCATCAACCTGAACAGCTTAGCGAGGAAATATTGTAAAAAAAAACCCAAACACTTATGGAGAAACAAAATAAATTCGCAAATTGATAGATTGAGAGAATGGATGTTGGGAATCCAATGGATGCGTGACGCACAGGACTGGTCGTTGTCTCGACGCTTGGGGGAGACCTATGTCCAACAGTGGACGTCTTTCAGCTGATATATGTGTAGCGTCTATGAAGCTACGCGTCCGTGGACAGTAGACCTTTGTGTCGCCACACATGGGCCACACGCCACAGTACACAAAGGAAGCTGAAGCGCGCGACAGCCACTTGTGGTCGGTGGCTGCTACTGTTTTTAACCCATACGCGCAGTATCATAATGGACTCTGACAAGGAAGGTGTAAATACGCGAGTGGCATGTGATGGCGTTTTGTATCGGCAGTGCAGAAGCGAGCACCGATTATTTGTAGCGTGTGCGGCCACTGGCGTAAACCGTGTGCGGCGAATCCATATAAATTGGATGAAAGGTAAAGGAAATATGCCAGTGGCAGCGTTTTGTGGTTCCGGCCGGTGGCTTGTGTGCGGCGACTCTTATATATTTCACTGGGACACCATGGCGGCGTCCCTAAGAAAGCCCTAAGCTACCAAACTAGACATCAGAGTCACCACGCGTCCGAGTAACTGTCTATAGAGCTGAAATTGGGGATATCAGGTGAATAACTGTCTATAGAGCTATATATTTTGATGGTAGCGGCGACTGGTCGCACTGCCCCATGACCAAGCCAACAAAAGTCGTGATATCTGATGGCCCAAACAACAGCAATCTAAGTAGCCCATTTTACGTAAACACCTCCTGTTTACTAACCACAAGCTTAGTCCTTACATCCCCAAATCATTACCATAAATAGCACTGGCTCGTAAGCGAAACAGGAAGTTGCGAAGGAATCGGTCTCCCAGGAATGTGATGGCAAGCGTCCAAACGAGGCTTGGTACAGATATCATAGTAATAATTATGGTGGTCGTATCGTACGATTTAGAATTGTGGCGATAGTGTTGTTTTTTTTTTTAATGGTATGTGTAGACGATACCAACTCGCTCCGTGCCTGCATGGTGGATTACGGCTCATTCCCTCTGCCACAGAAGTGGCCTGAGTCCCAGTAGTGGGAACATTAAAAGATTATGCTTATAAAAGTATGCTTAGACGATACCGGCTGTTTTCTTTTTTTTTGTAGTGTGGTGGCACACAACACGTGGTTTATTTTTTATTTTTCGGTGTACAAAGCTTTTTCTGAGGTGGGAAGTCATCAAATAAAGAAAGTATACCTACAGAAGGTATTTGATGACTTTCTTCTCTGGGTGGAGCGACGGGGCAGGTTAAAATTTTACTGACTAAAACCCACCTGTGTTCTTTCAGTTGCTTTTTGAGTTCCAGGACCAAGGTAACTTTTTCAAACATTCTCGCCGCCCTAGCAAGCCTTACTGGGCTTATTCAGTAAAGTTTTGCAGACAACTTTTTAAGGCATACGAGCCGTCGACTCGGGCTCGGTACTTAAAAGGGACTGCCGGACGGTGAGTTACCCGTGGCTCGTCGTCCGCAAACCCGCGAAGCTTAGGCCTTAGGGCTTCTGGTGGGGGCCAATTGGCGCAATTTTCTGCACTAGTACGAAAAACTGCAAGCATTAAAGCTTATTTGATTTCAAAAATCGTAATATCCATTAGTCTTTGCATTGAAGTTCGTTTACAAAGATTTTTTCGTAGTTTTTTTACAGGTCAAGCCTGTTTTCATCTGCTCTTTCCAAACTTTAGACCATCGATATAATATACTAGCTTCTGCCCGCGACTTCGTCCGCGGAAAATTTCTTGTTTTAAAATAAGATTACACTCGATTAGACGCTGCGCACGTTCAGCGCTAGATTCCTGAGCACGGGCCTGCGATGTTATGGCATTTTGTCTAGCGAGCCGCTCCGAGCGCTCAGCGCTAGTCTCCCTATCCCATGTTTCAGAGACATGCTGCCTTAAATGAGATAGACGCTGCGCACGTTCAGCGCTAGATTCCCGAGCACGGGCCTGCGATGTTATGACATTTTGCCTACCAAGCCGCTGCGAGCGCTTAGCGCTAGTCTCCCTATCCCTTGTCTCAGAGACATGCTGCCTTAACTCAGATAGACGGTGCGCACGTTCAGCGCTAGTTTCTCGAGCACGGGCCCGCGACGTCCTCACATTTTGGCTAGCGAGGCGCTGTGAGCGCTCGGAGCTAGATTCTCTAGCGCGTGCTTGCGAAATATATTCTCTATTTCTCGAGAGGCGCTACTCATATTCAGGGGCAGATTCTTCCGTACGGCGTACTCGAGCGGCTCTTGTCTATGATGTCTGCCGGGACAGTTGAGATTTCCTTTTAGACATGCTCTCAACAAACTACGCACAGACTTGAAAATAATTATGAACAAAGGGGAGAGCGACTCGAACACCGTCCGCCTTTACAAAACAAAACAATCGTAATATCGAAAAACTCGTATCGATTATTACGATAGAATGAAGTACGAAACTACGAACATACAAAACAAACGTACAACGAAATTACGATATTTTCGATTATGAGGTTTCTATCAACAACAACAACCATACAAACGAAACAACCGAAACCAATAAGCAACTGACAGAAGAACTCCAACTAAAGACAACGTGGGCATAATAATTCGAGAGGGTCATCAATCCACAGAAAGTCTTAACACCGCGATTCAGAAAAATTACGTAATTGCAGAACGCCATCTATGGGCAAATAGGTAAAACGTTGGGAACGCCACAATTATGGCGGTAAGTCCCCTCTTTGAGGCGTGGCTGGAAAGGCCTTACGGTGTCCTTACCTTCCGCATGACACAGGTCCTCACCGGACATGGCAAGTTCGGGAGGTTCCTGCAGCGGAAGAGACGCCCGAGTGTCACCACTGTGCGGAACGCCCGGAGGACACGGTGGAGCACACAGTCGAGGTGTGCCCTGCCTGGGCAGACCATCGCCGTGCCCTCGTGGGGGCGATCGGCGGCGGAAACCTCTCGCGCCGGGCTCTGGTTGAGGCGATGGTCCTTAGCGAGGAGGAATGGCAGGCGGTCGCCTCCTTCTGCGAAGCAGTAATGCTAGAAAAGGAGGAGGCAGACCGCATCAGGCAACGGCGCCCCCGCCGCCGCCGCCGGGATTCCGATCCCGATTTCCGGCCACCGTAGACGCGGGCTCGCGGACGGCGAGCCATGGGTAGTTTGCTGTTCGATTGTCCGGTAATGGACCGAGCCCAAGACGTCGACGGCGCGCACTGTTCCCGCGCGCCTCAAGAAGTTGTCAGCAACAGTAGAGGCCCAGCTGGGTCGAAACCTACCGGGTCCAGGGTTATCCGAAGGGAACTCGTGCCCTGATTTGAAGGCTAGAAGGAACGGGGTGAGTTTTTAGTCAGTAAGAGTCTGACACTATCTCCCGCTCCACCCAAGGGCGGGGGTTGTCATCAGATGATTTTTGCCCACCATAAAAAAAAAATAAAAAAAAAATAGGTAAAACGTCTGCACAATGAAAGTTATGCTAGAGGTATTTTGCGTTTTAGTAATTTTATATTTTCTCCGAAACTGTATGACCAATTGATATGCTGTAAATGGCAAATCTTATCTGTGTAATGTTCTTGTGATACTGAAATAATTTATTGTCATAAGAATTAATATTTTGTTGCTCAAATAATCAACCAAACGTAAGTATGCCGAAAAATAATATTTTTAGTGCAATAAAAAAAGTATAAAAGGTAAAATATAAAAGATAGAGATATGGTATCGCGGACTTTTTTGTAGAAATAATTAAGACGAACCAGGTAGCCATACATTGTTTTTAATTTTAAGCAACTGTTTAGGCAGCGCACGCAAATAATTCTGTTTTATGAGGTATTTTTTTCCGACTTGCTAGACAAAAGTTGTGATAGCTCGGTTAATATACATGCTATAGAAACAATTTATAGCCTATAGCACTCAGGAATAATGTAGCTTTCTGCCAGTTAAAAAATTTTTAGAATTGGATTATTAGTTCCAGAGATTACCCCCTACATACAAACTTACAAACTTACAAACTTACAAATTTTACCTCTTTATAATATTAGTATAGATGTACTACGTAGTCAATGCCTTAGACACAGTAGTACCTATGTTTTGTAAAAGCAAACTTCACCGACCCCAAGTAAATAACATAATTTGGAACATGGCACAGAATTTGAGCCACATTTTTGCACAGAAATTCATGAATGTGTCCGTTCTTTTCATGGCTCGTTGAATGTAAGCTGATGTAAGCTTCTCACTTCAACTTGTTTTGAAAGAACGTGTTTTTACAACACGATGTTTTGTACGGGATTTTATGTCTTCAGGTATTTTACAGATGTTTTTGAAACGAATAAAAGGTAACTGGCAGAGACACTTCAGCATTACAAATAAAAGCCGCAGAAAATAAAACAATAATTATTTATTTAAGCTTTTTGAGAACACTTTCACTATGTGTACAGATAACGTGTGAAATTCCCTGTCAGAGTCTGTATTTCAAAAAAGAAAATCATCCAATGACATCCCCCGCTCTTGGGCTGAGCTCCAGATAGTGTCAGAAATTGTCAGTACTTTCGTTGCTTTTCGTACCGGGGCTTAGCTATCTTTTAGAGCTAACCCTGGCCCCAGTAGGCTTCGACCCAGCTGGGTCCTTGCCATCTCGGGCACCACTGCTCCCCATGGTAATCCAAATGGCCCTGGTTTAGACCATGGTCATGGTTTAAACCAGGGCCGGCACGAGTGGTTGTCAATGCCGATCGCTTCCACGAGGACACGGCAGGTGCTTCGCCCAAATACACACTTCCACCGTATCCGCATAATGGTGAAACCCAATCCCTGAAGATCACTGTGAGTCCATATCAGAAGTAAAATAAACTGCAACTGCCTAGAACTTTCGTATTTATATATATGTACCTACACACTCAATTCACAAACAGATTTTCAATGCAACCAATAGCAATAGCTATCTACTCGTTTAACAATCCCCAAAACCAACTGTTTTATCCGCGACTCGACAACCGGGCGATATAAACCTTGGTTTATAATAGTTATGAAAGCGGCATACAGGGACCTCTACTATGATTCACAAGCTAACTAGGCCCACTATGTAAGAGAGATGGAGCTATATAATATGTATAGCACTATCTCTTTTACACAGTGTAGCCGGGATGGCAATTACACTTCATAGTAGGCAGTTGGTGTGCACGTCTGTAGCGCAAAATAGATAGGTACAGAAGTCAATCTACATACAAAACGCGCTCAAGCAACGCACACATAGACACCACTCACGGACACGATACCTAGCTCGACTCAATTCGGCTCATTGCGAGCGCGTATGTATCCGCTTGAGACACGCGTCTGTGAACTTCTGTAAAATAATAGAACAAAAAAAAGTTATATCTGTTGAGTGGACGGTGCAGAATTATCGTTTTCTAAGCTACCAGTTTTAAGACGTAATTAAGTAAGTATTTGCTTAGTACTTTGATAGTTTGTTTTTACGTAACGCAGAACAGTTAGGTAGGTAGATAAGTACATGTCTTTGTGGCTAAGTAATATTTTTATAATTTATATTAGGTATTGATCGCCGCGCCTGAGCGCGTTCGGACCGAGCGACGCCGACCCTAGCACGATTGCTGAGCGATTGATGAAAAGGGAAGTACATCATGAGATTGACTTCTGTACCTATCTATTTTGTGTCTCTATTGTAAAATTTTAACGTTCCCTACTGCCCAATCAACACACCGCTTTAGTGTTGAGGTTGTACCTACCACAAGCGTTGTTACATGTGTAATGTCTTTTTGCAACATTACCTAAATGGTGCGTGAAAATGGATGAATATTACTTGGAGAGCTTTTTACAGGAAATGTTAGAAACTAGCTTTGAACAAAACGGTTAAGGACATTTAGTGGTTTTTGTAGTTAGATATTTGAAAATTTTGCCATGATTTTCAAATATTTTGACAGGCCTGTTGGTCTAGTGGTTAGTGGCCCTGACTGCTATGCCGGAGGTCGTGGGTTCGATTCCCACCCAGGACAAATGTTTATGTGATGAGCATGATCATTTGTTCTGTGTCTGGGCGTAATTTATCTATAATTTGTATGTATTTAGAAATATTTAAGTATGTTTATCAGTTGTCTAGTACCCATAACACAAGCTCTGCTTAGCTTGGGGCTAGACGGCGTTGTGTGATAGTTGTGGAATATATATTATTATTATATTATTATTATTATTAGTGATCGATACTGATGCCAAAAATGCAAACAGTAAAATTTTTGTCTATCTGTCTGTCTGTCTGTCTGTATGTTCTTTATAGAAACAAAAACTACTCGATGGATCTTAACGAAACTTTGTACAATCATTCTTCATACTCCTGGGCAGGTTATAGTATACTTTTCATCACGCTACGATCAATAGGAGCAGAGCAGTGAAGGGAAATGTTGGGGAAGCGGGGGAAATTACTCCATTTTTTAAGCTTCCGTCGCGTTTGCAGCGTTAATGGTTAAAGCTACACAGAAATCATGTATAACGAAAATGTCCTCCTTAAAATTATATAAAAATATCCTACGACAGCATATGTCTTTCTTTTATGGTTGACTCACAATAACACGTGAACTCCCGAGAGCTTAGCAGTTCGGAGCTTTCTGTTTATTTTTGTCTACTCTTACGTTTATAACACTCTCACTCATCCCTAATTTAAAAAAGTAAGTGGAAGGGAGAGATCTGGAACGTCTCGAATCGTCTCGCGCATCACGTTGTTTTCCAGTCTCCGGGATCTTAGAATTCTACATCAGACGTTTCAGATCTTTGATTTTGACGTTGTCGCTGGCATAAGCAACAGGATCCGCGTACGAAGTCGCTGGCAGAAGCTAGTTATACATATAAACCTTCCTCTTGAATCACTCTATCTATTAAAAAAAAACCGCATCAAAATCCGTTGCGTAGTTTTAAAGATTTAAGCGTACATAAAGATATAGGGGCAGAAAAAGCGACTTTGTTTTATACTATGTAATGATGCTTTCTCTGCAAAATATACTTCATCATCAAATAAAAATGATTATAGAAGAAAAAATATATATTATATCTCAAAAAATAAACTACACGAGAACAATAAACCTTTTCACTACAACAGTCCTCTGAAAATCGCAAATACCAACACTGAAAAAAATACCAACTCCATCTATAAACAGCTGAGTCGAAGCCTACTGGGGCCAGGGTTGTCCGAAAGGGAAGCTCGGCCCCAGTACCAAAAGCAAATACGACACTATCTCCTGCTCCGCCCAAGAGCGGGGGTTGTCATTGGATGATTTTCCCTACCATAGAAAAAAAATTGTCCTGGGTGAGAATCGAACCCACAACCTCTGGCATAGTAATATAAACAGTAATCAATTACACTGAAAACTAAACTTATTCCTTTACTATGTATATATAAATACATAATACATATATATATATATACCCATATTATACATATGGGTATGTATGTATAGGTATATATTTTATTAAATACTAGCTTTTGCCCGCTAGGCTTCACCCGCGTGCATGTACATAAATATTTGTTCTAAAATTTTTGTAATACTTATATTCTAAATAATATTTTCTCTTTTTTTATGCACGTGCCATATTGTCTCTGCACTACCCTAGGTTGTCTGGTAGAGAATGCCTATGACATTAAGTCCGCCTGTGTACTTTTTTGTTGCATGAAAATTAAATAAATAAATAAACTAATGTTATTTTGAACCGAGTATAAATCAAAATATAAATATAATACCTACACGATTCACGCTCAAACGCTTGACATGCACGAGTAATTTGATTTCTGACACAGCGGTAGCGCCTAAACCATTGATTGAGTTTTTGACGAATTTAGTTCGCCTTTAATTGTGTTATTGCGGTTTTTCACGGTATGTAAAAATGGAGGATATACGAGACGTATTTAAGGTGGTGATTGATTGATAAATTAAACATCATGAAACAGTGCAGTAAACTTGCGTTGTTCATCATCAAACAATAAAGTGTGAGCGAGCTAAAGATGTGTTTAAATTCAGTAGCATTTATTTATTGGCACACCAACAGCATTACATACAGGAATTTCTGTTAAAAAATAATATTAAAATCAAGGCACTGGTATGTATGCCTATTACAGGTATGCACAGCTTGTGTGTGAGTGGGAGATAGTGTCAGACTGTTACTGACTAAAAACCCACCCCGTTCACGGGCACGAGTTTCCTTTCGGATAACCCTGGCCCCGGTAGGCTTCGACCCAGCTGGGCCTCTGCTGTTGCTGACAACTGCTTGAGGCGCGCGGGAACAGTGCGCGACGTCGACGTCTTGGGCTCGGTCCATTACCGGACGATCGGACAGCGAGCTACCCATGGCTCGCCGTGCGCGTGCCCGCGTCTACGGTGGCCGGAAATCGGGATCGGAATCCCGGCGGCGGCAGCGAGGGCGTTCCTTTACTAGCATTACTGCTTCGCAGAAGGAAGCGACCGCCTGCAATTCCTCCTCGCTCCGGACCATGGCCTCGACCAGGGCCCGGCGCGAGAGGTCTCCGCTGCCGATTGCCCCTACGAGGGCACGGCGATGCTCCGCCCAGGCAGAGCACACCTTTTTTTTTTTTTTTTTTTTTTTTTGTCGACGGGGAAAATCATCTTTGACGAAACCCGCTCTTGGGTGGAGCGGGAGACAGTGTCAGACTCTTACTGACTAAAAACCCCGCGCCGTTCCTTCTAGCCTTCATACCGGGGCACGAGCTCCCTTTCGGACAACCCTGTCCCCAGTAGGCTTCGACCCAGCTGGGCCCCTCCTGCTGCTGACAACTCCTTGAGGCGCGCGGGAACAGTGCGCGCCGTCGACGTCTTGGACTCGGTCCATTACCGGACGATCGGACAGCGAGCTACCCATGGCTCGCCGTCCGCGAGCCCGCGTCTACGGTGGCCGGAAATCGGGATCGGAATCCCGGCGACGGCGGCGAGGGCGCCGTTGCCTGATGCGGTCGGCCTCCTCCTTTGCAAGCATTACTGCTTCGCAGAAGGAGGCGACCGCCTGCCATTCCTCCTCGCTCCGGACCATGGCCTCGACCAGGGCCCGGCGCGAGAGGTCTCCGCCGCCGATCGCCCCCACGAGGGCACGGCGATGCTCCGCCCAGGCAGGGCACACCTCGACGGTGTGCTCCACCGTGTCCTCCGGGCGTTGCGCACAGTGGCGACACCCGGGCGTCTCTTCCGCTTGAATCCGATGCAGGAACCTCCCGAACTTGCCATGTCCGGTGAGGACCTGCGTCATGCGGAAGGTAAGGACGCCGTGAGGTCTTTCCAGCCACGCCTCAAAGAGGGGACTTACCGCCATAATCGTGGCGTGCCCAGCACTGGGTTGCGATAGCCGTTGACGCCATTTCACCATGAGATCCCGCCGGAGCTCTGTCCGCCATGCCTTGACATGTTGCGGCAGTGGACTTTCACCCCGGCGTTGCATCTCCACGCGCATGTCGTGCATGTGTGCAAGGACTGTTGCCTCCAGATCCCACGGTGGTAGGCCAGCCAGAAGGCTCGCCGCTTCGCGGGAGATCGTGCGGTAACCCCGCACCATCCGTATTGCCATGACCCTCTGGCAGGCGTTCAGTATGGACGCCGGTCGCTTTGCCAGCGACGGCGCCCACACCGGCGCCCCGTAGAGGGCCATGGACCGAACGATCCCCGCGTAGAGCCTCCGGCAGGAGGCGTCTGGACCCCCAAGATTGGGCAGGAGCCGCTTGAGAGCAGCCCCAGCCCGGAGAAGCTTGGGAGCCAGACGTCGGAAATGTTCTACGAAATTCCACCGGCTGTCGAGGACGAGTCCCAGATACTTCATCGTCGACCCGACGCCGATGCGAACTCCTCCTACCGTAAGCTGGGAGTCCGATGGTGGCGCGTTCCGAGGGCCGTGGAAGCACATTGCCTCGGATTTATGCAGCGCCACCTCGAGTCCCAACTCCTGGATCCTACCAACGGCTATCGCAACCCCGCGTGTCGCTAGAGCGACCGCCGCCTGGTGCGACTCTCCCTGCGCTAGGATCAGCGTGTCGTCTGCGTAGCAAACGAAGGCAGAGCACACCTTGACTGTGTGCTCCACCGTGTCCTCCGGGCGTTCCGCATAGTGGCGACACCCAGGCGTCTCTTCCGCTTTAATTCAGTGCAGGAACCTCCCGAACTTGCCATGTCCGGTGAGGACCTACGTCATGCGGAAGGTAAGGAAGCCGTGAGCAGCTTGTGTGTTAACTTAATGTTAAAAAATAAACTCGTTTTTCAATTAGCTATTTAAAACGACAACCTTTGTTTGGATTTTCTTCATGGCCGTGTTTTCTCCGAGACCCGAAGGCTACAAACTGGGCTTTACAATGCTCATTCAACTCGGATCGTTGACTAAGCAGAATTGTTAAATTTTAATGCTCTCAACTGCCGAATCACCACGTCGCTGTAAGCCTTAAGCTAAGGAAAACAAACCGCTGTAACGTTGTTACTGTTTATTTTTGTGTACATTTTCTTGTATTTTTTAAAGATGGGGTTGGTATTTTTTTGTAGTGTTGGCATTTACGGTTTTTAAGGGATTGTTGTCGTGAAAAGGATTATTGCTACTGTCTATTTTGTATTTTTAAGGGTAATATTTATGAGATAATGAGATGTTCTGGACGCGTATCACGAGAACTGCTTCGAGACGGCGCGAGGGAAGAATGTCTGGAAGGACTTGGGGGAGACCTCTGCACAGCAGTGGGACAGTTTTTCCTCCATATATCTACATATATATCTACAGACAGGTTACACATTGCAGGTTATCATTGTACACAAGCAGGCTATCATTGTACTAAATAGCTGTGTGCCATTCATTTGTGGCACAATAAGCTTGCAAACCTGTTATTATGCGAATTAGAGGCGTTTGTAACATGCTTTAAATTTTAACCTTTTTGAAAATTGCCATGCGGCATGCTATCTGTGTTTGTGATGTTTGGAATTGTTTTATCCGTAAATTCAGTTTGGGGTTACCGTAAATCATCATATCAGCTTAAAGATGTCTTGGAAACACATCATTGACGTGCCTCAAAGAGATCTCAGTAAAACTGAAAGGGTCCTGCAGAGCTGATGCTAGTGCTGCGAGAATAGTCGAAAGAGTTGACGTGGTCCTGGAATGCAAAGGGCAATTGAAGGAATACAGATAGGTTCAGTAAAATTCTGACATCTGTCCCTCCTACTCTACACAGAGTTGGAGAAGTTATTTCTTGAGTTCCCACTACCACAATGGCTGAAAAAGTCTATTGACCTTGGCTTCCTCCAAGTTCTTGCACTTTTCGCATACTCGTACCAGCAAGTCTCGTCAGGTCCTAGAGGTACCCTAGGTGTATGTATAACAATATACCGATGTATGTTGTACTGTAAGAACATGGATAGAATGTACCAATTAAAGATTTATTTGATGTACAATCTGTTACACAAATTTATCATTTCTGTATTTTTTTTATGCGATTCTGACTGTAACAATAAAGCATCTGTTAGCATTATTTATCATCAAAGGAATACAATAACCGCAAAAACAAATTCAAACTTTATTCTCTGTATAAACAAAGGGGAGAAATTGCTCCTTCAATCGTTACTCTAGAGAGTATAATACAGAGTATGGTAGTTTAACTGTTGCCGAGCTATTCCCTAGAGGGCGCCAGTGTCGCAGGTGGATAAGTGTGACACAACAGCCGGATAGCTTCAGTGTAGACTAAGGTAATCCTAGAGGGATCAGAGTAGGGATCATGCCGGGGAATTAAAGAGCATAGGAATGTAAATATGTGTAAGCCTATGCGATGTACGAAACTTGGGAAGTGGAAAGTGTTGAAAAGGGAATTTGTTGTGGATTTATGTTTTTAGTAGTGCCTAATGTTCTTGTTTTCAGTTTTATTTTCTTATTTTGTAAAATCCTACTTGATATTAGGTACTGTCTCAAAAGGGAGAGCAATGGTGACCGAGTGGTAATGGCCCCGACTTTCGACGTTCGAACCCAGCCAGGCATTTTACTTTGTGTAATTTATTTCATCACCACTGCTCTCAAAACGGTGAAGAAAAACATTGTGAGGAAACCGGCATGTCCTAGAACCAAAAATTCGGAGACATGTGACATTCATCGACCCGCACTGGGCCCACGTGGTGGATTATGCCTCATTCCTTCTTCTAGAGAGGAGGCCTGAGTCCCAGCAGTAGGAACATTAAAAAAAGATTTCTATTCGCTTTGTTCTGCATCATACTTTTAATTTCTAAACAGCAGTATTGAAAAGTCAACTTCTCTATAAAGTATTGGAAAACTTTTTCTTTTGTATTGACCACAAAGCAAAACAAATAAATGAACGACTCATGTTGTAGAAATATGTTTTAATAAACTTGTTTTGTATACATATTTATTTAAGTGAATGAGAGGGAGAGGGAGGCCAAAGAAAAGATGGATGGATTGTGTAAGAAGTGATAGGAAAGAAAAGAAAGTTAGTGATAGCGTGACGAGTGACAGGGCAGAATGAAAGAAAAAAGGTTTTGCGTAGACCCCAAAAAAAAAAAATGGGACAAGGGGAGGAAAATCATGATGATGTATTTTTATTTTGTTTAAAACTTTTGTAGCTTTTCAAACAGTCAGGTCTAACAGGTTATTTAGGCATGAAAACTCAGCCTAACAAAGGGTTATTCAAGCAATTTTAGGACAACGTCCCTGTCATATTTACAAAAACGTTTATTCGCTGAGTACAAGTTTTTTAAATCTATTATTTTGTTCCATTTTGTGACGTATAAAATGTCGGTCGCAAGGTTGAAAGAATAATTATGGTAGCCTCGTGGGAGGGCGTGGGGACGCCTCAAGAAGATTGATTATTAGCAATACAAACAAAATGGTGAAAATAGAACAAAACTTTGTGTTGCTCGCCACCGATTGAGTTGTTTTTATTGTAACTTTATATCACTAGGATTGTTAGATAAAGTGTCGCTTGGATTTTTGTAGTGTTTTTCTTCTGTTACTTTAGTTTTGTGTTGACTTTGACCCTTAAAGATATTCTCTCATATTACAATTGTTTTTCTCGTCTAGCCTAATGGCTTGCTCGATCCATCCCTAACATGATGTCATTGTGGAGCGGCTGCACAGGATATACGTCGCCTGTTATGCTGCCCGTCCTGCAACACCACCTGCACTTTTCAGGATTTATACGAGGCCAATAACAGAGCTTTACAGGTTCCAAATACGGGGCAGAAAGAAATTGGTTTGAGTACAACGACACCAAACGAAGAACTAACAGCTCCGTTTTTCCAACTAGCTTGGGATCGGTTTCCAGTCTAACTGGATGGGCGGAATACCAGTGTTTTACATGGAGCGACTGCTATCAGACCTCCACAACCCGGTTACTATGCAACATGATACTTCTTGGATAGACTGATGGTCAAACTTTCTGGGGTCTGACTATCTGTAACGATTGTCGAAGATCTACGAGTGACAACCAAGACCGGGCTTTACGTGCTTTCGTTGAAAAGATTCTCATATTAGCGAAGCTGGGAAATTACTTTCATCTTAAGCTGGGTTAACTATTTGGTATTAAACTTGTCAAATGTTTAAGCTCACAATGTTATGGGCCTCATAAGAAGACTGACAGTTGATGGTACTGAAGACGGCTAGGCTTGAAGTTTTTCGATGATCGAATCAGAAATGAAGAGATCAAGAAGTCGTAGATCTAGGAGGCCACCTATAAGGTTAAGGATCAAGGAACTGGTGAATGCCGCGGGAATACGCTGAATGCAAGAAGATGAGTATCGGTTGATATGTCGATGCTTGGGGGAAGTGTAAGTGGGGGATGTGTTCTGACTTCAATTATATAGAGATGATGTTAAATATAAATCAATATACTCAAACAGCGTGATGCACAGGACCGGTCGTTGTGGCGACGCTTGGGGGAGGCTTTTATCCAACAGTGGACGTCTTTCGGCTGATATGATGATGATGATGATACTCAAACAACCTTCTAATAAAATACTATATTTCTAGTTGAACGTAGAAAGTATTTCGCCTTTTTTACGTTTATGCTTTCATAGCCATAAATTTACCTGAAAGAAGTATTAAAACATAAGCCATAACAATCGAATAGAAAGTACAGGATTAGCATAATATTTCTGTTATTGAAATGAAACGCATTCAGTTTTATTTTTACTCGTTTCGTTTGGAAACTTTCATGAAAATGGCAGAAACAATCTTCTCAACGTTATATTGTGGACTGAATAAATAGTCACTCATCTTTTAAAGTGAGAAAGCACTTAAGAGATTGTCAACATCTGCGCCACGAGGCAGAATGGCTAGGCACCTACTATTTTCACCTAAAAAAAGCATCTAAATATTTTTTTTGTGAAGTGGTAATACAGAGAAGTTGAGCGGGATACATAAGGCGGAGTAAGGATACGTGGAAAAAGTAAGGCCAGCCGTACACGGACTGCTTCAAGCAGTTATGACCAACTGCTTGAAGCCGCGACCGCGCGGTGAACTATAGCCACTCATTCGCTGCCGTACACACGACTGCTCGAGCAGTCACGACCGCTTCAAGCCGTCAACTACATGATAAAATTCCATCGTGCTGTCGACCGCTCGCGAGCAGTCGCGAGGCATACACTGACTGATCGAGCCGTCGGCGGCTCTAGAGCAGTCGACAGCTCTACGATCTCCCCCTCCCTTCTCTTCTGGCCTCTCTCATTTATTTTTCGAACCTCAATGTTACTGCTAGTCTTTCTTCTGCTTGGATTGTGTCTCCTCATGATTGTGTCTTCACGTTTAATTTTAGACCATAGTATATTATTCATTTCATCAAACGAAGACACTGACATCTTAAAATAGTTGAAATATTTTTCTTCATCACTTCTAAGTTCCATAAACAAATGATGGAATTGTCCATGTTGTTCTCTTAATTCCAAAATTGGATGAACCCAAAATTTTCTCTTTTGACGTCGCTGCCGTCGTCTCCGCTTGAGCAGAAGCAGCAAAAGCAGTGCTTCCTCGTCAGAATCCATGACTAGACTGCGGTAGAAATTCAACTGCTCGAGCGGTTGGTAGAGACAGCTCGAGCAGTCAACAACCGACTGCTCAAGCAGTCAACGCCGACCGCTCGAGCGGTCCGTGTACGTCGGTCAGCCGTTAACTGCTCGAGCAGTCCGTGTACGCCCGCTCTAAGTCTCCTTTTTGAGGAGAGAGGCGTCACAGTGTCCTCACTTTCTACCTGAAGCAAGTTCAAAACAAGAACCTCCTAGGAGGAGGTCTCTAGGAGGTTCTTGTTTTGGATTTAGGTGGAAGAAACACCCAGATATCATCTACACGTTGTTCGCTAGGAGGACATGGTTAAGCATACGATGGAAGTCTATCCCGCTTGGCTCAAGCAAAGATCTGGTGCGAGGGGGAAAAGAAAGCCAACATCTGCGAATCGGTTACTACTATCTGCGAAGCAGTAGAAGATAGGTCGAAACCATGAGGAGAAGAACGTCTTCACACCCCAGCTGCTTCAGCAGGAGACACCGCGCACGTCAAGTCGATTCCCGGGCACTGCAGGCGCGGTCTCTAGCGGTCTGTTATGGACCAAGCATATGTCGACAGCGAATAGTGTTGCATACGCACTTCTCTTAGCAGGCGTTGGTCTTACTAGCCATAAGGCCGATGCCTGTTAGGGCTACTTAAATGTATAAAAACGGTTCTTGCCTGTATTATTGTATTATTTTTATTTATTGATTTCGTAGAAGAATACCGACCTCGCAGCGGAACACGGCGCCGTCACTTCGTGTGAAATAGCTTGTAGTTTAATAGATAATAATTAGTTTTTATGTATTAGTTTATTATTTTGTAAGATTATTTGTGTATTTTATCTATGGGCCTTAGTTGCCTGATAATAAAGGACTATTATTATTATTATTATCTCTTTATTTATTTTTTATACATATAAAATTACATTTTTAAATATTTTTTAACAAAATCATATTAAAAAAAAAACATTTAAAAATATAAAACTATAGTTTCCGCCGGTGTCGGGAGCAGGGTCCAAGCTACCGGTGGTTAGGGCTCCAGAGACAGGAACCTCCTCACAATGCGTGCCGTATCGAGGAGTACTGCCTTCTGTATCAGGCCCTTGATCCAACCGCGCAACGATAGCTTCGACAGATGGTCGTCGAAGCTTTTGGCTATAAGGCCATTGGCGGTCACGACAATCGGCACAATGATAGCTGAGTCCACATTCCACATGTCGACAACCTCGTGTGCTAAGTCGAGATATTTTATTTGTTTCTCTTTCTCAGCTTTCACGAGATTCTCGTCATGCGGGATGGTGACATCGACTATCATTGCGCGGCGCGCTAATCGGTCTATCACCACTATGTCCGGCTTATTGGCTACAATAGTCCGGTCAGTAATGATAGACCGATCCCAGTACAACGTGACATGGTCATTTTCAAGAACTGGGTCGGGCACATACTTGTAGTACGGTACCTCAGAATCCACTAGGTTGTATTTTAAAGCAAGTTGCTGGTGAAGAATCCTGGCTACTTGGTTATGCCTGTGCAAGTACTCGCCGTTAGCCAGACGAGAACAACCAGAGATAATATGTCTGATAGACTCACCCGGACGATGACATGCCCGACACACGTCAACCGTCCCGTCCTTCATAATATGTCTCCGGTAGTTGTTCGTCAAAATAACTTCGTCCATAATCGCACAGACAAAACCTTCAGTTTCTCCGAAGAGGTTGCTGAATCGTAACCAGGCCACGGACGCCAAAAAATCTACATCAGGCTCATGAAGAGCCCGAAAGAAGCGCCCGTGGAGCTCCTTGCCTTTCCATACTTCCTTGCGGTCATCAGTAGTTAGTACCACAGGTTTGCGCCAGTTCTCTTTAGCCATGGACAACGGGGTGAGTCCCTTGTCCACTGCGACCACATCGCGGTGCATACCCACGTCGGTTTTGAGAAAGTATTCTCTGAGGCTGCACACCTCGCGGTTGTGTAGAGTCTTTGCGTTCAAAAAGCCACGACCTCCACACTTCCGCGGGATGTACAGTCTCATCACCGAAGATCGTGGGTGATGCATCCGATTTGCGGTCAGCAATGTACGGACCCGCCTATCCAGAGCGTCTAACTCGGTCTGAGTCCATTTGAGTATGCCGAAAGAGTACATTAACACCGGCATGACCCAACCGTTGAAGGCGCGCACTTTATTTCCGCCTGACAGAAGGCTGTTTAATACCTTCTTCAGGCGGCCAAAGAAACGCTCCTTCAACGATTGCTTCATGTCAGTAACGTTAATGCCTAACGCTTCCGACATACCCAAATACTTATAGGTTTCGGTCGAGGAGAGGGATCTAAGGTGTATGGAATCCGAAAGCTGAACCCCCTCAGATTCCATAATCTCCCCTCGCTTTACATGCATGACTGCACATTTATCCACACCAAATTCCATCCTGATGGCACTACTGAAAGTTTCAGTTACCTTCAGTAGTTCCATTAGTCGTAACTTGTTGGGGGCAATGAGTTTCAGATCATCCATGTAAAGAAGGTGAGATAAAACCTGCCCACCTCTTCTCAACCGATAGCCCAACCCTGATTCCTCCAGCAATGTGCTTAGAGGATTCAGGGCTAAGCAAAACCAAAGTGGGCTCAGACTGTCGCCCTGAAATATTCCCCGTTTAATCCATATAGGCTCATCGTCCCCCTGGATCGATCGACACCCTGGATAACGAAGGACTGTGTTCCATTCCCCCATACATGACTCAAGGAAGGTGCGTAGAGTTGCATCTATTTTATACAACTCCAACACCCTCATGAGCCATGTATGTGGAACAGAGTCATAGGCCTTCTTATAATCTATCCAGCATGTCGACAAATCCTTGCGGGATCGACGAACCTGTTGGCTTATGGCCATGTCTATGAGGAGTAGCTCCTTAGTACCGCGTGACCCGTTCCTACATCCATTCTGAGAAGCAGACATAATTGAATTGTTTTCAATGTGCTTAGTAATTTTTGTTCTCAGAATGGATGTAAGAAGTTTATAGACCGTTGACAAGCATGTTATCGGTCTATAATTCTTGGGATCCGCAGTACTACCTGTCTTATGGAGCAGATGGGTAACGCCAGTTGTTAGAAACTGAGGTAGCGACCCAGATTCTAAAGATGACTGGAATTGAGATGCTAGGAGCGCGTGTGAGCTGCTATACCATTTTAACCAGAAGTTTTGCAGTCCGTCCGGTCCTGGAGACTTCCAATTCGGTAACGGACGGACTGCTCTGGCTACATCTGTTGGGCTGATGACAACTTTTTCCATTTCTGGTATAGCTTCGCACACGCGCTCGACATCACGCATCCAGCCACCCTCAGTGTGACAGACGGGCACCGACCAGATACTGCGCCAGAATGCGTTCGTGGTAGCATCATCCGGGCGGAGCCCGTCAGTCACATTTTGCTCAGGTCGCTCCCAAGCTCTGTATACCCATCTCTCATCGCTCTGGAACATGCGATTCTGCGAGTACCGGTCGACTCGCCGCTTATAACGTCGAATACGGCTAGCCCATGCACAAACTTTCTGCTTCAGGAAGTCAATGCGCTCCGTGACGTGAGATAAGTATTCTCGAGGGCTAATTCCAGTCCCCGAGAACGCTCGCCTCACGTAGCGTAATACACGTGGTCGCGTATTGCCCTCCCTGAAGCAGTATAGTTTACCAATGAGTGCTCTGGCCCCATCAATACGCCTCTCAATCCTACATTGCCAGGCTGGGGCGGCAGGCGTTGGTCGAGTAGCTCCGTCACAACTTGGTAGTTTTACGTTAGCTAAACGACATGCCGCAATAGCCCCGCAATAGAGGATCGAGTGCGTATCAACGAGGTTTACACTGCTCTCGAATACATTCTCAAGCAGCGAATCCAGAGCACACACTAGCGCCCTATTTTTTTTGTGCATAGGTAACCGGGGTAGACGAGGTCTAAGAGCGATTGGAGTCGATCTGTACTCGCAGAGTGCATCCTCCAGTGCGCTCCTCAGTCGATCGTTGCACTGGCTACTTACTGCGACAACCCTATCATCTGCTTCATTATCACCATGATTGGACCGCGGCGTGAATGCATCTGTAGCCCGTGGTGCCGCGGTCTGTGGCTGTGTTGGAGTCGAGATGATACGGTTGCTCAGTACTTCTGAGCGCAGCCTATCAAGTGCGGCGTCGTCCAATCTGTGATTCCGTTGGATAACCCGCACCTGATCCGACAATCGTTGGGTCGTGACGTTGACGGATGGTTCAAGTTCCTGAAAAAGAGACAGCATCCTAACACGGTACGCAGTGAGGTTAGTTCCCCCCTCTGTAGCCCCGTAATATGCGCGCATGACGTTCTCATTCATGGATTGAGTCCATTTCATGCGCTGCACACAACCACCGGCAGCGGGGACCCGGCTCGGAGCCGGTTGGCTCCTGGATCCTAAGCCGTTCGGTGGCCGGCCTCTCCCCGGCCGGCGTACAGGTGTTGGCGACGTCGGTGGGGAGAAATACTCGTCGCTCGAGCTCGACGCAACTGCAACCACCGGTGACACTGGTGATCCGAGATCCGGCGGCGGCGAGGCGGAGCTGAGCGACGAGCCCGGGGGTGAATGGCGTGCGCGTCGTGCAGCTGATCTTGTCAACATTATCGTCCAACGTTCATTTGATCCCTTGTTCTCGTAAATATTATTTTTTCCGATGTTGTCATTTTCATTTCTTTGTTGACAGATGTCATATTGTGAGGTATTTTTTATTATTATTATTATTATTATTATTATTTTAGAAGCAAATCAAGGAAAACAGGGACTTTCAGTTGCTAAAAATCTGACACCCCTCTCACCCCATACGCACTGAACGAACTCAGTTGATCAATTTTTACTTTAAAAAAAAGATAAATAAATAGAGTGATACGTCACTAAATAGTAACAAAACAATTTAATCAGTCTCTTACCGAAGTAAACACATTTCAAAATTCACTTCG
The DNA here is from genome assembly GCA_949319445.1 of Mythimna lalbum. Classification (NCBI taxonomy): domain Eukaryota; kingdom Metazoa; phylum Arthropoda; class Insecta; order Lepidoptera; family Noctuidae; genus Mythimna; species Mythimna lalbum. Next base: position 18,435,249 of record OX439347.1, on the reverse strand, counting down.
AGTGATTAGTTTCTGAAACTAAAAGTAATCTCACAAAGTCACATTAAGAGACATCTGAGATATCGCCCTCGAATTTGTACAAACTTTGGTAAATAAATGCAGGAGTCATATGCTGCCGTCGTAAAGCTAAAGTGCCGTTATCTGACATTTGGCGGGCTTTCGTTTTTAGACGCTTTAAATTCTATATCGATCTCTCTAAGCAGTATTTTTCGAATATTAATTGTAACTCAGATAAAATAATAAAATTTTCGTAAAGTTCCCCTGATTTATACATAATTCTACGCTGCTTTTTGTGCGTAACTCAAAATATGATTTTATCATATAACGGCATTATAGCTTGAGCACGGCAGTATGCAAGTATCTACATTATATGTGTTGTAAAAATGACTTTATCTTTATGTAGGATAATAGCTTCTGACAGGGGCTTCGCCTGCGTGAATGTAGGTCGTTCTATACAAACCTTGGACCCCGTTTCATTCCCCTAGGGGGTGAATTTCGGAAAAACCCCTCTTAGTGCTCACCTACGTCACAAAACGAGTGGACCTTGCCGCCAATTCTTTTGTTCTGACCACATAATTGAGCGTTGAGATGACGTCATTCCCGTATAGTTGAAGCTTTCTACTAGCGTTAACTATTGCAGATTAGCAACTTGGCTAGGGGTACTGATATAATCCTTCTCTATTTTTACCAAGAGCAGGAGAAGTTATTCGATGGTTCTCCACCTAAATAAAAAAGGTTGTAGCTAGGCAACACAGAATTCGGCTTTCTACTGCTAAAAATGTTCACGAAATCCCTCAAGAAATCGCACACGCTTAGAAAACCTCTCGTGACAGCAAAGATAGATAGATTGTACTAGGGTTTTTGAACCTTTTTTTCCAAATAATATCCTTTCACTGAAAATATTCCCAACACGCACGTCATTTAGAAGAATATTGATGGACACTTCATTTATCAAAGTCGATTCTCTAGAGCTTGTATGAGCTCACAGCAGTCGATATGAAATATGGAGTTGTGTTAATAGATTTATGTGACACCAACGATAGACTTACGTGCAGTTGAACAGAATTTGCACTTTCCGGTAGGTAAAATCATCTAATCACTCTCCCGCTCTTTGGCGGAGTGAGAAAAAGTATCAGACTTTGACTGATTTAAAAACCCACCGCGTTCCTTCATTGCCTTTCATAACAGGGCCGAGCCTTCCTTTCCGAAGCAGACCCTTGGCCCCAGTAGGCTTTGACCTAGCTGGGCCCCTACGGTTGCTGACAACTCCTTAAGGCGCGGAGGAACAGTACGCGCCGTCGACAATTTGGGCTAGGTCCGGACGGCAACCGGACCGTCGGACAGCGAGCTACTCACTTCCCGAACTTACCATGTTCGGTGAGAACCTGCATCACGCGGAGGCTTAACGTCTATGAATAGGTTCGTAAAATATGTCTGGTTACGCTGTTTCTACGCCTGATATATTTTTTTTGGCTGAACTGTGAAGTGTTGCGTCCACCGTAAAAATTTGAAATCGTGTGTTTGGTGTTAGTACTTGTAAAAAAGTGCCATCGTAGGTATATACTGAGCTAAGTCGAGCTTTTTATAAGTATTGAGCAAACCTTCATTTTAAAGAGCGACACGTTAAACCCATACCCGACACCCGTGCGACAGCCACATTTCAATATTTCAAACCGCAAAAAAAAAAGAAAGAAAAGAAAGTGCGGGTTGGTGAATGTCACATGTCTTCGAATTTTTGGTTCTAGGACTTCCCGTTTTCCTCACGATGTTTTCCTTCACCGTTTTTGAGAGCAGTGGTGATGAAATAAATTACACAAAGTAATGCGCCTGAGTGGTAGGAGTTATTTGGTGGTTATTCAACTCAAAAAAGGTAAAACATAAATAGAGTATGTCAGAACTGATATGAAAGAAAGGGAGATTAGTGATAGCGTGATGAGTGACAGGAAAGATTCATTTATAGTTTTTTTTTTTTTTAATTTAAAATTCATGTACAGTAGTGATACATAGTCTGACAATGCGGTATTCTCTTCCAGTCAACCTTTGAAAGAGACAACTCTGATAGGTGTGCACAATAAATAAATAACAAATATAGTTTTCGAGATTTTATTTAATTAGCAAGGTGCACAATATGCTAGTGAAGCTTGTTTGTGCCAAACAGTCTCCAACTTTAATTAATAAAATAACTCCGGATGTAAAAGTCTGAGAGTGCTTTTAAGCTTATTTCCACCTGTTAGCATTCTATTTGAAATTAGGGGGCATGGCAGTGCCCCCACTAAGGCAAGCAAAATGTGGCACGGCACTAACATTCTTTTTCAATACACTTGCTCAGAATGTGACTCTTATTGCACTGGATTTAGGTATATAAAGGCACTTGTTACCAAACTGTGAAATTTTGATTACAATTACGCACTAGTGCTATAATGTAGTTAAAACATTTTTGTTCACCCTCTTTGTTCGTGCGATACACGTGAGTAATTAATGATTATCGTTCTCGGATCTCTTAAGACCCTCGCCACGGCTCGGGTCTAAATACCGCCTCGACTGTAATCATTAACATTACACACTGAATAATGTACTATTCCCAAAGCAGTTCAGGCCATTTTTCTTCCCTTATAACTTCGTTGTGTATAAAACTATAAGCCTGAATTTGGAAGGAGTGAGTTACGAGCCTTGGTTTTTTTATAAGTTTTATTTTTGATGGTATTGTTATATTGTTGGCTTGAACTGCCATATTCGATAACTGTAATTAAAGTGCAATTAAAAAAAATATATATTATTTCTTAAATGGCTGGATCGACTTTCCAGGTATATTCTCTAGTGGATTACGAACGAAGTCGCAAACCCGAGATAGTAAATAATACAACTATTACACTAAAAGCATTTCATAAAAAAAAATACATTTCCAATCACAAATCTTACGTTTACTCCACAATTTTTCTGCATAAAGTGTTAAAAATATGAAAGTTCAGCATTATCGACACCGAGTTTAGCAAAGCAAATACCAGCTGACGGTACGGTCAGCATATAAATCAATGCTAATTGGACTGCGGCGGACGTGTCAACAGTACCTGCGAACTTTGCCCTTTCATCTTTTCTGTCGACGCTACGAATTGGTTTGTCGATGCACAATACTGCACAAATTCACAATTTGTTATCTGATGGTTCTGTAAATATTTACGTGTTTTTTTTATTATTGGTATTGAATTATTGTGACATGTGTTTCCTCGTAGGTGAGGACTTGCGGACGGCGAGCAATGGGTAGCTCGCTGTCCGATCGTCCAGTAACTGTCCGGACCGAGTCGTTGAAGGCGCGCGGGAACAGTGCGCGCCTTCAAGGAGTTGTCAGCAACAGCAGGGGCCAGCTGGTCGAAACCTACTGCGGCCAGGGTTAGTTTCGAAAGATAGCTCGAGCCACGGTATGAAGGCTTGAAGGAACGGAGTGGGGTTTTAGTCAGTAAGAGCTCGCCCAAGAGCGGCGGTTGTCATTAGATGATTTTCCCACCATAAAAAAAGCACTTTTAGAAATCAATAAACGTATGAAAACTTCACGCTCAAATGGCTCAACGGTTACGGGTAAAACTTAGCGCAGAGATAACCCATGTCCCGGAATAGCACTTATGATACTTTTGAGTTCAAAGTTCCCATAAGAAATTTTTCCCATCATCATCATTATTTCAGCCGAAAGACTTCCTCTGTTGGACATACTGCCGCGCTAGCGATATTAGCAGTACGTGAAATTTTTGGAATAAACGGAAAATCCTTTTATTCCGTCATTTAAAACTATTCTAATATATATACAATTTTATTGAGTGACGAATATAAAAGCGCTTTATTTGGGCGACACGTTTCAACTATCACAATAACTTAAAAAAAAAGAAGTCCGGAAAAACAAAAACTTTGCGCGACAATTACTCGAAACACGAAAAACATACTTACTGTTCTTATCGCTAGCGCGGCAGCATAGGCCTCCCGCAAGTGTCGCCATAATGACTGGTTCTGTGCGTTTCGCATCCATAATAATTTTCTACTCTCACTTAATTACATTTGTTTTTTACAATGAAAGTTTTTCCAACTACGAAATCAAGACACCCAATTCGTCTCAATTAATTAACACAAAACTTATACATTATCATTATTTTGTTATCTAATTACGTAGACTGTTTGAAACTCTGTAATGATCTGTCAAAGTAACAATTTATAAGTAATCGACGGTAGACTTACGTAACTTAATAATTAAGCACCTGTATTATTAATTACTACTGCAAATTAACACGACGTGTCTCTACAACTAAATTGAGTTAGTTTGACAAGCCTGTTGCTTTAGTGGTTGTAGGTAAGGAGCATAACAAAGTAATTTGTTAACAACCCCTCAAAATCAAGAAAAGCACTCACTGTCTCTACTATTCTTAGTGCACTACAACGCATCTCACTTTAATTGGATTCATTACAGAGCACTGTTCAGACACAAAATAGATAGGTACAGAAGTCAATCTCGTGTATGTACTTCAATTTTCATACCTACGCTCAACGGTTGCGCTAGGGTTGCCGTCCTGTCGCGAGATGCCCGAGTGAGGCGGCGGCGCGGCAGCTAAGGGGCCGGTTGGCACGCCGACCAATTTCTACATTAACTGTTTACCTACAGGCGCTTACCTACGTACTAAACTGTTTTCTATTACATTAAAACGAACCATCAAAACACAAGCAAATACCTACATAACTCTCTGAAACAATTGGTACCTACTAGCTTAAACAAGCTTTTAATAAAAATATTTTTTTCATAGCAAGCTTTTATAGCTCGGTATACCATATAATTAATACTCGTCAAGACGAATCATACGAGCCCAAACTCGATGGGGTTGTGTCTTTTAACTACCAAGTTCCAATAGCCACCTTCCTGTTCCATCATCAGATCAGCTCCATGTCAAAATAATTTGGGATTGCTACCTGATTTACATATGCATGCAAAATTTCAGCTCAATCGGTAACCGGAAAGTGGGTCAAATTTAATTTGCAATATTTGATAACAGACAAACATCAGGACAGGTGAAACTAAATAAAAGCTTGACCATTGCATTTACTGTTGAATTTAAGCAACTGTCCAATAAATAGTTAAAATAACTTTTATTTTGCTCAAAAATTGTACAAAAAAGTTTACAGACGCGACGTCTCAAACGGATTGCACTCGAGCTCGCATTGAGCTGAATTGAACCGAGATATCGTGTAAATGAGCGCTGTCTATGTGTGCGTTGCTCGAGCGCGCTTTGTATGTAGATTGTTTTCTGTACCTATCTATTTTGTGGTTCAGGGCAGTTCAAGAATGCAGGAATGTGCAGCTCACAGGCGGCGGCATTTGTCAAGTGAACCTCATATTGGATGCCGGAGACCCTGGTGCGGTATGTTCTTTGTTTTGACGTCGTTGGTAATGGCAGTGATTTATCTAGCTATACAGGGTTATTTGTAAAGCTATCAGTCTTGCAGGAATGCATTACTAACATCTTATGACAACAACTTTTGTTCTACAGCTTTTTACAAAACATAATTCTTTTACCAAAAACAAACCTTCAAGATTTCGTTGTTCTTTCTAACACATTTGAACTCAATATTTTACTGGACCTACCTATATCTGTATGAAGCAACGCAAACGCATCAAGCACCGCCGCCACCCGATAGGCTTCCCTCCGCTATTGTACTATCGCTTGCTTCGCATAGACTTCGTTATATTTAGAACGTTCAGTTTAAATATTTTTACTTTTGTATGAAAATCTGTGAAAATATGATGAATTTTTAAAAGTGATAGAATAAAAGTGGTTTTTATGATGTTAGTAACATAGTCCTGAGAGGTTAACAGTGTTTTACACATAGCCCTGTATATAATAAAAGCAGAAACTGACTGACTGTCATATCAACGCATGACCTAAACTACTGGGACTAGAAACGTGACGTAGGCTCTAGATTCTCGATTAGTGATAACGATTATCCAATAAGTACAAAATGCACAAGTGTAAGATTGTATAGGACTATGTTGGTTACTTTTTTATTTCTCGTTATCGTTTGTCTGGCAATTTGAGTATTTTCTGCGGCCTACCCAAATGTCCTTTCATTGGTATTGTTCGTCAAGTCGTTGAGCTCCTTAGTAGTCCTGAGTTGAGCTTTGCGAGTACTGACAAATGCTTACACTGATTGGACGGGTCCACTCAAATCTGTATGGTTCTTTCTTCAAAAGACCATCTCAGATTAATCGGCATGGTTCTCATGTGATTTGACCATTACATATTTATTGTATGGACTTTAAAAGAGACTTTGACCCCTGAGTTTGTTTCGGTGTTTCTTCTCAGGGTAGTCAGCTAGGAAACACCGGCCTCATCTAGCTTAAACAGACAAAAAAAAAAAAAAAAAAAAAAATTGACGTGTAAAAGTGTTTTTTTAAACCTATTTGCAAAAATAAATATCATTTATCATTTATCATTTATCATTATCATTTATACGCTTCCGAAAAACTGCCATCGTTTCTAGACTCTTGCACATTTATTTATTTGAAAAAATAAGTAAGTCTAGAAATATTTGAACTGAAAGAATTGTCATTTTATAGTTCTCGACGTTTTCATAAATGTGTGTCTGGCGGTCTTATCTTGGAAGGTAGAGAGCTCGAAGCAATATCAAATTGTTTATCTGAGGCACCTTTTGAAGATGATTTCTTATAGAATTGGTTTTCTAGCGGTACTGAACGATACAAATAAGATTTTGCTAAATGAAAATAAAAAGGATGGAATGGATCTTTATATTATTATTTTGTTAAAGTCTGTACACGTTACACACATTGATTCTGCTAATTTTTTTTTGCAGAGTTTTTTGTTTTGTCTAGTTTTCAAGTAGGATAGTCTCTCGGTTGAGATCTGGTCTGTACAGTATTATTGGTAAATTAATCTTTTTACAAGCTTTTATTTAGTTTCACCTGTCCCGATGTTTGTCAGTCATCAAATCTTTCAAGTTAAATTTGATCTACTTCCCGGTTACCGATTGAGCTGAAATTTTGCATGCATGTGTAATAAAAAAGACGACAATGCCTAATTATTATGACATAGAGCTGATCCGATGATGGAACCAGAAGGTTCCATCGTCGACCGCATCGTCGCTTTCCATCAGGTGAGATAGCGGTCAAGCGCAAACCTATCAATAATTAAAAAAAAAAAAAAGGTGGCTATAATAATACAATCCTATCGATTTTGGGCTTGTATGATTCGTCTTGACGAGTATTAATTATATAAATATACCGAGCTATAAAAGCTTGTTATTATTATTTTGTTAACTGTACACATTGATTTTGCAATTTTTTTTTTTCGAATAGATTTAAAATTTTGCCTAGATTTTGTTTAACTAGTCTGCTTACAAAAAATTTAGGTACTGGATTACAAAGTTTGAGCATCAGGTTCACCGAGTTTTTTGGAGTACGACGCCTCAATGAACGTTGAATCATATCGTCCGCAGCAGGGAGTGGGTAAACTGTTTGGCGCCACCGTGAGGCATACATTGTTAGTTGTCTCTTTCTTTTATAAAATATTAGTGTCTGCATTTTGTTACTACATTGTGAGTATCTACGAGTGTGTATGCCAAATAAAATAGTTTTCTTTCTTTCTTTCTATAAAATATGGTGGCTTCCGAACACCAGTGGCTGTCACTTGCTTCTGACACTGATACAAATGTGGCGGTAGCACGCTACAGCAACCGGTAGCTGTTGTCAGTGTACGTGTACAAATTTTAATAATTGAATAATTTCTCTAACTAACAGCATTCACGATCCTCTCTTCTTAATGAAGATTTACGAGACAATCAACCTGTCCCACATATCGCTAACGGATAGATACTCTTTTCAATTAATCCCCCCCTCCTTGCTTCGTATTTCTCAATGCTGAGGGTCGTGACCTTCCTGCTTCATCACTTTAACTCCCATCACTTTTTTAATCAATAAAGAGTTACAAACCTACCACAGTGTTGTCTTTTTTAACCCAAAGGTTGACTGGTAGAGAATGCCTTGTTGCATTAAGTCCACCTATGTACCACCACTGTTCATGAAGTTTAAATAAATAAGTAAATAAAAACAAAACGCACATTTATTGTGCGTACAGCCAAGGAGTTAAATTCCCTGCCGGAGTCTGTGTTTCCTGATGGCTACAACTTGGGGGTCTTTAAGTCAAGAGTGAATAGGTTACTTCTAGGCAAGCGTGCTCCATCGTCGACCACATCATCGCTTACCATCAGGTGAGATGGTGGTCAAACGCGAGCCTATCAATAATAAAACAAAAAATAAAAAAATGATGGAGAAATATACATATGCATATGCTTGTGAGAACGATAAAGACGTGCATGCTAAAATCATCTGGTAAATTGCATTTCGCATCTAGCCCTTGAGTGAGACTAAGTATTATTACACCTTATCTGATTTTAGGTAGGAAATCATCCAATAATATAATATTCTACAACTATCACACAACGCCGTCTAGTCTCTAGCTAAGCAGAGCTTGTGTTATGCGTACCTACTAGACAACTGATAAACATACTTATATATTTCTTAATACATACATATATAGATAAATTACACCCAGACACAGAACAAAATGATCGTGCACTAACACAAACATTTGTCCTGAGTGGGACTCGAACCCACAACCTCCGGCATAGCAGTCAAGGCCACTAACCACTAGACCAACAGGCCAGGCATCCAATTACTTCTCCTGCACTAGGACAGAGTGGAAAAGACCCCAGTCCTGGTACGATCTAACCAGTTAATTCAACCATTCCCTCAAGAGTTTTCTGTCTTAAGATTTCACCTTAACAAATTGAAACGTTACTCCAGACGAAATAACATTCCTTTCAATACAATGTAACAACGAAAATGCAATTTCTTTTTCGTGACGTCACTTTATTAGATTTGTTTGGTGAAGGCCCCGAGTTTGTGTAGCCGTCAAAAGTGGTAACACAGAAGGTTGGGTTTGTAAAGTTTTCGATCAGATATACTTTTTTTTAGTTGGGAAAATCCGATGACATCTTTCGACCTTGGGCGGGGCGAGTAGGCGTGTCAGATAATTACTGACTGAAAACTCACTCTAGTTCCTTCTTTACTTTTATTCCAGAGCCCCATGGTTCTCTTTCTCATCATCCAAGGCCCCTAGGCTTCGACCCTGCTGGGTCCCTACGGTTTTTGACATCTCCTTGAGGCGTGCGTGAAACATATTAGGCTAATAGCGAATTTTTACAGACAAACCCTTCGTTAAAATTGGTAAAAGTAATATTCTAGGCGGAACGGATACGTAGCATGAACGTCTACTTCCCCTTATGTGATATTTGGCTCAAAAACTAGGATTTTCAAACCCGTTTATATCAATTAATGATTTATTGTACAAGCATTTGATTTAATAATATCTAGCATTAAGAAATATTCTTGGGTAAATAGTTTGATAGAATTTTATTTATAAATTAATAGAAAGCTTGGGAAATATATTTAGATGTAAATAGAGTTTTTTTTTTAAATTTTACTTTTAGAGTCAATTTTGAAGCTTGAGAAAGTCTTTCGGCTGAAATGATGATGATGATGATGGAAACTGATTTGATGTATGTGATCAACTGATCAAGCAGGATATTTATTTTACATCCTTCTTGATCACGGACATTGAGCCTTCTGTCTGATTCTGCCTCATCCCGCCTGCGGGGTCGAAAGTAAACGAAAGGAAAAATATGATACTGTTGCGTGAAAGTCTTCAAAGACCACAGAAATGTTTGAAAGTGGAATAAAAGCTTGCAAAAATATAGAGTCCTCTGAGCCTTTGTATGGTTTTCGAATTTTCCCTTATTCTCTTTTGGTAATACGACTTTTAAATGACTTAGAAACTTAACTAAGCCAAGTGGTTTTATTCGGTACTAAAAAAATATTGGCATGAACCATGAACGTTGAGGGTAATAATCTTTCTTTATTTTGAGATGGGAAATCATCGAATGTCTTCTGCCGCTTTAGGGTAGAGCAAAACGGTGTGTCAGATTTTTCTCGACTGGCCTGTTGGTCTAGCGGTTAGTGGCCCTGACTGCTATGCCGGAGGTCGTGGGTTCGATTCTCACCCAGGACAAATGTTTATGTGATGAGCATGATCATTTGTTCTGTGCCTGAATATAATTTATCTATAATATGTATGTATTTAGAAATATATAAGTATGTTTATCAGTTGTCTAGTACCCATAACACGAGCTCTGCTTAGCTTGGGACTAGACGGCGTTGTGTGATGATTGTAGAATAATATATTATATTTCTAGGACCATGGTAACTCTTTCTTCACTTCCCACGGCTATCGAACATAATTACTGTTCCCCTATAGGGTTAAGCTATGTTGAGAATCATCACGTGGCTGCACGGGCTCTATTAAGATGAGGCATTGTTCTAGGTAGTAGCGCAGCTTACTGCCCTAGACTAGAAGCTTAGTTATACATAAGATTAGTTAAATAAGGACCCTATTGTTCTAGCTTCAGGTTTATATTGAAACTAGCTGCTGCCAACGGCTTTGCTCGCGTTATAGTAAGTCCCCCTTGTTGTTTCATCTCTTTAAAGGGTAAATTTCGGAAAAGCAAAATTTCTAAAACCTTTGTGAAAAATTTCACGTTCCTAGTCGCAGTGGTTTCGTCTGTGCGTTGATAAGTCAGTCAGTCAGTTTATCCTTTTATATATATGTAGTATGTATAACACCAAACATTAATATTTTTCTTGAATTGAATTAAAAGCGAGCCAAAGTATAAAGTTGATGTCCTGATGGCTGGACTAATCAGATGAATTCTGGAAGAACTGACAAGAGGTAGTGTGGGCTTGTAAAAGATGAAAGGCGTGTAGGGAGGCCATTCCTCAAGGGTGGGAAGGAACGCTGCACAGGTTAGCAAAAAGAGTATTTAAAAAAAAACCTTATCAGTAGGTATATTGCCTGTACTTCATTTTAATAAGATATATCGTTATTAAATCGCACCTCCGCTCAAATAGTGTCACAATTCAAAAATCAAATTATGGAAAAATGGACTTGAAATTGTAATAAATTTGGGGATTTTAGGCAAAAATCATTTTTTGGGTAGTGACACTATTTGAGCGGAGGTGCGAAATATAAAATTACGAAGAACCAAACGTTATAGCATTTATCCGATAGATTCACTTCAGAATCAGGTCATAATTGAATCAATTCAGTCTCTCCGGCCAACATTCCGGACGCCGGATGCACTTAGATTTCCACGAGAAACTTCCAAACGTGGAACAGTTACGAATTGTCATGTGGTCAAGTATTTCGCAATATAGGTAATTGTGTGTTAGTTAAACTTAGATTAGGTTACTGTTCTGGCGCTGGTAGGATTGTGCGGGTCACGTCAGCCGCATGCATGACAGCTGCTGGGCAAAAGTCTTCACGTATCTTCCACCTTCAACGGGCTTGAAGGTGGAAGATGTTGTCGTGGCTGGTCTGAAAAGCGGTGACGAGATGTCTTGGATGCGCACCGCTAAAGCTGGCTCAAAATGCTGCAAGAACAAGTTTTTTTTTTTAATCATATGAAGTAGTAAGCACCAGTTTACATGAATAAAAAAAAACTATACACTACAGCATCCATCAGGTGGAATCACAGTCGCTTGTAAGCATTGCAATAAGGGTGTTCTAAATGTCTCTTATGTTCACCAGGTGGCAGCATTGAGTCGTAAGGTCTAGGCAGCTGTCAAAACGCTTATTTTAATGACATTAGTTAAACATTGAACGTCAACGTCTAACGTCAGACATCAACGTCAACGGCATATATATACGTTTTTAAAGGAAAAGACCTGACAGCTAGGTGGCGCCAACTGGTGGTGTGAATTTTCCCAAACACACTCAGTAATGATGTTGAATCGCACTAGTCTATTAAGGCTTTAGTCGCGATTTTAGTAAGTATTTTTGGTTTGATTTATACTTATGTTCAGTTTCTTTGATAATATATATTTCAAAGACATAAGTTTTATATACAGCACCCATACAAAACTTTAGAGTTATCGTCATTTTAAACTCAAGCGCTTACGTGACGCGAGACCACCCTTAGGTGGCGCTACAGATACTTTTTTCGCAAAAAAATTGCCGCCACGGCCAAATGGTTGTCGGGTAAGCTGGTCATTTATAATTATCGCCAATGTCACGACTGATGTTCACTGGACCCTAAATGATAGCTTTGGTAAAACAGATATATTTAGACGTACCTTAGTAAACCTTGGAGGAGCGCTGACCTGGTGCTGTCTAAGTGAGCGTACGTGACCCACCGTCGTCCATTTAATACCAACCACCGAACCGCGCACTGAATGTTGAAATGTAGAAGATTCTGAACTTGTATCTTATTAATGGGTACAGTGTACGTCTTGTTGCAAGGCGTTATTATGTGAAGTTAAATGAATACATAAATTACCACATGGTTTTCATCAAAAACATTAAATAAAAAAATCTTTCCCGATAAGTACCCAGGTATACAACAATATTTTTAGTATATGCATAACCTGAATATCGTTTGTTCAGAATCAGTAACTGAATCGATTCGAATAACTTTAACACCATGTTATATTTTTTACCAAAAATATTTTAAAAGGACACAACTCGGACACCACCGACACTACAACACAGGTTATGGTAAATCATAGCGGGCATCAAGCTCCAGCGCAGAGCTGGATGCGGGAGCAAAACAACCCTTCACTCACCCGGATGGCCCGATAACCATGTACTTGTGCGGATAAATAGGTAACATAATATCATGATACAGTTATGAAAATTTGTACATAGATTCTTTGCATAAAAATACTAGACACGTATTTCGGGGTTCGCATTTATAAAAATTTATGTTTTATAAGGATTATATGATACTTTTGTAAGCTTTATGAAAAAAACATTCCATCTGCTATGACAAAACCATTGAGTTATACAATCGTATCAATTTTCTAAGTAATCTTCTTACCCTTCCCGTACCCTTATTTTTGGCAACGTCTTTCCAATGTTTTGTTTATTTATGCTTTTACGTTCCGACAAGTGGTGTGTTTAAATATTTTATCTGATTCCAGGATTCAAAGTATTTTATTTACTCGTTTTTCATATATTTCGTTACTTAATTAGTTACAAGTAACTGCCTCGACTTACGAGCTGTAGGTTGAGGAGTCAAACCCTGCCAGGCCGTAATTTATTTCATCACCACTGTTCATAAAACGGTGAACCAATAATTAAAAGACATTATGACATCCACCAATCCACACTGGGTCTGCGTGCTAGATTACAGCCCATTTCCTACCTTGGAGAGAAGGCTTAAGAGGGTCCTTTTCCACTCGCCTATCGTCAACATCGAAAATAGTATAAAAGCTTGTTACTTCATCTAACGCAACCCAACGCGATGTTTGACGACGACATAACGTATGAAAACTCTGTTAGTATTCGGTAATTCCAAGATTTACTCGAATATTTCACAAAACTTGCTCCTGGTATAAAAGTTTTTGAAAAAAGTTGTCGTCATTTAGACTCTTAACAAAATTTGCAAGGCTTCTATAGTTTTAGTTTTTTGACTTTTTTAATTTTGAGGCAAATTATGAAGTGTCAAAGTTCATACAAAATATGACATTTTCAGAGGTCTTTACTGGATTAGTTTTACACAAATTTAGAAATTGATTTCAATAGAAGCCTAGATAATATCCACAAGATGCTGTGTTTCCAAAATATCTAATGAAAAATGTGTAATAAAGTCATAATCGGTTATGAGCGGTTGTATGAAAAACAGTGAAAATGTGTGTCGAGATGCATCACCTTAAGTTCCAGCAGTGGGAACATTATAAGGCTGATTATGTTTTTGCTTAGATACGAGAACCATTCAATTGTGACCTTTCATGGTTCATTAATTGCGACATATTGTAGCTTTGGTACCATCAACGCTGAATAGCGGTTCTTCTAGAAATATTAACATATCAAACGGCTTTTAGCGCACATTCGTTGATTTAACCTATGGACCTTTGTATGTACGTATGTGTTTGCATTGCGGAATTTACATGAAGCTCTATGTATTTTAAACGCACAAAATGTACTGATTATTGGGATTCGGCTCATGGGGTCATGATCAAATAATAATAGCCGCAAGGTAAAGAAATTATAAAAAGCATAAAGAAATTATTTTTAGGGTTACGTACCTAAGGTGGCAAAAACAAAATCCTTATGGGATCACTTTATTATACGCCTATTAAGACCATTTTTCTCATGAGAGTGTAGAGGTTCCAAGCTGAAATTAATATGAAATAATCTTGTCTAAACCAAAATCATGGTAAACAGCCATGTAGCACCCACTCCTATCAAGATCGGAAACTCTACACTCGAAGTTGTGGACGACTACGTTTACCTGGGACAGACGGTCCAGTTGGGCAGGTCTAACTTCAAGAAAGAGGGCAATCGTCGAATCCGACTCGGCTGGGCAGCATTCGGGAAGCTGCGCGGTATCTTCTCGTCCTACATACCACAGTGTCTCAAGACGAAAGTCTATGACCAGTACTTGTTGCCAGTGATGACATATGGCTCTGAAACGTAGTCGCTTACAATGTGCCTCATCAGAAGGCTCAAAGTCACCCAAAGGGCAATGGAAAGGGCTATGCTCGGAGTTTCCTAGCGTGGTCGAATCAGGAATGAGGATATCCGCAAAGGAACCAAGGTTAACGACATAGTACGAAGAATTGCCAAACTTAAGTGGCAGTGGGCAGGGCACATTGCTCGCAGAACGGATGGCCGTTGGGGCCGAAAGGTTCTGGAATAGCGACCACGTACCGGAAGACGTAGCGTTGGAAGGCCTCCTACAAGGTGAGCCGATGACCTGGTAAGGGTTGCGGGAATCCGATTGATGCGAGACGCACATGACCGTTCATTGTGGCGGCACTTGGGGGAGGCCTATGTCCAACAGTAGACGTCTTTCGGCTGAAATGATGAATCTTGTCTGCTACCTTGGGCTAGACAGACAAGATTAAACAACACAGTAAAACAATATTTGTAAGTCAACGCCGTTTATGTTCCCTTTAGGCACATATTTTGACGTTCACTAGGAAATAAAAACCTATAGAGTACTTCCCGTTAACTTAGAATCCTGAAATGTGGCGCAAAACAAGGTCTTATGGCATAAGTATAAAAAAAGTCTGGTAGCGCCATCTCTTTTTAATGTCGTAAATCAAGGATATGTTTTTTGAGATTTCGCGGGCGATCGATATCCTATCCTATATATCATTCCTTCATTCATTCCATTTCCTATTTCGTACGCCTTCAACACGGGTCGACAGAACGAACCGAAACTTCTACGTGAACGGTCCCCGTGTCTCAACCGCCGGCTCCAAACCTCATGTCTGGAGACTGATGCATCTAACTCGTTAGATTGCCGAGGACCTTATAAACGCGTCTATTGCCCGCCTCTCGGATACAAAAACAATTGTGCAAACTGTGTAAAGTGTGGAGTGTGATTGAGGCCGTCGCCATCTTGGAGCAGAAGATCACCAGCTCGCCGGTCTTCGCGCCACGTGGGCTAACTTCGAGTCTCAGGTAAGGCGTACGATCCTCACAATCCCATATTACAGATCGCCCGATTGCATCCGAGAATATTTTCCCGCCTTTTAGCGCAACAATTGCCAGCCGCCTTCAAATACAGTCCACTATTGAAAATAGGCACGAAATTATAAGGTTTCTCAAACCCGCTATACCATTTTTTTGGTCATTCGAACCGGGTATATTTCTAAAATATATCCTTTTACCATAATTTCTTACGTAGGAATCTACGTAAAATTCCTACTTGGGTCGTGGCACCTAGCCGCCTACCCACATAATCAAGTTGTAAATGTAAACCCAATACGTGGTTCCATCAACACCGCTATAGCAGGTACACTTAACGTATCTACTATAATTCATTCTTATTTAAAACTAACTTGTCGTATTGTAAATTTCCATATTTCAAGCGCCTTCTAGTTTAACCGCCCTTATAGGAATCACCTACCTCCAATTATAAATCGTGAATAAGTTACGTTCCGAATACCGCGGAGTAGACATTCATTCTATAAGAGAAAAATAAAATAAAATAGGTGTACTACTTATAGGTACCTACGCAGTATAAAATATCATAACTTTACCGAATACGTTTCGACGATTGCGGGCTATAAGTTGCATATTTATACCTACTTATTTGTCTTAGACAATATTCGTACTTAAAAATAAAACTAGCGTGAATAGTGATGCTATTGGCGTATTGTACTTCAATCTAAATATTTGGTTTAGTGGGTGCTACGAAAAAACTTATTTCGTCATTACCTACGCAGCTGTTAATGCGAATACCGTTACCGCAGTACAGTCACACACAGTAGTATTACTTTTCTACATACAGTTGTCCGTTTAAGTTTTATATACATAAAAATAATTATTTTTGTTTGTGTGGTTATTTGTAACTACATTACATAAACATGTCGCGTGATGCGAAAGCAATCACTTCTTCGGAAGATCAACAGTTGATGATTTTAGAAGCTAAGCGTAATATACTTTTCGAGCGTATGCAGTCAATTTATGATCGCTCTAAAGTCGCCAACACTTCCGAGGCTGAGAGGGAAGGCTTTCTCAACTCTTGTGTAACAATAGATGATATTCGAACGGACTTTCATAAATTATTGGATGTTTATAATGCAAGGTTACTGGCTGTATGTCCCAATGCAAAGCCTAGCTATCAAGCCTACGCCTCACTCGAGGATATGTATTGTTCCGTTAAACGTGTGATGTCACAGTTTGAAGATAAGCCGTCCGGGAAGCACAGTGTGGTTGATTCTGCAGCATGCAGACCAAGGTTGCCGCCAATCGAACTCATGTCATTCGACGGTGATATACGAAACTGGCCATTATTTTATGCAAGTTTTAAATCTACCGTTCATGACAATATGGCGTTGTCGGATGCAGACAGATTGTACTATTTAATAGGTAAGCTGTCGCCGAAGGCTCAGTCTGTGTTCGCGGGCGTCACACCCTGCGCTGAGAATTATAAAGTCATATTCCAGGCGCTCCTTGATAGGTATCAGGATATTCGTGCCCTCGCTTCTACCTATTTGGATCAAGCTTTAAATCTTAAACTGTCCGGTCCCGCGTCTGTTTCGAATTACCAGCTATTCGTGGACAACTTCGTTACCGCAATTAATACCCTTAAAAATCTTAAGTTAGTTGACCTTCTGGATTTTATTAAATTGCATCTCGCAATAAAAAAGTTTGACACTGAAACTATTCGCGCTTTCGAGATGACAGAACGTAATCATAAGATGCCCACTCTAGATAGTTTTGTCACCTTCGTCAAAGATCAGTGTCGGATATTCCGTAATACCCAACCATCCTCTTCTAACAATAATAAGTCTAATAATTCAGACAATTCACATAAGTCGAGTAAATCGCGTAGTTTTAATAATAAGATTTCCGCTCCTAATTCGCAATCATATGTAGCTTGCTCGGAGTCAAATAATTCAAACAAGTGTCTGTGCGAATCAAACCTACATGAACACTTATATAAATGTCCCGCCTTTGATAATTTGACTCCGACGGCTCGTTTTAAATATGTGAAAGACAACAATGCGTGTGTTAATTGTTTGAGTATTAGACATAAGACAGTTAGCTGTTCTTCTAAATCAAAGTGTCGCACATGTAATCAACGTCATCACACATTGTTGCATTTTAATAAAAACGAGCGATTAACATCTGCTGTGATGTCACATCCAGAGTCGGTTCCGACGCAGACTATTACGTCACAATCCGAGGTATCGTTGTGTACGACATCTGTCGCCTGCGCTGCTCAGTCGCGTTCGATTGACGCTCGGTGCGTTTCGGCGTCGCCTTCGGCGAAAGATAGCACGCAATGTACGGCGTACACAACCGTTCTGCTCGCTACTGCACAAGTAGTGATGTATGATGCGGATGATAAGCCGCACATAATACGTTGCTTACTAGATAGCGCTTCACAGAGTAATTTTATTACTTCTGAATGTTTTAAGCGTCTAAGACTTTGGAAAAACTTTCATACTTCTAACTTAATAGTTAAAGGAATCGGTGGGTCGGAAAAACCAGTTAAGGGTTCCGTAGATATTAAATTATATTCTCGTTTTAATAGTGATATTAATTTTAACGTTTCATCGCTTATTGTTGAACGTATAACGCAGGCACTGCCGACCGCTCTCGTCGATGTCTCTAAACTTACACATCTCAAAACATTACCGCTCGCAGATTCGAAGTTTGCGGAGCCGAGCGGTATCGATGTTTTGATTGGTGCTTCTATATTCCCGCGCTTGCTATTGCCTAACATAGTGCATAGCGAGCAACATAATATACCGCCCGCTATTGAGACTGTGTTGGGGTATGTGGTTATGGGTTCCGTACCTACAGCACATACTTCACACTGTTCGAGTACAACATCATGTTGTTCTGTTCTTGAAGAACCCAGTTTAGATTCGCTTCTCAAGCGATTCTGGGAGCTTGAACTAATCTCCGCCTCGCCCTCGCAGAGCCGTCAGGATCTCGAGTGCGAAGAACATTTTCGCGCTACCACTGTTCGCGATGAGAGTGGTAGATATGTTGTGTCGTTGCCATTTTGCGACGACCCGTATTCGCTAGGCGACTCGTACGCCGCCGCACTTAGGCGTTTTCATTGTTTAGAGCGCAAGCTTGATGCATCCTTAGGGTTGCGCGGCGCTTACAATGACGTCATACGAGACTACATAAATAAAGGATATTTGAGTCCAATTGTAAAGGATGACAATGTAGCTAATCTGTCGTATTATATTCCGCATCACGGTGTCGTTCGCGAAGATAAGACTTCCACTAAACTTCGCGTGGTTTTAGACGCTAGTAGCCAAACTACATCGGGTCAGTCGATTAACGACATTCTACATGCGGGCCCCAATTTACAGGGTGATTTATTTAATATCATAATTCGTTTTCGTCTCTTTCAAATAGCCCTGTCTGCTGATTGCCGCCAAATGTTTCTCAATATCGGCGTTCGCGAATCAGATCGTAGATTTCAACGCATCTTTTACAGATTTAGCAAACATGAACCTATAACGGTTTATCAATTTAATCGTGTTTGCTTCGGATTTAAGTCAAGTCCATATCACGCTTTACGTGTAGTCCGCCAGTTAGTCGCTGATGAAGGCGATAACTTCCCCGCAGCAGCTGCTGCTGCTTCTTCCGCATTATATATGGATGACATCGCCTGTAGTGTCATGTCCATACCGCAAGCAATTTCGCTTTGTGATGAGCTTATTCAGCTCTTCAAGCGAGGCCAATTCGATCTTGTCAAGTGGACAAGTAACTCGAAGGAGGTTCTCGCACATATACCTGATACTCATAAGGCTTCTCCTGATATCGAGTATGAGAAGTCTGTACCGCATAAAGTCCTGGGTTTACGCTGGGACAAGTCCTGTGACAATTTCCGCTTTGACGTCGTCACACCAGATGACAAGTGCACTAAGCGAACCATACTTTCCGCAGTGGCTCGACTATGGGACTTAATGGGGTTTGTCGCCCCCACTATTCTGTATGCCAAGCTTTTAATTAAGGAGCTTTGGCTGTCAAAGTGTGACTGGGACGACATACCACCTGACCATATAGTCATCGCTTGGAAACAGTTTTGCGCTGAGCTTTCTGCGCTTAATGAAATTATTATACCGCGTCATCTGGGGTTGATCGATGGATGCACCATGAATTTAGTAGGTTTCGCTGATGCCAGCGAGCGTGCTTACGGCGGAGTCGTATACATGCAAATAAGAATTGGTTCTAACTACTCCGTGCAGTTAGTTAGTGCGAAGTCTAAGGTCTCACCTGTGAAAACCATTTCGGTGGCTAGACTGGAGTTGTGCGCGGCCCTACTGTTGTCTCAGTTGCTTCGAAAAGTACAAGACACAGTATCGCCCCACTACCGCATCAATAAGATATACGCATTTACTGACTCTAAAGTAGTGCTCGCCTGGATAAATTCATCACCGCACCGCTGGCAAACTTTCGTTGCCAATCGGGTTACTAAGCTAACAGAGCTTATACCCGCTGATTGTTTCAACCACATCGCTGGTACTGAGAACCCCGCTGATTGTCTGTCTCGTGGTGTTACGCCAGCTAAACTCTTGCATCATCCATTGTGGTATAACGGACCCTCATGGATTTCTCATGATCCATCTGAGTGGCCCATACATAATTTTGACCACAATGCACTGCATGAGAGCGTACCCGAACAGAAATCAGTCGCTCATGCCGTGGTTTCCGATGTTACGGAATCACCAATTTACGCGCTAGCACTACGTGTGTCGTCATGGTCTAAATTGCTGCGTGCGATTGTTTTCGTCTATAAATTTTTAAGACAACTGCCTAGTGCACCTACTGTATCAAGCTCTGATCTCAAATATGCAGAAATTAAATTGCTGCGAGCTGTACAGGATGTTCATTTCCGTAACGATATTCTAAATTTAAAAAACAATAAGCCATGTACGCCCGCCCTACAGAAGCTTAAGCCGTTTCTCGATGAGCACGGCATCATACGTGTTGGTGGTCGTCTCACAAATTCTGACGAACCCTACGAATATAAACACCCCTGTATACTACCGCGTCATGACCATATTGTCGATCTACTTGTTGATTTTAGTCACAAGAAACATCTTCATGCTGGTCCAGAGTTGCTTATGTCCTTACTCAGGCATAATTATTGGATTTTAGCTGCTCGTCGAATAATTCTCCACAGAATCCACAAGTGTAACACTTGCTTTAAATTCCGCCCGCGTCCTGTTCATCCACTTATGGCTGATCTACCTAGCCAGCGTGTAAACCAAGTCGACAAGGCGTTCACTCACACCGGTTGTGACTATGCAGGCCCACTGCAGTACACACCATTTCGTGGTCGAGGTGTCAAAAGTCATAAGGCTTGGCTCTGCATTTTTACGTGTTTGACAACGCGCGCCACGCACATTGAAGTGGCAACAGATTTAAGCACAGTGACTTTCCTTGCAGCCTTAAAACGCTTTCTTTCGCGACGCGGTCCTATTAAATGCTTATACACCGATAACGGTACTTGTTTCGTAGGTGCAAGTTCTTATTTGCGCGACCTTCATAAATTTCTTAAAGATTTTCGTCCTCATCTCGAGGAAGAGCTTTCCTTAAATCATATAGATTGGAAGTTTATTCCACCTGCTTCTCCACATTTTGGTGGATGTTGGGAGAGTATGGTTAAGGTGGTTAAAACTCACCTTTTCAAAGTTATAGGTCAACAAATCCTCTCCTATGAGGAACTTATAACTGTCCTTAGCCAAGTTGAGGCTATAGTTAATTCGCGGCCACTCACCGCTATGAGTAGTGACCCTGCTGAACCATCAGCGCTGACCCCCGCGCATTTCTTGCACACGGCGCCATTGTTGTCTCTACCCGCTCCTGAAGCAGACACGCTCAGCTTGCTTCAGAGACATACTCTGCTAGACAAGCTTGTGCAGTCGTTCTGGCAGCGCTGGCGTTCAGAATACTTACATCAACTTCAGGCTAGATCCAAATGGAATAGTCCTGCACCTCGTATACAAGAGGGTACTCTTGTAGTTATCATTACTGATAACTCTCCGCCTCTTTCATGGCCGTTAGGCATTATTGAAAAATTACATACCTCTAAAGACGGTACAACCCGTGTTGTTACTGTGAAGACCGCGAAGGGTAGCTACGTGCGCCCTGTTGTACGTCTGTGTCCGTTACCGACGCAATAAGGCCTGGCTTGATGGTTAGGTCTCTTAGTTTTAGTTAGTTTCCGACGCAACATAATTGCTTCTCTTAAAATTTAACTGTATAGGTATGTAACTTATAGTATTATGCAACTCGCAGCTATTATTACTCTTAATTTTAATATTAAATTTTTCGCATCTTAGTCTGTATTACTGAATAGGTATTTGGTAGTACACCTCATAGAGCTAAGTTTAATTTTCATTAAAGGTGACCCTTTAAGGCCGGGGAAATGGTAGCGCCATCTCTTTTTAATGTCGTAAATCAAGGATATGTTTTTTGAGATTTCGCGGGCGATCGATATCCTATCCTATATATCATTCCTTCATTCATTCCATTTCCTATTTCGTACGCCTTCAACACGGGTCGACAGAACGAACCGAAACTTCTACGTGAACGGTCCCCGTGTCTCAACCGCCGGCTCCAAACCTCATGTCTGGAGACTGATGCATCTAACTCGTTAGATTGCCGAGGACCTTATAAACGCGTCTATTGCCCGCCTCTCGGATACAAAAACAATTGTGCAAACTGTGTAAAGTGTGGAGTGTGATTGAGGCCGTCGCCATCTTGGAGCAGAAGATCACCAGCTCGCCGGTCTTCGCGCCACGTGGGCTAACTTCGAGTCTCAGGTAAGGCGTACGATCCTCACAATCCCATATTACAGATCGCCCGATTGCATCCGAGAATATTTTCCCGCCTTTTAGCGCAACAATTGCCAGCCGCCTTCAAATACAGTCCACTATTGAAAATAGGCACGAAATTATAAGGTTTCTCAAACCCGCTATACCAAAGTCAGAAAATTGGAAATTTCTGGTTACGTCACAATAAAAACTTTTTTTGTGATTGGGAATAATGTTCGAGATTCGATTAAAAAAATTGACTATTTTAATAGATACGTTTTAAAGAAATCCTTACACGGATCTGACTTGCATTTGACCGCTTTTTATTACATTTGATGAGTTCATCTTATCTTACATGATGGTAAGCTATGATGTGGTTGACAATAGAATATGCTTGCAGTGAATTGTATGTTTTAGCTGCACCGCACGAAGAATGTGTTACAGAATAACTTATTAAAGGATAGCAGATGACTCGTCCAGTTGACCATT
Organism: Mythimna lalbum; assembly: GCA_949319445.1. NCBI lineage: Eukaryota > Metazoa > Arthropoda > Insecta > Lepidoptera > Noctuidae > Mythimna > Mythimna lalbum. The sequence continues at coordinate 18,412,352 of OX439347.1, read as the reverse complement.
TTAATTTGGCACACGATGAACCAAATATCCTGTATGTTATTAGAGTAATCAAATTGACTATCAATTTGTATCTAGGTATTTCTTTTTAGCATAGTCGGCCTTATAATGTTCCCACTGTTGGTATTAAGGCGTATTCTCTAGAAGAAGGAACGGGCAGTAGCACCACTGTTGGCTTGAGAGGAAGCCTGAGTGGCCTCTTCTCAAGGAGAGGTAATGGGCCGTAACACCACCACGCGGGCCCAGTGCGGGTTGTTGAATGTCACATGTCTTCTAATTTTTGGTTCTAGGACATGCCGGTTTCCTCACGATGTTTTTCTTCATCGTTTTGAGATCAGTGGTGATGAAATAAATTACACAAAGTAATGCTGGCCTGGCTGGGTTTGAATCCGTGACCAACTCGTAAGTCGGGGCCGTTACCACTCGGCCACCACTGCTCTCAACCATCTATAAGCATCTAGGTATTTCTTTTTACAAGTTATATGATTTATAAGAGTGTCGATGGAGTTTCTTGCACGTTCTTCTGCATAGAGATCTAGGTACGTTTTGGAACGTGCAACTTAGCTTCACTTTTTTTGGATTAACCGACATTTGACTATTCAAAAGTGACTGTAAATGGTCTATTTGAAATAAATCCCTTTAATTTGATTTGATTTGACAAGCGTATATTTTAAATTAATTATTATCTACGGGTCTGTATAAACAAAGAGCCGTATTATTTTCGTGTCGTCACCACAAAAGCCACCAAGGCATGACGATGGCAGCTTTACCACAGTGCAATTCATTGTTGTTGGACAACCATATCGTATTTATTGTATTGTGGTCCGCAAACCATCCTCTGTCTTCTAGAATAATAATGCTTCTGATTTCACTTATTTACTTACTAGCTTAAGCCCGTGGTTTCGCCTGCTTGAAAATTGAAAATTACCGAGACTGAGGAGTTAAATATCGGTCAAGCGGCGAATAATGACACCATTTTTACTTACACTATACACTATGGACGGCGAGCAATGGGTAGCTCGCCGTCAGTCCGTCTTAATCGAGTCCAAGTTGTCGACAACCTGTAGTGTTCCACTGGTGCCTCAAGCATATGTCAGAAAAACCGTAGGGGCCTAGCAGGGGCGAAACCTGCTGGGACCATGGGTTCGCTTCTGATGGAAAAACCCAAGATCCTGACACACAAGTCAAAGAAAGAACATAGAAGTGGATTTTAGTCAGTAAAAGTCTGACACGCCTTCCCACTCCACCCAAATCATTGTATTATTTCGTACCTAAAAAATATTCATTTATTTATTTAAACTTCATGTACAGTGGTGGTACATAGGCGGACTAAATGCAACCAGGTATTCTCTACCAGTCAACCTTTGGGTTAAAAAAACAACACTGTGGTAGGTTTGCACAATAAACAAATAACAGATACGTCGAAACGGAAAAATATAAAATAAGTTATTTAAATATCTCAAAATACACAAGACGAAGTCGCCAAATTATAAACTGAAGCCGGCTAAGCCAGCTTAAATTCATTTCAACCTGAACTTATTTTTAACTCACCCTGTATTTAATTTTACGAACTCTTTTAATTTAGCTTTTTAAAAGGTCGAGGCTTAAGTACAGTGGTTTTAATGCCGTATATTTTTCCTCCTTCTTGATACCATCTCAGGAAATTAATATTCCACTGTGCTAATCTTAAGACATCTTAGGAGATCAAGCACTTACTTAAAGGAGATTAATGGCGGCCCTTCATTAATAATTAATTAGGTAAAAGATTTAAGCAAAGTTTTTAAAACCAATTTGTATTAATGAAATTCAGGGTTACTGAGTTAAATGTTCTACTAGACCCAGTATAACTAAGTTAGCATTTAGTTATACATATGTACTAGCTGCTCCCAGCGGCTTCGCCCGCGTGATAGCAGAAAATTATCCCATGGGAACATAGTTCCGGGATAAAAGTATCCTATGTCCTATTCCAGGACATGCTCTGTGTACCAAGTTTCATCAAAATCGGTTTTGCCATTTAGGCGTGAAGACGTAACTAACAAACAAACAAACTCACTTTCGCTTTAATAAAATTACTAACTGCTTTCAGCGGCTTCGCCCGCGTGATAGCAGAAAAATTATCCCAAGGGAACATACTTCCGGGATAAAAAGTATTCTATGTCCTATTCCAGTACATACTCTATCCGTGTACCAAGTTTCATCAGAATCGGTTTAGCCATTTAGACGTGAAGACGTAACAAACGTCATATAATTAGTCCGAAGCAACATGGTTTTGTGTCTAACCGTTCTACTATGTCTAACTTACTGATTTACACCGCTTTCATTGGTAACACTTTTGAAGCTAGGGGTCAGGTTGATGCTGTGTATACAGATTTTGCAAAAGCCTTTGATCGTGTTGATCACTCGGTTCTTTCTATGAAATTGAATAGCGCCGGTATTCATGGCTCTTTGTTACGATGGTTTGAGAGTTACCTAATTAATCGTTCTCAAATAGTTGCGCTGGCGGGTTATGAATCTGCGCCTTTTTCTCCTGGTTCTGGTGTTCCACAAGGCTCCAAGTTGGGTCCATTGCTATTTTTAGTATTTTTTAATGTTCTTTTGGATTTAATAGATTGCAATTGTTTAGCCTATGCTGAAGATTTAAAAATTTACTGCAGGATATCTGATCTGAGTGATTGCATAAAGCTTCAAAGAGATCTTGACGTTCTTCAACAGTAGTGTTTCAACAACAAAATGACACTAAACGTTAAGAAATGCCAAACATCCACGAACAAAGTGAATTTCATTAAGTTTGATTACCACATAGATGGATCTGTTCTGTGCAGAGTATCGGTCGTCCGTGATCTGGGTGTACTCTTTGATGCTACCTTATCCTTTCGTGATCATGTGGATGCTATATTTGCTAAAGCTAAGAGAATGCTTGGCTTTATAATTCGCATGTCAAAGCCTTTCCGTAATCATAGCAGCATTATTCTTCTCTATAACGCCCTGGTAAGAAGTTCCTTGGAGCATTGTTCCTCTATTTGGTCTCCCTATTACTCTACCTATACTAATAACGTGGAATCTGTTCAGGCCCGTTTCATTAGGCACTTATGTATGAAGCGAAAAGCTATACCCGATTACTATGATAGGTTAAGGCACTACAAGATGGTTAGCTTAAAGGAAAGGCGAACCCATTCTGACTTACTTCTTCTACATAAAATTATAAATGGTTCCATTGATATGGAGTTGACTCACTTTTTAACTTTAGGGCTAGCCAACGCAGCAAGCGACATCATCGCATTTTTCAATTGCCTACATCTACGTTAAATATCACTTCTAATAGTCCTTTTACACGTATGGCAAGGCTTTATAATGAAAGGTCCAACTTGGTAGATCACCCTATCGATGTCTTCTCGATGAGTTTTGCTTCATACAGACGCCGCCTATATAAAGTGTGAATAGTGTACGTTTTTATGTATTTTTTTTGTCTTTGTAGTGTTCTGTATCTAGCTGTACTGGACAATCTTTTTTAATTTTCTATGTCTCTAATTTCTCATTTTGTTAAATGCCATGCATACCTGTTATTTGCATGGTTACTGAAATGTAATATTTGGATGTAAGTTTTATTTGTATTGTAAGTGATTGTGCTGTTGGTATGCTTATTATAAATAAATAACTAAATAAATAAACAAACAAACTCACTTTTGCTTTTATAATATTAGTAAGGATGTACCTAATGTAGAGTTTTACTTTGTCAATGGCAGAATGTATGCATATCTTAACTTTTTTTAAGAGTGAATAAGTTACTTATAGGCAAGCGTGCTTCATCGTCGACCACATCATTGCTTACCATGAGGTGAGATTCTGGTCAAACGCAAGCCTATCAATAATAATATTAATATTAATATAATATTGCTCAACTGTGCTCAATCTTACCCCAGTGCTGGCCGAGTGGTAATGGCTCCGAATTACGAGTTGTAAGTCGCGGGTTTAAACCCTGCCAGGCGCATTAATTTGTGTAATTTATTTCATTACCACTGCTCTCAAAACGGTGAAGGAAAACATCGTGAGGAAACCGGCATGTCCTAGAACCAAAAATTCGAAGACATGTGACATTTACCAACCCACTGGGCCCGCGTGGTGGTTTTGCGGCCCATTCCCTCTCCTAGAGAGGAGGCCTGAGTCCCAGCAGTGGGAATATTAAAAAGGCTGATGATGATGATGATTCCCCAACTTTCACTCAACACCATCTAGGTTCAAACTAAGCAGAGCTTGTGCTAAATAACTGGTAAATATTCTTAGATATTTGTAAATACGTTCATATTATAGATAAATTACGTCCAGACTCAGAAATAATGATCATGTTAATCACACAAACATTTGTTCTTGATGGGAATCGAACCCACGACCTCCAGCATAGCAACCCAGGCCACTGACCACTAGACCAACAGGCTTGTCTTATGTGGATTACATCTAATCCACATAAGACATTCTTTCTCTTCATCTCTGAGCAAAGAACGATGTATAAACCGTTATTTAGAATACCTTTACCTTTTTTTTTTAGAGAATGCCTTGTTGCATTAAGTCCGCCTATGTACCACTACGGTACATGAAGTTTAAATAAATAAATAATTTCTTACAAAAAAACAAAAGTAAAATTTCACGAAGGTAGGTACTCAATACACGACCCTCAGACCCAAACATTTTTATACGATCTCCAGATTTATAGCAGTGCTAAAGAAAATCTTAGACGCCGCTCAAAGCGTTGGCATTTCGCCACGTCTACATTTATGACAAGTTAACAGCCATATCCACTGGAATTCGTCAGCTTTTTATATTCAGGCCTTTTTAGACATTAATCTCGTATCTATTATTCTCCAATTTTCGCTAGACCAACAAGAAATAAGGAATATATTACATACGCATGATGTGTTTGTGATATCTTGTCGCATTTGTTCGTATATTTCCCGATTAGAAAATAAAGATAAATTTTTCGCAAATTAGAAAAATATCGCTAAGATTAAGCTGATTGTCTTTACATAAAAAGCACACTGTCTTTGTTTCTTTATTTTAAAACTAGATTTTGCCTGCGGCTCCACTCGCGTTAAATTTGGGGTAACGCGGTTCCCCTGGAACGTGGGGGTTCGAAAGAGGCGAAAAGTAGCTTATGTCACTTTCCATCTCTTCAATTACCACCATTAAAAAAATCACCGTGAAAGACGGACAACCATAATCATAATCGTTTATTTGCTAATATGGGTAAATACATAAAGATATTAAAAATATAGCACAGTCCAACCATATTACACCTTGAGGCATGCAAATTACAAGCTTTATTATAATACATTTTCTTGCAATAATTATTTATAATTAATACTTAGTACAATTTAGCTTATTTCATTTCACCATAATCAATAACAAAGAAACATGAAATGAAAGTTGATAATAATATCATTTGAAAAATTTAAGTTTAAAATGTCATTTGTTTAATAATAATGTCAAGATACAATTGTGAATAAATGTCAAAGTAAGAATAATATATATAATGATGTAAAATTAAATTAAATTCATGCATAATTTAGTAAATTTACAATGAAAAATAGTAATGTCAATAGTTTAATCAAAATGTGAATGTCATGCATTAAATGGGAATGTCAAGATATATTTGCAAATAAAATGTCAAGAGATATAAATGTCAAAGAATTAATATTAATAAAATAATTCATCCTCCTCATCTCGTTAAAACTGACTGAAAACAAAATTGACGTGTAAAAGTGTTTTTTGAAAACCTATTTACAAAATAAAGATCATTTATCATTTAATTAAATTAGTGCAATAGTTACTTCAATATGTCCTTACATCCTCCATTAAATAATCATGAACACTATAGTAACATTTACATAGCAAGAAGTTTTTTAATTTATTTTTGAATGAAATTGAATTGAATGAAAACAGACGCATACATTTTCCCATTTATAATATTAGTATGGATGACTACAGACCTGAGATTGGTATTGGTCGCAGCCTTTGGTCTGACTAGATCCGCACCGCTCTTCACTCCACGGTATACAAGGCCCTTCAAACCGCCAGAGTCAGGAATAGATGGAGAAATTTCATAAAAGTGAGAGTGATGAGGAAGGGAGGTCACAACCCTCAGCATTGAGGAATACAAAGCAAGGAGGAGGAAGGGCAACGTTTTTTATAAAATGGTAGGCAATGAAGAAACCAACCAACTATAATGTGACTTTTTTTATCGATCTTAAAACTTAATCGCCTAGAGAAATAATGTTTCAACAAAGCTGTATCGGTACATATACTATATAAAGTAAAGTCCTGCCCCCCTAGCCAAATTGCTAATCTGCAATAGTTAACGCTAGTAGAAAGCTTCAAATGTATGGAAATGACGCTCAGTCACGTGGTCAGAACAAAAAAATTAGCGTTAAGGGGGGCTGCCCCCCTAGCCAAGTTACAACCGTTTCGCTTGCGTCGAACGCTCTGAGTTGAGCTTGCCGCCAATTCTTTTGTTCTGACCACGTGACTGAGCGTTGTGATGACGTCATTTCCGTACATTTGAAGCTTTCTATTGGCGTTAACTATTGCAGATTAGCAACTTGGTTAGAGGTACTGACTCACACACTGACTAGTCAACGCCCGCTGCCGTCCACTAATTAAAAGGCAGCTAAGTGCAAAAAGTATTTTTCGAGAAAACACAAAAATTAGGAATTGATGTCTCTTGAAAAGTATGCTACCTAGGAACAAGGTTACAAGTTATATATGTAGGCATAGTCTTTTTGCACAATATGTGATATATTTTATTCATGTATATTTATTATATTTTATTTAAATTCATTTTCTAACTTTTAGCTAAGCAATTTAAACACAGACATTCTGATTTAATGTTCTGTATTTCAAAAACTATCAATCATAGAAAAATGACCAAAAGATAGACCATCGAAAGTTGTATAAGACTACATTAAAAAGTGAAAAACGACCAACTGTGGCTTAACGGCCTTTTAGTTAGTGGACGGCAGCCCGGTCCAAACCTTGAATAGATCGCTAAAATTTTGTTCAAAGGTACTTTTATGAAAGTGAAGCCGCCTGCACAAGCTAGTAAAATATATACATCGCGATCCGCTTATAGGCAGATCCCTCTTAAATCATGGTTTACACCGAACATGAGTTCAAATATGTATAAACTAATACAGTTTTCAGCGCTAACGCAACCTCACATTTCACTGCATTCAGTCGTGGTTGCCCAAAGCTCCCTCTGTGACGTCATATGATATACGGATGCATATCTGAATACGAAATGCCGCACTAGTAACCGCTGCCCACAAACTGGCCCTTACGTACCCTGCCCTGTCTTCATAAACAACTTGTTGCTTAATAATACAAGCTTGAAGATTTCTAGACTAATGGTAATGTTTAGGTAATTTAGTTCCAGTTGGTAACAACAAGCCAGCCCGTAAGGGCTGTAGGCTTGCGGGCGGAAAGCATTGAATAGCTTGTCGTCCGATTAGGATCAGCGTGGCTCGACTAAACGTTATATCAGCAAGATGGAATGAGCCCGTTAGGTCCGATGCTTGACAAGGCTGCAGGATTGTTCGAAGGAGTTACTGTAAAGGATAACTGAAGGAATACAGGTGGGCCTTAGTCAGTAAAAGTCAGACACTTTCTTTCACTGTCATTTGATGATTTTCCGCAGAAAAAAAGGAACCGAATCCAACTGTTAGAAGTCTTGTTAGACATTTAATTGAAATTTGACTGTGAGTGAATAGTTTTACGTCAGATTTCTGAGTCGCAATAGCTGTTTCCTAAATCGACCAACAATCTGAACTAATTGCCAAAATCAATACTAACGCGAGTGAAATCGCGGAACAATCTAGTAAATAATAAAGTCGATGGCAACAAATAATATAACTAACTTATTTCAAAATAAAACTACCAAGTCAAAAAACTTTCTAAATAATGCTTTTGATCGCCAGTTCTGGTAGGTTTTCATTAATATTCAACATCACTATTAGGTATAATATTAAAATAGAAAGAGTCAGGATCAAGAAGAATCCCGATTCTTTGCTACTTCTTTGGAATTAATTCCACTTGAAACTATCTTCTTGGGTTAGTTTCCAAGTTGCATTTGTGTTGAAACTGTTTGATTTGGAATACAAATGACTTTGAACTTTAGCATTGAGTTTACTAAAAGAGGTATGAGTGTTGAGGTTGAATTGAGTGAGAGAGGGAGATTGAAATCAGAATATCTGTGATCTAAAAGTTGAAAGGGAATCGATTGTCTTGGTATGGTCATGTGAAGAGGAGGGATAAAATGCATATAAGTAAAAGAGTTATGAGTATACATATAGATGGACGGATAGAGCGGGGTAGCCAAGGAAAAGATGGATGGATTGTATGAGGAGTGACATAAAAGAAAAGGTAAGTGACAGCGTGACAGTTGCCAGAATAGAATGCAAAAGCAATTGTATCGTGCCGACCCCAAGCAAGGGATAAGGGCAGAAGGATAAAGATGAAGCTAAGTATAAAACGTAAACATAGTCACATGACTATAAATTTAAACATAATGAACATTATCAAAATATTAAAAATTCAGCATTCCATTTTCTTATAATATTACATCTTTATTTACAACTGAACTAAAGAATCTCCCTAGACTTTTCCAACTTTTGTGGTAGGTTTCCAGTCTAATTGAATGCGGCTGAAGCAAGTGCTTATCAGACTTTCAAAACCCAGTTATTTGGCAACACGATACACTTTGGATAGTTTAGGCACAATATCAGCATAATTTTGCTGGCATGTTTGGACTTCTCCAAGAGTCATCACATCGATATGTTCTTCCAGTTGATCCCGTGGCCCTCACCAGGTAATCTGTTCACCTTCTTAGTTTACATACATATGTAAATAGGTATTATACGACAAATTAAGTCTTCACTTAACCTTCAATCTCCTATAATGTCTAATGCGATAAAATCTACCTTCTACGTTTAACGATTCAGATCAAATCCGATACGGAGTTTCGAGAGGTTTCGAGGTGCCTCGAGATGTTTCGAGATTGTGTAAGAGCCCTCCTCGCTCGCGATAGTAAAATCTTCAGACATCTTTGCTTAAGTAGCTGTCTAAATACGTGCAATGTTGAAGTAAAACCTAAGTTTATAACGTAAATAAAGTTTAAATACGAAATTAACTGTAGAAACAAGCTTTTAACTCTTCAGATACCGTCAATTAGAGACACAATAGTAAGACAATAGATGCGCGGCCAACGGGTGTCGCTTGGGGATTCATGAATTAATGAAAATATTTTTTTCATAGCAAGCTTTTAAAGCTGGGTATACCTATGTAATTAATACTCGTCAAGACGAATCATAGGAGCCCAAACTCGATGGGGTTGTGTCGTTTAACTACCAAGTTCCTATAGCCACCTTCCAGTTCCATCATCAGATCAGTTCCATGTCATAATAATTTCGAATGGTCATCTGATTTACACATGCATGCAAAATTTTAGCTCAATCGGTAACCGGGAAGTCGGTCAAATTTAATTTGGAAGATTTGATTACAGACAAACATCGGGACAGGTGAAACTACTACCACCCGGCGGGATCGTAGTCAAACACTAGTTTATAACAATTAAAAAAAAAAAAACTAAATAAATGCCTGTAATAATAAAATAAACTAAGAAAATTTTGAAAATGTGTGTATAATTAAAACATCATCATTATAATCATTTCAGCCAAAATAAGTCCACTGTTGGACATAGGTCTCCCCCAAGTGTTGCTATAAAAACCGGTTCTGTGTGTCTCGCATCCATAGGATTTCCGCGACCCTCACCGTCCTTCCTCGGTCCATTTTGTGAGTAAGATATATAGAGAAGAGGGAATCACGAGGACCCATTTCATAAATAGCCCGGATAGTTTTCTTTTGCAATATGAAAATTAAATCTACTTCAGCTGGCATATCCTCAGAGTAAAATGCCATAAGACATCATACTGTGGAAACAAGCCTATGCTTATGCTTATGCTAAAGCAATTGACGGATGTAGCCACAGCTAGGTTAGTTTACTAATAAACTAACCTAGCTGTGGCTACATCACATACACTATTAAAAAAACCGCATCAAAATCCGTTGCGTAGTTTTAAAGATTTAAGCGTACATAGGGATATAGGGACAGAAAAAGCGACTTTGTTTCATACTACTCGTATGTAGTGATGTAGTTTTATTCACATTTAATATGAGATTTTGCGTTCCAGGGTCATAGTTACTCTTTCGAACAATCACGCAGCTTGCCATACCATGTTATTAAACTTGTCAATCATCGGCGAACCGTGACGTTTAATTAATTTACCTGCGTGATTTCAATCTAACTCAGTAATTATAATTTCATAGCTGTTACGCGCGGTAATTTTCAGCGGCAAATGTAATTGCCTCCGATTGTCACTTGATTAATAATAATGAGTTGATTAGTTAGAAGCATTGTATGAATAAGGTCATGTACATCAACATTTAATCAAGCGGTTATATAATTTGAACGGTGGTTATTTAAATCTATATAAATGTTATAAAAATGTAAATTTGTTTTACTTATAAATGTTTTATCAATAATTTTTCACATCAACTCGTCATTTTTTTAGTCCATATTTAAATTGTGCTTTATTAACATACATATATACATCTTAATTATTAAATATTATAAACTAATAGGTATATAAACTCGTCATTTTTTTCAGACGAAGCTGCTGTTCTGTCCTTACTTTATATTATAATTATATGTAGTATATTTTATTGTGTTTAATATATATGTATGTTAATTTTTCCTTTTTTACTTTTGCTTACAAAATTAAATTTTCTTTTTATGCGCCTACCATATTGTCTCTGCACCACCTTAGGGCCTATGCACACCACGTTTTTTAAACGCGCCGTCGACGCGCGTTTTGGGAACTCGTGTCGCTGGCGCGCGCGCCTTCCCTACGGACGGGGTTTCCCCCGCAACGAGGGAAAGGGAAGTGTGAATCTACGCTAGTAGCAATCGAGCGATTTGGTGCACCGCACGTCTTTAGAACTATAATTTCCACACAATCTTCTCTCGCTTGTAAATGGGTGTACCCAAAAACGTCGGTAATTTTTCTTCTTCTTTTTTTTTAAATTAATAACAAAGCTATCAATGCTGTCTCGACCGACGCCATCTTGCTACTGTTGACGAGGTTCTGCTTAAAAACGCAAAATGCCATCGCGTTTGTATCGATACACACGCGCGTTTGCATCGTGTCTATATCGCTACACACGCGCGTTTGCTTCGCGTCTGTATCGCTACACACGCGCGTCTGTATTTATACAGGTATGCAAAGGTCTACAGGTTGCGTCTGACTTGCGTGCGTATCGCGTCTGTATCGCTACAAACGCGCGTCGACAGCGCGTTTAAAAAACGTGGTTTGCATAGGCCCTTAGGTTGACTGGCAGAGAATGCCTAAAGCATTAAGCCCGCCTATGTTCTTTGTGTTGCATGAAGATAAAATAAATAAATATAATAGTGACTCTATACTCTGTTCCACCGATCTATAAAAAGTAACATTCTGGCAATTCTAGATAGCGTGCTTGGGTATCACGCATCATCGGCCGCATCCCAATCACTTCATTCCGTACCTTACGTTATAGGTTATATACCTACTGAAATCTAAATAGATAGTCGGTACTTAACCGGATCAGCCAGCGTAAGCTAAGCCACGGGCAATAACTAGTTATAGGTTTCAATCTGTTTTTATTTGCGTGCGAGCAAGTTGAAAATGTAGGTAAGTAAAATTGGTGCTAAATCGCGCACACGCGTGTATTTCACAGTCGCGAGTTAACGAATATGTCTTTGATTTTGTTATTCGTGAACGACATATATTTATAGTGCTCTACCGATTTTGTTGTCAACATTGACAACAACATCATCAATATCGGTAAGTAAATCTTCGCAAAAGAAAAATGAAATGTCTAGACATTTCACCTGTGTTGCGAAAATTGTTTATGGTAAAATCTACGTGTCTTGAAACCAACGAATAGAATGAATATTTCATCAAATCGATAATATCTCTCACAGATTTCCTTTAACTCCAAAATCTTTTTTTAGGTGTGAAATTATCTAATGACATCCCCCGCTCTTGGGCGGGACGGGAGGGCGTGTCAGACTTTTACTGACTGTAACCCACTCCTAGTTCCTTTGTTGCCTTTCATTTCGGGGCCGGGTTCTCCTTTTAGAAGCGAACCCGTGGCCCCAGTAGGCTTCGACCCTGCTGGACCCCTACGGTTTGTTTACATCTCCTTGAGGCACGCGTGGATTTAGACAGAATAATGGTCGGCTGGTACCACGTTCAACTGTCACTGCCACGTTCAATAGTCAGTAAAAAATAATAAAACATTTACATTCCAAGCACGAGTACCAAGAGAGGGGCTAACAGTCAAATCATTGGCCCTTATCAAACCTAAATCTCTTAGATTGAGACATACATCATTTGCAACCAGCACGCAGTATCAAGTGTTACTTTCAGTGATAAGGGTATACTTGTTAGGGTTGAAGATCAATAAAAAGTAGTTAGGTAGGTACCTACTGCGAATACTAACAGTTACACTATTTTCTGTGTACGAGTAGTACATTGCAAGCTCAAATTCAGCCAGGCACATTAATTTGTGTAACTTATTTCATCCTTACTACTTGAGGAAGCTGGTATTTCTAGAACCAAAAATTCAAAGACATGTGCAATCCACTAACCCGCACTGGGCCCGCGTGGTATATTACAGTCCATTCTCTAGAGGGACTACTATAATACACCACGCGGTACCAATGCTCCTCTCACAGATATAGGCCAATTATATAAAAGGTAAATAGTAAAGAGTGAGAAGTGTTATAAGAAAAGCACTAGCAGTAGGGATTTTTTTTATATAAATACATTCCTATCCTATCGCTAATATGGCTAAATAAAACACATGTAAATGAAACACTTCGATTTCCAGCCACAGTAGGCGCGGGCTTGCGGACGGCGAGCAATGAGTAGCTCGCCGTCCAACCGTCCGGTAGCTGTCCGGAGCGAACCCAAGTACTCGACGGCCCGTGAAGCATAGGCTAAGGCCATGGGTTGTGCAAAAGTGAACCCCTTGTTCCAGAGCCCCCTTGGAACGAAGGCAAGGCAAAGCAACACGCCCTCCCGCTCTTGGGCGGAGCGAGAGCGCGTGTCAGACTTTTACTGACTAAATAACCCACTCTTGTTCTTTCTTTGCCATTATTCTAGGGCCCCGGGGATCTTTTTTGTATCGCCCATGGCCCCAGTTGGCTTCGACCCTGCTGGGCCTGCGGTTGCTGGCCCGACGTGAGAGATCGCTGCCGCCGAGCGCCCCCACGAGGACACGACGGTGCTCTACCCAGATGGGGCACACTTCCAGCGTATGCTCCCCCGTGTCTTCCGGGCAGTCCACACAATGGTAGCATCCGGGCGTCGCTTCCGCACGCATCCGGTGCAGGAATCTCTCGAACTGACTATGACCGGTGAGGACCGGCGTCATGCGGAAAGTAAGGACACCGTGTGGTCTTTTCAGCCACTCCTCAAAGAGGGGACTTACCGCCATAATTATGGCGTGCCCAAAACACTATTGTTTGATTTTGTTACTTCATAGTACCTATAGAAAAGCATTTACCAACCAACTCGTACAACTGAACTATATTTCTAAATATTTATTACCACTTTCAACATTTTGTTGAAAGTGGTAATAAATATTTAGAAATAATATAATAGTTCTAAATATTTATTACCACTTTCATATAATATAGCTCTTAATTAAATAAATAAACAGTGAAACTTATTATATTTGTGAACATAAAGTGCATTATGTAGATAGCAACCGAATAGCATGCAAAGGAAAGTTAAACAATAAAATAAGAGTACAGTAACTTGATGCCAGACATAAATGGAATATGACTGCAAGAATTGATTAGTACAGTAGATTTTTGAGGAGTAGCTACAGAGGCACAACGACATCCTTACTTTCTACCTGACACCACGACTTTTACGGGAGGTTTATGTATCTGGTGTCAGCATTGTGCGGATTGTCTGGAGGTCACGGTAGACGTACGGTGAAGGTCTACCCACTTAAGAGGAGCACCTCCATTTCCTCGTGAAGGCGATCTGCAACGATTCTCGCGTCTTAACCTGGTTTAGGCCATGGTATGAAGCAAAAGGGAGTGGAAGGCGGTCCTCTACTTCTAGCAGCAATGAGAGTAAAGGAAGCGGTCACAAGCGTTAGGGGAGACAAGCCTCAAGTACCGATTCCCGCCGCCGTTGCAGAATGATTCCCGACCACCTCCACAAAGTCCATGACGCGGGTTGTGTTTCAAGTGCACCACGAAAAGAGAACAATCCGCAGCTATGGCAATATCGACTGCAAAATTTAATAGAGGAGTAAAGTTTGTTTTTTTTATTTGTAGGAGATAATTTCTGGAAGTACTAGTCCGATTGCAAAAAAAAATTCACCGATAGAAAGTTGCTTTATTTCTGAGTGACATAGGCTATGTTTTATGTACGTGAGCGAAGCTAAGCCGGCAAGAGCTAATATCTAATAAAACTCCTCCTAAATCATCAAATAACTCTTTGAATGAAGTAAGAAAGAGTGTCAGGCTTTTACTAATCAAAATCCGCCCGCGTTTATTTAGTTGCCGTTTGTGTTCCACGACCTTGTGACCTTTCCGAACAATCCTGCAGCCTAACATTTTACATACTCGTACCATAACTTCCGATTCCCATACAACTTTTCCATCACCGCTGTCACTTTCAAACTTCCTCTTATCCAATTCTATCCATTTTCTATTTTCCAATTCCATCTATATCGAATGCTTTTTATAAAATTCTATACACTTCCCAACCCTCGTCTATAGCATATCAGACCCGTATCTTTACAACAAGTTGGGCCATGACAGAAATTAATTTATATAGGTACAATATGTTATTATATTTTATCATTTTGCTTTATTTACAGTAATCAGAAACAAAGGAGGATCATCAAAGGATCTGTACGAATGACAATGTATTATTTAAGTTCATTATTATCGTCACTGTAAATAAATACAGAGAGTCCATTTTGTTCAAAGTACATGCAGGTTCATTGAAGCCTGCTGTTACAGTTTCATTTGACATCATTTAAATGAATCAGTACATAAACAAACATACTTGTCCTATGAGGGAGAGAAACATAAGAAGTTCTTGTTTCACTTTGTCCACGTTCTTATGTCAAAGTTTATATCGAAGTGTCCCCGCACATGGGCCACAAAAAAAGCCGCTTCGTGCTTCTTTTTGTGGCGGCCTTTTTTTGTGGCTCGTGTGCAGCGGTGCCGCTACAAAAAAGAGCTAAAAGCCGCTTCTAGCTTCTCCGGCCACAAGCTGTCGCGCGCTTGAGTTTTTTTTGTGGCCGCTTCTAGCTTTTTTTGTGGCCCGTATACGGGAACACTACGCCTACGATCTGATCTGTCAAAATCAGTGAACTTTCGCGACATTTTGATAGAACGTGGAGATTCACTGATCAGTATTTCTGAACGTGAGCAAATTCAAAATATACGTTCTCATAATGTTGAAACTCATAACAAAAATATTGCTAAAAGTCATAATTGTTAAAACGAAAAATGCTTACAAAATCAATGAAAAAAGCTGCAGTTGGAGTGTGATTGATTATCATTGTTGTTAATATAAGATACATTATAAATAGTATTACAATAGTATCGCATTGGCCAAATTTTAAATAAATAAATGTAGGAATGATATCTAGAAATAGGACTGGTTATTGCAGAGACATTTGGGAGAGGCCTATTCAGGAATGGACGTCTTTTGGCTGAAGTAATATTGATCAGTGGCAGTGGGCAGACATTGATCGTGGAACGGATGGTCGATAAGGCCGGAAGGTTCTAGACCGCGCACCAGAAAACGCAGTGGTGTAAGGCCTCCCACAAGGTGGACCGATGACCTGGTGATAGTCGCGGGAATGCGGTGGATGCAAGACGCACGGGACCGGTAATTGTAGCTATATTTGGAGAAAGCCTATGTCCAGCAGTGGACGCCCTTCGGCTGAAATGATGGTGACGATGATGATGAGGAACGAAATAGTACCAACATCATACATTCTAAACCTTCGGCAGGTAACTGTGTCGTCATCCATTTTGATCACTAATTGAACAAAGGTACGAAGTGACACGTGTTAGTTATTAATTCGGTGCGCAAGCCGTAACGAAATGTAGACACTGAACTAAGGGACTCAGTAATTGGCTGGGTAAGCTAACCGCTTCGTTCCACTGTCTGCCCTTTTGTTTGATGTTAGATATTGATTTAGGAATTGAGGGTTGGCTATTTATTTTCTACTAGTTACTGCCATCGGCTTCGCCTGCTTGGAAGTAGAAACTTGTCCTAAAGAATCATCCTCCTCCTCCTTGCGTCGTACTCCTCAATACCGAGGGTCGTGAGCTGATGCTTCATCACTGTCATTCGAACGATATTCCTCCATCTATTTCTGTCTTTGGCAGTGTGAAGGGCATTGTATACCGTAGAGTCAAGTGCGGTGTGGATCTGGTCAGACCAACGTATTGGGCTGCGTTCACGAGACCTTTTCCCCATCCATTTTACCGGTTACGATGAGCCTATCGAGGTTGCCACCGTCTTGTAATGTGACCGAAGTATTTTAGAATCTTGCGTAGACGACAACCGCGAGCAGATTTTGAGTTCTCTCAATATGGATAAGTTGGTCTGAAATGATGTCCAAAGGATATGGAGCATCCTTCTCCAGCACCACATCTCAAAGGCGTCGATGCGTTTACGGTACGCAGCTTTTACTGTCCAACTCTCGGCGCCTTATGAAAAGATCGAGAAGACCAGGTTCCGAAAAAAGAATATACTCCTGGGATAAAAAGTAACCTATGTGTTATTCTAGGACATGATTTACTCGTGTATCAAGTTTGATTGTAGTCGATTCAGCCGTCCAGCACATGACCGTTCGTTGTGGCGACGCTTGGAGGCCTATGTCCAACAGTGGACGTCTTTCGGCTGATATGATGATGATGATGTTGATAATTCAGCCGTCCAAGCATGAAGAAGTAACAAACTTATACACACTCTTAAACGTTTACCTTTTTAATATTACTGTGACTGATTGGGACTAAGATAATAATTGTGACTTGAATTTAAATATTTGTTTTAATATGAGAATTAACGGCCTGAAATCTGACAAGGAACCCAAAATACAGGTAGAAATACGAAATGAAATAATTTTCGTCTCATTTGATCATAATTTCTAATCTGTGTATGAAAATTCTACGAAGAATTTCCCAGATATTCAATTTTTTTGTAATCCGATTTGCTCTCTACTCAAGCGTAATAAATTCAAACGCCGATACCAAAACATTGCTCTCGGCCAGTGTGCGCAATGTAGGCATTCCATTAGTCTTGAATTGGCATCAATTGATAACGTTAAAACAAAATAAACGATTTCTTTTGTTTTTTGTATTATTATGTAATGGATAATATTGCACCTATCACGATTTATTTGTCTCTGCATCACCCAAAGGTTGACTGGTAGAGAATGCCTTAAGGCATTAAGTCCACCTTTGTACTCTTTTGTGCATGAAGAATAAAATAAATAAATAAATAATGTAGACATTTTTCTTTAATTTAATTTTGGGTTCACATACAAACTTATTAGTATTATTATATAGATACAAAACTTATTGTAAAGAAGGTGCCTGTAATCTAAATATCGCACGAGGTCTCCATTAGCGCGGTGGTTGTGCTATTGTCTGCTGCCCTGCATGTTGTGGTTTCAATTCCCGCATGAAACAAAGATTTTTCTAGACTGCGCATAGCTGTTTCAGGATGTCTTGTATGTTAGTTAACATGTTTGTGAAATACCATGATTATTATTTTCTTAGACATTCCTGTCATATTAGTTGTTGTATTGACTCTTATCAATGCTATAAGGCCAGATATTTTATTCCATATTGGATGATAGAAATTATTAAAATATGTCCTTTCCACGACCAACCAATCTGACGAAAGGCTAGGCGAACCGCCTTTCTAAGCAGCAGTAACCTAAACTTGACTAATCCTTGCAACATTATTGCGATCTAACCTGGTCAGGGTCGCGGGAAGCCGATGGATGCGTGACGTACAGGACCGGTCGTTGTGGCGACGCTTAGGGAAAGCCTATGTCCAGCAGTGGACCTTTTTCGGCTGATATTTTATGATGATGATGATGATGATGATTATTGCAATGTTGTGGTAAAAATATTTTAGGACACATCAAGCATCTGAAGATCAGATTGCATCTCGCAACCACCCACTACTTGCGCCACCCAACCAATATTGAAGTCAGACTACAATATTCTTTGCAAGGAACCTGACTCATATCGTGGTACGCTGAAAGTTTGATGGCCCAGTGCCATGTATCTACCGCTCGATATATCGCCGATTTACGTATAGCCATACTATCGATCAAGTAGATGGCCTGGAATGCAGTTATGGATATTGATTGATCGATGCGTTTTGAATAAATTTTGTAGCGTATAATCTTTGACTTTCAAAATAATGGGATGCTTAACTTTAATATTGCTTTGATAAAAACTCTCTACAATTAAAATTTAAATACTTTAGTCAGTTTTTTTAATTGTTTTAAAAAAAAAAGTGGACAGGCTTCATGATGAGGAACACCAAAGATAAAGGGTTCAATATAATAACAGACAGGTGTCCAAGTAGTAATGTAATATAAAGAAATCAGAAGGCGCAAACAGCATCGTAGATGGGAGGACTTCCTTGGAAAAAGAAACTATATAATCGCACTCTGTGACAAGCTTCAGCAGAAGCGACATAATCTTGGTGACAGTGGCGTCCAATAATAACACTTAGCGTGTCAGAAAACGGTTAAGGTCAACTGATAGAAAATACCTAAGGCACACACAGCCTTTGTACTTTTTTCTAGTGCTTATAGTTTAATTAATAATAGGTCTTTACCTATGCAATTGCCGTTCTGCAGTACTGGCCATTTCGAATAAAAATAATTTTTGTTTGGCTAAGAATTCTAATTGCAAATTAATTTTATTTTAAAACATGGATTTTTTTTTCCAAAAGTAGTCATTTGTTTATTGATTAGTGTTACATTTTCATCGCATTTCAATCTTTTTCGTCATCATGGATACGTTAAAAATTTGAGTAATTATGGAATATGAGTACCGTCCTGGCAGCAACGCGGCACAAGCGGCACGCAACATCAACGACGTTTACGGAGCTAACACTAAAAACCAACGCACCACCTGTTTTTGGTTTGCTCGCTTCCGTTCTGGAAATTTCGACCTGAAAAATGAACCTCGCGGTCGTCCGAAGACTTTGGTCGACAATGACGAATTAAAGGCGATTGTGGAAGCTGATGATACGCAATCTACGGCTGAATTAGCAGCAGCTTTCGACGTTAGCGTCAAAATAATATTAGTCCATTTGCGTCAAATTGGCAAGGTAAAAAAGCTTGACAAATGGGTGCCCCACGAACTCAATGATCGCGTCGAGACGTGCCTTGCACTGCTCAACAGACACACAAATGAAGGAATTTTGAAGAATTTGTTGCCTCCCGTCCAGCTGATTTCTTTAAGAAGGGCATCAATAAACTGCCACTGCGTTGGCAAAGATGCATTGATTGCATGAGTGATTACTTCGATTAATACAAATAAAAAATACATTAAAAAAATTCGTTTAAATTATTTCATACAAAACGGCAATTTCATAGGTAAATAGGTAACCTAATAATAATAACCAAGGTTACCGATATATCCCGAAGAATTGCCAAACTTAAGTGGCAAGTGGGCAAGTCACATTGATTGTAGACCAGATAGTCGTTGAGTCGCAGTTTCTGGAGTGGCGACGGCGTGCCGGATTATGTAGTGTTGAAAGGCCTCCCACAAGGTGGACCGATAACCTGGTTAGGTCGTAGGATCCCAATGGATGCGAGACATACGTGACTGGCGACGCTTGAAGGAGACCTATGTCTAGTGAAATGACGATCATGTAAGAAAACTATGTATTATGTAAGATTGTTGAATAATAGTACATTATGATAAGTGTGTAATGTTAGTGATTACCGTTGAGGCGGTATTTAGGCCCGAGCTAAGGCGAGGGTCTTAAGAGAGCCAAGAACGGTAATCATTAATTAGTCACGTGTATCATAGGACGTTTTTCAAATAAACTTATTAAGAAAATGACTGTAAAACCTTTGTGGTGGTAAAAATCGGTTTTCATATGGGCGCCCATTTTTTTTTCTTGTTTCCGTGGGGGAAGTGGGGGCCCGTCCTGATAGGATAAATGTAATAAAATTATGGCAGTGGAGAGGTTGAACAATAAGGTTTTAACCACATTATAGCACTAGTGCGTAATGGTAATCAAAATGTCACACCTTGGTAACAAGTGCCATTATATATCTAAGTGCAGTGCAATAAGAGTCAGTTTATGAGCAAGCGTATTGAAAAGACTATTTTTTCTACAATGAAAGCTGTCGTACTGAAATGTTGACTTTAATAAGAAATTCTAAAAACGTAGTGTCTATCAAGATTACTCCAAAGAAATCAAATATTTTTGAGAAAGATGACAGCGTTCAAAGATAAAGACTCACCATTTCATTTTAACTTTTCACTGTCACCGAGTTCCATAGATAAAAAGAAACAAAACATTTAACTTTTTGATTTAAATCGTTAAATGAAACTCAGGGATTCGTTCTTAGAATCAATACGAAAAATTATAAAAAGTTATTCATTATTCATGAATTGGTTCGAAAAGTCGAATAATAATTAACTGTCTCCGCACCTGGGCCTCAAAAAACCGCCGCTTCAAGCTTCTTTTTGGGGCGGTCTTTTTTGTGGCTCGTGTGTGGTGGTGCCCCCACAAAAAAACGCTTGAAGCCGCTTCAAGCTTCTCCGGCCACAAGTTGACGCGCGCTTCTGCTGTTTTTTGCGGCGGTTTCTAGTTTTTTTTTTGTGGCCGCTTCTAGCGTTTTTTTGGGGGCCCGTGTGCGGAGACGTTAAGAGGGTCCTTTTCCACTCGCCTTTCGTAAACATCGAAAATGGTTTAAAAGCGTGTTACTTCATCTAATTCAATCCAACGCGATGTTTGACGAAAAGGCAACGCAAAAAAAGAGAGATAACGCCTGAAAACTCTGTTAGTATTCGGTAATTCCGAGATTTACTCGAATATTTCACAAAACTTGCTCCAGGAAATGGCTGTTTTTTTCAAACCCTTAAAAGTTTTTGAAAAAAAATGGTCGTCATTTAGAATTTAAATAAAATTTGCAAGGTCTCTATAATTTAAATTTTTTGACTTTTTTATTTTTAGACAAATTATGAAGTGTCACAGTTCATACAAAATAGGAGATTTTCAGAGGTCTTTACTGGATTAGTTTTACACAAATTTAGAAATTGATTTCAATAGAAGCCTAGATAATATCCACAAGATACTGTGTTTCTAAAATATCTAATGAAAAATGTGTAATAACGTTATAATCAGTTATGAGCGGTTGTATGAAAAACAGTGAAAATGTGTGTCGTGATGCACCACCTTAAGGCAAATACTCTGAAATTGAATAAAATTAATATTGAGGACAACAGGATTATTTGAAGTCGAACTAATTTAAAAGTCGCTCTTTGACGATTCATTTTCCCGTTTTCCTTTTTGATTAATTTGAGCTTTTCTTTGGACGCCTACATTCGGTATGTTTAATGAGTAATAACAAATAATTTCACTTCATTTTTTTGTTAAATTGTCAAATGAAATAACATTTTTGAAATACAGCTTTTTCTAAGATAAAGTTTTAATAAATACGGAAGTAAATGTTTTCATCATCATCATCAAATCAGCCGAAAGACGTCCACTGCTGGACATAGGCCTCCCCAAGCGTCGCCACAATGACCGGTCCTGTGCGTCACGCATCCATCGGATTCCCGCGACCCTGACCAGGTCGTCGGTCCACCTTGTTGGAGGCCTTCCAACGCTGCGTCTTCCGGTACGTGGTCACCACTCCAGAACCTTTCATCCCCATCGACCATCTGTTCTGCGTGCAATGTGCCCTGCCCATTGCCACTTAAGTTTGGCGATTCTTCGAGCTACGTCGGTAACCTCTCCTGCGGATATCTTCATTTCTGATGCGACGCAAGGAAACTCCGAGCATAGCCCTTTCCATCGCCCTTTGGGTGACTAAATACTATGGTACTAGTGGTAAATGTTTTAATGAAATAAAATAAATGTAGAGTAGAAGCAAAGTCAAATCATGATTCCAGAATGGGTGAGTCTGAGATCATGGTTTGACCTTATTTTTTTAAATAGCGTCAGTGTTTTAGTTAAATAGAGCAGTTGGATGCCCCCATACTAAGACACACATTACATACATTTTGTGAGTGTTTTGGTGCGGCAAGGGCAACCTTATCGCTCATAATGTGTGACCCGTAGTTTGTACATGTGTTTGTCGTTTAGGTTAAGTTACTAACTTCTAGATTAAGTTTTTTACTAACAATTGGGCCTGTGTTGTCAAATTTTTAAATAAATTATTATTATTATATTATTATTATTTACTAGCTGCTGCCCGCGACGTCGTCTGCGTGAAGGCTCTACAGCACCAAAAATATCTAAGATACCAGTGTCGCTATAGCATTATAATTACACAGCTTTTAAAATAGCATTAAAATATAAGTTTTTTTTTGCAAGCGAAGCAAGTGAAGAGAGTTACGAGTATATGGGAATTCTGCTGAGTTCAGTCGTGAGATGTGACTGAAAGAAATAGAGAAAATAATGCAGGAATACATTCCAGGACACAAAAGAGTAAAAATACATAGAAAGGTTTAATACTTTACAACACTTCCCTATAAACTGCGTTGGTAGTTATGCTGCCAGGAGCCAAAATGTAAAGAGAGTCAGGACTGGTGACGCGGAAGCAAGCAACGTACAGTTGCTCGTGTGAGAAGCAACTCGTCCTGAGGTCGACACCCACTGCCCTCAATGTCTGCCCCTGCGACTTATTGATGGTCATCATGAGGCAAATACTCACGGGGAACTGTACGCGCTTGAATTGGAACGGGAAGTTATGAGGTATGAGGGGAATGCGTGGTATAAATACTGCCTCGCCAACGCCATAACCCAAAAGAGTTTCCGCTTCAGTGGTGTGTCTGTGGAGCGTGATGACTTTTAGGCGAATCCCGTTACACAACTTCAGAGGAGATAGGTTCCGAAGAAGCATAATCGGGACACCGACCTTCAGCTTGATGGTATGCGCTGGAAGTCCACTCGCTGACAGGGAGTTCAGAAATTCCACGGGATATTGTGTGGCGTCATCTTGCACGACGACAGTGTTTACCGAGGTGTAGACTTCTTCATTCCCCTCAATTTCCAAGAGAAT
This sequence comes from Mythimna lalbum, assembly GCA_949319445.1. Classification (NCBI taxonomy): domain Eukaryota; kingdom Metazoa; phylum Arthropoda; class Insecta; order Lepidoptera; family Noctuidae; genus Mythimna; species Mythimna lalbum. The sequence goes on along the minus strand of OX439347.1, from coordinate 18,388,946 downwards.
GCATTCGTTAGTTGGTGCAGTATTTTTGGGCGTCAAAATAGCCCACTCACACATCCAAGAATTCTGCTGGTGCGGTATACGACTGATGTCCCCGTACACACAGCGAATGAGTTCTCAGCTGGATTCCACTCTACCGAGAGACTCTGGAAGCATCACCTTTACACCTCTGTCTTCTCGTAGAGTGCCTTTGCCAAGACTTAGAAGGACATCGGACAATTCTCGAGCACGTGCATTGCCACCGAGCCGAGCTCACATATTAATGGTCAAGCGCAGCGTACGAACTCATGACCACAACGAAGATCTGGTTTTGCCCAATGATTTCAAGGACGGTGTCGTAAATTTGTTTTTGCTCTGAAGAAGCGATATGGTAATTTCGTATGGTGGTCACGGTGGTCATTTCGCCCGGATCGTAATTGGTCTCGGCGTTATACTCCCGATTTCCACGGTCTTGATGCTGTGATGATTGGGGAGCTGGTAACCCATAATTAATCAGTGGATTGCCGCCGATAGAAATGACCACATCTTGAAGTGAACTGAGACAGGTGTTCAGCACGCGTTCATCAATTACTTTGACTTCATCTCCAGTAGTAGGTACACTTCAAAGCTCGTAGAAAATCTTCAGATGATGGCGATACTTCTCCTACAAAGCTACCGGGTTCGCGACTCCACAAAACACCAAGATGACGGCAAACAGATGACGCATGCGGCTGGGACTGTCACTGACGCTCGCCGCAAGGGTGTCATCCCGATTTTTGTCACGGTCGGGAAGGTGACGTGCTACGCAGGCTGCGCGGTAAGTGGGTTACTCCACGCCATCAAATGTCTTCAGGTAAGTGAAAGACGTTGGGTCTCGGACAGTGTGAAGTAACAACCGCAGAAAATAGCATTCGCCATGATTCGGATGCACGGTATAAACCCTACCCAATGCGGTGTCCTTGAAATTTCCCGGAAAACCTTCCACAGCACCTCCTCGTTGACGTCAGTTAAATACACCCCTTTGCTTGTCGTAAGTGTAATATGAAGGCACCTCGTCATACGTAAGGGATCTTGCAAACTGGTCAACTTTACAGAGCCTGAAAAATGCCAAGAGAGTTGGTTGGCGCGGATTTTCCAAGCGCTCAGCAACATTTTCGGGATCAAAATATATGCGCTGGCCGTTTCTTCTCTAGGTGGACGTCTACATGCTTGACGGTAGGATGCCTGTCATGTATAGAGAACGCCAGTATCCGCCAAACCGCTTCAGACGTGCTGATGTAGCGACCAGACTTTGGTCACCTCGTCTTTATCAGAGCTCTGTAAAGCAAACGTCGCTTGATCGCTCCTTTTGTTGGAAAAGGAAACATTTTGATATGGTTAAAATTATTATGACTTTACACTATTTTAACATAAAATAAATGTCTCCGAGTGAGTAAAGTTTATAATTAGGCATACGACATGAAAATATATTAATTGCCAAGCAATAATCACATAGATAAATACCGAACAAAAGTATTAACAGTCAAGTTTTGTACTAACAACATGAAATTGATGATCATCAATGAACATAACTCTTTTGTAATACATAACACAGCATTTTTATTAAATTGTCTTCCTCAACTCTGCTCAAGATTTTGGGAGTGTTGTTGGAACTTGAATTTGTCAAAACTAAATATGCGATACAACTTTTATGAAGAAAATGTACATTGCCATCTATGAATTTTAAGAATAACTAACTACTAACCTCGCCAACATGATCAAATTTAAATTATTAATTTCCAAAAAGTGTCATGTAACTTGATTTGATTTTTATGAAATCTCATAGATGGCGCTGTTTTAAAATTGTCTTTATACTTTATACATTTATTAAAATAACTGTTTCTCTGCCCAAGTTACTTAAATGGCGTAGTTTTTATAGTGTAAAGCTAGATAATAGTATGGCTTACTCAAAAACCACATTTAAATATGCGTCGTTAGATTACACGCTGTCACAGAATGCGTAAGAAAAATAAAGATTCACAGCTCCTCCCCCGTAGGTGATAGCGTGATAATATGTAGCCTATATGTTGACCCGACCTCTTAGTAATATTCATGCAAAATTTGAAGTAAATCTGTGCAGTACTTTTTCAGTTTAGCCCGGACATACATACAGACAAACAGACAAACAGACAAACAGACAAACAGACAAACAGACAAACAGACAAACAGACAAACAGACAAACAGACAAACAGACAAACAGACAAAAATTCTAAAAACTATATTTTTGACTTCGATATCGATTTTAGATCACACTCCAAGTATTCTTTTAAAAAAATATTCAATGTACAGTTTTGACTTTCCTACGATTTTATTATATGTATAGATACGAATATTAGTTATTGTCCAATTTATGTTATAAAAAAATAGGTTAGTCTGCTATAAATATGGGCATGATTTTCGTTATTTTTTTTTTAACATTGCACGCACATACCTGCTAGAAATGACAAATGTATCTGTAGGAGTCGCGACCTAAGTAGTATGGACTGCTGTACTGTAAGGCGCTGCGCAAATGGAGACACTTTTTGTTTCAGTCACAGACACCGAACACTTTTTGATTGGCATGAGTGTTGTAATATGTTAAGTGGATGCAACTGGACACAAAAAATGTTTACGTATGCGCAGGGAGTGCATGATTTCATACTGGTTCTATAGAAATCAAATATTCATCTGTAGCTTGTATCTGACACACACAAGACACACGTTTGCGCCCTGTCTTAAATTAAATACTTTGGGGCCGTTCGAGTATTATGTAAGCAGTTTTTTTGCAAATAATAACGCCCCCCTCTCCCTTGTCAGCAAAAGTAAGCGAAGCTCTCACCCCCTCCCCCCATGCTTACGAAAACATTGGTACAAGTATTTGTCAAGTGGTTTCGTTATTAATTTATGAGCACTAGTTGTAAGTCTACAAATAAGGAATAGGCTTGAAATAAAGGAAAAAAAAAAACAAACTTCATTTAAAATTTTGACATATTAATTTAAACTAACAGTCCTGCCTGAGTCCATGATACACCAATCGATGACTCTAAGTCATCATTGACATTGGATGTTTGCTGCTCAGTGATGTGTATCTGCTCACTTTCTTTTGATTTTGGAACATCGAGATCGTTCTCTTAAAAAACTAAGAAAAATATATACCTGTGACGTAATCAAAATCTAGACCCCCCGTCCCCCATGTCATCAAAAATAAGCAATGCTAACCCCCTCCCCTCCCCTTCTATAGTGCTTACGTAATATTTGAATAGCCCTTTTAGTTTATTTAAAGAATTATGAATAAAATGGTAATTTGGGGCCGAAAGGTTCTGAAGTGGCGACTGCGTACCGAAAGACGCAGTGGTGGAAGGCCTCCTACAAGGTGGACCGATGACCTGGTGAAGGTTGCGGGAAACCGCTGGATGCGAGGCGCACAGGAACGTTCGTTGCGGCGACGCTTAGGGGAGGTCTATGTCCAACAGTGGACGCATATCGGCTGCAATGATGATGATGATGATGATGACGCTAAATTATATGCAATTGTGTAAGAAAGCATACCATGACGTCAAATATGAATCATAACTATCACTAAAATCGAATTTGTAATGCTGTAAACTCAGAAGCTTATATAAACCCTGACTTATAACAATAGCAAAAACAATTTGCATGAGAATAAAATAGCTATACGAACCGTTCTCAACTAGAAGCCCCTTAAGTAAGTTCCGTGATTACAGCCGTTACATTTCCGCCTCGCTATCGAACTTTCTCGAAGCATTTAGCAAGAAACCTGGCTATTTCTGTTTTAATTTCAAATTGATTTAGTTGCACTTCAAAGGAATGGAGCATCTAGAGTTTCAGAGCTTCGGTCGACTGAGAAAATTATTTTGCAGGTATATTAGATTGCAGGTATCGACTAAAAAATATTGGAAAAATACAAAAAAAGAACTTGCTTGTACAGGGTAACAGATTTTTAGCACAATCTTAAACTATACCTAATGCGACTCTTAATTTCATAAATTTAGATCAATTAGGTACACTTGGGCCTGAATGCTTGCTCAATAATAAATGATAAGGTAATTAAGGAAAATGAAATTTCTTATACCTTTATAAGTAGAAACGCATGGTGCACAGCATAGTTAGTAAGCCTAAAACAGACTTCTAATGAACTGGATGTACACACATCCATCAAAAGGTATAAGTTTTTACCGCTCTGATACAGCACAATAATACCACACGGTGCAAAAGTTCGCCTGCCGTCGTTCCTTCGACTTTCGGCTATTTACCGCGAGGCCGAAGTTGCCAAGTTTCGTCATTCCGTAGCTAAGTAAGGATTATAAGAGACGTGGCTCAACTTAGACGTGGTTATGGGCTTATGAACTTTCCTACTTAGTAAAGGTGAAATAGCTTTTATTTATGGCTTAGGGTTTTGAGTGAAATGGTACTTACTTTATTTATTTTATCGGTTGGAAAGACCATCTTAAGAGGGCTCCCCGATCCATCGTGGCTCTCCTGAGCATGGTTTAAAAGGTTGTTGTTCATTCAACGCAATGTTTGATAAAGAGGAACCGCAAAAAAGAGAGATAACGCCTGAACGCTCTGTGGGGTATTCGGTAATTTCATCACTCATTCGAAAATTACATAAAACTTGTTCGAGAAAATACATACATTTTTTAAACCTTAAAATTTTCGCAATTTGAATGTTGATTAAATGTGCAAGGTTTACATGTTTTTGTGTCATCATCGTAATCACGTAAGAACGGTTGCATATAAATTAATGTTGGGTTAGCTGCTCTTACGGCCCATCTTAATAATAGACCAACGGCTGATTTAATAGACATAGTACATAGTCCCTGCAACATTAAGGAGGTCGATGCTTTCCCAAACTTTGGGGAAAAGTTTTAATGTATAGTACATTTATTCCTGTAATGTTGCCTATAGTTTTATTTTGGAACTCAACATTGTTGCTTCGTGCGGGAGAAATTTTTCGAGTTAAGAGGGTCCTTTTCCACTCGCCTATCGTAAACATCGAAAATGGTTTAAAAGCTTGTTACTTCATTAAATGCAATCTAACGCGATGTTTTACGAAAAGGTAACGCAAAAAAAGAGAGATAACGCCTGAAAATTCCGGTAGTATTCGGTAATTCCGAGATTTACTCGAAATTTTCACAAAACTTGCTCCAGGAAATATCTGTTTTTTTTAAACCCTTAAAAGTTTTTGGAAAAAGTGGTCGTCATTTAGAATCTTAATAAAATTTGCAAGGTCTCTAGAGGATTACTTTTTGACTTTTTTAATTTTTAGGTAAATTATGAAGTGTCAATGTTCATCCAAAATAAAACATTTTCAGAGGTCTTTGTTAAGAGACTGGATTAGTTTTACACAAATTTAGAAATTGGTTTCTTTAGAAACCTAGATAATATCACAAGATACTGTGTTTCCAAAATATCTAATGAAAAATGTGTAATAACGTCATAATCAGTTATGAGCGGTTGTATGAAAAACAGTGAAAATGTGAGTCGTGATGCACCACCTTAATGATCCTTTTATCGCCCTTTCGTCCGCGTATGTCACAAAAGTATTTCACGAGAATTCACAACTGGGATAAAAATTGTCCTATGTTCTGATCAAGGCCAAAGTGTATACCCGTTTGCCACAGATCTACATCGATGTAGCAGTTAGGGGTTATTTATAACAACCACTATAAGATCCAAACATACAGATCTTTACTTCATCTTTACGTGTACTTACAAATAACGGTAAAATATACGTGCGTATGTGGGGTCTTTGAGGCCCCTGCAGGTCCTAGACTCTTATTTTTATTCCCTTTTCACATAATATTTACACACAATATGGCCTATACAAGTTTAAAACAAGATAAGCTTGGTATAGATACCAGCACGGATCTTGAGCGCTGGCTTCAAGTTGCGTAGAAGTCAAATATTTGGTCTCTTTAGTGGTACGAAGTGAAACGCAGGTGCAGGGAGCGTCAGTGATTGGCTCGCCGCGCCATCGCGTCATAGACGTCACTCGTGATTCGTTCCCTGCGCTTGCTGCATGTATCTAACAGCGATGACGATTGGCTTGCCAATGTATGGAATGTGCAAAGCGATCCCTACTCTGTACCCTACTCTCCAGTAGCTGCTAGTCTTTCAACACCCACACCTTGGTTTGATTAGTGTTAAAAACGCGATTTTACTGGCTTCTATCGGCTTCAAATCCTCACAGGCCCGACGTTAACACTAACAAAGTTTTTCCAGCTACTTTATACCTAAAAGCATCAAAAAATTCTTATTAATTATTATAATAATTCTGTAGAAGTGAAAATTCAGTACATTGAAAATATCAAAAAAATAAATGGTGTTACTAGACCGACACCGAACCCAAAAATGTGATTAACCCTTCAGATACCGTCAATTAGAGACACAATAGTAAGACAATAGATGCGCGGCCACCGGTGGTCGCTTGGGGATTCATGAATTAAAAACTTTTTGTCTGTCCGTCTGTTTGTTCAGATAACTAACTGTTCGATTACGATGAAACTTGGTATAATTATTCTTTATAAAACTCATTGATAAGTTTCGTCATCCACGCGAACGAAGCCGTGGGCACAGCTAGTGTTAAAATAAATTCGATGTCGATACCCAAAGGTTAACAAGCAGAGAAAGAAAATCAATATCATTGAAAATAATGAAGAGATTAAACACAACAAGAAAGCTTTTAAGTGTTTCATTCTCAAGGAACAAGAGAAATGCATTCAACGTAAAACTTTCATGACATTTCTGAGCACTAGTGCACTTAGCTTTTCTAGTTCTGTTTGAAGATGAAATAGAAACGAAATGACTATTAACATAATCATGAGTTATTCTACTTTTGATGGATTCAGGAAAAACTTAACTAAACCTAAAAAGAAAAAATATACAACATGTAACGTTGAAAGCGCAAAACCTCAGACACCCCAAATGAATTTTTAATTCGATTGACCTAATTATGTGAGAAAAAAAAAAACATTAAAAAAATTTAAGCTTTTATGTGCAGTTTTACTTTGTTTAAAAATCATATCTGCAATGAAATAGAAAGAAAGAAAAGAAAAGAAAGAAAGAAAAAGAGCTTATTTGCGTCCATCATGACGCATATGCTAAAAATAATTAATGTAACAAGTAACAATATCGTACTTAAAACTATCAGCTAAAAATAAAATAAGCAAATAAGAACTTTTTTTATCCCGTGTAAGAGAAAATTTGATTGGATTACAACTGTTTGTGTTTGTGTATCTATTTTAGCGGGTTTGCGCACGTGATGGCTTGAAGTATTCATAAATAGATAGGTCGTAGTTTTTAATAAAGATTTTTTTGAAAAATGTATCCTATATTAAAAAGTGGTTTAATTGATTCTGCTCGTTATTCTGATCAAACTAATTTCAGGTTGTGGGCATTTAAAGTTACACCTTGTATATTTGATATTATATTAGAAACATTACGAGCCTGTTTTGCACTGTAAGTCAATGGTATCTCATCCTTTCTTCCACTTTTCTTTAATTTTGGCTCTCTTCCTTCTTTCTACTTTCTTTCAGTAAAAGTTTCATTAAAGTTGGTTTAGCCGTATTAGAGGTAAGCTGCAACAAACGGAACGACGCAAATAAAAAAAATGTATTTTAATATAAAAATCGAATATGAAATTAGTAAACAGTATTTTCATATAGATTTAATTAGCTTAGAATTTATTTAAAAGCAGGAAATACAATAAGCAACAACACAAAATAATAAAAAAAGCGTAGGAAACATACACATTAATATTATCTATAATATATTTTCGTGTTTTAACTCATTCTCTATTTATTAAAAGTACAGTAAAATATATCCCTTAAAAGGTTAATTTCAATTGTAAACAGAGTTCAAAGTTGACTACTTTACAGTAACAAATAAAATACGAGCTGTTTACAATAAATTAACAAAGTAGAATAAAATTAATTAAATTGATTACAATTACTGCGACCACGGGTTTATTTCCCGCTGAAACAAACTTAATTAAAACTCTTCAATGTTTTATGTATGCTGTTGAAATATTACTACAAATACCTACCTCTATCGGCAATAGTCTACGAATTTTGTTCTAGGAAATTTTTTTAGGTGGGAAAATCATCCAAAGACATCCCCCGCTCTTTTTCTTCTTCCTGCCCTTATCCCATACATATATATATATATATTTTACGGTAGGCAAAAATCATCTTATGACAACCCCCGCTCTTGGATAGAGCGAGAGATAGTGTCACACTCTTACTGACTAAAACCCACCCCGTTTCTTCTAGCCTTCATACCGGGGCTCGAGCTTCCTTTCGGATAACCCTGGCCCCAGTAGGCTTCGACCCAGCAGGGTCCTGTTGCTGACAATTCCTTGAGGCGCGTGGTAACAGAGCGCGCTGTCGACGTCTTGGGCTTGGTCCGGACAGTTACCGGACGGTCGGACAGCGAGCTACCCATGGCTCGCCGTCCGCGAGCCCGCGTCTACGGTGGCCGGAAATCGGGATCGGAATCCCGGTGGCGGCGGCGAGGGCGCCGTTGCCTGATACGGTCGGCCTCCTCCTTTGCTCCCTTATCCCATATCATTTGGGATTGGCGCAACACCTTTTTTTTTTCCATTTTGTCCTGTCATCTATCAGACTATCACTAACTCCCTTTTCTTTCATATCACTCCTCATACAATCCATCCATTTTTTTTTGGAGGAGTGGGTTTTTAGTCAGTAAAAGTCTGACACTATCTTCCGCTCCGCCCAAGAGCGGGGGATGTCATTGGATGATTTCCCCCTGTACAAAAAAAAATCTTCGTTAGGAACCGTGGAAGGAATGGAGGGAGCTTTTACCCAGGAGTCCGAGAGTATAGGCTGAATTTAATATTTTTTTTCCATTTTGTGCATCCAGGCGATATTCGGCAATAGTTTGGTGTTTGATAGACTCTCGCTTGACCTCTATCCCACCAATTGGTAATCCAATGTTGTCGACAATGGAGCAAGCTTGCCTAGAAGTAACCCATTTACTATTGACTCCAAAAACCCTACAAGAAATCGTTCAGAAAATTTTATCTTTACATCATGTTTTCCCATCATCCATCACGGTGAAATGAAAGTGTGACATAGCTATTTAATTAATAACAAGTGTCTTCTTGTAGCGGGGGAGTGGAACCGCGCTACACAACGTTGTACGGCGGTTTCACTGAGATAACTAATTTAGAAGTTTGTGTAACGCTCAACCGACGTAATTTTGACTTCTATAAATTATTGTGGTATTAATTTTGAAGAGACAAAGAAATTATGAGTTTCAAAACAAAGGATTCTAGTTTTTTAATTCTTTATTTTATAACAAGTTTAATGTAGATATACCATAACAAATTAAAATAAGTTTTTTAGTATCTCCTTTATCTTTCTTCTTTACATTAAAATTAATATTAAAAAAAAAAAAAAATATAAAAAATAGTTGTCCGCCGGTGTCAGAAGCAGGGTCCAAGCTACCGATGGTTAGGGCTCTACTTTTTATTATTATTCCATTTCTGCTCGCTCCGGACCATTGCCCGAACCAGGGCCCGGTGTAAAGATGGACAAGGACAAAGTTAGTGCTCCGCCCAAGCGGGGCACACCTGCACCGTGTCCTCCGGGCGGTTCGTATAATAGTGATACCCGGGCGTTTTTTCCACCTGAATCCGTTGCAGGGACCTCCCGAACTGACCATGTCCAATGCGGAATGTAAGGACGCCGTGTTGCCGTTACAGTCACTCCTCAAAGAGGGCGACTTACCGCCTTGATTATGACATGGAGCACGCCAATCAGAGAGCTAAACGTCATAAACGTGTCGATTGCATTAACGTAAAACTGTCATACAACTGACTCATCATGAAATTGACTCACCATAAAATTGACTGCCCTGTTGTCCTAGTGGTAAGTGACCTTGACTGCTATGCCGGAGGACGTGGGTTTGACTCCCACCCAGGACCAATGTTTGTGTGATGAGTATGATCATTTGTTCTGTGCCCAGACACAGAACAAATGATTGATGAATTTATCTCTAATATCTTTGTCACCACTGCTCTCAAAACGGTGAAGGAAAACATCGTGAGGAAACCGGCATGTCCTAGAACCAAATATTCGAAGACATGTGACATCCACCAACACGCATTGGGCCCGCGTGGTGGATTACGGCCCATTCCCTCCCCTACAGAGGAGGCCTGAGTCCCAGCAGTGGGAACATTAAAAAAAAAAAGGCTGATGATGATGATGATGATGATCTTTGTATTCAAAAATTTAAGTAGGTATAAATATTTCTATCAGTTGACTAGTACTCATAACACAAGCTCTGCTTACTTTCTCCACACACGGGCCTCAAAAAAACGCCAGAAGCGGTCACAAAACAAACTAGAAGCTGCCGTAATAAACAACTGACACGCGCGAGGCTGGAGAAGCTTGAAGCGGCTTCAAGCGTTTTTCGAGCCACAGAAAAGGCCGTCTCAAAATGAAGCTTGTAGTGGCGTTTTTTTGAAGCCCGTGTGAGGGGACAGTTAGTTTGGGATTAGATGACGTTGTGGAATATTATTATAAACTATTTTGTTCCGTGCAGAAATGGAACCCGCTATACGCAGCGCTGCAGCCAATTGCTCAATCACTGCACAAACCTCCCGTTTTGATTTTATGGTTGAAAGCAATTTGAAACTGCAAGACGTTGGAGCTTCTCCAAATAGCTTTTATTGTTCTGCTTGACTTAGATATCGTTGTCAGTGTTTTTCCATTATTTCTTTGGCAGAATTTAAGTCGAATATTTGACATAGTTCTGCCTAAAATATTAATAGGATAAAGGCCACAATTTGGTCTCTATGCCAAATTGAAACGCAAAGTTTTGAAGAGCTCTTATTTTTCTGAACATTATTGTCGACTGATGAAATATATCTTGGGTATTTTAAGACGGGTCAGGTATTGCAATATTATAATGTTTGATAGGCTTAGTTGGCGATACCTTTGGTCTGATTGTGGAAGTCCGATGGATGCGAGACGCACAGGGCCGGTCGTTGTGGCGACTCTTGGAGGAGGATCATGTCTAGCAGTGGATGTCTTTTGACTGAAACGATGTTAATAATATCATTTTGCCTTTTTTTTTCGGAGACTAAGTCACCGGAGACTAAATCACCGGAGACTAATCAGACAGAATGCCAACCCCTACTCTTAGGCGGAGCGGGAGATGGTGTTCTGACACCGGAAAAGTCTGCTTTTACTGACTAAAAACCCACCCCGTTCCTTCGTGCCTTCATACCGGGGCTGAGCTATCACTAACCCTGGCTCCAGTAGACTAACCCTGGCCCCAGTAGATATAATTTTGTCTGAACATAATGTGTTTTTCTTTTGCGATGGGAATTCATAAAATAACCTCTCTTGTTCTGGGTGGATCATGAGTGACTTTCAGACTTTTACTGACAAAAATCCACCCATGTTTAGTTTTAGTTGCTCTTTCCATGGCCACGAAGACTTCCGAGCAATTCTTCAGATAGCACTGAGTACACGTGTAACCCACACGCCTATCGCGCGTCGGTCTCCATACATTTTATATGGAAACTAGACTTGTAGAGCTACACTAGATCCACGCCACGCGACGTCGTTCTACGTACTAATTAGGCGTGTTACACGTGTGGGTCTGATATAGTTCTAGCTTTCGTGTATACATACAATGTCTTTAATCACTTCAAAATACATTGTATTACACTTCCCAGTTTTACGTTATAATGTTAGCATCACAACAAATATCTTCAAGGCCAAGAGATAACCCAGGAGAATCCGCCATGATGGATTGAAGCCATTTGTTTCCCAACAAACGATCCCATGTAAGAAAAATAACACCTGTATGTTGGTATCTATGTCAGTGAGATAAATAAAGTCTTTGGGATTACTGAGACAGAATACAAGGGTGAAATAATTGCTAAAGATTGCTGGTGAAGGGTGGAGAATATATGGGCAAGGAAAATGTCAAGGAATGAGGAAGGTATAAGATAGTGAGGGTGTTTTATTGTAAGTCATTACCACGGTATTGTGCTGCTAGAGTAGTGGTGGCCGAGTGGTAATGGCTCCGACTTACGAGTTGTAGGTCGCGGGCTCGAACCCAGCCAGGCGCATTACTTTGTGTAATTTATTTCATCACCACTGCTCTCAAAACGGTGAAGGAAAACATCGTGAGGAATCCGGCATGTCCTAAAACCGAAAATTTGAAGACATGTGACATCCGCCAACTCACACTGGGCCCGCGTAGTAGCGTAGTAGGATTATGGCCCATTACCTCTCCTAGAGAGGAGGCCTGAGTCCCAACAGTGGGAAAATTAAAAAGGCTGATGATGATGAACACGGTATGTGTACTCTAAGCGTGTCTAGGTGCATAATAATACTATTCCAATGCCATCACACAAAGCTATCTAGTCAAAATCTAAGCAGAGCTTGTGCTATGAGTACTGCACAACTGATAAGCAGACTTATACACCGCTAAATTTTGATCATTTTGATCCGGTACATGGAACACTATCGATTTGTATCGATAAAATTAAAAAATAAATTACCTTATAATACCGGTAATCGAACTCATGACACGCAGTGTAGCAGCCAATCACTCAATCACTGCGTCAAACGCGCAATAATTAAAAGTGGTCCTTAGTCAAAATAGTTTGGGAACCAAATCATTTACAAGTGATTTGTCCAACAAAAGATGTAATCCTTACTAATATTATAAAAGCAAAAGTGAGTTTTTTTGTTTGTTTGTTACGTCTTCACGCCTAAATGGCGAAACCGATTTTGATAAAACTTGGTACACGGATAGATCATGTCCTGGAATAGGACATAGGATACTTTTTATCTCGGAAGTATGTTCCCTTGGAGTAATTTTCTACCATCACGCGGGCGAAGCCGCTGGGAGCAGCTAGTTTAACCATCATTTTTAATTAATCTCAATTCACGTCGGCAAGAACAACATTATTGGAATGGTTAAAACAAAACAACGCAGATCAAAGCGAAACGCAACAGTTGCACGTTGTGTCAAAAATCTCTCAGATGGCGCCACAAAGAGATTCGGCGTGAGACGGACCACTTGGCTGAAGAGGCTTTTTATTCTTCTTCGAGTACGCGTCGCTTTCGTACCCGGCTTTAAATGACGCTCCGAAATTCAAGTATCAACTTTTTTTTTACTGCTTTTGATTCGGGAAAAACAAAAATGGCACGTCGTGAGAGGTTTCCGCAATCAGGCGCGACGCCACTCTGCTTTACAGAAATTGTTCTAAGGACTATGAAATTGTATGTGATTAAATTTACTCCATCATCAACCACTATAATCTCACCTGATGGTAAGCGATGATGATTGTGGTCAACGATGGAGCACGATTAATTAAAATAAAGACGCATTAATCAGATTTAAAATACATAACAAACCTTTTGGGAACTCTTTCATCTTGAGTACAACTATGGAGTAAAATTGCCTGCCAGTGTCTGTGTTTCCTGATAGCTATTACAACCTAGGGTTCTTTAAGTCAAGAGTGAATTGGCTACTTCTTGACACGTGCTTCGTTGTCGTCCACATCATCGTTTAATGTGGTGTATTGGCTGTGAGGGTAGTCTTATGTATTGTAACGTAATGTATTTCACACGAGTTAGTACCCATCTGGTTGACTGGAGCAGTTATATTGTGCGAATATACACCGCTAAATTTTGATCGTTTTAATCCCGTGTAGGTAGTATTCGGCGTTGCGTACTTACTACCTACAGGTCATTGGACTCGCTCAGCTGACGATTTCTTAGAGAAATCAATTTCGTACATGCGTAAATTAATAGGAGTTTAAAAAAGGTACTTTATTTTTTAATTTTATTGTTACAAATCGATAGCGTTTCATGTACCGGATCGATTCTCCAGGGTATTAAAATGTTCAAAATTTAGCGGTTTATGTGTTGGTAAGCTGTCAAACCTTCCTAAACGCAATACAGTACACTTACCATCAGGTGATATTTGTCAAACGCGAACCCGTCATCAATAATAATAAAAAATTGCCTATTTGCAGAAGATATAATGATACTAAATACCATGTTTTGTTAAGTCATAGTCAAAATTAAAGTATCCTCGTACAAAATTTATTCGTACTTAAACATTAAAAATATCCTTGTGCTATGAAAATTAAACAATTCAGGCAAGGAATACCCGAGACCCAGAGAGCAAATGGTGCATATCGCTACGCCGAAATGGATCGTTAAATCCCGGCCTAGAAATGACAGGCGGAATGGCTCATAAGCTTTTAGGATATGAGTCTAGCCTTGCTTTTGTATTAAGGTAGGCTAAAATTAATCTACCTAATATACAGAACTGATTTAGAACCATTTACAGACTTAAATAATAATATGTACAAACAGGTAAAAAAGGGGAACTCAAAAAGCATAAAAAAATTCGTCCACATCGATGTCAATGGGAAAAGTGCCCAGGATGCTGGCAGCATTGCCACGCTGGATGGCAATGCTGACTCGTTGACCGAAGAAAAGCCTAGCCCTCTGGTTACGTGAAGAGTCTTAGTTAGATATAGTTTGATTTTAATACAAATCATCATCGCAGTGTTCTCAAGGCACAAAAAGTTTTTTTTTTTCGGTGGGCAAGAGGCACAAAAAGTTGACTTTATTCAAATACTGGCTGAAAAATATGTGTCAAAAAGCCTCAAAATGATTTTTAATCAAGGTTATTTTATTGTATACAAGATAGAACAAAATAATGCAAAGAAGGAACAGAAGTGAGTTTTAGTTAATAAAAGTCTGACACTCACTCTCGCTCCGCCCAAGGGCGGGTTGTCAGTATACAAAAATCAGAAATAATACTAATAAGATATATTAACACAAATACTTACTTATGTACAATACAATTTTTTTTTAATAAAGTTAATTTTAAATTACAAATTATTTCTATATTAGCCAAGTTAACAAAATCATCACAAGCGCTATTACTTATCTGCGACTAAGGAGTAATGAGACTTCTGAAATTTTACGTCTCGGAATGTAACCAGAAAGCATTCCGGCCTTGACCTACATCTAAAGTGACAAGAAGTGATTTATAGAGTACAATCAGGATGGAAAATGGGACGGGAAAGATGAGGCGGAAGCTCTTGATAATGTAAGGAAAGATGTACTTTACTTAGGTACTTCCTTTACCTCACTGTAGGTACATCCGCTGGAGAATCAAAGATTTCGACATCACCCGAAGAGTCTTTAAACTTAAATTGGCCGTAAGCAAGTGTTACATACGTTCGATGGAGCCGTAAGATTCTGGAGTGGCAGGAACCATCAAAAGGGGTTCTATTTCATTTTAAAAGATTTAGAAGATTAGTTTACATTATTTGACCTCTTCTCGAAAGAGAAAAAAAAAAGAAAAAAAAAGAAAAAAAAAGAAAAAAAAAATTGTGACAGTCATCAGGTAAATAAATAGTAGCAACCATTAAAAAAGCAGGCAAGTGCGAGTCGAACTCGCGCACTGTACAAGTACAAACTCACCTATGAAAACATTTAAATTCTCGAATTGAGTTACGAAGATTTCTCCGAATCGTGAGTATGGTGTTAATTTCAATTCAATACCTCCACGCGTTCCCGAAATAAAGGGTCTTGACAGACAGATAGACAGACGGACAACAAAGTGATCCTATAAAGGGAACCCTTTTTTCCTTTTGAAGTATGACCTATGAAAATTTTCAAAACCCTCTTTCGATTGCAATAAAGTATTCAGTAAATACGGAACCCAAAAAAAAAACAATTTCAAACTAAGAACTACATCTAAGTCTTCGCACCAATACTGACGTCATTCCAAGGAGATTGCACACAATTTTATGCTCGACATAAAACAAATTCGTTGCTTTGAATCGACGCGACATTTTAGTAACCCGACAGTATTTCTTTCAGCCTTTGTGAAGACAGTTCCTGAGTGAAAGATTAATGAGTAGAGTAATGGGAGATAGACAAAAGATTCATCCGAATTGTGTTGAAGCGATTTTAGACAGTCATCTGGTTTTTTTTTGCGGTTTCAAATAGCCCCTTGAGGTATGAGATTTGTTTACGAATAATTAGTAAGCGGTGGTTTTTTGATCTTTTTTAATTATTTTTTAAGTAAGATTTAAAAAATTTGAAGCAAGATTTTGCTTTAAAATTTTTTAAATCTTAATCTCTCTCTGCTTTATAATTCTAACGCTTTTTTATTTAGGCTGAGCGCTTGGTCTTTTTCCTTAGGGAATTATGATTTTGACAGGTTATGTAAGTATGTACTTCTGTGTAAATCTATATCACGGATCCTGATCTACTTCCCCCCTTCAGCCCTTTCAAATGATACCAAACACGGCGTATTAATCTCCATTTTTATTTTTCATTATTTTTGTCCGCTAGAGGGCGCCATGTTAAGTTTTGTGTCATGTCAGGTAACTTCTGTTCAGCGAACGATTAAGACGGTTCTAACGATACTTCATATGTGTATTATTATAGTAAATAAGGGTTGAACTTGTCACTTAATATACACCACTAACTTTTAATTAGTACAAATACTTAAAGGGCTTATTAGAATAGGTCTCGTTATTATTTAGGTAAAGTTTCAATGGATAATATTCATAAACATTAAACTTATTAGAGTTTGTTTATGTCCTAAAATGTCACTCAATTTATGAAAATATTGTACAGGCTATTGATTATGAATGAAAAACAATAGACAATCACTGCGCGTAGTATTTCCTAGTAGTAATTGTTATGAATAAATGATCCAATTACGAATTTACCAATTATGAAAAATTTTGTGGCCAATTTTGGAATTTCGTTTTTTTTTACTTTTGACTACACAAATATGACCAGTAACAGGTAGGGATTAAGCCTCATTTTTTTGTGTACTAATTAAAAAATAGGGGTGTATAGTTGTATGACTTTAAATAGAAATAAAGATGTTTAAATCGGCACACATAGATACATCATGGTTAAATAAATAAATAAATAAATAAATAAATAAATAAATAAATAAATAAATAAATAAATAAATAAATAAATAAATAAATAAATAAATAAATACAAAAAGTAAACTAACATTGTAAGACTACACTGCAAACACGTGTGCCACGTACGCCGATCTGGGCGCGTCGGTCTCTATACATTTCATATGGAAACTAGACTTGTAGAGCTACACTAGATCCACGCCACGTGACGCCACGCGACGTCGTTCTACGTACATATTATATCAGGCGTGACCCACGTGTGCGTCGGATTAATGTAGTTCTATCTTTAGTGTTGCGCCAAATAATAGGTTCAGTTCAGCTAGAATGCTAAAGAACAACGAGCTATTTACCTAACGCTGGTTTTCAACAGAACCTTATTGAGAGTGTACGTATAAAACCTATTTTATTCATCTAGTTATTAGTATGAAAACGATGGATCTCTTAAACGAAATTACAATATCTTATTGTTCTTCAATAGTAAACAATAGAAGCTAAAACATTAATCAAGAATCGCGTTAAATGTAATTTAAACTTTATTTCAAGTCACAAAACTAATTTAAATGGTAGTAACAGCTTTTCCTCAAAACAGAACAAAAATTCGGCCGAGCTCGAAATACAGGGTAAAAACAAATCGCGGCCGGAAGCGCACCGGCTGCAACAAAATTACTTTCCCCGACTCACAATTTACCGTGGGCATCTCTTGCAGTCTATTGAGAAAGGAAACCTATTTCTGATCTACTGATATTGATATTCACTCAGAAAAACGAACCTAAATAATATTTAAGAACTTGCACTACTCGTAAAATATCGTAGGCTTTAGTTGTCTTTTTTTGTTGGAGATCAAACAGAACAGTTTATTTTGATATAGCGGTGGATAATTTGGATAACTGTACCCATTTAAGCAATACGCACAGGATCGTTCATTGTGGCAACACTTGGGGGAGGCCTATGTCCAACAGGGGACGACTGCCGGCTAAAATGATGATGATGATACTATTAAAATAAATATAATATAGAACATGTAAATGGAAGCTCCCTAATTAGTAAATTAAATGCAATCATGATATGCACTGGTAAAAATTAACATATGCAGATGCAATTGGTAATATTTTTAAACAAATTATTTATCCTAATTTTAGGACATAGGCACACTACATTGGTAGCGCATCGGTATTGGTATCCACACACGCACACAAAAAATGCAATAAAGATTTAACAAGAATTTATCAAAAAAAATTTTTTTTTGTTCTGAAATTATTAGTAATTAGAATTATTTTAGATTAAAAAACACATATTTTAAAAATAACTATAAAGTAAGTAAGTATATGCGTTTATTGTTACATGTTATATACATGGAAGAATAGTAGAAAATATTTAAAACTAGCTTTTGCCCGCGCGGCTTCGCTCCCGCTCTTCCCTACTCCACCCTATTATACCCAACTCTACCCTACCCTACTCTACACTACTCTACCCTACTCTACACTACTCTACCCTACTCTACCCTACTCTACCCTACTCTACCCTACTCTACCTTATTCTACCCTACTCTACCCTACACTACCCAAATTTTATATTTTTTCCATAAGAACCTTATCCTCACAATAACAATCAGAACAAAAAAAAAAAAACAGCCAAATCGGTCAAGCCGTTTTCATGATATGTAGTGACAACGGAAAACGGGTTTCATTTTTATATACATAGAAAATGGTAAAGTTTGTGCTTGTCTTACTGACACGAGCAAATCTTTTCATAGCCACTCTCACTCTGTTTGATAGCAAGCTGAGAGGCTATGAAAAGCTTTTTAAACGACTTGTCATAGAAATTGGTGGAATAGCTTGGCATCTCTAACCTCAAGTTTTCTGATAACCTTACAAATCCAGTATGAGGGTCATGAAAGAGCTTGAAACGTTCTTCATAATAAGGTTTTAAAATTAAATAGAAAACTCGAGAGCGGAGATTAGTTGTATTGGTAAGTTCCGATGAAGATAGAGTAATAGATAAAGCGTTTTTTTGTCGCTACACAAAACATACACCAAAGCACAATTAATAATAAAAACTAAGCACTTATATATTCAAACCTAAACCACAACAAAGAAAAAACATGTTGATATAGGTTGTATACAAAAAACTTTTACAAAAAAATAACCAACTTCACTAAACAATAAAGCTCTAAAAGGATCCAAATAACTTTAATTCCTGAAGTTGGTGTTTCTCGGTATCGTTTGTTTTTTTTATTTAACACAAAAAAATACAACTGAATTGAGAACCTCCTCCTTTTTTTAAGTCGGTTAAAAATAAATTCGGCTAAAGAAATAAATACATAAGTATCAGAAGTCGTTTGAGTTTCGTACGAAATTCAGATTTCAGCAATATCATATTTAAGCACGACAAATATTTAGATGTCTCTCAAGTTTATCTACTTTTGCCGCAATGAGCAATAAACTTTCTTTGGAATATACATCGTCTTCAAACTTTGACATTTACCTGATAAACTTGCCACAGCATTTTCCAACGAAAAATGTTACGTAAAAATCTAAAGTAACCTAACATTGACCTACTTCAAGCCTCTATTCTTGAAGTCTGAGCTCCAAAATTAATATTGAGCGACGTACCATGATACAGGAGGATGGCGGCACGATCAGATTATGTCACCAAGGAGATAGTTGCAGAAGGTGAGAGTCAAAATGGCGGGTGGTACCACAGGAAATTAAATTATAGTAATTATCGAAAAAAATATCTAAAATGTACTATTCACCTAGCTCTAAATTATCTGTACCTCTTTCGGAAATAAATTATTTCAAAATTAAAATACTCCCGCCATATTGACGTCAATAGTTTTAATTCGTTGTTGTATACCCGCTATTTTGACTATCACTACAGAAGGACTGCTCCTCAAAATATTTTGTATTTTTTGATAAAAAGGTATTTAATTATGTATGTATATGCAGGGAAACACTAGTCAATAGATAATTTGGATATTATAAAAAAACACATACAAAGGTACTGTTTATTTCTATACATAGATGTTTCTTCCTGACGTGCATGGGAGAGAAATTAAGGCGGTGGTATGTAAAAACAAAAGAAGAGTATGTGTTTGTGAAATCGTAAATGTCAGATGATCATGATCTCCCTAGACTTAGGGTCGGTTAAGCCAACCCCAAGGTTACCTTTTTTCCAACTAGCTTGCCTAACCGAATACGGCCGAATACCTGTTTTATAATTATAAAACGAGTACCTAGCATCCCTCCACAACCCAGTTACTGGCCAACACGATGCTTCTTGGATTGACTTTATGTTGTGTCGTATCATGTCATGTGGTTACGTTCTTTTTTTATCGTTTTGAAAATAAGCGTTTGATTTTGCATCTATATTCGGTCTCTGCATTGACTCAACCTTCTTTATCTAACCTATTCAGTGGCTCTACCGTGATACAGGAGGATCGACGGGAATATCAGATTAATAGCATCGTCTGCCGTCGACGCGAGAAGTGCTCGTAAATCACTGAATGCAAGCACTGATTAAAATACAAGGCGATGTCGGTAAAAGGGATCTAGACGACGCATGGCAGCTTTAGCTGAACGAAGACGAGTATTGAGAGTCACTTGTGTGTTTGGTGAACAGAATGAGCTGTGGAGTTCACATTGTGAAGGATTCTATAGAAGCTCTAGAATGAAAATGATAGATGAAGAAATTAGAGTTAAGCGGATTTTTTGGAATGTTAAAATATTTTCAAGTTTTACTGACTAAGATCGGTCTGCTATCTTAGTTTAACTTGGACATGAGTAGTGGTGGACGAGTGGTAACGGTCCCGACTTACGAGTTGTAGGTCACGCGTTCAAACTCAGCCAGGCACATTACTTTGTGTAATTGATTTCATCACCACTGCTCTCAAAACGGTGAAGTAAAACATCGTGAGAAAATCGGCAAAAATTTAAAGACCCCTGCGGGTCCCACGTGGCGGATTACGTCCCATTTTCTCTCCTAGAGAGGAGGCCTGAGTCCAAACAGTGGAATCATTATAAGGCCGTCTATGCTAACTAGGACATTACTGCAGCTCATGCCTCGGAAAACACGTAAAGACGACGGTCAAACACCAACTCCTTTGACCGTTAAAAGTGTAACGATTAGTCTATCTAAGGAGTGTCGTGATGCCCAGTAACTAGGTTTGGAGTTCTGATAGGCAGACGCTTCTTGTAAAACATGGGGGTACCACCGTGACCTCGTGAGAGCGCTCGGCGGCAGCGATCTCTGGTACTGGGCCTTGGTACAGGCCATGGTCCAGAGCAAGGAGGAGTAAAGAGGATAAGCGATTTAAGTATTTATACTAATTAAAAATTTGTGGTGTATAAAGTTCAACCATTGAAGAGTATCGTTGCGTATCTTATGTTATAATATTTTGAATTTCGTAGCAAGCCACGCTCAGGCCTAAAACTCGTTAAACCTGGCTAGATATATCACGTAAAGGGGTCAACCCTAACTAATAGAGGTACTAGACAATGAAAACTTAAGCAGCCTTATCTGGTTTGTTACCAACGAAAATCATCTCTGCAGAGATTTTAGTATGTTAGGCATTATTTACCTACTACAAATCATTTTTATTATTAACTACCTTCACTCACACCACATTATTAGCTTTACCCAGGTAAAAGAATAAAAAAAGTTTTTTAAGTATGTAATCTTTTGATTGTTTCCCTATTTTTCTGCAATGTATTACTAATTCTACTGTTACTCATTTTCTGAAAGGTTTGTAGTTACTACTTGTTTTACACTTGCAATTGACTTTGTTTATGTAACTGTTAAATTTTAATAAGGTTCACCAATCATTGTGCAAAGGGTGCTATGGTCACATCTCAATTGTAATTCTGATACTATACGTGAGGACTTGTAATTGGCTTGCTATCGTCTATGTTAGTTTTTATTTTTTGCTTGTTTAAGCTGTAAGTTCTCCAAGATGCAATAAATAAATAAATAAAAAAAAACTATTCTTAGCGTGTATTATATGTATTTACTTCTTCAAGCATCGCCACAACGACCTGTCCTCGACATATGGCATTCAACGTATTCCTGTGGCCATCACCAGTATACTACTCCATCATGTAAAAGACTCCAGCGTATTCCCGTAGTCCTCACCAGTTTATTGGTCTGTCATGTGAAAAGTCTTCCAGCCAGAACTTCCTGAACTCTTCATTTCAGTGACCCTCACCAGGCCGACCTTGTAAGAAGAAGAGCGGATATAATCGTCATCATCATCCTTTCAGCCGATATAAGTCCACTGATGGACATAGGTCTTCCGCAAGTATCGTCACGTATTCATTGGATTCCCGCAACCTTCACCGGATCATCGGTCTACCTTGTAGGAGGCCTTCCAACGCTGCGTTTTCCGGTACGCGGCCATCTGTTCTGCGAGCAATGTGCCCTGCCCATTGCCACTTATAATAGACTTACATTTCATTGACCCTCCTGAACATTTCAGTGACCCTCATCAAGACGATCTTATTCAATAGATCGAATTGTAGCAACGAAATGGATTATCAGCAAATAAAGCCAAGCACCATTAGGACATCGGATCTTCGTGTGTCGGAATTGCATAAGTGAATTCCTCTAAGCTCGATGGAACGGGCTTTGCTTATTGGATCACCTCAGACATACGGCGATGCGACACCGGTACATGGTTGATATTACTGGAAATCTCACCCATACCAACAAAATGTTTTGGAAACACATTCACAGTGCGTACAGCTAAGAACTGGAATTAAAAATAATAATATTCCACAACTATCACACAACGCCGTCTAGTCCCAAGCTAAGCAAAGCTTGTGTTATGGGTACTAGACAACTGATAAACATACGTCTTACATATTTCTAAATACATACATTATTAAAGATAAATTACATCCGGAACAAATGATCATGCTCATCACATAAACATTTCTCCTGGGTGGAAATCGAACCCACGACCTCCGGCATAGCGGTTAGGTCCACTAACCACTAGACCATCAGGCCAGACAAAATCCCCTGCCGAAGTCTGTGTTGTAATAGTTACAACCTAAGGTTATTTAAGTCAAGAGTGTGTAGGTTACTTCTAGGTAAGCTGATCTCATCGGATTGAGACAACTCAATCCATTATGTATGAGGTTGTGGTCAAGTGAGAGCCTATCAATAAAAAAAAACATATTGAAATTACCAATTTTATCCTTAACCAAGAATCACAAAGTATCAAAGATTAATTTATTAATATAGTCTGATTTGTAACTTGAAAAATATAAAAAAAAAAAACGCCTTGAACCTTTAAACAGCCAGCCAGCAAATTCGTAGGTGCCCAGCATGGCTGCGAGGAATTTATGAAAAAGAAACCAGTGAGCATATGTTGCAAAGGGCAATTAAAGGACAAGGGTGAGGTTTTAGTCATTTAAAAGCCTAACAAACCCTCCCACCCCACCCTAGAGCGAAATAAATCATGATTTCCAACCTCAAAAAAAAAACCTAAATAAAACCAAAGAGCTACTTTATATAAAAAAAACCTTTTCATAACGTGCCGCACTTATAAGTCCTAATTTCTGCGAATATCCTTGAGCCTTAATAACGCCTTATTATATTGAAGAAAATGTTATACTCCAGAGCCGAGTACCGAGATTGCTACTTTAATAAGCTCTTGTCCCTTATCGGCCATTTATACATAGTTATTTAACCCTCGGAATATTTAATACTAGGTTTTCTTGCGACGCTTTTCTCTTGTGGCCTGTCTCGCAGAAACTGTGAATTTTCCGGATAAAAGTAGCGTATGCGAAATACTCATCGATTTTGTAGCTAACTGCCAGTAAAAGAATTTACGAAACCGCGTAAGTACTACTCGTGAATAGGGAAAATTGTTTGTATCTTTGTAACACGTAATCTCTTTGTACGTAGTTTATGTTCTTATTGTCATCCTCTGCTGTATGGTAGACTAGCTTTTACCCGCGGCTTCGCCCGCGTTTATTAATATACTTTATTCTTTCTCCTCACTTTCTCACTTAAAAATATATATTAGCCTGTGTCCGTCTCTAGGGTCCCAACTATCTCTGTACCAAAATTCATCAAAATCGGTTTTGCTATTTAGGCGTGAAGACGTAACAAACAAATATACAAACTCACTTTCGCTTTTAAAATTTTAGTAAGGATATCGCTGTCAGTTCATTAGTAGTCCGACAACAAGCACCTCAAATGAAAAAGTATCTTCTGGTTGCCGTGCGTTTGTATATCAGTAATGCGCTATACAACATCACACTATTCAACACCTAATTGAATACATGGTGCTTGTGGCGTTACCGTCCTGCTGTCGACCGTTCACCGCACGGTTGCCGTACCGCGCGCTTTACGACTAAGGCTGCGGTGTGATTAATATTGTGCGGGTTTCATCACGCATACGGAATACGGCTTCTGCTCCGCATGCAGAAAATTTCAAAAAGCAAAAATTGCGCTCCGCGAGAGTATTCCGTGCAATACAATACATACTTGTATGAAATGGACATTTGCGGAGATAACGCGTGCGGAGCATCCCGCATGCGTGATAAAAACCGCATGATAATAAAAAGGTGCATCCGAACCGCATTAGGCCGCTAAAAAACGGATAAATTGAAAGCGCCCAGTTTGATGTCATACACTTATACTGTCTGTAGACTGTCTGTCTAGGCGACAGTTGGTAACCAAATTATTCAGACAGAGAACAAGTTGCGACACAGATCTATTTATAGGTGCAGAGTTAAATGGGGCATCAATTTGTCGCTTGGTCTAAAGTTTGCCTTAGGCGCGACTGACATACATAATGGCGCCATCAGAAAGTTTAAGCGTATAATTTCTGTCCGGTTTTGAATACGTTTTACGTGAACTTGTTTTCTAAAGTACCTGCTTGTAAATAGCTTTAGTTTGACTTATAACTTTAATTTATGAACGGTGTTATTATCTTAAATGATTAGACAGTGAGACACTACTTTTTTCCTTATTTATCATATAGGTATATTAGTTTTTCGTAATGTATGTATCCCTTTCATTTGATATTTGCAACCTTTCAGTTTTCAATCCCACTTGAAACCCTCCCCATAATTTGTAAATGGCTGAACTGATTTTGATAAAATGTATCTAAAAATCAGCGATAAAAAATCTACGCCCAAATTAATTTGCAATTAGAATTCTTAGCCAAACAAAAATTATTTTGATTTGAAATGGCCAGTACTGCAGAACGGCAATTTCATAGGTAAAGACCTAATAAATCAAGACACATCCCAATTGGTCCACCCATTTCGTAGCTACGGTTCGCAGTGACAGACATAGGTACACGCATAATAGTCAAACTTAAAACTCTCCTCTTTTTGCATCGAAGGTTAAAAATATCGGTAAACAAAAATAGACCAAGTTAACAAGTAAAATATACGAGTAATGTACGAGTTTCGTTTAGCCGGTATTGGAATCGAAAACAGTTTTCAAAACCAATTCTTTTCTGCCCGTATGCTGTTACTGTTTCAGTATTTCGATATACTATTTTTCTCGTTGAAAATAATGTTTGAATTATACAAAGGCTATTGTTGTTGGTATCTATCTCTTGTATGATTTCAAGAAAGTAAAACATTATTTTCTTTGATGCTTTCTTAGTCGTAAGTTTTGAGTTCTATCTATGTATTTTATTAGTTTAATCAAACGATAGTAACATGGCAATTTCTTCTGAGTAATACGTTATATGCATAAGAAAAATATTTGTTATCTTTCAAGTGTATCAATAAATATATAATTTTAAACAAATATTATCTCTTGCCAAGATGCCGTTTTATAAGACTGGTAGTTATTACTACTCTGAAGAAAATAGCATGAACAGTCATATAATGTGCGGCAGCTGCGACCTCACGTACTCACCCCGGTTCCACGTACCCCTCAAAAAGATGTAAACAAAACCGAAGAGATAAAGGTAGAGTAAACTATTGGGTACTTAATAGTGCCGATGAATTTTTCAAAGAGATACTGCGGTCCTAGAACGCAAAGGGCATTCTCTCTCCTAGACAGGTGGCCTGAGTCCTTAGTCTCTCTTTGGTCTCTCTTTAGTCTTTCTTTGGTCTCTCTTTGGTCTCACATTAGTTTCTCTTTGGTGTCACTTTAGTCTCACTTTGACCTCTCTTAGGTCTCTCTTAGGTGTCTCTTAGGTCTCTCTTAGGTCTCTCTCAGGTCTCTCTTAGATCTCTCTTAGGTCTCTCTTAGGTCTCTCTTAGGTCTCTCTTAGGTCTCTCTTAGGTCTCTCTTAGGTCTCTCTTAGGTCTCTCTTAGGTCTCTCTTAGGCCTCTCTTAGGTGTCTCTTAGGTCTCTCTTAGGTGTCTCTTAGGTCTCTCTTAGGTGTCTCTTAGGTCTCTCTTAGGTCTCTCTTAGGTTTCTCTTAGGTCTCTCTTAGGTCTCTCTTAGGTCTCTCTTTGGTCTCTTTTAGGTCTCTCTTAGGGCTCTTTTAGGTCTTTCTTAGGTCTCTCTTAGGTCTCTCTTAGGTTTCTCTTAGGTCTCTCTTAGTTCTCTCTTAGGTCTCTCTTTGGTCTCTTTTCGGTCTCTCTTAGGGCTCTTTTAGGTCTTTCTTAGGTCTCTTTTAGGGCTCTCTTTGGTCTCTTTTATCAAAGAAGCTTTTGGTACATACACACAGGTACCCGTACTTTCGAAAAAGTTTCCCTACCTTCAAGCAATGGAAGTACTTCTGACAATTCCCATTATCAGATAACATAAATGTGCTGCGGGAAAATTGGTGAATACGAATTGGTAACATTTTAAGTTAATAATGTCTGTGTGCAAATGTAACCGAATTTCATGAAACTCCGACCTCTAGAGTGACATTATCATATAAATTTTATTACTCAGTTAATTGTGTGAGTGTCAGTCAAAATATTAAAATAAGTTTATTATTTCTTTATGCATTTACTTTGTCTAAATAATATTGGAATTACGAACGATGATGTCAATATGTCGCGCGTAAATTTAAAACATTGAATTTTTTTATAAAACAAGAAATAATATAATTAAAAATATAATAGATGTAATACACGTAAGTGCTATCTTCTATTCAAAAAAGTAAAAAAGTAAATATAGTGTTTTTTTTAAAGTTGATATATTTTTATGTTAGTTTACACAACTCAAAGAAAAGGAGAAAAAAACTACAAAAAAAAATCATCTGATATTCGAAATTAATATCATAAATACTGAGAGGAAGCCGTCTAGGGGGGAATGCCCTCGTGGAGGCGATCGGCGGCGGAGACCCCTCGCGCCGGGTCTTGGTTGGGGCCATGGTCCGGAGCGAGAAGCAGTAATGTTAGCAAAGGAGGAGGCCGAAAGCATCAGGCAACGGCGCCCTCGCCGCCGCTGCCGGGATTCCGATCCCGATTTCCGCTCGCTGTCCGACCGTCCGGTAACTGTCCGGACCAAGCCCAAGACGTCGACAGCGCGCACTGTTCCCGCGCGCCTCAAGGAGTTGTCAGCAACAGGAGGGGCCCAGCTGGGTCGAAGCCTACTGAGGCCAGGGTTATCCGAAAGGAAACTCGAGCCTCGGTATGAAGAGGCTAGAAGGAATGGGGTGGGTTTTTAGTCAGTAAGAGTCTGACACTATCTCCCGCTCCACCCAAGAGTGGGAGTTGTCATTGGATGATTTTTGCCCACCGTAAAAAAAGCCGTCTAGGGAAGATAAGCGCTATTAAGAGAACCTATTTGCGAATAACAATTTACTTATTTTTCCAAACTACTACAGTTTTTTAAATGATCTTCTATTATGAAGATTGGCGGCCCAGTGGTGATGGCTTCAACCAACGAGTTCTACGTTAGGCGTTTTATTTCATTGTGAGAAAACCAGCATCCTTACTAATATTATAAAAGCGAAAGTGAGTTTGTTTGTTACGTCTTCACGCCTAAATGGCAAAACCGATTTTTAGAAACTTGGTACACGGATAGACCATGTCCTGGAATAGGACATAGGATACTTTTTATTACGGAAGTATGTTCCCTTGGGATAATTTTCTGCCATCACGCGGGCGAAGCCGCTGGGAGCAGCTCTTATAATTAAAAATTCGAAGACGTATGACGTCCATCAAAAAGCACTGTGCCCGCGTGATAGATTACAGCCTATTCTTTCTCCTACATAGAAGTCTTGAGTTTCAGAAACATTATTAATGCTGATTAAGTACTGTGCTATAATGCTTATGCAAATTCTATGTAACAAATCTCTGTACACTTGATTATAAAATAGGGCAAGATCGCGAACATCTCAATTCAGTCTGTTCAATCAGCTCACTATTCTCATGCAAATACATTCAATTCGCGGCAAAACCCCGGTTCTGTGCAAAACTACCTTTTGTATCGTGATAAAACCCTGTTTCAGTATCGTGCCTATCCTATATCGTATTGATACAATATGTTTTCTTTTTTGGTTCAGTCTAGTCAAACCTATTTTGACTAGACTGTGTTTTTGTGGATAGGTTTTGGAATTTGTGTGTATGTTGCATAGATAGTTAATTGGTTGGTTTGGTTATGACAAGGTTTTTTTTAATGTTGGAAATCATCCAATGACTTCTTCCGCTTTAAAGTGGGGTGGGAGAACGTCTCACTGATACTGACACAAATTCATATGTGTTTTTTAGTTGCCTTTTGCATTCCAAGGACACGGTTGAACTCTTTCATATATTTCCACAGATCTATGAAAGACTCCCTATTTCTTCATTTATTTATTTACACAAATGATTTACATTTAAAAAATACCTAACTAACTATAGCTAAAGTAAAATAAAAAAATAAAAAACCTCTACGCTAATTACAACTTACTAAAACCAAACAAAAATATGGCGCCAAAAATCTCTTCCACAACTAGCAATGTGCCCAAAAGCCTGGCGGCATTGCCACGCTGTATGGCAATGCTTATCCTCAGTCCGAGGTAAAAGCCGGCCCTTGAATGACGCCAAGACACACGACTACTATCTGGGTCCAATTAAATTAAAAAATAAGTTATCAGCTCGAAAAGAAAGGGCTCGTGGAGGGCGAGCCATGGATAGCTCGCAGTCCGACCGTTCGGTAACTGTCTGGACTGAGCCCAAGACGTCAACGGCGCGCATTGTTCCTGCGCGCCTCAAGGGGTTGTCAACAACAGGAGGGGCCCAGCTGGGTCAAAGCTTACTGGGGTCAGGGTTATCCGAAAGGAACTCGAGCCCTGGTATGAAGGTTAGAAGGAACGGGGTGGGGTTTTTAGTCAGTAAGAGTCTGACACTATCTCCCGCTCCACCCAAGAGTGGGGGTTGTCATAGGATGATTTTTGTCCACCGAAAAAATAAGTTCGAAAAAAAAAAGGATTCAAAATAAAACTATTCTCAATATTAACAAAATCTCTTTAAAATACATATTTTCATCAGGCGACTTGTTGGAAGCATTCGCAGCACGTCACATGCTAATTTAATGTCAACAGTTTCCGCCGTGTCGTGAGTTGACTCTCAACAGTTCTCTCCCAAGTGTTTAATTACATCTCGTGAACTCATTAAACTTTGTTTTTGGTTCATCCTTATCATGGGAAAATAAATCTATATTATATGTATTAGGGATAGGTGGAACAGAGAGTAAAGTCCCACATACCACCGTAGAAAAGGGAGGATCCTCCGACCAGACAGGTGTTATAGTCTGGTGGGCTACTGCCCGATAGTTGATTTCGGGCTGTCGTATATATTCAAATCGCGCGGAGAACTTTGATTGCGCGATGCAGGATTTCGTATTTTTTTTTTGTAGTTCTTATGTGGCGTCATAGATGCCGCTACATGTATAAAAGGACAAACTGACTAACTAACATATCGTATCAGTAGTTCCATGTTACTATTTGATGACACGTCAATCCTCGTTTGGCCGTATCATTAATGTAGGATTTCTATGACAATAAAAAGTTTAAAGAAAGTAGGCCAAATAAGGATTGAAATTTCATCAAAATTTAACTTTTAAAACGATCTGGCCAGTTTTACTTGGCCATATCATGACGTGATCAATTTATTAGATCTGGCTAGAAAGAAAGAAGTAAGAAAGAAAATCATTTTATTTGCGCGAAAAAGACGCAATCTTATTACTAGCTAACAAACATATAACAACTTAGGTTTAGATAGGGAAGATATACGTTGCATCCGCGCAAAACGGCCGCACGCTCAGCATAAAGCGGCCTCACGCATAATGCGATGAGCCCACAGCGCTGGTTTTCAGCGTGGGCCGGTCGTTGTCTCGACATAAAGACGCCATTGACATATGTGGATCAAAAAAACAATTAAAAATACAGATTACATTATAAATAAAAAATAAAATAAATAAATAAGTTGACTAATACATTTTAATAAAGTGGCAACACCACGATGCACCCGCAGGACAATTTGGCTACGATACATACATACTGTACGAGAAAACCCGCACATTTTGTATTGTTTAGTAATAATGATGATGCTTGCACTTACGATGAGGTGCATCGCGCTCTATTTGTAACTTTAAAATTACTAGTACCAATAAATCTGTGTAACAGTAAACATCGTTTTACTTGATCAAATTCCCTAACTTGTAACTACTTCCTAAATTTTAACATTAATAAACAAGGTGTAAGGTAACCACAGTACCTATATATTTATGGTCCTTCGAGCCGGATCCCGAAACCCGTACACATACCTACTTAAGTTACAGACGCACAAAAAGATCAACGATATTAAGTCCCAAAATGGGATAATATTGGTACTTACATTCAC
Organism: Mythimna lalbum; assembly: GCA_949319445.1. Classification (NCBI taxonomy): domain Eukaryota; kingdom Metazoa; phylum Arthropoda; class Insecta; order Lepidoptera; family Noctuidae; genus Mythimna; species Mythimna lalbum. The sequence continues at coordinate 18,358,225 of OX439347.1, read as the reverse complement.
TTTGCATTATTCATAAAAAGGTCCCATTATTTCTTTCTAACCATTTCCGACCATTCTGTATACAATTGTTCTTAAAACGCGTACCGGGAATGCCCGCTTGAAATACGTAACCCTATAAAATAGCGATGTAAGGCCTCGGACAGGGTAAGAAAGTCGCGGGGCTTCTTAAACGTTCGTCTACTGTTTTACCCAGAAAAAACACGTCTATTACTCGTATTAATTGTATTATGGAACAATTACATTTATATGATCTATACTTAATGTAATAGAGCTAAAGAGTTTGTTTGATTTTACGCCCTAATCTTAGGGACTACTGGTTCGAATTATAAAATTCTTTCATTGTTTGATAGACCAATCATCGAGAAAACCTATAGGCTATATAACATGCGGATAAAACCGCGGAGAACAGCAGCTAGTACGACATAAACACATTCCATTACAGTATACGAGTATTTTTATTGCCTTTTGAATGTTTTTCTTGCTGCCTTTATCCCATATTACTTGGGGTCGGCGCAACACGTTTTTTTCTTCCATTCTGTCTTGTTTCCCGTCGAACTATCACTAACTCCCTTTTCTTTCATATCACTCCCCACACAATCAATTTATCTTTTCTTCGATCTTCTTCTCCCTTTTATAGGGACTTTTAAATACAACTGCTTATATTACAAAATATCTTTTTCGCAATATGTCTCTTTCTCATAATTTTGCTTTCGTTGAATGTCTAATTCTCAAAAGCTCACTCGTACATTGAAGGACTGGTTCAATTTAATTCCTTTGGTCTTTTCGTCCGATTATAAATTAGGTGACTTCATGGCTAGAATGAATATGCTCTTAATAAACTAGTGTGCCTCACCATCAACGATTGCATCACTGCTTACCGTCAGGTGGGATCATAAGCAAGCAATGTTTATACATTAAAAAAACAAATGCTACTTTCACAGAATGTACTCGTATCTTTCGCAATATGTCAATAGAGTCATTCTGTTAAATCGACAATTTGCGAAAGAGACGTTTTGCGACCAAGCCCCCGCTCCTACCCTAGTCATCGAGCGTTCACTCTGGACAAGACCTATAAAGTAGGATTGTAAGGCCCCTCGAGTGACATCGTCTTTGTTCCCTCTCTCTCTGTGTGTCGCAACCATTCATAACTTGATATTCGAAGTTAACTGACGTCTTTGTATTTTAATGTTGTGGGTTTTAATTTAATGTATTATCTTATTTTTGTGGTGTTTTCCTTGATAAGTAAATAAGGAAGTACAGGCTGTTTTGAATTAATGTTTATTATGGAAAAGAATGCCTGGAAGAAGTTGGGGGAGGCATTTGCCCAGCAGTGGGACAGTATAGGTTAATAAAAAAAAAGGAAATTAGGAATTAAATCAAAGATACCATCCAACAAGCTCTGCTTAGCTTGGGACTAGACGGCGTTGTGTGATAGTTGTGGAATATATATATATATATATATATATAGTCTCATATACATAAGCATCACAGAAACAACATAAGGTCGATTCTTTTTCTGTCATATCAGAAATGAAATATTATAAAAATTGTGCATAGAAACAATCAGCCTTGTTATGCTCAGAGCATTGGGAACATCTAGTGACGTAATCAAGATTTATCAAGTATTTATCCAAATTTATATATTTTTTATCCTTTTCCTCTTTTTATCAAGAATAATTTTAGGACAAAAAAATTACATGTAGTATAATAATAGCTCAAAATCGATTTAGGTGCTAATTCTGTACGTACAACTTTCAGAATGTGTTTTTATTAAGTAACATGTTGTATGTACGCACCTATACACTACTTTCGAATTATCAAAATTTCGGTCAGTTAGAAAAATGAAATTCATTCCAAAAAGGGTGAAAGGTTTCATTGTTGGACAAACGCATCCTCTTTCTCCTTCTAAGCCAGTCCAATTTAGGTCTAGGGTAATCTTTGGCCAAGTTTACGCCCTGTACCCCTAGCCAAGTAATAATCTGCAATCGTGAATGTATAAAATTGTAGGAACTTCTTGGGAATTTTGGAGAATAAAAAATCAGGATCGTAGCTTGCAGTGTATCACTTTTAATTTGCCAGTCATGACATTCAAAATTATGAAGGTCAGAGGTTTGAAAAAAAGTTAAACGCCTACTAAAATTCTAATAGTTAAAACTTATTAATTGTCTAACTATTGCTAACTTAACCCTTCAGATACCGTCAATTAGAGACACAATAGTAAGACAATAGATGCGCGGCCACCGGTGGTCGCTTGGGGATTCATGAATTAAAGTAGTGTCGTAAAATTGAAGTGACGCTTCAACATGCCGCCGGCCGTTGAAAGCTTGCCTTTCAACAGCTGTCTTCCAACAACGGACAGATCCTAGAGAACGCTCTTCTGACAGTTCCGGTTGAAGTTCTGATGTCAGCAACTCTGCTTATGCCGTCTGTGCCAGGATGAAGTGCAATAATGCGACCCAACTTCCACTTCAAGGGTGGCTGGTTATCCTCCTTGATAACAACGAGGGAATCCAGGTGCAGGTTGTCGTTGCCGGTCCGCCATTTTACACGCTGCTGAAGTTCAGAGACGTACTCCTTGCTCCATCTCGTCCAAAAATGCTGCCGCAGCTGCTCAATACGCTGATGGCGCGTCAAGTGAGGAGTGGAGTGGTCCCGGATGTCCTTTACAGGCAGAGACGTGATTGGTCGGCCGATCAAAAAATGACCAGGAGTGAGAGGCAAGAGGTCTTCTGGGTTCGACGATAGCGGTGTGAGCGGTCGAGAATTTAAAATGGCCTCAATCTGTATCAAAACGGAGTTAAGCTCCTCGTAGGTCAAATTACAATTGCCCAACACTCGCGACAAATGAAATTTGGTCGATTTGACACCCGCCTCCCAAAGACCACCAAAATGTGGAGCGTAAGCAGGTATAAAGTGGAAGTTTATACCGTCTTGAGCGGCACTATCAGTTAATGAGTCACAGTTGCGTTTCAAAAAACCAGATATTTCATTGTAGGCTCCTACAAATGAAGTTCCGTTGTCGGAGTAAATGTTGAGAGGTTTTCCTCTCCTAGACATGAACCTACGTAAAGCCTGTAAATAATTGCTGCTCGTCAAGTCACCAACCAACTCTAAATGAATGGCCTTGGTGGTGAAGCATACGAAAACAACAATGTATACCTTCACCAATCTACATCCACGACCTTGACGACTAACCGCGGTTATAGGACCTGCGTAGTCAACCCCTACGCTTTGAAAAGGGAAGTCGGCTGGCGAGAGTCTGTTCAGTGGTAGATTACCCATTTGAGGAGTAATTGTCTGTGGCTTTAGTCGCTGACACCGAACGCACTGACGATAACAGGCTCTGGCTAAGCTGCGACCACCAAGTGGCCAATAGGTCTCTCTAATCGTACTTAATAATAATTGAGGACCTGCATGCATTAACCTAATGTGCTCAGATTTAAATAAAAGTTTAACAAAATGATGAGTGGACTGTATTAATATAGGGTGTTTCTTTGTGTATGTATATTCTGAGTTGTGTAACCTACCCCCTATACGAATGATTTTATTGTTATCTAAAAACACATTTAAACTTAATAACCTATTTTTATGGGGTAGTTTTTTATTATTTATTAATAAATTGTACTCAGGTAAACACTCTTTTTGTGATTGAATAATAATAAAGTTTAGTGCATCTTGTAATTCCTGAATACTAAAAGAAGATGTTTGTTTTGTTGAACGTCCTTTGCAAGTATTAATAAAACGGAAAACATAACAAATGGAACGCTGTAATCGATTAAAATTGGAAAATCTGTTGAACTCGATTATTCCCTTAAATAAATCTTTATTAGTGTGATGATCTTGGGCTAAATTAACTAAAATATTAGGCTTAATGTCTGGTAAGATTTGTGAATTTATAGAAGTGCGTGGCCAAGTAGTACTGTCGTGTTTTAAGAAGCATGGACCGAACCACCACAAATCCAGTGATTGCATAGCGGTAGGTTCCACTCCGCGAGTTATTAAATCAGCTGGATTGTCGTGGGTCGACACATGTCTCCAGGTACATGTACCGGATGTTTCTAACACTTCGGCAACACGGTTACGAACGAAAGTGTTTAATTTTATTGGTAACATTTTCAACCAACCCAACACTATCATGGAATCGGTCCAAAAAACAATACTAGACGGTTTAATTTTAAAAGAATTAGCAACCTTTTGATATAGGCGTACTCCAAGCACAGCAGCACAGAGCTCCAGTCGCGGTATAGTTAGTGGTTTGATAGGAGCGACGCGACTTTTGGCTGTTAATAATCGCACGTCTACGTCACCCTGCTCATTTAAACTACGAACATACAAACAAGCGCCATATACTTGCTCCGACGCGTCGGTAAAAATGTGAAATTCGAAGTGTGTGTATGCGTCACAGAGCACGCGACGTGAAACCCGTAAATTGTGAATGCAAGGTAATGATTTAATTATGTTCGCCCATATTTTTGCAATGTCAGGTGATAACTGATCATCCCATTTTAATTTGTCTAGCCAAAGTTTTTGGAGCAACATCTTCATGCTCACGACACACGGTGCTAACAGTCCTAAAGGATCGTATATTCGTGCAATTACAGCTAACATGCCACGCTTAGTGTTTACTATGCAGTCAGGAACTTGTATAGGGAAAATGAGATCATCTGTATCTGTTCGCCAACTAAGACCCAGGGTCATGGCAATACGGATGGTGCGGGGTTACCGCACGATCTCCCGCGAAGCGGCGAGCCTTCTGGCTGGCCTACCACCGTGGGATCTGGAGGCAACAGTCCTTGCACACATGCACGATAAGCGCGTGGAGATGCAACGCCGGGGTGAAAGTCCACTACCGCGACAGGTCGAGGTATGGCGGACAGAGCTCCGGCGGGATCTCACGGTGAAATGGCGTCAGCGACTATCGCAACCCAGTGCTGGGCACGCCACAATTATGGCGGTAAGTCCCCTCTTTGAGGCGTGGCTGGAAAGACCTCACGGCGTCCTTACCTTTCGCATGACGCAGGTCCTCACCGGACATGGCAAGTTCGGGAGGTTCCTGCATCGGATTCGAGCGGAAGAGACGCCCGGGTGCCGCCACTGTGCGGAACGCCCGGAGGACACGGTGGAGCACACAGTTGAGGTGTGCCCTGCTTGGGCGGAGCAACGCCGTGTCCTCGTGGGGGCGATCGGCGGCGGAGACCTCTCGCGCCGGGCCTTGGTTCAGGCCATGGTCCGGAGCGAGGAGGAGTGGCAGGCGGTCGCCTCCTTCTGCGAAGCAGTAATGCTAGCAAAGGAGGAGGCAGACCGCATCAGGCAACGGCGCCCCCGCCGCCGCCGCCGGGATTCCGATCCCGATTTCCGGCCACCGTAGACGCGGGCTCGCGGACGGCGAGCCATGGGTAGCTCGCTGTCCGATCGTCCGGTAACCGTCCGGACCGAGCCAAGGCGTCGACGGCGCGCACTGTTCCCGCGCGCCTCAAGGAGTTGTCAGCAACAGGAGGGGCCCATCTGGGTCGAAGCCTACCGGGGTCGGGGTTATCCGAAAGGAAACTAGAGCCCCGGTATGAAGGCTAGAAGGAACGGCGCGGGGTTTTTAGTCAGTAAGACTCTGACACTGTCTCCCGCTCCACCCAAGAGCGGGTTTCGTCAATGATGATTTTCCCCGTCGACAAAAAAAAAAAAAAAAAAAAAAACTAAGACCCAGTGTTTTACTACAGACATCACCTTCCTTGTGGAACTCGAAGCAAGACTCGTCAGACGGATCTGAAATTAAAGTGGGCTCGTTCGATTTCCACTTCCGTAACGGCATGCAAGCAGAAGCAAGAGCATCAGTCACCTTGTGACGCAACATGAGAGCTTCCTCATACACGTCTTCGCCAGTCAGCAGGTCGTCTACATAAAAATCATGAAGAATGACTTCAGCGACCTTTTGATCCTGGCATTCCAGGCCTATTTGTTTTATGCACCTAGTCGCGAGGAAAGGTGCACTAGCCGCACCGTACGTTACGGTATTTAATTGATACGTTTTGAGAGTGCTAGTATCATCATCACGCCAAATTATTTGCTGCAGGTGCCTATCTGATGGATCTACAGACACCTGCCTGTACATTTTCTCTACGTCAGCAGAGAGGACGTACTTATGAGTTCTAAATCTAAGAAGGATTGCAGTCAAATCATCCTGAACAGTAGGCCCGACCATCTGGATTGCATTTAAAGAAAGTCCAGAGGTAGTGGGTGCACTAGCATTAAATACAACCCGTAATTTTGTTGTGCTACTACTTTCACGCAGGATTCCGTGATGAGGAATAAAATATGACTGCAGACCTTCATTGATATGACACTCCGACATATGGCCTAAAGAAATATACTCAGTCATAAAGTCTTTGTACATTTTGTCAAGTGGAGGTTGGCTGAGGTTTCTGCGCTCAATTGACAGAAAACATCGTTTTGCACGATGATATGAATCGCCTAAACTCTCCGGAGATTCCTTCAATGGAATCTTAACATTAAAACGGCCATCAGATAAACGTGTCATGTTTTTTATAAAGTGTTCTTCACACATGTTCTCCTCAGCTGAATAAGTCGATGCATCATGGCTAACTTCTTCGAGCTGCCAGAAACGCGTCAGTTGGTTTCGGATGTCATCTAACTCAGTCAACTTAGAAGAACTTTCGTAATAATCGTTCACGAAATTACATTTTATTGAAGATAGTTGAGATGAATTATTATTATAATTATAGCCGCTGTTAATCGGGCCACAAACTAGCCAACCCAATCTAGTTTGATGAAGTGTTGGTTTCCCATCACCTAATAAAATCTTATCAGATCCTAATAAAGTCCAAAATACGTCAGCCCCTATGATCATATCAATAGAAGCCGGTGTGTGGAAATATGGATCAGCTAAATGAATATTTGAGGGTATATTTACATGTACCTGTCTAGCGGGAACATTATCAGTAATTGTGGGTAAGACAAAACAAGTTAAATCATTTGAATAAGATTCGTGCAAGGATTTAATGTGCACCCGACACATTTTATTAATATGAGACAGAGAATTGTTTATACCTTGTATAGATCTTTCGGTGTTTACGTAAGGCAACTTCAACTTATTGTATAAAGTCTCCGTCATTAGACAAGCCGAACTACCTGAGTCGAGAAGCGCTCGAGCGATGTGTTCCTTATTATTTACGTCGTAGCATCTGATTAGTGCAGTCGACAATAAAATGTTTCCAGTGCTAGTCGTATGCGAATGAGCGGAGATATTGGCTGAGAGTGCAACGTGATTGTTTGTGTCGGTATTAGAGGATGTCTCACAGTTAGTCTTATCAGTCGTGACAGCTGATTTGCTTGAAACGGGTTTTTGTTTGTACTCTGCGTTATGAATAAGCGTGTGATGTTTGCGCTTACATATTTTGCACCCCGATTTCTTGCAGTTACTAGGATAGTGACCGTGACGCAAACAGTTATAGCACACCTTATAGCTAGGTAGTAAGGACATTCTCTCGTTGACATTCAGTGACAGAAACTGTGGGCATGAATTGAGGTTGTGATCGCCTTTACACTTAGGACAGTTTTGTGATGAGGAACTACTGTTGTTGTCTGTCGTTACGCAGGATTTTATTTTTGTGTTATGTTTGACGTTAGTTGTGGAATGACGAGACTTTTCCAGTGTTTCAATCAGCTCAGCGCGATTACGCATAAATTCAATGAACTGTTCAAAAGTGATTCTTTTCGATTTATCAATGCGCCCTTTGTATTCTTCCCATTCTCGAAATGTTTTTGTGTCTAATTTTTGTCGTATAATGTAAATAAGTAGTGTGTCCCAATTGTGAACAGGTTCACCTAATGTTTTTAATGCTCGGATATTTTTGTTTACATTATCTACGACGCCTTTTAACGCAGTTGAGGACTCCTTTGTGATTGACTCGATATTGAATAACGCGGTAACGTGATTTTCAATCAATATTCTTTCGTTATCGAATCGCTCACAAAGAAGTTCCCATGCCATGTTGTAGTTTCGAGCTGAAAACTCGATAGACTGAATAACAATAGCAGCAGATTCTGTTAATGAGGACCTCAAATAATGGAACTTATTCACCTCGTCTATATCATCATTGCCGTGAATGAGACTAGTGAAAGTATCTCGAAATTCGAGCCAGTTATCGTATGAGCCTGTAAATTTAGGTAACTGTATGGTGGGTAACTTGACGAACTGACGCTTACTACTAGAGGTAGACTTTACTTCCTCTTGCTCAGATTTTAAAAACTTATTTAGCAATACTTTAGCTTGAGCCATCAAATCATAATATTGCGATTCAATTGTAGCTCGTTCGAGTACCTCAGAGTCAACGTCACACATACATTCCAACTTCGATTGAACTTCGTTAAATTCATCATATAAATCATCTAATTTGTTGACTCGCAACTGCAACTCCATTACCTGAGACGGATTTACCGTAGAATCTTGAATTTTATTTAAATATGTTTCAAAGACGGTTAATCTTCCCTTATAACTGCTTCGCTTCTTTTTAAGATCTTTAATATCAGTCATTTTGACAAGAGGGTGTCGTAGACCTGAAATTATACAGTTATAACGTTAAATAACGAAACTATATTTAACAAAAATACCTAGCGTAATAAATAATGAGACAAAGCAACTATTGGTCTGAGTTATTGATTAATTTTACAATGCTGACCTTTGATCACTGCAAATTATAAAGAACTACCGTAGTTAAGTAGGTAGGTAAGGTTTTCTATTATATTAGAACAATGTAACAAACAAATTAATTTACTAATAATTCATATTTTTAAAAAGGTTTACAAAGCGACAATTAATTGTAAAGGTTAAAATTAAGAAATAATATTTGTAAATTGAAAAATAAATAGCTAACTAATGTAGGTTAACACAAACGCTACTGTACTGTATTATAAGCACTGTTAACTATATTTTACAAATATAATTTAACCTAAAACTCTGTAAATAAATCCTTGTAAATAAATTATATAAAATAAAATGTGTAAATAATTTGTAAATATGTATAAAATAATTATGTTACTAACCTTAAGTTTTTATAATCGCTACTTATTACCTAATTTTTATATTACCTGATTAAATATTAATGAGTGTTGGGTGAATTTAATTAATATTATAATGCTTTGGTTTAATCACTTATGGTTTTATTTCACTTGATCTTCACTTCACTTTCCCTCCAAAACGTGTTCGTCACCTCGTCACTCCGGTAATTTTCAATATATCTCCAAATTATTCAATATTTAGCTTTTCCTTTTTGCTAGTTGTATAATAGGTATAATATCCGGTTCGTATGGACCATGTATAAAATTGTAGGAACTTCTTGGGAATTTTGGAGAATAAAAAATCAGGATCGTAGCTTGCAGTGTATCACTTTTAATTTGCCAGTCATGACATTCAAAATTATGAAGGTCAGAGGTTTGAAAAAAAGTTAAACGCCTACTAAAATTCTAATAGTTAAAACTTATTAATTGTCTAACTATTGCTAACTTAAAGTAGTGTCGTAAAATTGAAGTGACGCTTCAACAGTGAACGTTAATAGAAAACTACAAATGTACGTCTTTCTTCTTTCTTTCTTTATCTCTACGCTCAGTCACGTCGTCAGAACACAAGAATTGGGGCGTTTGACGCAAGAGAATCGAAAAAAATGGTTGTAACTTGGCTCGGAGGGCTAGTTTAGTATCACGCTTCATTTCTTTTAGTCAAATGGAGTAGAAACTAATCTACTCCTAAATAAATGAATCGTAGTCTATTTGGACAAACCGGCGAAAAATAACTGAAAATTGAAGTATCTAGAAAAACTGGTGACGTAAGCAGCACGTATTTTCCCAAGAGTCGTCACCTTTGATGGGTGTTACGTCAGCACCACTTTATTCCACGTCAACACGGGAACATACGAGGCAAGCCTCGTTTACTTACATTAGGTCTAAGCACAGATATTGTGACGCCATCGATCACGTTTGACAAGAACTCCTGACGCTTCGCAAAATATTCGATCGTGGGTGTTCTATCTGGCGATAAATCTTTTTGATTTCGTTTTATGTTTCAGCGGTTTTCTTTTGCTGATCAAGATGTGATGTAATAGTTTTTCTCTGTTAACATTTTTTAGGTTGCCAGTGAGAAAGGATTTCGAGACTATTTTCTATCGCCGATCATTGTTACATACCTATATATGAGTAGATCGTCTGTACGTGTGATTGTCACTTAGTCGCTCCTTCTAGAACGAGAGAAGTCATTGGATGATTTCTGACCTATTATATATAATGTTATTGCGCCCTTAGCTTATGTAGCTTAGTTACAAGTGGCTTTGTATTGTACAATACAAAAAAAAAACAATGTATATATGTGCTACAAACCCGATTTCAGGATAAATTAGTTGCGCCTAGGCCAAATCCGCCATGATAGCAAGTGTCGTGAGCTCAGAATTTTAGGCCACCCTGACACGGACACGTTAGGTTAGAAGGCTAAGGTGGGAGCAGAGCTTGGCAGAGCTCCTACTTTAGCCTTCCTGTTTATTTTTATAACCGTCTAGGAATCTAGAGTCTGGACGTAAAAAGAACTAATTGATGACTGGCTGATGTATTTTTTTGTGAACATTTTTTTTCAACAAGCTTTTAAACCAGATAAATGGCGTACAGTTTTTCTTTTTATAAGAGTTTACAGCACCAGTTGTGTTCTGCACCAAGTTTGCCGAGTGCAATGCAGTACATATTATGAAATGCATCTTCATCATCCGTGCCACTCATAAATTTGCACCAAAGGCTGCAGTGGTGCTTTAAGGCGTATCTTTAAATCATCCTCGTTGCCTGAAATTACGGTCGTAAACGAAAAATACTTCACAATAAAGAGAACTTACCTTTTGCTGGATGAAATAAAAGGTTCAAATTACTTTTTCGTTATTTCTCAGTTACTTTTTAATGATGAAAGAGGCGAAAATAAATTTAGAATTACTTACATACACATTTCATCTTATGGTTGCTTAGATAAATCTACGAAACATCGTTACCTTCAACTTTTATAGAAAATGCATCTGTATTCCTTGATCAATTGTTCTTTGCGTTTCAGAGAAGGAGATGGCCACAACAATGAGAAATGGAAATCCTCACGCCCCAACCGCAGGCCGTTCTGGCCGTCGGAAATCACAGGGTGATTCCTGCTCACTGTAAGCGCGGAATTGCAGACGATGAGCAATGAGTAGCTCGCCATCCCGCCATCTATTAAGGACCGAGACCGAGTCGTTGACAGCGAGTACTGTTCCATACGGGCCTTGCAGTGCGCCACAGCAACTCTTTCCAACAATCCCTTACCCTAAGCAGGCCCGCAGTCCTAGCAGGCCTTTCCAGGTTCATACGATAGGTATAAAATTATAAATAACTGATAATATTTCTTTACATGCAGCGTAAATTAGCAGAAGCTTGGTAAAACACAAAAATTTGGTTCCTGGGTTTAAAAAAAAAAAAATAATGTAACCAATTCCTCACCTGAAAGTAACTGATAACGTAGTCCACAATGGAGTTTCTAATGCCCGCCATGACCTGCCGTGACCTGTTTTGTTCTAAGTGTAGGTGGTGTCCAACTTGTGGCCTTTTTAAATATTTTTGGAGAAAAAATATAACATGGTGTAAAAAGAAAATGATTGGAATCGATTCAGTTACTGATTCTGCACAAACTATATTCAGGTTTTGCATAATATACTAAAAATAATGTTGTATATGAAATAATATAGATAGGTATTTAAAATCATCAATAGAAAAAAAGCTTTATCCACATATTACACGAGAGTGCCAATTACCTTCCTATTAAACCAACACTGCTATTTAACGGTTAACGCTCACTTTAAAAGCCTACATGAGAGGTTTGCCTCTTAAATTGAGGGGTTTGAAACAATATTATCTGAACTCTCACCTATGCTAGATAACTTGGTAAATATTTTCTTTTGTCACACTGCGTCGCATCGATGGGAAAATATGGAAGTTTAACTTTAAAATCATTATTCTGTCGTCGCTACTGAGTTTGAGGTACAATTACCAGGTCAGATAGTGTAGGGACACGTCATTAATAATCATGGTGGCAAGTCCCCTCTTTGAGGAGTGGACTGAGGAGGGCCATTGCCTCACGCGTGCGACCGGCTCCTTTGCTAGCATTACTGCTTCGCAGAAGGTGGCGACCGCCTGCCACTCCTTCTCGCTAAGGACCATAGCCTGTACCAAGGCTCGGTGCGAGAGATTACTGCCGTCGAGCGCCCCCACGAGGACACGGTGGTGCTCTGCCCAGGCGGGGCACACCTCTACCGTATGTTCCACCGTGTCTCCCGGGCGGTCCACAAAATTGTGACAACCGGACGTTTCTTCCGCACGAATCCAGTGCAGGAATCTCCCGAACTGACCATGTCCGGTGAGGACCTGCATCATGCGGAAAGTAAGGACGCCGTGTTGTATATCCAGATATACACACCACAAAACACACCTAAAAGAGGAGTCTTACCGCTATAATTACGGCGTGCCCAACATTTATCAGTAGTACACAAATTTGTAAAACCATTGATGGCTAGAGCAATATTAACCAAAGCGTTTCAGGACCGTTCACAAGTTCTATCACGTTCCCTAGGTGTCTATTTCAATGAAATACCGTTTGAGACTACGTAATTTATAACCCCTGTATAAAGTTAGGGGCTGTAAACCTTTGGAGTATTACTGATTTAATTGAAGATTGGTGAAGCGATAAAATGGGTTTCAGGGATATTATTTATGTACTATATACGTCAGCTGATTTATGGTTTTGTTTATAGTTGGCAAACAAACTGCCTGGTGATATAAAATATTATGGTCGAAAATTCGAAACAGATTTGGGTTTTTTTTTTACGGTGGGCAAAAATCATCTTATGACAACCCCCGCCCTTGGGTGGAGCGGGAGATAGTGTCAGACTCTTACTGACTAAAAACCCACCCCGTTCCTTCTAGCCTTCAAACCAAGGCACGAGTTTCCTTTCGGATAACCCTGGGCCCGGTAGGCTTCGACCCAGTGCGCGCCGTCGACGTAACAGATTTGGGTTCAGTAATAAAACAAGCTTTTAATGAAAATCATTTTTTCATAGCATGCTTTTATAGCCCAGTATACCTATATAATTAATACTCGTCAAGACGAATCATACGAGCCTAAACTCGATGGGGTTGTGTCGTTTAACTACAAAGCTCGTACAGCCACCTTCCGGTTCCATCATCAGATCAGCTCTTTGTCATAATAATTTTGCATTGTTATCTGATTTACACATGCATGCAATATTTCAGCTTAATAAGTAACCGGGAAGTGGGTCAAATTTAATTTACAAGATTTGATTACAGACAAACATCGGGACAGGTGAAACTTCTCTCAAACTTAGTTTGGTCTTCGTTATAATTATTCTTATTTTTTTTTGTCGGTGGAAAAAATCATCTTATGACAAAACCCGCTCTTGGGTGGAGCGGGAGATAGTGTCAGACTATTACTGACTAAAAACCCCGCGCCGTTCCTTCTAGCGTTCATACCGGAGCACGAGCTCCCTTTCGGACAACCCTGTCCCCAGTAGGCTTCGACCCAGCTGGGCCCCGCCTGCTGCTGACAACTCCTTGAGGCGCACCGGAACAGTGAGCGCCGTCGACGTCTTGGACTCGGTCCATTACCGGACGATCGGAAAGCGAGCTACCCATGGCTCGCCGTCCGCGAGCCCGCTGCTAATTATATTTAAAGTTCTCTTAATTGTAATAGTTGATATTTATTTATTTAACTTTTATTTATTATAAATACGTCGTTATTTTAAATATTAAATACTAGCTGACCCGGTGAACTTGGTTGCACCTATTAGTCAATTAATGTTGGTATGTTTTAGCTAAACTATCAAAGAATAACACCTTCTACTGGCATTACCAAAACCAGCATAATTAATTTTAAAATGTCATTTTAATTAGAGACTGATGGTGCTGGATCCGGTTTTTTCCCATATTTTTCATCGTTTAAACCTTCCTTCGTTTAAAACTACTGTTACGTACACACTGAAAATTTTGCAAGTAAAATTGATAAAATTACATAATATTATGTCGATTCTAATTAATAAAGTTTATTTTATTAGTAAATAATTAATTGCAATTTATTTAAAATTAAATTATTATTATCAATAAGTATATTCATTTATGAATTACTTAGTGCCTATAAAAATAATTTACAAAAACCGCTAAATAATGTAGGTAACGATAAAGGAGCGAAGTCTGAAAATCAATTTCCCACATCACTGAAGACTCTTCTTCAACAAAAGGTATCTTATTCAAAAACATGCGACCTTGTCTGTTCACAAAAGAAAAATCCATACAACCTTTATCTTTTCGGATTGATGGCACATATCACACTGACCGAAAGATCAATGTCAGATTCTCCAAAGATTTCAACTTTGTGTATCAAAGACCAACTACCAAAATGTGTTGACCTATCTTTTATATTAAACACGACTTTAAGCCTAGCTAATTAAGGTTGAATATTTAATGTTTGAGGTTAAACGGAGGGGTCATGGTAAGATCGTTTTTGGGGTTTTCAAAGTTTCTGAGGGGATCCAAGGCCAGCTTGCCTTTATCTTCTATAAACTTCAATGGATCGAGTAATATTGTTTTAGTGTCGGTATTAGTTTTTTCGGACATGTCAACGGTACTTATATTGGGTTCTTTTGGTTATAATAAATATTTAACGGAAAAGGAGTTGTTTATTCATTTATTTTAACATTAGAATATAACTAGCTTCTGCCAGCGACTTCGTACGCGGATCCTGTTGCTTATGCCAGCGACAACGGGGTCGTCAAAATCAAAGATCTGAAACGTCTGATATCGAATTCTAAGAGCCGGGGGACTGGATTCAGTATTCACGCGCGATGGCTTATTAGCGTATTTCATGTATAACTTTGGTGTTTCTATACCGATTTCTATGATTCTTTTTTTATTGAATAGATAATAATGTTAACTTTTTTAAATTAGGGATGAGTGAGAGGGTTACAAACGTAAGAGTTGAACGTAAGAACCATTAAGGCTGCAAACGCGACGGAAGCTTAAAAAATGGAGTAATTTCTCCCGTTTCCCCAACATTTCTCTTCACTGCTCTGCTCCTATTGATCGTAGCGTGTTTTTGTTTCTATAAAGAACATACAGACAGACAGACAGACAAAAATTTTACTGTTTGCATTTTTAGCATCAGTATCGATCACTAATCACCCCCTGATAGTTATTTTGGAAATATATTTCATGTACAGAATTGACCTCTCTACAGATTTATTATAAGTATAGATAAACTTTATTGTACTGTTATATTGCCCGCGGCTTCACGCGCGTACTTAAAATATGTCACTCAGGAATAAAGCAGCTTTCTTTTGGTGAAAAAAATTTACCAATCGGATCAGTAATTTCAGAGATTACAAACCCTACAAACAAAAAAACAAACTTTATTATTTATTATTATTATATTCTTTGCTTTATCTCTTTATAATATTAGTGTAGATTTAAGTACACACATAAAAAAGAAAAAGATCATCATGAATATTACACTGATACAAAGCTGCTTTATTCCTGAGTGACGTGGGATCAGACAAAGTTTTATGTGCAGATGAAGCCACGGGCAAAAGCTAGTTTGATAAAATTAAAATTTACTAAACCGCGATTAGGTAAAAAGTAATATAATCTCTTTATCAGTTTAATAGCCTTCTATTGTTAGCGGTAAAATGAAAGCCTACTATAAAATTTATTTGACTACATCAGCCTTATCAAAGAGTTATAAATTCACTTATCTTTATTAACCAGCTACTAAAATATAGATAATAAGTTTATAAAAGCTTTAAAGTAAAACGCCGGCAGCGATTGACGGCATAGTTGGCGCAGTGGTTAAACGATTAGTTGCTATGCTGCATGTCACGGGTTCGATTTCCGCACGGAACAAAATATTTGTGTAGTCTACAGATAGGTGTTTTGGGTCTGGGTGTCTTCTACATGTGAGATTACATGCTTGTGAATGCACCCACGATAAAGGAGTAATTAAGGTAAATAGTGGAATTCCCTGCTGTGGTCTGTGTTTCCTGATAGCTACAACTTAGGAGTCTTTAAGTCAAGAGTGAATTGGTTACTTCTAGGCAAGCGTGCTTAATCGTCGACCACATCATTGCTTGCCATCAGGTGAGATGGGTTCAAACGCGAGTCTATCAATAAAAAATCCTAGTGTAGGGCAACGTAATTAAAAAAAATGATAACTTTTACAAGCTATCAAATCAATATCTTGAACCGTCGCCACATCATACTTTAAACCATATTAAAACCCGTTAAAAGTTTAATTTAACAAATACCAATTTTAATCAACACCAATTTTATTTTTAATCAAGAGTCAACCCTAACGTAATTGGATGCAGGTGCAAGTAGTGATGGGCCGAACAGTGTCGGTCCGGCTTTCGGCCTCGATTGAGGCCGAGGCCTGAGCCAATGCGTAATTGGCCTGGCATTGTCAATGAACATGCAAACTGGCCTAGTGTGGAAATTGGGAATGTTTTCCGCCTATACTTCGTTGCTTAGGGATTGTACGAGCTTTCGAATTTTATTCAGTAAGGCGGTGTAGAATGAATGAACTGTTTTATTGGTAACTAAGTTGAAGCTATAAGAAATGGACTTATATTTTTATATTGTACAAAGGCTGTACACAAAAACAAGGTATTATGAAATGGAGTTATAAGTTTGTGGACTCCTTTAATCAGGATCCCACAGTATGTTTTTAACATGCTTTTATTAGCTTCACTTGTATGTTTGCTTGTAACCACCGCCTTTAAGCTCGATTTTGCCCAACTTTGGGCGATCAGATTTTCTGCAAGCTTTGCACACTCAGCAAAGACCGATGACTATGCGATAATCCGTTTTTTTTATTTACACACATTACTTATACTATTTATCCACTTAATATTGTTATCACATTCGGTGGCCATTCAGGAAAAAGTGAAAAATAAAATAAAATATTAATATTGTTGTGAAAAGAAGGGGTGCTCGATTTATGAAAAATATGGCACAAAGCGCCCCACGCTTTTATCACAATAATATAAAAAAATAATAAAAAATAAATAATAAACAATAATATATTTAATAATAAAAACAGTAATAATATATTTAATAATATAATATATTTTATTTTTCGTTTATTATTATTTATTTTTTACTTATATTGAAATTTTTTTACACTTTTTAGTTTGATAACTTTATTTATAAATATAAAATAATTACATTTATTTATTAAAACATTTAAAAAAACGTTACTAAAAATGTTGTCTAGCTCAAAAAATGTGATGTCGCAATGTAATTTTCTGAGTGGGTTGTTAGTCTACTGGTCCCAAGCATAAGAGTTCATAAGGTTTCGATCCTCTGATCAGGTAAAGTGTTATTGGGTTTTTTCGCCAGGAATATTTTAGTATCAGCCGGTAGTCTGGTCTTGCAATCGGTTAATAGCAGGATATTGGTTGCTCTGTGTACAATATGGATGTAGATGTACGGGTGGTGTATTTACAATACACTCACATTCAACCGCTTAAAACTTTAAGAATATAGGCGAGATGTTATAGGAGCCCAGCTGGGTCGAAGCCTACTGGAGCCAGGGTTATCCGAAAGGGCGCTCGAGTCCCGGTATGAAGGCTAGAAGGAACGGAGTGAGTTTTTAGTCAGTAAGAGTCTGACACTATCTCCCACTCCACCCAAGACCGGGGGCTGTCATTCAATGATTTTTGCCCATAAAAATAAAAGGCGAGATGTAATATTCGTATTATGTTAACTGTTTTAGGTAATCTTAATTTTCAAGCGGCTTGAAACCGTCTTATGTATCTTAAAACTTAGACCTACTATGTACCAAAGAGTTTACGGTCAAACACAACTTGCCTCATCCACAACATACATGTTTACTCTAATCCCTTAATAACTACATCCCAATAGCCTAAACACTCCAATCGAAGGGACCATAGGTCAAAACCCTTCTGTTCAAACAATCAAACAAAACAAATCACAAATTATTTCCGATCCAGCACACACCATGTTTGATCACACTTTTGTTTTGAGACAGGGTGAAAAGCTTGTGCAAAAAACCTTTTTATAAAAAAAAAATAACCGACTTCAATTAAAAATTGAATTGAATTTGAGGAATTCCCTCGATTTCGCTAAAATTCCATCATCAGATCCCAACTTGGTGACTATGGGACCATTTGGGAAGTATACCATTTCCAACAAAAAAAAATATTTTTCAAATCGGTTGGCACGCGACGAAGTTATACGCGAACAAACATAAAAAAAAACATACAAACATCCGAATTGAGAACCTCCTCCTTTTTTAGAAGTCGGTTAAAAAAAAACATACAAACATCCGAATTGAGAACCTCCTCCTTTTTTAGAAGTCGGTTAAAAAGGGAATATATGAAATTCTTTGTATCAATCTTTGTATCTACACTGAAGTGAGTATGGTCGGCGACTAGCGCGACGTGACGGAGTGTGCTTGGTAGCGAGCGATCGTTTATTATTTCACCCTGAGGAAACACGTCGCGATACGGTAACTTACGATATACTAAGGACTTATTTGTGCATTGATCACACGTACCGAGTAAAAGGGCGAGACAGTAAAATGTTGCTCGGCCGAGCACTCGGCGCCTTGTTTAACGTATTGAGTATTCGGCCGAGAGTATTGTCTCGCCCGTTTTTGGCGTAAGTTTCTTGAAACTTATGCCTTGGCATAAGTCACCGTTTTTGGAGGGCCATCAATTTATTTTGAGTAATCGATAATACTTTCAGACATGCCTGGATTTTTAGGGGCCAATGTCGATACTGCCGTCTTTAGTAGAAGGCGCAGTATCATTATTTCTGCCAGAAGACATCCAAAATCGTTTATTAACTCAACTGTGGAGTCATAACCGCTCCGGGTCCGACGACCAATATCTGTCTGTGGGAGAAACTTCTTTCTCTCTATCTCTCTCTCTTATATTTTGACGTAAGACTCAGGAGACCACTGCGGTCCTCCTACAGACGGATATTTTTATAGGGAGCTGGAGAGGTTCTCGCGGAGAAGTGTAAGTTGGACTCGCGCACTGAGGGCAAACTTACCTTATAAATAGTTCAATTCCCGAAAGGAGTCTCAAAGACTATTCCGAATCGGAAAAAAAGTGACATAATAACAAATTTGCAGTGTTCAGATTTATTTCTATACCTGTGCTATAAGACTTTGCTTTATCCCAAATTTCAGGATTCTGGACCAACAAGAAGTACCTACCCTATGAATTTTGATTCTTTTGAAAGTGCCGAAATATACGTTTTTTTGCGACATGTAAGTATATCGTCCGTATCTTTTTTTAATTACCTTCGAAGTTTATTTTTTTCACAGCTTCAAAGGACTGCAGATAGGATTATATGGTTTTAAATTCATTTCGATACCTCCACGCGTTCCTATGATAAAGGGTCTTTACAGTCAGACAGACAGACGGGTACCGTTGCCGCCGGGATGTCGATCCCGATTTCCGGCCACTGTAGACGCGGGTTCGCGGACGGCGAGTCATGGGTAGCTCGTTGTCCGACCGTCCGGTAACTGTCCGGACCGAGCCCAAGACGTCGACGGCGCGCACTGTTCCCGCGCGCCTCAAGGAGTTGTCAGCAACAGGAGGGGCCTAGCTGGGTCGAAGCCTACTGGGGCCAGGGTTATCCGAAAGGAAACTCGAGTTCGATGAAGAGGCTAGAAGGAACGGGGTGGATTTTTGGTCAATAAGAGTCTGACACTATCTCCCGCTCCACCCAAGAGCGGGGGTTGTCATAAGATGTTTTTACCCACCGTAAAAAAAGACGGGTTCCATTATTTCCTTATGAGGTACGGTACCCTAAAAACAAATCTATTTCCGGGCCACGGAACATGTTTGTCCATACTTTTGTTCTCAGGCTACTGATATTGCTGTCACTAAACAAATATAAAGCACATAAATGTTGCAGGGAATCGGAGTGGAACCGTTTTGGCAGCTGTCTAAATCGCTTAAAAAAACAGCTTTCATTTAATAAATGGTTGAGTGGAAACGGATTTAGATTTGTTATTTTTACATTTGTGTTGTCTGTTTATTGTCATTTTTGTCAAGTAGCACTTATCATATCGGAATGAAAAGTATTTATGAAAGACTGTTAGTAATATTGATTTATAAAAATTTAAAAATGATGGCAGCAAAAGCAAAGGAGGCCATTAGAGCCGATATTTGCTGGGCCGATTCAAAGATACATGTGGATTTTAGTTAAAAGTAAAAGTCTGACACACCCTCTTACTCCAGCCTAGAGTGGAAGAAATAATTTGATTTCTTCCACTGGAACTTGAAAGAATTTTTAAAATAAATCTAAATGAGCTGAAACTGGATAGGTTTATTAATAGGCAACCCAAGGTTACGTCTCTTACCTTCGACCTCCATCATCACGCCGGGCTCTGGTTGAGGCCATGGTCCGGAGCGAGGAGGAATGGCAGGCGGCCGCCTCCTTCTGCGAAGCAGTAATGCCCTCCTCACCGCCGGGATTCCGATCCCGATTTCCGGCCACCGTAGACGCGGGCTCGCGGACGGCGAGCCATGGGTAGCTCGCTGTTCGATCGTCCGGTAACTGTCCGGACCGAGCCCAAGACGTCGACGGCGCGCACTGTTCCCGCGCGCCTCAAGGAGTTGTCAGCAACAGGAGGGGCCTAGCTGGGTCGAAGCCTACTGGGGCCAGGGTTATCCGAAAGGAAACTCGAGCTCGATGAAGAGGCTAGAAGGAACAGGGTGGATTTTTGGTCAATAAGAGTCTGACACTATCTCCCGCTCCACCCAAGAGCGGGGGTTGTCATAAGATGTTTTTACCCACCGTAAAAAAAGACGGGTTCCGTTATTTCCTTATGAGGTACGGTACCCTAAAAACAAATCTATTTCCGGGCCACGGAACATGTTTGTCCATACTTTTGTTCTCAGGCTACTGATATTGGACCGAGCCCAAGACGTCGACGGCGCGCACTGTTCCCGTGCGCCTCAAGGAGTTATCAGCAACAGCTGAAGCCTAGCTGGGTCGATGTCTACCGGGGTTATCCGAAAGGAAACTCGTGCCTTGGTTTGAGGGCTAGAAGGAACAGGGGTGGGTTTTTAGTCAGTAAGAGTCTGACATTATCTCCCGCTCCACCCAAGGGCGGGAGTTGTCATAAGATGATTTTTGCCCACTGTAAAAAAAAAAACCTCCATCATCAGACTAGCTTGATAGTGCATGATGTAAGTATTTTAAACATTACTACTACACATACTATTTCAAACATTTGGTCACATACATTTGTGTTTAGCACTGAAGTATATATCCAGTAAGTGTTTATGAGCTGTTGGTCATGAGCACCTGAAAAGATCTTCATAAATTGTATCTAAAAACCATCTCGATAATGTCAGCTTTCAAATAAAAAAAAGCATTTTTTTTACGGTGGGCAAAAATCTTCTTATGACAACCCCCTTGGGTGGAGAGGGAGATAGTGTAGTAATAAAAAAAAGTATAAAAATTTGGCCATTCGCTTAGGAGCTACGATGCCAAGGACGGATACACAGACACGTAAAACTTATAATTATAACACCCCTTTTTTCCGTCGGGGCTTAAAAATACAAACATGTATTTTGAATTTCTGGGCAAAGTTTCTATCCTCTTTTATCTCAGACAACTAACTAGTAGTAACCTATTGTATATGGGCTTGCCTATTCAGTAGACGTTAGTAAAGTAGTAAATAAATCCTTACTAATATTATAAAAGCGAAAGTGAGTTTGTTTGTTTATTACGTCTTCACGCCTAAATGGCAAAATCGATTTTGATGAAACTTGGTACACAGATAGACCATGTCCTGGAATAGGACATAGGGTACTTTTTTGTATCGGAAGTATGTTCTCTTGAGATAATTTTCTGCTATCACGCGGGCGAAGCCGCTGGGAGCAGCTTGTTAGAAATAATTATGCATAGAAACTCCAAGCATAGCCTTTCCATTGCCTTTTTGTGACGTAGTCTTCTTATGAGGCTTATTGCAACCACATTTCGGAGCCATATGCCATTACTGGCAACATGCACTGTTCATAGACTTTCGTGAAGAAATCCGCAGGAGGTTACACGAACGACATACATATGTACTCCACTGCGGTAGCCGATTCTGAATTAAGTGCTCCATTGGTGTAATTGCTGCAAGGCGTTCCGATGCGAGGATAAACAAATAAATAAATAAATAAATAAATAAATAAATAAATAAATAAATGTAGCTCGAAAAATAGCCATACTTAAGTGACAGGCACATTGCTCGATGGGGACGAAAGGTTCTGGAGATCCACGTACCGAAAGACGCAGCGTTGAAAGGCCTCCCACAAGGTGGACTAATGACTTGGCGTAGGTCACGGGAATCCGATGGATGCGAGACGTACAGGACGGGTCGTTATGGTGACTCTTGGGGAGAGGCCTATGTCCAACAGTGGACGTGGACGTCCACTGTTGGACATAGGCCTGGACGTGGACGTCTTTCGGCTGAAATGATGATGATGATGATGTGTTGATAAAAATAGTGAAAACATAAAATATTGTAATTATTTACAAGTAACTCCCAGTTAGACCCACAACACTGTATCAAATATAAGTTTGGTTAATAACGAAACTTTTAATGAGTAAACTACTGTAATGAAGCTTTTGAACTGATGTGTTCACGAACTAAAATTAATTAACACTTTTTATTACGTATTTATTTGTTTAACTAGTAATCTAAAGTTTCCCAAATATAACTAGCTTCTGCTGTGTGAAATTATAAAATTATCACAAGAGAATAGGATTTGCCATAAATATACATAAATAATAATACTAATGAATTATGAACCAATTACTCTTAGCCGATTGATCTGAAATTTGGTTAATATTACATTAATATGTGTAGCGAGAGGGCGTGTCAGACTCTTACTGACTAAAACCATACCTGTTTCTTCAGCTTTGCGTTTGCGTTCTAGGATCACGGGTAAAGGTTTTCAGAAGTCCCATGGTTTTATTAGGCTTTGGCCGTGCTGGGCCCCTAGGGTCCTGGGTTTTGCTGACACTCTTTGAGACGCGCGTGTAGCACCATACCTGGGTGTGACGTCTCAGGCTTGATTTGGGCGGTTATCAAACGGTGAGCTACCCATTGCTTGACGTCTGCAGGTGTGGCAGTCTCCATCGTTAACATGACTGCTTCTCAGAAGGTGGCGTCCGCAGCCCATTAGCCTGTACCAGAGTCCAACGCAAAAGGTCACCGCCTCCGATCGCCCCCAAAAGGTCACGACGGTGCTCCACCCAAGCGAGCAACACTTTCCCCGTATGTTCCACCATGACTTCTAGGTGGTCCACACAATGGTGACATCCGGGCGTTTCTTTCGCCTGTAATATTTCACCTCTAAAAACTTGTTACAAGTTAAAAGTCATTTTGTATATTAAAACCATAGTTCATTATTAGGTCTGCCCAACTTAACTCATAACAGACTTTCCGGACATAAAGCAGGTATTTCAAAATTAATAACTACCCAAAACACGTGCAAATAACTTGTACCGATTAAATAAAACTTTACAAACTTTAACCAACAATTGTTTTGAACAGAACCATCAGTATATTATTCCGAAGTTCCTACTTTGAAGTAGGGATGTGCCTTTAGAGAAGAAGAAAGAGATTATCAAAAGTGGAGGTGGAAAAATATAAAATTGATAGTAACTCAGTATCTCTGTCTGTCGGTCTTCAGAATTAAACTGCTGAACCAATTTTATAACCGACAATTACGTGAACAAAGTCGTTGTCGAAAGCTAGTAATTTATTAATGCTTTTTTGTAAAATAAGGTCTTTTCTTAATATAACTTTGAAAGAAGCAATCTCAATTTCGCGTTTTGTGGCTTTATTACCTTTTAGACAATTTTCATTAGTTCTTTTTAGAGGTTGGAAATTTTAAAATTATAATGCTCCTGTTGGAGCAAAAGAGCGTGTCAAAATTATTACTATCATAAACCCACTTATATTATCATAGGGGCCGCCCATCCCAGCAGGATCGAAGCCTACTTGAGCCATGAGCTCACTTCTGAAAGGAAAATCCCGTCCTGAAAAAGGCATTGAAGGAACTAGAAGCGGGTTTTAGTCAGTGAAAGGTTGTCACGCCCTCCCGCCTCGGGAGATGTCATTGGATGTATTCCTTCAGCGGTCTTTTGCGGTTTCAGAGCCGTGGTAACTTTTTCGAACTCTCTCGTAGCCCTAGCAGACGTCGGCTCTACTGGGCTTCTTTACGTTGTCTGACACCGCTCGTGGAACATGACACGTTGTCTCCATAGGGAGACCTTTCTACACAGCCGCATGGCGAGCTACGATGTAGCTGAGAAGTGCTGATAAATTCGTCATTTCGTCGACGCTGTTAAATGAGACTAGTCTTCTCTTGACTGCCACTAGCTTATTTTAATTTCCATGTTATTTTTTTTTTTACTTTGTTTGCATTTTTGTCACGTAGAAAAAGTTACACAAAATATGTTGCCAAAATGTTTACAATATAAAAAAGTGGCCATTTAGTTTCTTGTACATTCTTCTTGTATAATTTTTTGGTTTCGTTTACTTCTTGACAATCAAAAGTGCCTGTAAATAGTTTATTTGAAATATTTTTTTTATTAAATCCACATAATATAAGAAACGTAAATGTTACTAAATCTAACTACGTACATACTTACAATTTATAAAACACAAAATAGACTAAGTTGTCGAAGTATTCCTCCACATTGCTGTTATCCGGAAATTTACCCAGAAGACTGACAGCATTGCTACGTTGAACGGCAATTTTTTGGGTGAAAAACGAGCCAGTCCAGTCAGTCACGCAAAGTGTCGATCAGTCTGTGTGAAAATTTCCTTGAAAATGAGACGCGCACTCGAACTCCACGAAATGAATGCTCTTTATTGATAGAATGCGAGGTTCCAACCCGCACTGGGCCCGCGTGGTGGATTACGGCCCATTCCCTCTCCTAGAGAGGAGGCCTGAATCCCAGCAGTGGGAACATTAAAAAAGGCTGATGATGATGATGATGAGGGTCCGTTACGACCCTATCCTCAAGAATTTAAAGTTAGCAGCATCTATTAAGTTAAAGTAAACTTCAGTAAAAGTTTAATTATTGAGTAATCTTTGTTCGATATCTGGGAGTATTGTTTCGAGTATGAATTGTGTATTCAGATGACGTGTTTTGCTTCGTTGTTGTTACTAACAAGATAACTGGTTGAATATATTACTGTATGCTTGCTGTTTGCTATCTCATTTTGTTGTTGTGTGTTTAAAAGATTTGCTTTTAAATTTTTATGTGTATTTGCAGTTTGTACATTCTCAATATTTGTCTGCTTGGTAGTGCAATGACTTAATTGAAATCGATTTTGATGGTTCATCTTTTTTTAAGTCATGATTTTTACTGTAATTTTCTCTACAGCATCACGATTTTTTTCTGCTTGTTTATTTTCAATGTTTGTGTACTTGATAGTGCAATGTTGAGGATTAAATTTGAATTTAAGAGATCTTTTTTTAATCTTGTTTTTTATTTCTGTTTTTTTTTTAGGCTAAGTTTTTGAGCTAAAAGTAAGCCAGTGTTACTTTCAGTGAAATGTAATATTTTGTAATGGAAGAAGTGTTAATTATTCCCAAAATTACGGATTAAAAAAAATAATAAATCACTTACAATAAAATATAAAAAGAAGGGAACAGAAAAACCGGTATAAAAGTGATGCTTATTTATAAAGAAATCTTAGAAATACGCAAGATTTCTTAAGAAAGACTTCTTTGAGGTGACGTCGCATAGGAACTAAAATTACAAAATCCTGTGTCGTGGTATCAGATCTTACACGCGATTAGAAAACCAACAACAGGCCGAAATCAACCATCGAGCAGTTGCCCGGACCAGACACAACACCCGTCTGATAGTCCTCGCTTATTAATAAAGATACGTGGGATTTTACGCCCCATTCATCTTACCTGTTATATTTCTAAGCACAGAAATACACTTTTCCCCCGTTCACCCACTCTATTTTTATCCACAAAATTCCCATTACTACAGGATGTGTATTTATAAACAACGCTATATTAATTTGTTCAAACAAACAGCGCCTTCGTTAATTAACAAACACACGTTAGTAGGAAAATAGAACCTAATGCAAGTTTCCTCTGTACCGGTATTAATTTCCTGCTGTTCCTTATTGAATCAGGCACGAATTTGGAATAGGTTTTAAGGCAACGTTTACACCAAACGTATTATCCGCCGCCGACTGTGAGTATGCTCACTCTCAGCCCCAGTGTGAATGCGAACTCAGCCTGTAGCATGCGTTCTCACCAAGCCAACAGCGCGCAGGAGTGTAAACTAGACGCGGGCTTGCGGACATCGTGCAAAGGGTAGCTCGCCGGACGGCCGGGTCCGGACAGAACCCAGTAATCAACAGCGCGTAGGGATACACGCGCTTCTCAAAGAGATGGCAGCCTCCTACGTATTATAGGACCGCGGAGAATTTCTGAAAAGGAAACCCGTAGTCCTAGAAAGCAAAAAGCAACTGAAGAACACAGGTGTGGTTTTAGTCAGTAAAAGTCTGACGCGCCGAAGTTACTGGATAATTTCCACTCTTAAAAAAAACGCTATAATGTATAATGCGTTCCGTGTGAACAAAAGAGCAGGCTTGCTACGCATAGTACAATAGTCAGCGACAATGCACTACGTAATAGCGTATAGTCGGTTCACATGTTCACAGCGAACTGTGTTCTATAAACTGCGTAACACTTGCTAACAGTCAGCGGTCAAAAAAATACGTTTGGTCTGAACAATGCCTAATGGATGCTAGTGCCTAGGATCTACTTGGACCTAGGCTATTTATTTCATCATGTGGAAACTTAATTAAATAGTAAATAGGCTTTTTGGTTTCAAAAGTGATCTGTTCAAATATAAAGTAATGGAATTTCGTGATTTTAGTTTAGGCACTGAGCACATTTCCGAATGACAGCGATGTGGAGGAGTATTTCGACGACTGAGTTCATTTTGTGTTTTTGCATTATTTAGTATAGAAATACTTATTTAAGTTTTAATTTAGGCACAGAACGAGAGCTTAATTTCTATTTCCCCCATTTGCTGTTTTTTGTTGTCACAATATGTCTGAAGCTTTAAGAGTATTCTTAGCCTTATACATAAGACACTTATAAATATATTTATCGTACTAGGCTTAACCCTTCAGATACCGTCAATTAGAGACACAATAGTAAGACAATAGATGCGCGGCCACCGGTGGTCGCTTGGGGATTCATGAATTAAGTAGTGTCTCAACTCAAAAAATATATTTTGATGAAAAATTATTCTATTAATTTAAAAATTCATCATACGTAAAAGTCAGATGGTATATTATATTTTTAGTTTTTTAAATTTAGATTGTGTCACATTCGAGAATTATTAGAATTTAAAGATTTTTTTTAATAATTTTATTTTCGCACTTTTTATGTTTTTATATCCTATACTTTTTATATCCCCTCTAAGGAGGGCTTTTTAAAACTAAAACCAAACATGTGTTCTTCATTTGCCCTTTGCGTTATAGGAATGCAGGTTTCCTTTTCAGAAATAGTTCTGCTGGGGCCCCCCTACGTTTTCGTGGCACGTGTCGACCACTACGTGCCATCAACGACTTTGGCTCGATCCGGATGGTTACCTGATGGTGAGCTACACATTGCTCGTCGTTAACAAACCCGCGTCTACCTAAACAAATGCTAGTGTGAAGCAACATTTAAAAATAAAATATTCATTCCTACCAGCATTCCGATTTGGATGAGAATTTATTTACGACAAATTGTGCTGAAATACAAAAATCTATTCAAATTCCGCGCACGTGTGCTCAGGAGCGCTAAACAAGACACGCCCGACAAGGCACAAAGGCTAAGAATACTCGAGTCAATTAAAACAACAAACGTGGGAAATAGAAAACAAGTTCTTTTTAGCGTTCTGTGCCAAAATTGGTTAAAGCGTATTTTCCGGTGAAGGAAAACATCGTGAGGAAACCGGCATGCCCTATAACCCAATTCTAAGGCATGTGACATTCACCAACCCGCACTGGGCCTGTGTGGTGGATTACAGCCTATTTCCTCTCCTAGAGAGGAGGCCTGAGGACCAGCAGTGGGAAGATAAAAAAAGCTGATTATGTTATGTTATATATTTTCTTTAGAAATCAATTTCGTACATTTCGTATGCCGCCCTTCATGCCCTGTCTACCCACATCAGTTCTGCTTTTGAAGTATTGAACTGTGGAGGCCATTTTCCACCTAGCATTTTTCCAAGTTATGAAAAAGGTCGTGTTTAAGTGATATATAGCCGCTCAGGCCAACTTTATGTGACCTTATATCCCTTGATTCCTCCATCAGTTTTCTACGACTAGAAAACTCGATATACGGCGAGTATCCACCCTTACATTGTTGACACCTCTACGATGCAGACTAAGTAATTCACCTCGTTATTTATACCGCGTGCATCTAGGGACTGGAACAATTTACCTGTTGCAGTCTTCCTGTTCGATTATAATTTAGGTGTCTTCAAGGCTAAAGTGGATAGGCTCTTAATAAACTAGCTTATATCAGTAAAAAACAACACGCAATCAAACATTCGAAATCAGTTTGAGTCTCGCTTAGCCTAGCCTAGTCACCCTTTTAATGTTCCCACTGCTGGGACTCAGGCCTCCTCTCTCTAGGTGAGGGAATGCGTCATAATTCCCCACGCGAGCCCAGTGCGGGTTGGTAAATGTCACATGTCTTCGAATTTTTGGTTCTAGGACATGCCGGTTTCCTCACGATGTTTTCCTTCACCGTTTTGAGAACCGAGTCTCGCTTGCAAGTTTAAAGTTTTAATACGTCATGGCAAGGCTCCAGTACCTAATTCAACAGCGTAACAGCAACGCTGACAGCCTACAGAAATAAATTATATTAAAATATAAAGCATGCTTGTAAATGTCAAATATTTGAATAAAATTTGAAACTTATATCATTAAGCTATAAAAGCAGACCCAGAAACCTCTTGAGAAAGTGTGTCAAGTACGAGAAATTATTTTTTTCTCCTGCATAACATCATTCTGGCCACATTCCAGGAACTGTATTATGCAGACGATTTGTTAATGGGGGGAAATATGGTAAGATGGCTGCCAAAAGAGAGGAGATTCGTCCACGTTTTTAATGCGCCTTCATAGAATACAGTGGCCCTTAGTAAGGAAGGATAAGTGTTTTTTTTTTGGGTTTTATGAAATAATAATATTTTTACATAATATTGTACAAAGGCCAATACATTGAAGGTGTCCAAAACCAATACACAAGAAATTAATATGTGCAACTGCGCTTGAGCTGGGCCGTGTCTGTATTTCTGTATCTGTATTTTTTGACTGACCTGTTGGTCTAGTGGGCAGTGGCCCTAACTGCTATGCCGGAGGTCGTAGGTTCGATTCCCACCCAGGACAAATGTTTATGTGATGAACATGATCATTTGTTCTGTGTCTGGGTGTAATTTGCATCACCCAAAGGTTGACTGGTAGAAAATAACTTAAGGCATTAAGTCCGCCTCTGTACTATTGTGTGCATAAAGAATAAATAAATTAATGTATCTATAATATGTATGTAGTTAGAAATATATTACCCCTTAGTTGCCCGGATGGCCCGGTAGCCAGGTAATTGTATGGACAACCAGCTAACACAACAAGCTTATAAATGATTTTTCACGGTACGTACAGTTATGATATTTTGTAGATAGATTCTTTACTCAAAAATACTAGACACATGTTTCGGGTTTCGCATATACTAAACCTGATGCTGTATCATATGTATAAAGCAGTTCGAATAATCTTCACCATCTTACATTACAATAAGAACCTCAATGGTAACATTAGGTCGTTAGGAATGTCCATTACAACAGGGAACACAAGACTTATGATAATAAGGCCAGCAAACGGACATAGTAACAGGCTGTACAAATCATGAGCACTTAGCCCATAGCTTCAGACCATTTCCATTACAATAACGTTGCCTCGACAGTCTTGAACGTGCCTTGAATGTAAAAGCCTACTAACAATATATGAATTTCTCCGATTAACCGTTACAGTTATACCCGTTTTCAAGAACAACCAAATTAATGTCCAAATAAAAGCAAATGATTGTTTGTTGGATTTTTAACGTTTAGCTCAACGCCGAGAGTTGAAAATCCAATAGTGCTACAATATTTAGATGTCTATTTAGAATTTAGATGTTGCCGAATGATCGAGAAAACAGGCTTTATAGAAACAATATTGGAATATCTAATAGTTATTACTCTAGTTAAATAATTGTGTGGCTTTCTCTATTATAATAGTAGGGTTTATTAACAAATGATATCGGTGAATTGTAGATCCAGAAAATTTATTGCTAAGTTACGCATTGAAGGCGTGATAAATTAAAGAAGAAAAGAAAGAGAAAACTTTTATTTGCATTAAATTACGCTATCTTAGGACTAGCTTACAAATTATAAACATTCAGCTCAGCTTAATGCTCTGGTCACTCGCATGGTACGGTGAATCGATGGACGAGGATTGTCACTCACTAACGCCTGAGGAAGGCGAACGCGGTGAAAGTGGTCTGATCATCTTTGCGGGGCAATCTTGGCCTGAGACCGCCTTAAACCTCAAGACAAGTCAAGTCAAAGTCATTTAACGCAAACTAAGTGTACAATGTTGTTGTCATTTAATCAACCTCAGTTTAGGGTGATTTCTGGCTTAGGTTACCAAAGCAAATAAAAAAAAAACCAATGGCGTCCCCATGCTGGCACGGGGAGGCTTTTCTCCAGCATTGTGTACCACTTAATCCTCTTCCTTGCGTCGTATTTCTCAATGCTGATGTCGTGCTTCATCACTTTAATTTTTATGGTGTTTTTCGATTTATTCTGGTCTCTGGCGGTGTGAAGGGCCTTGTATACTGTGGAGTCAAGAGCGGTGTGGATCTGGTTGGACCAAAGTATTGGGCTGCGCCCGCGAAGCCTTTTTCGATCTACTTACCCAGTCACGATTAGCTGATATACATTCATATTTTTTACAGAAACAATATGTTGTAATAAAGTAATCCCTTTATAGCCTCGTAATCTCTTAACGTCCAAGCTTTTCCTTTTCAACCCAATTTTTGCAACTGTTGCCAGCTTTAATAAATGATTATCCCGACAGAATTTTGACATGGCAATATTTCAGTCTACGTTCAGTACAGCTATTTTTCTTTAAAGTTTCTTAAAAATAGCGCACACTGAGTCGCTGATATATGAAACGAGTTTGGGTCAGCTGCAGAAATGTATTGCGTTTAAATATTCCAACAATGTACTGGTGGTTGGAGTCGCTTGTTCATGCTGATGTATGGGTGCACTAAACTAGAACTTGCAGGACATACAATTTTAATTTTGCATATCGACTGGCCTGTTGGTCTAGTGGTTTAGGCCCTGACTGCTATGCCGGAGGTCGTGGGTTTGATTCCGACCCAGGACGAATGTTTATGTGATGAGCTTGATCATTTGTTCTGTCTGTTGTTGTCTGGGTGTTATTTATCTATAATATTTATGTATTTAGAAATATACAAGTATGTTTATCAGTTGTCTAGTACCCATAACACAAGCTCTGCTTAGCTTGGGACTAGACGGCGTTGTGTGATAGTTTTGGAATATTATTATTATTTTATATACAACCTTAGTGTTAGTTCATGTGAAAAATTTTATGTAAATAATTTATGTACAAACAAAACCGTTTTATGTAAAATCACAAAGTTATGAGCTTGTTATGTCAGCAAAGATACATAATCACCGGGCCATCCAAGCAAATGAGCGGTTGTTTTGCACTGGCACCCAGCTATTTGCTGGCACCTAATGCCTGCTATGACCTGCCATAACCTATATTGTAACTTAGTGTCGGTGGTATCAGACATGTAACATTTTTAAATATTTTTTGACAAAAATATAACATTATGTAAAAACTGTTGGAATCCATTCAGTTACTGATAAAAATAACGTAGTATACATCAGTATATTAAGCTCTTCAATCGTGATAATAAAAGATACAATTAAAAGACAATGGTACACGAACGCCGGCGTTCGCTTGGGGTTTAATGAATTAGTATAAAAGTACAACCGGTCAACCTTAATTTTTACCCACCTATGAATTAAAACTCATTACTAATAATAATCTTGTCAGCTACAAATTAAATACTGTATCAAACAAACTTGTTTTTATAAAATTTCACTGTCCCACTTTTTTTCCCCACACAAACTTCTACCAAAATAAACCAATAAAGATTTTTCACTTCCAGTTGGTTCGTCTTTTACTGTCCATTTAAAACTTCCAATGTATTTGAACCACGTAGGTTTACCTTAAAAATGTAGCATTATTGAGCAGTTTAGTTCCCGTCAGTGAAACACAGGGCGGTTGCTAGTTCGGACACTCGATGCATCAGCCTGCCGCAGCGAGGTAGACGAAAAGATAAAACTATAGATACACTAGTACCTTATGTAGGTAGTGTATTTATAGTATGTATAATTTTTTTTTAAAGAAAATTATCTAATAACCCTTCCTGCTCTGACTGAACCGAGACAGAGTTTCAAACTTTTACTGACTAACGGCAGGTTCACGTCCTGGCCGCTGTGAGCGGTAGCTAAGCGCGGGGCGGCGAGCGATAAAACAAAAGTATGAAAATAATTAAAGCGTTAAATTACGTCGTGAGAAGCCGGTGGCGACGCCACTCGCCGCTAAGAT
Organism: Mythimna lalbum; assembly: GCA_949319445.1. Taxonomy (NCBI): domain Eukaryota; kingdom Metazoa; phylum Arthropoda; class Insecta; order Lepidoptera; family Noctuidae; genus Mythimna; species Mythimna lalbum. The sequence continues at coordinate 18,325,395 of OX439347.1, read as the reverse complement.
CGAAGTCGTGAACACGCCTTAAGACCTACCTGTTTTCCTTCAGTTGCACTTTGCGTTCCAGGAGCAAGGTTACTCATACGAACAATCCCGCTGTATTAATAGTATCAATATCCATGTCATTAACAACCAAACTCAGCTATGTCTCAGTAGTTCTATAACCACAGGGTGATATAATCTTCATATTTCTATGATTTTTATCCTTCATTTAGGATCAGGATCGGCTTTTTATACCTTCTATTGTGTAACCCATCTTATAAAGAAAAACCCATTAGCACTTTGATCAACCTAGGAATAGAACAAGTAGTAGTACTTACTCTCACTAGATACAATAAATTAGTATATTCGTTAAAAATTTAACATTATTGAGCAGTTCAGTTCAATATCTGTGAAAAACATGGCGGTTGCTAGTTTGGACACTCCCGGCATCAGGCTACCACAGTGAAGCAGGGAAGCGATAAAACTTTGTACGGAGACCATTATTCTTAGATGTTGACAAAGAACTGTATTGGAAATGTTTGTTTTGAGGTTTAGTTACAAGGTAAATATTGTGCATTCCTGCAATGTCATCGCTATGACTTATGTCTTTTGGAATTTTTATTTGAATTTTCTACGCGATTCGCCTCGTCGTATATCGAAAAACTGGAACAATTGGCCTGTTGCGTCTTCCCGTCCGATTATAATTTAGCTGTCTTTAAGGCAAGAGTAAATAGGCTCTTAATAAACTAGTACGCCTCACCGATTGCATCGCTGGTTACCATCAGGTGGGATCGCAGTCAAGTACGAGTTTATATTAATTAAAAAAAAGGTATTCTACGAACACCTGTTGTGAATGTAGCAACCGATCCAAGAGCCTGATTAACCCGATTTAAAATGTTTGCAAGAGATCTGTCTTTTGGTTCGGGTAGAGCCAGCTCACAAAACTGAAGACCGGCAATGGCATTGAGTTACATCTATCAAATTGGGGCTTCTGAGAAAGATCGAGACATTCTTTGACTGGCCTGTAAACCTGACTGCTATTCTGAAGGTCATGAGTTCAATTCTCACCCAGGACAAATGTTTGTGTGATGAGCACGATCATTTGTTCAGTGTCTAGGTGTGATTTATCTATAATGTGTGCGTATTTAGAAATATATTAGGGCTTTACCTATGAAATTGCCGTTTTGTATGAAAAAATTTAAACGAATTTTTTTCATGTATTTATAATTTGTATTAATTGAAGTAATCACCCATGCAATCAATGCATCTTTGCCAACGCAGTGGCAGTTTATTGATGCCCTTCTTAAAGAAATCAGCTGGACGGGAGGTAACAAATTCTTCAAAGGCATTTTGTACTACTACCTCTCGGGTATTGAATTTTTTTCCCGCCAAGAAGTTATCCAAATTCTGGAAAAAGTAGTAGTCTGTAGGCGCAAGGTCTGGTGAGTAGGGCGGATAACGGAGGGCTTCCAACTCCAGTTCTTGCAACTTGGAGACCGTCTGCTGTGCAGTATGAGGTCGCGCGTTGTCGTGCAGGAGCAGCGGAGACGAGCGATTGACCAATGCTGGTTGGAGATGTGCCAGCTTCTCCATCATTGTGTTCAGTTCTTCACAGTACACATCTGCAGTAATGCTCACCCCGTTTGGTAAGAAGCTACGATGAATCACACGGGCGCTAGACCACCAAACAATGACCATCACTTTTCTAGGGGTAAGTTTTCGTTTAGGGCATTGTTTAGGTGCTGAACCAGGATCCAACCAACTTGCTGAGCGCTTGCGGTTATCAAACAGAATCCATTTTTCATCGCAGGTAACAATGCGGTTCAAAATTCCTTCATTTGTGTGTCTGTTGAGCAGTGCAAGGCACGTCTCGACGCGTACTTCGCGCTGGCGATCATTGAGTTCGTGGGGCACCCATTTGTCAAGCTTTTTTACCTTGCCAATTTGACGCAAATGGACCAATATTGTTTTGACGCTAACGTCGAAAGCTGCTGCTAATTCAGCCGCAGATTGCGTATCATCAGCTTCCACAATCGCCTTTGATTCGTCATTGTCGACCAAAGTCTGCGGACGACCGCGAGGTTAATTTTTCAGGTCACAATTTCCAGAACGGAAGCGAGCAAACCAATAACAGGTGGTGCGTTGGTTTGTAGTGTTAACTCCGTAAACGTCGTTGATGTTGCGTGCCGCTTGTGCCGCGTTGCTGCCACGACGGTACTCATATTCCATAATAACTCGAATTTTTAACGTATCCATGATGACGAAAAAGATTGAAATGCGATGAAAATGTAACACTAATCAATAAACAAATGACTACTTTTGGAAAAAAATCCATGTTTTAAAATAAAATTAATTTGCAATTAGAATTCTTATCCAAACAAAAATTATTTTGATTTGAAAAGGCCAATACTGCAGAACGGCAATTTCATAGGTAGAAACAAGTGTGTATTTCGGTGTATCGTTGTTGTGTGTGTTGTGTTATGTGATAGTTGTGTAGTTTTATTATTATTCTATGGACATTTGTACACGTCAATTACTTAACTCGCTGCAAATCTAGCAAACGATCCAAGAGCTAGATTGATCCAACACTATACCAAAGACACGCTGAACGTCAGCATGTACAAGATTAGGCTCTGAAGCAGCTCAAAAACCACAGGGTGACGAATGATGACAAAATTAAGGCCACATTCCTAAAGGCGCGTAAAAAACCGGTCCTTAAGTCCTTAGTGGGTCTATGTTATTAATGGGCACATAAATCTTTTTTTTTGGTGTTGCTGTTTATTATTAAGAGGCGTTACATTTAATTTTAATCGGTTTTTGCACAGAATATTTTTTTTAGACTTTTATTAATTTGTTTATGTGTTTTTGAAGTTATGGTACTCAAGAGCTGCAGTTGAAAATCAGCGTCAGATGGTGGCCTTGTGTTGCCATATGACACTAAGCTATAATCTTATTGGCATTACAAATTGTGTTTATTTAATTGGTTTAATTTGAGGTGTTTCTGTTTTTTGTAAGCCGTTAAATACTTCTTTTTTCTTTAGAGACTTGAATTCAAACACGAATGGAAATCACCACAGGTACCTATGAGTATAGAAAAAATGTGTTAGTATTTTTCTTTAAGACGGGCAACAAAGCCTTAGTCATGACAATAAGCTGTTTTTTTTAATCATAACAAATCATATTGCGCACAGGTTCGACAACTTCCAAGGTTTGTTTTATATGCAAGATTCTAAAACTGCATATAAAACAAATCTATACAAAGCCTCGAATGTAGTAAAATTACTGTAAAACAAGAATTTTATTCCTATCTACTTTAAACATTCACCTAAACTAGCTCTTCTATTAAAGATGCTAAACTTGTAGTATCTCAAGACATCAATCGTAGTCGGGCAGTGCTACGCCGTAGCACAGTCTACGTCGTAGCACCGTCTACGCCGTAGACAGGATAGACTCGCCGGCTATCATTCGTCTTTACACCAGGGATTGTCAACCTTTGCTTGTTACTGGTGCCACATTTGTACAATCATTTGTTTAAGTACAGAAGCATTTAGTTAATTTTGTGAAATTGTAATTCTAGCTCTGGGAAAAGGCATATTTATTTCATAGAAGTTTAATTTTGAAAATACTGTAATCATTTTTTTTTTTGTGTAAGCCTACTTGATCGCGTTGACTGTAAGTAGTATTATATTCATCGCGAACAGTAACCTTTTTTTTTAAGTTTTTCTTAGAATTTCAAAATCTTTGAAGGCCTCCCACAATGTATACCAATGAACTCACTAGGTCGCGACATTCTGATAGATACGAAACGCATAGAAGCGGTTGTTATGGTGACTCTTGCGGAGACCTATAACCAATAGTGGACGTCTTTCGGCTGAAATGATGATGGCGAGTTCAAACCGGACCAAGCCCAAGTCATCGACGGCGCGACTGTTCTCGTGCAGCTCAAGGAGTTGTCAGCAACAGCGGGGGCCCAGCCGGGTCGAAGCCTACTGGGGCCAGGGTTATCTGAAAGGGAGCTCGAGCCCCGGTATGAAGGCTAGAAGGAACGGGGTGGATTTTTAAGTCAGTAAGAGTCTGACACTATCTCCCGTTCCAAGCAAGAGTGAGGGTTGTTATTGGATGAATTTTCCCGCAATAAAAAAAAATGGTGAGTTTAAAGTCCATTCTAACAATAGTTTTGCCGTATTTACATTGGTGCGACCAAATGATTCGATACTCGAAGGTTGAGTACCCCTGCTCTACACCAACGTTTCACTCAGCTAGAATATTTTGTTTTCAATTCCTCCAGACGAGGATGGATCGTGTGGTTTTACTGAAATATACATTTTACGTCTTAACTTTATCTCAATAACTGGTTTGGAGATATTTACTTTAGTGGTTCAACGTCGATTCGAGACATCTTTTCACTTTGAAGTGGAATTTGGAAGTAAAATCGAAGTGTGTTAGATAAGATGTTATATTTCTTATTTGTTTTATAAGTTTTAATAGCTGAGATCAAATAAATAGTCAAGTTAAGAAAAATTAATTATTGAAAAGTATAGCAAAATCAAGGTATTGGTAAGGGGGTCGAAGCCTGCTGGGGACAGGGTTGTCCGAAAGGGAGTTCGTGCCCCGGTATGAAGGCTAAAAGGAACGGAATGGGGTTTTTAGTCAGTAAGAGTCTGACACTATCTCCCACTCCACCCAAGAGCGGGTTTTGGCATAAGATGATTTTCCCCATCGAAAAAAAAAGGTATTGATAAGGGAATTTTTGAAAGAGATACCACAATATTGGTCTCGGGGACACGGCGGTGCACCGCCCAAGCGGGGAACCCCTCCATCGCATGCTTCACCGTGTCCTTCGGCTGGTCCACACAATGATGATACGAAACAGGAATTGCCGAACTTGCCATGTCTTATGCGGAAGGTTTATTATTATTATTATCTTATGACTAAAGGTGAGGATGCCGTGGCATCTCTTCAGCAACTCCTCAAAGTGGAGCATGCCCAGCCTTGAGTTGCGACAAAAGCTGTATCTACCCCAAGTGTAGTCCTGTTAGGAGTTGTCAGCAACAGGAGGGGCCCAGCTGGGTCGAAGCCTACCGGGATCGTGGTTATCCGAAAGGAAACCAGAGCCCCGGTATGAAGGCTAGTAGGAACGGCGCGGGGTTTTTAGTCAGTAAGAGTCTGACACTCTCCCGCTCCACCCAAGAGCGGGTTCTGTCATAAGATGATTTTCCCCGTCGACAAAAAAAAAGTGTAATCCTGTATAATTAAGATCATCAATAGCTATATAATAATTAATAGTCTACTTCCTCTTTAGCGTTGACACCAAATTATTACTGAAGCCATATTGCTCAACATCGATTGATTGAACTAATGGGTCTCACTAATGAACGGACCAGATACGCTAACGAGGAAACATAAACTTTTTCGAATAATCAGAATTTTATTTATTTTTTGAGTAAATCTTGGTAATTTTATTTTTTGAGTAGCTGCTGCCAGTGATTTCACCTACGTAACAGTAGAAAATTTTCCCAAGAAAAAAAAGAAAAGAACCGTGCCTTACACAATCGTATTTAAACTAAAAATACACAATGAAAAAATAACGTTATAACCATTGGAAGGCCAAAGAGACGCCTAACTTAACATACAAGGAACCTCATTATCACAATCATCATTTCAGCCGAAAGACGGACTATTGGACTTAGATATCCCCCAAACATTGCCACAACGACCGGTCCTGTGTGTTTCGCATACATTGGATTCCCACGACCCAATACATATACAAATAACCACAGAACAGAAGAAAGAGGTTAGAATGGCCTTGTGGGCGGGGCAGCCGTGCCACAAAGTAGGGCGATTTGCTCATAGTTCAACGATCAATAGTAAACTTGCAATCTAAGTTTGCGTGGTCGGTTACTTGCGTAATGTGCGTTCGTATTGGTTTATTGCCTGTAGTAGAGTTAAAGGGTGTGAGACAAGCGGCGACACTCATTGTAGTACCAATCGGAAAGTATTTCCTTTCTAACCTTTTTTATAATTTCTGAGCAAGGAACAAACTCCATAAACAAGCAAAGAACAAGAAACAAACCAAACCCAAGAACCAAGGAAATATATTTCCGGGATAAAAAGTATCCCGTGTACCAAGTTTCATCACAATCCGTTCAGCCACACACTCGCAAACTTTCACCTTTATAATATTAGTATGATATTGAAAGTACATAACTGTGTTCTAATTTCAATATTTCTTACATTCAAGATAGCCAGAAAAACTTTCAAATCTCCGATATTATACTAAGTGTTTTTGTTCAAAACATGCTTTCAACCTTGCTCTAAGAGAAAAGTTTTCACAAATTGGCATCGCGACTCGAAGTCTGCGCTTTCACTTAAGGTATAGCTTAAAGTTAGGACGCTTTCAAGTATTTCCCTTGTGTACTAAGTTATTCAAATGTAAGTATGGAAATTAGGCTAAAGTGCGATTTTATGTAAGTTACAGAATTTTGTTTTTGATTTTGGAGTGTGATTTTGGAATTTAATCAAATATTAGCATAATCAGCATTTCAATATTCCCACAGCTGGACTCAGGCCTCCTGTATAGGAGGAAGAATGGGCCGTGATCAACCACGCGGACCAAGTGCAGGCTTCAAATGTTTTGGTTCTAGAACATGCCGTTTACCTTCACCGTTTTGAGAGCAGTGGTGATGAAATAAATTACACAAAGTAATGCGTCTGACTGGGTTTGTAGTTAACTACAATAAAAAAAAAACTTTTTTTTGTGATTCGAAAAAATCTTCGTTACTTAAATCGGGATTTGAACTGTTTTCATGGGTAAGTTTGTAGGGAACCGTCAGTGCGCCAGTCCGAATCGCACTTGCCCTGTTTTTATTTAATTCATGAATCCCCAAGCGACCACCGGTGGCCGCGCATCTACTGTCTTACTATTGTGTCTCTAATTGACGGTATCTGAAGGGTTAATTTTAATTATGTTTATTGAAAGTTTTCGATACTTGTTTGTTCATTGTGTTCCAAATAAACATGTTCTTAATTATAACAACTTTGGAATTCTCGTATGTGAAAATATGTATTGCTACACTATTATTCTATATATCGAAGCGTTGACGCATATCAGTCGGTCTGCATCAGCGCCACCTATCTTTCACTGGAGGAACTATGTAGTTAGATTGAACAGCTTACGTTTGGGAACGTCAAGTATTAACTTGGAGATGGTTAGCGTGGAGTAATAGCAACACTGAGCGAATAGTCGAGTCAAATGTCGATCCGGAGGTATAATCGATTATTCAACATTGACAGGTACTGACGTTGACCGGTAAATTGGCTAACCGGCAATGGGGGTAGGGCCACGTGTCGGGTGTTCGTTGATTGGGAGGGCACTTTGAATCGGTCCGGCGGTCAGGGTAGACATTGGTTACTCCACGCTAAACTTCCCGCGTTCCTAAATTCTTAATCAAGCCATATCTCAGGCATCCTTGATTATTTTGTACTGAGTGTTTGTTACGTGTAATTAAAAGTGTTATCAAAGGTTTTGCGAGTGTTATTTCCGATGTCGCGACCCACAGATATCGACCCTCCGTTATATACAATAAATACCGCACTGATTATTATGGATGAAGGAGCGTCGCCTCACTAACCACGAAATAATTATTTTATTACTATCTCCAATATACAATATCTTTTCTCTATTATCAGAAAGCAATTTATTTGTTATTAGAAAGCAATAAAAACTATGTAACAGACACATTTATTTCCCGATATCAAGTGGCCGAAACTCAGACGACAAGTTTTGGTACAATTAGTTTACGTACAAGAAAAACTGGGGTAGTCGAAGTTAGTGATACGTCAACAAGAAGACTTTTAGTTAACTTTAGTTTGAGAAGACTAAGATTAAGTAACATAATAATGACTAAAAAGCAATCACACTTTATATACCATTTTTTTTTATCTGATATAAACTAGTGCTTGACTGCGATTCCACCTGATGGTAAGCGGTGATGCAATCGTTGATGGTAAGGCGCACTAGTTTAGTTAGTTGGTGAGCCTATTCACTCTAGCCTTGAAGACACCCAAATTATAACTGGACGGGAAGACCGATTGTTCATTAATATTATAAAGGCGAAAATTTGTGAATGTGTGTGATAATGTGTGTGCAAGTGAACGTGTGTGTCACCTAATTATACGCTATAAACTCACCCCAGTCTTATCACAGCTGTAAATTATAAACACAAATCCCCTTGTTGATCGATCTTTATATTAGGGAAAACCCGTAAAACATCACACTCATATTTTTATATATATTTTTTTATTCGATGTAAACTAGTGCTTGACTGCGATTCCACCTGATGGTAAGCAGTGATGCAATCGTTGATGGTGAGGCGCACTAGTTTATAATTTGACGGGAAGACCGCAGCAAGCAAATTGTTCCAGTCTCTCGATGTAAGTGGTATAAGCAACAGATATAACAGCAGGAGGATGATAATGGCAACTTAATTTAGGTAACTAATAGGAAGTAAGCCACAATAATTTAGAGACGCCCCGGCAGTTGGCAGTTACAGAGCGTTCGCAGCCACTGTAGCTCGTAGCCGATGAGGAACGGATAGCTCACAAACTGCTCGTCTAGTAAGGACTAGCCCAAATGGACGGCGCGTAGTGTCGCGCGTCCTTATGAGATGTCAGCAAAACAAAAGGGGCTTAGGAGGGCCGATGCCTGCTAGGGCTGCGGGAACGTTTAAAATAATAATGACTGTGACAATTGGATGCATAAAGCAACTGAAAAACACACATAGGTTTTAGTCAGTAAAAGTCCTTTTCTCTGCATCTGGTGTCCATAGAATCTTGTATTATCCTGTACTTTATAAGTGAGGACTTGTTATTGGCTGTCAGTCAAACTTACTGTTTCTTACCTGGTTTGTTTTAGCTGTAAGTCCTCCAGATTATTTAAATAAATAAATAAAAAGTTTGACACGTCCTTTTGCTCTAACCTAAAGCGAGAGTAGTTATTTTATGATTTCTTTAAATAATTTGAGAGAATGTCGAAAAAAAAATGTCATAATCAAATGCAGCAGTAATTGATCATACATTAGCATAAAGTTGCCACAGTCGGCGGAAACATAATGGTAGCCGAACTAAATGCGTGTAAAATTATCGTATTTCGCAGTGGTGTTGCGGTGATGACCGTTCCAGTTGATGCAGTGACGTAAATCTTTATGACAAGTTTTAGTATAGTAAATAGACCATTGACAATAGATTTTTATCTTCTAATCCTAGAGTATGGAGTGATGCTTGGTGCTTTCTTTTAGGTAGAAAATCATTACTTCTGCGAAGCAGTAACGCTAGCAAAGGAAGAGGCCAACCGTATCAGGCAACGGCACTCACGCCCCAGCCGCCGTCGGGATTCCGATCCCGATTTCTAGCCATCGTAGGCGCGGGCTTGCAGACGGCGAGCAATGGATGGCAGCTGTTCAACCGTCCGGTAATTGTCCGGACCGAGCCGAGTCGTCGACAACGCGTACTGTTCTCACGCGCTTCAAGGAGTTGTAAGCAACCGTAGGCGCCCAGTAGGATGGAAGCCTACTGGGGCCAGGGTTAGTCCGAAAGGTAGCTCGAGCTCCGGTATGAAGGCACGAGGGAACGGGGTGGGTTTTTAGTCTGACACTATCTTCCGCTCCGCCTAAAACCGGGGGTTGTCATTGGATGATTTTCCCAAAAAAAAGGAGTTACATTAGTTTTTAGGAGACCATTTTATAAAAGAGCCAACTAGTGTCTGAAATGACCAAGTATATTATAAAATGACCATTACTCCAATATGGTTAAGCTAACTAGTTTAACTAATTCAGTTCACGTTCGTAACAATATTATATCTAAAATTAATAAACTATTTATACTAAAACCTAACTATGTACATAAATAAAATACAAAGTACACTCAAGCGTTGAAGTACTTTTCCACATCGCTGTCATCGCTACGTAGGTACACTGCATTTCACAGTTGACATCGTAAGAAAGTCTAAAAGTATCCAGGTATCGACAACATTTCAACACTGACATTATCGAAAAATAAAACGACAAATAAACAGCTGACTCTCCTATTAATTTCAAAACACCTACACTTAAAAATGTTAAGTCAAAAAGTTGTAGTATTCGTACATTTTCACGAATGCTACTATATATAACACGTGCACAAAGGCACCCGAATTTATCTGTCGTCGAGGCGTTGAGCAGTTGGCTGGGTGCCCAGTTACGAGCCACGGGTCGATGAACCCTGCCAATAAATATTTTTTGTTTACGTCACCCAATTACACGACCGGCCTGTTTATTGACCGCTGCTGGTTACTGGGCCATTGTTTTTGGCTTAAGTGTAATCGCCTGATTATGTGCCGTGCTGCTTTTATGTAACGCGAGTGTATGGACAATTTGATAAATTGTTTGGGATTTTATCTGGCCGAAAATGGTATGCTAGATTTTGTATACTGATTTTTTTCTTCCATGCTAATTCTTTTTGTAATTACTAATACTACTCATAATAATAATATTCTGCTATTATCACACAACGCCGTCTAGTCCCAAGCTAGGCAGAGCTTGTGTTATGAGTACTAGACAACTGATAAACATATTTCTAAATACATACATATATCGATAAATTACACTCAGAAACAGAACAAATGATCATGATCATCACACAAATATTTGTCCTGGGTGGGAATCGAACCCATGACCTCCAGCGTAGCAGTCAGGGCAACTAACCACTAGACCAACAGGCCAGTCTAAAAAAAGTACTTGCATTGCTTGTATGCTAATACTAATTGTACTTATAATTTTTGGTTGCATGCTGCGCCGCGTGTTGCGAGCTAGATTCTCGTATGCAACAAAATGTTTACATTGTATGGCCTTCAGATAGTTGTTCCAGTTCTGGGCGTCTTGTGTATGTGAGATTACGTGTTTTTCGAACCACGATACAAAAGTAATTGCAGTATGTGGCATCGTATTAAAAAGAAAGTACTGAAAAGGAACTGAATAACAGTATTGTATTTACGTCTAGAAAAAATTTGATTGGTACCACTTTCATTGGTAATAAGGAAAGATACAAAAAAAAAAATATGGTAAAAGAAAATATTCACAAATATCGTACATATCGTTGAATATCCTCTTCATAAAATACGTTCGATATTTTTCTGCCATACATCCAACTTGTTCTGCACTTGATATCGAGAGAGCTCTAAAGGCTATGAATACGAATAAATGCGGCGCGGGCCTGCATTCACTGAACTATTGAGCAGTACTATTCACTTCCGAAGTTTTCTGGTCAGACCCGACCACAAACGTGGACTGAAATAGGCTATGAGTAAATTTTCATCTATATCCGTTTAGTTGTCAAAGTTACTTTGTTAATAAAGATTGCCATATATCTAAACATTCAGACAAACTTTTATCAAAAATCTGACAATCTCTCTTGCTCTACCCAGTCATTACATGATTTCTTACCTCAAGCTTTTAATGAATATATTTTTTTTTTATAGCAAGCTTTTATAGCTCGGTATACCTATATAATTAATACTCGTCGAGACGAATCATACGAGCCCAAACTCGATGGGGTTGTTTCGTTTAACTACCAAGTTTCTAAAGCCACCTTCCAGTTCCTTCATCAGATCAGCTCCATGTCATGATAATTTTGCATTGCCATCTGATTTACACATGCATGCAAAATTTCAGCTCAATCGGTAACCGGGAAGTGGGTCAAATTTATTTTATAAGATTTGATTTCAAACAAACATCGGGACAGCTGAAATTAAATAAAAGCTTGTAAAAATATGGTGAATTTTAATAAACCCTTTCTCATTTTTTGTATAATTGTTCTAGGTCCAAGGGTTTGGTCTGTTGATAAGTCTATGAGTGGGTCAAGACTTGTTTTTTCATAAACAAAGAATCAGGAACATTTACTTGAATAGCATTATAGGACCAAAGAATTGTGACGTAACCATACTCCATTTGTTTAGGTACGTAACTAAAGGTCTTGGGGGGATCTTGATATTTTGCTCTATTATTATTAAATAAAAATCGTACAAAAGACATAAAACGAAAATTTAAATTTTGTAAATTATCTTTTGGTTTAGATGATTGATTTGGATAAATAACTAATTGTAAACAATTTTAGTTATAAATTTTAGACAACTTTAAGATAAAAGATGTATTAAGACTATCTAGTATCCTTAAAGTTAAACCTATATAAAAGGAGAAACTGACCGACAAATCAACGCACAGCCGAAACTACTTGGACTAAGAGTGTGAAATTTTGCACGACATTTTCTTTTATGACATAGGCGAGCACTAAGGGAATAAAACGTGGGTCCAAAGTTTGTATGGAGAAACATACTTTCAAGCTAGCGACGCCGCACACAGAAGCTAGTCTAACTATATGGCGTATATAATAGTGGTTACAACTACTCAGAATTAGTTCCATAGGTCACGTCCACAAAATAAAACAAAACAATAACATAACCAACCGCGGACTTATGATAAACGATTCAATTAGTGTCCAAAGATACTACTTGAATCGGCATCCATCATAAATATGTAGTGGACAAAAATGGACGAAATTTTGTTGGGTTGGCAGCCAGCCAATAATATCACTCTGCTACTGCTTGACTTTTTAATAAAATGTTGTTGAAAATCGAAGTCTTCCTCTGCAGTCAAGTATCGACTTGTAGATCGACAAAATGTCAAAGCTTATCTTTCTTCCGGAATATCTGCAGAAAGATACGCTCAGCAATAAAGTTCATCAGTTTTCTTTTTTGTTAAAAAAGTTAATAATTACTCCTCCATTGTAAGTGCATTTATAAACATACTAGTTGCTCTCAGCGGCTTCGCCCGCATGATATCAGAAAATTATCCCAAGGGAACATACTTCCGGGATAAAAAGTATCCTATGTCCTATTCCAGGACATGGTTTATCCGTGTACCAAGTTTTATCAAAATCGATTTTGCCATTGAGGCGTGAAGACGTAAAAAACAAACAAACAAATTTACTTTCGCTTTTATAATATTAGTAAGGATTTATAAACTCACATATTCACGTAACTCAGACGAGGAACATCAGTCTGTAGGTCATACTAATCTGCCACAGGCAGCGCAGCAGCCAATCGGTCAACCACTGTCCCAACTGTGTCGTCAGCTTAGGTGATAATCACACTGCCACACACCACGCAGCGCAGCACGTGAATGCTTGTTGTAACGTTGCTTGTAAGTATCTCCATTTGTATAGAAAACACGCACAGTCCAACACACCGAAAACCAAAGGTGAGACATTTGAGTGAGCATGACCAACTCTCAACTGCCATGCTGGGTGGGTTTTTAGTCAGTAAGAGTCTGACACTATCTCACGCTCCACCCAAGACCGGGGGTTGTCATTAGATGATTTTTGCCCACCGAAAAAAAAAAAACTGCCATGCTCACTTATGCTAGCCCACGAAGCCATTTATCTCAGTTCTCGGTAACTGCCATCGAGCTACTACTAAAATCATGAAGCAACACATAGTATATCGACGATGAAGAGTCAATATATAATATCTAACATTTTGGTCATTTTTGTTATATTGCATTATTTATTGTAGAATAGAGTAAATACACATGCTGACAAAGATCTTAGGTCTGTTTCTTATTAATTTTGCAAGATAAACATTTATTGCATTATATACTAAGTGGTGTTACGTCATTTACGATGGCAATATATATTATTTTTATTTATATAAAAACTAGTAATGTTTTAATAAAATCATTAATTGCATGACATTGCAGTCAGTTTACATAAAACATTTAAAAAATCAAATATACTAAAAAAATTATTAAACGGACTTGAAACGTTTTTTTCGCCTCCTTGTAAAGTGGTGTTTTTGCAGTTATTATTTATTGACTCTTCATCGGCGATATATAGTAAACCGAAGATTTCTTTCACATTTTCCAATAAGCATTGAATCGTCACGCATCTTTTTATCTTAATGGCAGCTCGACAGTGAGCGCGCTTTTGGTCACATCATAGCCTTAATAAATCCTCGTACATTAAAAAAATAACTTGAGCATTTTGATTAAACTGGTCTTTACTTTGAGTAAGACGTCGAATGGAATTGGAATATTAGCAATTGGATTCAGAATCGAATGGAATCAATGAAGACGTCTTTTCGGGCAGAAAATTTCTAATTTGTGTTCGAGATTTGAATCGGAAGGTAGAAGGCACTTCGTTTAGTATTACTTTGTGATATTTGTGCTAGAAAGTGGTAGATTTAGGTTTGACTTTGGGTGTCTAGTCGAATATAAATTATAGGATTTGCAAACAATCCTGTGAACTATTGGTGGAGAAAGGTTGCGGAGTTCAGAAGAGTGATTTGTGTTTATTTTTATAGTAGTACGAAAGTATTGTGACTTTAACGATTGTAGCATTTAATCAGGTAATATTAAAATTTCTTTTTTAAGACATATATCACTAATTGTCGGCTTCTATGCAATAATTTTGTTAAAACTAACATTGGAGCTGAAATCGGAACCAGCAAAAACAGTCGTGGAAAGTATTTTTTCTCCACTTTTTAGCCATTACGCAGGCAAAATGATCGAGTAAATAACTTGTATTCTTTCAGTATAATTATTTTAGAAGCATATAGTCTGTCTAAAAAGTCAAACGATTTGGGAATTTTGTATAATATTTAATCATTTAAAACTACTTATAATAGATAATACCTATATTTATAAAGATCTTCTATTAGTAAACTATGATCAAGATCTCTTAATCAACCTTGATTATTGAACCAGTGTTGACTACATCAGATTTCATTTTGCCCTAATAATTACGCAAGTTGTTTGACTTTTTAGACAGACTCTAGTTGTGTCAACACCCATCGCTCCTAACGGTAGGATCCTTGCAGAGGCCCAGCTGGGTCGAAGCCTACCGGGGCAAGGTTATCGTGTATGAAACTCGTGCCTTGGTTTGAAAGCTAGAAGGAATGGGGTGGGTTTTTAGTCAGTAAGAGTCACACTATCTCTTGCTCCATCCAAGGGCGGGGGTTGTCATAAGATGATTTTTGCCCAGCGTAAAAAAAAAAACGGTGGGATCCTTTACCTAAAAATGTGACAAAGACCTCAATTATTTCTAGTTGTTGTTTGGTTGTTGTTTTTGTTGTTGTGTGTTTGAAGGTATATGGAACAGAGAGTAAAATCCCGCAAACCTCCATTGAAAAGGGAGGATCCTCCGACCAGACGCGTGTTATAGTCTGGTGGGCGACTGCCCGATAGTTGATGTCGGGCTGTCGTATATTTCAAATCGCGCGGAGAACTTTGATTGCGCGATGCAGGATTTCGTATTTTCTTCGTAGTTCTTATGTGGCGTCATAGATGTCGCTATATGTGTTTGATTCTAATTCATTTCAGCCGACAGACGTCCACTGTTGGACATAGGCCTCCCCTAAGTGTCGCCACAATGATCGATCCTGTGCGTCTCGCATCCATCGGTTTCCCGCAACCTTCACCAGGTCATCGGTCCACCTTGTAGGAGGCCTTCCGACGCTGCGTCTGCCAGTACGAGTTCGCCACTCCAGAACCATCCAGAGCCATCTGTTCTGCGAGCAATGTGCCCTGCCCATTGCCACTTAAGTTTGGCGATTCTTCGGGCTATGTCGGCAACCTTGGTTCTCCTGCGGATATCTTCATTTCTGATTCGATCCCGCAAGGAAACTCCCAGCATAGCCCTTTCCATTGCCCTCTGGGTGACTTTGAGCCTTCTGATGAGGCCCATTGTGAGCGACCACGTTTCGGCACCATATGTCATCACTGGCAACACGCACTATTCATAGACTTTCGTCTTGAGACACTGTGGTATATTGGACGAGAGGATACCGCGCAGTCTCCCGAACGCCGCCCAGCCGAGTCGGATTCGACGGTTGAACTATGGTTTGATTCTAATATGTAGTAATTATTACCTTTCATTGTTCATGTTTCGGCCCATTCCCTCTCCTGTAGAGGAGGCCTGAGTCCCAGCAGTGGGAACATAGAAGGGGCTGATGATGAATGTTCATGAGACTGTAATACAAACAATGTTAACGTAAATATCACTTTAATATTGGCATTATAACTCAAAAGTTTGTATGTTTCACGTTTGTTACTCCTTCACGCTCAAATGGCTTATCAGATTTGGATAAAATTTACGTACGTAGGTGGAGCCACGAGCAGCAGCTAGTAATATTATAATACTGACATAATAATCATACAAGGACAGAGATTCAAGGTTAAATTCCTGTGTGGTTCGCAGAAGACTCGCCTCGGCTTCTCGCTCTAATTATTTTACAAGGCTTAGGGCGCGTTCAAATGGGTCGAGTAAGCATTCAAGTATAAAACGAAAAACATTATTATGTCCCAGTAGTTTGACGGCAAAGCCTGGTATATACAACGTGTAACATTAAATGCGCAAAACTTCAGACACCCCAAATATCTAATTCTGTAAAAAAAAAACATTAAAAAATAATTAATAGTTCTATGTGCAGTTTTATTTTGTTTTAAATTAATGTCTCCATTGAAATTAGAACTTTTATTATCCCATGTATGAGAAAATTTGATTGAACTACAATCATTCGTGTTTGTTTACCTATTTCGGCATGTTTGCGCACGTGATGGCTTGACCTATTCATAAATAGACAGGGCGACATTTTAATGACGATTTTTTTCAAAAATGTAACCTATATTAAAAAGTGGTTTAATTAATTCTCTTCCTTATTCTGACCAAACTACTTTCAGGTTTTGCGCATTTAACGTTACACGTTGTATATATTTTTTATTATTGGCACGTGCAGTCTGCTGTTAACGTTATTTTTTTACTGTGTCCTTAGGAATTTTATTTATTTTGTTAGTAAGGTACCTATTTATGTATTCGTACCTACTAGGCCAGCACTGTTCACTAGTGACCCAGTGACGTTCAGATAAGTCGCTCTAGAACCTTTGTATAAAAAATAATAACTGACTTCACTAAAATATTGAACTAAGTTTGAGGAGTTTTCTAGATTTCGCCAAAATTCCATCGTCAGATCCCAACTTGGTGAATATGGGACCATTTGGGAAGTATACCCTTTCCAACAAAAAATGATTTTTTCAAATCAGTTGGCAAGCGAGGAAGTTATGCGCGAACAAACATAAAAAAATACAAACATCCGAATTGAGAACCTCCACTTGTTTTAGACGTCGGTTAGAAATAGCTTTTTTTCATTAAATCCAACAAGCTAGTTACTCTACTAGTGTGAATGCGCCTTACTACGTCGCCGACTAGATAGTTTCGCATATTTGACGGAACTTCGGGTTATAGACATTCTTTAAATTATTTTGTGTACGGTTGAGTTCTAATTAATATACTCGATCAATTAATTGAGGTGGCTGAAAGTGTTAGTACTAGCACCATTGTTTCAGTTACTTTTACTTAGTTGTGTTTTTTGTTATATATATTTTTAAGGTATTTATCCCGTCATTTTTTTTCGATTTCTTTAGATATGGATACGATGAAAAGGTTTTTTTTAAGTTGCTTAAAGACCCCAGAAGACTGACCCAGCTCGATTTTGTGATAAATATGTATATATTACAACTTTTAATGCCCATTGCATAACTGTCGCCTCACATCTGTCTCTCTTTTTTTAATGTGAAAATTTTTAATAAGTCCCCCCAAGTCTAGGTGGAGCAAGAGGGCGTGTCAAACTTAATGACTAAAACCTATCTGTGTCCTTCAGTTGCCTTTTGAATTCTAAGACCACAGTAACTCTTTCGAACTGCAGTCCTGCATCTATCAGGTAAGGCCAATTGATTTTAAAACAACAAAAAAACTGGTCCTTCCGTAGAAATGTATGTTGCTTGATTGTATTCTATATTGTATTCTATATATTAAGGTAGGACTACATTGCCCACTTCTTGTGCCACGTACGCCGATCTGGGCGCGTCGGTCTCCATACATTTTATACAAGAACTAGACTTGTAGAGCAACACTTGATCCACGCTACGCGACGCCACGCCACGTCGTTCTACGTACAAATCAGGCGTATTACACGTGTGCGTCGGTCTAATGTTGTTCTAGTTTTATTATTGTACCTACTTATGCCTTTATGGAAATTATAGTAGAAGTCTGAAACTCTCCCCTCCCTTATATTATGGACCTCAGCCAACATAAATATAGTAGACAAAACCGTAAAAAGAATATAAATAATTATATTTTAGTATCATGTCTCAATGCCGGTTGGAAATATGAATATCATTAGTTTGGTCCTTCGACCCGTGACGTTCTTTTAGGCTTTCTTTTCTTTCATTATAATCATCTTGTCTAGTCTAATAAATTATGCTATTACTAGGTTATGCCAGCGGCATCACTCGCAAAGAAATCGAAATTAATCATGGGATTCAGTTCACTATCTCACGGCGTCGCTATTCGGTTTACGATCAGAAGTAACTTATTCACTCTTGACTTAAAGATTCCCGGGTTGTAACCATAAGGAAACACAGACTCCGACAGGGAAATCCGCTCCTTAGCTTTACCGCACAATTAAAAAAAAAATCCGACAAAAAGTATCCTATGTTTTTTTTCAGAACATGGTTAAGTGATATACCAAATTTCTTTCGAAAACGTTAATATAGGTAACAGACTAATAGTCATAGTTACATTTATAAAACTAGCGCCCACGAAGAAATCGAAAATTAACCCTCGGTTTTCGACCACCCTAGGCGTGAATTTGCTGATACAATGGGTACGCTGTCTTACCATCGGCCGGTAATCATCCGGACCGAAGTTGTCGATGGCGTGTAGTGTCCCAAGTGCGCCTCAAGGCAATGTCAGCAAAACTGTAGGAGCCCAGCAGGGCCGAAGCCTACTGAGTCCATGGGTTCGCTTCCGAAAGGGAACACGGGGTCCTGGAACGCTAGGCAAAGAATGAATATAGGAGAGGGTTTTAGTCGGTGAAAGTCTGCACACCCTTCTGCTTCATTAGAACGGGAGTAGTCATTGGATGTTTACCCACCAAAAAAAACAAATCCTTAACCCTTCAGATACCGTCAATTAGAGACACAATAGTAAGACAATAGATGCGCGGCCACCGGTGGTCGCTTGGGGATTCATGAATTAAGGAACAGACTTTCTGGGTGAAAAGTATTCTATGTCAATTATGGTTTAAGTTCCATGGCTATTTTCCTATAAGACAGTGCTTTTTTACGAACTAAAAGTATGGAACAACACAGTATGTAGCAGTGATAATCCCCGCGCGCCAGAAAGAGATGTCAGCATAACCGTAGGGGCCCAGCAACACTCCCGCTAGTGCCATGGAGAAGTGCTGAAAAGAAAATATTATCCGTAAACTACAACGGGCAATTGAAGGACATTAGCAGATTGTGTGTTTTGTTTTTAAAAACAATTCATCTTCATCATCATAATTTCAGGCAAAAAACTTTCACTATTAACATAGGCCCCCAAGTGTCGTCGTAACCACCGATCTTGTGCGTTTTGCATCCATCAGATTCCTGTGACCTTCACTAGGTCTTCGGTGGACCTTGTGGGATGCCTTCCAACGCTGCGTCTTCCAGTACGAGGTCACTAATATGGAACCTTTTCCCCCTCTACCCTCAGTTTTGCGAGCAATGTACCCTGCACAGCAGTGTGTGCTACTTCAGTTTGGCAAAACTAATTGCTTGACTAGAATACCTTTGTATTGTTGAATTTAAAAATTCTTCAGTCTGATCATCATCATCTTCCTGCCCTTGTCCCGTTTTATTTGAGGTCGGCGCAACACGTTTTTTTCTTCCATTCTGTCCTGTCACTCGTCACGCTATCACTAACTCCCTTTTCTTTCATATCACTTCTCACACAATCCATCCATCTTTTCTTTGGCCTCCCTCTCCCCCGCCGTCCATCCACATGTAAACTCATAACTTTTTTAGCAACATGCGTTTCGTCCCTCCTTTTCACATGACCATACCAAGACAAACGGTTTCCTTTCAACTTTTCAGTCACTGGCACCACTTTCTTCTACTTAACTTTACTTTTACTTTCTTTAACTTGACATTCTGTATTATAGTTACTAGTTTTTGCCCGCAACTTCACCCGATTACATGAAATATAAAAAGAAATATACCCTTTACCTATTTATCTATACTTCTATACTAATATTATAAAGAGGTAAAGTTTGTTTTTTTGTTTGTAGGATGTAATATCTGAAAGCATTGAATAGCGAAATTTTTTTACTGATAGAAAGCTGCTATATTCCTGAGTAACATATCTATATTTTATGTACGTGGGCAAAGCCGCGGGCAAAAGCTTGTAATATTGTATAGTGCTCTTAGATGATAAGACCACTGGTTAAGCTTCACTAGCATCAAAACAATACCCAGTAATTCTGCAAGTCAATTAATAGACAATAATAATAATAAATAGGACAGGATAATTACTTACATGCGTATGTGCTTATCATAATGCCAACGATAGCTTAGGATTAATTAATTATACTGATATCCATAGTTGATGGATTGCCAGATTTCTGAGCAAATACACAAACAAGGAAATATGAGCTATTGTTTAGTTGGTTATCAAAGTGTTGTGTTGGTTCTGGCTCCTCAGATTACGAGCAAATAATTTTATCATCAACATCCGAAGGGTTTGGTTAGAATTCTTGTTTGGATTTATAGCGGAAGATATGATATAAAATATAGATAGGTATATCAAACTATCTAAGATTTGGTCCTTCGAGCCGAATCATAAAATTGAACTGATTTGTTTTTATTTTCGATCTGAAACTGACGTAGAACTATGACAATGTATCTCGTTTTCATAAAGTTCTTTTGCCAAAGAAATAAAGAAGTCGTAAAATAAATTGCAAAACCGCTATCTTTTTTTTTGAGTTGGGAAATATTCCAATGACTTCTCCTGCTTTATGGCAATGGTCTGAATAATGGTGACACCTGGGCATCTCTCCATTGCAGGAACCTCCTGAACTTACCATGTCCAGTGTACCTGTGTCATGTGGAAGGTGAAAACACCGTGATGCCTCTCTAGCCACTCCTCAAAGTGGATACTTACCGCCATAAAAACCCGTTATCTAAGTGAGTCATCATCATCATCATCATTTCAGCCGAAAGACGTCCACTGTTGGACATAGGCCTCCCCCAAGTGTCGCCACAATGAACGGTCCTGTGCGTCTCGCATCCATCGGATTCCCTCAACCCTTACCAGGTCATCGGCCCAATCTAAGTAAGTAATCAAAACAAATAATTTTCAGGAATAGCTATGAAAAAATAAGCATCTTATGAAAAGTACCGGTAAGTAGCGGTAACCCCAATAAAGAAGGTAATTGCCATACTTAATATAAATCCTGTAAATGGCTTTGTTCTGTATTAACGATAATGGCTTAAGTGAATGTTTCTATCGTTAAGAGGGTAACTTACCTATAATTAATTGACGTTACGTGTGTTTTGGTATATATTGAGTTGTTAACATATACTTATTTATTTTATTTATTTAACAATTTATGTACACACATAAAAATAAAAGAAAAGAAGAAGGAAACAGACAAAGGTGATGCTTATTTCTAAAGAAAACTCTTCCAGCATACCTGCGAATGGAAAGTTGCAGAAAAAAGAGAAGTAGGCACCGTGTGTAAAAGTAAGAGGAAAATTAATACACATAAAATAATAAATACACAAAACAAACAAAATAAAAAAAATTGCGAAAGTAACTCTGTCTGTCTGTCTGTCTGTTACGCTTTCATACAAAAACTACTGAACGGATTTAGATCAAATTTGGTAGGTAGGTAGAAGAGAAACTGGAATAACACATAGGTTACCTATAATTCCACTGCTGAGCACGGGTCTCTGCCCGCGCGATATAAACTGTAGTCCACGCGGGCGAAGCCGCGGGCGGAAAGCTAGTACTTAATAAACAATGAAATTGTATAAAAGGTATAAATATACTTTTCAACAGAAGGTAAGTAGTCGGTTTAATAGGAATAAAACCTGTACAAAGGTTATTGTTCTACTTGTTATAATTAAATAAACAAGTAAGTCTAATGTATTAGAGTATTACAAAAGACTGTCCTCCTTTCAGTTTTTGCTATGGATCTAAAAATCATGATGATGGTAATATTACAATACAAGAATAGTCAAAAATAATAATATTTTTTATTTTTTACAGTTCATGTACACGCATAATTATAATAAAAGAAAAGGAAATAGAAAAATAGATACAAAGGTGATGTTTATTTCTACAGAAATTTCTTTCAGCATACCTGTGAAAACAGAGAAGAAAAAAGTGATATAGACATTTACATAATAGTAAAATACTTATTAATATTATAAAAGCGAAAGTGAGTTTGTTTGTTTGTTACGTCTTCACGCCTAAATGGCAAAACCGATTTTGATGAAACTTGGTACACGGATAGATCATATCCTGGAATATGGCATAGGGCACTTTTTATCTCGGAAGTATGTTCCCTTGGGATAATTTTCTGCTATCACGCGGGCGAAGCCGCTGGGAGCAGCTAGTAGGATATAAAAAGAAAATAACTAACAAAACAGTTATTATTGAAACATACATTCAGTCAAAAAAGTATCGGGAATGGATGATTTGTTTATGGTTCCAAATTCAAATTTTTGTTTTTTTGTAGTTGTTAGATTGGCACAACTGTTTTCCATTTTGGCGCGGAGTTTAAGTTGCATCTGTTATTTATATTAAATACAGTGCTGGTTTTAGTAATATCATATATAGTGTGTATTGCTAATTTCATAATGGACAAAAATATCGAACAAAGAGTTTGTCTTAAATTTTGCATCGCCAATGGAATTTCGTGTTCGGAGTCACTGAAAATGTTACAGAAGGTTTACGGTGAATCGACTTTATCAAAAACTCGTGCTTATGAGTGGTTCAAAGCGTTCAAAAGCGGTCGAGATGTGACGGAAGATTTGCCTCGCTCTGGTAGGCCGTCAACGTCTGCAACTGAAGTTAACATCGCAAAAGTAAAGGAAA
Organism: Mythimna lalbum; assembly: GCA_949319445.1. Lineage (NCBI taxonomy): Eukaryota > Metazoa > Arthropoda > Insecta > Lepidoptera > Noctuidae > Mythimna > Mythimna lalbum. Next base: position 18,302,412 of record OX439347.1, on the reverse strand, counting down.
TAGTGACTGAAAATCCCCATTCAACTCTGAGAGAGATAGCCGCCGAACTTTCTGTATCTCACGAGTCGATCCGTACCATTTTAACTAATCATTTGGGTATGAAACATGTTGCTGCTCGGCTAGTCCCAAAAGATCTGAATTTTCTCCAAAAACTCAATCGCATGAAAGTCGCTGAGGACATGCTAGAACGAGTCAGTTCGGACCCAACATTCATGAAACGCATTGTTACTGGTGACGAGACGTGGGTTTACGAGTTTGACATGCAAACTAGTCAACAAGCTTCGGAGTGGCGCCTTCCAACTGATCCGAAACCGAAAAAACCACGCCAAAGTCGATCAAAAATCAAAGTCATGTTGACTGTTTTCTTTGACTATCGCGGTGTTGTGCACTCTGAATTCTTACCGGAAGGTCTAACGGTAAATAAAGAATATTATTTGAGCGTTATGCGGCTTTTAAGAGAGCAAATTCGACGAAAAAGGCCAGATTTGTGGAAAGAAAATTCTTGGATTTTGCACCACGACAATGCGCCTTCGCACAAGGCTATCACTGTGAACGAATTTTTGACCAAACACTCAACAAATACCATCCAACAACCACCATATTCACCAGGTATGGCTCCTGCTGACTTTTTTCTTTTTCCTAAACTCAAATTACCACTTTGTGGCACCCGTTTTCAATCGATAGAAGACATAAAGGAGAATTCGCGGCGAGAACTGAACTCAATTCAGGAAGCAGCGTTTAAAAAATGTTTTGATGAATGGATTATTCGTTGGCGCAAGTGTATCGTTTCTAAAGGAGCATACTTTGAAGGTGATAAAATAAATTTGGATGAATAACAGACATTTTGTGTATTATTGATCTTTTCCCGGTACTTTCTTGACAGAGTAGTACTTACAATACTCTTTTAATGCCTTTTTTACTCGTTTGTACATATTAGTATTTTAAGTTTGTATATACCTATTAATTTATAATATTTAATAGTTAAGAAGTATATAATTATAAAATAAATAAATATTTATACAATACTTAGATATTAATTTTATTCATGTATAAAGTAAAATTATGATGTCAAAAGACAATCGAGCAGCAAATAATTCAATGAAATGTAGACGTACTTCATCTTGGTTAATACAATCTGTGTTTCAAACCATTAATTTATATAAAACATTTTAAAACCTAAACTAGAAAAATAATAATCTAAATTAAAAAGGAGACAATGTTTTCAATAAATAAAAGAGAAAATAAAATAAATTAAAAATTATGATGAGTAAATTAAAATAAAATAAACTCATCCATTTTAGATCATCATTTTGCTATTCAGATAGTTAGGCATATTTTATACAGAAACAACGTTTACAAATTAAATATATATAACCGTTGAAAAGCAATCTCTTACCGACCTTTGTTTACCCCGGCTCGAGATAGAGTAAAATCTCTCTTGGCGTATTGTTTTTCTAAGAAACTTGCCTTAACCCTTCAGATACCGTCAATTAGAGACACAATAGTAAGACAATAGATGCGCGGCCACCGGGTGTCGCTTGGGGATTCATGAATTAAGGGATTGTAACTAACTGATATTTAATATTCTAGATTATATTAAACTTGCTTTTGCCAGTGTATTTGCCTGCATGAAAATTTTATATTATTCCAACGGACTATAACTCCCGAGATAAATTCCGTCCGTTCGTCTTCGTCCTATTGGATATATGGATATATATATGGTCGTGGAGAAACATGCCCAGGAATAGGACACAATCCTGCACAGAATGCAGGTACATGGCAAGAGCCGTGTACTCAATTTCATCTAAATCCGTTCAGCCATTTCAATATGAAGGAGTAACTTTAAATGATCTAGTGCGGCTCACCATCAACGATTGCCGCACTGTTTTTTTTTTTTTTTTTTTTTATTATTGATAGGCTCGCGTTTGTTTATCGTTAGTTAAGATCGTATATAAAATTTAAAGAAAAAAAAACACACGCGCTGGTAAATATATGCAAACAAACTGACGCCTATCTGATATTAGTGGACAATATCCCAAATAAATATATACTCCCAACACACATACACACATACGTATATAGAAGTTTTATTTCTAATATAAGTGAGCTATCCGTTAGCTACTATCGCTTAAGGCAAGTTGCCTATATTAACAATAAGTTACAATGAATACTTGTTGTTAATTAATACTTGGCTCGGAGCACCAAAAATATACACAAGTATGTACTGTTTAAATATTCACAATTATTATCATAATTTCAGCTGAAAAACGTCCACTGTCAGACATCTTCCAAAAAATTATGATTATGGCAAACCAGGGTGGTTTGCTGTAATCACCACACTTGGCAAGCGGGTTGGCGACCGGATGTGATGAAACTTTGGAGGTATGCGGAACAGAGAGTAAAGTCCCACATACCTCCTTTGAAAAGGGAGGATCCTCCGACTAGACAGGATGTTATAGTCTGGTGGGCGACTGCCCGATAGTTGATGTCGGGCTGTCGTATATGTTCAAATCGCGCGGAGAACTCTGATTGCGCGATGCAGGATTTCGTGTTTTTCTTCGTAGTTCTTATGTGGCGTCATAGATGTCGCTACAAAACAATGACCATATAAAAAATATATATGATTTTTTCTAATACACACACACACTCTTAAACCTTACACTTATGCATTATTGTACTATTCACATACCTAATTGTTTTTTTTTCTCCTTGTACTACAAAAAAAAAAAGAATAAATTCACAATGCTTAACCACCTACGTCGAATACTAAATCTATTAACCCTTCAGATACCGTCAATTAGAGACACAATAGTAAGACAATAGATGCGCGGCCACCGGTGGTCGCTTGGGGATTCATGAATTAAACCATGGGTATACTTACGCAACTTTCTCTACACATAACACTTACACTACATAACACACATAGCTTTTATCCAAAAATTCAGCTCGATGTCCGTATGCGCCACCACAGGGACCCAGCAGAATACCAGCGTCAGGGATATTTGCCTGACATATGCTGAGTTGGGCTCCCATTTGATGCATCTTTGGGGCACACACCGCACTATGCATTTTTTATTTTGTTAGCCTTTTACTAAGCTGTTTTTAAAGTTGATTTTTTAACGTGTTTTTTTTTCTCTTCTTTTGTATGTTTTCAATGTACTCGTCATTTTGATGTCTGTGATTGTTTACATTTTCTATTTACTTATATATTGTTTGTTGATTTATATGCTTAGTTTTATGTTTGTAATTTTGTTGTGCTTGTATATGCTGTGTGTTGCTTCTAAGTGTTGCATCAAATAAAATTTTATTCATTCATTCATTCATTCATTAATGCCTGGCTGGTCTTTTGGCTGAAATAATGATGACTATAGACATTTATTTCATCACCACTGCTTTCAAAATGGTGGAGAAAAACATAGTGAGGAAATAGGCATGGCCTAGAACCAAAAATTCAAAGACATGTGACATTCACCAACCCGCACTGAGCCCACGTGATGGATTACGGCACATTCCCTCTCCTAGAGAGGAGGCCTGAGTCCCAACAGTAGGAACATTATAAGTTCGAGTATGCTATAGACATCATTTGATGTTTACGACACGTCTATGAAAAGGCTAGGATTATACACAACATTAAATTCATTTATAAAATACGCATGTATTTCAATAAAACAACGCAGTCAGAGATGAAAGCAATTACTTTTCCAGGGATTTCTTGTGCCAGCGATCCGGGAGTAAAAATAGTAGAAAAAAAGAAATAGAAAGCTAAGACCACAGCTATAAAGAACTGGATAGTGCAAATCGTTAAACTGTGCGTACGTACCTATATTAACTATATATACCGTACTTATTTTTATAATATGACTGTGCTGTTCATTTAACGTTTACGTCAAGTGTGCGTTGTTTTAGTTAATGGAGGTATTATGTAGTTTTAGTAGCATTAAAAATATGGTCTTCAGATATTTTGTGTTATTTTCAAAAGCTTTTTTAGAACATAAGAAAATAATATTAAAAAAAAAATCTTGTGCACATCTACCATAGTTTAGTCTTTTTTAACCCTTGTCTTGTGCCTTGTCGCATTAAGCCCGCCTGTAAGGTACCACTACTGTACATGAAACTTAGAAAAATAATAAACACACCTGAAGGTTTTACACCACACGAAATTAAAAAATGAAACGACCAAAAGAAGCGACACATTTGCATATCACAAATTCGCTCAAAGTTTGCCGTATCTAGATTCTTTCTCTACATCTATGTTCTCGACGACGTTGAATGAGAAAAAACCCAGCGGTGTAATAATCGCCTTGTTAGCCATGATTGTTGTAAGGAGCCGTCGGAGCATTTAAAACGGGAAATTGCTGGCCTCTGGTGAAAAAATATCTACCTAACTTTGTAGGCAGCTGGATTTTTGCAAGATCAGTGTTTGCATAATAGGTATGATCGTAAACGAAAGAGTTGGAGTATCTATGTAAGAATCGTAGTAGGAGACGTGCTGTAGTTTCTGGTTACCCCATTGGTAAGAGACGCGAATTTATGTCACATTAATCATCATCAGCCTTTTTAATGTTCCCACTGCTGGGACTCAGACCTCCTCTCTAGGAGAGGGAATGGGCCGTAATCCAACATGCAGGCCCAGTGCGGGTTGGTGAAAGTCACATTTCTTCGAATTTTTGGTTCTAGGACATGCCGGTTTCCTCACGATAGAATAGAATAGAGTAGAATAAACTTTATTGTAGACCAAAAAGTGACACAGCTTATACATAAATTTAAATTTATAGGTACAATGGTGGTTACGATGTTTTCCTTCACCGTTTTGAGAGCATTGGTGATGAAATAAATTACACAAAGTAATGCGCCTGACTGGGTTTGACCCCGCGACGTACAACTCGTAAGTCGGGGTTATTACTACTCTGCCACCGCAGTTCCAGAAATTGGAAATCATTATCTTTCTTTTATTTTAGCATGTCAACTTTTTAATCTATATCCATTAATTATTTCTCCATAATATCCAATTCTCTTTAACCCCTTCCAGTAGCTGCAACATTCATCAAATTGTCTCATTTGTAGTACAAAGGCTGCTTAGCGCGCAGATGTTCAGAAGACTGTCGTCTTCATGCATTCATCATTACTTGACTACGTGACTGCCAAGAGAATGAGGCCTGCATTACACCCATTTGCTATTTACAAAGGAATTTAAATATACAAAGGCTTTGTGTTGGAGAAGTTTTTTTCCATGTGTATTTTCAGACTCAAAGGTAATGAGAATTGCTTTCTTCTTTACTCATTTAGATAAATTGTCTATTTTTTCATTAGCAGTATTGTTGATTTTGAACTAATATCATCCAGCTTTATTTTTTTTCGCTTCAATGTAATATGTATTCCTATATGTTTATAAACTTACTATCAATCCGCGCCTGCGCCTAATATGCATTTTATAATATATTAAACTTTTCTCATGAATCACTCTTTCAATTGATGAACGATGATGAGTGTATCGTGAATATTGTTATGTTCACGATAAACTTACAAAGAACAAAGTCACCAGTGCCGTCTATCTGTTGACAGACTTTGTTTTATAATATACTAGCTTTTGTCCGCGGTTTCGCCTGAATACATAAATAGCCTATGTCTCTCAGGAATAAAACAATTTTTATAAGTCAAAAAAAAATTGCAATCAGACCAGTGCTTCCAGAGATTACCTCCTACAAACAAAAAACAAACTTTACCTCTTATAACAACTAGCTGTTGCCTGCGGCTTCACCCGAGTACATAAATAGCTTATATCACTCAGGAATAAAGCTGTTTTCAGTCAGTGAAAAAATTTTAGCAATGGGACCAGTGGATAATTTCAGAAATTACCTCCTATAATAAAAAAAAAAATCAATCTTTACCTTTTTATAATATTAGTGTAGATATATTTATACAGCTGTATTATTTTAAATCTATGTACATTTTTAATGTAAAATGTAATGGTTGATTAGTATACTAGAAATACACCGCAGACTACTCGTAACCCCTTTTTAATCTAAGTTCTTTCAGTTTATCCAAACTTTGTCTCGGAGATATCGCTGTGAGGGTGGGTATGGACGATAAGTATCTAATTTTAAATTAAAATAAGTCAACTTATATATAAGTAAACCTCTCCGTCGGCTCAGCATAGCCTGTTCGATTTGGTTCTGTCCGGCTTGAGGTCGCGTATTTAAATGTTTTATTTGAAAATCCGCTCAGCTCCATCCCGTTCTTTCTGCTCCACTACGCTCCGCTCTGGCCACTTCAGTCTATTCCACTCTGCTCTAGTAAGCTTTACGCTGCTCCACTTAAATTACTACCATTGATGCGTAGTGGATATTTTGAGCACTTCGATTGGTCAATACTGGCCAGTAAGTTGCAGTTAGTCTAGTGGTTGAGTGATTGTTTGCTGGAGGTTGTGGATTCAATTCCCACCCAGGACAAATGTTTGTGTGATAAGCATAATCATTTGTTCTGTGTATGTTTATCAGTTGTCTAGTACTCATGACATAAGCTCTGCTTAGCTTGGGACTAGACGGAGTTGTGTGATAGTTGTGAAATATTATATTAATACACGGTCCGCTTTTGCTCCCAGCTCCGCGTCACTGGAAACGCACCCGTAATCGTTCTTGTGCTCTTTAGAGGAAATCTCTGTAGCAATAACAGTAGAACGTACGTACCCCAACCAAATAAAAACCACCCCATAATCTCCAACACTGATCAAAGCTAACAACACGAAAACAAATGAAGAAAAACAAATTGTCCGTTGTAAGTATAAGACAAGAAATTGTTTGTGCAATAAACACACTTCCCACAAATCCTTGGCGTTAACTTTATCACAGGCCGGGGATTGTTCAGAAAATACAAACAGAGCTCTTGCCTTAAACCAGACGTTAACAAGTCGCCCACGGTAATTTCTCCCTGGGTGGACGTAGTGCAGGGATGGCGTACCTACATGGTACACGTGCTGTAATTGGCTGAGGGTTGTTAAACAAGAATGATTTTTTTTCGCTATAACTGGTAAATGGTTAAGTGAAAGCTGCGTTATATATAGGTCTAATATCAAACTAGCTTTCTGACATTTTCTGGTCAGATCACTACTTTCATATATTTAACGGAGGGTCGATATCAGTGGGTCGCGACATCGGAAATAACACTCACAAAAACCTTTGATAACACCTTTAATTACTCGTAACACACACTCAGTACAAAATAATCAAGGATGCCTGAGATATGGCTTGATTAAGAATTCAGGAACGCGGGAAATTTAACGTGGAGTAACCAACGTCTGCTCGGACCGACGGAACGATTCAAAGTGCCCTCCAAATCAACCGTCACCCGACACGTTGACCAACCCCCATTCCGGTTAGCCAATTTACCTGTCAACGTCAGTACCTGTCAATGTCGAATAATCGATTATACCTCCGGATCGACATTTGACTCGACTATTCGCTCAGTGTTGCTATTACTCCACGCTAACCATCCCCAAGTTAATACTTGACGTTCCCAAACGTAAGCTGTCCAATCTAACTACATAGTTCCTCCAGTGAAAGATAGGTGGCGCTGATGCAGACCGACTGATATGCGCCAACGCTTCGACACGGCCGTCCTGATGATCACACGTCCTCGTGTGGAGTACCTGGAATGAAAGAAAATCCTCGAACAGTACTCATTCTAGTCGTTCGGCCAATCCTGGCCCAAGGTGGTGGGGCATAAAAGGTACTCTGATCAAAATCATCAATCATGTCTAGAAGAAAATCACAACAATCTCAATCTCTCAAAGCCGACATGTTGAACAACACTCAAACTCATTCAAATAATAGGAAACTCATTAAAATATTGCAGTGCTCATACTCTGACCTCCATCCGGTCTTCATCATCACACTTATAACCTCCATCCGGCTATAAGCATCAAACCAATCGACCTCCATCCGGTCTTCATCATAACACATTATAGCCTCCATCCGGCCATAAGCATCAAACCAATCGACCTCCATCCGGTCTTCATCATAACACATTATAGCCTTCATCCGGCCATAAGCGTCAAACCAATCGACCTCCATCCGGTCTTCATCATCACACATTATAGCCTTCATCCGGCCATAAGCGTCAAACCAATCGACCTCCATCCGGTCACTAACACAACAGGCAACCTCTATCCGGTCACCTCCACATGTAACCTCCATCCGGTTACAAACAACACCATCAAGATAATCATTTCGAGCCTTTAATCAAAATAATCCTTAAAGTAGGTTTGTTCAACATGTTGCTTTATTTTTCCTATAACGTTACAGATTATAAGAAAACTCTTACTATGCTAGGTACTCTAAATGTTAAGTTGACTACTTAGTATTCAACTAGTCTTGTCAGCGTTATCATTTTCGTCATAGCTAGTCTCGTCATCATCGCCTACGTGCATGTCAACGTCAGTTATTTTTCACAGGCGGTTATGTGCGTACTTCGAAACATAACGGTCATGGTGGCCGTTAGCAAGAACCTCAATCACTCCTGCGCATCCCTCCAGGATCGCCAAGTCTCTCAAGACTTAATGGTTTCCCACAGTACGTCCCAGGTTTGATCAACATTTGAATTGAATACCGCGTACTTACGGACTACTGTGACCGCTAGATACCGGTTTCTATTAAGCTACGACTACAAATCAAATCTCCTATAATCAGTTCATCCTGTAAACTTCATCGTCATCATCAGCCTCTTTTTTTTTTTGTTCCCACTGAAACGCCTGCGTTTAATTTTCTTTCTATTGCGGTGTCACTGTCTTTCTATTGCGCCTCTAATTGACACGATTGAAAAATTTGAAACGTCAAAGGTTAACCGACTCTTTCATAAAAAAATTAAATTAATTCTTATTCAGTTTTCGTGGCGCCGCTGTCAAAAAAAGAAACTACCGCACGTTAAATCTTTAGAAGAACGGCCCCATACACGAGAATATTTAGGTACAAACCACCCGAAATAAACTACTAGACCTATTAACTGTCCCAACTGAGCTATGATAAACAGCATCGAAAGTAGGGTAGAGAGCAGAATCGAATGTACGCGATCTGCTTTCTGAAGTTCTATATCTCCTAACTTCAGCACTTGACTTTATTTCATATCCTAAACAACTCGATTTGCATTATGAAAAACAACCACTCTTTCAAATCTAATGAATATCCGGCTTTAATCAACGTTTGTAATACTACATTAAGTCTCTCGAAGTTCTTAATAGATTCCAAAATAATCAAAATATTGACAACTCAAACTATGACGTAGGTATTTACCGATTTATCAAAAACCCCGTTGAAAAACAGAGATCACGTTTCAATACCGAGTGGCATAGTCAAATGTTTATACTGACCGCTGAAACACTACTGAAATCATCATCATCACCATCATCATCATCATCACCATCATCACCATCATCACCATCATCACCATCATCACCATCATCACCATCATCACCATCATCACCATCATCACCATCATCACCATCATCGCCATCATCACCATCATCATCACCATCATCATCACCATCACCATCGTCATCACCATCATCATCACCATCATCATCACCATCATCATCACCATCATCATTTTTTTCTTTCATTCTGTTCTGTCCCTCGTCACGCAATCACTACACCTACACAACCAACACAAACACACACAACACCCTAACTTAACCCTAGCCTATATACAATCTAATTTTTGTAAAATAAAGCGCACTATGTAAACGAGTTATTTGGTCCGAGATACGTGGCAACGAATACCAGTAAGGCACGTTATTGTTTAGTTTACAGTAGTCTTTGCACATTATTTCTGACCGGTCGAGTTTTTAATCCGAAAGAGCTAAATTAACAGACACCGTATTACTCGGTAAAATAATATTTGCACGCAACAATTCATCTACCCGCTCACGCATTATTATTATTATTTTTTTCGCGCTAGACCGCTATGGTCGTCTTTTGCTAAGATGAGTCAATTAAACGAATAAGTTCACTTTTTGTAACACGCGTTTATAGCATACTATACTGTCATAGGTACACGTCAATGTCAATAACGTAAAAACTATCTATGGAGGAGTTATCACTGTCAAACAAAAATCGAAACGGTATCTACCGGATATACCGAGGGTAGATGTAATTACAATTGTTTATGTCGTGAACTTTAGCAATTTAACAAAAGAAGTGTGTCACGCACGATCATACTATTTAAACTGAATCCTTGCAACAATATTTCACGGCCAAAATATCACTTCGCAAATAGATGTTGTGAATAAAACCTCAATCAAACTACGCAAGTAATCTGAACACGCTAAACTGACCCTTCAATGTAATAAAACTGTGTTTACGTTTGCCGTGAAATAGTGATGACAGACTTTAAAGTGAAAGAGATATAACACTCAGCATCAGAATTAAAATGGAATGTGAATACCTGACCTTGTTCCTGGTTCCTTTGACAGCACATACTTCATCCAGTCACTCGCTACGCGATGCCTTGGCACCACCATCGCCTTCACGTCGCTTGCTTCGTCCAATTATTCCACAATGTAACATTTGACAGGTAGCGTTCGACTTCAAGCGTTTTGTGTGAATCGTTTTCTGATCTGGTATCGCACTCGACACACTGCACCTCAGGCACGCACACACACACACACACGCGAAGCACGTATCGGAAAGTAGTACATCGTAAACGAGCACTTGCACCCATCGCTCTTTTCCCGGTCACTAGCTGGGTGGTACGTTGTAATTTGCTCTCTGGGGATACAGCGGTACCATGGTCCAACATTTGTTGCTCAGGATTAGGGAACAACCCCAGAAAAAAACCTAATCAGACCATTTAAGTCAGCTCTTCAATCCGGTTCTTACTTTCTTAAAGCGACCATAAGCAGGGCGCCATGTTGGTCTTGGTCCGTCAAGCACATTTCTGCAGTCGTCAACCAAGCACGTGCATCTACATCTTGTTTCTCAGGATCGAAATCCGGTAAACGAAGGCCATGTGACGACGTAGTAGGTGTTTTCATGGCTTGAATCAGCGTCAGAAAATTGCGGTTCTGTTGTTCCAACAAACGCATCCATTTTTCGTCGCTAGCGTTTTCATTTTTGAACACGTGGGTCGTCGTGGTCCAATCCCAATTCTGATAACGGAGGGTCGATATCAGTGGGTCGCGACATCGGAAATAACACTCACAAAAACCTTTGATAACACCTTTAATTACTCGTAACACACACTCAGTACAAAATAATCAAGGATGCCTGAGATATGGCTTGATTAAGAATTCAGGAACGCGGGAAATTTAACGTGGAGTAACCAACGTCTGCTCGGACCGACGGAACGATTCAAAGTGCCCTCCAAATCAACCGTCACCCGACACGTTGACCTACCCCCATTCCGGTTAGCCAATTTACCTGTCAACGTCAGTACCTGTCAATGTCGAATAATCGATTATACCTCCGGATCGACATTTGACTCGACTATTCGCTCAGTGTTGCTATTACTCCACGCTAACCATCCCCAAGTTAATACTTGACGTTCCCAAACGTAAGCTGTCCAATCTAACTACATAGTTCCTCCAGTGAAAGATAGATTGCCTGTGATTAGAAGATTTTATGTTATTTCAGATCATGGTCTATCCATGTACGTTCGAGCGAAATAATAATCATACATACACATACTCACAAATATTTGCCTTTATAGTATTAGTATGATTGAGAGAAAACTATTGAAACATTGGCAAAAAAGGCTAAGGCATTACCATCAGTCATAAGTTACTCTTAAGTTTAAGTGTTTTAGATAAGTCAAAAACTGTGTAAAAAACTTTTTTATAAAAAAAAAAATAACCGACTTCACTACAAAAATGAATTGAATTGGAGGAGTTCCCTCGATTACGCCAAGAATCCATCCTCAAAGCCCAACATAGTAACTATGGGACCATTTGGGAAGTATACCCTTTCCAACAAAAAAAAAAGAATTTTTCAAATCGGTTGCCAAGAGACGAAGTAATACGCAAACAAACATAAAAAAAAATACAAACACCCGAATTGAGAACCTTCTCCATTTTTAGAAGTCGGTTAAAAAACAACCGTTCGTAATGAAACATGCTTCCCACTCCAGTCGCCAGCAATGGTTGTGAAGTACCTGCGTAAAGTTTAGTTGTTAAGTGGCACTCCGGCAGTGAGGGACAGAGGGATACGACGCTTTCATGTAAACTTGACCGTACGAGTGGGACGAGACTGTCTGATATACGACAGTAGGGAATTTTGGCCTGCAAGGTAATTGTCACGGGTCCTTTTGAGAAGAAATATGGCTCACAGAAAGGTTAACGCAAAATTGCCGCTCAAAATATTATCATAGGTGAAGAGAGAGAGCTTCTGCCAGCGGTTTTGTCTGCGTCAGTAATAGCGGACGCGAATTTGAAGTCCAAGCCCAATAATAACCATTTTCCTTCCTTAGTTTCCAAGCTTACTCTGTATCAAATTTCATCAAAATCAAAGCCGTTCTAAAAAAAAAATCCTAAGGGTGTTACCACACCAATCAATCGATCATCGGTCGATACCATCAATTGATGGTAGAATAGATTAGTCGACGTCGATCGAGAGTTTCTACCTAACAAATCGATTGATTGTCGACCGACGATGGCAACTGATGACGTATAGCCGGTATTAATCTGTCATCGTCGATCGATTCCATCGATTGGAGCTACCACACCAATCGATCAACGTCGACCGATGTCGATCGATGACATCGATTGACGATCGATCGATTGGTGTGGTAACACCCTAAATGACATTTACCTGTACTTATTTATGATACATACCAAATTTGTATGAAATAGGTAGGGCGTAAACGCGGCAATATGTAAATAAGTTCATTTTATAGCGTTATTGCATATTTTGGTACTTTTTCATTGATAGTGCTTATTTCATGTACTATTGAAATAAGCATCATCATACGTGTTTGGCAAGTTTTTTGGCGTCATTTGAAAAAATGTACGAACAGAGTAACGCTCTTCCGATTTCACTATCGCAAAAGGTTCGTTAAATGCAGTTTTATGTGTCCTAAAAATAGGACTCACGCGGCCTAAAGAAGCATTGTACAGATAGCTGCATCAATTGCACACCCATCTCACAATAAAATACTTTACTAAAGGAGATAACCAATTGATGACACCTTACGTACCAAATAGCTTAGTAGCAAAGTCAGAATCGTTGCTTTAGACGTTTGTTCCCTGTCTTCTGCATTGCGTCGAAATCTTCTCTGGCTAAAGCTTATTAAAGAAAAGAATAAAACAATAGCTTCTGCTAGTGACTTTGTTCGAGTAAAAGTCAAATGTTTATATTATATACGTTTGTTACTTTTTAACACTCAAACGGTTGAACAAATGGATGAAATTAGACAGACGGGTAAACTATGTTCTAAAATAGCGAAAATACCGGCAAAACCACTGGTGGAAGCTTGTATTGTTTTAAAAAGGAATTGTCCATTAAGTGAAGATATTATTAAAAAGAGTTTTGATAGAATCTAGTAGTTCTGAAGACGATGAAAATCATATCGAAACGGATATTACTGAAGAAGATAGCGACCTCAGCAACAAATAAAACAATAAAACTTATAGTGTACATCTACCCGCATCTGAGATGGAACAAGGCATAGACCTGGAATTAAGCTCTGATTAAACAGATGTGTTGCGAAACAGCTTTTATGGTAAAAACTGTTTACCAAATGGGTAAAAACCTGTTCTCTATTACTCTTGGATCCGACTACACAATAATTTAATGTTTTCTGATGCTCCCAAAATTTGATTCTTTATTTTTCTGTTGTTAATGTTTTTTAAAATATGTTATGTAGTGAATAAATTCTTTTTTTTTTAATGTTAACAAATATGATTAATGTGCCTTAAAAAAATCAAGATTTTTCAGTTATTTTTCAATGCATTTAACGGGTACTAAATGAGAAAGAATAAAAGTAAATATAAGTCATTTCTGACATAAATCTGTCTAATACCTATTCATCATCATTAATCATCTATACCATTTTTTTTATAAAATTATTATAATAGGTATTAGAAAGATATAGATGATTAATTATTAAAATATTATTTTGTGCCTTACACGATTATATTAAAACTAAAAAAAATAAAACTATACATCAAAAGAAAACCTAAAATGATAATCTGTATGAGGCCAAAAAAGCGCTTTATTCTAGAACAACAAAATTCTAAGACAGTCATGTGACATCCACAAACCCACACTTTGCCTGCGTGGTGGATTACGGCCCAACGCAATGCTGCTAAAACTTTAATCCTCAAATTGAATCAATCAAATTATTTTTAGACTGTACATATTATACAGGCATACCTGTAAATTTCACTCGCAATGATGTGTTACTAGAAATGACGCCTAAACCATAAGTTAACAAACGACTTTTCCTTAATTTCTCGTTTTACAATTCCCACTTGGCAGCCGAAACAAGGAAACCATTTTCCGAATATCGTTTCGCTAATGTAATAGTATTGTAAAATATCAAAGAGGTCAGCGTTGTACCCTACATTTGTAACAAAAGAACATTTTACTTAAGTTTCAGAAGTGGTTTTGGGACTGACAGCTCAATTTATTGCCGAGCAACATTAATTCAGCTTCAAAACTAAAAGTTGTAAAGAAGCTTCAAGATACTGAATTACGAACGTTTGTTTACATGTAAAGTTTAACATCTTTATGGGTTTTATATAATTTGCTTTGTTATAATTTTGACCAGGGGCCCAAGTCTGCTATTTTTATAAGTTCGTCATTCCAACACGATCGCATTGTCACTTTACTAACATTTGTAATCTGCTAATTCATCACGATCGATCATTGATCGGTCAATGGTCTCGTAATAGAATAGTGTTGTTAGTTAGTTTGAATTGTGTTCAATGACTGCACAATAACGTTTTATTGGTAGGTCACAGATCAAAGGAACTGTCAAAATTTTCAGACAGGTACCTATAAACTAAAACAAGCCTTTAATGAAAATATTATTTTTAAAGCAAGCTTTTATAGCTGAGTATACCTACATACGTGACGCACTGGACTGGTTGTTGTGGCGACGCTTGGGGGAGGCCTATATCCAGCAGTGGACGTCTTTCGGCTGATATCCAATACATATATATATTTATAATATGATACAACGTTAGAGTTGTAGTTGTCAAGAAAGAATACTTTAGCAGAGAATGCTAATCCATTCTTAGATTGTCCAGCAATGTTGCCAGCAGCCTTGGTTTATCACCGCTGCTGACTGCTTTTTTTAAATAATTTTCCATAACTATCACACAACGCCGACCAGTCTCAAGCTAAGCAGAGCTTGTGTTCTGAGTAATAGACATCTGATAAACGTACTATATTTCTAAATACACATTATAAATAAATTACACCCAGACACAAAACTAATGATCATGCTCATCACACCAAAATTTTTCCTGGGTGAGAATCGAACGCACGACCTCCGGGATATCAGTCGAGGTCACTAACCATTAGAACACACAACACACACACGGGTTGATAACACGTCAGGTGTTCATACCACGTTTGTACATTTGTATACGATGTCGAAATAATTTCATCCACTAACTCACACTAAACAAGTTTGATACAACTTCTGTGTTCGATTATAAGAACAATCTAAGTCAATCACAAAAGATTTCTGTTCAGTAACTTGACCAATATTTCCGAAACTATGAACAAAATACTAAAGAAAAACATATCTGGTTTTTTTTTCGGTGGGTAAAATAATCCAATGCCAAAACCCACCCTTGGGTGGAGCGGGAGATAGTGTCAGACTCCTACTGACTAAAAACCCACCCCGTTCCTTCTAGCTTTCATACCGGGGCTCGAATTTCCTTTCGGATAACCCTGGCCCCAGTAGGCAAAAAACATATCTGAGTGTAGCCCTATAATTGGTAAGTACTAGGGACAAGACCCTTGACCCTTCCCTGTAAGGCCTACTCAAAAACGTCTCGATATTGAAGGCTCGTGCACAAGTAGACCCACTCGTCATCTGCAAATAATCTCCAAGATATTTGTTGAAGTGGTACATATTTCAGACGTGTGTCAAACAAAAACTAGAAATTTTAGGTATTAGAATATCTGGGGTAAAAAAACAAATAATACGGCATTGTCCATACGCGTCCCTTATGAACAATAGTGTATTTGCTTTTGGACTACTGATATATAAATATATCTGGGACATTCTTGATCTGTAGCATAGTCGGCCTTATAATGTTCCCACTGTTGGGAATCGGACTTCCTCTCTGGGAGAGAGCACGGGTCGTAATCCACCTCGCGGGCCCAGTGCGTGTTGGTAGATGTCACATGTCTTCAAATTTTTGGTTCTAGGACATGCCGGTTTTGTCACGATGTTTTCCTTCGTGTTGAAATAAATTACACAAAGTAATGCACTTGGCTGGGTTTGACTCCGTGTCTTACAATTAGTAAATCGGGGCCGTTACTACTCGGCCACCTCAGCTCCACATTCTAGATCAGTGCAATAAAGTATGTTTTTTTTTTTTTTTTTTTTTTTTCAGAGCTGTATTTCGTCCATTCCGTCCTGCAAATTTAAATAAAGAAAACGTTTTAACCCAATTCGCCGCAATAAGTGCGCGCGCGCTGCTTGTCGTGTCTGCGACATTCACGCTGGCGAAGCCGCGATAAAAAGCTTGTAGATAATTGTGTCAATTATTCATAATCTTAATGCATGAGGATGAACCACAAAAAGAAGTGACAAACCCCAAATTTATGTCATAGTAATATTGTCTAATAAAAACAAAAAGTTTGTCTTAGAATCTCGCTAAAGTACCTTATCGATTTAAAAGTTTGCTCAGATGTTTGTCTGTTGAGTAACAAACACGTTTGAAGAAACTTGAGCAAGTAATCATGGCGTGATGAATACGACACGTACTAACTCATGTTTTTACATGAGTTATTCAGATTTATCTACTAAAGCTTTCCGCCCGCGGCTTCGCCCGCGGCTTCGCCCGCGTGGACTACAGTTTACATCGCGCGGGCAGAGACCCGTGCTCAGCAGTGGAATTATAGATAGCCTATGTGTTATTCCAGTGTCTCTTCTACCTACCTACCAAATTTGATCTGAATCCGTTCAGTAGTTTTTGCGTGAAAGCGTAACAGACAGACAGACAGAGTTACTTTCGCATTTTTAATATTAGTAGGGATTTAAAATCTAAATTTCGAATTAGGAACTTTTCGGTTGCAAGCAAATACGTAACCTGGGGCTTTACCATGACGTGTAAAAATATCAGTCGTGCGAGTGAGAAAGAGGGATAAAGCTATAAAATTTATATAGCTCCATCCATTTTACAGTTTAGTTTAGGTCGTAAAATGGCTCGACAAGTTTCTTTATGTATATGTATCCTCGCTACAAAAAAAGCCGCTTCAAGCTACTTTTTGAGGTGGCTTTTTTTGTGGCCTGTGTGCGGTGATACCGCCACAAAAAAAAAGCTTGAAGCCGCTTCTAGTTTTCTTTTTTGTGGCGGCTTTTTTTATAATAATGACGCCGCTGCATGCCATTCGCGTATTTAATCCTTCTTTGTCAGAGTTCATTATAATACTGCACGCATTGCCACAAACTGACGCGCGCTTCAGATTTTTTTGTGGCAACTTCTAGCTTTTTTTGTAGCGGCATTTTTTTGAGGCCTGTGGGTAGGGACACTTTCCCTACACACTGAAAAGACTAAGTGAGTCTGATAGTGAAACGGCAGAATAACGTTTGCCGTGTCAACTAGTACAATATGTACCCATTTATTTCCAGCCAGCAACTATATAAGACCAGGTATAAATTCGAAGGTGTGTATCACACAGTCTCTGACCACAAACGAACATTGGGTTTAGGAATATCTATTGCGCAACCTTCTCCAAGTGGCTATTAATTTACCCGGGTTTAGCCCGACGACGAGGTAGCTGGTTTGAATATCTTATCACGGGTAATCTTGAAAGAAACAGCCTGTGAACAATGTACAGTACATTATTTAGGCCTTTAGGATTGGAGCTAGGATATATGTTAGGTACTAAAGAAAAGTGGATAGCAACTAATTAAGGATTTATTTAGTTTCTTATTGTTACTTTGAAAGTGAAGTGGAGAAGGTTGCGGGAAACCGATGGAGCCAGACGTACAGGATTGTTCGTTGTGGCGACGCTTGGGGGAGGCCTATGTCCAACAGTGGACGTGTATCAGCTGAAATGATGATGATGACTTTGAAAGTAAGATGTTGAAGAAATTCTGCACTATTTTTCGAATACCATAATTAGAGACACAAATAAAGAAAATGACAGAGCGAACGCCGGCGTTCGTTTAATCATTTATATATGAAATAATCTTAATCAATATTTAAGTTAGCTCGCTGTCCAATCGTCCAGTAACTGTCCGGACCGAACCCAGTCGTCGATGGCACGCACTGTTCCCGTGCGCCTCAAGGTGTTGTTAGCAACAGCAGGGGCCCACCTGGGTTGAAGCCTACTGGGGCCAGGGTTAGCTTCAAAAGAAAGCTCAGCCACGGTATTAAGGCACAAAGGAACGGGGTAAAAACGGGTGGGAGTACGGCGGCCATGTTGAAACACACTGTTTGAACGGGAACCGACCGTGCACCACGCGCTAGACGAATCGCTGATATTCTGTGTCATCCTACTGTGAAATACAATTATCTTAGTGAATTTAATTTTTAATTGACTCCAGCTAGAAGATAAAACAGTTATTTTGTAAAATCAAGCTTTACATTGCAAATTATAGTAACTTTAATTAAAACCTGAGTGTTAATTTAAACTACGATTCCTTGCCCAAGTACCCACGCCTGACCAACTATGGCGGATTCTGATGAAGGCCCTCCTGTGCCTACAAATATGTTGTCTGATTTTTTCCAGTATCGTGAGTTCTTTCATTAACATCTAAAGTTACATACACAAGTCACCCAGACCTAGACCAATCATTTTTAGAATAAATATTTGTTTTATTTTGGAACCAAACCCGCAAAATTCGTGTTGTGATATATTTATTTATCTTTGCTAGAACATATTTTCACATGCTATGTACACAAGAACCATGTATGTATTTTGCAAGAGACAACGAGGACGGATATAATAGCATATGATGTTATACATACGTCACATACGTATTTGACATATAGTTAAACGAAACGGTACTAACTACGAAACGGTAGTACAACCAGCTTTTATAACTCGGTATAACTATATAATTAAAACTCGTTGAGACGAATCTTACGAGCCCAAATTCGATGGAGTAGTGTCACTTAACTACGAAGTTCCTATAGCCACCTTCCGGTTCCATCATCAGATCAACTCCATGTCATAATGATTTTGCATTGTCATCTGATTTACACATGCATGCAAATTTTCAGCTCAATCGGTAACCGGGAAGTGGGACGAATTTTATTTACAAGATTTGATGACAGACAAACATCGGGACAGGTGAAACTAAATAAAAGCTTGTAAAATAATGGAGTAGTATGGGCTAAAAATCCACTAACTGGGTCCTATTAAATGCCGTCTACCGCCAAATCAAGGCGAAGCTGAAGTAATTAACTTTACTCTAACTGGATCAAAGACAGACGTGTGTGGAAAAGAGAGAGAGAGAGAGAATCCTTTGCCCCACAGTGGGACATTACGTACTAATTAGATTTAATATTAAAATAATAATATTTTAATAATATTCCACAACTATCACACAACGCCGTCTAGTCCCAAGCTAAGCAGAGCTTATGTTATGGGTACTAGAAACTGATAAACATAATTATATATTTCTAAATACCTATATTTCATAGATAAATTACACCCAGACACAGAACAAATGATCATGCTCATCACATAAACATTTTTCCTGGTTGGGAATCGAACCCACGACCTCCGGCATAGCAGTCAGGGCCACTAACCACTAGACCAACAGGCCAGTCAAAAAGATTAGAATGTTGCTTGAATACTTTTTCACCTGTTTGTATACTTTTTCACCTGTTTAAATACTTTTTCACCTATTGGCAAAGTATGATGTGGTCGACGATGGAACACGCTTTCCTAGAAGTAACCTATTTACTCTTAAAGCCCCTTTTGATAGAAGTAGGCTGCGTACAATGTACGTTTCATTATTCATGTAATCAGGATAAGAATTAGTATGTTTTAGGTACTAAAGGAAAGTAATCCGTAACTTGTTCATAATTTATTTGGAGTAAACATTACTTGGAAATTACATTAGTAGTAAGTTAGAGAAGAGTGTTAGGGAATTCTAGACTTATATCCATAATAATTAACTTATGTAAACATAAAAGAGAGAGCACAAGATTTTTTTATGTGAAAAATATCAAATAAATTCATCCACTGTGGGGGAGAGACCGGGAGTGTCAGACTTTTATTGACCTAAACCCACCTGTGCTTCTTCAATTTTTATGTGTGTTCTAGGGCCACGGCAATTCTATTGAAAAATCCCACTGCCCGCCGTAAAATAGGAACCTTTTTTGCGTTTTTTCTACCTGAATCCAATACACGAACCTCGAACATGCATTGTTCGATGGGAACTTGCGTTAAACGAAAGAGAGGTGCCTTTCTAGTCACTCCTCATAGAGGAGACTCGATGCACAATTTGGCGTCAAATATCCTATATTTTATTTATCCTCGTAGAAAAATAGATATTTTTCAGACTGTTTAAGCACATTTCCATACCAATGAAAAGTCAAAAGAAATAAGCTTGCTACTTAATGAAACGCTTACTTTTAATTAGGTTTTTAAGTGAGTCATGAATTCATGATGCTACGGCTGGAGCAACTATTTTTAAATGGACATCATAGACTGGCGACAACAGTACAAGAATAATTTGGGTCGCTAGATTAGATTGTCCCAGCCCAAACGAAGTTATCTATACTTAATTTTTTAAGTGCTTCAATTTACGGTTCCTTCAAAATGACCCTGAAAGTTCCATTTATACCTAAGTGTTGTTTTAAGTTACTTTTAAAATAGCTGTTTTCTGGTTTCAGACACCTGCTAAAAACTTAAAAGAATTAGTCAAGCGGATTTTATACATTTTTTATTACAAAACTTGAAACTGTGATCCAGGGCAGAAAGTCTCTACAGCCAATTACTCAATTTTATTTTTTGTTGTAAAGGTTGATGTCAAAATATAATTTATCGCCCGTCCGGGAGTTAAGATCGATGTTCTAGCAACATCGATTAATGTCGGATATTAATAATACGGTTCGGATAGTCGTGACCAGTATCGGAAAACAAATATTGAAAGTAATGGAGAACTAATATTAAAGATGGACTGCCGGAACGTTAATTAGTTCCCACGTGATGGTAAACGACGATTTTTTTTAGTGGGAAATAAGGAAATGCTTGTTCCCGCTCTAGGGGGAGATCTTTTTGATCTTTGATCTCTTTCTTTCTTTTCTAAAAGCGAGCCCATTTCCTCAGTAGGCTTCAGCCCTGCTGGACTTCCACGGTTTGTTTTGCTGACCTCTCTTTGAGGTACGCATGGGTTATAACGCGATGTTGACGACTTGGGTTCGATCCGGACGGTTAACGGACGACAAGACTGCGAGATTATTATTATTATTTTTGAAGAAAAGGGGCTATGCATCTCCCATAGTGTAGGAGATGTAGTCACTGCGACCTAAAAGATCTATTGTGACTCGCCACCTTGTTAGAGTAACTCTTTTAGCCGGGAGGCTTCCAGGAAGTCTAGAATACTCCTAGCTTTGAGAGTTTTAATCTCCTCCGGGCGAATAATGTGTCGACCCAGATGGATACTCCGTTTGTGGATAAGGGGCCCACATTCACACAACAGGTGCTTAGGCGTCTCCCTCTCCTGATTACAGTACCTGCAAACATCAGTGTCACTCAGTTTCATGTGAAATTGGTGCCTGTTTAATTTGCAGTGCCCGGTTAAGGCGCGGGCTATCGCACAAATGTTCGTCCTGCTAAGCTCAAGAAGCTCGGCAGTTCGTTTCTGTGAGTAGCCTTCTATTAGAGATTTGGCGTGTAGCAATCCTGGTTGTAACAACCAGTGCTTTTTTGAGTCGCCAAATAGGTTGCCCTTAAGGGTCTGCATGGCCTGGTTCTTTGAGATACCACAGAAAGGTTCTGGTCCTATCTGATGACCCTGAGCTCCAGTCCTTGCAAGTTCGTCGGCTTTTTCATTGCCAGTAATTCCAGAATGACCCGGTACCCATCTCAGAATAACTTTATTCCTTTGCCCCAGGTCATTTAGTTTGTTAACGCAGTCTTTTACCAGTTTCGAATTTATTGTATTCGAGTTCAAGGCGTTAAGAGCTGCCTGGTGTGACTGTCTGTCACTTACTCCAAATTAATAACAAAATATTATATTTGACTTTATACACCACGACACTTTAAACACGTGGCGCCGGACGAAGGGGCATAAATTGCCTTTTTAATGTGAAAGGAACAATTACAAAAAAACACTTGGAAGAAATATTTTAGCACAATTGTAAAGAAAGGACCAAAAGAGCTCTTACATGTGCAAGCCAGATAAGTCGTAAGAATGGTGACCCAAACCTCTTTAGAAACAATTAGGAGACTGTACAAAAAACTAAGCAATAAAAACTAGTTAGCAAGCCGTGGTAATGAACAAGCGATACTGAGCTGGAAGGGACGCGGCGGTTGGGTCAGCAAGTCGGGAGAATAGGACACTTAGCGTCAGGGCCGCGTAGGAGACACACGTCTAGGGACTGGCTCAGCTTTAGGGCCCCATAGACGACACACGTCCAGGAACTAGCTCAGCTTATTATCATAGAGCGATCCCGTTGTAATTCTTAGGAGTGCCAGTATCGTGATACGGTATTAGATATAGATTGACTGAGTCGAGTTTAGGCTTAGCTAATATTTATAGTACAGAGTGAGTGAGTCAGAGTACGAATGGATGGGCGTTGATTGTGATCTAGTAAGTAGTGTGTAAGTACGCGAGTGAATCTCAGTGGCTGTGTCGAAGACTGGATGGGTGAGTGTTGTCTGTTTTATCCTTCCTTATTCCTTCCTATGACAAGGTGACCTGAGCTTGCGGTTGGTGTTAGGGACTCGGGGAAGGCCTTCCTTTGGAGTGAGCTTAACACTAACTTACACTTCCCGCCATACTTGGCTCAATCATGATTGAAGCACTGCCAATTGAAGGTTGAACCGAATAAATATTCGCTACAGGTTATGGCCAGTTTGGACTATACTGAGATCACGAACCACCAAACGTTAGCGATGGCTACCTCCCCCTAAGGACTGACTGACAGTAGACTGATTTACATTGCTCTTGTTATGCGCACACTTCCAGGGAGCGGGGGTAGGCTTCACCAAGTACCCCAAACTGCATTGATAGTCGTTCTAAAGAACGCTAGGGAACGTATCTCGCTAAAACACACCGGTCTTCGGGCCACTGACTGATACAAAAAATAATATTTAGCGAGACACGTAATTTGGACTCATCTCTGGAAAACTTCGCAGCTAGACGTAGCTCGGAGGCATAGGTTATGATGTCCTCACCTGTGGGTAGAGTAAGGAAGTGAGAAGTGACGAATATGAACCACTTCGGCGTCTGGCAAGGCAACTGTAAATAGTTCTGCGACCGACTGACGATGCGTCGCGCTTGTTTAAGTTTTGTATTGTCTGAGTGATGCGTGAGTAGGCTGTTATATCGAGTCAATTGTTAAAAGAAGTGTGTCTTATCCAATAGCAGAGGCCTCACAACCCTTTGCCGTAGGATTGGTCAGGACACGCACGAGCGAGACGGTTTAAAGTAACTTCTAAAATAATTTAATTTGCAAATACAAGCGTCACGTGTTATATACCCTTTTGCAGCCCTCTCAGTCCCGTAATATTCATAACTCAAAAGAAAAGTAGATTATCCTTCCTTATCTCCTTATCAATGGATTCCCATCCTTATTTGATTTTAACTTTGTGTTTCTCAATTCCCCACCTAATCCCCTAGCTTTCTAAGTCGGGAGAAGGTGACATATTTCTTGGGAATCCATTACTTTCGGTGGGGGCCTATCCAAGTCAATAGGCTGAAAGGCCACAAGGGCGAGCGGAAGGTGGGGCTCGTCCTCTCCCCTTAAGGGGGAGCCGACTTTCATACCTTCATGTAGGAAAATCAGGAAAAATGAAAATTTTATCAGCCTAGGGTCATATTGGAACAGTCACACTGGCTATCTGAGTAAATCAGAATTAATTGATTTATGTAGTTTCGTTGACGGTTGGCTTCCGCACATTCTATAATGGCGTATACCTCCGCTTGGAATATGGTGGCATATTTACCCAGATTCAAGCTTTTGCTGAATTTCGG
This sequence comes from Mythimna lalbum, assembly GCA_949319445.1. Taxonomy (NCBI): domain Eukaryota; kingdom Metazoa; phylum Arthropoda; class Insecta; order Lepidoptera; family Noctuidae; genus Mythimna; species Mythimna lalbum. Next base: position 18,278,082 of record OX439347.1, on the reverse strand, counting down.
GCTAATGCCAAATATTCCACATCCTACATTCTCACCCATTTTGGATCCGTCTGTAAACCAGATCAGGCTTCCAGCCTTGCAAGTAATGAGGTTGCTTGCCCAATCCTCTCTGCTCGGCAGTTCCACTGTGTAATTTCTTGTGAAGCTACACTGTGGAAGCATGACGTCTGTTGTCATAGCTAGCTGATCGTGTTCAAGCACTGATTCGTGTAGCGATCTCAGTGCTTGAGAGCGCCAGTTTACTTTGCCAGTGCTGTTTATTCTATACATGCCCGCTTTCGCCTCCTTCGCAATTAATAGATGAAGTGGCGGAAGGTTAAGCAGGGCATTTAGAGCAGCTCCTGGGGTTGTAGACATGGCGCCTGTTGATATAATGCATGCAAGTCTCTGCAAACCATTAAGTTTGTTAATGACTGTCACTTGGGATGTTTTCCTCCACCATACTACGCAGGCATACGTTATTATCGGCCTGACTATGGCGGTGTACAACCACAGGGCGATTTTAGGGTTTAGGCCCCATTTCGTCCCTGCTAAGCGACAGCATATTCCTAAAGCTATTTTAGCCTTTTGAATCACATTATTAATGTGAGTGTTCCAGGTCAGTCTCTGGTCGATAGTTACGCCCAGGTACTTGACCTCATTGGAGAATGGTATGCGAGTCCCCTTTACAGTGGGCGTTACAAGTTTGTCCAACTTTCGCTTCCTAGTAAAGGGGACTATTGTTGTTTTACTCGGGTTAACCGATAAATTGTTCTCTGTGCACCATGTGTTTATAACGTTCAGAGATCTTTGCAGTATAGATGATACCGTGCTGTGACAGGGGCCGATAACACAAGCCACCACATCGTCAGCATAACTGTGTACATCTAAGTCTCTTTTAAAGGCTTCAACCAGCAATTGGTCAACAACGAGTAGCCATAGAAGTGGCGATAGAACGCCTCCTTGTGGGCACCCTTTAGTTGTTTTGAAGCTTTTTGTAGTTCCGTGTAATGTAACACTGATAGTTCTGTTGAGGAGCATGAATTCGATCCAACGAGTAGTTGTCTCGTCAATCCCTTTCGCCTTCATTCCCTTGGAAAGGGCGTCTATTGTGACGTTGTCGAAAGCTCCTTCAATATCAAGGAAAGCACATAGGGCTATCTGTTTATCTTCCAAAGCCCTTTCGATCCTGTCTGTTAGTTCTAACAGAGCAGTTTCTGTGGATTTTCCTTTTTGGTAAGCATGTTGCTTCGGATGCAGAGGGTTAGCCCTTAATGGTCCATCCCTGATGCATTCGTCTATAACCTTTTCCATACTCTTGAGTAGGAAGGAGGTAAGGCTTATTGGTCTGAAGGACTTTGGTTGAGAGTAGTCTTTCTTACCAGCCTTTGGGATAAAACAGACTTTAACTGTAGTCCATTTCTCAGGTATATATCCCCAGGCAAAGCTTGCTCTGAAGATTTTGATTAAGATAGGGATGAGTATAGTCTTCCCTTGCTGCAGGAGAGCTGGGAAGATATCGTCATCACCTGCAGACTTAATCGGCTTGAATGAGTCTATAGCCCATTCTACCTTGTTTGGTCTAAAGTACCTCGCCGCTCTTCTCCAGTCTTCATTTGTAGGCCTGGAGAGGCGGATATGAGGTGAATATGGTACGATGATGTCTTGTGCCATCACCGACCCAGGGAAGTGTGTTGACGCCAAAAGTTTCAGGGTTTCCTCCGCTGATGCAGTGAAGGCACCGTCTGGTTTCTTTAAGAGTCCCAGTTGATTCGTAGGCGATTTGGATAAGACTTTGTGGATTCTGGCTCCTTGAGGGACTTTAGTAATCTCCTCGCAGAACTTCCTCCATGAAAGTCTTTTCGCCTTTCGGATTTCTTTATTATAGGTAGTTAAAGCTTTCCGATACCGATCCCAGTCGTCAGTCGATTTAGCCTTATTGAACAACCTACGTGATTCCTCCCTTAAAACATCGAGCCTTTTGTTCCACCATGTCACTTTTCTGTCCCTCACAGTTCTTAGAGGACAGCTCTCTTGGTAAGAGGCTGTAATGGCTTCAGTAACTTGAGTGACAGCATAGTCCAATGTTTCAGGGGAGCGTATGGTTTTAGGGACGTCTAGGAGTCTCTCCTGGAGCTTTCGTCTGTACAAGTCCCAGTCCGTGGTTTTCGCATCCCTAAAAGTGATAGTTCCGCAAATGTTGGATGTATTCAAAGCGAATTCAATAAGTCGATGATCAGACATAGATGGTTCATCACTGACATGCCAATTGGTTATCAGCCTGGCAGTGTGAATAGTAGCGAGAGTTACATCAAGAACTTCCTTCCTCGATTTAGTTACAAAGGTCGGTTTACATCCCTCATTAACTATTTGGAGGCGGTTAGTTAGTACAAAATCATGAAGCAACTCACCTCTATCGTTGATGTCAGTGCTGCCCCAGTTGGTATGGTGGGCGTTGGCGTCACACCCAATGAGAAGCTCGGCATTGTTGGCATAGGCGTACTCTACTACCTTTGCAAGCTCCTCGGATGGGTCGGTTTTCGTCCCGTCCAGGTATGCCGAGCACACGATGAGGCGTCCATTTCCGCTCTTGACATTGACATAAGCTGCAATCAGGTCATCGCTGCACAGGCCTGGTATGCATAAGAAATCAATATTATTATTGAAAAGTATACACGCTCTTGGTTTGACTCCACCGATATGATGAGCGACCTTACCTGCAGAGCCCAGTCCAGACACCGTGTTAGTATTAGCCAGCCACGGTTCCTGGATAAGAGCGATGTGAAGGTTCTTTTGTGTGAAGAGTTTTTCCAGAACAGCCGTGGCTGCTCTGGCGTGATGCAGGTTTATCTGCACCACTTGTGTGTTCATGTGTGTCTGTGTTATGGTGTGTTTGTGTTGTGTTAGTGTTATGTGTTTGTGTGGGTTGGTTAAGCGGCGTTATTCGACCTGCTTGGCTTCGAGGCTTTAGGACAGCCCTGAGGTTTGGCCGGTCGGCTCGCCGCTACCGATCGATTGGGACGGTTAGCCCCTTTCGTCGGTGGTGCCCCGAGGGGGCGGTTCCTGACGCCCTGGCCTCCGGGTTTCGGCTTAGCGTTTTGCCGCTTTGCCGTTTTACCAGAGACCCGGTCGCTCGGCCCCGCCTTAGGAGCGTGTTGAGCAGATGGCGAAAACCTTGCGCCAGATTGGCTAGTCCCTGCCACCTGCTCAGCCTTCGCTGGCGTATTATCGCCGCGAATGCGTATTAGGACTTTACGAAAGCCTAATTGCGGCCTGCAGTCTAGTTTGCGCAAGGCTTCTATGGAGGCATCATCGATAGAAAGGGCGGTCGTGATTCCGTCCCCTTCTTTCTTGACGCTCAGCACCTTCCACAATCCAGTCTGCAGGTCGTTTTGTTTTTCCAAGAGATTAAGGGCATCTCTTGGAGTTTTGATGACATCTTCTGTCTTAAAGTGGAGGATCCCAACCTTGGCTTTTGGCAGGTCCTTCTCGTTAATGAGCGAGAGTTCCGCCTCTGGCCACGGCTTTAGTGTCCCCACTTTTTCTTCAAGCCATTTCAGGCTGTAGTCGTTTTTGATTACGACTTGCAGCCATCCTGGCTTGAAAGTGCAACCCTCGATTCGAATTTTGAATTCGGGGGCTTTGGGCATAGGGGCGTTAAGAATCGCCCTCAATATGTCCTTAGAAAGGAGCCCCAATTGCACGTTCGACATGGGCTCTCTATTACGGATTCCCACTCGGACGTTGGTTAGGGCGTCCTTAAAAGACACAACGCTTGTCCCAGGCGGTGGTCCGACCTGAGCTGCGGACGTCTCGTCAGGGATCATTGGAATTGGCCCTGACTTTTCGTCCACACGCGTTGTCTTTTTGGCATGATCTTTCGGCGACTCGTCCTCGGATCGAAATCGTTTTACCGGCCTCTTCCCCGATGACGTATCGGCCACCAGATCAGTCAAAGGAGCACGCGCACTCGCCCACTGCTCCGTGACCAGCTTGTAGGCCTCAATGGAGTCCATACCGCCAGCCTTGAGGCGCCGCAGGCGCTTACGCGCGGCTCCTGGCAACCGTCGTTTCCTGGAGCTAAAGTCAGTTCCCAACGGCACTTCCGAGTCCATCTCAGTAGGCCTCGTGCCATCGTTTGCCGACTCCAGCTCAGGAGGGTTGAGTTCGGTGTCTAAGGTGACTTGGGAGTCTCCCTCAGAACCGAGTAAGAGAGTAGTCAGATCAGGTATTGACCCAATAAGACTACTCGAGGGTTCCGGACGTTCATCATCGTCCTGAGATGTTTTTGTATAAAACTGTGAATCCATACAGTTCCCACGAGTAGCTAGGGAAATAAATAGTCCACCCCGGCAGAGCCCCGCTTGCCCGGGTAAGGCAAAATTTACTACCCCAGGATTGCCATCTCGCTGGGGAGACACCGATAAGAACCAAGCTCCCCCTTGGCCACGCATCCCTCGGCTCGGTACGAATGACACCTTGGATTGGGATTCGCCAGGCGGTTTCGGTTACGTCTAATTCTGATGGAATTAGACCAAAAACGGGGTGGCAACCTCGAGAAGGTGGATCCGCCTGACTTGCCTTGAGGATCTTCACGACTGTAGCGCTCTCCCTCAAGACCCCGCCACCTTATCGCCTCTGAGGGAGGTGATAAGGTAGGCCTGCATCTATACTACCAAGCAAAGCAAAAGCAAAGCATGTCGTTGTGCAACCGCAAAAGCATACATACAGACCCTCCCCAAGACTGCGAGATACACATTGCTCGCCATCCGCAAGCCTACAATTTCGGTAGTTGGAAATCGGAATAGTTATTCCGGCGGCTGAAACGTGATGAAGTCCATCGCATGCGCGGCCGTCTCTTTTGCTAACATTACTGCTTTGCAGGAGGCTATCCCTGCCACACCTCCTCGCTCCGGACTATGGCTTGTATCAGGGCCCCGCGCGAAAGGTCCTTGCTGCTAATTACCCTAACGAAGACATAGCAGTGCTCCACCCAAGCGGGGTACAGCTCCACCAATGATAAGTGAGGATGGGGCAAGTTTACTTAGATTTTGAAATTTAATAACGATTGACTAAAAGTGTCAAATAGTTACGAATTAAAGCAATATCTCAGATACTTTCAAACATTTATGACAAGAAAATCTTTACAAATTGCATTTCCCTCGCAATTTATCAGAATTGCACTTTACACAGATATATAGAAATGCAATAACTTGCAATATGGAACGATATAGTGAAGTATGAGTGTTTTATTTGTAATATTTCTTCAATATTTCATGCTGACATTACTAAAGGATATTGCATTCTTCGTTCTCGAGATTTGAATATAAAATGGGTGTTTAATCTTCTTTTTAAACAACCTTATTTTTATATATGCGAAGGCTGAATCAATAACTGTATCGATTCCAATAATTTTAGACCATGTTTTATTTTTTCCGTAAATATTCAAAAAATGTCGCAAGTTGGACAAAACCGACACTAAGTACAACTCAGGTCAAGGCCCCCACCAACCGTGTTCCCACGTTGTCGTCGTGGTGGGGCTTGCGTGTCTCAATGACCTTGAGGGCTATGCCGGTAGAGCTACTCATGCCGGAAGGCCTCAAGCGAGAGACCAGACCAAGAGGAACACACGGCGGAGTCCAGTCGGACCGCCCGGCGGGTGCGCTGTCCAGGAGCGCTGGCACCAACAGCTGTTGGCGCCTTCTGGACAGCGATTTCGAAGAGTGGGTTCGCCTCGGGTACGTGTCTGCTCATCAGACACGACCACGATGGCGAACGTGTCACTGGGGACCCCACCCCATAAAAAAGGCAAAGCTGTGTTCAGCACACCATGGCCGCGCATCTAAAAGAGATATTACCCCAGGAGGGTACCGCCTGCCCCGCAGGCGGAGAATCCCTCCCCGAGCAGAGCTCGGGCTGCCCCTCGTATTCTAGGGGGGGCAAAGAGCGCGCCAGGTCCATTAAGGACCTGTTTTTACCGTCCTTTGCGGACGCATCGAGCCAGGGTGGCTCACTAGCCGGCAGCGCGGAGTCCCTGGGACCAGTTCCCAGCACGTCAGCGACGCCGGTGGAGGCTGGGCGTAGCTTCGGCCTCAGGGAGGTGAGTGAAGACGCGGCGTCGGACTCTGATGCCGCGTCTTCACACATCTCCGATGTTATGGAGGTAGAAGAATCCACCTCCATCAAAAGGAAGGCGGAGTTTCTGCGCTCCGTCTCCGATGACGAAGCGGTACCTGCCCGGAAGGTCTCGACCTCGGGGCGGGGTACCGCTCGAAAGATGGGTAAAGGGAGAGGGCTCCCCGCTGAGAGCGCCAGCGAGGGACGCCAGGCAAGCCTCATACCGCCGGAGATCCCTACCGAGCTGCCGGAGGGAATGGAGGAGGCCATGGCCAAATTTAAGGAGGTCGTGGCAGCCGCCATCATGAGTGTGGCCAACAAACGGGAGAGGGTGGCCAAGAAGCGCTCCATCGAGCTGGCCAATATCACGATTGGGGGGGCTTTGGGGTTCGTATTCGAGCCCTACGAGCAGACCCTTAATGGGAGGATTGGCCGGCTCGAGGCCTTGGCTGGTCTCCAGGAGCCCCGTCCCGAGCAGTCACCGGAAGGGCGTAGCACGCAGGAGCAGGGCCGATCCCTGCTGATGCCCCAGGCGGAAAGCGAGGTGATAACCTTGCTGCGGCAAGAGCTGGCTGCTGCCAGGGAGCAGCAGCAGCAGCAGCAGCAACGGTTTCAGGAGCAGATCACGCGCCAGCTTTCCGTCCTGGAGGGCATCGTGCTGCGTCCCCCGCTCGCGGCCTCCAACCAGAAGGGAGCGGTGTCATATGCCGCTGCCGCCGCAGCCACTGCTGCTGCGCCCAGGGCAGGCCCGTCGGGGCAAGTCGGGCGCAAGGCCACGGCGCCGGAAGCGGTGAGGCCAGCCCCGGTGACCAGGCAGCAGCAGCGGCAGGGGAAGCCTGCCGCTCCCCCGAAGGGCAAGATGGTGGCTGCTCCCAAACCGGCGAGCCCTCCTGCCGCGGCGGTGACTAGGTCGCGCCTACCGCCTCCTCCGCCCGAAGACTCCTCGGCTGGTGCCGAGTGGACCGTCGTCGGCGCCAAAGAAAAGGCGAGCAAGGCGGCGAGGGCGGCCAAGAAGCGAAAGCGGCGACGGGAGCGGAAAAACCGCGCCATGGCCGCCAGACTTCGCGCCCCAACTTCCGCAGCTGTAGTGATCACACTACAACCAGCTGCGGAAAAGAAGGGCGTGAATTACGACATGGTGATGGAGAAGGCGAAACAGGCGGTGGTGGGCCACCTCGACAAGTACGGAGCCTCCGGGGGCTTCCGTATGAGGTGCACTGCAACCGGAGCCCGAATCCTGGAGGTCCCAGGTGCGGACAGTGGACAAACCGCTGACGCCCTAGCTGAAAGGATCAGGGCGTCCCTAGACGTCGAGGTGGCCCGAGTGTCCAGACCCAGCAAGTGCATAGACATGCGCATCATGGGTCTGGACGACTCCGTCAGGGTGGAGGAAGTGGTGGCCACCATCGTCAGGGCGGGAGGGTGCACGACCGACCAGGTCCGGGCGGGCACCATCCGTGCTGACAGCACGGGCATGCGAGCCGTTACGGTGAGCTGTCCCGTGCCGGCGGCTAAGGCCATCACGGCCGAGGGCCGAAGGCTTTTGGTGGGCTGGGTTTCAGCCCAGGTGAAGATGCTGGAGCCCAGACCTCTGCGGTGCTACCTCTGTCACGTGGGGCACCACGTGGGGGCTCATTGCGCCGCGGAGGTTGATCGCAGTGACCGCTGCCACCATTGCGGACAGCCCGGACACAAGGCCGCCGAATGCCGTGCACAGCCGCACTGTTACGCATGTGCGGCAGCAGGCAAGCCGGCCGAACACCGGGCTGGGGGTAGGTCCTGCGACCCTCCCACCAAGGCCAAGGGCAAGGTCAGGAGAGGCATCCACCCTGACGTCCTCACCGCCACAGCCACTACACTGGCTGCCGCCGCCATCGCCGCCGCTCCCGCTGCGGCAAGAGCCTCGCAAAGGGCTCAGGAGGAGACGGTAATGGAATGCCAATAACCACGCCATTACGTCTCCTCCAGGCGAACATCAACCACTGCGCCGCCGCTCAGGATCTGTTGCTCCAGAGCATGGCGCAGTGGTCGATCAATATCGCCGTCGTCACCGAGCCGTACTTTGTCCAACCCCGTGGAGACTGGGTTCAGGACTTGGACGGCTCGGTGACGTTAATTTCGTCGGCCGCCGCCGGTACCCCGCCCCCCGAGTCCGTCACGAGGGGGCGGGGTTGCGTGGCAGCACGGTTCGGGGACATCGCCGTGGTAGGTGTCTACCTGCCCCCGAACAGATCTCTCGACGTGTTCCAACTCTCCCTGATGGAGCTAAATTCCGTCGTCACTGGGTTCGGTTCCCTCCCCGTGGTCGTTTGCGGGGACTTCAACGCCTGGAATACGGCTTGGGGTTCTCGGCACACGAACCGACGGGGTCGGATGGTGGAGGACTGGGCCTCGGAGCTGGGCCTGGTCGTCCTGAACCAGGGCTCTGTCCCCACGTTGGTGCGGATGCGGGGTACATCAGTGGTGGACATCTCGTTCGCCAGCCCCGCACTGTCGCCGCGTGTCGTCGACTGGCGCGTTATGGAGGAGGTGGAGACGTACTCCGACCACCGGTACATCCGGTTGGACGTCTCCGCCGAAACCTCGGCTGCGCCGGTCCGACAGAGCCCTTGTGGTCCGCGGTGGGCGCTTAAGCAGATGGACCGGGAGCTCCTCCTGGAAGCCGCGACGGTACAGGCCTGGGTGCAAGCACCGGACAGGCCTGTCGACATCGACGTCGAGGCGGAGTGATTCCGGGAGGCCATGTCGCAAATCTGCGACGCGGCAATGCCCCGAGTCCCTCCAGGTCGTGCTAAGCGCCGCGTGTACTGGTGGTCGCCGGAGATCGGCGCACTGCGCAACGCGTGCAACCACGCGCGCCGCCGGTACGACAGACACTGCAGGCGCCGCAACCGCCAGCCGGATGCGGAGGTCAGAGAGGCGGAGCTGTATGAGGGGTACAGAGAGGCAAAACGCACCCTCCGAACGGAGATAAGGCGGGCCAAACTCGAGGCCCGCAACGTGTGGCTGGGGTCTCTGAACGCGGATCCGTGGGGGCACCCGTACAAATTGGTACGGGACAAGCTACGCCCCTGGGCTCCGCCGCTAACTCAGAGTCTCCGGCCCCAACTCGTGGAGGGTGTGGTAACCACTCTGTTCCCTGCGCGAGGGGAACACTCCCCCCCGCCCATGGCTCCGCCCCCGCCAGCAGTGTCTGACGCGGACCACGACAGCGACGACGACGACAACGCTCCAGAGGTGACCGAGGTAGAGGTGAGAGTGGCGGTGCGAAGGCTGAGTGCCAAGAACACCGCCCCAGGACCCGACGGCTTGCCAGGGAAAGCCTGGGTCCTGGCCATGGAGGCTCTCGGGCCTCGACTAAGGGGGCTCTTCAGCGCATGTATGGAGAGAGGCCAGTTTCCACTTCGCTGGAAGACGGGGAAACTGGTCCTCATCGCGAAGCCAGGGCGCCCTGCGGACTCTCCGTCCGCGTACCGGCCCATTGTGCTGCTCGACGAGGTGGGCAAGCTCTTTGAAAGAGTCATTGCAAACCGCCTCGTCGCGCGGCTAACACGGGTGGGGCCGGACTTGTCGGACGGACAGTTCGGCTTTCGCAGGGCGCGCTCTACGGTGGACGCCATCATGCGCGTGCGAGCCCTCACGACAGGGGTTGCGGTGTCCCGGGGCAGGAGCGTCGTGGCAGTGTCCTTGGACATTGCCAACGCGTTCAACTCCCTGCCGTGGAGTACGATCCGGAGGGCACTCCGGTACCACCGGGTGCCCGAATACCTCTGTCGAGTGGTCGAGGCTTACCTGTCGGACAGGTCCATTATCTACCCCGGTCACCAGGGAGACTGGAAATGTCGAGAGATGTCGTGCGGTGTTCCGCAGGGGTCGGTTCTAGGCCCACCTTTGTGGAACATCGGCTACGACTACGTGCTGCGCGGCGACCTCCCTGACGGGGTCAACGTGGTCTGCTACGCAGACGACACGCTGGTTCTAGCGCAGGGAGAGTCGCACCAGGCGGCGGTCGCTCTAGCGACACGCGGGGTTGCGATAGTCGTTGGTAGGATCCAGGAGTTGGGACTCGAGGTGGCGCTGCACAAATCCGAGGCCATGTTTTTCCACGGCCCTCGGAATGCGCCACCATCAGACTCCCAACTTACGGTAGGAGGAGTTCGCATCGGCGTCGGGTCGACGATGAAGTACCTGGGACTCGTTCTCGACAGCCGATGGAATTTCGGAGAACACTTCCGACGTTTGGCTCCCAAACTCAACCGGGCCGGGGCTGCTCTCAAGCGGCTCCTGCCCAACCTTGGGGGTCCAGACGCCTCTTGCCGGAGGCTCTACGCGGGGATCGTTCGGTCCATGGCCCTCTACGGGGCGCCGGTGTGGGCGCCGTCGCTGGCAAAGCGACCGGCGTCCATACTGAACGCCTGCCAGAGGGTCATGGCAATACGGATGGTGCGGGGTTACCGCACGATCTCCCGCGAAGCGGCGAGCCTTCTGGCTGGCCTACCACCGTGGGATCTGGAGGCAACAGTCCTTGCACATATGCACGATAAGCGCGTAGAGATGCAACGCCGGGGTGAAAGTCCACTACCGCGACAGGTCGAGGTATGGCGGACAGAGCTCCGGCGGGATCTCACGGTGAAATGGCGTCAGCGACTATCGCAACCCAGTGCTGGGCACGCCACAATTATGGCGGTAAGTCCCCTCTTTGAGGCGTGGCTGGAAAGACCTCACGGCGTCCTTACCTTCCGCATGACGCAGGTCCTCACCGGACATGGCAAGTTCGGGAGGTTCCTGCATCGGATTCGAGCGGAAGAGATGCCCGGGTGCCGCCACTGTGCGGAACGCCCGGAGGACACGGTGGAGCACACAGTTGAGGTGTGCCCTGCTTGGGCGGAGCAACGCCGTGTCCTCGTGGGGGCGATCGGCGGCGGAGATCTCTCGCGCCGGGCCTTGGTTCAGGCCATGGTCCGGAGCGAGGAGGAGTGGCAGGCGGTCGCCTCCTTCTGCGAAGCAGTAATGCTAGCAAAGGAGGAGGCAGACCGCATCAGGCAACGGCGCCCCCGCCGCCGCCGCCGGGATTCCGATCCCGATTTCCAGCCACCGTAGACGCGGGCTCGCGGACGGCGAGCCATGGGTAGCTCGCTGTCCGATCGTCCGGTAACTGTCCGGACCGAGCCAAGGCGTCGACGGCGCGCACTGTTCCCGCGCGCCTCAAGGAGTTGTCAGCAACAGGAGGGGCCCGTCTGGGTCGAAGCCTACCGGGGTCGGGGTTATCCGAAAGGAAACTAGAGCCCCGGTATGAAGGCTAGAAGGAACGGCGCGGGGTTTTTAGTCAGTAAGACTCTGACACTGTCTCCCGCTCCACCCAAGAGCGGGTTTCGTCAATGATGATTTTCCCCGTCGAGAGAAAAAAAAAAAATGGTCAAGGCAGATCATAGCGGGCATGACACGCCAACACACTGCCGGGTGCGAGAGCAAAACCAAGCCTTATAGAGGAATATGTTCTCTTGAATAATTTTCTAATATCACACGAGCGAAGCCAAAAGTAGCAGCTAGTGACTTATAAAGTGTTCACTTTGTTTTTAAACAGAGTGGTACTCTATTTGTTGGGAATATTCTGAATATTTCCAACAAATAGTTTTTACAGCTCATCTGAGTTCATAAATTCTACAAGTTTTACAACTTAGCCACCAACTTGTTCAAGTATTCATAAAAATACTTTGACAAATTATAAAGCAGGTGCAATATTTTACGCTACTTCAAATTAATTATCTCGGGAAAGTTGTTGGTTGGTTGTAATATTTATTAGCAATCTTGTGGTTTATGAGGGTTAAGACGTAGATGAACTTTTGCTAAACTCGATTTATTGAGCAGTTTTTTTTTCTCGCAGTTTCTTCTCCCGTAACCACTTTCATAAGAACCTTGACTTTTAATTGCGAAATAGTAGTTTATGAAACTGAGAAGTAGTGTAGCTTTCTGACAGTATTTCTTTGCAATCATTAAGTGCTGCCAGAGATTTAAGTTTATACATTATGTTTTCGGGGGAAACATAATTTGTAAAAAATATGTTTTGAAATTATTAATTATGATTTTAAGTTTCTGTGTAATTTTTTATTTTTGGTGTACAATAAAGCATTTATCTATCTATCTATCTATCTATGTAAAAAATATTGGACAAATTATGTTTTGGAGAGAAAAAAAGGGCGCCTATCGGGAAATATCTGGGATTGTGGGATTTCTATCTCATTACAACTTTGAAAGGGTAGTTTTAACGAACAGATTCAAGTCCCAGGTCATGGTCATGACCACTACGCGCGCAAAATCGGGTCGAGGTAGACGAGCAAATGTTGCAATATGCTAGTTAGTTGTATAAGTACTTAGACCAACTTTGTCTCTCAAAAACGGGCAAGACAAAGAATCGAAAGACGAGTCACAAATGCTTGAAATACCTGCTAGATCTTTTAAGAACACACAAAGCTAATCTTTGGATAATTCCTAAAAAAAAAAAACTTATTATAAATGATAAATAATCTTTATTTTGTAAATAGGTTTTCAAAAAACACTTTAACACGTCTATTTTGTTTTCAGTCAGTTCAAACGAGATGAGGCCGCCTTGTATGTTCTGCCCATTCTAACCTAGAAAGAAGTTTGGTCGGAGAATGAGGACACCTTTGGCCAGCAGTGAGATATAATTTAAGCAAAAAATTAAACCACTCCGATGACTACAAATGGAAGATGTTCCGTAACATTTTCAACACCACCTGATAAAAAAGGTTGGCAACACTAAAAAAAATATCGTTAAATAGAGATTCTTTCACAGATAACTTACAGTTTCTTTTGAAAAGATTAAGTACTAGTCGTAGCAAATCTTGTTCGATAAATTACGCAGTGCCCACGGGAAATCTCTCATTGGAATAGGTCCAACGCAGGTCAGTTGTTTTACCTCGCTAGTTATCTCATTGACCCTACAGCCAAGGTCGAAGACATTAATAATCACTTACTACTAACATAATGTTTTCTTACTTTGCTGAAGTATGGTAGCATAATGTTTTTCTTATTTTCTGTTTGTGTTTTGTTTTATATGATATTGCTGTTTTTGTCATTTTATTGAATTTAATGTGAATTGAAACCATGAATGTTGCAAACTAACATAGTTTTTATTAAAAACCTTGTTACTTACAATACTAACACAGAGATCTTTGTCACTAACATTAAATGCACATTATTTTAGTCTGATTTTTGAAATATGAAAACTAAGATGTCGTTAATACTAAATTATATCGTCTTTAATCTCTTTAATTCGGTGTTTCACATCGGTAGAACAGTGGATGACAACAACAAGAAAAATATTAAGCAATTTTATTTTACAATAACACTTAATTTAGGTATCGCTTTATGAAATGGTATATATATAGACGACACCCACCTCAAAATAATGGTCGATATATTCCTTAGTGAAAGCTGGCACGAACTCTCGCAACGATTTTCAAGCCAAATGAGCCTCTCTGTTTCGCATTGCTCCTTCGTACTTCGTAAAGGAGCAGTATGAAGCAAAATGACTAGATCATGGTTTAGAAATCCACGATATTTCAATATTATTATTTTATTTAGTAACTTGATTGACTGCTCAAGAGTATGCTGTCAATAAACTATCGCAATTGACAGGCCATTTTTTGTAGTTTCAAAAACTGCTTAATCAATAGTGTGTACAGTGTTAGAAGCACTAAAGTAGAATGCAGAAGGTAGTTTAGTAAGAGTTCCCAGCCCCAGAGATTAATGTTTACCAAGCACTGAACCTCTCTACCTCTGCACTTTTTTTTATTTTTTTTTTTTTGTCGACATGGAAAATCATCTTATGACAAAACCCGGTCTTGTTTGGAGCGGGAGGTAGTGTCAGACTCTTACTGACTAAAAACTCCGCGCCGTTCCTTCTAGCCTTCATTCCGGGGCACGAGCTCCCTTTCGGACAACCCTGTCCCCAGTAGGGTTCGACCCAGCTGGGCCCCTCCTGCTGCTGACAACTCCTTGAGGCGCGCGGGAACAGTGCGCGCCGTCGACGTCTTGGACTCGGTCCATTACCGGACGATCGGACAGCGAGCTACCCATGGCTCGCCGTCCGCGAGCCCGCGTCTACGGTGGCCAGAAATCGGGATCAAAATCCCGGCGACGTCGGTGAGGGCGCCGTAGCCTGATGCGGTCGGCCTCCTCCTTTGCAAGACTCCTTTACACTTTAAAGAGTTTACAGGGTATAGCTATATGATAATAATTTATAGTACAGCCACAAGCATGAACCTATCAGTGCTAAATTTGATTTAAAAGACCTACTTCATGATCGATAAGTAGTTTTGCTTCGAATATATTAAGTTCATTGCACCATCTGTCACCAATTAGCTTCTGTTTTTGTAGCAACTTTTTCTTATAATTCTGCAATATCGATGTCAATACATTCGATTAAAAATATTTAGATAACTATAAGTTGTTATGAAGTAATGCAATTACATACGTTTTGTTGATTTTGTATTAGATAGATATTATTTGTGCTAAATGTTATATCACTTTTAGATTGTTTAATTTTAAATAGATTATGGTTTTTAAGATTTTAAGGTTGTGCATTTTTTTTTCATTAGTCTGTCTTTTAAATTATTCAAAAATAAGGGACACGCATTTTTTTATTTGGAAATTAAACCAAAAATGCAATTTATCGCACATGGTGACGTCACGCGTGACTTTAATAGGCTATATCTTTATTTATTTATAATCAAAAATATGGACTAAATAAAATGTAGTTATTTTGACCCTGGACACTACCTGTTTTTATTTATTCAGAGTTTTGTATCTTCAATCAAATACCTCTTGATATTTAATTGGACACTCCTTCACAGGAAAGTTTGTGTGATATTTTATTACAAAATATAGCTCAGAAACACGCTTTGATGTCGGTTTGTCTGTATTCGTACCAACTAGAACTGCCTACTAATTAGATGTTATTAGACGTTCTTGATTGCTTTGATGGTTCACATTCCTACCTGTTCTATTTAGTTTACCTATTTGATAATTATGTAATATTCTAATTAGCGTAAATGGATTATGAGTACCTACAAGTACGTCTGTAACGTCAAAAAAGTTTGCGTTTATTTGGTAAACTTTTGATATTTAATGGTTATGCTATTATCATCATTATTTCAGCTAGAAGACGTCCACAGTTGGACAAATGCCTCCCTTAAGAGGGTCCTTCTCCACTCGCTTGTCGTAAACATCGAAAATGGTTTAAAAGCTTGTTACTTCATTTAATGCAATCCAACGCGATGTTTGAGGAAAAGGCAACGCATAAAAAGAGAGATAACGCCTGGAAACTCTGTTAGTATTCGGTAATTCCGAGATTTACTCGAAAATTTCACAAAACTTGCTCCAGGAAATAGCTGTTTTTTTTAAACCCTTAAAAGTTTTTGGAAAAAGTTGTCGTCATTTAGAATTGTAATAAAATTTGCAAGGTCCTTAGAGGATTACTTTTTTGACTTTTTTAATTTTTAGGCAAATTATGAAGTGTCAAAGTTCATACAAAATAGGACATTTTTATAGGTTTTTACTGGATTAGTTTTACACAAATTTAGAAATTGGTTTCTTTAGAAACCTAGATAATATCCACAAAATACTGTGTTTCCAAAATATCTAATGAAAAATTTGTAATAACGTCATAATCAGTTATGAGCGGTTGTATGAAAAACAGTGAAAATGTGAGTCATGATGCACCATCTTAAGTATCGCCACAGATGGCAATTGAGAAAATTGAGATTAACAAGTTAATCTACACTCTAACTGATTTAATCACATTAGCGGTAACATGTACATATATACTCTACACATATGACATATGTTTGTATATATGTCGTTATACCACGTGGGTATAGGTGTCCACTATCTCTCACAGACTGGAGGTCCAGGTCCCTGCCCTTTGAATAGTATGGGTTTATGTCACATTCATAGCATAGCATTGTCGGCCTCATAATGTTCCCACTGGTGGGATTCAAGGCCTCTTCTCTAGGAGAGGGAATGAGAATGAGAGTAATCCACCACGCGGGCCCAGTGCGGATTGGTGGTTGTCACATGTCTTCGAACTTTTGGTTCTAGCCGGTTTCCTCACGATGTTTTCATTCACCGTTTTGAGAGCAGTGGTGATAATATAAATTACACAAAGTAATGCGCCTGGCTGGGTTTAAACCCGTGACCTACAACTCGTAAGTCAAGGCCATTACCACTCGGCCACCACTGCTCTACATGTCACATTCGCTTTCTTGCAATCAACTTTCAACTAGTGAAAAAACCTAATTGAGTGGTGTTGAGTCCTCTTAACACGGGCTCCGTAATTGTTCGATAGATTTACCATCTGTGGAACGCAAAATGCAACTGAAGAAACACAGTCTAACACTCCCTCTCGCTCCAGAGAAAGAAAGCCTTTTCATGATTTACGACCTTAAAAAAAGGTCCCTTAATACAAGTTCACTATTCTCTTCGAACAACGCACTTCAATGGAATGCCAATATTTACTGTTGTATGTACAGATTTACATAAGAGATGCTTCACACACGTAATCTCCTTACGACCCAATCGTATGGCTAGGCGAATATCGTCTTTGTAGAACAGTATTGACACCAAATAGATAAATGCAGAAGGTCAGTTATTGTGTTGGTGGTAAACGTAACTTTTAAGACAAAGCCCACTAATACCACATCAGTGGGTTTTGTCTTAAATGTAACGTTAGTGTTTTACAAGCTTTTATTTAGTTTCACCTGTCCCAATGTTTGTCTGTAATCAAATCTTGCAAATTGATCCACTTCCCGGTTACCGATTGAACTGAAATTTTGCATGCATGTGTAAATCAGATGACAATGCAAAATTATTATAACATAGACCTGATCTGATGATGGAACCGGATGGTGGCTATAGGAACTTGGTAGTTAAACGACACAACCCCATCGAGTTTGGGCCCGTATGATTCGTCTTGACGTTTATTAATTATATAGGTATACCAAGCTATAAAAGCTTGCTCTGAAAAAATTATTTTCATTAAAAGCTTGTTACATACTTTTATTACACAGTAAACGGTTACTTTGTCAAACCTATCTGCAGTGCTATTCTGTAAATTAAATATCTCACCATAAGAAATTAAAATGAAGTGAGTTTGAAGTAAGCTGATTCATTTTACCTTGATTGAATACTAATAATATTTATTGTTCAGAAAAAATGTTTCACAAAACATGGCCGTAGTCTCCACACTAGGATCCCATGGGTCGTGGAGACTAGTCTCTTTTGCCTTTCAAGAGTTGTAGTAAATATTAGCAAGGTGACAATAATCATAACTAAGTTGTATCAATTTACTTCATCTTAATATCATATAATAAGTTTTTAAATTATTATTATTATAACGTGTGTAACTGTATAGTGTATGTGTGTAGTGTAATGAGTGAGTCTAGTTGAGTTTAGCGAATACCGAAAAGTTTAAACACATGCCATTTCGTTCTAAATTATTTTTGGTGTATTTGTGCTATAAAATGAATGTGTGTTGGTCATGACATTAGGAACTTCCCCGGAATGCATGAATTGCTCACTTTTTGTTCATTAAATAGTAAGATCCATACAGAATAAAAATGCTATTTTCACTAGTCGTGTGAAACTGATCTTCTGTACTTAATTGTTCTGTGTCATTTTCTGTGTTCTATTCAGATCTGAATCGCTTTACAAAACACACAAAAGGATCGAGAGAATAGTGTTCGAATCTGCTGAGAAAAATCGTGTTTGTATGAATACTACTCATTGAATTAATGTGGGATTGTGATTCTATTTTCAGTTGAATAAAAGATTTATTCGATCGGTTTATTAAAATATACGTTTTCTTTTTTTTATTTGGACACTGGCTTATCTTCAGTAACATAAACATAGCTTTATAATGAACACAAAAACAAATGTGTTTGTTGTTGGATCGCCTTCCTAAGAAATAAAAATAGTTCGTGAGGAATCCTTACTAATATTATAAAAGTGAAACTGAGTTTGTTTTTTACGTCTTCACGCCTAAATAGCAAAACCGATTTTGATGAATTTTGGTACAGAGATAGTTGGGACCCTGAAGACGGACATAGGCTATTTTTTTTAAGTGAGAAGAGGGGGAGAAAGAGTAAAGTATATTAATAAACGCGGGTGAAGCCACAAAAGCTAGTTGAAAATAAAACTTTTACATAACTCCACTGCCTTATGCTTGCTTTCGGCTGCAGAGCGAAATTTTTGAGATGAGTAGTTTTTTTTTTCCCCGATGGGGAAAATCATCTTATGACAAAACCCGCTCTTGGGCGGAGCGGAAGATAGTGTCAGACTCTTACTGACTAAAAACCCCATCCCGTTCCTTCTAGCCTTCATACCGGGGCACGAGCTCCCTTTCGGACAACCCTGTCCCCAGTAGGCTTCGGCCCAGCTGGGCCCCTCCTGCTGCTGACAACTCCTTGAGGCGCGCGGGAACAGTGCGCGCCGTCGACGTCTTGGACTCGGTCCATTACCGGACGATCGGACAGCGAGCTACCCATGGCTCGCCGTCCGCGAGCCCCCGTCTACGGTGGCCGGAAATCGGGATCGGAATCCCGACGGCGGCGGCGAGGGCGCCTTTGCCTGATGCGGTCGGCCTCCTCCTTTGCAAGCATTACTGCTTCGCAGAAGGAGGCGAACGCCTGCCATTCCTCCTCGCTCCGGATCATGGCCTCAACCAAGGCCCGGCGCGAGAGGTCTCCGCCGCCGATTGCCCCCACGAGGGCACGGCGTTGCTCCACCCAAGCAGGGCACACGTTCCGCACAGTGGTGGCACCCGGGCTGAGATGAGTAGTGAGTATGCGAAACAGGGTGTAAAGTTCCGCAAATTTTTTAATGGATAAAAACGAGTCTGATCTGGGAAAGTGATCCGGGCAACTGTCCGATAGTAGTTCTTTGACTGTTGTATAATTATGATTAATTGCGAAAAATTCTGATCTAAGACTTAGGTTTTGACGAAATATAGTTTTTAACTCAGCAAAATAGCAACATTATAACTTTATGTAGGGTATACCTGTATATGTGAGATAAAGAAAATAAAAAATAACATGTAGCCTGTAAAACTGTTCTCTAAAACAATGACAAATTCAAAACAGTTTCTGTGTGATTCAGAATCCACCAATCAGATTTCAGTAAATATTTTGACTCAGTGTCCAACTTACCCCTTTTTGTGGTGAAAAACAAATAACTTCTGCCACTTTGAGTAGAGCGTGAACACGTGCTAAACTATACTAACAAAACCCTACCTGTGTTCCTTCAGTTGCCCTTTGAGTTTCAGAGCCACGGGAACTTTTTTGAACAATCCTGCAGCGCTGTCAGCTATCCCGCAGCGCAAAGGAGCGAAACACACGGGGCCCACCCGTATGTTTTGCTGACATCTCTTTGAGGTGCATGTGAAATACGGCGTATTGTTACACCTATACGCCTTTGAGTGTTGGGCCCGATTGCACAAAGTATATAGGTACAGAAGTCAATCTACATACAAAGCGCGTTCGAGCAACGCACACATAGACACCGCTCACGTACACGATATCTTGGAGTGCCTCGGCTCGCTCGTCGAACAATTCCGGCTCAAACGCTAATTAGTGTGCGTCCACCGAGCGTAGGTATAAAAAGTGAAGTACATACATGAGATTGTTTTCTGTACCTATCTATTTTATGCCGATTACGTACGTGAGCGAAGAGCGAGCGCAATGCGATGTACTCAAACATAAAAACTTTATTTGAGAGTCCATAGAAAGCACATGAGACGCTAGCCGCCCACGCACTCGCTGTGGCCACTTCTTTGAATGAGCGAAGGCATGAGTTGCCCGCGCGGGACCCGGTACCGAGCAGTGCACCCACGTACCTATGATAGTCGTTCAGATATAAATCCTACGTTGGAATACGTCGCGCTATGCACGCCCCGTGCCTATCTTTGCAATCTGGTTCAGCACTAAATATTAACTAAAACAATGAAAATTTAAAAATATCTTCTATCACGCTTAAATTTCAATGGTCCCCCCCCCCCAGTCAAATTACAACCGTTTCGTTTTGATTCTATTGCATCGAACGCCTTGATTTGGCCACGCCTCCGATTCCTTTGTTCTGGTGTCATCTTAGCGCTCAGCTACGTGGTCAGAACAAAGGAATTGGAGGCGTGGCCAAGTTGAGGCGTTTGACGCAAGAGAATCGAAAAGCAACGGACAACCGTTGCCACTTTCACTTTCTGTGTCACTTTTCTTGGCTATGGGGGGGGGGGGAGGGGGGGCAGAAAAGTCCAGCAAAAATTTCGACAGACCCTACGTCACTGATCGATCACTTACTCAATGTGTCCGATAAACAAATACAGTTAATTGGGTCTCTGTGTAGTTAGATCTGTTTGGATAGCTGCACGGCTAAAAGGACCGCAAACAATGATATTAGGATTAGTGTTTATCCAATATTGGTGACGTCAGACTATGAGATGAACTTGTGATGGATTGGAAATTAAATAGAGGCCATTTTTTTTTTTGGTGGTATCCGAGTGGTGTAACGGCCAGTGGCCACGGCGTCCGAGTTGTAGATCGCAGGTTCAAACCCAGCCAGGCACATTACTTTGTGTAATTATTTATTTCAACACCACTGCTCTCAAAACGGTGAAGGAAAACATCGTAAAGAAACCGCCACGTCGTAGAACCAAAAATTCGAAGACATGTGACATTCACCAACCCGCACTGGGTCCCCGTGGTGGGTTACTGCCCATATGCTCACCTAGAGAGAGGAGGCCTGAGTCCCAGCAGTGGGAACATGAAAAGGCTGACTACGCTAATTTTATTTTTTAAGTAGCTAGTAACCCGGCCGCCGGCCCTGGCTTTACACAGATGTAACTTTTTGTAAATTATTTAGGGTTCCGTACCTCAGAAGAAAAAAACGGAATCCGTATAGGATCACTTTATTGTCCATGTGTCTGTCTGTCTGTCAAGACCCTTTATCTCAAAAAACACGTGGAGGTATCGAGTTGAAATTAGAACGATATGCTCAAATCTGCAGTCCCTTTAAGCTGTAAAGAATAAAAAAGTTACGGCCGTTTATGTCCAAAAAAAACGTATATTTTGACATACTCAAACATCGAAATTTATATGGTTTTTTTCGTTGACCCAGAATCCTGAAATTTGGCACAAAGTGAGGTCTTATAGCACAAGTATAGGAATACATCTAAAAACAGTAAATTTGTTGTTACCTACGTCACAAAAAAAAATTGCAAATCAGAAAAATCTTCGAGTCTCCATTCCGGAATTGTACTTTGCAGGGAACCCTCAGTGCCCGAGTCCGACTCGTCCTTGCCCAGTTTTTTTGCTACGTTTCTCTTCTATAGCTTGTTAAAAGAAAAACTTCCTCAATTCATATGGATGACACATCAAAACGTCAAAGTAATTTAAAAAGTAATATTATACTCAAAGCCTGAGCTATAAAGCTTGAAGGACCAATATACGAGACCGTAAACGTATCTTTTTTAAAAGAAAAGATATCCTTTGTTCGCTTTCTTTAACCTTAATAAAGGCTGAAATTAAAGGGAAGTTCTCATACTGGAAAGCTAAAGGAAAAATATCAGATGATGGATTAAAAATAAAAGGTACAGTTATAAACTTAATTAAAAACTAAAACCAAATAATTTGAATAATCTAAATTATTTTAAATATATATTAAAGTCCAAACTAATTCTTAGATAGTATGGACAGTTAGAAAACCAGACGATATAGTGTTAAGTGAAGTGTTACTAATATTGGCCACGTTAAAAGGCACAATATTTGTCTCACACCAAATAATTATATACATATTATATTATGTACTAGCTTTTGCCCGCGGTTTCAACCGTGTACATAGCCTGACAGGGTTGTTTCTGTATTTATGATGTTTTGTGCGTCTGTTTGGGCGGAATAAACGTGTTTTCTTCTTCTTTTTACATAAAATATACTTTATATCACTCATAAAGCAGCTTTCTATCTGTTTTTTTTGGTGGGTAAAAATCATCCAAATGACATCCTCCGCCCTTGGGCGGAGCGGGAGATAATTTCAGACTAAAAAATCCAACCCGTTCCTTCGTGCCTTTCATACCGGGGCTGAGCTATCTTTCGGAGCTAATCCTGGCCCCAGTAGGCTAAGACCCAGCTGGGCCCCTCGCTGTAGCTTTCTATCGGTGAAGAAATTTTAGCAATTGGACCAGTACTTTGAGAGATTACCTCTTACAAAAAACAAAAAAAAATTACTTTATAAAATATTAGTGTAGTGTATTTTTGTTTGTATTGATTTCCACTCAACTTTTTTACCCAGCTTATCTCGCGCGCCTTTTCATAAATATCATAATCATATAATAAAAACCTCATTTCAGTCATCTGCTACATTTCATAAAAGGTATAAACCTCTTTAATACGTGTTGTAAAGAATTTATTGTCTATTAAATTCCTTCTTATATAATATAATAATAATAATAATAATAAAGTTTATTTACCAAAAATAGTTACAGAATATACACAAGTAGATAGCTAGTGGGTAGACTTATACTAGGGATTACAGTGTGTTGCAAAAATTTCTGTACATAATTATAGTAACCCTGCCTCTTAAACTAGGCTATCCTGTATTTTAAGAGACAGTGTCCAGTTTATAAATATACCATTTTTGTACAACAGTGGACAGTGTCGATCTACCGTTTAAATTTGACAGCAGTAATAGGTGTGCGTGTACGAGTAAAATGTGGAGGGGATGTGTAGTGGTGTGATGTGGTAGTTGCTTATTGTGGATTTGTGTGTGTGAATATAGGGGTGAGTGTGTGTGGATGTAGGGGTGAGTGTGTGTGGATGCATGTGTGAATAGCTTGTAAGTGTGCGTTTTTTTTTTTTTTTTTTTTTTTATTTTTTTTTTTAGGCGATGTAAGTGAGTAAAGACTCCGTGTATGTGTAGTCTTTCTGTAGTAGCCACTCTGTTACTGTTTGTTTTAATGTGTATGAATTTAAATCTATAATTTTTAGATGTTTGTGAACTTTTTTGTAAATGTGCCCACTTAGGGTATAGAACTGGCGTTTAGCGAAAGAAGTTTTGTGTTGAGTACCCGGGATAACACATGTTCGCTTGTTTGGGTCGGACTTAGGAAGACTGGTGTGTTTTCTCAGAATCGATTTAAGCACAAACAGTTGACGAACCGAAAGGACTTTACAATTATAGTAGAGTTCAGTAGTTGGGTATCTATAGGGCTTTTTCGTCATGACTTTTAGAATCGCTCTCTGTGCTCGCTCAACTCTTAGAATGATTGTCTTTGCTGCACCGCCCCAAACAGCGATACAATAGCCAATCACCGATTGACACAGACCGTAGTACACGATTTTCAGAGTGTCAGCATTAGCCGATTGTCTGAGAGACTTGAAAATGTGTATCAGGCGCATCGTCCTGGTAGTGAGGGCATCAATTTGTTTGTCCCATCGTAAACCGTCATCTATCTGCACTCCTAAATATTTTACACTTTCAGTTCTAGTGAGTGTTTGGCATGTACAGGGTCCTATGGTGTTTGAGCATGTGTGAGCAGTTAAATTGAAGGTATCTGTCGGTGCGGTGTTACGACGAATTGCAAAAGGAATGTAGGTGGTTTTCTGTAGGTTAAGTGTTAATAGATTTGAACTGAGCCATTCCATCACTTCTGCCAGAACCATTTCCGCTTTTGTTTTGACTATATCCCACGTAAGTCCATGCACGAGAATAGCAGTGTCGTCTGCATACGCATATATATTACAGTCTGGGAGGCTCATTCTGCACAGATCGTTGACGTAAATAAGGAATAAGGTTGGACCCAAGATACTTCCTTGAGGAACGCCATAAGATACCGATTCTTCGTCGCTAAGGTACGCATCAATTTTGACGCATTGAGTACGATTTCTGAGGTAATCCTTAAAAACGTCTAGTAATATGCCACGTACACCGAGATGCTCCAACTTAGAGGTAAGTAAGGGAATAGAAACTGTGTCAAATGCCTTGGAAAGGTCTAGGAAAATACCTAAGCATTTTATCTTTTGATCCAAACATTTAGCAACCGTCTGCGTGAAATCCAGTACAGCATCTTCTGTTGACAGCCCAGGTCGGAATCCATACTGGTTGTCAGCAATGATCTTGTTTTTATTAAGAAAGCTGCGTAAACACTTATTGAGTATCTTTTCAAGAATTTTTGATAGCGCTGGTAGAACAGATATTGGCCTGTAATTACTGACACAATTTCTACTCCCCCCCTTGTAAATAGGGTGAACGATTGCCTTTTTCAGGGCATCGGGAAAAACCCCATTCTGTAGGCAACGGTTGCAGAGATAGGTCAATGATTGAAGCAATACATGTCGGCAGCTTTTTAGAATAGAAGATGGTATTCCATCCCAACCCACTGCACAGTCATTCCGTAATTGAAGGATAATTGATTCCACTTCAGCTTCGTCGACTTCCAGGATGGCAGGAGAATTTAATGTGGAGTGTTGAGGGATATTCCTGATAAAGGGGGCCTTTCTACTAGCTGGGGATGACGGACCTGGGTTCTTTTTTATAATGTCTGCTGCCAGGTTTCTCCCTATTGTACTAAAAAAGTGACATACTTCGTTAACGGAGGATTTCGGATTATCTCGTATTTCCAACAGCTCAGAAGGACTGACATGCGTTTTACATGTGTTAGTTATTTGTTTTATTGTTTTCCACAAGTTTTTTGGGTTCTTACTAGCTTTTTCAAGTTCACTCTGCTCATATGAAATTTTTAATTTTTTAAGTAAATCATTGCAAAAGTTTCGGTACCGAACATAGGTAGTTTTAAGAATCAGGTTGTCTGGTGTCTTTTTTGAATTTATGTGCATTCTGTCTCGATTTTGTATACATTTTAGCAAACCTGGTGTTATCCATGGTTTAATAATCCTTTTTTTTCTTGGAATTTTTATTATCTGCGAATGTTTTGATATGGCTGACTTTATTATATTTATGAATTCATTCATGGATGCATTAACGTCATCTATTTGGTATATACTTGCAAAACCGACCTCTTCTAACTCCAACATAACAGCTTCGTGGTTTATGCGAGTGTTGTAGTTACAGGTTTTCCGTTGTGGGTTGGCTTTTGCAATATTAAGTA
Source organism: Mythimna lalbum (assembly GCA_949319445.1). NCBI lineage: Eukaryota > Metazoa > Arthropoda > Insecta > Lepidoptera > Noctuidae > Mythimna > Mythimna lalbum. The sequence continues at coordinate 18,252,815 of OX439347.1, read as the reverse complement.
GGACGGCTTTATGATCTGTTATAAACGAATCCAACACAATTGTAGTTGATGAAAGGTTAGACTTTAGCAGTATGTGGTCTAAACAATGTTCTAACCTAGTGGGAAAAAGATGGGTTGGCATGAGCCCGTGAGAAGCATTTAAAGTTAAGTAGTCAAAGCTACGGACATCCCTGTTTTCTGGTCTAATATCAATATTTAAATCACCTACAATGGCGATATTAGGGCACGAAGATAGGCCTTCATAGACATTATTCAGGCTAGTTATGAAATTGTCGAAATTGTCCTTTGAATTGAATGATGGAGAACGGTATACAGCAACCACGGCATGGTTTTTGTCTATTTGACATACTAGACAATTCCCACCCTTGAATTCCGGTTCCCATACGTAGCTATGTAGGCTCAGCCTCGTGTAAATCATGACGCCATCGTTTTGATTCGCATTGATACCTGTTGAGTGCGATGCAAAACCGTCCAATGCTGGTAGATAAGTAGCTTTACTAAGCCAACATTCGGTTAAAACGACTATGTCAAAGTCAATTTTAATTGAACTTAATAGCACTTGGAGCTGGTTAAAGTTTTTGTTTACACTACGTATATTTATATGTAACACGGTAATATTGCCATTAGAAATATTGAAATATTTCAAACATTCCTCTGGACTACAGACAAAAGAATTAAAATTTATTTGATCAAGCTCATCATTTATATTATTTATGATAGCCATTTGGACTTAACAGCACAACCAAAAAGTGGAATAGATATATGTATGTGAATAGTTGGGATATATTTGGAGTCTAAATGATTGATGCATCGCTCTATGGAGATTAGATATGTTGTTGTGTCATAGTGAAGGGATGTATTGTGTTTTGGGTTTCGTGTTTTTATGTGGAGTATGTCTGAGAGAATGTGTGGTGAAAATTGGTGATCTCTTATAAGTATAAAGTAGAGAAAGATAATTATTTTAAATTTATACATGACTGAAAAATACAATAAAAATAGTCAAATGTTTGTGTTTTCAAGATCCTGAAGACATTTGTCCGAATGAATTATAATTTGTTTGTCTCCTTCTTGTTTGCGCAGGAAGATATTACCGTTGGATATCCAGCAGTATTTGTATGCTTTACTTTTTGCAAACTCTCGAGCTTGAAAAAACAGCTTTTTAGTAGTAGTGGGGAGTTGTTCGGCGATGTAAAACGGCTGGGGCTTACCTGGTAAACCGACGAGTGCTGTGTTTAATTTATCTTCCTTCCCTTTTGCCTTATTAAACGATCGAGTAGCAGATATAATTGCTTGTTTTGTTTGTACCTTTGTGAATTCCGCAATAATCGGGCGCGGAATGGCAGGACTAGTAGATTTACCAGGAAGCCGATAAATATCACGAATATCTGATTCCGGGATAGACAGCCCAACCACGTTTCCAATCTTGCCCACCGTTTTTATCAGGCTGATAAAGGTTTCGGAGTTGTCCTGCGGGATGTTTCGGATTTCAATCGAAGACGAACGTGACTTATGTTGTAGGTCAAGTATCTTCTTTTCCAGATTCTCAATGTAATTTTGTTGAACCCGGCGATCTTTTCTTAATTCCTCTATCTCTTTTTTCATATCTTCGAATTGTGAATTCATAAAGGACATTGACTTCATGATCTCTTCATTAGTTACTCGAATCTGAGCATTAGACGCCTTAATTTGATTATTTTGGCTCTTAATTTCTGCGATATCTTTCAATAATGTAGCCATTAGGGTAGTTTGTTCAGCCAAGGTACACGATATATCTTGATTATTCTTGTCTGCATCCAGCGGGCTAAACACAATCCCGCCTTGTGGGGAATTCCCTTGGCGTGGCCGCTTGTTCCTGTTAACATTTACATAATCGCTAATCTTGACGGCCGAGTTTATATTAGGTTCGGATTGGGTCTGAGTCAGGCCTGTGTTGACTTGTGATTTAGGCGTATTAGGAGGTGAATGCTGTACTCCGGCCATAATAGGTGGCTGTCAATAAAATTTATGATACTTCAATCACTCGGCCCGCAAAGCAACCGGTAAACAATAAACAATCCGTCCAACAATCCACCTCAATCCTTTTAGCACTCACGTACAAGTGTCGTAGAACTCGTAGCCGATGCAGTGTTCGTAGGCAACTCGTAGGCTCGTAGCACTACTAACCGTCGTAGGCGAGCGTGACGTCAGTAGCGCGTAGCGCACCGGTATTTGAGAGTCGGCCGCAACTAGCTCGATGGCGCGTTGGTCACGCGCTGGTCTTGGTCGTTACTTCGCCGAGGCGTCGCCGGTTCAAATCCAGCCAATTCACAATCACTTTTGGGATTCTAATTTGAGCAGCAATTACAAAAAATAGTTTCGTCTCCTTCTAGGACCACCCAGTGGGAGTAGCCGGCAGGTAAAAACACTTAAAGAGTGACAAGGAATTGGATTTAACTAACTTCAACCAATCACAGAATTAAGACGGTAAATTTCTTGAGATGATCGACACACGTCCACTCCGCACAAGGTTAACCGGACGAATCAATCTTAGGTTCAACGAAGCATGTAACGAATGCTGGGGCGTTCGCGAGATATTAAATTTGAATGGCTTGGCGTAATATCCTGATGTTAATTTGAAAGATATACGAAAATGACATGGAGAAAGGAGGGATGCAGAATTTTCATACTATTACGTTATCATCATTGCTAAAAAAAAAAACCTAAAACATTGAAGGAAACTTCTTATCTTTGATCGATGCAGACGCCATGACAATAGTAAAAACTGTAAATGTAATTAAATAACAAGCAATAACAGCAAATTTAATTGACTACATCGTATATGTCTAACTATGTTATTACTGTAGGAACAGACTGTAAATAAGTACTTTCTGTAATCATAGAATACCCTCTGCGGGATAATACTATAATTTTCACATTTGTACAATTTGTTTTAACATTTTTAGACTGCACCTAACCTCCAATCAATGTCAGAATTCTTTATAGATTTAAACAGAAACCTCAAGTTCTACAAGCATTATAATAAATGTCTAGTTATCAGGGATAAATATGCAATAAGTCGCTACATATCGCTTACTTGTAAATAACTTTTATTAAGTGGGGCAAACTTCTATAGAGTTTCTGGCATTGCCTTTTGCGTAACCCTTTGAAGAATTATTGGTCTAACCGACCCGTAATTCAATAAGAGTTACAACTCGTGCGCATTAACATGGCAACTGATGAATGACATTTGAAATATTGAGTGCATTAAATATTATTTTAGTTTTGTGAATATCAACATTTATTTTGTACCTAGTAGTTTCATATGACATACTACTTTATCTTACGTATTTACGATGCTTTAAACGTGACAATACAAACTATTTTCGAGCATTCAATGTGGCAACTGTTTTCGAGCCATGTTAACGCGCTCGGGATATATTTATTCATGTGATCTGCTTCAAACAATATTTTCATTACAAAAAAGTTAATGGCTATAACGACACCAAAATCCAAATAACATTGTCGAAGAAATTCTCGAACAAACCCTAAAACGTAAAAAAAACGTAAATATTCTTATCACGAAAATAAGCTGAATTCTTAATCCTATTTTTCTTCGCATTTACTTTCAGACAGTTAAAGAGTAGGTTTTGGCATTTGGCCAGGAATGAAGGCTGTCTTAGTGCCTGCCTATGTATAAGTAAAAGTTTTGGGATAAGGCGCTATGGTTAATGGCTTGGGGATAATCACTGATCTCTGAGTAACATCGGAAAGATATAAGACTGCTTAGTTCGCCACCTCGACATTGATTTAACTCAAGTTGTTTTATTTTTCTTACGTGTTATTTATTTTTTTTTCATTTATATTTTATCATAGTTTTTAATAAAATAACCTTGAATGACTTTGAAAGAAAACACTTTGAAAAAAAAAACGAATTTCTACTTCGAACGAACTCGAACGTGCTAGGCGTAACGGTCTGTTCACGAATTCGGTCTTAGCGGCGCGGCGAGCGTGGTAGCATCGGTAAGAAAGCGCTGGGCGCTATGAGCGGCGCGGCGTCTCGTAGCGTGCTTCAAACATTTTCATACTTTTGTCCTTACCGCTCGCCGCCTCGCACTTAGCTACCGCTCACATTGACAAGCTCGTGAATGGGCCGTTTAAATTCAGTAACTTTTTGTAACAATCCCTCAGCCCTCGAAAAAACTCACAGCCCAATGTACATGGGTACGACCACAGAACAGTTGAAAGAGGTTAGAATGGCCTTACCGGCGGGGTAGGCGTGCCACAAATTAGAGCAATGCTCATAGTTCAACTACCAATAGCAAACTTACGATCTAAGTCTGTTAGTTGCGTAATGCGCGCAAAATATTTCTTTTCTAACCTCTCTCATCCTTTCGGTGGGTACGACGACATATTTCTAAATATTCTGGCGGTTCAAACATGGGCATATATTCAGTCTAAGGATAAAGAGGGTTACTTGAAGGTTTAGAACAAAAAGCCAGTTTTGTTCTCAAAATCAACACGGAAAATCCTAATCTTAATCTCTTGTCTGCAAAAAAAGACAATGGCTGCCAAAACATGGCTTCCGTAAAACCAGGAAAATGGTTCAGATTATCTTATGAAGTCAGGAACAAGTTTATAACTGGAGTTAAAATGCAGCGTCATTTCTTTGATGTTGTTTTGCTTTTGTTTATTGCGTACGTCGTCCCTAGTTATAGGGCTGTGAATTTGGTTGATGTGTTAGGACACAATAATGAAAATTAGTAACACGGTAGTAGGGAGAGATGACGTATACGTATAGGTGTATACGTTATTTGTACATGCTGTAAAAGAATTTAAAATGATATTTATTTTGCAAAAAGGTTTTTTAAAAACACTTTTCCACGTCAATTTTTTCGTCAATTTAAACTAGGTGAGGCCGGTGTTTTCTAGCTGACTACCCTGTGAAAAAAACATCAAAACAAGTCTTGAGTCAATGAGGATTTTTTATTTTTTTTTTTACTTGAAGGTTTTGCTTCAAAAATATTTTCATCATCAACAAAATGGTAAAACTTTAGAAGAGGAACATAAAAGGTTTTCAGTCATTAGAAGTTCGACACTACCTCTCATTCCAGCCAGAGCGGAATAAGTTATTTAATGATACCCTCAAGAAAAACTACACATAAGTAGGTACTCTGTCTCCTTTCTTTCAGTCATACCAAAGGTGGTTTGTAAGATATTGCCCTGCGCAATAAGACCGCCCATTGTACACTTATTTAAAAAAATATTTGTCATATATTTTTGTATATGTGGTGTACAATAAAAAATATTATAAATAAATACTAAAAGCAAAAATCGAATCATTTAGTATACCTAAATATTCTAAACAAAATTTAGTCCCGAAATTTTTCCAGCCAATTTTGCTTCAACAACCCTAGTTTTATCCATGAATGGCGGTTTCCCGTACAAATAATGGGGTTTTTATTCTACCCTCTGAATAAAACAGCCTTCTCCTTTGTCTGTATTACGGAACATGGTTCGTTAATTAACCCAGCTATCAATCTAATGAACATCGCTGTTTTCATTGTACGACTGAGTAAGGCTCGATTTCTTTGATCAAGGATTTCAGAGGCGGCTTTATGGGTATTTAATCACGATTCAATGATGCAGGCTTTTTTTAAGCGTCCTTCTATATTATACTAGAAATTAATCCTATATCGTTGGTGCGTTCACAAACATGTTAAGTCATATAGGTACACAATTTTGTGGCTGGATGTATTAAATTGGAAAAACACATAATAGTAGATTATGCGACTAGGGGATAAAACAGTGTCGCGGGTGGGAGGGATTTATATAATTAACTCCCGAGCATTGCGAGGGAAAGCCTGAGTGAAGTGAGGAATTCAAGCTCCCCAAGACAAAGACAGCTTTATCCCCGTATTGGATACTCTACGTCTTATATCATCTCTGGAGATAATTAAAAGACAATTTAGTCAACCAAATCATATATGAAAGAGGTATGTAATTTATAGACGAAAATAAAACACTAAAAAAGTGGGGGCAATAATTATGTGATTTATATAAACTTCTATAATATAAAAATTATTTACATTAAAATACATTAATAATTCACAAATATTACAGGAAACTCAAGTTTGACCCATTGTCAACCCTGAAAGCGATCGCCATTATAATCGACATTGTATTGTTGCCCAAATTTTATTCAAAATCCGAACACAATAGTGACGGATCGGTGGAGCGTTCCTTTTTTAATTGAATAGAGTGTTTCATCAAAATATGGTTGCTAAATTAAGTACCTAAAGGGATCTTTTGAAACAATTGGTTTATACCGACGTCATATTTATAAAAGCTACGGCTTAAATCAGTCATAACAATAAAATCAGATGATGTTGTGGGATTTTTCAAAAAAAGTTACCGTGGTTCTGGAACCGAAGAACTAGTGAGGGTTTTTTTTTTGGTGGAAAAACCTAATGACATCCCCCGCTCTTGGGTGGAGCGGGACATAGTGTCAGAATTTTACTGACTAAAAACCCACTCCTATTCCTTCGTTGCCTTTCGTACTGGGGCTGAGCTACTTTTCGGAGCTAACCCTGGCCTCAGTAAGCTTCACCGCAATGGCGCTCACAGCGCCCTAGCCGCCGCGCTGGGATTCCGATTCCGATTTCAGGCCACCGTAAGCGAGGGCTTGCGAACGGCGAGCAATAGGTAACTTCAAAGTCAAAAACGTTTATTTCAAATAGACTAATTACAGGCACTTTTGAATTGTCAAAATGTCGATCAGCCAAACAAACAAGTGAAGCTAAAATGCACATTGCTTGTTGCCTCAAGGAGTTTTTAGCAACCCAGTTGGGTCGAAGCCTACTGGGGCCAGGTTTAGCTCCGGCGAGGGATGTCATTTGGATGATATACCCACCAAAAAAAAGCAGAACTTAAGTCCTCTTGGAACAATTTCCAACTTTTACGAAAAACCCTAGTTATAAAAATAACACGTAGTTCTATTTTCCCGTTCACGTAGATGGTACTAGGGTGTCATAAAAGTGGATCGGTCTCGTGCAGCATTAAACTATCGTTATCACATTATTGCGGCACCTCCACTAACTTGGTTATGGCGACAGCAATCAACTGATTCGCTCACTCTGTGTACTTTGTAAAGAGGGACATGTGGAAATTAAATGTGTGGTTTTGTTGATAGAAACTAGGAGTGAAAACTATACTTATGTAGGGTATGTATCTACATACCACAATAATACAGCTTTTACACCACCTGCTCGATAATTTCGTTTTATACGTCATACAAACCTCACTTAATTCATGAATCCCCAAGCGACCACCGGTGGCCGCGCATCTATTGTCTTGCTATTGTGTCTCTAATTGACGGTATCTGAAGGGTTAAAGCAAGTCATTATTCTCTAGGAAAATAATGCAGTATGGCCGTTCACGTGGCCCTCACTCACGTTCGGTATTAAAATCAACAACCTTCGTTTCGTTCGGGATTCAACATGCCACCCGCGACTTAAAGACACTGCTTTATCCCCTAGTCACATAAACTACTATTATTTATTTATATTGTAAAATCACACAACACAATAACAGCAACACAATTATCCAACCATATTTATTAATATTTCTTTTTTTTTTTATATTAGCCTCTGCTGTCTCACTGCTGGGTAAAGGCCTCCCCCAACTTCTTCCAGGCATTCTTTTCCCGAGCCACCTCGAACCAATCCCCACGGTAGGAATCCAGATCGTCTCGCCACCTCTTCCTTGGTCGACCTCGGCGGCGTCGTTCATCTTCGGGTACCCACTTTGTGGAAACTCTTGCCCAACGGTCAGAGTGCATGCGACTGACGTGACCCGCCCAATCCCATTTTAGCTTGGCAGCCTTTTTTCCTACGTCTATAATTCCTGTCTTTTGACGTAGCGTGGTGTTTCTCATTCTGTCGGCTCTTTTGACACCTAGAATGCTGCGTTCCATGGCTCGTTGGCAAACCCCAAGGCGAAACTTAATATTTCTTATAATACACAAAAACTACGATCATATTTCGGAACGCATCGGTGGTGTCGAAGGACGTCGGCGCATGTGTGCGTGCGATGGTCGCGCACGCAGTTGACCTACGGCCGACCTTCAGTCTGCTACGAACTGCCGTGCGCGTCCTTGAGTTTTTTTCGATCGTACTCGTCATTATATTTGTTACGCGAAATTTTATTGTTTTTCATGTGATCTATTGTTTTGTGCTGTAACTATTGTGTGTTATTTCTGCCTACTTCATGTACTCCTTCTGTGTTGTGTTATATGTGTTGTGATGGACCGGTCGAGTAAACCGTGAGTACTAGCAGTAACTTTATTTCCACGCACCCGCACTCACCGCACACTACATAGACTTAACTAAACTTATATAGGTATTTGCTCACTCAAAAGGCAGTAATGTATAGATGATTTTGGACTACTAAAACAATGCATCTTTTTGCGAAGAAACTAAATGTATTTATTTTTTAGCGTAGTAGCACACGCACGGTACCTATCTGGTAGTACTTAAGAGATTTTCTTTTCATTTGCACTAAAAGCGTCCCCCGTTTAGTTTTTTTGAGGCTCATGTAGGGGGTACTAAGATTAAAAATTCTTAATCTATATGAAAGAAATTCGTATTAGTTACACTATTGGTAACACAAGAACGGCTGAACCGATTTGGCTCAAAATTGGTGAGGAGGTAGCTTAGAAAGACGGACATGGGATACTTTTTATCCTGTTCCCGTGGAGCCTAAAATAAAACGTGGTATATCAACTGACAAGGAATAACAAAACGCAATAGACAGCTTTGGAGGTATGTGGTACAGAGAGTAAAGTCCCGGAAACCTCCATTGAAAAGGGAGGATCCTCCGACCAGACAGGGTGTTATAGTCTGTTGGGCGACTGCCCCGATAGTTGATGTCGGGCTGTCGTATATGTTCAAATCGCGCGGAGAACTTTGATTGCGCGATTCAGGATTTCGTATTTTCTTCGTAGTTCTTATGTGACGTCATAGATGTCGCTATATCACTCCCCTCCGGAGATCGGAGATCGATGGTTCTTGATGCTTCTTGATGTGTGCCAGGCCAGCGGTAGGTTGGTTCCAGTGAGTCGGAACAGGGTCGTGCGAGCAATACAAGCAAAAAAGCCCGGCTTGCGGTAAAATTTCATGACACCTAACATCTAAGTCATTGAACTTAATAAAATAATTATTTAAAATAAAATCTAAACTTTAAACTTCGCGCGTAATTGAAAATTCATTCATTAGTTACGATACGCTAATACAAGTTCTATGCAACTTACCCAGCGTTCCAAATCGAGATAAAAGTGAATCGCGAATCCAACTAAATTAAATAGTCACAACATATAAGGACAATTGAATAATAATTGTGACGTTGCGCGTTGGTCGGGTTCGCGGTATGGTCACTTTTGTCCGCAATCCGAAACGCACGGGTGATGGAACGTAACAACGTTGCCATCTCCGATCTCGCTCTAACGCATAAGGCATTTACCGGGCTTGCTTTTCCATTTCACTTTTCCCTATAAAAACACAAAAAATGTGAGTTTGTGTGAGTAAATATTATAATGTGTGAAAACACTCGTCGAACAGTTTTAAGGTCAAAAATGCCAGGCTTCGGAAATTTTATCAATGAAATTTGAAATTTGAAAGCGAGGCGCCCTCTATGACGCGCGTACTATAATCAGTTCAAATTTGCTTTGAGCGGTTATCGGATTATGTTTTGATTGTTTTTTTTTAGTTTTCTGTCATTTAAAGTGTTATAATTAGTTATTGCTGTAACTTACTTGGTTTTGAAGTGATTAAAGTTAAAGTATCTTTGAAATGAATTCGGAAACACATGCAATTGTTCCTTGTGAAGTTGTGACGGATTAAAATGTGTGGAAAAAATACTTAGCCAGGTAAAACCTTTGAGTTTTAAAGATAAATATGATCTCGTAACTTCACCTAAACCTACCCCTGATTTGAATATTTCTCAGAAAACTAAATCACATAGTAGGCAATTTCATCGCTCAGTTTACAGTGGATTGTAGGTTGCTCGCATTTAAATAAATAATTATTCTGTTAGTGTTGCATATTTTTCTCAAACGATAAGAATACTTGGAATACTTCAGGTTATAATGACTTAAATAATTTCGCTGGTGCCATGAAAATACATCAGAATTCTCAAAAGCACTTGAATTCAGTTACTTATTTCGTTCTGCAGTTTTGGTAAAACGCGAATAGAAACTTCTATTTCTCGAAATTTCTAAGTACATTATGCGTGTAGAACACAATCGCTCGCGATGTTGTGTGTTTTTTAGCGCTACAGGAACTTCCTTTTCGAGGTCACGAATTCAGGATGAGTCTAAAACCTCATTAAAGGTAATTTCTCTTTTTCGACAGTTAAGTGTTATGTGTGTTATAAAGAACGAAAAGCTAATAAATGCTGTTTAAATTGTGAGTATTTGCCAATAATATTACATATCGTAAACAATTATTTTTAATGATGAATTTTTATTAAAATCTACGTACGGATTAACCCTTCAGATACCGTCAATTAGAGACACAATAGTAAGACAATAGATGCGCGGCCACCGGTGGTCGCTTGGGGATTCATGAATTAATACATTCTTTTGTGCTCCATCTAGTGGATTTTTCTGAAATCAACTAGAATGTTTTGAGCGAGTTGCCAAAAATATCAATAGATGGCTCTTTTTCTCTTTTTTTTTAAGTACCAATATAATCAGCATTACAGTAAGAAATTTTGTTTTTTCGGGATATTAGGTGTGGGTAGGTAGATGAGTCAAGATTCCTTGGCTTGCCCCCTCTAAAGGCACCTGGCACGCCACTGAGTCGGAACCGATGCCGCATAGTTCTCGGTGAGTCGGAACTGTCTGCGGTGATGCCCCAGTGAGTCGGGGTGTTGCTATCCCAGTGAGTCGGGATAATGCCCCAGTGAGTCGGGGTGATGATGTCCCAGTGAGTTGGGATGATGCCCCAGTGAGTCGGGGTGGTGCTGTCCCAGTGAGTCGGGACGATGCTGTAGGCTCCAGTGAGTCGGAGTAATGCTGCTGGCTCCAGTGAGTCGGAGCGGTGCTTGTGCGACGTAGGGCTTGATTGCTGGCGTTGGCCAGGTGAGGTTCTTGATGGCTCTTCATATGACTGGCCGAAGGTGCGGTGTGCCAAGCCAAGGTCGCTGATGCGGCTGAGGTGATGACCAGGTATGACCAGGTAGGCATACTGGTGGTCAGGATACCCCTAACCGTGGGTGCTGGCTGTATGGCTCGTTGCTCGAAAGCTTGAGGAAGTGATGATGACGTCACGAAGTAGTAGCTGCACGAAGGCTGCGCTGACGTTCTTTGTCGAGGGTCACCAGTTTGAAGGTATGCGGAACAGAGAGTAAATCCCCACATACCTCCGTTGAAAAGGAAGGATCCTCCGACCAGACAGGGTGTTATAGTCTGTTGGGCGACTGGCCCGATAGTTGATGTCGGGCTGTCGTATATGTTCAAATCGCGCGGAGAACTTTGATTGCGCGATTCAGGATTTCGTATTTTCTTCGTAGTTCTTATGTGGCGTCATAGATGTCGCTACACAGCTAAACGTAATGTTGTCTATGGTTAAGTATGGTTGAAAACTTGACAATTTTAAATTTTAATGTTGACCGCTTGATATGTTTAATGGTATATTAAATAAATATATTGTAGAGTACGGTGGAGTAGGATAGAGTAGGGTACAGCACGGTAGAGTAGGGTAGAACATAGTAGTCAGGTTGACGGGAGCGAAACTGCGGGCAAAAGCTAGTTTGAAATAAAACTAGATAATTTTGTGTAGAAAGTTTGTACCTTTTCATGTAGTAAATAAAGTTCTTTATTGTATCGCTAACCTATAGAGTGTTCTCAAAGTCACGTGTCAGTCTGTTCGGCACCTAACGTGACTTTACTTCGTTTGTTCAAGCATGGAGCCCACGTACGGTCGGTATTATCTTCGGTAGGCGGTTCGAATTAGCTATCGAAGGGGAAAGATAAAGATAAAACGATTTTTCGTTAACGTTGTAGCGTGGGTTCATGTTCGTGAGCTCATGTCTAAAATGATGGTAGCTGCAAGAGATGGTAATAATAATAATCTTTATTGGAATACAATAAAATGAAGTCTCTGACTCCTATGACAGGTGAAATGCCTGTGTTACAGGAACCAGGGGCCGTGTTATGACCTCTTAAAACCATCATGTTTTCGGTGTGAAAAAGAGACGGAGCTATACAGGACGAATAGCACTATCCTTTTCTCCTACAGAAAACATGATGGTTTTAAGATGTCATAATACGGCCGCAGTGCCCTCTCCCGTATCTTAGAAAACTATTTACATTTCTATAAGGTAAGTAATGCTTGAGTGATGAGTGATTTCACATATCCAGATTCCTCCGTGTCTTATAAGGCATGAACAGTTCAATGACCTTATTTATAGTAGTGATAAAATTAGCTGGAATACCCAATCTTTAAATATATAATGCCACTGTTTGTGTATTTGTCTCCTATGTCCTCTCAAATGGCTTGACCTTGATTAAATTTTATATGTTCTTATATTTGAGTGGGTCCCTGGACGGTTTAAAAATAATATTAGTACCGGTAGGTGACGCTGCAATCGCGTTCTCAATTTTTTCTATAGAAAAGCCAGATTTCGGACAGGACAACGTATATCGGGATAGCTGTATTGGTATAACATAGATTAATCATCATCTCCTCAGCTTTTTCCCAATTCGCCTCGAATCGGCCACGCCTCCGCTTTCTGTGCTCTGACTCATCTCAACACTCAGTCACGTGGTCAGAACAAAGGTATCGGAGGCGTGGCTGAATCAAGGCGATTGACGAAAAAAAATCGACAAGAAACGTTTGTAACTTGGCTAGGTGGGTAGAACGTATTTTACATGGAGCAACTTTTATTCTTTTTTTTTAGGAGGACGTCTCCCGCCATTGAGCGGAGCGGGATTTCGTGTCAGACTTTTACAGACTAAAATTCACTCCTAGTTTATTCGTTGCCTTGCATTGCAGAACCGGGTTTTTCTTTCAGAGGCGAACCCATGGCCCCAGTAGGCCTAATTCGTCTCTGCTGGGCCCCTATGGTTTTCTGACGTCTCCTACATGGAGCGACTGCCGATCGTGTCTTCACAACCCAGATACTGGGCGACATGATATTGATAATTTCTGATATCTGACTACCTGTAAAGACTGTCAAAAATCGACGAATGACAACCAAAAATACAAAATATAATAACAAAATAGATACAATTTAAATTTTATTTTCAATAGCTTCTGTGAATTATTAAATTCACTTTCACAATTCACATTCAACATATTGCATGTCCCGTGATGATACGAGTATTACGAGTAATGCAGTATTTGTTGATGAGCTTGCTAATAATGCAGCTATTGTACTATTTCCCGCCTCGAGCGCAGATCTAATCGATACAACACCGCTGTTCATACAGAGTTAAGGAAAAAAAATAAAGATTAAGGTAGTGTAGGGTAGAGTAGAGTAGGGTAGGGTAGGGTAGAGTAGAGTAGGGAAGAGTAGAGTAGGGTAGAGTAGAGTAGAGTAGAGTAGAGTAGGGTAAAGTAGAGTAGGGTAGAGTAGAGTAGGGTAGAGTAGAGTAGGGCAGAGTAGAGTAGAGTAGGGTAGAGTAGTAGGGTAGAGTACGGTAGAGTAGGGTAGAGTAGGGTAGAGTTGGGTATAGTAGTGTGGAGTAGAGACGAGCGGGAGCGAAGCCGCGCGAGCAAAAGCTAGTTTTAGATAAAGGTGTACAAGAACAGTAATATGACTATTAAAATAAACACCACAACACATACAAAACCTTTTGAAAATAGTTTTTTCTATTTTTAAAAAACGTTGCCCTACACCAGGTACTACATACTCTCGTATCATAGGTACATCCACAAACATGTAGACTCATATAAACCGGACATCCAGACCTTTTTTTTATGATGGGGAAAATCATCCAATGACAACCTCCGCTCTTGGGCGGATCGGGAGATAGTGTCAGACTCTTACTGACTAAAAACCCACCTCGTTCCTTCTAGCCTTCATACCTTGGTTCGAGCTCCCTTTCGGATAATCCTAGCCCCAGTAGGCTTCGACTCGGCTTGGCCCCTGCTGTTGTTGAAAACTCCTTGAGGCGCGCGGGAACAGTGCGCGCCGTCGACCTTTTAGGCTCGGTTCGGACAGTTACCGGACCTTAAGTTAGAAATACGGCAAGCTACCCATTAGCTCGCCGTACACAACCCCGCGTCTACGGAATCCCGGCGGTGGCGAGGGCGCCGTTAATTAAACAACAAACCATTTTCTGATCAAGTCCTTGTTCCAGCCGCCTACCGAGAGTATCTCAAGGCATTGGTCGACACTCGTGGCTATTAAAACATTGGCTGATACAACTATCGGTACAATGATCTCTATCCTAGAGAATCAAATCAAAGTACTTGATTTGCTTATTTATTCTCGGTTTTCACGGAAAACTTGTCATGTGTGACGGTTATATCAACAATAATGGCACGATTCGGTCCTACGCCACTATATCAAGCATATTGGCTCCAATAGTTCTGTCCATTATCGAGAACTGGGTCGTGCACTAGTAAGCTACGTCCGATTTCACAAAAGAGTATTTTGGATCAAGTTGCTGTTGGATCATTCTTGCTATACGGTTAAAATTATAATATCCAATGACATTTTAATAAACAGACATGTTATACACTCACAAATCAACCAAAAAATGTGTTCCACGCAGCAGCGGCAGCACTTGTGGTATGAGATCCTCTGTATTTTATTTACTTTGGTATCATAATATTGATACACTTTCTAAACACACACGAAGGCATTTTTTTATTTAATTTCGTAACAGCGCGGAGCGTAGGACTAGATCCGATACGTGGCGTCTAAAAGCAAGGATCCCAATTAGGATCCTTTCGAGTTTTCACGAGTGCGCGCTCATAGCAAATCTGTTTATTTAAATATCATTGATAATATCATATTTTACTAGCGAATACCGTGTGCTACACTCACTAAAATTTTCAAAAAATAAAAAGCCCATTTTGCCATTTGTATTTTGACTACCTAGCGGCTTGTCTGGTGTAGTATAGCTACTACTAAAATAGCTACTACTACACTACACATTATTTTATTGTTTCTTTCAGTTTCGTTCCGAGTTAAATTCTAGGATCTTTCTCAAATATCAAAACAATCCTTTTATTTTTTAACGAGTTTATTAACGCAAAATGAATGTTGGAATAAGGAAATGCAAGATTTTTTAATCCATTATCTTAATGATCTTAAACACCTTCGCATATATTTATTTTATTAGAAAAGCCTTTTTAATAAAATCGATTTGAGGTATACCAGTCAAATTATTTCAAAGTCTTTATTGAACATGGGTACTTTACAAACAACTTTTAAATTTTATTTATTTATTTAATACCTATGAACGAAAACCTCAAACATTCAGTCAACGAAAACAACCAATTGGTTATAAAATATTTAGCGCACGTGTCGCGTTACAATTACAAGTAAAATCATCCATAAAGCGTGAGTAATTGCCTGTAATCCACAACAGGCATGTAGCTAATGGGGAAATGTGGCCGCTTCTGAATGGTAAATTACCCTTTTACTAGCGTGCGGTCTCGTTACCCAAGAGTTACATCCTTCGATCAATTATATTATTATAGTAATAATATTACCTGTCTCTAATTCACATTCATCCTTAAGTTCTTCGGGCATATCAACCGCAACGAGGACTCGATGGAACGTTTGGTGGTGCAAGGGAAAGTCGAGGGCAAAAGATCTCGTGGACGCTCTCCAACACAGTGGACGGACCTCATCAAAACACACTGCAGCGTAAATGAAGGCTCCCAAGCCGCCAAACACAGAGCTGCATGGCGTCGTATCGCGACAGAGGCGGTGGTGCGAGACTCGACCGAGACATGACCACGACCACTCTCACACTGTCAAGAGTGTACGACTGAGAAGAAGAAATTCACATTCCTACATTATGGTGCGTTTACACATAGGCCCAGCTTCGGCCAATTGCCATCTATAGCCATACATGTCTGTAGCAAAAATGACATGGTTTTACAGATGACATGGTTTTGCTGGGCCCATCGGCGGGAGCAATCGGAGAGCTGCTCAAAACGTGCGAGGCCTATGTTGCCGCACATGGATTAAGGTACAACGTCAAAAAATGTGAATACATGGTCTTTGAGGTCAGCGGCAAACGCCGTCGAGAAGTTCCTGAACTATTTTTGAACGGGACATCTATTAACAGGGTGTCAACTTTTAAATACCTAGGGCATTATCTGGCCGTTGATCTCAGGGACGATGTAGATATTGAGAGGGAGCGCAGGGCTCTAGCGGTCCGGAGTAATATGTTGGCCCGCAGATTTGCAAGGTGTACAGACCAAGTAAAAATAACACTTTTCAAGGCTTATTGCCAAAGTCTGTACACGGGCAGTCTGTGGGTCGATTGTACTAAGAGATCGCTGGATGTCCTGCGCGTCCAATATAATAACGCTTTCAGGATGTTGTTGAGACTACCTCGTTACTGTAGCGCGTCGGAAATGTTCGCGCAAGCCCGTACCGACGGTTTCCACGCGATTATACGCAAACAAACTGCGTCGCTGCTAAGAAGAGCGAGGGACAGTCAAAACAGCATCCTGAGAACCGTAGCTGAGAGCTTCACCTCTCCGATTATTCGCAAGTTTGTGCAAAGATTAATTGTTACTAACACTAGGCAATAAGATTTTATTTTTAATTTATGTTACTAACACTCTATGGATTTTTAAGTCTGCAATAAAAATTTATTATTATTATTATTAAAAACAGCCTCAGTAAAAAAAAATATAAACTTGATTGGACAATTTATTTTTTTCGTATCTTGAAAAAAAATCTTGTGGAAGGTTGTTCAGTTTCGTCTACTGAGCAAGCCCTTAAAGTTTGCGGAGAGCTGTCCCTTATACCTTAAATGATTCACTGCAGGAAACAGAATAAGAAAAATGTATCTACAGATATTATAATGTACTCAGTTTAAAAAAAAAATTTAAAAGAAAAATATAAACTCATAGCTGTTTCTAGGAAAAACCAGTTTTGTAAAATGTTTTAGTGGATGACAAGATTACTGAATACTAATAGTGCGTTCAGGCGTTATTTCTCTTTTTCACGTTGCCTCGTTATCAAACATTGCATTGGATTGCGTTAAATGACACAACAAGCTTTTAAAACATGCTCGCGTTGACGATAGAGGAGTTTTTTTTTTTTATTTTGTTTTAAATCTTGGGCAGAGCGGAAGAGTGTGTCAGATTATTACTGACTAAAAACCCACTCCTGTTCCTGCTTTGCCTCTGTCCCAGGATGACGATAGAGGGGTAGGGGCAACGGAACCCTCGCCGCCGTCGCCGGGATTCTGATCCCGATTTCCAGCCACCGTAGACGCGGGCTCGCGGACGGCGAGCCATGGGTAGCTCGCTGTCCGATCGTCCGGTAATGGACCGAGTCCAAGACGTCGACGGCGCGCACTGTTTCCGCGCGCCTCAAGGAGTTGTCAGCAGCAGGAGGGGCCCAGCTGGGTCGAAGCCTACTGGGGACAGGGTTGTCCGAACGGGAGCTCGTGCCCCGGTATGAAGGCTAGAAGGAACGGCGCGGGGTTTTTAGTCAGTAAGAGTCTGACACTGTCTCCCGCTCCACCCAAGAGCGGGTTTCGTCAAAGATGATTTTCCCCGTCGAGAAAAAAAAAAAAAAAAATGGGGAAAGGGCCCTCTTAACTTTAGAGATCGACCCATGTCGCTGTTGTTATTCTAGCCACGAGCTCCTCAATCAAATTGACAGCTATTGCTTGTTATTTATTCACATAAGTTGGGGTTATTTCCGTTATCATATTGACTGAGTACAGTGGAGGTCGTTGAAAATGATTTGAAATATGGGCCTTAGTAAAAGTCTGATACGCGAGTGGGATTTACTCAACCCAGAGTTGGAAAGTTATCTAATGAATTCCCGCCTTAACAGCATCTCCTGCGGACGGCGAGCAATGGGTAGCTCGCTGTTACTGTGCACTCTCTGCTCCTTAACGAGAAGTACTCTATGAATTATGTTTACCTTCAGAGTGTCGAAAGAACGTTTTTTGCGACAGAAATGGCCGTATCTTTTTTTTTGTCATTTAGAAGTTTGATTTTTTCACAATTTCAAAAGACCGTAGATTTAAGTATATGGTTTTAATTTCAACTCGATACCTTCACGCGTTCTTTAGATAAAGGGTCTTGACCGACAGACAGACAGATGGACGGACAACAAAGTGATCCTATAAGGGTTCTGTTTTTTTCTTTTTGAGGTTCGGAACCCTAAAAAGACTAATAAGTCATAAGTCATTTATTCATTTGTTTAACATAGGTACAATAATAAAGGTGTTGCAATGTAATAAAGAGAGCGCTATGTTATGCCAGAGAGCGTACAAACGTCGGTGAGAAATTTGCAATAAACTAGCCAAATCTTGAATATTCAGATAAATTAAATAATAATGATGAAATAGCAAATAAAATCAACGTCAAAGCACGTAATGCTAATTTACAATACTAATGTCAAACAATACAAAAAAAATGTCCATGTACAATACAAAATGTCAATATACAATTAAAAATGTCAAAATATATATTTCAAAATGTCAATATACAATTCAAAATTTTAAAATACAATTCAAAATATTATATATATTAATATTATTATATATTAATAATGAGGCAATATTCTGTAATTTCTAAAGTATGGATAATCTCAGTATCAACTATAACCACGTCTATGAATATTTAAAAACCAATTTCCAAAGTAATGTGATCATCTAGCTCACTCGGGTGGATCTCATTTTCCGATACATTAGCGCCGATATTATTAAAACCTTCGTTCTTGAGAAATTAATAATTTCTTGTAATTAATCTGCCCTTCGGTTGCCGCTTCGCTTATTTTGCGAAACCGGATAATGGGTTTGCCTTGTTATAACGATAATATCGGGAAGTGAGTTTGTAGAATGATTGTTTAATTAGTTGTGAGAGAAGATGATGCGGAAGCAATTCTGAATTATTTGCAGAAAATTTAGTATTATTACAAATTGAACAAGACAAATCGACCAAATTTCGATTCTAACAGCAATAACGATATTCATAAAGTAGAAAATGATTGACAATTTATTGTATTATTATACGTCTCGAATCGCTGTCTAAAGGGATGACCAGACAGTCGCAAACTAGCGTTCCAACCAAGGTCACCTTGGTTTATGTGTTTGGTTTGTGTTGCGGCTACATGTATGTAAACCACGCGCCAACACGTTTGGTGGTTGGGAAAACGCACCTCTCAACCGAAGGTGTTGAAGGTAATGGGTTTACAACTGCTGTTTACACGGACCTAAACTAGCAAGGTCATCTTGGGTTTGTTTATAGCCATCTGATTACCCCTTAAGTAGTCTTTCAACGTTCCTGCCCCCACGAGACGGTCGTATATGAGATATGTCCTTCAAGCTCCACATACAGTCGGGTTGTGGGACTCTTTGGAATAGGACCGCGGTCCTAAGTTCCACCTATAAAAATATTTTTTCGCGGCTTTTTACAAGATTCAAAAAACAAATTCGAGCCTGAAAATCACTATTTTTTTCTTCTTACTTGAACGGGGTCAAGCACGAAATCATTTTTCCAATCACATAACCTAAAAATATTTCAACAAATCAATTCACCCCATAAAATCACTACCAAGCAGGACTGTAGCAATATTCTCCCATATTTATGTAACACCTATTGACCACACATAACTACAGAAGAAAAACGAAGTAACATTCCCGGCATATAGTCCATAACTTATAATATTTCGTTAGGGTCGGGACACGAATGTCATTCAGGACTCATGAGTCATTGGGTTAGGTATTCGCAATCTCCACTTGGTACCAGAGGCACAGATTATATAATAAACGGATTATGAACTTGTTATGTTCAAGTTTTGGCGGACGCAAGACATTTTGGTACTTTAATGAAAACAAGTAATTCGGTTAGTAAATTGTTTTCAGACGAGTAAGATTCTCTCGCCTTTAATACTTAGAAATTAAGGGTTATATCACAAAGCCCTTCACCAGAAGATTTAAATTCACCCAAAGGATAATGGAAAGGGTTATGTTTGGAGTTTCCTTGCGTGATAGAATCAAAAACGAAGATATCCTCAGAAGCAAAGTTACCGACATAGCCCGAAGAAACGCTAAACTTAAAAAGTTATGGTCCTGGCCCATTACATTGTGGGAGACAGGTGGCCGATGGGGCTGAAAGATTCTGGAGCGGTGACCACATACTGACAGATGCAGTGTTGGTCGGCTTCCCACATGAGATAATGATGATGAAAGAACACCACATCATAATCGTCTTGCTTCTGTCTTAAGTTCTATGTTCGTAAGGTTTCAACCAACCACTTTTTTTAACAGAGTAACCATGGAGTTTCTTGCCGGTTCTTCTCCATAGGAAATGACCAATTTGGAACCGTGCACTAGCTTCTGATGTTTTATAAGTGCCCACGTAGGCCTATGTGAAATAAAATATTTTGACTTTGACTTTAAGGTTGTTACAGCATTTTTTTTTCATTACATTACATTGCACACTTAGCCGTTTTTGTTCAATCCTCACACAATTCATAGCTGAAAATTTTGATCTCTCTATTTTATTTTTATGACTAATAAACTTGAAAGTTTTCATATTATCAATGTAGAATTTATTTGTGTCATTAAAAACACATAAAATATACAGATGCTGTTGCTATCAAACTTTTTTGATTACAATCAATAACCTTTCTTCTCTGAATTCATGTCATCAGTGCCAACCAAAATGGCCTCTACATATGTTATATGGTCAGCGAGGCTTTCAGGGAATAAATGTCACTTAATAAACCCGTTCGCATGCAAAGGGTGTGGGTGGCACTAAATTAAGGCTATTGTGGTGTCATTAATATTTTTATCGACATATTGGGATCTTTTGCACATTATTGGTACCAAATATGAGGATACTTCAAAATATTTAAGTATACCATTATAAATATTTTGGAGAGCAGTGGTGGCCGAGTGGTAATGGCCTCGACTTAAGAGTTGTAGGTCACGGGTTCGAATCCAGCCAGGCGCATTACTTTGTGTAATTTATTCAATGGTGAAGGAAAACATCGTGAGAAAACCGGCATGTCCTAGAACCAAAAATTCTAAGATATGTGACATTCACCAACCAGCACTGGGCCCGCGTGGTGGATTACGGCCCATTCCCTCTCCTAGAGAGGAGGCCTGAGTCCCAGCAGTGGGAACATTAAAAGGGCTGATGATGATGATGCATGCAAAGGGTGTGGGTGGCACTAAATTAAGGCTATTGTGGCGTCATTAATATTTATCGACATGTTGGGATCTTTTGCACATTATTGGTACCAAATATGAGGAAACTTCAAAATATTTATACGATTATAAATATTTTGAAGTTTTGAAGGGACGAAAGATTCTTCAGTGACGACCACGGACTGGCAGACGCGGCGTTGGAAAGCCTCCCATAAGGTTGTCCGATGACCTGGTGAGGGTCGCGGGAATCCGATGGAGTTGAGATGCACAGGACCAGTCGTTGTGGTGACGCTTGAGAGAGACTTATGTCCAAAAGTGGACGTCTTTCTGCTGAAATGATGATTTTGAAGATTTATATTAGAAAACAGGCAAATCAATATCAACCGTTGCCAAATAAGGTCACAACTGGTTTCTGTCAAAATAAAAAAACAAAAGATCAAACTTCTACTATTATGGTTGGCCTAAATCCCTAAATCTAAGAAATTCAACATACGGCGCCAACTGACCCTTGCTGACCCTATAAAATCAAATAGGGTTGTCTCCTATTCAAATACGTACTCAAACATCATGATATGGCTATGTTTTGGTGCAGATGTCACGAACCATTGTTGAGAGGTTAAATCAGATTGGGTAGCTGTAGTCGATACGACGGATTTTAGGTTTAAAGGTGTTAATAGTAGCGAAAATTTTTTGCGAAACTACCCGCTACTTATCTTAGATTGCACTAGCAAATTTTAATAACTCAATAATAGCATTGTAAACCCAAACATGTGGGTCCAGTCTAAGACCTACATACCACTAACCCAATTATATCCAAATGTAAGTTTATATACATGTAAGTGTGGCGATAGCTAGCCTGTGTAACAAACTAAAATAAGATTTGTCTACATTTAGATTAAGATCATTTGTAAACAGTTATTGTAATCATATCGAATAAAGAACTTGAAAAATCAAATCAATCAGTAGTGAAAATATACCACGCTGTTTTTACCAGTGACATCTCAGTTGTTCTTATAGATAGGTTAATTATAATTATCTGATCAGGATTCAGTGTTTCCTGATAGCTACAACCTGGGGACACAAAATATATAGGTATAGAAGTCAATCTACATACGCTCGAGTAACGCACACATAGACACCGCTCACAGACACGATATATTGTATTGTTTACATATTAAATAAATTAGGTAGCGAGTTCAAATATTTGAAACCGAGAGGGCCTCGCGTGATTTCTCATTTATTCTCCTGGTAGCGGGAGTACATAATTAAAGAGGAGGTGGTAAGATGATACAAACATAATGGTTATAATAGTACCCGCCGCCACAAAATATATAGGTACAGAATTCAATCTACAAACAAAGCGCGCTCGAGCAACGCACACATACACAGCTCACGGACATGATATCTCGGAGCGCATTGGCCCGCTCGTCGAACAGTTCCGGCTCAAACGTTCATTAGTGTGCGTTCACCGAGCGTAGGTATAAAAAGTGGAGCACATGCTTCTGTACCTATCTATTTTGTGCCGAACCTACGTAAGTATAAAGCTAGAACTACATTAGACCGACGCACACGTGTAACATGCCTGATTTGTACATAGAACGACGTCGCACAGCGTCCAGTGGACCAAGTGTAGCTCCACAAGTCTAGTTTCCATATTATGTAATGGAGACCAACGTGCCCAGGGCCGCGTGTGTGGGCAGTGTAGTTCTACCTTTATAGTATTCTTGAGAAACTCGCCGGTATTTTTAGACATTCCTTCGTTCAGTAAACCGACATTACTTTAACGAGGTACGCCTGTTAGGAAGTGTCGGCGGTTCGTTGAAGTAAAAATTGTATGTCTATATCTATCTTTATCATGTTTATGGAAAAACTATAAATTTCTCTATTAAGGTGAAAAATACTTTCATTTAGGGGTTTTTAGCGGATTATGTGAATTAGGGAGAGCAGTGGTGGTCCAGAGTTAACTGCCCTGACTTACTGGTTGTAGTTCGCGGGCTCAAACCCAACCAGGCGCATTACTTTGTGTGGGTAATTTATTTCATCATCACTGCTCTCCTAATGGTAAAGGAAAACATCGTGAGGAAACCGGCATGACCTAGAACCAAAAATTCGACGACTTGGACATCCTGGTGGATGTGTTGGACCCACACTAGGCTTGCGTGGTAGGTTACGGTTCTAGAGTAAAAAAGCTGTACGAGCTGATGAACCGTAGTGTAGGTACGATCAGCGAGGCATTCAGGGAATAAATGCCGCTTATTGAACCCGTTCGCATGCAAAGGGTGCGGGTGACTCTAAATTAAGGCTATTGTGGCGTCATTAATATTTATCGACATATTGCGATCTTGTCCACGTTACTGGTAGTTACTAAATTGAGGAATTTTATCCGATTCAATATTTTTTTATTATTCTCAATATATTCTGAAAATACTAGCTGTAACCTTCTCTCTTGTTTTGAGGCAAACTATAAGTTTTTACAACAGTGAATAATCTCGTTCTCTTTTCACATTTAAAAGCATATCTCGTGAATGTAGATGAAGTAGACCGTACGTTAGTGGAAACATACCAGTATCTATAATCTTTTATTTTTCAAGGTGCGAAATCATCAAATAACTTCTCCGCACGCTGGGTAAAGTGATAGGGCGTTTGACGTTTACTGACTCCACGTCACGTTTGCGCAGTCAACTGTTTGACGAATTTTTGGTTTATAACTTTTTATTTTGACAACTCCCGTTTTTTTTTTTCAACATGGCGGAGAAATATGTTCCTTCAGTTTATTTTTGCATTCAGACATACCCGCAGCAGTGTCTAGTATTTTTATGTAAAGAATCTATGTAGATTTGATAACTGTATCATGAAAAATCACAGTTATAATATTTTTTGTGACCTGGTTATCCACAAAAATGCCTGGTCACTGGGTCATCCGGGCGAAGGGCGAGGGGTTGTTTTATTCCCGTATTTCTATCTAATGCCCGCTATGACCTGCCATGACCTGTGTTGTATTTAGTGTCGGTGGCATCCAACTTGTGACTTTCTTTAAATATTTTCGACAAAAAATATAAATGGTGTAAACATTTAGAATCGATGTAGTTACTGATTCTAAACAAACTATAAACTAAAAATAATATTGTATATTCTGGATTCTTGATCTATTGAAATTTTGAACGTACTCCGGTCAGATCAAGTTCAAAGAGTTACCCTAACGTGCTTCTAACCGTAACTTACGTCCTGAATAACTTTTCAAACAGTCAAACACAACCGATACGTTAGTTTGCTTGGTAGCGCAAATAATTCAGATTGCCGTAATTAGTATTTGCGATGTTATTGTTTGCGCTAATTGCCCCAAATATAGACAGGAATACTGCTGTACTAAAAATATCACATTATTTGGAAGCTATTATCATGTTTCCAGATATGTTTATGTGGGTAGTAACGTAAATATATGAGTAGATAAGGTGCCATTTTATCGTCTACCTTTTCAATCTAATGCAATCACTAATTACTATCAATTCCAGTGTAAGTATTCATAAAACTACATTTTAAGAGCGTTTTGTTTCAAGAACGAAAAATGTGAAAAAATAAAGGGTGAAATAAGCTAGCACATTTTTTCTTTAGTGTCAAACTAAGAGCTTTAGTCGTTTGTCAAACCAAATCCGTTCACCCGTTTGAGACGTGTACAATATGTACATGTAAACTTTCACCTTTATAATAAATACATAGTAGCTGCCACCCGCGGTTTGCGTGACTTCCAATCTTTCAGCAATTATAAAAAGAAAAAAAAAATACTTTTACTAGATACATTTTTGTTCGTAATAAATAAATTTAAAAACTGCATTGGTTCCTTAAATTCTATCGCCAGTGAGACTTTATCATTGAATGACATAAGCATATATCTACACTAATATAAAAAAGAGGTACTTAAAGTTTGTTTTTTTTTTTTATTTTTTTTTTTGTTTGTAAGAGGTAATCTCTAGAAGTACTGATTCGAATACTAAAATGTTTTCACCGATCGAAAGCTTCTTTATTCCTAAGTGGCATAGGCTATATTTTATCTAACCATTTTCAGCTCGGATAAAAAATCCGTATACACTAGAGTAATTTTACGTACGCGGGCGAAGCTGCGGGCAAAAGCTAGTTTTTAACATTCACGCAGGCAAAGCCGCTGGCAGGAGCTAGATTCATTATATATTTCTTGTTTCAAAACACGATTAAACATGTGAGCAGAAAGACCTTATTCATAGCACCACAACTTACAAATCGTATTCTTGACAACCTCAGTAATATTTTCAGATGCTTGTTTGTTCGCTAAACCGAAATTAATGTAACGAGGTACGCCTGCTAGGAATTCTAGGTTTACTGAAGCAAATATTGTGGTTTTGAGATGAAAACTAAGTTCAGGCGGAACGTCAGGTACTGTCATGTAACTTTTAACCACTGAGGTTATAAGTTCTAGTATGAAGGTAAAACCAGAATTACCAAGACAAGTAACTTTGTCTTCTTATCTATAAATAATAGCTTCTGCCAGCGGCTTCACCCACATTAAAGTAGGTTGTAGGTAGGCGAAGCCAACGACAGAGCTGTCCAGTACCCATAGCCTAGTTGCTAATCTGCAATAGTTAACGCTTGTAGAAAGCTTCAAATGTACGGGAATAACGTCGCCTCAATGCTCAGTCACGTGGTCAGAACAAAAGAATTGGTGGCAAGGTCAACCTGAAGTGTTCGACGCAAGCAAAACGGTTGTAACTTGGCTAGGGGGGCAGCTGGCTAAATATTGGTCGGACAAAATTTGAGTCCATTCGACACGAGAAGAAGAAGTAGGTTTTTCCAAACAAAGTTTGGACCCCCATTTTACCCTCTTAAGGGAGGAGTTTCGTAAAATCCGTTCTTAGCGAATATTTACACCCTATAAGGAACCTACCTGCCTAATTTTAAGTTTGTAGGCGTTATAGTTTCTGAGATTCCATGATTAAACAATGAGTGGTATTTCACTTTTATATAAGAAGACCAGCTTTTGCCCGCGACTTCACACCGTACATAAAATATAGCTTATGTCACTCAGGAATAAAGCAGCTTTCTATCGGTGAAAAAAAATAGGCAGTTCAACCAATACTTCCAGAGATTACCTCCTACAAACAAAAAAACAAACTTTACCTCTTTATTGCCTCTCTCTTCATCTCTCTCACTCTCTCTCTTCTTTTTTTTCTCTCTTTATATTTTTTTCTTTTTTTATTATTATTATAAAAGAAGTATATGACTAACTAATTGAGATAATTATAAACGCACAGCAGAAAGTACCGGGGTAGAAACGTGAAATTATGCACAAGTTTTCGTTTTAGACGTAGGCGCTACCTTGGTGCTAGGTAGGATTTTTCCATAATATGGTTATGGAAAAAAAAACAACTGATTTCCTTTCTTTCCTTACAACTTTAGATGTGTGGTTGGAGATTTCAACATTTTCATCTCTGGTAGGTAAAAGCAATTTTTCTAAAAAAAAACATCAATTCGAAAAAAAAAACGTAAAATTTGTGTTGTGTTGGTAACAATGTTTGTACCAAGCTGATATGTTTAGTGTCACCAATAGTCACCACCACATTGTAAATACCTAAATATTATCCTTTCATTGTATACATACGTAACACATAAAATATCCATGAGTTGATCGGCATGATGGCGGGTAGGACATATCAATATTTATTGGGGACTTGCATGGTAAGGGAAAACCAGAAATACAACTCAATAAGGTAAGAAAAGTCAGCTCACAAAAAACTTTAAAGAGAATACGGAAATTACCATTTTATTTATTTATTTATTTATTATATACTTTATTGTACACCGTTACACATACAAATGGAAAAACTTAAAACTAAAACACATACATACAATGGGCGGCCTTATCGCATTCCGCGATCTCTTCCAGGCAACCTGGAATGGACAGTAATTGCCTGGACAAGAAATGGGGCTGTCATAGGTGTGACAAACCAATTAAACATACCACCACCATTACCAATACCACCATACCACCACCACCACCGTACCATTTTGTAATTTGTTTTTTATTTAAACTTATATTTGTTAAAACAGACGTGTCAATTATGTTTTGGGTAA
This sequence comes from Mythimna lalbum, assembly GCA_949319445.1. NCBI lineage: Eukaryota > Metazoa > Arthropoda > Insecta > Lepidoptera > Noctuidae > Mythimna > Mythimna lalbum. The sequence goes on along the minus strand of OX439347.1, from coordinate 18,225,364 downwards.
CGTGTTTTAAAATCTACTCTAATATCATAAAGAGGTCGTCATTGTAGAAGTTAATCTCTAAAAGTACAGGTCTGATTTTTTTTCACATATAGATTGCTATAGCTGATTATTCTTGAATGACATCAAAACTAACCATTTCAAACTACCGCCGCCGGGATTCCGATCCCGATTTCCGGCCAACGTAGACGCGGGCTTGCGGAAGGCGAACTGAACTATGGGTAGCTTGCTGTCTAACCGTCCGGTAACTGTCTGCACCAAGCCCAAGACGTCAACGGCGCGCACTGTTCCCACGCGCCTAAAGGAGTTGTCAGCAACAGCAGGGGCCCAGCAAGGTCGAAGCCTACTGGGGCCAGGGTTAATTTTGAAAGATAACTCGAGCTCCGGCGTAAAGGGTTGAAAAAACGGGATGGGTTTTTAGTCAGTAAAAGTCTGACACTATCTCCCTCTCCGCCCAAAAGCGGGGGTTTTCATTAGATGATTTTCCCACCATAAAAAAAGCTCTGATAAAAAATCCGTATACACTATTGTAATTTTCAGATTTTTTTAGCTAGGTATATTGTCCCACTACTTGATTAAAGCAAAAGGTTTTATTCAAAGTCGTTCCAGATATATTCTTTAATGGCGCCCGCCTCGAATTCAAATTATAGTTTCAAAAGTGTAGAAAAATCTGCTGCTTTCAGAATTATTAGAATATTCATCTCAAAATTGCTATTCAAATTGAGATTCATTCAGCTTAATTGACACGTTTTGAATCAGTCTGTGCAATTACTTATTGACTACTAGCTTCTGTCAGCGGCTTTGCCTGCGTGAAATCTGGTTTCTCCATATGAACTTTAAACATCCGTTTTACCCCCTTAGAGGTAGAGTTTGTAAAATTTGTTCTTAGCGTAGGTCTAAACCCAATAAGAAACTTACCTGCTAAATTGTAAGTTTGTAGGTGTTATAGTTTCTGAGATTTCGTGATAAATCAGTGTGTGGTATTTCGCATAATTACATATCGCACACCCAGAACAACACTGCACTAAGTCTAAATAGCTCATTTTTCAGAATCGACGAAAAACCGTTATCTCATGTCCTGCACATTGCATGTAAAGAAGCACATCTTCATCTTTACATGCAATGTGCAGGACACTCGCAATAACTGTCACATAACATGAGATAACGGTTTTTCGTCGATTCTGAAAAATGAGCTATTTAGACTTAGTGCAGTGTTGTTCTGGGTGTGCGATATATACCTATAGGTAGATCGATGTAGATGAACTTATAACGCTAGGTAAATAGAATAGAAACTAACGTTAAAAGTGTCCTCAACTTTCCGGTACTCTATTTCTGTAACTGTCCTCTCAGATTTCCTTATACTGCAGCTGTCGCAGAAGATTCCCCGGACGTCTACAGTCTCAGGGTGATTCCTAGTCAACGCAGGCATCGTTTTGCGGATGGCAAGCAATGGGTAGCTTGCCGTCCGAGGACTATAACCGGGCCCACTGAGTTCCCGGGCGCCTCAAAAAGTCAGCAACACATCAATACCATAATAACTCTTTAATCGTGATAATTAGAGACACAATAAAAAGACAATGGATTCGCGGACACCGGCGTCCGCTTGGGCTTTAATGAATTGTATTATCATCCAAGTTAAACTCGCAAAACAGCTCAATATTTACTCAAGCCTCTAAGTGCCGCTAAGCTAAGATAAATTAGTGATAAATTATGTGGGTAGCAATTAATCATATTCACTAAGTCTGCGTAACTACCACTTGGCCTGTATTATGAGATACCTAACCCAAAGTGAGGGCTAACGTGATAATCCTGTATTTAAAATTTTGCTAACATGTATTTGGTACTACGCTCACTTATTTGATTTGCCTACCTATTTAGTCTATGAAAATGGAACTCCACCGTGTTGTTATATGAGTTACGATTCAAAATATTTTATTTCAAAGGCCCTTCGAGCGCCGATTGTGCATACGTCTGTACAACTTGGAGACCTTGAAAAACGCTCAATTTTCATTTTGTACACATGTTATTTATTTGGACGAAAATTTTCGTTTTTCAATATTTATTACTCTATATGTATATAATACTTACACGAATTATTTGTTTTTCTAAGATAAATTCAGAAAAAGTTTTTTTTTATTTTTTTTTTGTGATTTACGTAAACAGTGCAATTTTCCGAGTCAATGAACCCCTAGCGCTCGAGGGGTAATAAGTACTTACAAAACCTAAAAAACTGGAACTCTACTCTAGTTCCAATTATTCGTCAGCGATGAGTCAAATTCGTGTTCAAAAACATAAATTACAGGTTGAGTGTTTAAACCGTATATTGTACAGTAATGGTGTGGTTCTTAAAGTCGGGAACCATCTATAGTAGCCCTCTTCATCAGATTACAATAGTAGACTGCCTCGTTGGTGTAGTAGTTGCAAAGCATGTCTGTTGAGCGTGACGTTTTAGATAATTCTTGACGCTTCTGGTTTTAAAAATTCAATATGAGATTTTTTTTAAATTGTTGGTAGGCTCGCGGTTAACTGCTATCTCACCTGATGAAAAGCGATAATGTGGTTGAATATGGAGTACGCTAGCCTTGAAATAAACTATTCACTCTTGACTTAAAGATCCCCAGATAGTCGCTATCAGGAAACACAGACTCCGGCAGAGAATTCTACGCCTTAGCTGAACGCACGATGAATGTGGTCCCAAAACATTTTATGCGTATAGGTGGGATGTCCACCATGTACCGGTGACGCATCGCCGTACTTCTGATGTTGCGATGATGGAAAGAGCTTGGCGGAATTAGACTACGTAACCTCAATGAGACAGTAAAAAAATAAAATGATAAAATTGCATCTTTTAACTACTTACTAAGCCACAGAGCACATGAAAGAGGTTAGAATGGCCTTTTGGGGGGGGCAGGCGTGCCACAAAGTAGGGCAATGCTTATAGTTAACTACCAATAGCAAACTTGCGATCTAAGTGTGCGTGGTCATTGCCTGTAGTGGAGTTAAAGGATGCAACAAGCGGCGACACTCGTTGTAGTACAAATCGGAAAGTATTTCCTTTCTAGTCTCTTTCATCTTTTCTGTGTACTAAACCGAAACTAATTGGTTTCGGTTCACTAAAGTCGGTTGACTTTCTGTAATAGTTTCACAATGTCAGGGAAAAGGAGCATGTGTGCCCAATGATATTCATGTGACTGCTTAGAATAGGAATCTGCCGTACACTATCGTAACTCATAAGCGTCGTATGTACACTAATAAATATTATTTAGGTGTAGCACGGCTCGTTGGATTTGATAGATTAGGGATATCTCCCTCTGTAATGTCTTACTCTGATAGGGTGACATGACTTATTGATTGTTCGGGTTAGAGGATATTATTGTGTTCTGTCGAGGTCTGTATGTCAAATTAGAGTATTCATATAATCTACACTAATATAATAAAGAGGTAAAGTTTGTTTTTTTGTTTGTTTGTGGGAGTTAATCTCTGGAGGTACTGGTCCGATTGCTAAAATTCTTTCCCCAATAGAAAGCTGCTTTATTTTATGAACACGAGCGAAGCAGCAGGCAAAAGCTAGAACAGAATAGAATATAGTTTATTCTATTCTGTTTTAGCTTTTAGTATACCTTAATCATAGCATTATGATTATTCTCATATTGTTTCCAACTGTTAGAAATCAGGCTCCTTTAGAAAAGAGAAAGGGCTGCAATCGTCTTGGAATTTTTGATTCTAGGAAATTCCGGTTTCCTCTTGATGTTAGGAGTATTACCATAAATTTGTGCCCAATAAACGGTAATAAGCTTGTCCCCTGTTAGATGCATTGCACTTAAACATAGCTAAAACAGCCATGTAATGTGTGTGTTTCTGCAACCTATAACCTCTGCTAAACTATTTGAGGAATACCACTTTGATGGTATACAACGTGTAACGTTAAATGCGCAAAACCTCAGACAGCCCAAATGATTTTTAATTCCATTGATCTAATTATGTGAGAAAAAATACATAAAAAAAAATAATTAACGGTTTAATTAATTAAACAAACTAAAAATGCACATAAAAATGTGCATTTTTAGTTTGTAGTAAGTGAAATTAAAATTTAATCTAACCTACAGTGCACCTGGTCACTCACCGAGTCACAAAAGTTTCGCCTTGGGGTTTGTCAAAGAGAACGCAAATCGCAGAATAAGAAATGCCGATCTACTTAAAAAAAATATAGACTTAGAAAAAAAGGTTGGCAACGACAGGGTAACATAAAATTCGGTGGGACATATCAGTCGCCTGTACACTGACTACTGAGCAAGTACAACCCCCGTTCTTGGGTGGAGTGGGATAGTGTCAGAATCTTACTGACTAAAAACCCACCCCGTTCCTTCTAGCCTCTTCATACTGGGGCTCGAGCTTCCTTTTGGATAACCCTGGCCCCAGTAGGCTTCGACCCAGCTGGGCCCCTCCTATTACTGACAACTCCTTGAGGTGCGCGGGAACAGTGCGCGCCGTCGACATCTTGGGCTCGGTCCGGACAGTTACCGGACGGTCGGACAGCGAGCTACCCATGGCTCGCCGTCCGTGAGCATGTACCTCCACAAAGTGGGTGCCTAAGGATGGACGACAATGCCGAGGTCAACCTAGGAAATGGTGGTAAGACCATCATGACGCCTTTCGCAAAGGCTGATTCGAGTTGACTCGCGAAAAGAATACCTGGAAGAATTTAAAACCACTGTTTAGCAGTGGGAAGTATATTCTAAAGTGCTAAACTATACCAAAACTTTTTACTAAACGTTTTGCACGGATGTGACGCATATCTTCCCTATCGACTGATGTTATATTATGTTTGTTATCTAGCTTTAAGTATGCGTCTTATTTCGTGAAAATATTTTTTTATCTTTCTTTCTTTCAAAATAAAAAACAAACATTTTCACTAGGTACAATCCAGTCAACTTAAAAATTCAAAGCAATTCCATAAATTAACGTCACGTAGACTAGATTACATTACTTATAACATCTTTGCTAAAGTACTCGGAAGTAACTGGGAAAGTAATCAGATTATAATAAATTCCTTTTAAAGTAAAAAGGTTTTTTTGACGAGCGGTAGGTAAAATACTTCTTTAGAAAAGCGATAAAAATATGTAAAATCATTTCAAAAATTTTCGTCTTTTTTAAACAGTAGGTACCAATATACAGAAGCCACATAGTCGAACTCGTGGCTTAAAATAGTATTAGCCGTACGAGTTATATTCTACGTTAAGCTACGTCTGTCGCACGGGTTGATCTGAAGTCATTCTATGGATGGGTGATCATCTTAACATACCTATTAATTTATTTATTAAAACTTTATGCACTTGTTAAAAAATTGTACAAAAAGGGACTTAGCGGGCATAGCTAGTCGGTCAAATATCCACTAATGACAGCCGGGGGCTGTGATGATATTGGACATTCGTTACGAATAAACTAGAAGCCAGGAAATCTTGCAACAGTCTTGCCGGGGGTATTGTGTAACACAGTTACTGGGTTGTAGAGATCAAACAATCAGTCGATCTATATGGATCGGTACGGTAATTACCTGCATCCGACTCCAACAAAGTTAAAAAATGCTTTGCAGGCAATGGGTACCTTTTTTTAAGGTGAGAAATTATCATAATTATAGCGTCTCCAGTCTGAGTCTGAGTGGGGTAAGAAGGCGTGTCAGACTATTACTGGCTAAAACAAACCTGTGTTCCTTCAGTACCCTTTCTAGGGTTACATTAGCTCTTTCAAACCATCCCAAAGCCCAATCAGTAGGTATACGAGTCAGCTTGCACGAATTATATTGTAAAGCAGTAGTACACAATTAGCATTCATAGACGGTAGGAACTCATTAGCGATCATTCAAGCTACATTAAAATATCATAAATTACATGGTAGTTAAGATTACGCAATAAATCAGATTATTAAATAAAATAAAATAAATCTAAATAAAAAAAATCAGATCAGATCAACGCAGATTTTTTTTTTATTACAGTTTTTATTTTATTCAATTAGACTTTTTTTTTGCTATCCGTGGCTATCATTTCAAACTCGTGTGTGTGCGACTCACATCAGCAGCGCATACAGTAGGTACAATCGCCAAAGTAAAATTTATAGAAATTTAATTTTTCTTTTGAAATATTTTTAAGGAAAGCACCCTTGAAAGTATCTCTTTCTCGAAAGGTAAAGTAGGTACTTCAACCCAAAATAGAAAAGTTGAATCTGAGTGTTCCAAATTGTAGATGATACAAGAAAATGAAGCAGGAAAATTGGTGCCTATATTAAAATACACGGCCCGAAACGACTGAAAATCTTATCTAATAATAATTTTGTGACTTAACGAACCTCCAAGGCTTTGCCGGTTTCGCTGAATCACTATAATTATGATTTATTCAATTTATAAGAGTTTATGAACGTAGTCTTCTTCTAAATATTATTTGAAAAATTGATTTAATTGTCCCCGCACACGGCCCTCAATATAACGCCACCGTAAAAAAAAAACGCTAGAAGCCACCGCAAAAAACAGGTGAAGCGTGCGTCAGCTTGTGGCCGGAGAAGCTTAAAGCGGCTTCAAGCGTTTTTTTATGGTGGCACCGCCCAAACGAGCCACAAAAAAAGGCCGCCTCAAAAATAATCTTGAAGTGGCGTTATTTTGGCCCGTGTGCGGGGACACTAAGAGCGTCCTTTTCGAAGTACATTTTCAAACAACAGCACTTACGTTATTATGATGTTATTGCACATCTTTCTCTAGATATTTTGGATACACAGCTACCTAATTGAATTTTATCTAGGCTACTACAGAAATCAACAACAACAACATTTTGTGTAAAACTAATCTAGTAAAGACCTCTGAAAATTTGCTATTTTACGTGTACTTTCACCCTTAATATACTCATTTATTAAAAATATAAAAAATCTAAACATCAATAGAAGCCTTGCACATTTAATCGAGATTATGATTGACGAAAATTCTTTTGAAAACCTTTTAAGGGTTTAAAAAAAAACACGTATTTCCTGGAACAAGTTCTGTGAAGTATTCGAGTAAATCACAGAATTATCATTTGTTAATTCCAACGGAGTTTTTAAGCGTCAGAGACTATGATGCATAAAATTTTTTTTTCGCATTACCTGTTCATCAATCATCACGTTGGATTGCGTTAGATAAAGCAACAAAATTTTAAACCATAAGAGAGTGGAAAAGGACCCTCTTAACAAAATGTAGGAATATAATATATACCTATATATTGCTTTCATTGTACTTTATATAGCAAAAATCATTTCAAAAGTTGACTTGGATTAATAAGTACAAACATACTACATTCTTTGAACACATAATATTAGGTAGTAGCTTTTGTAGGTGGATCGATAACCTGGTGAAGTAACCAGTGGGTCTATTTTCTGCGCTAAACATAACATACACAACAGTGCTATTTGTTTTTCAAAGTGCGTACTGTTTCTGTTTTGAAAATATAGCTCTAAATGGCTATATTTCCAAAACAAAAATCCTCAATCGCTAGGTGTCCAGTGGTCAATAAATCATCATCATCATCAGCCTTTGATGATGATGGCCACCACGCGGGCACAGTGCGGGTTTTTTTTTTGTCGATGGGGAAAATCATCTTATGACAAAACCCAAAACTTGGGTGGAGTGGGAGATAGTGTCAGACTCTTACTGACTAAAAACCCCATCCCGTTCCTTCTATACTTCATACCGGGGCTCGAGTTTCCTTTCGGATAACCCTGGCCCCGGTAGGCTTCGACCCAGTTGGGCCCCTCCTGTTGAAGCCCAGTGCGGGTTGGTGAATGTCACATGTCTTCGAATTTTTGGTTCTAGGACATGCCGGTTTCCTCACGATATTATTCTTACACCGTTCTGAGAGCAGCGGTAATGAAATAAACTACACAAAGTAACGCGCCTGGCAGAGTTTGAACCCGTGACCTACCAACTCGTAAGTCAGGGCCATTACCACTCGGCCACCACTGCTCCCCCAAGTGTCGTGATAATGAAAGGTCCTATGCGTCTCGCATCCGTCGGATTTCCGCGACCCTCAACGCTGGTCCACCTTCCGACGCAGCGTCTTCCGGTGAGCGGTCATCTCTCTTTTCGGGCTTTCAGTCCATTAACCAGCTATCTCCTGCAATACAATGTGCCAATAAGTCAATAAATCCTTACTATCCTTACTAATACTATAAAAGCGAAATTGAGTTTGATTGTTTATTTAATTTTGTTTGTTTGTTACGTCTTCACGCCTAAATGGCAAAACCGATTTTGACGAAACTTGGTACACGGATAGACCATGTCCTGGAATAAGACATAGAATACTTTTTATCCCGGAAGTATGTTCCCTTGGGATAATTTTCTGCTATCACGCGGGCGAAGCCGCTGGGAGCAGCTAGTTCCTGGATACATTTCAGTCAGTCAAAGTCAGTCAGTTAAAGTCGATATCATTTTCTATTCAATTACTTCACAATCTTTGCTTCAGAGTCCCAGCTAATTAAAACTGGTATTAGCGTAGGAGGACTTTCAACCTTTTCAAAGAAGTTTGTAAACTTTTCCGCGAAGCTAATTAACCTTTACCTATCAATATAAAATAGAACTGGTATTTCTTTAGAGAAAATTCCCTTTTCCCTGTAAGAAAATGATTTCTTTTACCTATACAATGGTTATCTTAGATAGGACATTTTTTTATTTGATATAAACTCGTGCTTGACTGCGATCTCACCTCTTGATGGTGGTGAGCGCTAGTTTAGCATAGCATAGCATATAGCATAGCCGGCCTTTAAGCTTCCCACTGCTGGGATTCAGGATTCCTCTTTAGGCGAGGGAATGGGCCGTAATCCACAACGCCGGTCCTGTGCGTGTTGATGGATGTCACATGTCTTCGAATTACTGATTCTAGGACTTTGCCGATTTCCTCACGATGTTTTTCTTCACCGTTTTGAGAGCAGTGGTGATGAAATAAATTACACAAAGTAACGCGCCTTTACGATACGATGCAGAGAAACAATCTTTTGAACACATGTATGTTTCAAAAGAATTGCTTATTTAAGAATGTAATATTTCAGAAAGCATGTCAAATATGTAGGAAGCTCTGAGTATTTTAAACTCTAAAGAATTCTTTCAAAACTTGCTATTTCGGTCTTGCATTTTTATCACATTTTCTCTGCATCTTGAATAGCTAAAAGTGCTATATCTCGTAGCCAATTAAAACCTCCAGTCGCAGGTAATCCTATCTTTTTAGTAGCTTCTAGGAAATTTTACAGTTTTTAACAATAATTATGTAGACACTTCATGGTTGGGTGTAATTTATTTTGTTTTTAATATCAGAGGCAGCAACTGAATCAGCAACTATAGAACTTTTTTTATTGCAGGTTCGTGCTTGACCATTATTTCCTCTATTCCACCTTATCGTAAGCGATGATGTAGTCGACGATGGAGCACGCTTGCCTATCTAAGTAGCCTATTCACTCTTAACTTAAAGACCCTCAGGCTGTAGATTTCAAAAAACAAATTACGGCAGAGAATTGTTTCGTTTAGTTAACAAATTAAAGTTACGAATAGTTATAGAAATAATGAGCTGTTGCCCACGGCTTTGCCCGTGTTTGCCTTTGTTTTACATAAATATAGCCTGTGTCACTCAGGAATAAAGCAGCTTTCTATCGGTGAAAAAATTTTCGCAGTCGTATCAATACTTTTAGAGATTACCTCCTACAAACAAGGGGCCAAGGGCCTGCTTCTGAAAGGAAGGCTCGGCCCCGATATGAAAGGGAACGAAGGAACGGGGGGTGCTATCTAATTTTATTGTAAACCATAAAATAATTAATTCTAGAACAAACTTAAATTAATTAAAACTAACTTAAAAAATTAAAATAAAACCCTAGAGAACTAAAAAAAAAATGGCAATTTAATGTAAGGCGTCGAAAAATTCCTCCGCATCGCTGTCGACTGGTAATGTACCCAAAAGGCTGGCGGCATTGCCACGCTGAATGGCAATGCTTATCCTTTGACCGAAGTAAAAGCCAGCCTTTGGGTCACGCGAAGTGTCCACGAGGCGTTTCGAAAGTTCTTTAAATAATTTGTGAGCACTCGGACCCCACGATCCAAGAGTTTCAACCCCAAACGGCTCGAAAACATAATTACCAACAAGGTTATTATATTTCCGCCGCTTGAGGTTCTCTGCAGCCGCTGCAGCAGCACCAGCACAGCACGACGAGCTAGGAAGATGGGATGGCGCAAGAGAATCGAATCGAGGCACGGGGTGGGATTTTTGGTCAGTGAAAGTCTGACATTGTGTCCCGCTCCACCCAAGGGCGGGGATGTCGTCTAAATGATTTTCACCCACCGAAAAAAAACCTACAAACAAATAAACAAACTTTACCTCTTTATAAATAGATAATGGAATGGAGTATGTTTTTTTTTTGTTTCAACGGTTTTTATTCCAATGGCTGATGCACTAAACATCGCGCGCTTCAGCTGTTTTTTGCGGCAGCTTCTAGCTTTTTTTTTTTGTGGCCGCTTCTAGTGTTTTTTTGAGGCGGCGTTTTTTTTGGAATTTCTTTCCGGATCTTCTCCATGGAAAACGACTAATTGGAATCGTGTAGCTTCTGACGTTTTATACCTAACTGCCGATACCTATAGGTAAAGTGTAGGTGAAATAAATATTTTTTAATTTGAAGTGGAAAATCATCAGCTAACTGCTCTGGGTGAAGCTAGAGTGCCTTGGAAGTCTTTCAGTGATTTAAACCCAACTGAGTTCCAAGAATGCGGTAGCTTTTTTGAACAAACCCGCAGCCCATGTTTACGAGCGATTTCATTGAATTTTAATTTATTGGCAAATGTTTGAGGGTGTAACAGTACTCCGGACCACTTAAAATAACTTTTAAGATGTAATCAACACTCAAACTTTAAAAAAAAAATACTAACTTACCATTTTGAGAACTCCACCACCTTTAAGAATCCGCAATATTGAATTAAAGATAACAACTCTTTGCTGAACATGCATGGTGCAGTCTATGTTAACGAGCGACATTTAATTCATTTCATACTCCTGACCACTTAGAACAATTTTTACGATGGAATCAACACTTAAACTTAAAAAAGAATACTAGTTCACTATCTTTAAAAGTCCGCCATCTTCAGGTATCGGCCATATTAGATTTAGACGTCACTTCGCTGAACATGCATTATCATCCAGACTAAACATGCCTGCATAATATCAGCTCAATCAGTTCTGAGTAAATGTTTGAAAATCATTTTCAATACAAACATAGATCAGATACTTATAAGTATATTGTTTATAGTCACCAACATTATCAACCAAAAACATTAGCTAATGACCTAAATATCACTCAGTACATGATATTTCAAATCCCTCAGTTAATATTAACCGCTCTTATGCCTATAATCCTACTCAATACGTCGGTACTAATGGAGTATCAATTATCCTTCTCCACATCAAACATTTACGACAGTTATTGAGTAATACTGATCAAGGGCATAATCCATCATGATAGTGTTAACAAGCTTAAGAACTTCTACTTCCGTTGAGTAACGCAAACTAGGGTCCAAACTGAATTAGAGTTTCATGGAAGCGAAATAGTGATAGCGTATGTAGGGACACTAGCTTCTGTCAACGGCTTCGTCTGCGCGAATGTTGGTTATTGACTGCCCTGTTCGTGTAGTGGTTAGAATCAGAATCAGAATCAGAATTTTATGTGTAGAACATAGGTGTTTACATGAAGATCTTAATTTAATTAAATGGGCCTTAATTTATGGGTCTTAATTTAATTAAATGGTTAGTGACCCTGACTGCTATGCCGGAGTTCGTTGGTTCGATTCCCACCCAGGACAAATATTTGTGTGATGAGCATGATCATTTGTTCAGTAATGTATATATTTAGAAATAAATAAGTATGTTTATTAGTTGTCTAGTACTCATAACACAAGCTCTGGGACTAGACGGCGTTGTGTGATAGTTGTGGAATATAATATTATATTATTGCGAACGCGAAGTCAAAGTCAAACACGGATAAAACGTAGCGTATGTCCGTTCTTCCAGCCGATTTACGGCCGAATTACGATCTCGATTTCTGGCCACCGTAGGCGCGGGCTTGCTGACGGCAACTTGTGTCCGACCGGTAACCGCCCGGATCGAGTTCAAGTCGTCGGCAGTGTTTAGTTGTTCTTCACGCGCTTCAAGCAGATGTCAGCACCCGGGTGTCGCCACTGTGCGCAACGCCCGGAGGACACGATGGAGCACACCGTCGAGGTGTGCCCTGCCTGGGCGGAGCATCGCCGTGCCCTCGTGGGGGTGATCGGCGGCGGAGACCTCTCGCGCCGGGCCCTGGTCGAGGCCATGGTCCGGAGCGAGGAGGAATGGCAGGCGGTCGCCTCCTTCTGCGAAGCAGTAATGCTTGCAAAGAAACAACGCCGACCTCATCAGGCAACGGCGCCCTCGCCGCCGTCGCCGGGATTCCGATCCCGATTTCCGGCCACCGTAGACGCGGGCTCGCGGACGGCGAGCCATGGGTAGCTCGCTGTCCGATCGTCCGGTAATGGACCGAGTCCAAGACGTCGACGGCGCGCACTGTTCCCGCGCGCCTCAAGGAGTTGTCAGCAGCAGGAGGGGCCCAGCTGGGTCGACGCCTACTGGGGACAGGGTTGTCCGAAAGGGAGCTCGTGCCCCGGTATGAAGGCTAGAAGGAACGGCGCGGGGTTTTTAGTCAGTAAGAGTCTGACACTATCTCCCGCTCCACCCAAGAGCGGGTCTTGTCATAAGATGATATTCCCCGTCGACAAAAAAAAAAGCAGATGTCAGCAACCGTAGGAGCTCAGCAGGGTCGAAGCCTACTGGGGCCATGGGTGATGCGAAAAAGAACAGCAGGGCCGTAGAACGAAGGCAAATAAGGAACAGGAGTGGGTTTTAGTCAGTAAAAGTCTGACACGAAGGGGCAAGAGATGTCATTATATGATTTCCCACCTAAGAAAAAGGGCTCTGGAGTTCAAGCTCCCTCAATACCAAATTTTATCAAAGTCTGTTGAGTAGTTTAACCGTAAAATCGTAATAGACAGACAGAGATATTTTCACATTTATAATATTAGTCTGGTATGGATTAGTGACTGGGGATTAATACACCTACCAATTGATGTGTATGTTGCTTATCGCTCACTCATTAAACCTATGTAGCACTGTGTAGTGTGAAAGTGTCATTGCAAATTCTCAGTATTTCTAGCTTACTAACGTTCATTGAAAGCACCCGAGGAACCAGATTATGTCTTGCATGAAGTAAATAGAATTATAGAAGACGTCAGATAACCGTGGAATAAAGTACATTGACCTTTTCCTAATATCTCTATATGGCTCTATGGCTTTTGGTGCATGCTATGCCATGAGGCACACAACCACTTTATTTTTTATCTTTATTTTGCTTCTTGTATTTGTGTTTGGGCCTTGTGCTGTTCCAAATAAATTATTTTTCTTTCTTTCTGTCTCTACGTAGGTACTAGAAAAACCAACAATAAATTGCATTTCATTACTAGATCATTTCGTTGGAAGGCCTCCAACAAGGTGGTCTGATGACCTGGTGAAGGTTGCGGGAAGCCGATGGATGCGAGACGCGCAGGAGCGTTCGTTGTGGCGACGCTTGGGGGAGGCCTATGTCCAGCAGTGGACGTTTATCGGCTGAAATGATGATGATGATGATGACTAGATCATGTAAAGGATCACGACTCAAGACAGCTTTATGTCTTTTTTTACTATGATTGAAATACAGCTTACTTTTATTTGACCGCTCCAGAAGAAAATTTTTTTTTTTTAATATCAGCCCTCAATGAAAATTGTCACGTAAACTATTAAAAACTATATAGCTACCAATATAAAAGAAAACTAAAGTTCCTAGAAATAAATAAAGCTCTACCTATAAAAACTATGTAGGCAAATACAAGATTAATTTCAGAGAGCAGTTTTTCTTGTGACTGGCCTGGGATATCAACCGCCATAACATTTAGTCTTCTAAAAAAAATGGCCGCCGATGACTGATGGCCCGGAAACGCCAAATAGAACATGTGTACGAAAATCTGTGGTGACCGATATTATCACACAAAAAATATCTTGTCTACAATCTACGTAACTGCCCGTGACGAATATGATAAATTATGGTTTATGGCAGTCATATACAGTGGGGTAAAAATAATGCGGTTTTTAGATGGCAAATCATACGATGACTTGTCGCGCTTCACGGTCGGTGGAGGAGGCATGTCAGACTACTGACTAAAACTTCACCTGTGTCCTTCTGTTCTCATTGAAGACCACAGGTTTCACATGTTGGAATGCCCCAGCCAGGCATCAGCCCTGCTGGACCCCTACGGTTTTTCTGATATCTCTGGTGTGCGTGGAACGCTGCATGCCGTCGACTACTCGCAGGCTTGTCGTGAGCTACCTATTGCTAATACTAATGCTTTGAGAAGTTACTAGCTCGCAACACTCATTAACAAAAAAATGTATGACAGTACTATGTCATGAGTATATTTAAGATGTACAATACTTGGGTTAGGTTTGGTTAAAATATAATCTCATGAAGACGTCATGTACTCACTCATTCAAGATCTACTTGTCTTAGGTTGATAGAAACAACTGTGAGCACATTTGTAATCAGCCGCTTAATGCAACGTAAGACAGTCAGGCACTTGTATCACATAACATTATAAATAATCTTTACTACGAATGATATTATAAAGAGGTATTTGTAAGTAGAAGATAATCTGTGATAGACCAGTGCTGAAGCCGTTGTTAATGGTAAAAAGTGAAATAAAATCATAGTAGGATGAAACCTATTGGAAAAGGAAGAGAATAAAACAAAAATGAAAGGAAAAATAAATTACGGGCGATCTGAGGTTGGGAAAAGGATGGATGTGCGTTTTTAAGGGTAAAAACAGTTTATCTCGATTTCCGACAAAACAACAAGTCCTATGGAAAAAAAAATAAAAGTGCAAAGTTGTAGATAATAAAAAGATCTACAACTTTTGTATTTACACTTTTTTCACATAACCTCAAAATGTATGTGAAAAATTCAATTAACTAAGTTTTAAGTTTTTTATTTTTATCTTTTACAAAAATTATTCTTTTTCCACGAAATTAAATGAAAACTTACCTTTTTATGTCTCAAACACACTGTATTTTTTTTTATTGAAAATGTTTTTTTTTTTCACCTTCATTTTGACGAAAAAGTACTCTAATTTTCAATCGAAAATTCTTACATCAAAATATCTCTTTTTTTAAAACCTTTGCTAGGTTTTTTGTTTGTTGAAATCTCTAGTTTTTGATGGTGTTAAAAAAAGTATCATTATAATAGTAAAATTTCTCAGAAAGAGCAAAAAAATCCAAACCAAAAATTCATCAATAAAATCATACTACTATGATTTTATTTCGTTTCAAAAATTATCGACCCTGGTCTATGAAACTGTCGAACCGATTTTGAAATTCACAAAATTACTCCAAAAGATTCCCTACTATTCCTAATCCTACTTTATTATTCGCAGACAAAGCCGTTGACCGAAGCTAGTAATAGATATTTAAGTATATCATTATAAAATTATAGTGCTATTTTATATAAGTATCATAACAATCTATTACAAAGCTAAAAGTTTGCATGTACGTGCGTATGTTTATTACTCTATCACGCTCAAATTTCTGAACGAATTCGCATGGGTTCACAAGTAGACCATGTCCTAAAATAGGACATATTGGAAACTTTTCATTCTAATAGCATGTTCCCTTGGAATCCTTACTAATATTATTAAACAGAAAGTGAGTTTAGTTTGTTTGTTACGTCTTCGCGCCTAAATGGCAAAACCGGTTTTGATGAATTTTAGTACAGAAATAGTTGGGACCCTGGAGACGGACATAAGCTAATTTTTTTTTTAAGTGATCAAAGGTGGAGAAAGAGGGAAGAAAAAGAGAGAGGAATTAAAGTATTGTTGGATACTTTTACCATTGCCCAGAAAAACGGACTGGCAAAAAAAAAAAAAAAAAACGTCCGCAGACAACGGGACGCGCCATCTTTTTGGTTTGGATTCGGTTGCGTGCGGAAGCGCGGGAAAACGCTACCCGCCAGCTGTTCGGTGCGATCTGGTATCATGTATTTTCATTACTTTCTTGTTGATTTAGTGATGACTCTGTTCCTCTGATCGTAATATTGCTAAATTGATTAATATTCTTATAAAACTCATGTCAATAGTATTCAGGTTAATAAATGTTTATGTTTTTTTATGTAATTTTACTTCTGTGTTAATATCAGAAGTGGGATAACAATCCAACCTCAATTTAAGCCAACTGACTAGCATGAATTTCATAACAGAGGAACTTTGTTGTCACCCACATGAGTGAATTTTTGTTCGTTTTGTTGTTGTTTAGTGAACATAGAACTTGTTTTGACGTGTGAATATGCCAAGAGCGACCATTACATGGTCGTGCAAGCATCAGTCAATTCCATCAATCATGAATGATGATTTTCGTCAATCAGTACTAAAAAACGTTAATCATCGCATTAGGCGATAGGTATTTCGTCAATCAAAACTTTGACTGTGGCAAAACTGACAGCAAAACCTACCGTGTAATGTTCGCCTAACATGCATTGTTAGCAGAGTAAATCACGTACCAGATCGCACCGACGGCATCGTAGGCACGATAGGTCGCGAGATAGCTCACTAAAACTTCGAAATAAGTCGCATAACTGTCGCAAACAGAATTCCTATAGTGTACGATCGAACGGGACACCACCGCTTACGTCATACATTAGCCAAACACCGCGGTCTAGCCGTACAGAATCGCGAACGCTAGAATCAATATTATCTTGACTAGAAATGATCGTACGTATGGTATACGTCATGGATACGTAGACTCTTGGTGCGATGAAGTAGATCGCGCCCTATTAGTCAATCGCGGGGGTGATCAGGAATGCTTCTTACGCGTAGCCGGATGTTTAAAGGGCGACGCGGAAACGTGGTTGAATGAATGGGCTGCCTCTGATACATCGTGGAGTAGTTTTAGTTAAGACATATTAGTTTAAATCACTTTGCTCTCGAAAATAAGTTTATGCGACGATACTTTTTGAGATGAATACGACATCTAACAGCTTCATGTCGTACGCCGAGTGCGCGAAGCGTACACTGCTCCGCTTGCGCATCGTCAAAGGCATTAGTGAAGAGTTGATGACACAAATTGTGGTCCGTGGCATAAACGATACACAAGTGCAGGCGGCGGCGGCATATATTATGCTGAACTCTTTTCATACAATCTGGTATCCATATATGCGAAACCAGATCAATTTAAGGTTGACTCAACTAAATCTATTACTGGTCTGCTTACCCTCCATCACGAAAACGCGATGCAAGGCAGGTAGACTCGAATAAACGTAAGATCTGTTTTAACTGTAAGGTCACTTCTTTCACCAAGCCAGTGTCTAAAGTACACTCCAACGCTCCAACCCGCATGTTTTGTAAAAAGTTAGGGCATACTAAGGACGTTTGTTTTGCTAAGGAAAGATCGGTTCGATCACAGGGTCAGCAGAACAAGCGTAACGCAAATTATTGTCAGGATCATGCGAAAAAAAAAAAGCAACGGCATAACCACTACCGTAGTACATAGCATACCGGTCGATGTCTTAATAGGCAGTGAAGCGCTTAATAAGGTCAGGTTAGGCCGAGCCCTCAAAAGATTCAGGAATTAATAGACTCGCCCTCCCCAGAAAATGTCAAACAAGTTAAGCATTTCCTGGGACTGGCTGGGCGCTTTAGGAAGTAGGTACATTGTGGGCTATGCCACGAAAACATTCCAATAATCTCACAATTAACCAAAAAGGAGTTCAGTTCAATTGGGGTTCTGAATAGAAAAAAAAAGCGTCTGGAAATTATTTCAATCTTGACTAATGAGCCGGTGTTAGCTATTCTTGACCCGAGTCTACCCACAGAGATACATACTGATGCGAGTAGCATCGGTTATGGCGCAATTCTTTTGCAAACGCACCTGGAAGGTAACAAAACAGTTGTGGCTTATTTCAGTCGGCCTACTCAAGGCGCAGAGAATAGATACCACTCTTATGAGTTAGAGACGTTGGAGGTCGTGAGAGCGTTGCAGAATTTTCGACATTATCTAATTGGACTCCAGTTTAAATTAATTACAGACTGCAATGCTCTCAAGTCTACCGAGCGTAAAAAGGATCTGCTGCCAAAAGTTGCCCGCTGGTGGATGTACCTTCAAGATTTCAACGTTGATATGGAGTACCGAAAAGATTAAATTATGTCACACGACGATTATTCAAGCAGGAACACTCCTCGTAAAATGCTTTATATCACTCAACATCGCAATTGGGCTTAGATAGCACAAGCTTCAGATGAGGAGACACGGGAATTTCCCCAAAAACTTAGAGAAGGCAATCTAGACCCTAATCGCTATGTTGAGAAAAACGAACTTTGCTTTGTTCCCCGAAGTCACAGACTTAGCATGCTACGAGTATTCCATGTCGAGCACAATCACATTGGCTATGACAAGACCTTAGATCTAATCCTTATGAACTTTTGGTTCTCAAGCCTTAGGCAATTCGTTAAAAAGTACCTCGAACATTGTTTGATCTGTATTTCCAAGAAACGTGTGCTTAGGGCTCCACAACAAAATATAACTTCATCGGAAAAACTTCAAAAAGTGAATGCGTTCACTTAGTACATGCTCCTTTACCCAATTCATAGGCAGGACGTCGAACTTCTAAGAGTGCTCACAAACGCAGTATCACTTTTTGGTCCGCCAAAAATTACTCCATAGATGCACCAATCAAACGGCCAGTTCGAGAGGTACGCCCAAACTGTTCTGTACCTTCTTCGAATCGAGACCAATCACAAAGGGGCAGCCTGGTCTGAAACACTGTGGAGACTCCAGCTGATCTTTAACGTGACCAAGTAGAAGACAACTGCTGTCACCGTTAAATCTACTTACTGGTGGGCACCGATGTCCGGTGACCCCCGTCATCACTGGTCCAAGACGTCGCTTTGGAAGACACTGTACAGCCGAACCGTGTAGCACAAAGAAAGTTACGCCGAGCCCGCGCAACTAACTTATTGAAACGAAACCGGTCTCACCAGGACAATTATGTAAATCGAAATCGACAAACACCAATAGTTTTTATGTGAATGATTTGGTTTTCGTAATTAAGTTTTCACAGGCAACTGGAAAGATGGACCATGGTATGCGAGGGCCGTACCGGGTCATGCGCACGCTGCCAAGTGGAATATAAGAGCGGCGCTTATTGACCGGCTCCTGTGGAGGGACGACGCAAGCTGCTGCTCAGTACATGGTGCTCTGGAACGGGAGTGGCGTCCTGAGACCTGCGGTGCATTCTTTGGGCATGAGTACTCATGTACTGTAAGAAATCTACATTGCTATAGAGGGTGATGTAGATCTTATGGTGAGACAGTAGACGGACTGCGAGACGTCTACGTCAGGTAAACTGCGAGGTACCTGACCGGTCTCATAAAGTGTGGCCTTGCCACCCACGTATAACGGAGGTCGTTCCCGTATAATGTGTGTTTTGTCGTGTAGAGGACGGACTGCGAGACGTTCCTTTCGGTGATTTGTTAATCGCCCTACACGATGGGTCATGTAGAGGACGGACTGCGAGACGCTCTTCTTGGCGATAAACGCCCTACATGACAGCGATTTGTGTGATGTATGACTGTCGGTGCCAGGAGTCATGAAATTTTAGTGAGACGAATGGAACTCTATGGAGTACTAAGATAACGTCTTGGTACTTCATAGACTACTTAGCTAGTTAATTCATGTTTCTGATGAATGAAAGAAAAAGGCCACATAAGATGAAATGAGTGTAAGCTGAAGAATAGGCAAATGTGTGTGCTCTCCGTGAGATGTTAACCTTTCTTGTTGGTTTCACAGCAGATGACTTGACTGAAGACACTACTTCTGTCCAATAAGGTACGGAGCCAGTCGCTGGGCTTTCCCGTACAACTAATGACTCATGGAGCAGCAATGCAGAGCTTGCCGGACTTCTCTGATGCCGTCGAGGACGACGCCAGATCAGGATGGTCGTGTTGGATACTTTTACCATTGCCCAGAAAAACGGACTGGCAACAAAAAAAAAAAAAAAACGACCGCAGACAACGGGACGCGCCATCTTTTTGGTTTGGATTCGGTTGCGTGCGGAAGCGCGGGAAAACGCTACCCGCCAGCTGTTCGGTGCGATCTGGTATCATGTATTTTCATTACTTTCTTGTTGATTTATTGATGACTCTGTTCCTCTGATCGTAATATTGCTAAATTGATTAATATTCTTATAAAACTCATGTCAATAGTATTCAGGTTAATAAATGTTTATGTTTTTTTATGTAATTTTACTTCTGTGTTAATAGTATATTAATAAACGCGGGCGAAGCCGCGGGTAAAAGCTAGTAATTTTATACTTTCACGCGGGCGAAGCCGGTGACAGAAACTGGTACATTAATAAAGCTGAGTGAATATTCCTCTCAAAACTTTTGGGTGGCTGAAATTCTGCTTGGTTCATTAATAAGTTTATGATCACAACTAACAAGATGCAGGGAAGTTAGCTAAGTTCATTGTCTATGAAGTACTTGACGTAAGTTTCTATCATCGGTTCTCTGAGTAAGATATTATGTGCCATTTGTCTGCCTTTTTCAGCTATTTAGAGGTTACGTCCTAGTCAAAATGGAGCAATTAATTTTCAGTTGTACAGAAATGAAGATATCCGCAGGAGAATCAAAGGTGCAGAATCGCCTTACTTTTAAGGCAATCGGCAGGGCACACGGCAAACAAAAAAAAAAACAATTTTACCGCTTTATATTATTAGTCTAGATTTGTCTGTGAAATTCCATCTGTCAAACCAGCACAGCAAGGGAAAATATTCCCTTGGGATAATTTTCTACTTTAACGCAAGCAAAACCGCTATCTAAAGCTAGTAGTATGAATAAAATTCATTTCAAAACTCTGCCTGGTAACCGTTGTCAACATGACACATGAATACAAAGGTTTTGCATCAAAATGGTGATGTCCCAACATTTTTTTGTTCTGTTTCTGTGGGGTGGTCAAAACAAATCGTTTATCAAGGGTGGAAAAGCGCCGTTGGCAATTTTTGAATAAAACTTGTGAAAATACGAATATAGCGCTGGTTTTGTGGTTACAGACAGCGTTGAGGGATCAGTTTCATACCCAGCTTTTTAATCAAAATCTTCGTTAAAACACAACAATTTGGGAACGTCATAATTATAGCGGTAAGTTGCCTCTTTGAGGCGGAAAGTAAGGTCTTTCCACCTCAAAGTTTTCCATGACGCAGGTTTTCACCAGACATAGTCAGTTTGGGAAGCTCCTGCACCGGATTCGTGTGAAAGAAACGCCCGGGTGTCACCACTATATGGTGTGGACCGCTCGGAGGACACGGGGGAGTTTACGGTAGAGGTGTGCCTCACTTGGACAAAGCACCTTTGTCGCGCCGGGCCTTGGTACAGACCATGATCTGAAGCAGGGAGGAGTGATAGGCAGTCGACTCCTTCTGCGCAGCAGTAACGCTATAACCGACCGTCTGGTAACCATCCGGTAACTGTCCGGATCAAGCCCAAGTCGTTGACTGCGAGTAATGTTCCAAGCGTGCCTCAATTAGATGTCAGCAAACCGTACGGGCTAAGCAGGGTCGAAGCCTACTAGGGCCATGGATTCGCTTCTGAAAGGAAAACCTGACCCTGGAATCGAGATGAAGTGAAGAGGGAGGAAAATGAAGCGGGAGGTGTCATTAGATGATTTCCCAGCTAAAAAAAACACGGACCCAGTGCTGGTTCATCCTCAACCTTTTTGATGGCCCCACTGCTGGGACTCAGGCCTTCTCTCTAGGAGAGGGAATGGGCCGTAATCTACCACGCAGGCCCAGTGCGGGTTGCTAGACGCCAAATGCTTTCAAATTTTTGGTTCTAGGACATGCCGGTTTCTACACAGTTTTTCTTTCACCGTTGTGAGTGCAATGGTATTAAATAAATTACAAAAAGTAAAACACCTTCCTGGATTTTAACCCGCATCAGAGAAATCATAAGTCAGGCCCGTTGCCACTCCGGAGCGAGGAGGAATGGCAGGCGGTCGCCTCCTTCTGCGAAGCAGTAATGCTTGCAAAGGAGGAGGCCGACCGCATCAGGCAAAGGCGCCCTCGCCGCCGTCGCCGGGATTCCGATCCCGATTTCCGGCCACCGTAGACGCGGGCTCGCGGACGGCGAGCTATGGGTAGCTCGCTGTCCGATTGTCCGGTAATGGACCGAGTCCAAGACGTCGACGGCGCGCACTGTTCCCGCGCGCCTCAAGGAGTTGTCAGCACCAGGAGGGGCCCAGCTGGGTCGAAGCCTACTGGGGACAGGGTTGTCCGAAAGGGAGCTCGTGCCCCGGTATGAAGGCTAGAAGGAACGGCGCGGGGTTTTTAGTCAGTAAGAGTCTGACACTGTCTCCCGCTCCACCCAAGAGCGGGTTTCGTCAAAGATGATTTTCCCCGTCGACAAAAAAAAAAAAAAAAAAGGCCCGTTGCCACTGTGCCACAACTGCGCAAACATCTTATTAATTACAAAGCCCTCTTTCTCAAACAAAGGTCTAATTAACTTTCAAGTTTCACCCCGTAACATAACTTTTAGGATCAGAACCTTCGTAAAATTAACTGCGTGTAAAGTTTCCACGCTCTACCTGTTTGCTTTGTTAAATATTTTGCATAATCTTTCTTATTGTTCCTCTTTTGAATATGTATGTAATCCTCTTTTGGAAAGTTAAAACGGATTTTAATAATGTAACGCAAAATAGGAGGGCGGAGACAGAAAGTTCTAAACAAGTAATTCAAAACTAATAATTACATATGTTTTACCATTTTGAAATGTGCACTAGCTTCTGACGTTTTATAAGTGATAGGCACTAACTATATATTTATATAGTCCTATGTGAAATAAAAAGATAATACCTATTAACATTAATTTAACATCTCTGTCTCTCGTTCTCGTAAGCGCAACTGCCAAGCGTGAGGTCCAAGGTCTCAGATTGGGCAAATAGTGATGGATGTTTTCCAAAAGGATTTTCTTACTAGTAGCCCAGAGTTTGGAAAAGCGAGGTGTATCATTAATTCAAGAGTGAATAGGTTACTTCCAGACAAGCGTGTTCTATCGTCGGTCACATCATCGCTTACTATCATGTTAGATAGTGGTCAAACGCGAGCCTATGCATAATAAAAAACAACTGTAAACCATAATAAAAGAAACAATCTCATAATAAAATACAAAATATCTGAAAATGTTTTCGGACAAAACATACACGTACAGTTTTTGCGTCTGCATAAAAATGGAGGCAATAAAATTACGGTTTTACTCGAACAGATAGCGTCCGACCGGCGCATTCGTGGAAATAATCCTAATTGTCCAACGAGAGCTAATACACTCTGATACAATGCAGCCACAATGTAAGGATAAAACAACATGCTTGCTGAGGACCCCGGCACACTGTCACACCGTTGTGTAACTGGCTGATGTTATCACTTAACGCTCGATGGACATTGGCGTCTGTCTAGCACAGGCTTATTCTTGGCAAACGACGTATGAGAGAGAGAGATGCGCAGAACCTATGTTCAGACTCGCCAAGATCCGTCGGGCGTACTGTATTTTTCAATATTTTATTTTTTAATTAAAAAAAACCATTATCTTCTCTTAATTTTACAAATCGCGTGTTAGAGTTTGTCATTGAACTATACGCAAGTGGTTTGATTGCTTTTTATGTTTTTTTTTTTTGTGTATAATAGCCTTAGACCAATGTAAGGTTTTTTTTTACGCTCTTTCCCCCATTTCCCATATTTTTGGTAATTCGTAATGGCAGAATAACGTTTCTTGAGGCGGCTGGCATACACGAAACTTAAACATTAAGAAAAACAAAATTCAAAGTACTTCTTCACATTGCTTATCATCATCAACATTATTATTTCTGCTGAAAGCTGAAACGAAGCTGAAGCTGCTATGCTTTGTTTTCGTATTGCTATCATCTGGAAGTGTGCCCAGAAGACTGGCAGCATTGCCACAATGAATAGCAATGTTATTTCATGCGCAAAGACCTGCTGGAGATGGGGAAACGTTTGCAAGAAGTAATGGCCCTAGAACGTGAAGGACAAAAGAAGGAACATAGGTGAGTTTTAGTCAATAAATCTTTGATACGCTCTCTTGCCGCACAATTGCGTTGAAAAAGTCACTTAATGTTTTGCCACATCATCATCATCATTATCATATCAGCCGAAAGTCGTCCACTGTTGGGCATAGGCCTCCTCCAAGCGTCGCCACAACGACCGGTCCTGTGCGTCACCCATCCATGGGATTCCCGCGACCCTGACCAGGTCATCGGTCTACCTTGTTGGGGCCTTCCAACATAAAAAAAAGAACTGTTACTTGGATAAAACTATACACTTCGGTGTAATAGTCAGTCTTCTCGGAAAGGCAACTATGTAGCAGCAGTTGCAAAGTAAAATGTCGTGTTCGCACATTTTACAGACGGGCGTAAGATAAAATAGGACAAAGCGCACATTTAGCGATAAAAAATTGTTATGTACCTAAAAGGACTTGTTATTCCTCAAGTAAAGTAAATAAAAAATAACAGGCTTATTACATATACCTATTTATGCCAGATAGTGTAGGTATACACAAAATTTTTATACAATCGGTACCTAAGTGCCATAAAAATGCACTTACATTTTATATTTTCGCGCGTAATGTGATGAAAACGTTGGACACCATATTGCTCAGTGGTCATGACGTCATTTAGTCATATTAACAAATGAAATGACATATTGGTTCATCTTGACAGTTAACACTTTAACCCATTTACGCCTGCCGTGCCCAAACGAGGACACCTTATATGGCCCTATGACGTAATTTCATGGCGGCTACTGTTTCATTTATGTTATTACAAAAAAAAATAAGATAAAAAAGTGAAAGCTTTAAATTTACTATTTTATGATCTAAAATTTGAAGTTTGAAAGTGGCGCCAGTGAAAAGTTTAAAGAGAATCGATTATCTTGGTATGCTCATGTGAAGAGGAGGGATGAAACGCATGTGCTAAAAAAGTTATGAGTTTACATGTGTATGGATAGAGGGAAAGAAGGAGGCCAAATAAAAATAGATAGACTGTGTGACAAGTGATATTAAAGAAAATGGCGTAAGTGATAGCATGACGAGAGACAGAACAGAATGTAAGAAAAAAATATGTTGCACCGACCCCAAATAAAACGGGACAAGGGCAGGAAGTTCATGATGATTTTATGATATAAAATGAACATTTATCGACTGCTTATTGTATAAGCAATCTCAGTTGTATACTTTTAGATTTTTCCTTTTTCAATAAAATACTTTATTATACTGCAGCTTGGTTTCATAGTACTACGCCTGAAGGGAATTTAGATTAAACGCTACGTCATGCCTCAGCAGATTACAGTACCAAATTCAACGTCAATCCTGGATTATATTGTAGTGATGGGCCAATCAGGATGTGGTCATATCAGCTGACGGTGCTGTTGTCAGATGGACACACAATTTGACGCAACGTAATGTAATTAGTGCGTGCGTCAGTAATCGTGTGATACATAATTTATAGTAAACTTGAAGGTTGTCTTGTAGATGTGGTAAGACTGCCATTATATTATAGATCTCACCAATATCAATGACAAACTTTCGTCTTTACAACTTACCTTTTTACTTAGCTTTTGCCGGCTGCTTCGCCCGCGTACGTAAAATATAGCCTATACAACTCACTCAGGTATAGTCTGTCTTAAAAGACACAAATACAAAACTCTTCGGAATTTTGTATAATATTCAATCATTTAAAAAATATTCGATACTTTTTTATAAGGTTGTTCTATTTGTAAACAATGATCAAGATCTCTTAATCAACCTTGATTTTTGAAGCAATGTTGATTAAATCAGATTTCATTTCACCCTAACAATTACCCAAGTCGTTTGGTTTTTGTAGACAGACTCTATAAAACAGCTTTCTGTCGGTGAAAAAAAAAATTACTGCAAACAAGAACAAAAACCAAAAAAAAAAAAAACAAATTTATCTCTTTATCGTAGACTAGAAAATTTTATTATGTGTGTATATGTTTGTTTTTTCTTCACGCCCAAACCGGCGAATGGATTTGGAGCAAATTTGGCATACGGGTAAACCATATCTTGGACCACAAAGGACGTTTTTTGTCCCAGGAGTATGTTCCCTTGGGACAATTTTCTACTTTCAAGCTAGCAAAGCCAATGACAGCACCTAGTTCGTTATAATTACAAATCGAAACACATAAATTCTCTCACAGTAGATCACAAAACTTTCAAAAGAAGTATTTTCTTCATGGTTTTTATGTCGTCAACAGGAAATGTGGATAGCAAGCTATTATTGACTACATATTTCTAACGACCTATATTTCAATGAAAGTGGCCATTATGTTTTTTATAAGAAATGGTGGGCGTTGGACCAGTTGTTACACGTGCCTTTCATTTGGTATTTACTTGTTGATTTATTGAGTTGTGTAATATTTGTATATAATAACTGCTTGCTTCTCTTTGACATTATTTAAGCGTGCCTCAAGAAGATTTCAGCAAAACCGTAATGGCATGCGTTCACTTCTGAAAGGAAAACTCGGGGTTCTGGAACGCAAGGCAAAGAAGGAACATAGGAGTAGATTTCAGCCTCCCGCACACGGGCCTCCAAAAAAAGCCACTTCAAGCTTCTCCAGCCGCAAGCTCTCGCGCGCTACAGCTGTTTTTTGCGGCGGCATCTAGCTTTTTTTTTGTGGCCGCTTCTAGCGTTGTTTTGTGGCGGCGTCTTTTTGAGGCCCATGTGCGGGGACAGTAAGTCATTAAAAGTTTGACACGCCCTCCAGTTCTGCCTTAGAGCAGAAGTCATTGATAGTTCCACCCTCCCCGACAAAACCCTTCCACTCCGCCTTTGATCTGTACAAGACATTGGATGACTCAACGACAATAAAAAAAAACGCCCACTCTTTGGGAGCATTATAATAATAATAATTATGTTTGAATCAACGAATGCTGTAACAGTAGCTGAATACTGAATTAAAAAGTTTTTTTTTTTACTATTAAGCGTTTTAGTTCTTGGCCCCTTTTGGCGTTACCGTAAATAGCTCTTAAAAATAAACTTGCCTTACCTATTTTATTTTTTTGTTTTCGAGGGAAAACCTTCAAAAGGCGCCCGGACGTTGGGGACAAGTCCGGGGAGTGTGGGATTTTTACCTCACTAAAACCACCCCGGTGATCACCATCAGCACATAGAAGGGTGCCGTTACCTCTTAAAAGACCACCTATGTGCTACGCCTGTTAGGGCACATCCCTGAGGAGACTTCAAAAACTAGCCTTACCTATTTACAAAACTATTTAAATTTTGATTACTGCCTACACAGACGGCTCAACAGTTTTCACATAAAACTAATGCCTACTACTGAGTCTCGTCTCATCTCTTTAGAACTAATTACCCCTTATCTAAAGACGTGCCTTAATTAAGCCCATTTGCCTGGCCCTTAAATGGTACGTCGTGACTAGTTGTTGAAGGTCAAGTTATGGCTATTGAAGAAACGGGTACAGTTGTTTTATCTTGTGTATTGCTATTACTATTTTAAGTGCTTGACCGCACTGGCAGTGCGGTGCGAGTGCGGGAACGCGCGCGAGTTACTTAACCACACTGGCAGCACGGTGCGGGTGCAGGAACGCGCGCGCTACTTGACCACACTGGCAGTGCGGTGCGAGGAGCTGAGCGGTTCAGGGACAGGGTTTCCGCTCACAGCCCGCGCTCTCACTGTGGCCACTGTGTGTGTGTATGAATGAGCTGAGATGGGAGTTGTCCGCGGGTGTTCCTCGTTGAGCAACCCACACCGGTTCCTGCGTGCCCACTATGGACACCCAAATGAAGTTCTTATGCTTGAAATTACCACGCCACGCGCGCCCTGCACCCGTATTTCCAGTCTGGCTGAACGCTAAACCATATACAACATTAGGTTTAGTCAAAAATCCCAAAGTTACAAGCTTATTACAGCAAAAATACATAGTCAGCGGAACATCCAGGTGACTGAGGGGTCGTTTTGCACTTGTGCCCAGCTGTTTTCTAGCACCTAATGCCCGCTTTGACCAACCGTGACCTGTATTGTACTTAGTGTCGATGGTGTCCAACTTTAAGTAAAAATAAAACATGGTGTAAAAATTATTGAATTGTTAGTGATTCTGAACAAACTATATTCAGGTTTCGCGTAAACTTAAAATTATGTTGAATATCTCGACCTGTTCTGTTGTATCGATGGTTGCGAGACGCACAGGATCGATCATTGTGCATCTCGATCTGTGTTTCCTGATAGCTACAACTTGGGGGTCTTTAAGTCAAGAGTGAATAGGTTACTTCTAGGCAAGCGTGCTCCATCGTCGACCACATCATCGCTTACCATCAGGTGAGATGATGGTCAAACGCTAGCCTATAAATAATTTAAAAAAAATGTGGCGACACTTGGGGGAGACCTATGTCCAACAGTGGACGTCTGTCGGCTGAAATGATGATGATGTTGAATATCTCAGTATCTTAGTTCTAGACCTTCGGTAGGCATACAAAGGGCTGGACCCAACTCACAGAGCCCACTTAGACACTCTTCATGGAACGTGTTACCAACTGACTTCTTGTATTCTTCTTTTATCCTTGTACACGCTATGCACGTGCACTCAAGGACAACCCCCTGTAGATGGGATACAATTGCGACATTGGAAAACCATTACGTCGCGCTTTGGTTTTAGGCAGTTTAACCCTTCAGATACCGTCAATTAGAAACACAATAGTAAGACAATAGATGCGCGGCCACCGGGTGTCGCTTGGGGATTCATGAATTAAATGGACTTACTACTAAGGACTAAGTATTTGTTTTGACAAATGTCAAAAAGGGCCTTTTTTACGAGTTTAATCAACGCAAGCGAAGCTGTAGACGTAAGCTAGTAATTATAAAGTCAGTACGGCGACGTAGCTTAGCTTAAAATTCTCATTCACATGCAAGCTATAGTCATTAAAAAAAACACATTAACTTTGAGAGCACGCTCGTTAAGCTTGAAACTACTTATCTTCAAAATGTTGCACCAGAAATATGTAAACTTCACATAAAAACATTATTACTGGTTTTTACCCGCTACTTTGCCCGGGAACGTGAGCAACAACAGCAGGGGCACAGCTGGGTCGAAGTCTACTGGGGCCAGGGTTAGTCCAAAAGGTAGCTCGAACCCCGGTATGAAGGCATGAAGGAACGGGGTTAGTTTTTAGTCGGTAAGAGTTTGACATTATCTCCCGCTCCGCCCAAGATCAGGGGTTGTCATTGGATGATTTTCCGCACCATAAGAAAAAACCTATGTGCCACTATTGAATAAAAAGTTTAAATAAATTAATATCCCACGGGAAATACTGCTACGATAAATAATAACTACTTAATAAACCAATTAATTTCTGACTGGTTACGAGTATAAAAAAGTCTAATTAATTGGTTCGTTAACCTAGTTACGTTTTACCCAACAATTTGGAGAATATTTAGTTGGCGATTTAAAAAAGACGAATTAGTTTATAAGAAGCCTTCTCGTTTACTCATTGTTTTGTTATTACATGAAAAGTTTGATCACATGACCAATAAAAAATAAATAAAAGGATTGATTTATAATTTTTCGTTGGTTACTTTCTGTTACGGGAACTTCACGACCCTCCGCAATGAGGAATACGGCTCAAGGAGGACGATGACTTTCTACTGCTCTACTTTATACTCGAACGGCTAAATGAAAATGGATATTTAAGTTTCGTACACGGTAGACCATATGGACCATATCCTGGAATAACAAATAGAATTTTGAGTTTTTTTTTTGAAAGTCACAGATGGATTTTCGTCAGTAAAAGTCTGACACGCCCTCCGGCCGCACCCTAGAAGGGAAAAAATATTGAATGATTTCATCTCCAAAAAAAAAACTGGACTATCGTGTTCTCTAAACGAAATCTTAAATCTATTCATCCGTTCAAGCGTGCCATAAGATTGATAAACAAACCACCGAACAAATTTATTAGAGGGAGAGGCGTAGTAGAATGTAAACCTCGTCACTTATCTTTCTCCTTCGGTGCCACAGCCAAACCAAAAGTTGGGAGTTCTTGGATAAGAACTAGTTTACACAAAAAACCGTGTAATCAGGGACTAAATGGGGCTTAAGCGAAACTTTTGCTTTGCTTCTTAACGGCCAACCGGATTTACATTAATAAGTTTGCAGTCACTGGAAAGTTTGCGTCGCGCTTTAATGCATCCGAAGTTTTACGGCGACAATAATAGATGTTGAAGTAATTAATTATACCTAATCTGTCGTTATTTTTGGATGTTAGTCGAGTGGTGGACCTAAATCATAGAATCGGTGAGCTGATATCACAAGACGGGTCGCAATAGCTACGAAACAGATGTTGGGACGATGACTACTTAGGAATTGGGAAAAAATGGCCCAGAGGCACCGTACAGACCAGATACAATAATAATTTTAATTACCAACAGATATTAAAAACTAAGAAAAAAAAACAGTTTCGAATCTTCTCATTAGATTCGAAACTGTTTTTATCAATTGCAGCTGTTAGATATCAATCTGAAATGTGCGTAGATAGGCTTACTGTTTATGATCAATTTAAAAAATTTAACTAATACAATAAAACATTTTTTTTTATGAAACAATAGCTTTTGCTCACGGCTCCGCTTTTGCTCCGCGTTCATAAATTACCTACGTCACTCAGGAATAAAGCAGTTTTCTATCGGTGGAAAAATTTTAGCAATCGGACCAGTACTTCCAGAGATTACCTCCTACAAAAAAAAAAAACAAACTTAACCTCTTTATAATATCATAGGTAATCTACCTATGATATTATAATAATTAGGGCTGGTTTTTAGAACTTCTCGATATTATTATTGTTGTAACTAGGCTTAAATTAAAGGCCTAATTGCAATTTATGTTAAAAAAACAAGTTAATAAGTCATTCTGTTTGCTATGATATTAAAAACATTGAGTTTGTAGGTAACCGTTCATCGAAAAAAAAATATACAAGTTTAATATCGTTTGATTGAGAGACTCTTAACACGTTGACTGCCAATCTACGAGTATACTCGTAGTACAAGATCTGGGCCCCACTGCCAACTACGAGTATTCTCGTAGGTGATTGTATGCGATTTCTAACGAATTCTAGAAAAGTGGCAGTGAAAGGACGGCGGTGTTAAATTTTTTGGCATTTGTTCATATATTCAATCGAGGGTTTGTTAACCGGATTACTTGGCAATCAACGTGTTAAAGGTTAATTACCTACGCCATAAAGTAAAATTAATACCCACCCAACCAAATCGATTTTTCCTCGAAAATCCAATCAACCAATTATATCTTTCAAAAACCCAAATAAACCTCCCATCATAAACATAATGAACAGAATTTATATCAACAAAATAATGGAACTCTAAGGCTGCCGGTCCACCGGAGCGGAGCGATGCTGCGGAGTGGAGAAACGGAGAAATATTGACCAATAGGATTGCACGAAATCTCCACTCGTCTTCAGACGACAAGGCGTACGAACTAATTTAAAAATGCATACAAAACCGGGAAACGGAGCGAGGCAAATAGAGCAAATAGAGGAAGCGGAGAGGAAAAATAAGTGCAAGTGATATAATATATATAGCTATACAAAACTATAGCTGAAACATTCTGCATCTCCGCTCCGTATTACTTTCTCACTCCAC
Source organism: Mythimna lalbum (assembly GCA_949319445.1). Classification (NCBI taxonomy): domain Eukaryota; kingdom Metazoa; phylum Arthropoda; class Insecta; order Lepidoptera; family Noctuidae; genus Mythimna; species Mythimna lalbum. The sequence goes on along the minus strand of OX439347.1, from coordinate 18,193,540 downwards.
TCCACATCGTCGCTCCACTCTGAAGGCCGGACACAGTCCGCAACTCTGCTCCACATTACTCTTTTGCTCCGCTCCGCTGCCTTGCTCCGCTCCGGTAGACAGGCAGCCTAAAGCACCTTTCTCACTGTCACAAAAGGATACAGAGGTAATTAGCCGCGAGCACATCTCCTGTAAAACAATGACTTTGACTTTTATTCCAAATTCAAATTTTTAAAAACGAATTACCTCTGTCCCTACGTTTAACCCTTTTGTTCCAAAATTCGCAAAATATTGTTTACCTTTAAATAAACATAAGGTTGAAAAAAAGATTGCTTTTTGATGTCATTTTTGGCGAAAATAACAGAATTTATTTTATTCAATGTTTGGAAACAAAAATAACATGGTTTTACATTTAAAACTTTTGGGGATATCAATCCGAGTTCACATCGAAAAAAGTGGTCCGATTTTATTTTTATACTTTTTTTATACCTCTATCCTAATATTTGTTTATGGATACCAGTATTCAATCAATCTAAATTGATTTAATAAAATGGATTTGATTTTGTTTATTTTTATGAAAAAATTTGAACGTATGTTCATAGAGTAAAATCGTTTTATCTGATAAAAAGCATTAAACAAGTTGACGTACGGGACTGTGGATCCAAAGCTTTTTTTTAAGGTAAGAAATCAGCACAGCAGTGGAGGCGGAGTGCAAAAAGTTACGACTATATGAAAAATATTATTTTAATTTTGTTTTACTTAACTATTTATTTAAATCCATTTTAATTGTGAACCTAACATAGGACACCAAGTGGCATGACATTTTTTTTTACGATTAGCAAAAATCATCTTATGACAACCCCCGCTCTTGGGTGGAGCGGGAAATAGTGTTAGACTCTTACCGACTAAAAACCCACCCCGTTCCTTCTAGCCTCTTCATACGGGGGCTCGAGTTTCCTCGATATGCGTAGCTTAGTTCAAAATGTCATATGGACATAAGTTGTCATTCTATTTTTCTCATAAAAAGGTAAAAATTGTGACTTTTCACTCAGTCATAACTTTTGACAGATAGCAAATTTTAGGTTGCACTCTGGTTAAAACTAACTGAAAACAAAATTGACGTGTAAAAGTGTTTTTTGAAAACCTATTTACAAAATAAAGATCATTTATCATTTATTCTGTGAGGGAATCGAACTCGCGCCACGCAGCGCTACGCTAACCATACCATCATTCAATCAACTATAAATAAATTTACTACTCGCATATTTGTATGCCCCAAGCTTTTAACACAATAGCACGCAATAAACATTGAGCCTCACTACACAAACAACTGACATACAATAGCAGACAATACCGACATTTCCTTTTTATTGTTATTACTACGGTAATTTAAAGGCCCGAAATAGTATACGTTCTTCATATTCGCGATATATGTCCATGCAGCCAATATGTTACAACTCTCTCTCTCTCTCTGGCTCTTTACGTTACAACTGTTAGTATCTTCACACACGAGCCACAAAAAAGCCGCTCCAGGCTTCTTTTTGTTGCTCGTGTGCGGCGGTGCTGCCACAAAAAAAAGCTAGAAGCCGCTTTAAGCTTCTCCGGCCACAAGCTGTCGCGCGCATCAGTTTTTTTTTGTGGCCGCTTCTAGCTTTTTTGTGGCCACTTCTAGCTTTTTTTGTGGCCACTTCCAGCTTTTTTTGTAGCCCGTGTGCGGGGGACACGTATTTTGACTAGAAGACTATTTTTATGAAGATACTTACTGTAAATTAAAGATATTAAAGTGTTTATTTAACTCAGGACCCTAGGGTTCTGGACCTTTAGAAGGCGTACGAGGGTCTGAAGCCAGCTTGCAGAGTCCCCTTACTAACTTTTCCAGGAACGTGATACCAACTGACGAAATTATCCCTGTACGCGCTATGCTAGTGTATGGAAGGACAACCCTTGGTTGGTGTGAAAATATTGTAAAATTCTATACATATAATATTTATAACCAGCCCTCCTGTATAAATTAGGGCTGGTTAAAATAAACCCATCTAAGGCCACGTACCGGAAGACGCAACGTTGGAAGGCCTGCAACCAGGTGGACTGATGACCTAGTGAAGGTTGTGGGAAACCGATGGATGTGAGACGCACAGGATCGTTCATTGTGGCGACGCTTGAGGAAGGCCTGTGTCCAACAGTGGACGTATATCGGCTGAAATGATGATGATGAAGGCGGCCATGGCCCGCATACAATGGTTCGCAAAGGACTAAGTGCGGAAACCATACTTAGACACAAGACATAACGGTAAGAGATACTGACTGAAACTGAATGTCTGGTGATCTGCGAGAAGGCTGAGAGGTTTAGTTGTATATCTGTACATAATATTTTTTAATATATTTTTTAGTTTGTTTTGTCCCACTCCTGAGCAAAGGCCTCCTTCAACTCCTTCCATCTTTTGCGCGCCCGGTGTTCCTCTTGTCAGTTCTGGTGGAATCTATCTAGATCATCGCGCCAACTCCTTTGTGGCCTACCGCGACCTCGACGCACTGTTTCAGAGCACCAACTTTTTGCTACTTTAGCCTACAATTTGTCTGGCATGCTGTAGACGTGTCCTGCTCAGTCCAATTTCAGTTTGGCATCCTTTTGAGCCATATCAACTATTTAATTTTGGAGCGCAGTATAGGGTTTCGAACTCGATCCGTGAATTTAAGAGGGTCCTTCTCCACTCGCTTATCGTAAAATCGAAAATGGTTTAAAAGCTTGTTACTTCATTTAATGCAATCCAACGCCATGTTTGACGAAAAGGCAACGCAAAAAAGAGAGATAACGCCTGGAAACTCTGTTAGTATTCGGTAGTTCCGAGATTTACTCGAAAATTTCACAAAACTTGCTCCAAGAAATAGCTTTTTTTTTAAACCCAAAGTTTTTGGAAAAAGTTGTCATCATTTAGAATCTTAATAAAATTTGCAAGGTCTTTAGAGGATCACTTTTTTGACATTTTTAATTTAAGGAAAATTATGAAGTGGCAAAATAGGACATTTTCAAAGGTTTTTACTGGATTAGTTTTACACAAATTTGGAAATTGGTTTCTTTAGGAACCTAGATAATATCCACAAGATACTGTGTTTCCAAAATATCTAATGAAAAGTGTGTAATAACTTCATAATCAGTTATGAGCGGTTGTATGAAAAACAGTGAAAATGTGAGTCGTGATGCACCACCTTAACATATAGTATACTACACTCCAATGCTCATCGGCAAACCAAGTCTGTGCGCCATAAGGTAAAACTTTTTATTGTGCTTTACATAATAGCTGGCGTCGCATAAATAAAGACAACCTAGAAAGCTGAGTTGTCTATGGTTCATGTCAGTTATGCCCGGTTCACACATGATCTATTTTTTTTTATTAGCCTATACTGTCCCACTGCTGGACAAAGGCCTCCCCCAACTTCTTCCTGGCATTCTTTTCTCGAGCCACCTCGAACCAGTTCCCGCGGTAGGAATCCAGGTCGTCTCGCCACCTCTTCCTTGGTCGACCTCGGCGGCGTCGTCCATCTTCGGGTACCCACTTTGTGGAAACTCTTGCCCAACAGTCAGAGTGCATGCGACTGATGTGACCCGCCCAATCCCATTTTAGCTTGGCAGCCTTTTTTCCTACGTCTATAATACCTGCAACTAATTTTTGTTGTATTTTTTGCAAATTATTTGTGTGTTTATACGGGCAGAATAAATGATGATGATGACGGGCAGAATAAACATGTTTTCTGTCTTTCTTTCTTTTATTTCTTCTTTTTTTTTATCTAATGTAATCAGTGTGATTGGCATTTAGTCGTTCTAGTTAAGTAATAAATAAATCGATGTAAACCTTCTGCACCATCCCTTCTTCGTCAGTAACCCATAAACATGTCCCCGGCTGACAGATTATCGCAGCCTGCGGGCGTGACGCACTAAAGATTAATTAGAGATAAGAATAACAGGATATATGACGATGTTGGTGAATTTAAGAGAAATTTACATTTGTCGATATTTTGAGAGGAAGCTGGTCTTTAATCTTTGACATGTCCGCAAAGCTGCTTACTATGGATTTGTATATGTAAACATTTCTAAAACAAAGACTAATGTTTTATAAGTGCCAGTGTAATTTTTGGTTTTTAACCCTTCAGATACCGTCAATTAGAGACACAATAGTAAGACAATAGATGCGCGGCCACCGGTGGTCGCTTGGGGATTCATGAATTAAAAACGCTTTAACGCCTAATTTTTGTCTTCAGTTTAAACCAGATCAAGCCTTCCTTAGCTGACTATCCTGAGAAAAAATCTCCGAAACAATCTCAGTTTGATATAAAACTTTAAAAAAACCTTGGCAATGTTTTTGTAACATAATTAATGTAATTCTGCCCCTAATTGTATAAATAGCGTGATGTTATATTATTATATGAAGTGCTGTTTAGGAGTCTTAAAACTATTCAATTTCATACAAATAAAAAAAAAATAACAATAAAACACTACTCTTGCAGAAAGAAAAATGTAGGTATATTGTGTAGAATTATCCCACAAGCCAAACCGTTTACCAAGGTAAAGAAAGTACTCGCACACAAATAAAGGTCTTACCCTTTCTACCGGTAAATATTCTCAACATCACTAACAAGACCGGTTTCACACAAAACGAACGTAATAGCCTTGTAAGATTAGGTGGACGGACTTCTCGTAGACGTGCTACGCCGTAGTCATGCTACATCGTAACCTTGCTACGCCGTAGACGTGCTACGACGTAGCGGTAACTATTTGCTTTTATTACTTGAGTTGAAGTGTCTGGCACTTCTTTTATAAGTACCCTTTCTATGGCATTGAAAGAGTACGTGGCTTAACTAGATAGTCTTATGATAGGTGACTGGGAATTGACCAAATCTTCGAAGAAACTTACATAAGCACATTTTAAAGGGGTAATTGTTCGAAATTACATACATTTGCCTACAGTCAAATACGTACTACAAGGGACTTCCGGAATAAAAGTATTCTATGTTTTCTTCCAGCCCAAGTCGTCGACGGCCCAATGGGGTTGAAGCCTACTAGGGCCATGGGTGATGCAAAAGACATCCCCGGAGCCTTAAAACAATGGCAAAGGAACAGGAGTAGGTTTTTAGTTAGTAATAGTCTAAAATGCCCTCCCGCCCGACCTAGGGCGAGAGATGTCATTTAGATGATTTTCCCACGTAAAAAAAATCTTCATCATTCATTCTTCATCTTCTTCTTGGTCTACTACATGGTCTACCCGTGAGCAAAATTTCATCGAAATCTGTTCTACCGTTCGAGTGTCACCTTCTTCACACTCCAACAAACATACCTACACACACACCCTCAGAAACTTCCGCGTGTATAATTGTATTGTGATTGAAATGACTTACCTACTAGTTTCGGATATTTTCATACATTTAATTTAAAAAAGAAAATGTTAAAGTTGATAATTCAGCTAGATTTATAACGCCACATTACAAAAAATGAAATAGTACCTACCACAAGTACAACACGGGATTACTAAGCATTTGTCTTCCAACATTACCACGAACACCAAAAAACCTAATAACTAAGGCGCATTTTGTTGTAGTAAATCTTGTTTTTGTCGTAAAACAATTTTCGGTGGAAGTTGTACGCAATTTTCGTCGCCATCACAGAGTACAGAGACAATATAGTGCTGCTGAGCATCTCTATGTGCATTTTTCAGAAGACTGAAGCAAAGAAATTAATGAAAAGGAAGAAGAAAAGAAAGTAAAAAAAGAAAAGAAAAAAAGAAAGAATTATTATTGAAAAATTATATAATATTACTACTTATACACAACTAAATAACAATAATTACAGTTAATTAAATAATGGATAAATACGCTAATTGAAACTAACGCTGTCGAATGGTAATGTGCCCAAACGACTGGCGGCATTGCCACGCTGCATGGCAATGCTTATCCTCTCTCCAAAGTAAAAGCCAGCCTTTGGGTCACGCGAAGTTTGACACTTAGACGTAATTTGTATAAAAAATAGTTAGTAAAAAGAAAATAAACTTTAGAAAGCTAAGTTCTGTCAACAACCATTATCAAATTGAAAATTTAAACATGAAAAAATAATTTCAGCATACGGCCACGCATCCACGTAGGACTTGCCTAGTGCTGGTTTAGTGTGTGGGGATATGAGAGTTATGCAGCTGATCGTGGACTGAAAATAAGCGCAATTTTCTCTTTTTCTTTTTTATAATTTGAAATAAGTGAAAATTAACACTAAATCCATCCAGGCATCCAAAAGTTATTTTGCCATGTTATTGTTTTTCGTTGTGTTTTATAATATTTCCTAGAGGAGTAGATATTACAAATGGAAATAAAATTGCAAAATTAAAAAAAAAAACTGAATCAGTCTGAACTGTAACATTTTGTTTTTATTTTACATACAGAATCTCTAGTCTCTGCCAAAGTAGTTGAAATTCCGTACTCTATGGCACCGCAATAAAAAAGTTGCAAGTCAGACGATCTTGGAGTATTTGTATTTATGCTAGACATTAATTTGGGTCGCGACGGGGTGTCGCTCAATCTTCTTAGCCGTGAATATTTGCACGTATTTTTTCTGTCATAAAACTCAGATCTTACCCACTGTGTGGTGGAGACAGCCGGGACGAATTGCTTTTCAAGGAAAAATTCGTGATGATTTGCCGGTGGGAAATTTTGTTGGAAAAATTTTAAGTTCAAATAACGGCTATCAATCAAACTCAATTCTACGTCTAACTCTACAATTAAATTTGAAGGTACGGTTGGCGTAGTAGTTAAACGAGTGGCTACTACGTTGCGGGTCGCGTATTCAATCCCGTCATGGGAAAAAAATGTTTGGCCAACTTATATATATGTGATACATGTTTGTAAACATACTCACGATACAGGAGTAATTCCTAGTGACAAGCAACGTATCTAAAAAAAAAATATATTCAGGTCATTTTATTAAGTTACGCTGTTATTATTTCGAAAAAAAAAAAACTCGCCGCGATTCGAACTTGCATATGAAGGGTTCTGTATCGCAATTGAAGTTCTAGTGCCTTATACTATTCTCCATCTACTAAATGTAAGTATATCATCACAATAAATATTTTTTTACTTTGACTTTTTCCTTTACTTGTGCTGCTTTTAGCCTCCAAGGTACCTAACCTTGCATCTTACTTACTTTCATCATTATAAGTCGACGGGAAATACCCTATACATTTTAATTTTCCTCCGAATGTGAAAATAGGAGACAAACAGCCGTATTTCTTGATTACGTTGACGTACGAGTTTGACTTTCATACCTTCAATATGAAGAATGAATTGAGAATATAGTATTGAAACATATCTTTAAGCATTTCTGAAAAAAAGGTTCTTAACGGACACTGAAGTGAACAAGGCTTTATTTTTTTCTGTAAGAATCAGAGATTTAGAGTAAAGGAAAGGACATATTATGTCTGGTTAGGGAATTTTAGAGGTATTTAAGTCAAGAATGTGTAGGTTACTAATAGGCGTATATAATACCTTCAATTCAAAAAGTAGTCAAGCGCAACCCTACAATACCTCCTTAAAAAAACTCCCTAATGGTTAATTACGGGCTGTTCTATATGTTTTAATCTCGCGGTAAACTCAAATACTGCGTTGCACGATTTTGATTTTACTTAGTTGCTATTGAGATGCTGTTGTTTAGTTGCTGTTCCTGTAAGTGTCGACACAGAATGAGACGATGGCAAAATGTTGTTGCGAGTTTTATTCAGTAAAATGTAACACTTACACTCAGTCAGGATGATTTTCCACCTCAAAAAAAGAACGACTAGTATTCTTATCTTTTTTTATATAATAAATTAGCGTCATATCAGCTCACGAAAAAAAGAAGTCTTGAGAGATGAGGTTTAGACGTAGGTTCGTTAAGAGCGGCCAACTCGAGATACACTTCCATACAACCGATCTTACATGATTATGACGTTATTACACATCTTCATCTAGACATTTTTGAAACGGGATCCCTTCTTTTTGCATAATATTCTTTGTCCTAATATACTTTGGCATAACGATTTTGGCATAATTTGTTTTGCCATAATAATACTTTGCCATATTTGTTTTTTGGCATACAGTTTATGTTGGCATAATCATCTTTAAGGCTAATTTGTTTTGGCATACATTTAATTCGCATAACGTTACTAGGCCTAATGACTATTAGCATAATAATATTTAGGCATACAATTAATATAACATAACATACCACCACATAGGTATAGTTTCTGTAATAAATCAATATTGGTGGTTAAAAATTCAATATGTTGTGCTACAAAAGTTAGCGACAGAACCGAATCGCTGCAAAACCGACTCCACGTAGTCTGCTCTGCCCTACCCCTAGAGTGTAATTTAAAATCGCGTAGGCGCGTAGGGGCGAGGCGGCCCGCGGACTGAGGAGCAGGCGGCTGAAAGCGAGCTGCCACCGCTGAGGCTAGCCGGCTGAGCCGCCCAGTAAGCCGAAGCTGCGGTGGTGAGCGAAAGCCGTCTGCGACGATTAGCACGCATGGGGCTGCCGGAGGCCCGCAGCGCCGGAGCCGTGACAGAAACCATGCCTGCTGCATGTTGCATGCTTCCTACTGTAAAAATGCCTACAAAAGTGATCATAACAAATATGTAATGTCTGACCTGCTTCAGGAGATATGGTTTTTTTTCCAATCGTCGAAATAAATAGTATATCCTAAAGTTATGCTTTAGAATGTTATGCTTACTAAATTTATGCTTTAGAATATTATGCTTAATAAATGTATGCTTTAGAAAGTTATTCTTAATCATTATTATGGTTAGAAAAAATATGCTTAAAAAAATTATGCGTAAGCTGTTATGCGTAAATAAATTATTCGAAAATATAATTAGGACAAATAAAAGTATGCCAAGTTATATTAGGTCTAAAAAATTTATGCAAATGGATAGGGAACCTTTTGAAACAGATATCTTGTGTATATTAATTGGGGTTTTTATTGAAATATTTTACAAATATTGGATTATAAAATGGCGTCGGAATTATAAAATGCTAACAGAGTGTTTAGGCGTTTTGTCTCTTTTTTCATTTTGGTTCTTTAATCACTGTGTTGAATAAATCAATAAGCCTTTCGAATACCAACATTTTTGGTGCAGTCATGAGGCACACAACAACTTTATTTTTTTTTTTTGCTTCTTGTATTTGTGCCTTGTGCTGTACCAAATAAATTATTTTTTTTTTTCTTTGTTACCGGAATTAGAGACACAAAAAAAGTCAATGAGAGAGCGAAGGCTCAGGGTTTAATGAATCAAGTTATGTTCACGTTAATATAGGTGACTCGAAAAGGACCCTCTTAACAGCAAAACCTAGACGAGAACGACATCATGTGCGTAAGTAATTGGCAACCATTAAACGCGACGGCCAGGATTTACCACGCAGGGATATATTTTGCAGGTTTCTATTTTATTTTTTCGTCAGGAGGTTCCTTCATAATACTGTCGCCCTCAGATTATTTAGATGGCAATAATTTATTATTGTGTCTAGCCTGGCCACAGACTACGTTTAGGTCTGTGTTTTGGTAAAGTTTGTTTTTAGATTATCAGTTTTCTTTTTTTGAGATGAGAAATCATCTAATGATTTTTCCTGCTCTGAAGTGAAGCGGGAAAGTGTGTTTGGCTTTTACTGTCTAAAACCACACGTGTCCTTCAGTTGCCCTTTGCGTTCTTGGGCCACTGGCTTCCTTTCCAAAAATTCCCCGCAGCCTTTTTTTTACGGTGTGCAAAAATCATCCGATGACAACGCGCTCTTGGGTGGAGCGAGAGATAGTGTCAGACTCCTACTGATTAAAAACCCACCCCGTTCCTTCTAGCCTCTTCATACTCTCTCGAGCTTCCTTTCGGATAACCCTGGCCCCAGTAGGCTTCGCCCTAGCTGGGCCCCTCCTGTTGTTGACAACTCCTTGAGGCGCGCGGGAACAGTGCACGCCATTGACGTCTTGGGCTCAGTCCGGTCAGTTACCGGACAGTCGGACAGCGAGCTACCCATGGCTTGCCGTCCGCGAGCCCCCGCGGCCTCAGCGGGCGTCGGCCCTGTTTGGCCCCTACGATTTTACTGGCATGTCTTTGAGTTAAATTGTCTTGATCATTACCAGACATCGTCGTGCCGCAAACCAGCTTGCGACGCCGAATAGAGTCACAGAGGCTCGCGTGTCTTGCCAGTGGTTCTGCTCGCGACTGCGTGCTTTTTTTTATTTCTTTCGACTTTTCCAAAAATAAATACGATTCCCTTGCCAAATGTGAAAACTAAACTAGTCAAAAAGAAAGTTGAAAGTGCGCCGTGCGTTGCTTTTGCGATGTGATTTGACCCTAAAATATTTTCTATGACACGAAACACGTCAGTTTTCGTACATGGTAAAAAACAACCTTCATATACGTTCAAAGCCAACCCGCTTTGTTGGGATAAAAGAATTACACCGGTTTTCAGTACTCAAAAGAAAGATATCACAAAAATAACGAACAGATTCGTGTACATAGAAAATGAAACAGGATTTTCACGCAAGTATGTTCAGGCGTGATAAACTATACGAACGCTTTATGGAATAATAAGCGAACTTGGTACTCTTGAAAATAATATATATAAACAATTTGCAGGATTTACTTTTATTAGGAGAATACGTTTTCGCCCAAAGTCGGAGCGTGGAGCAGAAAATTATATTATTTTCGTGCTGAAAAATCTGAGCTAGGGACTGGGGACGTAACTACTTAATAAAGTTGAACCTCGAAATGAAATAGACAGCTTTTGTCTTTTGTCGAAATAAATATCATGTTGTATTTAATTATTAAAATTATAAAATCTTACTTTAAAAAAAATATATTTTGTGTAATATGTACTACAATGATCACGATCATTTTGATCATTTTTAGTGTACAATAAAGTTTATTCTATTCTATTCTATTCTATTCTATTCTATTCTATTCTATTCTATTCTATTCTATTCTATTCTATTCTATTCTATTCTATTCTATTCTATTCTATTCTATTCTATTCTATTCTATTCTATTCTATTCTATTCTATTCTATTCTATTCTATTCTATTCTATTCTATTCTATTCTATTCTATTCTATTCTATTCTATTCTATTCTATTCTATTCTATTCTATTCTATTCTATTCTATTCTATTCTATTCTATTCTATTCTATTCTATTCTATTCTATTCTATTCTATTCTATTCTATTCTATTCTATTCTATTCTATTCTATTCTATTCTATTCTATTCTATTCTATTCTATTCTATTCTATTCTATTCTACTCTATTCTACTTTATTCTATTCTATTCGTAGTCTGTCGGGACAAATTCCTGTCATCTCCTGATGGTGAGACGGCTTAGATGTCTTCCTAAGGAATTGGCGATAGGTCTTTCAGAGCCATGAACAATGGAAAAAATGGAGGCGGAGTTCTTTGCCCAGTAGTCAGACAGTATAGGCTAAAAATAAGGTTAAAGTTAAAACCATCTTCTCAGTTATACACTCTTGACAGAGTGGTCGTGGTCATGTCTCGGTCGAGCCCCGCAGTCGAGTCGAGCTCTCGCGATACGACGCCATACGGTTCTGTGTTAGGCGACTTAGGAGCCTTCATTTACGCTGCAGTGTGTCACGGTTTTGATGAGGTCCGTCCACCGAGTTGGAGAACGTCCACGAGATCTTTTGCCCTCGACTGTCCATTGCACCACCAAAAGTTCCATCGAGTCCTCGTTACGGGCGATATACCTATATAACTTGAGGATAACCTCCTAAAACCACATCCTATATCTTTTATCGTTTTTCATAAGTTGCAATAGTTTCCCACCAACTCTGGTTTGATCTTGGGTACACTGGCATAGCGCGTACAGGGATAATTGTCGGTTGGTACCATGTTCCCCAATAAAAGTCTAAAGGGCCTCTGCGAATCGGTTTCGGACCTCTTACGCCTTTCAAAGGTCCAGGATAGAGGGAGATTCTGAGATATACTAGCCTATAAATAACAATAATATTCTGTGCAGTCTTGACTGCTGGTACCTTAGACTTGGTTCCAGATTGCGGTGGAAGTCTACTGCTTTTTTACTATCACTTTATTACAATATTCAAAAAATATAATTTATACATGTATTTATATTAATAAAGAAATAATAATAAAGGTAATTCGTCTAGTGAGAAGTACCCTCCTATAAATTTCACTACCATTGTATATTTTAGAATTCGTGGTCGTAGCTGACATGTTTAGGGATGACAGAGGTGTATTTCACGGCTGAGGGAAATTGGCTCTATATCATCTATTGTCTGTAGTATTCTTTAGTTAATGGGTAATGAACAAAGCATAACTGTTTTGTTCATTGTCCTACTAAATTATATCTTTGTATTGTGCTGCTTTGCTAAATTGTGTGGGATATCATATTAAATTGGGCGAGGTTTCCACAATGAAGGGATAGGTGAATCCTCCACAGTTTACTGGTATTATTAGTGTTAAACACTGTCTTGTGTTTGCTTTAAATAATTCCTCATATTTAACTATTTAAAAATATGTGCAGTCAGAGGTCAAAAATGCAGTTGCCATCGACAAATACTCGTATTATTCATACATTTATTAGTCCTGTCATGGATTTTTTTTTCAAAATACCGAAAAGTTAAAACAAAAGTTCACTGTAGCGCTACATTGGCATTATGTTGTCTGACCGAACTATTAAAACATGCAGCGCTAAGATAGCTTTTGGAGGATACCTTTTTTGCAACCAAAAGTCTTAACCGCCTTGAATTTCGTGGCACTTACGCGTTTCGTTCATTATAGTGTAATGTTCAAGGTGTACAGTCGACATTATTCCTGAGTCGAGTCGACTGAAGTAAATATTCGGCACGCCTTATCTAGTACGTAGTACATATATATTGATGGCAGTTGCACTCTAAGATTATTATCAATTACAAGAAGATCAAAATAACCATTATTGTGCACCTAGCGAAAATTGTACCTAATTAATAGTGGTGTTAGCCAAAGGTTTAATAGTCATGACTTTAGGAGGCTCTCGTTATGTGTTTGAATTTTAATTCAGCCGGAGTGCGGGTTGATGTAGAAAGCAGTACTTTTGGACAGGGCTCGTATTGTTAGGAGGTTCCTTTCTCTGAAGCCCTGATATATTAAAAAATATAATTTATTAGTAATTAAGTATCTTTAAACTAACAAATAAAAACATTTATAAAAATTAAGGGAGAGCGGTGGTGGCCGAGTGGTAATGGACCCGACTTATGAGTTGTAGGTCGTGGGTTCAAACTTAGCCATGCGCATTTCTTTGTGTAATTTATTTCATCACCACTGCTCTCAAAACGGTGAAGGAAAACATCCTAGAATCAAAAAAATCAAAGACATGTGATATTCACCAACCCGCACTAGACCCCTGTGTTGGATTACGGCTCATTCCCTCTCCAAGAGAGAAGGTCTGAGTCCCAGTAGCGAAAACATTAAAAAGGCTGAGGCTGTGAGGATGAGGACGATACAAATTAAATAATAATTTTTCTATTTTACTCATCCAAAGTTAGACTGATGACAACTACAAAATTTGGCTCTGGCCAGCCATAATTCATTCATGTTTTTTCACACCACCTGCTCGAAAATGTCAAATTATATGTCAAGCAACCTTAACCTAAAGTGAATCATTAGTGGCCGGGGGCACAGCCTCCAGCAGGATTTCATTATGACCCGCTGGTCAATAATGTGACTATTATTTTCTCACAGTAGGTGTAAAAAGTAGAGTATCCTCCTCTGGGCTAAAGGTGTCTTTGCCTTGGGCTAGCTTGAATCCCTCGCTGCATTCAGGATTCTTGTATTAACTCTCTCGCTTTGCTCGTGAGTTAAATCCCGAATCCTTCATTGCGCTCGAGATTCAATATAACGCCCGTGACATAAGACACAACTTTAGCCCCACGGTGCATAATCTACTATTAAGTGCTCACTTCGCTACCTACGGTTATGACCTACGTGTGTAGTTGTCATAAAAAAGCTCGAATAATGACTAGAACTATAAAATGTGGCGAGAACGCTTACCTCGAGTGTTCACCACTCACCACGTTCTCAAGTGAGGAATAAAATACATACGCAGTCGTAAAATATTACTGAGTATGCTGATGTGTAAATATGGGCAGACGTATTTTATATGGCGCCCAGGCAGACTTACAGTGTGTTGCAAGATTAATTACCTTTTCTGTGTTGTATTAGATGCTAGATAAGTAACATAACTTTATTTTGAGGAAGAGAATCGTTGCATCAAGTCTCCCAGTCTAAGTGAAGTGAGAAGGAGTTCCTGACTATTATAAGTAAAACCCAACTGGGTGCCTTCAGAACGCGCCAACCATAATAAAAAAGAAAAGAATGCAATGGAAAACTGAAGGACATTAGTTTTTAGTAAATATAAGTGTGACACACCCTCTCGACCCATCCTAAACAGAAGAAGTCACTGGATGATTTCCTACCTAAAAGAAATATAAACGGACAGAAAACGCTATAAAATCAAAAGACTTGTGCATTAAATACTGCTGTTCCATTAGTGTACGTTAGTAACACACACTCGTACAACACACACATTCATCACACACCCTTCGTGTTACATACTCGTACATATAGTAAAACAGAGGAAATGTAGAAAATTTTGATTGGCAAAAAAACTTCAAAATGATGCCCTTAAAATTTTGTATAAATTATCCTCATAAGTTTAGTCAACATTTAAACTATAAATGTATACGCTAAAAAAAGCAAACCTATATTAGAGTTCTCCGCACGATTAGAATATAATACAACAGTTTGAAACCAACTATCGGGCACCCGTCTACTCAGACCATCCTCCCTTTTCAACGACGACCGTTCGCAGGGCTTCATACCCTGTTCCGCATTCCTCTAAAGTTCCAATAATTAAATGAGGACACCAAAGTGAATAAACTTGACAGGAAACTGCCGACTCATTTTAAACTTTTATTTACTTCACGATTAATAAACTAAGCCAAAATACCTTTTCAAAAAGGTCGCAATTATTACTCTTGATCACGTCCCCGATAAATCTAAAAACCACCCATCACATTAGATCCTAATACGGTCATTAGTCAACTTTAGGAGTACTGTGGACGTCCAAATACAAATATTAGGTACAGATAACCATCGCCAAAGTTAAGTAATATTCGTATTGATGTTTCTGAGCTAAAAGTTTGGCGATCGTCAATCTGCGTCATACTGGTATCTTACCCACAAAACTTTGGCTGCTAGTAATGAGAGTTTGAAAAATTGCAGTACTTTCTACTTTGAAAATAAAGCTGAATAAAATTTTAAACTAACGAATTTTCTTGTATTTTGAGAGAGTGGGGATGCTAAAATAATAATAATAATAATCTTTATTTGGAACTAAAAACAACTGGAATTGATTTTATTTGTGTACTTCAACGCGTTCTTAAATGACAAATGTTTTGACTAAAATTTATTTAATATTTTAATGATGCAATAATTATGAAAAATAATAAATGATATTTATACCTAAATAATTTATTTTCGGTAGTGGTAATTGATATTTGTATTATGTTGCCTTTGTTATTTTGTGTACTGTGAAGGTTTTCTTTTCTTTTGACGTGTAAATAACTCAAAGATTGTACACCCCATGGGTATGTTACAGTGATACTTGATAAAACAATAATATAAATAGAGCTGTATTTCCACCTGTAGCGAACAATAAATAAATCTGAATCTGAAAAATTTATTTATGCACGATGTTAACTGCAATAGTTTGAAACTGAGGCGCAGCTATCAACGCCCATCTTCAGAAACATAAGAATATCAGTAGTTCCATATCTTATACAATATATAGGATAAGTGAATCCTAACCTGTAGTAACGTGTGGTGTCACGTAGTGTGTATGTAGTGAAGGTGTGGAGTGGAGGGGTGTGTAAGAGTGTATGTAAATAGAGTGTAAGTAGTATGATTTTGTGATGTTAAATTTCAATAAGATTTTCACTAAGTTGTTGATGTTAGCCAAACAAAATAAGCTTGATGTACCTAAATGGATTAGATGTTTCATTGTTTTATAACCAGACTAGCTGCTTCCAGTGGCTTCGCCCGCGTGATAGCAGAAACTTATCCCAAGGGAACATACTTCCGGAATAAAAAGTATCCTATGTCCTATTCCAGGACATGGTCTATCCGTGTACCAAGTTTCATCAAAATCGGTTTTGCCATTTAGGCGTGAAGATGTAACAAACAAACTCACTTTAACTTTTATAATATTAGTAAGGATAAGGATGTAAGCATAAATCTGTAAAACATGTTTAAGCTCAAAATGACTCATCATAATTACCTATCGGTGGAGTATATCGAAAGATATACTACATTCGTTGACGGATAGGCGGTAAAAAGATCGCCAGGTCAGCTAGTTTTGAAATAAAATGGCGCTAATCATCAGCCTAGTGCTCACGTTTATTCCAGACCCAGCAGTACCTATGGACTGTATTTTTAAGTTATAACTATATGATTTTGATTTTCAAATTTATATTTTAGTTTATTAGCTACTAGCTGTCCCCCACGTTTTCATTCGCGTCTTTGGTGTTACTGTTCTTAGCCTATACTTTCTTCGATAAATGAGCTATTCCATACTAATATTAGCCTAGCATCTATTGTTAACATCTCCAAACCCTACTTTATTCGCAATAAAGAATTAGAATTTTGATATTTAAACTAGGGCTTGACTGCAATCTCACCTAAAGGTAAGTTAGTGATGCAATCGTTGAGGTGAAGTGCACTAGTTTATTAAGAGCCTATTCTAGGGCTTGAAGATATATAGATTAGAATATAATATAATATAATATAATATAATATAATATAATATAATATAATATAATATAATATAATATAATATAATATAATATAATATAATATAATATAATATAATATAATATAATATAATATAATATAATATAATATAATATAATATAATATAATATAATATAATATAATATAATATAATATAATATAATATAATATAATATAATATAATAGCATTTATTCGGCGCAAGCACACAATATACCACAACATAAAATAATAATAAAAAATCAAAAAAGAAAAAATACAGAAATACAATACAGTTGCATTGAATGTGCCCGAAACCGAAAGGGTCACCAACTTAGCAAATATAAATTGTAATCGGACATTAAGACCCAAGTAAACTTTTAACTAAAGTAAGTTAAGTAAGTTTCCTGCAAAAATAAATAAATAAGTAACAAGTATCTACCAACATGTCTGTGCATGTGACTGTAGTAACATATAATCAAGTTACAACTTGGTAACTAAGCACGATTTGTATGATCTATGAATATTAATGCGACTCATTACTATTGCTCCAGCTAGTTCCAAACTGAATGCTAATATACCTACGTGTTCTATCGCAGATAAATCATAAACAAGGAAGTTCTATAGAGAATATTATATTACTTGAAATTTAGAACTTCAATGTAAACATAGTCGGCCTTTGTTATTTAAATGAGCTACGTTTGAGGTGCGTTTGAGAATATTTTGTTAGGATGATAGTGTTTGTACAGGTAGTTGGTGAAAATATAATTCTAACTTTATTGTGTCCCAATTAATATAGGACTGGAAGAAGAAGAGAACTTTTTGTACTTACTCAAATATATGAGTATATACGAGAGCGATAGAGCTGCAAGATCTTCTTCTTCTTCTTTTCGTGTCGATGCTCTCAAACTATACTTTTTCTGACCAATATTTAGCAACCTGAACGGCGCTATTGTTGGCCTCGTATAGATCCTGAAAACTGCAGGTGGTAATGCAGGATGGGCAACATAGCAGGCAAGCTGCAAGATAAGAGCGGCCAATTCGAGGTAAATTTTCATACAACCCCTCTTACGTGATTATGATGCTGTTAGTGATGTTTTCGATACACAGATGTGGATATCATGTAAGCTTCTATAGAAATCAAAACATATCTAATCATAACAAATAAAAAAAAATCAGACAAAATAGCCCATAAAAATTCTTAGTAACAACAAGAATTTAACTTATAACGAATGTTAGTAAAAATCCAATCCAATTACGGTGGGCGTAAATCGATTAACTTCCTAATCAGTTACCTACGGTTGAGTTGCAGATATAATAGTCGACCATTTAACAAATTTATTGAAGGAAATGCGACACCAGTTTGCATAAAAATCAATGGACCAAAAATATTCACGACACATTGTTACGCCCCCATAGGCATATGGTCGTTAAATATCAATTTGGCATCAAGGAAAAGCAACAAAAACCTCCCTTTTTCTATAACAATATCAATTTGGTAACATAAAAATCGTTACATAAAATTTTATATCACCGTCTCCACTCCACTCCTTTCAGGAACAATAGGAGTTGGTCTACTGTTTGCCGGTATACTGATGGCACTTGAGAGTATTATTATCGACACGATCAACGATTTCATCAAAGCTTTGAATATAATTATAATATAATTGTAATGTATGATAATGGCTACATAGCGCTTACTAATAGTTGTATTACTTTAATAAAAACAGTATGTTTAAGAGAAATTTTGCTTCTATAATCAATACAAATTATAAAACAAAGTCCCCCACCGCATCTATCTGTCTGTTCGCGATAAACTCAAAAACTACAGCTGCACCGATTTTCAAGCAGTTTTCACCACTCGATAGCGTAATTCTCAAGAAACAAATTATATACTAAAATATATAATTTGTTAAGTTTTTGTATTTATTTGTGTGTACATTAACGAAATTTGTTGTAGATGTCGGGAAAAAATAAAACAAAAGGGGAGCCGTGTTACCCCGAATTTAACGCAAGTGAAGCCGCGGGCAAAAGCTAGTATAATAATAAAGGTAAGAAGAATATATAGTATAATTTGATATTTATTTGGTATAGTATTTTTTAAGTGATTATTTTAGCCAATATGTGTTTTTTTTGTTATTAAAAATATTTTAACAATACTTTAGTCTATTTAAGATATTTTTATTAAATATTTATTTTATATTATAATTTATTATTGCACATCTACCACAGTGTAGTATTTTTATTCCAAAGTTTGACTATTAAAAAATTCTTTGTCACATTATGTCTGCCTATGTACCAGTACAGACTGTACATACAATTTAATTAAATAAATATCTGTCAGAATTAAAATAGTACACTTCGAAATGTGTAAGCAACGCACTTTACGTACTTCTAGTATTGTAGATTGCACCTATATCTAGCAATGATGTAAAATAAATATTAAGTTTAGTAGTTTATTAAGTTAGTACCTCAGCCTATAATGTGAAATAACTCACAGTTTATTTATGGCCACGTACACAGACAAAAATAACTAGACATCATGTTTAGGTTCAATGACGCAATAAAAACCACAGCATCGATGCACGCTTAATTTTCATAACCTCCACTTCATTGATCTCCCCTATAACCTTGTGGCCACAATTTGCATAGCACTTATTCTGTTGTAGTTGTAGGTAGGGTTGTAACGGAGCTTCGCCTCCGCTTCCGTTACTGCGGAAGTTCAGCAAGAAATCGTATCTTCGCCTCCGCAAAATTTATGCGGAGTTAGAACGGAGTTTTATTTACGTCATATTCTTAGAACAATATCGTGTGAACGTTTGATGACGACTCAGCCGTCCAGCCGCGTGTTGCGTGTAAAATGTTCAAGAATTAACGTCATTACATATGACAGAATCAATTCTTTAGGTTTCAAGAATTTGTTCAATTCGTAGGTTTAAGTTAGTATTAGTTTTATAACAACAAGTTAATTAATAGATATTTAAATTCCGAAAAATACCAAAATATACTCATAAACTAGAGATGTTATACGAAAATATTTTGCACGCGTGTGTGTGTGTGGAAGTCTTGGTATTTATTTGATTGTAAAACAAAAACTTTCACCTTGGCTACCTTTAATCGTCTTCCTTAGGAACTGGAAAGAAATGGTCTAAAGCCGAGAACATTGAATGGAGCGGAAGGAAGCTTTGTCCCAGCAGTGAGACAGGTCAAATTAAATACTCGTATGATAACGCAGGCTAAATTACTTCCCCACACAAACTTGCAATTCATCCACAATATTCATAACTTCACTCCAACAAGCTCCCCCACTGTAACCGTATGTCCAGTGCCTACATACATAGTATATAGTAGTGCTAATGCATCGTTTAGAGCCGTGTAGCTCGACAAGCGTTAGACAGCCTTGACAGCGCATAATGACATGACAATATGTCACCATGCCTCCAATAAACATGCATGTGGTCATAGTGTGAACTGAAAGTATTAGAAAATGAGAGAGAATAGAACTGGTTTATTTTGTGAGATGAGCTTTTGGCTAAATAATACTTTATTTAACTAGAAAAGAGCGTTAGTAATAGTGTGATGGCCGACCTCAAATATCCACGGGCTTCAAAAAAACGCTAGAAGCGACCACAAAAAAAGCTAGAATTTGCCGCAAAAAACAGCTGAAGCGCGCGTCACCTCTTGTGCCCGGTGAAGATTGAAGCCATTTCAAGCGTTTTTTTTTTTGTAGCGGCATCGCCGTACAGAGCCACAAAAAAAGGCCGCTTCAAAATGACGCTTGAAGCGGCATTTTTTTGAAGCCCGTGTGCGGGGACAGTTATGAGATAAGGGCAGGAAGAAGAAGAATACTGTATTAGACTAATTTTGTTTCCTATTTTCAAAAGACATCTGAAAGCGTTCCATTTACTGACGAAGAATATAAAGCAAACCCACTAAAGTGAATGTGATGGGGTTTTAAAATCGTACTTCTCAAGATTTTTCAGATTTAGTAGGGTATTAAGAAAATTGTTCGAAACGAAAAGTTGGATTTTGAATGCAAGCTCTGTAGTGAGTTTATATCAATCTACACAGAACCCTCGTGGTAAATGGATTACGACTAATTTCCTCTCCCAGAGAGGAGATGAGCCGTAATGCCTGAGTCCCAGCAATGGGTGGGCCATTGTTAAGCCTTGAGCACAGGCGTAGGATAGCCAGTCTTTCGATATTTTACAGGATAACTTGTCTCCGCAATCTCATTTCTACCGTCGGACAACCTGACGTACGTCGAGAATCATCCCTTACATAGTTGGAACCGCTACGGTCCGGACTAAGCGTTTTGCCTCGTCGTTTATACCACCTACATCGAAAGATTGGAACAATTTGCCAGCTTCGGTCTTTCCGTCCGATTATAATTTGTGTGTCTTCCAGGCTAGAGTGAATAAGCTCTTAATAAACTAGTGCGCCTCACCATCAACGATTGCATCATCGCTTATCATCATGTGGGATCGCAGTCAAGCACTAGTTTATATCAATTAAATCCGCATCAACAATAAAATTACACCTACCCTCATTACTCGTTTTTTTGTGTGGTTTGCCTTTTAGTTTGACTAGTTTGTATACGTTATAAAACGATTTAATTATGTTATTTTTGAAATTAAGTGTTAAAATGTTGATTTTAAGATAGGCACAAAAATTGATTTTTTTTTTTTAATTTTTTTTGTTTCTTTATCTACGCCTGCTGGTATGTAACATTGTTTACTACATAATATGTTTTTTTTGTCTCTGTAAGTGAATGTGAAATTCTTTTGAAAAAGAAATATCTTTAACCGTAAAAAAAACTGATTGTGTATGCATGTAGCGAGTTGTAAAAAACATTGATTTGAAGTTTGTAAAAACACAACAAAAAATCTTCTACTACTTCAATTTAAATGTTACAGAATACACAAATGCAAGCATTTGAAGAAGCGAGACGGCCTCATTGAATTGCACTTTAATTTCCGACTCGCTCATATTTCCAGTCCCAGCATTTGTAGAACTCTTGTCAACTTTAAACATGATAAGTGTGTTACTGGCACTGTAATGACGCCGAGATGGAATATAAAATACTTTGAAATACATCATTTTTTAATGTTGTTTTAGTTTGTTGCAGTTTCTAAGATGTAGATGTACAATTCTTTCATTTACTTTGTATAATGTTACTGGTTGTTTTATAATTTTAAAGTTCAGTATTAAATGTTTTGTTATGGTTACTACTCGCACTAGAGATGTTATAGGAGTGGTACATGTGGTGGTTACCACATTAACCGAATTCGCTTCCGATATAACCACACCTGTAAATGTAAAGCTTAGTTTTAAAGTTGGTTTGTCGAAATTTGAATTGGTATTGGAAGATAGATAGATAGATTAATTCTTTATTGTACACCAAAAATAAAATAAAATACATAGTAAGTGGAGATAGAAACGTCAAATTTACCGATACTAAATGCCCGATCACGACTTTGGTCTTAGCGGCGAGCAGCGCGGCGAGTGGCGCGGCGAGCTTGGCGGCTTTTGATCTTACCGCTCACCACCCCGCGCTTAGCCGCCGCTCACAGTGGCTAGGTCGTTAAGAAAGAAAGAAAGAAAAAAAAAAAACATGTTTATTCTACCCGTATAGACACACAAATAAATACAAAAAAAAACTAAACAAAAATTAGTTTCCCTATCAAGTAACGCGTAAGACTAATAAAAAAGAGACACTCCAAAACGCACAAGCGTTTTCAACATTATGGAAAACGACACTATGCAGATAGAGATTTCATAAATGGGTCGCAGATTGCCATATCAGCAATGTGAAACTGCCTTTATGTACAAAAAGATTTACTATTCTTTATTATTCTGATTGAAAAATGATCCGTGTGATGCGGTTCAATATAGTATTGAAATAATTGAATATAAAATTAAAATGGTGCAATCGCTTTATCATTTAAAGGTCGCTGCACACGAGCCACATGCTAGAAGCGGTCACAAAGAAAGCTGAAGCGTGCAACAGCCAGTTATGGCCGGTGGCTGCTATTTTTATTAATCCATGCGCGTAGTATCATAATGGATTCAGTCAAAAAACGTTTAAATGCACTAATGGCATGCGGGGGTGTTTAGTGGCAAGTGCGATCCGCAAGAAGCGAGCAGCGGATGTGTAAAGTCAGTCAGACGACTTGAGAAATTAGTTAAATATTATTCATTTAAAAATACTTATATTCGATACTATTTATAAGGTTTTTCTATTAGTAAACAATGATCAGGATATTTTAATCAACCTTGATTATTGAACCAGCGTTGACTACGTCAGGTTTTATTTTACCCAAATAATTACCCTGGAGCTGGTGCTGGAACACTCCATGGAGCGACTCGTTGTCCAGGGACCACGACCAGCGACCACGTGACCACTTCCCCTCCACTTGGAGGGGAAGTGGTCACGTGGTCGCTCACCTACGCGTTGGACAGACCTTATCAGAGCTGCAACACAAACCTCCATAGTCCAGAGTTCTCGAGACGCCGTGAATCGGGACAAGTGGAGACGCATCGCGGATGCCTCACTCGCCAACGAAAATGCAACATCGTCAACCACGACCACTCTGTCAAGAGTGAACGACTAAGGAGGAGGAATAATTACCCTAGTTGTTTGACTTTTTAGAGAGACTCTAGCATGTGACGGCCACCAGCGACGACCGTGTGCGGCGAACCCATGTGAAATGTATGAAAACTATAAAAAATATACCGGTGGCGGCGTTTGGCCTTTAGTCTTTACCACCACATGCATGTAGAGAATAATTGAAAAGTTATAGGTCAAGTCGTTTGCGATTCACAATAAATAAATCCTGACCGTTCTAAACACAAAGGGCCAAGCGCGGGTTTACGGACGGTGAGCAATGGGTAGCTCGCTGTCCAACCGTTCGGTAACTGTCCGGACCGAGCCCAAGACGTCGACGGCACGCACTGTTCCCGCGCGCCTCAAGGAATTGTCACCAACAGCAGGCGCCCAGCTGGGTCGAAGCCTACTGGGGCCAGTGTTAGCTTCGAGAGAAAACTCAGCCCCGGTATGGAGGCACGAAGGTACGGGGTGAGTTTTTAGTCCGTAAAAGTCTGCGTTATGTCATTGGATGATTTTCTCACAATATAAAAGGGGGAAAAGGTAGTCATCCTCGATCTCCAGTTAAATGCACGAGTTCCTCTTACTACGCTACTGGCACGTTCCGGGACAACAATGTTATTTCTTTAATAAATCTTGCTATGCGAAAATTGTGCTTCTAAATTATTTGAAATATCTGTGTGAAATATTTCATTTTAGCCAGCAATGTGACTCTCTAATCTCACAGAATTTTGTTACTGAATAATCCTGCTTATTATCGTCCTTTTAGATATGAAATTATACAGGTATACGTAGGTATTCGGATTTTTGTTACTAAATAGGTAACGCTTTAGCGGGGTAATTGTTCCGAGTCTGGGTGTCTTATCTAGTTATGTAAATTTATATGTAATCGTAAACACCCATGACGTGACATTGGATTGGATCTGGCTTGACGAAAGGTGATGACGATATGGGGTCTATGTGGGGGGGGGGGAGTTGAAGTAACAAGTCGAGCAACCGCGCTTTTAAAGCAGAGCATGAGTCGAACTCAAATTCATGTAGTGTGGACCGACTCTGAAGGAGCCGAGCACAATTGTCACTACTTGATTTAAAGCTTATGACAGGTCTTAGCCAGCGTTTTTTTTGACACTGTAAAACAAACCCCCTGATATCTATCGCATATACCGCCCGAAACGAACCATTGAACTGAGCCTACTGGTACTCTCCTCATTCCCGATGACACTATTATCGTCTATCTAGCAACACAGCAAAAAAATAAAAAGTAAAGCTCACAGAATTATGCCTCTGAATAATAAAAACATAAAAAAACAACAGTAAAAATTTCGTCCCTATCCGACTGGCATACAATTAATCGTCCTGTCATAAACATTATAATATAGTTGCTATGTGCTATACGACCTCATTTCCAACCCCCCTCCCCCCTCTAATGACTTGCCAAGCTTACTTTTTATGCGATATTTTATTACCAAGGATAAACCTTTATAAATTAATCTCCACCCTGTATAGTACCATTCATTTTGGGACCCCCTCGTTAGAAGTGTCATGGCGACACTTGATATATTAAGGTAAAAAGAAGATTTACCTGATTAATGATAAAATCATAGATTTACGACAAAAGAACTGGGCTGATTAATTGTTTGAAAAGCCACCTCGGTCCTGTGATGTAAAAGTCTGACAATCCCTGTCACTCCATAAAGCGTGAGAAATTTGATAACTTCCCATCTCCAAAAAAAAATTTCAAAAGAGCTGAGATTATAATGTATTTTTTGCTAGTCTATCGTCAGGTGATCTAAGAAAGGTCAGCTCCTTCTGCAGAAGCAGAAGGCTTGCAAAGGAGCCGACCTTGCCTACGAGCCTCCATATGCGTGGGCTTGTAGACAGGGAGCAATGGGTAGCTTGCCGTCTAGCCGTCCTGTAACCGTCTGTATCAAGCCTGAGTCGTCGACGTCACATAGTTCCACGCACTCCTCAAAGATATGTCAACCAAACCGTAGGCACCCAGCAAGGCCCAAGCCTACTGGGCTTTGGGTTGACTTCTGAAAGGGAAACTCGTAGTCCTAGAACGTAAAGAGCAACTGAAGGAACATAGGAATGGTTTTAGTCAGTAAAAGACTGAGACACCGTCTCAGTCCGCCCAAGATTGGAAGAAGGCATTAAATGATTCCCTACCTCAAAAAAAGATATAACAGAAAATAACTATATCCAATTTTCAAAAGTGATGATTAAAAGCATGGTCTTACCCAGCAACCTTTTTTGCATCTAATCTAGTTACTACACTACCGATGCTGGACCAAAGTGACGAACGTTAAAACTAAAACTACATTAGACCGACAGACACGTGTAACACGCCTGATTTGTACGTAGAACGACGTCGCGTAGCGCCACGTGTCGTTTGTCAGCTGTAGATCATTGATATACAACGTGTAACGTTAAATGCGTAAAACCTCAGACACCCCAAATGATTTTTAATTTAAAAGATCTGATTCTGTGAAAAAAAAAACCAATAAAAAAAATTAAAGGTTTTATCAGCAGTTTTACTTTGTTTAAAATCTGCATTAAAAAAAGAACTTTTATTATACCGTGTATGAGAAAATTTGATTGGACTACAACTATTTGTGTTTGTTTACCTATTTCGGCGGGTTTGTGCACGTGATGGCTTGAACTATTCATAAATAGACAGGGTGAGATTTTTAATGAAGATTTTTTTGAAAAATGTAACCTATATTAAAAAGTGGTTTAATTAATTCTGCCCCTTATTCTGATCAAACTATTTTCAGGTTTTGCGCATTTAACGTTACACATTGTAGAGAATTTAAGTCGATGGGGTAGCTTTACAAGTGTTTACAAGTGTGTGGTACACGTGTAAACAGTGTATTTCTACCTTAAAACAATCCAAAGGGTATTGAGGTAATTGATATTGAAAAGAAGTATATAGTCATCCAACCAATCCTGAAGTCAATCATTTCATTTTGAGACATACAATTATATTAGGAGGTCCAAAGATACTGGCCAGTCAGACACATTCCCAGATTACTAACCTAAAGTAATTAGATTTGAAATAGGAATCGCGTCAAGTCTTTTTTCGAACCAATACACTTCAATCAGTGTCAATTTCTCAAACGTAATATCAAATCAATGCTGGAAAGAAAGGCCACAATGAGGCGGAAAATATTGGGTATTTTGTTTTCCTCAATTTCCTTAGTCAATGGTAAGTATATAAAATGAATCTATTATTAACGGAACTTCATTTATATGTCACGTTAGATGCTGCTATTTATGGAGAAAAAAATAAACTGGCTAGTCTTATCATTCCTTTTTTTTT
Organism: Mythimna lalbum; assembly: GCA_949319445.1. Taxonomy (NCBI): domain Eukaryota; kingdom Metazoa; phylum Arthropoda; class Insecta; order Lepidoptera; family Noctuidae; genus Mythimna; species Mythimna lalbum. The sequence goes on along the minus strand of OX439347.1, from coordinate 18,166,796 downwards.
GTTAACCTACGTTGTGTGATTTGTCCCACTACTGGGTGATGGCGTCACACTTCTTTGTCTTAAGCGGTCTCAGGTCCAGTTTGTACTGCGAATAAGATCGTCATACTACTTTTGGCTTGGTCGTTTGCTACAGCTTAACAAAAAAAGACTAAAATAGAGCTAGGATCATATTTTTTTACTTTATTTGATGGTTTGTAAACTATCAGCGAAAATTCAATCCAATACTTATAAACTAGCTGACCCGGTGAACTTTGTACCTAATAGCCTAACAACCAATAAATGTAGCATAACTTTCAATATAGTCAACCGATTGCGATTAAACAAAACAACAACACACAATTTTAATGTATATAAGTTATCTACTTTGATTTCATACATTAATCGTGATGCGCGCATAACTAAAAACTTCTACAGATTTATTAATATTAGATAAATGTAAAATAAATTCGGTCTGGACAGACAAACAAAAAAGGGACTATGTTAGGAGCCACAGACATCTGTTCTGTTACCTCTTCACATTTTAATGGCTGAAAGGATTTAGATGAAACCTAAAATATAATAGAATGTTTACACGTAGAATAATTACAAACAATTCTACTAATACTATGAGAACTAGCCAAGTCAGACCTTAGGCTATAATATATTATTTTAAGTTATAAGAATAAATGATGTTTAGAATAGAATAAACTTTCTTGTACTCCAAAAATAGCAACAGTTTCACAAAAACTTAAATCTATGGGTACAATGGCGGTTTTATCGCTGACAGCGAAATCTTCCAGACAACCTTGGGATGGAATATAAGAACTTAAACTAAAAAAGGGGTAGTCTGCGGTGTACTGTAAGCTATATAAATCATCTGAATTAAGGGAAATGAAATAATTTATGTTATCTCTATATATCTAAAAATGAAACCCGTTTTCCGATGTCATGACATAGCATGAAAACGGCTTGACCAATTTGGCTGTTTTTTTTTTGTTGTGATTGTTATTGTGAGGATACGGTTCTTATGGAAAAAAAAATTAGGTTAGTGTAGGATAGAGTAGGGTATGGTAGAGTAGGGTAGAGTAGGGTAGAGTAGGGTAGAGTAGGGTAGAGTAGGGTAGAGTAGGGTAGAGTAGGGTAGAGTAGGGTAGAGTAGGGTAGAGTAGGGTAGAGTAGGGTAGAGTAGGGTAGAGTAGGGTAGAGTAGGGTAGAGTAGGGTAGAGTAGGGTAGAGTAGGGTAGAGTAGGGTAGAGTAGGGTAGAGTAGGGTAGAGTAGGGTAGAGTAGGGTAGAGTAGGGTAGAGTAGGGTAGAGTAGGGTAGAGTAGGGTAGAGTAGGGTAGAGTAGGGTAGAGTAGGGTAGAGTAGGGTAGAGTAGGGTAGAGTAGGGTAGAGTAGGGTAGAGTAGGGTAGAGTAGGGTAGAGTAGGGTAGAGTAGGGTAGAGTAGGGTAGAGTAGGGTAGAGTAGGGTAGAGTAGGGTAGAGTAGGGTAGAGTAGGGTAGAGTAGGGTAGAGTAGGGTAGAGTAGGGTAGAGTAGGGTAGAGTAGGGTAGAGTAGGGCAGAGTAGGGCAGAGTAGGGCAGAGTAGGGCAGAGTAGGGTAGAGTAGGGTAGAGTAGGGTAGAGTAGGGTAGAGTAGGGTAGAGTAGGGTAGAGTAGGGTAGAGTAGGGTAGAGTAGGGTAGAGTAGGGTAGAGTAGGGTAGAGTAGGGTAGAGTAGGGTAGAGTAGGGTAGAGTAGGGTAGAGTAGGGTAGAGTAGGGTAGAGTAGGGTAGAGTAGGGTAGAGTAGGGTAGAGTAGGGTAGAGTAGGGTAGAGTAGGGTAGAGTAGGGTAGAGTAGGGTAGAGTAGGGTAGAGTAGGGTAGAGTAGGGTAGAGTAGGGTAGAGTAGGGTAGAGTAGGGTAGAGTAGGGTAGAGTAGGGTAGAGTAGGGTAGAGTAGGGTAGAGTAGGGTAGAGTAGGGTAGAGTAGGGTAGAGTAGGGTAGAGTAGGGTAGAGTAGGGTAGAGTAGGGTAGAGTAGGGTAGAGTAGGGTAGAGTAGGGTAGAGTAGGGTAGAGTAGGGTAGAGTAGGGTAGAGTAGGGTAGAGTAGGGTAGAGTAGGGTAGAGTAGGGTAGAGTAGGGTAGAGTAGGGTAGAGTAGGGTAGAGTAGGGTAGAGTAGGGTAGAGTAGGGTAGAGTAGGGTAGAGTAGGGTAGAGTAGGGTAGAGTAGGGTAGAGTAGGGTAGAGTAGGGTAGAGTAGGGTAGAGTAGGGTAGAGTAGGGTAGAGTGGGGTAGAGTAAGGAAGAGCGGGAGCGAAGCCGCGCGGGCAAAAGCTAGTTATAAATAAATTTCAGGCCTGACCATTGAACTTCGCACCCATTTTTATCTCACTTCTTTTGTTATTGAAGCCAGCAACGAACGCATAATTATATTGAACTTGGCTCTTATTTCACATTCATGTTTTTGATGGGATTTGATTTACAAGAAAGGACAGGTATTATTAATTCTCAAACAGAAATTAATATAAGTCTCGAATATATTCTAAAAGGTTCTACTATTTTAATAAAATAAATCAAGACACTTATTTCAAAGAAATTCCTTTTTAATTAAAGATATTTTCACGGTTCTGCAAAGTTTATTGCGACAATATCTTTCAGTGGATATCGTGAAAGAATTTGTCTTCCTCATTAATATTTAATATTTTTCATTAAAACGTGTAGAAAGGAAATATTTCTACGTGTGTAAACCATATATGTATATATATTATTTAAGAACCATCACTGATATCACCTATATTGCACTCCAAAACCGGTTATACATCCGTTGTGTCACTGCCACAGGTTCAGTTGAAAACCAGCGTCAGGCACTAGTTGTCTGGCAATCATGCTGAACTGGACTTATTTTTCTTTCTTTCTTTCTTTCTTTTTTCTATGAAAAAAAATGTTGGTTGTCTACTTACTAAGAATTTTAATGAAATGGTACAAAAAATACGATTTTGTAGATTTTAAGAAAAGTGTCGTCAAGAATCGCCAAACTTAAGTGGCAGTGCTGCAGAACTGGATGATAGGTATGAAAGGTTCTGGAGTGGTGACAACGTATCGGAAAACGTAGCGTAGGATTTAGATTTTAAGATAGCGAAACACTGTATTGTTGTGGTTTTGGTATTGATTTTATAGAATTGTACCAAACTGTATCAATTTTAACGAGTAACATGTGGAAACGTAGTGGATTGTGCATATACTAATATTATACTGTGTATTTAGAATTTATATTATGATGTACGATTGTTTGTTTCCCAAATAAAACAAAATAAAATAAAGTAGGAAGGTGGACCGAGGACTTGCTGAAGATTGCGGGAATCCCATGGAAGCATGACGAATAAGACCGATCACTATGGCGACACTTGGAAAAGGCCTAGGTCCAATAGTAGGCGTCTTTTGAAATGATGATGATAACGATAATGAAGATGTCGTCGAAGCGACTTATTTATTCGAAATATTTTTTCTTGAAAACTCTTTTGCAATTCACACAAAATATTAATTTGAATGTAACACGACCAACAATATATTCTATGTTTTTATTCATCAGCCCACGTTTTACTTAGAATAATAAAAACCAGATTGTGACACGAATTTCTACTTATTGCTTTTGTTATTTTTTAAAACAGACTCTTATTTTCAATTAGTTTTGTCGACAAAAGCACACACAATTTTTTTTTATTTTTTTTTTTTTGTGGGTAAATATCATCCAAATGTCATTCCCCACCTTTGGGTGCAGCGGATCTCCCGCTCTCTCTTACTGACTAAAAAACCCAACCTGTTCCTTCTTGCGTTTTGTACCGGAGCCGAGCTTCCCTTTCGGATAACCCTGGCTCCAGTACATTAGGTTGAGGGTTCATTCGGAAGAGTCGCTGTGAAATATCTAGTCATTTTGCAAATATCTCGCGGTGAAACTGTTGGCACTTCTGTTTAGGTTGTTCATTAATTTATTTTTGGTGTAGGTAATTCAGTTTGGGGTATTTTTAGAAATTTTGAAAACTGTACCTCCTTAATGTTTCCAAATAATAAAACAGTGAGACAATAATTAGATTAGTCAGAATTTTTATTATAATTGAGTTATCTTAATGATTCGATATTTATCATAGTATGTATTAGTTTATTATTTTAGCATATTTATGTATTTTATTATTAAAAATACCTAACTTATTTTATATTTTTTCGTTTGAAGTATCTGTTATTTGTTTATTGTGCAAACCTACCACAGTGTCGTCTTTTTTAACCCAAAGGTTGACTGGTCGAGAATGCCTTGTTGCATTAAGTCCGCATATGTACCACTACTGTACATGAAGTTTAAATAAATAAATAAACAATTCAATTTACTCCACACATAATCCGATGTCGACCCAACTGTGTAGTTACGTTTTTGCTGGTGTAGGTTTAATTCCCTTACAAGAGTTGATTGCTAGAGAGCAGAAGTTACCATTGTTTTTTGGGTATCTCTACTAAATGACAAAAACGGAACCCTTTTACTAATGTCCGTCTATTCACCAGTGATTTCATTTATTTCAAGGGAAACTTCAATAGGTTTTACGCGTTACAGAACCCATAACTTTCCCAATATGTTATTTAATTTTTAAAATATTGTGATAATTTTATTTGTTGAGCTTGAGGTGTAATAGACGAGGTGTCTTAATAAAATTGTTATTATTATGTACTAGCTTTTACCCGCGGCTTCACCCGCGTTTATTAATATACTTTACTCTTTCTCCCCCTTTTCTCACTTTAAAAAATAAAATAATAGCCTATGTCCGTCTCCAGTTTTCCAACTATCTCTGTACCAAAATTCGTCAAAATCGGTTTTGCCATTTAGGCGTGAAGACGTAACAAACAAACAAACATATAAACAAACTCACTTTTTACCGACTTCCCAAAAAGGAGGAGGTACTACGTTCGGCTGTTTGTATGTTTTTTTTTTTTTTTTTTGTATGTGTGTTCGTCGAATACTCCCCCAAATGTGGACGGATTTTCAAAATTCTTTTTTTGTTCGAAAGTAGATAGTTCTGAGGTGGTCCCATTATCACCAAATTAGGATCTGATGATGGGATCTTGGAGAAATCGAGGGCAACCTTCAAATTTTATAGGCTCACTTATTGATTTTCGCATATTTTATGAAGTATCTTGTGTATTTGCGTATGGTCGTCACCATCTCAGGTAGCTGGGCTGATGATGGAAGGTACAACTCCTTAACAGTAAGAAGTTACTCGAACAGGCAAGGACTGTTTTAGTGAATTGTTTTGATGTTTGATAGAGCATTTGCCACATTTGGTCTCATGATCATCAAGTGTCATGACCTGATGCTGCAGTCAGGATAGTCTGCAGAGTACCTAAGTCCTCGACAACAAACAGCAGATATATCGAGTTTAGGCTCATTGAAAACGGCTCGATGTGTGGATAAACGTACTGCTAATAAAGAACACCGAAGTACATAGAGACCTGATGCTGAAGCCAGGAGCATCAGGAAAAGTACAAACCTTGAAATTACAGCACCGTAGTCGTGTTTGGGCTCATTTTAAACAGGACTAAATTTTAAGTTCATTGCAATGTTGACATAAATCTGGCCTGATGCTACAGCCGGGACTATCAGCATCTAGTCTTATGACTGATTGAAAGATTTACCTTTCGGCTTCATCATCAGATCAGTTCGATATATCCTTTCCCTCTCCAGCATCTAGTCTAATGACTGTTTGAAAGAAGAGGGGGAGAGGATATATCGAACTGATCTGATGATGAAGCCGAAAGGTAAATTAATGTAATCTAACCGTGTTTGGGATTATTAGAACCGTTATGAGATGCGCTCTGACTATAAGGTATTTAAGTTTGACTGAGGGGTACTTTTTAGTGGTGGTACCATAACTAAAAAGTGTAAAATAAAAAAAACTTTTTACAAAAAAAATATAACCGACTTCAATGATAAAAAACACTGTAAAGTATCAAATAACTTTAATTTTGGAAGTCGGTGTTAAATAACGAAGAGACTAAACTATTATAGAAACACCGACTTCCAAAATTAAAGTTATTTGATACTTTTCAGTGTTTTTTATCATTGAAGTCGGTTATATTTTTTTTGTAAAAAGTTTTTTTTGCTTTTATAATGTTAGTAACAATTTACGCATCCCTAGACATAAACTACCGGTAACTCAAAAAGTGCTCGTTTCGAGTTAGTGACGTTTTCAAATTCCCTTATCGAGTACACACGGAAATATAACTCACGTAACAAGATTATGCAACATATAATGCGCCGTTCTTAAAATAAAAATAACCTTGATTACTTCTGCTGCAAAACTGATGTAACAATAAAAAATATGTTTCAGGGTTTGCACCAAGTTTTAACTGTCTTTAAAGAAATACTATATATTAATTTATCATGCTTTGGAAAACCTTTCACCTTTAAATGTACAGTCAGATTTTGATGTCTCCTAAAAAAATGTATTGTTCTTCGTTACTGAAAAAATGTTTTTTTAAGTAACCGAAGTCTCCATCTAAGGGTGCAAATTAGATCGGTTTTGTAACAAAAACCAAGACACTCTCGTTGTGGCCTCTATCCTTACTAATATTATAAAAGCGAAAATGAGTTTGTTTGTTTGTTTGTTACGTCTTCACGCCTAAAGGGCAAAACCGAAACTTGGTACACGGATAGACTACGTCCTGGAATAGGACATAGGATACTTTTTTATCCTAGAAATAGGTTCCCTTGGGATAATATTCTGCTATCACGTGGGCGAAGCCGCTGGAAGCAGCTAGTATAAAATATTATCATTACGTTACCAAAGCAGAAAGTGTTATTTTTGCATTGTTATCTATGTGAATGTCAAATTTTATGTTATTTATTCAGTAACCAATCTTTTGATGTTTTGACAGGTAGACATTACGATATTATAGATATTATTATAATATTGTTCGTTGTTCAGTAAATAATATCATATTTTATTGAAGTATACGTTTTGGTGACGTATACCTTTTATAACAGATTACTTATTCAGTAGCTTCTGATACTGGAATTGCCTGCGTGAAATTAGAAAATTAAATATATAGATTACGGCTATCCCTGAGATAGCATTTTTGGGACTCAGGCCTTTTCCCTAAGAAAGGGAAGGGCCGTAATCATGGCCTTAATCTACAACGCGTGCCCAGTGCGGATTGATGGATGTCACATGGCGTCGAATTTATAGTCCTAGGGTAAATAGACTTCCTAACGATGTTTTTATTCACCGTGTTGAGAGCAGTAGTGATAAAATTAATTACACAAAGTAATGCGCCTGGGAGCTCGTAATACAGAACAACTTCTAAGACGAGGCTGTTACCTCTGGACCACCACTGCCCACAAATTCTCTTACAAATTTGAAATTTATTCATAAGTCATCATCATCTTATCAGCCGATAGACGACCACTGTTGGACATAGGCCTCCCCCAAGTATCACCACAGTGAACAATCCTGCACGTCCCGCTTCCATCGGATTCCCGCAACGTTCACCAGATCATCAGTCCACCTTGTAGGAGGCCTTCCAATGCTACTTCTTCTGGTACAGGTCGTCACTCCAGAACCTTTCAGCCCCAACGGCATCTGTTCTGCGAGCAATGTGCCCTGCCCATTGCCACTTAAGTTTAGCGATTCGTCCTATTTAGGCAACTTAAGCAAGATTACATAGCGCGAAGAATCGCCTCCTGCGAATATATTCATAAATATATATTGGATACCAAATACTGTATTACAAATTCTTGAAATCAATATCGTCCTTTATTCATCTCGTGTTAATGAGTACTCAGAAACTCCGAAGCAGACTTCGGCCCGTATATTAAAACCGCAAAACGCGAGGATCAAACAATATACATGAATGTATATGTATATGTATTACAGGTCGACGGGAGACACCACAATATGTTCCCGTTATCGGGATAGGTACAATCAACGAAGCTATTAAGTAGGTATATGGCATGAGCTTTAGTATATGTCAAACCCGAAACACGTGTCTTATATTTTTATGTAAAGAATCTATGTACAAAGTTTCATAACTGTATGAAAAATCACAAAGTTATAAGGTTGTTATGTCAGCAAAAATACATAGTCACCGGGCTTTCCAGTCTACTGAGGGGTTCTTTTGCACTTGCACCAAGCTGTTTGCTAGCTGTGGGTTAACCTTATTTTCAGTATATGCGAAACCTGAATATAGTTTTTTCAGAATCGGTAACTGAGTCGATTCCAATAACTTTTACACCATGTTACATTTATTTAAAAAAATTAAAAAGGGCACAAGTTACACTAACGAAACTAAGTACAACACAGGTCACGGTAGGTCATAGTGGGCATTAGATATTAGTGCACAGCTGGGTAAACAACCCCTCAGACGCCTGGATGGCCCTGTGAGTATGTATTTGTGCGGACCAGCAGATAACATAACAAGCTTATAACATTTGGTACATAGATTCTTGAGATAAAAACACTAGACACGTGTTTCGGGTTTCGCATATGCTAAAACTAATGTTCTATATGTACGTTAATGTACGTGTGAGCAAAGATAATGTGATACTACGTGTGGCTGTGAATCGAGTTATCTATGCTCTCGTAGGTTCCAGCTACTGTCACAAAGAGCCGGCGATTAAGGCAATGATGAAGCACTTAATTCTTATGTGATAAAAGTTATAGCAATCGTAACCGTATATCTAGCTATTGTTCTGAATATAAATATTTTATTAAGCAACAACTATCCTTACTCGTAATTTTATATTTTGTTGAACATTAAAGCTAGTCATGAAATTATGTCAATATTATTATTTGTTAGTCTAGATGTAATAAAGAAAGCCTGACATATTTATTCATCAATCTAAGTTGTTATTAAAACGTAGTAGAAAAATAAGAAAATAATTTCTAAAATTCAACCTAAAATGAGATGAAAATGGGTTTTACGCAAGCAAAACCGCGGTCTTAAGCTAGTATAAAAGGATCGGTCACGTCATTAAACTTTTTAAAAATAAAAGGCCCATTTTGACATTTGAGAAAGACCATAGAATGTAACTTGGAACGAAACTGAAAGAAACAATAAAAAAGGGGTCCTCCGGTGTACCTAGGTGTAACAAATGTCAAAACAGACCTTTAGTTTTTGACAATTTTATACCCTAATTCATTAAACCCTAAGCAAACGCTTCGTTCGCTCTCTCATTGTCTTTCTATTGTGTCTCTAATTACAGTATTCGAAGGTTAAAGTATTCTGTAGTAGTTGATTTACATCCTGCTTGATAAATACGTATTCATTTATATTTTTTTTGTTTTGTTTTTTTTTTGTGTTTTTTTTTTGTAGTCGTATTCTTTTGTTTTTTATTTTTGTTTCTTTTTCCTAAAATTCTGGAATGTGCTTTCTATTGAAATCAAAAAAGCTGAGATTAAATTATCCAAAAAAAAAAGTAGGAAGATGGTGATGAAAACTATATATAAATATTGACTAGAGAACTACAATGAATAGGCTGTTAATAAACTAGTGCGCCTCACTTTCAACGATTGCATCACTGCTTACGCACCAAGTGGGATAGCAGTAAAACTGTCAAGCACTAGTTTAGTAAAGTTTGTGTTGTAGCCAATAAATGCTTTATCAATCTATCTATACTAATATTATAAAGAGGTAAAGTTTTTTTTTGTTTATAGGATGTAATCTCTGAAAGCACTGGTCCGATTGCTAAATTTTTTCACCGTTAAAAAGCTGCCTTATTCCTGAGTGACATAGGCTCTTTTATATACGCGGTCAAAAACGCGGGCAAAAGCTAGTCAACTATAAAACAAAACTAATACTTCATACTGCATTAAACTTTTAGTTATATCAAAATTCAACATAAAACTACTTGATTACAGTCAACGATAAAACTATACCTTCATCAAACGATATCTCGCTAACACAGTCCTTATTTATGGCAGGAGCGTGTCACGTCACCCTTAATTGGTGGCTATATCGGTCAGGGTCATGACCCTTTGCAACCCGGGCACTTGAGAGAGCACGGGTCGACTATGGGACGCGCACCTCTTCAGATGAATTGGGTTGTACAAGCAAGTACAGATATTTAGCAAACACTAAACCAGCAGCTATTTTTATTTCAAAGAATGTTGTAAGTTTGCTAAATAGATCTTTGACATTATTTTTAAAGTTGTCAAAAAATAAAAGGCCCCGTTTGACATTTATATATAAGGGTTTGTTCGGTGTAGTTTTTTTTTAATAATTGATTGGCCAAAAGCGAGCATTTGACCAATATCTCACCTGATGGCCGACGATGAAGCACGCTTGCTTAGAAGTCTATTCACTCTTGACTTAAAGTGTATTTACTACTACACCAGACCTCTAATTATTATTTTATTGTTTCTTTTAGTTTCCTTTCAATTTACATTCTAGGGCTTTTCTCAAATATCAAAACGGGCTTTTTATTTTTGAATAAGTGTAATAGGGGTTCGCAGTAAGACCATTCAGGGTTTCAAAATGATATTACTGTTTTTGAATACCAACAAACGATGACTGCTAATCTTATACTTTATTGTTGTGTTTTTTTTTTAATTGGTCAAGGTTTTAATGCTTTACTATCAGTACTGTTTTGTTTTGCCCTTTTAATCCGGGAATATTTTCCCGTGGCATAATTTTCTACTATCACGAGGTCAAAACCGCTGGGAACAGGTAGTATTTAATATTTTAATTACTGATTGATAATATAATTGTGTCTTTGACTAACTTATCTACTCAAGTGCGGTGTAATAGGATCACAGATTTTAGCGCATAAGGTTTCAATCTATATATATATATAAAGAGAAACTTACTGACTCAATACACAGCTGAAGCTACTGACACTAAGAGCAATTTTGCACTAAGGTTGTTTATCTGACGTCGACGTTGAGAAGGGGTTTTAGAAATCCAACATCTAAGCGGTTAAAAGTGGGAATTTCATTTGTATAAATCTCACTCCCTGCTCCGATAGAGCATACGGTAGCGATGTGCACGCTACAAATCACTGCTTCTCGCTTCTTATGGCCCGAAACGGCCACTAAACGCTGGGTCAAAAAAAGTAGCAGCCACCGGCCACAAGAGGCTTGTGGCCGCTTCTAGCTTCTCGTGGTAGCGTTTGTGGCTGAGGCATGTGGCTCATATGCAGCGACACTTAACTACATAATCGCGTACATTTTGTCTATCGGAAACTTAGTAATGTCTTTGTGATCTTGGTTTATTGACGTTTTCATGTAACATATTTATTTTCGTAAAAGCATATTTGTCTACAACTAACATAACCCGTTACAAAAATAAACGCTATATTGTGATGAATGTAATAAATAAATAATTCTGGCAACAATTCACATGACGCTATATTTTGTTACCCTTCATGACACAACAATATTTTGTGGAGACCATGTCAAATGTTTGTTTGCTGCGGAGATTTGTCAAGCAATTTTATTCTGCGTATATTTTACCTTCAGCAAACATGAATAAATAAGGAAATATTTTTATATTTGCGAACTACGTCATTCTCGTTCAGTGACCTTGTTCAAAGTTAAATTGCTTTCATTATGTGATTGACTGATTTGACTTTATTGAAAATCTAGCACTTCGCATTTTTCTTAAAAAATTAACACTTTGTAAATCGTCTTTTGAGGGGGTCGGTAACGTTACTTCGAGAATCGCAATAATGTCGATTAACAGAAAGTCGTCTGAACAATTGATCGAATAGAATTTATTGCGAAACAATCTTTTACCGCCAAACTACTTCGACTGAACGATGCATCGAATATTCCTTGATCGATGTCATGCCTTCAGGATCCGCTGTGAATGTGAAACTAAAAGGTTGGGGAAATATCGAAGGACACTGAATGTGATCTTTATCTCAAGGTCAAATGTATGAAAAAAAAAATGTAAAAAAAAAAAATGTAAATGTATGTGTGGAAGAAAATGCCTAAGGCATTAAGTTCGCCTTTGTACATTTGTGCATAAAGTATTAAATAAATAAATGTATAAAATATAAGGAAACGTTAAATTCTATTCGATCAATCTTTCATTTGACTTACCGTTAATCGACTATGACTCTCGAGAAACGCTACGGACTTCTTTTGAGGTTTGTTTTGAAAAACTAATAATGACAGACTTTATTATTATTTTTTTTGTTCATGAGTTCGCGCTTGACCGCTATCTGACCTAATGAAAAGCGACGTGTGGTCGTGGATAGAGTACGCTTACTTAAATAAACAATAACCTATTCCTCCTGACTTGAATTTGGATCAAGTTTCAAGTTCATTAACACCAGAAATAAGAATAGTTCATACAACCTTTAACATCCCCTAAATCGTCTTATGGAGGTAGTTTTGAAAAACATTTATTCAGTTTTTAAAAAGACCTTTAATATTCATTTAGGTTACTATTTATTCAAGAATACATTGGCCCACGAAATTAGAATCTGCATACGAACTAAATTTCCTTTTTTCACCCTCTTAAAAGTTAAATTTCCTAAAATCCTCCTCTATCTCAAGAGGTATCCTTGTACAAAACTTTACATTCCTAGTCCCAGTAGTTTAAGCCGTGCGCTGATAAGTCAGTCAGGTTCTGAGATAAGAATTGCGTGATCTTTGCAGTATTTTTTTTTAATTGGAAATCTTAAAGAATGGGAAATATGGGTAATGAAATGAGCACAAGTAAGAAATAAATTAAAACATTTAATAAATCATTTTATTTGTAATAATTTATTTTCATCTTTTTAATATAATTTGAAGAACACAATTTTATAATCTTCTGTTAGTTCATATATCTTTTTATTTTACAACGTTGTTACTTATTATACAACCATCAATAATACATCGATTTACAATAAATATAACCTAACTATCAATAAATTGTATATTATTATAAATAATTGTAAACGGGACGACTTTTTTTACGTGCTTTTCTTTATTCTTTGTTTTATTAATTGTATTTTAATACACACCAATTTAAAAAATTAGAGCAAATATTTATTCAAAGTTTTATTTTTCGGACATCAAGATCCAATTTATGGTTAGATTGCTACGAAGAAATCTTTATCTATTACAGAATACTTCAGAGATATTAAATCAAAGTTATAAACTTTGATTTATTGTATTCTCAGAAGTATTTTGTTTAATTTATGAACTTGTACCTACATATTTTATGTCAAGATAGAGTTTATCAAGATACAAATATCAAGATTTTTTTATAAACAATAAAAATAACATAAGAAGTCCCGCTGTAAATTTTGATTGCCTTATAGTCTATTTCACAATGAGTTTCATAAGTAGTATTTATACATTGGATTTGGTACAGTTTTATACAATACAAACTAAAAGTTTGGCACAATAGTTATTAAAATAGAAGTACAAAATAAACATTAATGAATGCAGTATTTTTTTATTTTAATAATGTCTATAAATAGCATTTTGCAAACTAGAAAATGTTGGTTAGTTGAAATAGATAAATATACTAAAAATAAAAAATAATACAAAAAATATTCAGTCTTTAAACAGTTCTCAAATATTGGCAAGCTATTTTCCTGCTACACAATTAATACAAACATGATCTAGAATTACGACCCAATGACAACATTTATTTTCTCTTCCTAAACTATGTTTTTTTTTTTTTTGTTAATATACCTATCTACTTGGTGTTCCACTTAATGAGAATTACACATCAACTACTTATCTTCACAAAAATATATCATTATTAACTTTAGTTGTGTTCGGGTCACTACTGAATATAAGTATCTGGAAGTGCCGTTTATTATATTCTTTCTACGAACTCGTGTATTTAGAATTTAGCTTTCTATATTGACTTACTTACATAATAGAATTGAAATTACAGAATGTACAGTTCAAAATTTAGATTGAAAATAAATAAACCAAAATTACAATCTAACGAATGTTTAAAATTACCTTAAATATTATTTCGAAATATTTATAAATACCCTTTCTATACATCAATATTTTAAGAGTATCACGACTACTGAGACAGAGACACTTCAAGAATGTTATGTACAATTCGATGACGTTAATGTTCTTATTAATATTTACAGAATGGTCTTGTATCGGACGACTACGGCGGCCACATGTAGGATATGTCGGACAAGATGGCGCGTGCCGGCGGACGCGGCGAATACGTCGCGTGCAGCACGCGCGGGACGTGCGGCGAGCGCGGCGCGTGCGGCACGTAGGGCGCGGGCGACGCGGGCGACGCGGGCGACGCGGGCGGCGGCGCGGCCGCTCGTGCTCAGATCGCGGGCAGCAGCGGGCTCGGCGAGCGCGGCACCCGCCGCACGCTGCCGCTCCACGCCTCCCCCATCATATCCTCGTCTCCCTGCACACGCGCACTCGACATACTCTCAGCATCACACTCCTCAACTTCCCAACTCTGAGAGCGAGATGTTTCATTCGTTTTACTATGAGTAGGGCAGCTAGGACTAGGACGCCACTACCACGCAAGAGGAAACTATGCGACAGTAAGTTTCTCATCCTCGTCATGCATTCAGCTCGCAGGCAATCTTAGTCTACGACTCGCGGGGTCTAGGGAGTTGACGTGCGGGATTGTGCGAGTGAGTTAAACCACGTATTACGGTGTCAACACTTACATATAAGAAGTAATTACCATCATCGTGTGAGGCGCAGGCGCGGAGTGCGCCGGCGCCGGGGGAGCGGGAGGGGCCATCGGCGGTGGCGGCGCGGGTGGAGGCTCTGGGGACACCGCTGCGGGCGAGAACGAGGCTGGCGCTAGTGGAGATTGCGCTGCGAAGCAGAATGTTAGGATTAATATTGAATATGATCCTTTTTGGTAGCAGTCCATCCTTAATCTACTTACCAGCAGCAGTTAAAGCTAGCACAAACTGACTCCAATGTACGCAGCAGCCACAGCACAGCTGCAGAGCAGCTCTTCGTAAAGCTCGATGCAATGCCATGAACAGCAGTGGATTGACCGCCGCGTGCACGTACGAGATATGTAAAGTGATTTGGAAATACATCTAGAACAAAAAAACACACATTCAAACTTTCTGCAGGCATATACACATACATATAAAATATGTGTGCAGTAAACATGAAGACGTGACAAACAGATAAGTACAAATTGAATTCTTACTTCATAAGCTATATGCGACGTCAGAGCCGGATGATGCAGCAAGGTAATGAGGAACAGTGGCCCCCAGAACAGCACATACGCCGCTGTGATGACCAGGAACATTCTCACACGTCGGACGCCCTCGCGCTCCACCCTCGCCAAGTAGCCTCGAAGACGGCGACCACCTCCCAGAGGTAGGTTGTTACTGCCTGAGGGACGGTATTGGCCGTCTGACAGAGTTCCATCAACAGTCTAAGAAAAAAAATACGTTTTAGGACACATCGAGAGTGACTAGTAATATTTCTAAAGCCCCAAATTTTGAAAGATAATAAAAATTTTGATACCAAAAATAAAACCAGCCAATTGAGCCTAGTGAAATCAAATAATTTAGAAACAAAAGCCAATTCATGAGGGACCGTCAATTGACGTCACTCCGGAGTAATTTAGAAGCCCTATTCAGATAGCCTTGATGGTGTGCTAAATAGAAACGGAGATCGATGGAGGGAAGTTAATAAAATAGACGTACTTATATAGATATTTCTTTGAAGAAGATCAGTAAGTTTATTTGGTAGATTGGCGAGTTGTGGATACAGATATAGCAAGACAGATAAAAAAGAACAGATAACTACAAGCTGGAACAATTGCCTAATATCTACGAGATGATACAAGCATGCATCACAGTCCTTACCCTGGGTCCCACGCTGTTGGGAAGGTTATCCATTCGCCTGTTGTCTCCTGCCATGCTGACAAGCGTAGTCACTAAACCAGCTACCCGTACTGCTTCTACGTTAGCCTGCATGCGATAAGATTTAAATTTATCGAAGACTTAAATCTGAACCGCACTTTGGCAACGGGAAGCATTCAGTATGGTTTTGTTGTTTAAAATTTATATGGACGTGCACTTCTAAAATGCAATCGTCCATTTCTAGTGGGGCGAATTCCGAAAATTTAAATCTTATTTGCGGTACATCGCAAGGAATATTGGCAAGGTACCAACGAAAATTCCTATACTGGCCAACGTATGACTAGTATATATGCACAATATTGAACAGCGACTTGGAATTATGCGGATGACATCGTGAGCTTCAACGAGTTTGGAGCGCACCAGTTCTGCATCCCTCGCAACTGTGAACTGCATTACACTACGGAACTTGTTACATGTCATACAAACAACGGCTATAGCTAGTACCATTTCTCATAAGCTGTGGATGACATGTCATGGTTACAAATTACTTCGCAAACAATGATAATCATGGAGAAGTCGGTTCTGTGAGAATGGAAGATGAAGCAAACAATGTAAACAAAGCATTACTTTTATTTTTTCTCGAGGAACTAACCTCTCCATGCCATCTGTTCAAGGGTCTCGAGGGTGTTCGTTGAGTGTAGTGTGATTAATGACATACAAACCTTGGTGAGATCCCGGTGGAGTTTTTTCAAGTGAAAAAGTGTCAATCCAATACACACTGCATTAACGCCGATCCAGAGCGCGTTTAACACATAATGTCTGAAGGGTCCTCGAACTAGGGGACACGATGGGGCGGGTCCGTAAGACCCGTAAGAGCCTGCACTGGCTGCCAAAGCTCCAGATAAGAACGTAGGCCCAAGATTTATCGTTATTGATGCGAACCAAATCATGAATGTTCCGAAAAGGACGCACTGTAACAAAAGGTTCATTTTACTCACAAAACATTTAAATGAGCTCAGTGTTTCATTCGGCGAACCTCTTTAAAATTGCCAAAATTAAGAACAGGAAACAGGGTGTTTTTATCTCTGACAATTTGGAAATTTTCTCGTCGGGTGAATTAAAGTGACGGCAGGGGTCGTGAAGGGAACGACTAGGTCATAACTTTACCTGTGGGCTGTCCATCAGTAATGGTGCTGATAAATCAGCTTGCTCTTCCTCGTTTTCGGGAAATATTGGACTGTCGTTGAGCACTGTCGTAAGCATGTTCACTGTTGACACTGTCACCTATAATGGTTATTGGAAGTTTATTTCATTTATTCAATGACATTTTCTACTAGAAAAAATTATTATTATTTCTTTGTAAAATGTAAGTACCCACATTACAAAGAAATAATAATAAATTTAAAAAAAGTTAAAAACACTATTTGAGAACAAAACTTTCACTATGTCAAACAATATATTAGTAAAATCACAATATTAATTTAATGTCAACACAATTAGTAATAAATTTCACATCTTCGTTACTAACAGTTAATTAAACATCAGAAATAATAAAAAAAAAAACCGTTTAAGGTATTAAAAACTTGTTATCGTTTATGAAAGTAGACTATTTCATAGATCTATACAAAACGTTATAAGGATAAACTATAAGATATTTAAAGTCAAATCCAGACAACTACATAAACACTTAAACAGGTAACAAACCATTTAAAGCCTTGGCAGCAGTAGTTAGGTAGCATCCTGTGTTACAGAAACCGGTTTCATCACCTAGTAGCAAGTGGTACAAATGAAAACGTATTTACACATATTTATTATAGATATTACTGGACTATTGGTTTCTGGGTCAACGGGAAGTACCCACCTATAAATTTCGATTCCTTTGAGAGTTTTTTGCGACATAAACCACCGTATCTTTTATATTCATAAACTTAGAATTTTGTTTTTTTTACAGCTTCAAGGGGCCGCAGATTTAAGTATAGTATGGTTTTAATTTCAACTTGATACCTCAACGCGTTCTCGAGATAAAGCATATTGACAGACAGACAGACAAACAAACAGACAGACGGACAAAAAGTAAACCTATAAGGATTCCGTTTTTTCCTTTAAAGGTACGGTACCCTATAAAGAGAGAAAGAAAATTATCAAACAAATTATCTACAAATTGCTTCTTCCGAATATTCTTAAACCTAGTTAAGAAAATTATATTAGATTATTTTCGCAATCTACATCATAATTCTGAACGCGCAAACACATTCGTCTACAAGCACTTCAACTATTCAGAACTTATAAGATACCATCAAAGTTAAGCATCGAAGATTATTCTTGGCACTTTTCTCGTCTGCTCCAACTGAAGTTAAGTGCCGATAAATCATTTGTATGTGCCAACTGCCTCCACTTTCAAACAATCGTACTTTGTCAGTGAAGATACTGTTACTGCATTCTATTGATGCTCATCTGAGTTTGATGATACTTGAGTTCAGGCTCATTTTGATATCAAACACAGGCGTTGCTACTGTCATTTTTGAAAGTGGTGGTAATCACAGGAATTGGTTTTTATTCTTGCCTTTTTTTGGGTCCCGTAGCCAAAGCGTAAAACGGGATCCTATTTAGTAATAGACTCCACAGTCGATCCATGCGTCACCATTCTGTAACTCTTGAACCATGATAGTTAGACAGTTGAAATTTTCACAAATCATTTGTATGTGCCAACTGCCTCCACTTTCAAACAATCGTACTTTGTCAGTGAAGATACTGTTACTGCATTCTATTGATGCTCATCTGAGTTTGATGATACTTGAGTTCAGGCTCATTTTGATATCAAACACAGGCGTTGCTACTGTCATTTTTGAAAGTGGTTGTAATCACAGGAATTGGTTTTTATTCTTTCCTTTTTTTGGGTCCCGTAGCCAAAGCGTAAAACGGGATCCTATTTAGTAATAGACTCCACAGTCGATCCATGCGTCACCATTCTGTAACTCTTGAACCATGATAGTTAGACAGTTGAAATTTTCACAAATCATTTGTATGTGCCAACTGCCTCCACTTTCAAACAATCGTACTTTGTCAGTGAAGATACTGTTACTGCATTCTATTGATGCTCATCTGAGTTTGATGATACTTGAGTTCAGGCTCATTTTGGTATCAAACAGAGGCGTTGCCACTGTGATTTTTGAAAGCGGTTGTAATATCACAGGAATTGGTTTTTATTCTTGCCTTTTTTGGGTCCCATAGCCAAAGCGTAAAGCAGTTGTAATAACAGAGGAGACGGTTTTTATTTTCATCTTTTTTATTATTAAAAGGCTTGTGACTGAATACTATTTATTTTATGAAGTTGACATTGGAGTATGCTTGTCTAGAAGTAATCTACTCTTGACTTAATTAATTAATATCATAAAATCAAATAAAACCATGCATATATAAAAAAAACTGTTCTTTATATCAATTTAAAATTCTCTCTCTCTAAAAAACAGCCTTTCTAAGTTACCATTACCAACCTTATGTTTCTTTTTTTGGTTGGGAAATCATCAAATTACCACTTTCGTGTGCACGAGAAGGAGCGTCCACGTCTACGTCAGTTTTACTTTAGTTGCCCTTGGCATTTCAAATAACAATCTTGTAGCGCTAGATCTATTCTCATCTTTTAGTTTCACAGTATGACAGTGACAGAATTCATGCTTAGCCAAAGCACGTATAAATCGCGTTTTATATTTTCAGCATCCAAAAAAAAGCATTTTTGCTAAACACTTACCATCACCACAAAAGAGAACCCTCAAAGATCTAATTCCGCTAATTCACATACTCACAGATCCCGTAAACAGCGACATTCACAATGATAAAAGTTATGGGTCAATGAACATTCAATGGCTCATATAAGTTAATGGGGCCATATGGATGTTCAGGTTATAGGCCATTCATCGAGATAATCATTTGCAAACATTCCCGCAAAGCTACCAGCCAATGGGAATCGTCCATTTCTAAATGTGGACGAATGTATTATTGATTCTAATGGACTCTCCCATTCCGGATCTTTTTTCGATAAATTGTATCATTGTATACGAAAAGGTTTTAAGCGCCGGACTCGGCTGAATAAGTCATTTTGGTAAAAGGCTTACGTTTTCCATTTTATACTAAATATTTCGGATTCGAATCCATTTTTGGAAACGTAACATCAACTAATAGGACTTAATAACGTTGCAACATCAAAAATATTAACTGCTTTATTACATAGTACTAAATGATGTAAAAAATGGGCAGATCAGGTCCGCTTGTGGTGTCCAGTGTAGATTGGACACGTCGGACTTCAAGACGTCAAAAATAGAGGCAGGTGATGAAACACCATCTCTAAGAAGCTTATTTAACAGAAACTCCACGAGCCTCAGTAACGAAGAATACAGCGCGGGAAGGAGTAGATATCTTCATAGAAAGCCCCAACCTTTTTAACCGACTTCGAAAAGGAGGTGGTTCTATGTTCGGCTGAATGTATGTTTTTTTTTTGTATGTTCACCGATATTTCGGTCAATTGTAGACCGATTTTGAAAATTTTTTTTGATTGAAAGGTTATGCTTCCAAGTTAGTCCCATAGAAATATTGTTATGATCTGATCATGAACTTCGAAGATATGGAACAGAACTCCTCATAGAATCATAGCAGAATTGTCGTAACAAGTAAAATTGCTTTGTTTATACGTGTAGTCGATGACTAACTGAAAGAAAAGGGGATAGGGGAAAGGGGGAGGGGGTAAATTCATGTAATATAACCGTATTTGGGATTATAAGAATCGTTATGAGATGCACTTTGGCTATAAGGTAATTTATGTTTAGCTGAAGGGTAGGCACTTTTTAGTGGAGCTACCATAACTAAAAAGTGAAAAATAAAAAAAACTTTTTACAAAAAAAAATTAAACCAACTTCAAAAAGTACAAAATAACTTTAATTTTGGAAGTCGGTGTTAAATAACGAAGAGACAAGATTAGGTATCTATTATAGAAACACCGACTTCCGAAATTAAAGTTATTTTGTACTTTTTGAAGTCGGTTTAATTTTTTTTTTGTTTTTAAACCTTAGGACAATATATAATTTTGATTTTGATTTTAGCTATTTAATGATACACTATTTTTACAGCTAAACTTAATTTTAACTATTTTTAACACATAAAACATTTAACTAAAATTTCAAATTATTCAAAAAGCATAACACCGTGAAAAGGGCGCGTAATTCTCTGTTCAACTATCAAAGATGCTAGTGTGGGGGCGATAATACGCGACGACATTAAGGATAGGCTCATTCATCGTCTTTTTAGTCTAACATAATGTAAATACAACTTTTCAATACTATTTAATCCTCCTACCCCTTGCGTCGTATTCCTCATTTATCATTATTGAGGGTCGTGAAGTTCCTGTTGGATTAGTTTCTTACCGATGGTATCTCGCCATCTGTGTCCATTTTTGACGTCATGAAATGAGGCGTGCAATTGGGTGTCCAATGCTCATATTTCACATTATCAGTACTATACTGAATAAACCAGGTAATATTTGTTGTAACGTTATCAAGTCCAATCTATTGATCTTACAAATACTCGAAGATAGCCGCAACCTTTTTGTTAATTTGTGTAAATTATATCTATTTGTCAAGCAGTATACAAAGTGTCGTCGAGATGCTCTATTTTACAAGCTTTTGTTTAGTTTCACCTGTCCGGAAGTTTGTCTGTCATCAAATCTTGCGAATTAAATTTGACCCACTTCCCGGTTACCGATTGAGCTGTAAATTTGCATGCATGTGTAAATCCGTTGACAATGCAAAATTATTATGACAAAGAGCTGATCTGATGATGGAACCGGAAGGTGGCTATAGGAACTTGGTATTATATTATATTAAATGCATGTTTCACCTCTTATCTGAAGCAGACTACACGAATTTCCTACCAAATTTTTTGTGCACCGTTTTCAAAAACGCTGACTGACCATGACACGATTTTAATGGAACAAAACGGTTGATACCACTAGTGCGGTTGTAGGCTATGCGGTATTTAATTTCTAACGGTTGGACGGTTTCAGATTGTGAAGGTTCATCTCGTTTAGTCGGCCATATTGGATTGCGTGTCATACGTGTGACCGAAGTATGTCACGTAGCAAAGAAAAAATAAAATGGCTTTATGTAGGTATTTTTAGGTTCGCTTGCTTGTTGATATTGGGTCAGTGTTTACAAATAAACAGCTATTTAAAGAAATGGCTCATCGGAACGTTTGTTAGACTGGGGTAGTTTTAGGAAGACCACATTATGAGCCGTTTTGAAAAAAAAAACTTTCTTCTGTTTGTTATCATGATAACGGAGATAATTCCTCAATTGACATAATTAACAAAGATGCGACGCACAAGATCGTTAATTGTAGTGACACTTGGGGGAGGCCTATGTCCAACAGTGGACGTCTATCTACGAACTAACGTATGACGTACGTACGTATGACATTGTTACTATATTTACAATAAAGTTTATTCTATTCTATTCTATCGTCTGAAATGATAAACAAGGAATTAACAGACAGCTGCAACAATAGGACGGCACGACATTGCCGCTTCGTCGACAGAGTTTCATACCTTCGTATGTAAACTGTAAGCAGGCGTACACCAAGCATATAATGACGAATACGCCTCTATGCAGCTTCGTTTACAGTACAAACTATGACCTTACAAAATAGAGGTAAAAATATACCTAACAAGAAATTAGAAACACATTTAAGAGGGTCCTTCTCCACTCGCTTATCGTAAACATCGAAAATGGTTTAAAAGCTTGTTACTTCATTTAATGCAATCCAACGCGATGTTTGACGAAAAGGCAACGCAAAAAAAGAGAGATAACGCCTGGAAACTCTGTTAGTATTCGGTAATTCCGAGATTTACTCGAAAATTTCACAAAACTTGCTCCAGGAAATAGCTGTTTTTTTTTTAAACCCTTAAAAGTTTTTGGAAAAAGTTGTCATCATTTAGAATCTTAATAAAATTTGCAAGGTCTCTAGAGAATTACTTTTTTGACTTTTTAATTTTTAGGCAAATTATGAAGTGTCAAAGTTCATACAAAATAGGACATTTTCAGAGGTTTTTACTGGATTAGTTTTACACAAATTTAGAAATTGGTTTCTTTAGAAACCTAGATAATATCCACAAGATACTGTGTTTCCAAAATATCTAATGAAAAGTGTGTAATAACGTCATAATCAGTTATGAGCGGTTCTATGAAAAACAGTGAAAATGTGAGTCGTGATGCACCACCTTAAGGACTAAATTTCATCAACACAATTCAGCTTTTTTCCATGAAAAATACTAGCTTTCCATGTAGATTTAGCTTTCGCAGCAAACAGGCATAATATGAGAGCAAATGTGTTTTTATCTTACGCAAGCTAACGACAGTGTTCTGTTCCGCCATACACGCTATGTCGGCCTTTCGCAATCTTACAATGTTGTACGCGGCTGATAGAAGCAGAACTGTATAGAATGTAACCAATATCCATCCAGCGAAACGTGAATGAGGCTGTATATATGTAGAGAGTAATCCTTTAGAGACCACTGCATCATTGTTAGGTAGGCATTATGATTCATATATTGCATAGCATGGTCGGCTTTATAATGTTCCTACTGTTGGGACTCAGGCTACTCTCAAGGAGAAGGAATGGGCCGTAATCCACCACGCGGGTCCAGTACGGCTTGGTGGATGTCAAATGTCTTCGAATTTTTGGTTCTAGGACATGCTCGTTTCCTCATGATGTTTTCCTTCACCGTTTTGAGAGTAGTGGTTATGAAATAAATTACACAAAGTAATGCGC
Organism: Mythimna lalbum; assembly: GCA_949319445.1. Classification (NCBI taxonomy): domain Eukaryota; kingdom Metazoa; phylum Arthropoda; class Insecta; order Lepidoptera; family Noctuidae; genus Mythimna; species Mythimna lalbum. Next base: position 18,143,213 of record OX439347.1, on the reverse strand, counting down.
CTGGCTGGTTTTGAATTTGTGACCTACAACTCGTAAGTCGGGGCCATTACCTCTCGGCCACCACTGCTCTATTATCATTCACTTTAACACAAACTCAGATCGAATAGACCAGTCTTCAATTATTTTTCGAAAATAGTAAAACCATTAAGATAGAACTGGGTTCACGTGAGCTACTTAAGCCAATATGGTTTCGTCAGTCTCCATACATTTTATATGGCAACTAGACTTGTGGAGCTACATAAGATCCACGCCTCGCCACGCACTGCTACGTACAAATCAGGTCTGGCCCATGTGTGCATCGATTTAATATAGTTCCTGCTTTATACGTACGGCAGAGCGGTCTTCAATTAATTATATGTTGAAAATATATAATGTTTTTCGTATCCCTTAATGGTCTAACTACATTAGACACACGTAGACACGTACGCCGATCTGGGCGCGTCGGTCTCCATACATTTTATATGGCAACTAGACTTGTAGAGCTACATTAGATCCACGCCATACCACGCGATTCTACATACAAATCAGGCGCGGCCCACGTGTACGTTGGTGTATTTAATTATAGTACCCGCTTTATTCGCACGGCAGCCCGATTTTCAATTTACTATATTTTGAAATTTTTATTTTCGTAACAAAATACTTACCAGTAATAAAAAGGCAGTTTCGACCAACGAGCACTTGTACACAGGTTGGCAGCGGAAGACGGCGATGCCTAGAGGTAGCAAGATGGCCGCCCGAGCCAAGTCCACTACCGCTTGGTGGAAGAGCAGCCCGTGGGACCATCTACAACGAAAAAAAAACCATTAAACAAAAAAAAAAACAAGTATAAATGAATGTTAATTCTAAGATGAAACTGTTTATTTGTTCAAGATAATCTAATTTAAAACAAAATCTACAAACAGAGTGACAACAAAAAATTGATCATTGAGAAGATTTCTTCTAAAACAGGTTACTTCGCACTGATTGAATAGGCATGTTATTCTTTTTTCGAAATTAGTTATTAATTGGTCTCTTTGCATTATTTTTGCTGGATTATGGTAATATTAATTAATTAAAAAAGTGCTTTTTTATAATAGGTATTCCGACGTAGAAAAAATGTATTAAAGGGCAAATAATATCATTGAAGAACCAATAATTACCAATATCTATTTCACTTTCAAGTAAACTGTAAAAATCTCATAAACAATATTTTAAATATTTTATTCAATATAATATACGTCCAGACATTCCCCTAAACATTATAATTCATTCTGTCAAGTAACAGGTATAAAATTTCGTCGATAAACGATTTATCAATCATCCAAAGTGTCATGCACTTAGGGGCCCCCCAGAGAGGATCAACACCGGAGGGGCCCCTTTTCTCCGAATCTCGGACGTAAATAATACAGCAGGTGAATGTTTGGGATATTTTTCACAAGTTTTAGGGATAAGGGACAGTTTTTACTTATTTACTTTGGGAACCTTTTCTGTCGGAATTTTTATCAGGAATTTTTTCTCGATATGATTATAGGGAGGGAGAAAGTTTTGATAGATTTTTAGATTAGTTAATGGTATGTGTTACTTTGTTAGTCACAAAATACAGGATAGAGAAGATAAGAAATGCTAAAATATTTATAGGTATATTATTTTTTGTTGTATCACGTCTCAACGGCTAAGACTTTAATGTTACCTATGTTTACAAATTAATAAATGAATATGAATATGAATATCTCGGCCGTATGGAGTCGCAGGGCTAACCCCGGCGGCTTTTGGACGACGAGCCATGGGTAACTCACCATTCGAGCGTCCTGTAAAGATCAAGCCCGAGTTGTCGTTGGTGCGTTAGTGTTCCACGCGCACCTCTAGAGGCCTAGTAGAGCTGATGCCAAATAGGACCGAAGTCAACCAAGACCGAAGTCGACGAAATATTTAATCAATAAATAAATATATTTATCAGGAGTTTTTTTTTATATTGAAATAAACCAATGCTTGACTGTGGTCCCACCTGATGGTAACCAGTAATGCAATCGTTGATGGTGAGGCGCACTAGTTTATTAACCTATTATCACTAGTTTATGGTTGAATACCCATTCCAAACACATACAGAGTATGGACGTTACGGAGATGGGTTTAATTACTTTTGAAGCATTGTACTCAACCAGAACTGGCAGTGATAACACAAAACATTAATTAACTAAAACACGCCATAAACCGCCGTTGTCTCTAACATTCAAAACATTTTACAGCCAACATTTGCTAAACTTTATGCTGGGTACAGACTAGTGTAATGTAACATGCAATGTAACATAAATGGAACATTTCGTAAGTGTGAACGCGGTGCGCGCTTGAAACGTGCACGAACCGAGCATGTATCTTCACGCATCTATTCTCGGCATGCGCGCGAACATAGCTCAGTCTGTCGAGAAACACGAAGAGAATGGACAAACACACACAACCAAGGAGGAGAACGGAAAATCATCCAATGACTGCTCAGTTGAAATACAATCTACAATCGCACGCGTAGTGTGCACGATTCGTAAACGCAAGGCATCCACATTAAAAGAATTCTGTTACTTTTCATGAAACATTGTGACAAAGTGGACGGCAAATTTCATTGCGTGTTACATTACATGTTACGTTCCAGCAGTCTGTACCTGGCTTTACAATTTACATTTGCTAAACTTTAGCCAGCCAGTGTAGTAACATCAATGTCAATAACATCGTTAGTGACATTGTTGTGGAGCTTTCTAACATTAAAATGTTCCTAAAATTACTTTATGTTATGTTAGAATGTTAGTGACGAAGATATCCAAACATGAAACCATTCTTATACGACCTATATAAATAGAAAGAAGGTGTAAAAGGTGCCTAACAAAGCCGATAGTCGATCTTTTCATTTGGTTATACTAAACCCTTCTTTTTTATGTGGGAAATGAAAAAAAATGAGACAAAAAGATTTATTTTTCGTCAAACATGGCGCATATTTAAAAAAAAATAAAACGAATACTTGGGTATTTGTTTTATTTTTTTTCAATAACGACTTTTAAGGGTCAACTCACACCAAAAGAGCTGTCGCGCGGATGGAATTCCAGCGGTTCGAGAGTTCGTTCGAGTTTTTCATGCGGTAATAAGTATTATAGTAATCAAAATAAAGTTAAAATTCATATGACACTGAAACTGCGCTGCGCTTCGACGCTCTTTTGGTGTGAGTTGACCCTAACTAGCAAGTAAATAGGATATGCGTCACATCCGTGCAAAATGGCCAGCGCTCAGCATAATGCTGGGGCTCGTGTAGAACAGACCTACAGCACTGATTTTCAGCACCAGTCGTCGTCGACGGTGAGACGCTGATCGGCCAATAAGGATTATATCTTATTCTAAAAATCATCAAATGACTTTTGCTTCTCTGGTTGAAGCGGAGGGAAGGGTCAAACTTTTAATGACTTTAATCCTCAATGTTACATCAGTTGCCCTTTTTGCGAGGGTTACGATAACTAATTCAAACAATCCTCAACCCTGTCAATTTCACTGATGTCGGTTTGAGGCGCGTGTGGAACAAAACGCGCCTTCGACCCTGACCTGGTACTTGTAGGTTAGCTGGTCTAAGAGCTACTCCTACGTCGTAAGCGGTAACTAAGCGCGGGGCGGCGAGCGGTAAATTAAAAGTATGAAAATATTTGCACAAGCCACGAGACGCCGCTCATAGCGCCCCGCGCCCACTTACCGATGCCGCCCAGCTCTCCCTCCCGCTCACCGCACCGCTCACCGCACCAGGCCGTTACGGTGGCCGGAAATTGTCCTGCGGCTTCTGACGCCTGTGACGTACTTCTAGTGTAAAACGTCCGACTAATTGTTGACTTTTGTCCCTCAATTAGGGACAACCCAATCAAATCATGCATTCAATATCCACCCAACCCTTCATTACTGCGTCTTTCAATGGAATTGAATTTATTTATTGAACTGTGTTAAATAAGTTAATAAACTCACTTTTGTTTGTTTATATTTTGCTAGCTGTTGCCAGCGGCTCCACCCACGTTATTTTTATTATTACATCTTGCCCATACTGTCCCACTGCTGAGCAAAGTCCTCCCTCCATCTCCCAAATTAAAGTAGCTTTGATACATAGTGTCATAAGTGCTATTCCACAACATGGCCTACCTGTACGCTAAATTTCATTCAAATAGCCGTTGGAGCGTTAAGAAGTAACAATTACACTGACAAACCTTTATAATCTTTTTTTTAATATTTTTATCGAAGCGATTTTCGTACACTAATGCGACGATGTCAATCCCATCGTACCTATTATTATTTACACTTTAATCACAAAAATAATTTACTTTTCTTAATCTTTAGAAGAATATAAAACTTTTGCTTCACAACAGCAAGATGCCATTAAAAACATCAATTGCGAACAATTTCAGTGACTTCAAAAGACTGTTAAAAATAATAAAAATAAAATACATTTAATTCAGACTAAAATAATGTCCATAAATTGTTAGTAACAAAGGTCTTAAAAACTATGTAAATATGTACAAATGTGGTGATAAATAAATAAATTAAATAGAAATAAATCTTATTTCCATTAATTCGTCTCCAGTTCAAGATGATACCTAGGTAATTCAATTTCCGAACCGTTATGAGATTAATTCCTTACCTATAAAAGTTACATCATAAATCGATCTTTCCAAACGTAGAATAGAAACCAGACTTACATTTTTAGACTTACAACAACGTCACCCCCTTCAGCCGCCTTCCAAGACGAGAATAGTAGTTCTCGAAATACCTTTTACACGGACATGTCAATCGTCTCGAACTAGGCGAAGGGTACGTGACTAGACAAAGAAGAGTTATTTGGAATTCTAAAAGTGAAGAGGCCTATCTCTCACTTGATAGAATGAAAGGGAGGCGTATGTCTATGTTTTGCTAAGTACTTTAACCCTTCAGATACCGTCAATTAGAGACACAATAGTAAGACAATAGATGCGCGGCCACCGGTGGTCGCTTGGGGATTCATGAATTAAGGCGTTTTTACACTACATGATGTAATTCAGTCTGTATAGCACTTGAGAGGTATGTTAAACAGGGTGTAAGGTCCCGCAAACTGAAAAGGGAGGATCTTCAGACCAGACAAAATGGACAAGTCACGGGTACTGGTTTGACGGACGGTTTCGCCCACGTACATAAAATACAGGGTTATGATATCCTTACTAATATTATAAAAGCGAAAGTGAGTTTGTTTGTTTGTTTGTTACGTCTTCACGCCCAAATGGCAAACCCGATTTTGATGAAACTTGGTACACGGACAGACCATGTCCTGGAATAGGACATAGAGTACTTTTCATCCCGGAAGTATGTTCCCTTGGGATAATTTTCTGCTATCACGCGGGCGAAGCCGCTGGGAACAGCAGGTAAATTATAGTTTCAAAAAAGTTAATCTTGTTCAAAACATTTATAACCTTTTCTTTAAAAGTTAATGAAACCTCTTCTCTTCTCTTGAAATGTAGTTAAACTAAGATTACAATTTCGATAAAACTTGATTTGAAACTTGAGTAGTGCAAACAAATTGGCTTTTAATCCCAAAGGACAAGTTTATTATTGTATGTAAAACTAGCGAATGCGTGACAACAAGTGACGTTTGTATTTTATGAACTGCGACATGAACAAGAGTTGCGCTAGTGTACATAGCTTTTTTTATTTTAGATTCAATATATTGAAGAGCCAAAACTTTATTGATAATTTCACGGTGGGAGTTTTACAGAATATCGGAGCTGGTAAGGGATGAATAATTATTACAGCCCTCCAGGGCCACAGCGCCAATCGTATTCCAACACGGTTAGCACAGTAGGCGCAGTGGTTAAGCGTTTGGCTGTTGCACTACGAGTCGTGGGTTCGGTTACCAAACGGGATCAGTCTATGGCCTACAGATGAACCATCCGGGTCTGGGTATCTTGTGTACATGTTTGTGAACACACCCACTAGCCCACAATACATGACTAATTCCTACTGTAGGGCAATGTTTAAAGAAAAATATAAAAAAAGTCTATCATTCGATTCGGGTTAATCTGCTTTTTTGAAAATATTCCGAATCGAATGCCTGACTTATATATTATATCTTGTAAACGTGTACTGAAAATCAGTACAAAAATTTCATGCCAACTGTACAGAAATTCTTCAAAAAAAAAAAACAGTAGTATCTCCTGTAGAAGTGTACTTTAATATGCATTATATCATTAGGCCTATAATATAGTCTCGAAATAAAAAAAAATACGGCTTCGCTCGCGTTGAATTCGGAGTAAAACGGCTCCCCTGGAAAGTGGGTGTTAGAAAGACACAAAAAGTCACTCTCCACCTCTTCAACTATCTCCACTTAAAAAATCACGTCAATTCGTCGCTCCGTTTTGCCGTGAAAGACGGACAAACAGACACACACGCTTTCCCATTTATAATATTAGTATGGATACCAGTATTTCCTATCATCCATTTTGTCACGACATCTTCAATCTGATTTAAATAGCTACTTTCCTATTGAATCACCACTGCTAGTCACCCGGTAATCTAATTTCGCAGCAAATTGAGAGTCCTCCGGTGTTAAATCATATTTTCTGTAGGCTTTATCTTTTAGTAGCCAAAAGATAAAGGTACTCAGAGAAAATTGGGTAGGGAAGATGACTTATAATAGTAGACGTGTAAGTAACTACTTAGGGTGAAGGTGTCTCTAGTGACCAATTTTTTAGAATAGTTTTTTCATATTTAATGATCAGTGCCCTAACATTATTATAAGGATTCTATTTTGAATAAAAAACATGATACTTTTGTTACATTAAGGCGTATTTTTTGTTGAATACTTAAATTCTTCATGAGTATTCTTTATGTTTTGAGGTAAAAAATAACCCCTCTCGCTCTGGGTGAAGCAAGAGGGAGGGTCAGACTTTTACAATTTTTTTTACGTAGAAAAAATCATCTATTAACAATCCTCGGTCTTGGGCGGAGGGGGAGATAGTGTCAGACTTTTACTGACTAAAAAAGACTTTTAAATACTACAAAAGACTTACTGATTGAAACCTATTTGTGTTTAGTTACTAGCCACTTTAACTTTTTCAAACAATCCCTCATAATGAAGCATGTATTGTAAAGTCTAATTTGCTCTTAACTGTTCCTAGAGCATAATTCTTAACGTATTACTATTTATCTAAATCAAAATAAAAACCTCATTAAGTCAATATTTTAGAAAGCGACAGAGTGACTACAACCTTTTAAGCTACATTTTTTTTTCGTGCCAAATGGACTGAACATTTTTAATGGAAGTCCTTTATACACAGTTCGTTTGCTTAAAAATCTTGTTCATTCAAGTAATAAGGACTCTTCGAACAGGGAAGGACTGATATTATCTTATTACTTACAAACCCAAGTCATTTTCAAATTCGAGCTTGATAAAATCCTGCCTAACTAAACACTTATTAGATTGCTGCCATATAAAATGCAGATTCGGTGGTCCCATAAGTAGTATTCCGTGTTCCCGAATATATACGTGCCCAATCTGTGGCGCCGATCGCTCGCTCAACAATAACACGTATGAGACCTACATGTTATATGTTATGTCGAGCATAACGTTAATGACATCGGTGTAATGTGTACTGCTGTCGTATAGTCGTAACTAGTGATGTTCAATGCCGCTATAAACTATTGATTCGCTACAGACTATTGAATATATTTTTATAGCGCGCTTTTTTATATGCTATAATTATAACACGTTAAAACAAAACTCGACAGTAGCACAAAATAAATAGGTATAGAAGACAATCTTATGTATGTACTTCACTTTTTATACCTACGCTGGGTGGACGCACACTAATGAGCCAGAACTGTTCGACGAGTGGACCGAGACGCTACCGAGATATCGTTTCCGTGAGCATTGTCGCTTTGTATGTAGATTGACTTCTGAACCTATATATTTTGTGACAGTAGTCTGAACGCGGAGACGTTATTATTTTATTCGGCAACGCGCTAAACCAGCGCAAAAATCACGCACGACGCGAGCCGACTACAGTCCGAGTTCACCCGAAGCGCTACGGACGGGGCGATATCGCGCTATTTTTTTATTCCGTTTTGACCCCGCAGTTGGCGTTTTGTTGAACAAGGCGTTGTATTATAGCGCGATGGCAAAGTCGATTTAGCAAACGCTATGCGCTATGAACAAATAACGTGTTATATTTTGACGCTTTAAGTTATATTAACCACCACTAGTCGTAACATGTGCGACTGTAAACCGTCCAAAGTATCGTAAAATAAGCAACATTTGAATAACGATGAACATTCACTTTTCCTGTTTTCTCTTTCTTCGTATCGAAACGGTCGCCTGTTATTTATTGCCTTTATTTCTTGCAAAGTATTCTGGCTTGATTTATGTTTGTTTTTTTTTTCGGCGACAATATTTGATAACATTGCTGCGGAGGCTAAGGGTATTCAAATATAGCCAGTTATCGAGATTTACGTTTCGTAATGTTATTTGAATATTCTTCTTGGTACGTTTTTGTCGTGCCTAGAAGACAAAGTTATGGAGAACTACTTCGATGCCTTTGTTTATGTGTATTTGTTTTTTATTATGTGCTAATATCCTATTTATTATTATGGGCATACTTAGGTTACAAATATACGAAGTTAGGTCTTCATGTACAATTGTACATTCATTATGTAATTTCTAAAAATAAAGAATTCCCTAACTTAAATCTTTGAGATCTTCATGTGAGTCTCAAGTATTAATGAAATCTTTTATTATTATAATAAAGCTTAAAACTTTCTTTTGGTTGCTTAAACGCGCTAACCTCTGGAACGGCCAGTGGCATCGGAAAAATGTTTCTATATAGGATTGTCAAATTTATATTACAAACAGTATAGGCTACATTTAATCCATTTAATCACGGAAGTGGAGCGGATGACCAAAGAAGCGGATGAAACCGTGGTGGACTACTAGTCATCTAAAGTATACAACATGTCAAGAGACACTAACATAAAGAAACTTTTTACCAGATCTCATTATCGACACAAACAAACAGTTTATCTTAGCCAGAAAATATTTCAGCACACTCACCTTCTCAACTGTTTTTTGCTCAGTATCACGGCCATCAGCGCCAAATTGGCGGACATTCCCAATCCTGAGAGAGCAAGCAAAGCTGCCGCGCTAGCAGCGCCTCCTGGTGGACAATGCCGCGTGTTATTGACCACCGAGGAGTTAGTGGCACCGGCGGAACCGAAGCGTAGGTTCGCTCCGATCATGGCCACGGCCGACCCTGCTTGAGGAATAACTCCTGTTAAAACAATCATAAATACAATATAACATGAACATAGAAATAGGCCCATAGTTACCTATTGTTATTTTGCTATTAGTTTCGTGATCTGAAAGATGAAATTAAATATTGTTCAAGTCAACATCAACAATTTGCAAATTAAATACAGTAAAAAGACAAGATACGGTCGATGTCCGAGGATTATTTATTCAACCAAAGACAAAGATCGTAAGTAAAAATAAAACTGAAAATTTTGAAATTTTGTTACTTCTTCAATGAGACATAAAAAGCCAATTTGCTATTTCCAATCAGTCTACAACGACATTTAACATATAACAGACACACATAATAAAATAAAATCATAGAAATTACCTGCTGACATTTTGGCGTTCAGACGTCCGCTTTTAATGGAAGTTAAGTATCGAATGCAATGAATCACTGTGACGGCCAATCAGAACGCCCCCCTCCCCCCCACCGGCCCATTGCATTTTTGTACCAATGACGTTGCTATTCACTGACATTACAATGAGGCTGAAGTCCTTTATTTTATTACACTGTATTTGTCACTCAGATTGAACACTATTTGTTGTCGTTTTGTAGTTTTCCTGTGTTAATTCTTTTGTACACTTTTTGTAACTTTTCTTCTATTATTTTCAAATATTTTAGAGATAGTCCGTACTATACTTAAAGTCCAATTAGTTTGTAGCACATGCACTTTCTGAAAAACACATTAATTGTTAGCTTATGTATATTTATTATTCTTAATGGATACAATACAAAACTACAGAGTGTCCTACTTCTTCTACATAGAAAATGCTTAAGTACTTAATGGATAAGAAGACTAAAAGAGGGTCTACACTTGAAGAGCCGAGCACAAATTCGTGTAGTGTCACACGTGCTTGTATTATTATTATGGATAAGCTCGCGATTGACCACTATGGCCTTGCCAGGTTACAACCGTTTCGATTTGATTCTCTTGCATCGAATGCCTCGTGTTGGCCACGCCTCCAATTCCTTTATTCTGTCGTCATTCGACATATGAATTGCGGTACGGCTTGGGTCATGAAGCCTGTATGCACCGACGCAAACACGACGTTGCCGCTTCGTCGACAGTGTTTTAAAGTTTTGTATGCTCAATTACGTGGTCAGAACAAAGGAATTGGAGGCGTAGCCGACTCGAGGCTTTCGACGCAAGATCATCGAAACGAAACAGTCGTAACTTGGCTAAGGGGCTGATATAAAGTGATGATGTGGCCGATGACGGAGCACGCTTGCCTAGAAGCGACCTATTCGCTTATGACTTAAAAAAAAGTCGGTCCACACTCCACACTAAATATATTTGAGCTCGGCTCGTGCCCCGCCCGTGCTCTTTAATAAACCCACCTTAAGATTATACAGAATGAAGAATATCTAATAATTCGACTCGAGCAAAATGGCATACTCCTACATAGTCGGGTCTATTTTCTAATCAAACGCAAGCAAAACAACCTACTCAATTTGATTACGACACTGGCATTGGAAAGTGTCACAACGCGTGGCAAATATACGCTGACATGTCAAACGCCGCACTAATGAATAGATCAGAGAGAATTGAGAACAGCCGTGCTGTTCTGTAAAAACAGCAGCCTGTGAATGAGCTTAGATGAAGTGCGTGTGTTGCTGTCATCGTGTGTGGTTGATCAATTTGTCAAACACTTTTTTTGTACTCGTCAACACACTATTATGAGGACTATAAGAGCTCAACGCCAGTTTTATAATGCGTAAAAATAGGTATACACTGCAGTAAACAGAATCGACTGCAAATGTCAAATGAAAATTAACCGGCCTGTTGGTCTAGTGGTTAGTGGCCCTAACTGCTATGCCGGAGGTCGTGGTTTTGATTCCCACCCAGGACTAATGTTTATGTGATGAGCATTTCATTTGTTCTGTGTCTGGGTGTAATTTATATATAATATGTATGGCCTCTGGCATAGAAATCAGGGCCACTAACCACTAGACCAACAGGCCAGTCATTATCCGTCGTCATGACAAAGTGCAAACGCGGCCTAACGTAGCATTTGGCCATAATCCCAATCCCGAATGAATTAAGTTTTAGATTATACTCCATCATAATATAATGGAATATATATTTGTACCTATTTAAATAAACATTTCATTATATTGTGACTGTTCCTATATGACCCTAGGCTGATAAAATTTTCATTTTTCCTGATTTTCCTACATGAAGGTATGAAAGTCGGCTCCCCCTTAAGGGGAGAGGACGAGCCCCACCTTCCGCTCGCCCTTGTGGCCTTTCAGCCTATTGACTTGGATAGGCCCCCACCGAAAGTAATGGATTCCCAAGAAATATGTCACCTTCTCCCGACTTAGAAAGCTAGGGGATTAGGTGGGGAATTGAGAAAAACAAAGTTAAAATCAAATAAGGATGGGAATCCATTGATAAGGAGATAAGGAAGGATAATCTACTTTTCTTTTGAGTTACGAATATTACGGGACCGAGAGGGCTGCAAAAGGGTATATAACACGTGACGCTTGTATATGCAAATTAAATTATTTAGCAATTACTTCAATGCGTTTTGCTCGTGCGTGTCCTGACCAATCCTACGGCAAAGGGTTGTGAGGCCTCTGCTATTGGATAAGACACACTTCCTTTAACAATTGACTCCTTATAACGGCCTACTCACGCATCACTCAGACAATACAAAACTTAAACAAGTGCGACGCATCGTCAGTCGGTCGCAGAACTATTTACAGTTGCCTTGCCAGACGCCGAAGTGGTTCATATTCGTCACTTCTCACTTCCTTACTCTACCCACAGGTGAGGACATCATAACCTATGCCTCCGAGCTACGTCTAGCTGCGAAGTATTCCAGAGATGAGTCCAAATTACGTGTCTCGCTAAATATTATTTTTTTGTATCAGTAAGTGGCCTACGGGGGCCGGGTGTGTTTTAACGAGATACGTTTCCTAGCGTTCCTTAGAACGACTATCAATTCAGTTAGGGGTACTTGGTGAAGCCTACCCCCGCTCCCTGGAAGTGTGCGTATAACAAGAGCAATGTAAATCAGTCTACTGTCAGTCAGTCCTTAGGGGGAGGTAGCCATCGCTAACGTTTGGTGGTTCGTGATCTCAGTATAGCCCAAACTGGCCATAACCTGTAGCGAATATTTATTCGGTTCAACCTTCAATTGGCAGTGCTTCAATCATGATTGAGCCAAGTATGGCGGAAAGTGTAAGTTAGTGTTAAGCTCACTCCAAAGGAAGGCCTTCTCCGAGTCCCTAACACCAACCGCAAGCTCAGGTCACCTTGTCATAGGATAGAATAAGGAAGGATAAAACAGACAACACTCACCCATCCAGTCTTCAACACAGTCGCTAAGATTCACTCGCGTACTTACACACTACTTACTAGATCACAATCAACGCCCATCCATTCGTACTCTGACTCACTCACTCTGTACTATAAATATTAGCTAAGCCTAAACTCGACTCAGTCAATCTATATCTAATACCGTATCACGATACTGGCACTCCTAAGAATTACAACGGGATCGCTCTAAGATAATAAGCTAAATCCTGCTGGACGTATGTCCTCTACCGGGCCCTAAAGCTAAGTGTCACTAGACGTGTGTCTTTTACGCGGCCCCAACGCTAAGTCTCCCTGGACGTCTGCCTTCTACGCGGCCCTGACGCTAAGTGTCTCCAATATTCTCCCGAAGTCCTGAGCTTACCGCCGCATCCCTTCCAGCTCAGTATCGCTTGTCCATTCCCACGCCTTGCTAACTAGTTTTTATTGCTTAGTTTTTTGTATAGCCTCCTAATTGTTTCTAAAGAGGTTTGAGTCGCCATTCTCACGACTTATCTGGCTTGCACATGTAAGGGCTCTTTTGGTCCTTTCTTTACAATTGTGCTAAAATATTTCTTCGAAGTGTTTTTTTGTAATTGTTCCTTTCACATTAAAAAGGCAATTTATGACCCTTCGTCCGGCGCCACGTGTTTAAAGTGCCAAGGTGTATAAAGTTAAATATAATATTTTGTTATTAATTTGGAATAAGTGACAGACAGTCACATTCCCCCCTCTGAAAATCAGACGCGTGACGTAGTACAGCGGATGAGCTTTCACAATAGGATAAACTTTGTACTCTCATTAAAATTAAAATAGAGTCTTATTCCCAATTGTTGGGTTAAAATATAAAATAATCTATTTGGACTGGTTACTTAGTCCAATAAGACAAAAATCCTATTGCATTTCCAGTTAGTGGATTAAAATAATTTAATTGCACTGATTCCTATAAGACAAAACGCCCAACGTACTGGATGTCAATAAGGAAACATCCTCTGGTATATTATTCATAATCCCTTTAACATTTGCACATTATAAACCCAAATTAAAAGACAAGTATGTTTATAGTCTTGTTTTACATACAAGTTATTATAACATAGGATTAATAACCAGAGAAAAAATATAGAAACCAAAAAAAACCTTTGCATTGTATACATATACAAAATCCTATAGAGTTGTACCCTTCCGGTATGTTAAAAGTCATTATAATTATTGCGCTAGGCACATTGATTTATTAAATCTAGATGCTGGTTATAATTCAGTAATGTGACGCGAAAACATCCTTAGGTTGTACAGAGCCGTTAAAATTATTTCGACTTATAAGTCCATCAAAATCATTAACCTCTAAGTTTTTATCCTAGCTCAGTGTGACGACTGTATGCTCTTGTAGTTTATCATCGAGGCTTTTTGTAAGTAACCTCACTTAAGATCGTCAACACGTGCAAAGCAATCGACTGCTTTATTGGCCTCTTGAGTTTTAGAAAGCCAACCCTTTTTTTTTTCAATATTGTAAGGGTCGACCACATTGCAACAACCAGTATTTCTTTGTTGCTGTCACAAATTATGTCTGGTCTTGGAATTTGCTACAAATATGGCACTCAATTGATAAATTATTGCTCTCGTCTGATGGCAGCCATAAGTGTGGATTTTGTTTCCCATAAAACTCAGGCTAAATGAGTTTTAAGAGGACCAATATTATGTTATGCTATTTTAAAACGGATAACAATTTTTTGTTATTCTTAAAACCAATTGACAGACTGTCAAGTCGTAAAATACATATTTAAGATACTTTGAAGTGGCTCGATGTAGCCAGACTATGTAGTAAATATAATTGCATAATGTATCCTAGAACCATCATTACTCATATCAACACCTAGTTCTTTAGAATGTCCTTTGGCACATCTAACGTTCATTCGATACACAGCGATACTTGAACCTATTTTTACCCGACTACTAAGGAGGGTTATTTTGGATAATACCTATGTCTCCTGTCATTTCGAAATAACATTGTTTTAGAATACCTGTGTGCTTATAGTTTTATTTTACACACTAGCATCCCATTGAAACTGCAGTCGGTGTGCAATTATTATATTAGGAATTCTCTGTGACATAGTATTCTTGTAATTTTTCAAACAACTGCATTTCAGTAGACCTGTGCATGCTTATAGTTTAATTTTACATACCAGTGTCTCTTTTAGGTTTATTCGTGCGTTACCTACGGTGCTCGCTCGTTCTAAACTCAGCCTATTGCAGTTGTCGCAGGACAAAGGCCATTCCTCACACACCTCCATGCTGAATCAGCTGTTGAGGATTTCAGGAGCAGCTGAAATAGTTTGCACACAGGAATATTAGATTACATTTCAAAGGCGCAATGACCCCCCTCTGATTTTAAGAGGTTACAATAGTTCTGAAATACAACAATTGTTAGAAAGTTATTGATACCGATTCTGTTAGAACAGATCGTTTCGGATATTCTAAAAGGGTTGAGACGAATATCTATTCATTAGATATTGTCTATTTCCTATACACGGGGACACTTTGAGAAATCTGATAATGCCTCCTTCGCTTTTAATAGTATTAACGAGATTAATCGCTGGTATAAATTTTGTGAAGCGGTTTATTTTTGTAACCCTAATCAATAATATTTAATGTCCTACGCGAAGTAATGACAAAAGTCTAATAAAAGTGGAACTTAGCTTCGCAACAGAGACCGCGCTACAGCAATCACTGGAATCAGGTGGTGTCTGCCAACATATGAACTACCGGCCAAGCGCAACGCACAAACCGTAAGTTTAGGTACAGCGTAGTCGCTGAGATGTGAAGATTTAAATATCCTGGAATTTATAATAAGGCCACACGAGTATCTATTCAAATAACGTAACATACGCTGCCGAGTTGGCAATAACTACAATACCCTACCATTATAATCACTACTGTCTTAAAACTAGTTGCCATTATGTAAAAAATCTGCACGTTTATAAGACCTAGGTGCTAAATATTTAATGTCCATTCCTTTTACATGACACACACACAAACAAACAAATCACACAATCACCTTCCACATAAAAATCTCAACCTGAATACCACATTTCATTTTCACAAACATTCAGAATTAAAACTTATCTATAATTGCAGGGAGTCGAACCCATTCTGACTTTAGCTCAGGACCCTAATACTGTAACTAGTAACTAAGTATATGACATTATCTCCTTATATAAGTATGGGAATCGAACCCATTACTAGTAGCACATTAACACAAACACACACAGTCATACAATCTCCTTACAAATATTTCTGTGTTCGCGGGAATCGAACCCTAATAAACACAGAAATTAAATCTCAATAAAACATTATAAGTCAAGCGGGAATTGAACCCACAGTCGTGACACACGATCGCCAAGGTTTATCAACCAATGAATCAATCGGGAGTCGAACCCAAAATTCAAGTCAAATAAAATACATAATCATGTACTTAAATTAACAAATCATGCAGGAGTCGAACCTGCTACATATAATCTTGTATGTAGTTGAAGAATTCAACTCCGTACTAAACTCAGATCTTTACCTAGCCGTTGTAATTCTTTCTACGCCTAAATAGTCTAACAGTTTATTATGTCTAAATAATTACGTTGTGTTATTTTAGTAGTAACCCATAAATATCGTTTCTCGTTGTACTGAAGTGAACCAGTACATTTAATGACGAGAATCCTGGTCACGGCACCACATGTGACTGTTCCTATATGACCCTAGGCTGATAAAATTTTCATTTTTCCTGATTTTCCTACATGAAGGTATGAAAGTCGGCTCCCCCTTAAGGGGAGAGGACGAGCCCCACCTTCCGCTCGCCCTTGTGGCCTTTCAGCCTATTGACTTGGATAGGCCCCCACCGAAAGTAATGGATTCCCAAGAAATATGTCACCTTCTCCCGACTTAGAAAGCTAGGGGATTAGGTGGGGAATTGAGAAAAACAAAGTTAAAATCAAATAAGGATGGGAATCCATTGATAAGGAGATAAGGAAGGATAATCTACTTTTCTTTTGAGTTACGAATATTACGGGACCGAGAGGGCTGCAAAAGGGTATATAACACGTGACGCTTGTATATGCAAATTAAATTATTTAGCAATTACTTCAATGCGTTTTGCTCGTGCGTGTCCTGACCAATCCTACGGCAAAGGGTTGTGAGGCCTCTGCTATTGGATAAGACACACTTCCTTTAACAATTGACTCCTTATAACGGCCTACTCACGCATCACTCAGACAATACAAAACTTAAACAAGTGCGACGCATCGTCAGTCGGTCGCAGAACTATTTACAGTTGCCTTGCCAGACGCCGAAGTGGTTCATATTCGTCACTTCTCACTTCCTTACTCTACCCACAGGTGAGGACATCATAACCTATGCCTCCGAGCTACGTCTAGCTGCGAAGTATTCCAGAGATGAGTCCAAATTACGTGTCTCGCTAAATATTATTTTTTTGTATCAGTAAGTGGCCTACGGGGGCCGGGTGTGTTTTAACGAGATACGTTTCCTAGCGTTCCTTAGAACGACTATCAATTCAGTTAGGGGTACTTGGTGAAGCCTACCCCCGCTCCCTGGAAGTGTGCGTATAACAAGAGCAATGTAAATCAGTCTACTGTCAGTCAGTCCTTAGGGGGAGGTAGCCATCGCTAACGTTTGGTGGTTCGTGATCTCAGTATAGCCCAAACTGGCCATAACCTGTAGCGAATATTTATTCGGTTCAACCTTCAATTGGCAGTGCTTCAATCATGATTGAGCCAAGTATGGCGGAAAGTGTAAGTTAGTGTTAAGCTCACTCCAAAGGAAGGCCTTCTCCGAGTCCCTAACACCAACCGCAAGCTCAGGTCACCTTGTCATAGGATAGAATAAGGAAGGATAAAACAGACAACACTCACCCATCCAGTCTTCAACACAGTCGCTAAGATTCACTCGCGTACTTACACACTACTTACTAGATCACAATCAACGCCCATCCATTCGTACTCTGACTCACTCACTCTGTACTATAAATATTAGCTAAGCCTAAACTCGACTCAGTCAATCTATATCTAATACCGTATCACGATACTGGCACTCCTAAGAATTACAACGGGATCGCTCTAAGATAATAAGCTAAATCCTGCTGGACGTATGTCCTCTACCGGGCCCTAAAGCTAAGTGTCACTAGACGTGTGTCTTTTACGCGGCCCCAACGCTAAGTCTCCCTGGACGTCTGCCTTCTACGCGGCCCTGACGCTAAGTGTCTCCAATATTCTCCCGAAGTCCTGAGCTTACCGCCGCATCCCTTCCAGCTCAGTATCGCTTGTCCATTCCCACGCCTTGCTAACTAGTTTTTATTGCTTAGTTTTTTGTATAGCCTCCTAATTGTTTCTAAAGAGGTTTGAGTCGCCATTCTCACGACTTATCTGGCTTGCACATGTAAGGGCTCTTTTGGTCCTTTCTTTACAATTGTGCTAAAATATTTCTTCGAAGTGTTTTTTGTAATTGTTCCTTTCACATTAAAAAGGCAATTTATGACCCTTCGTCCGGCGCCACGTGTTTAAAGTGCCAAGGTGTATAAAGTTAAATATAATATTTTGTTATTAATTTGGAATAAGTGACAGACAGTCACAATATCCGCTTCAAACCCTTGTCCGTCAAACGACCAGCTTGATTATATTTAGGTACGGGGTCATGAACATAACGATCAATATACCACTAGAGGTCTCATTCAATCTGAAAATTTCATATTGTAAATTGCGTGCTCAGAGGCAACGTTTTTCCCTATCGTACTATACAATGTATTATGAACATCCCAACGCAAAAGGATTTTCTCGCGCCAGGCCTTGGTACAGGCCATGGTCCGGAGCAAGGAGGAGTGGAAGGCGGTTGTATCATTCTGCGAAGCAGTAATGCTTGCAAAGGAGATGGTCGCACGTGCGAGGCGATCCAGACTTCCGGCTACCGTAGGCGCGGGCTCGCGGACGACGAGCAATGTTTAGCTCGCCGTCCAACCGTCCGGTAACTATCCGGACCGAGCCCAAGTCGTCGACAGCCCTTAGTGTTCCACGCCTCAATCAGTTGTCAACAACCGTAGGGACCCAGCAGGGTTGAAGCTTACTGGGGCCATGGGTGATGCGAAAAAGATCGCTGGGGCCTGGAACAATGGCAAAAGAGGAACAGGAGTGGGTTTTTAGTCGTTACGTAAGTGAGGGACGTCTTTAGATGATTTACCCACCTAAATACAAAGCGCATAAAATATTTCCCCAACACTTCAATAAAAATAATAAAAGGGTTTACAGAATTCTAAGGGGCGTGTTAAAATCATCACAGTTTCAGTGAGAAAACAGGACAGCGCTATATCGCTGTATAGTTTCATCTCTTTCCATATTTCTATCGTCAATAAAAATATGGCCGAAAGTTATAAAGGATTTTTATTCATACCACAGCATATTTACCATAAATAATGGAATATTGATGTCGACTAGGATATCATATTTGATGAGGGTGAAGCGATCCTTTCATATAAGTATGTGTCGTTGCTTTTATAACTGACAGTATAGAGAATTACAAAAAAAAAATAGTTTACTGTGTCACGTTTTCTTTTTTATTATTGATAAGCTCGCGTTTGATCGAGATAGTTCTCATCTGATTGTAATACTGTAAGCGATAACACGCTTGTCTAGAAATATTCACTCTTGACTTTGTTTTTGTAGGTAGGAAAATCATCCAATCCCGCTCTTGGGCGGAGCGGGAGATAGTGTCAGACTTTTACTGTCTAAAACCCTACCCCTGCCCCTCTAGCCAAGTTACAACCGTTTCCCTTGCATCGAACGCTTCGAGTTGACCTTGCCGCCAATTCTTTTGTTCTGACCACGTGACTGAGCGTTGAGAACGCGTCATTCCCGTACATTTGAAGCTTTCTACTAGCGTTAACTATTGCAGATTAGCAACTTGGCTGTACTGTTCCTTCTTTGCTTTCATCCCAGGGCCCCGGGTTTCATTTTCACACTGCCCATGGCCCCAGTAGACTCTACGGTTTGCTGACAACTCCTAAAGTATTCTAAGTTGTAGCCATCAGAAAACACAGACTCTGGCAGAGAATTCCACTCTTTAACTGTGTGCAAGATGAAAATGTTCCCAAACCGTTTCATGATAGTGATAAGATATCTTCCTGTTGAAGTTGGTATTACAGAAGCTCAAACCAAATTCTACTAGAGAGTAGTTGGTTAAAAAAAGAGAACTCGGTGGTGGCAAAGCATTAAGTAACATCTCTATTACACTAGCTTCATCCTAACTTCCGATATGTATGTAGTATAACTACTCGTACTACACATTGCACTAAAGAATAAATTATTCACCTCTACAAACAACTTTTATGTTCACTTTACAAAATCAAGCTATCGAATTCTTTTCCTTATCCCTTCCGCTTTTCTTCACGCAATTAACTTTTTTCCGTACTCAAGCAAAGCAAGCGCAAGCTCACCCCCGCTATGATTACTTGTATTTATCGTACTAGGCTGGGCGCTAAGTGGGCTCACGAGTCGCGCATCAATCCCTGTCTATTCATCGCAAGTGTATTGAAGTGTGTGGTGGCCGAGTGTTAACGGCCCGACTTACGAGTTGTAGGTCACGGGTTAAAACCCAGCCAGGCGCATTACTTTCTGTAATTTATCACCACTTCTCTCAAAACGGTGAAGGAAAACATCGTGAGGAAACCGCCATGTCCTAGAACCAAAAATTCGTAGACATGTGACATTCACCAACCCGCACTGGGCCTGCGTGGTGGATAACAACCCATTCCTTCTCCTAGAGAGGAGGCCTGAGTCCCAGCCATGGGAACATTAAAAGGCTGATTATGCTCTTACTTATGCTAATTGTACTGAAAGCCGGATCGTTTGATACACATGGAAATCGGTCACTGCAGTACTCGGTCATAGTACCCTCGCCTTCGGGTCAAACAATTCGTTTCTTAGGTGACCATGACAAACTATCCTTACTAATATTATAAAAGCGAAAGTGAGTTTGTTTGTTTGTTTGTTTGTTACGTCCTCACGCCTAAATGGCAAAACCGATTTTGATGAAACTTGGTACACAGACAGATCATGTCCTGGAATGGGTCATAAGAGTTTGCTTTTTGTTTTCATTTACTGTATTTGTTATTTGTTTATTGTGCAAACCTACCACAGTGTTGTCTTTTTAACCCAAAGGTTGACTGGGAGAGAATGCCTTGTTGCATTAAGTCCGCCTATGTACCACTACTGTACATGAAGTTTAAATAAATAAATAATAAATAAATAAATAAGATACTTTTTATCCCGGAAGTATGTTCCCTTGGGATAATTTTCTGCTATCACGCGGGCGAAGCCGCTGGGAGCAGCTATTATAGTCTCCAATAATATCAAAATATACATCCCATAAATAAAGTAAAAACTACTACTGGTGACTTAACCACTGCTTCATACGAATATTTGCAGTTTTTCCTTCATACTGACTGTTCTAGTGGATTCTGTTAAAAATATCAAGCGGTATGTCGGCTACAATTGGCCTTTATTTTGGGGTGCGAAATCACCCTATGACTTCTCTCGCGTTGATTCTCTGGGGTGAAGCGTGTCAGAATTTTACTGACTAAAACTCAGTAGTGTACTTCAGTTGCCTTTTTGCGGTCTAGAACCGCAACACCCCTACCCAATACCCTTTTAGAAATTCCCAGTGGTCTTAGAGGACATATTTATGTCCTGCTGAGCGTACACGGTTTAGCTGTTTTCTTTTTGAAGCGCGCGTGGAATACAACGCGTTGTAGCAACTCATCCAGACGGCGAGTAATCTATTACTTGTCGTCCGCAAGTCCATGCCATCGGTGACTAGTGTTCGCCTTGCGAGTCATGATGCGCGGGGCGTCTCCCTTCACGGTGGTTGGGCATATGGGTGTCCATTTCCTCACAAATGTGGCCGGCTACAATTGAGCTGACGTCACAAATTTAGGAGAACACCGATCTGCTGAGTTTGCGACACGACAATTCCGAACGTAATTGTGATTTGGACAAGTTATTTAGTGATTTATGGCCTAATGTCCCCGCCTACTGTCTGTAATTTTGCTATAGACGTAACAGATACAGTTGGGATAGGAATTATTAATCACTTGAGCCCCTAGAGTAGGAGAAGTTATACTCCAGTATAACTTCTCCTACTCTAGGGGAAACTAGAAGGAGTGTCTGACTTATACCCACCAGTGTTCTTTCAGTAATCCTGCAACCTTGATCGGTTTGAGTGAGACTGAATATGGGTTTATGTGGCTTGCCGTTATAAAATTTCGAAGGAAGAAATCCTGGCCTAACCTTCCAATAGCGATGGCTAGACCATATTTTTAAGCTGAATAAAAGTTACTATGGTACCAAATTCCAAATCTAAGTTCGTTAACAATTATTCAAATACATCATTTTTACAATTGAAACAATGATATTAGTTGGTGATTGAATGGCAAATTTTTTTTACTCATTTATCAAGGAGCGGAGAAAGACAGAGTGCATTTTTTTTATCTGATTTAAACTAGTGCTTGACTGCTATCCCACCTGATGGTAAGCAGTGATGCAATCGTTGATAGCGAGGCGCACTAGTTTATTAAGAGTTCGAATGGTATTAAGTTATCACGTATCATCTGCAGATTTGACACTTTTACTAAAGTTATTTTCTTAGATGTAAACCAAAACAACATCGGAGGAGGCTAATTATAAACAAAATAATAATTAGGTATACATTCTTTAAGACATTTATATTATCTCACTCCAACTCAAACTGAAATATTCATTACATTTCAGTACAAAAGCAGCTTTGTTACAACTCGCATTAAAACATATCTATAGAACAATATATAAGTAGATGTGACAGCATAAATTAGAACAAATTAGCATAGAGAAGCGATCAGTAAAATGTTAGGTAACAATAGAAAGCCTCTGTTAATTTCAGCCTGAATATCAGTCTAGACTATCTTATATCTAATTCTGAATGCTCCATTTTAGCAACGGTTAAATCTGAATACAATGAAGCCTATTATTGTAGGATGAGTGGCAGTTTTTGAGCTTAAGCATTGTGAATGGATAGGATATGGATAGCTTTATAAGAATATTGATGAAATGTAAGTAAATTTTCTGTAAGGAATTGTAAGATTTTTAACGTTTATTATACACGAAATAAAATCCTTTAACCGCCGAAGTTTTAGCAGATAACAAACAGATATATCAATAATAAATTTTTTCGAGTTTTTTAACTTTCTTTTAAATTTTACTTTTCATTATTTATTCGCTCAGCGACAAAATAGGTACAGAAAACAATCTACATACAAAGTACGCTCAAGCAACGCACACATAGGCACCGCTCACGGACACAATATCTCGGCTCCATCGCCCGGTCGCGCTCATACAGTTCGGAGCAACGTGTGTGCGATCCGTGGTGCGATCGAATAGCGTAGGTATAAAAAGTGAAGTACATACATAAGATTGACTTCTGTACCTATTTATTTTGTGGTTCAGCTAAGGAATGGAATTCCCAGCAGGAGTTTATGTTCCCTGAGAGCTACAACCTAGGGTTATTTAAATCAAGAGTAAATGTGTTACTACTAGGCAAGCGTGCTCTATCGTTGAACACATCATCGCTTAACATCAGGTGAGATAGCGGTCAAGCGTGAGCCTATCAAATATTTAAAAAAAAACTGTCGGAGGCTTTTCAGTAGAATGACGGTACATCATCATTATCATTATCATTTCAGCTGAAAGACACACACACACACACACACATAGATCACACACACACACACATAGATCACATAGCACATAGATCTCCCCTAAGTAACGGTACAATATAGCCGTTATAACAATATCTTTAAAATGTTTTACATTATACTTAGATATATCAAATCGATAGTGATTTTAGCGTGTATATATGAGTTAATTTGTTCCTAACCCCACTCACAATCCAGGAGTAATTTCTGGAGCAAGGCAAAGGACAACCTCAAAGAATATAGGCCATAGTCAGTTAAAGTCTCATACTTCCTTGCGCTCCAGGTAGGATTAGAAGGATTGTCAAATTTTTACTAGTCATTTGATATTTCCCAATAAAAAAAGATTTATGCTGAAAACATACAAACTAATGAGAAATCGAAAAAAATATACGCGGTCAAAAAAATACCATGATGTCACAAAGTCTAGTTTCCACATTATTTGTTTTTATAACTAACATTTGGGGCTATATAGCGGGATCTGAGTATAGTTTCTAAAAGCCTACAATGACATCATACTTATCTTGAAACTGAGCCTCATCTACCCGGTATTTTTCCCGACTTTATGGCACTTTTAGAGCCATACATTATATTTACGACTAGGCTTTAGACAACGACTATTTTATGAATAGCCACAAAAATAGAGCAGTAAACACCGTGAGGTCGTAATGACCTCATCCCCCAAGTATTTTAACATGCCACTGGAAAATTCATGAGGTTTTGCATATGCATAATCAGCCCTATAATGTTTTTTTTTTAATCTCATATAAACTAGTGCTTGACTCCGATCCCACATGATCGTAAGCAGTGATGCAACCGTTGATGGTGAGGCACACTAGTTTATTAAGAGCCTATTCGCTCAAGCCTTAAAGACACCCAAATTATAATCGAACGAGAAGACCGCAGCAGGCAAATTGTTCCAGTCCTGCGATGTATGCGGTATAAATGACGAAGCGAAACGCTTAGTCCGGACCATAAAGGTTTCAACAAAGTAAGGGTGGATACTCGCATGTTCCCTACTGGGCCATGGGCTGTCCGAAAGGAATTCTGCGTCCTGCACATACGCGGTCCTGGAATGCAAGCCAAAGAAGGAACATATAAGTGAGTTTTAGTCAGTAAAAGTCTGCCACTAGACTCTCTAGACTAGGCTCCACCCTAGAGCGGGAGAAGTCATTGGATGATATCCCACCTAAAGAAAAAAAACCTCGTAATATTTCCACTACTGGGACTCAGGCCTCCTCTCTAGGAGAGGGAAAGGGCCCTAATTCACTACGCAGACCCAGTGCGGGTTGATGGACGGAACGATTAAGAATAAAGCAGTAAAAAAATAGTTCTTCAAAATACTTAGTATTTATGAGAATTATTTTTTCATGTTCGTCCTGATTTTACGTCTGGTCTCATTTAACGGAAAAGTATTTGTAGTAAATCTAATGCTTGAGCGGGAAAAACTACCATTTATCAATAAACCAATATAAACGAATCTATTTATCTTCTATACTTATAATAAATCTGTAGAGAGGTCAATTCTGTACATGAAATATATTTCCAAAATAACTATCAGGGGGTGATTAGTGATCGATACTGATGCCAAAAATGCAAACAGTAAAATTTTTGTCTGTCTGTCTGTCTGTCTGTATGTTCTTTAAAGAAACAAAAACTACGCGATGGATTTTAACGAAACTTGGTACAATAATTTTTCATACTCCTGGGCAGGTTATAGTATACTTTTCATCACGCTACGATCAATGGGAGCAGAGCAGTGAAGGGAAATGTTGGGGAAACGGGAGAAATTACTCCATTTTTTAAGCTTCCGTCGCGTTTGCAGCCTTAATGGTTAAAGCTACACAGAAATCATGTATAACGGAAATGTTCTCCTTAAAATTATATAAAAAATATCCCAAGACATCATATGTCTATCTTTTATGGTTGACTCACAATAACACATGTAACTCCTGATAGCTTAGCAGTTCGGAGCTTTCTGTTTATTTTTGTCTATGGCACCAAGGTGTGTGCACACTGTCACGCGCGTAAGTGGAAGGGAGAGATCTGGAACGTCTCGAATCGTCTCGCGCATCACGTTGTTTTCCAGGCTCTTAGAATTCGACACCAGACGTTTCAGATCTTTGATTTTGACGACTCCGTTGTCGCTGGCATAAGCAACAGGATCCGCGTACGAAGTCGCTGGCAGAAGCTAGTCTAGAATAAAACTTATTGGTAGGTACCTACAAACTACATCATAAAAATAAAGTTTCTACATCATTTTGTCTTGGGTCTACACACCATACGCACTAGCGATTTGTAGTTCTGATCGATGTTCAGGAACCCTCCCAACCAACTCTTTGTATGGTGGTCACGCAGACATGTTTGTTCGTGCCTTATATGAACTTTCCCATTTCTTCCAGTTTAGTATAATGATGATAATATATTACCATAATGAATAAGGCCATAACATAATGAATGAGAAGAGAGTTTGTAACTCAATTTGGCGGCTCAGTTGGCGCAGTAGTTTGCGTGGCGCGATTGACTGTTACGCTATGAGTCGCTGGTTCGTTTCCCGCACGGAAGATTTTTTTTTATATATATTTGATAACAAACACGATTTTTTTATATCATTATAGATTATCTGCCACATAAAGTGTTACACATACACAATAGTAGTTTTAGTATATGCGAAACCTGAAATGGCGAGGAACAGATATATTTATTTGAGCGAGAAGATCCGGAACCTGTATTGAAGCAAAATTAGATCGTTAGTTTGTCTTCGTTATTTTAAGGTTTTACTAGTATTTTTATGTAAAGAATCTATGTACAAAATGTCATAACTGCATCATGAAAAATCTCTAAGACCTGGTTGTCCGCACAAATATATGGACATCGGGCCATCTAGGTGAGCGTGGGGTTTCTTTGCTCACGCAACCAGCTGTGTATAGCATTGCAGCCCAGCCGTGGGCTAGCTCCTAATACCTGCTATAACCTGCCCTGACCTGTGTTGTACTTAGTGGCAGTGGTATCCAACTTTTGACCTTTTTAAATATTTTTAAAAAGGTCCTGGCGTTTTTAAACTATATTCAGGTTTCACATATACCAAAAATAATAGTAACTGCTGCCAGTGACTTCGCCCGCGTGCTAGTAGAAAATGATCCCAAGGGAACATACTCTCGGGATAATGTGATGTGATTTTCCAGGACATGGTCTACTTATACACCAAGTTTCATGAAAATCCATTAAGTAATTTTTGTGTGAATGAGTAAAATATCCATACATTAAAACTTTCGCGTTTATAATATTAATTTTTATAATTGTTGTATTTGTAATAGGTACTGTACATGTCAGATAATATTCAGATAGCTTGCCAGAGTGAGATCAGATAGCCACGAAATGAAATTGTACATTTTAAATTATTTTGTCATTATCTACCTGCCTACGCAGAGCGAAATATCAAAGCGAAATTTGTCGCATTTTCATTTTTGAACATTTTGTTTTTCCTCTTGTTACCAGATATTTATAAAAGTTATGAAATTTATATTATTTGAAACAATTAAACATTAGGAATGTGGAAGCCTTGTTTTTAAAAAATGCCTGTTTCAATTGAAATAATTTGAGTATAATTTAGATGCCTTTAAGACCAGAGTAAAAAGGCTCTGAATAAACTAATGCGCTTCTCCATCAACGATTGCATTACTGCTTACCATCAGATAGCGGTCAAGCGCGAACTTATCAACGGTAGTAGTAGTAATAGAAATACGAATTCTGTGAAAATTTCAACTCTACCTCATGTAGTTTATAACACGGACAAACACACAGACGTACAGACGGAAGCGTCCCATTGAACCCCTTGAAAAAATTTGTTTATAAATAAATAAAACGAAATCTATTAATAAATGACATCGTAGCATAATACACCTTGATTATTATTCCGTTGTGGGTGACTCACATATATTTACACAGTATACACTATACACGTACGCAATAAATATATACTCACCTACATTTATTATGTCTATTTATACATTCATATATGTTTATATATTTCAATATTCAACTCGTAACACTAAACACGACTTACACATTGACGTGACGCATTGGACACGCGCACTGTCGATGACGCGCCGGCGACTTATTTCCTTCTACCGCCAAATTGCAGCGTAAAAGTTACATTTCGTTTCTCACCAGTCACGATCTACGCTGCTCGTTAGAGATACGTGCGCTCGCGCCAATTAATAATTATCGAAAGCAATGTACCCGCGCTAAGTTGTCGCCGCAATTCTAAGGACTTTCGCTAACCTGTGTTACGGAAAACTTGTGCTGTTACTTGCTTGCGCCTAATTTTGCGCCTTCTATTATAATCGTGTTGTTGTGCTGTGTGTTGGAAAATTATACCTGGAGGGACATCACGGACTTTTATTCACTCGCCACCTACCCAGTGAGTACCAATCACACACCACACAAACAACCAAATTAAAGAAACATTTAAAAAGCCATCGTGTCTCCTATAAATCTGCGTTCCAGCATCCAATGGGTTAAGACATTACATTATCAATGTCACACTAACTGATAACTATTCAAGACTACACTCAACTGCATTCGAAATAGTTATTGAAATTCAAAATGGCCGCCATAATTTACGTGGCACTAAAATATCTACTAACGTCAAAGTCCTCGATCATGTCTTACGATGTTCCCACCAGCCAATTAGGAGCACTAACTGGCACATATTCCGCGTAACACGAACGATCATTATGCCAATTAAGTTGACAATTACTTGGCACGTTAGACCAGTTACCACACACTGGGGACCGATGTCGCCACATTGTTAGACGAGATAGGTCGGAGAAGAAGCAATTTGTGAGTAACTAGCCTTTACCCGCGGCTTCGTAAATATAGCTTATGCCACTCAGGAATAAAGCAGCTTTCTATATGTGAAAAAAATTTAGCAATCGACCAGTACTTTCAAAGATCTACAAATAAAAAAACAAACTTTACTTCTTTATAATATTAGTGTAAACTAGCGAAGCGCCATGGGTTTGAGTGATTTTTACGACTTGTAGAAATACAGATATATTCAATAGACACATTTTTTTGGTTGGTAATCATCCAATGATTTTTTGGAGGTAGGCGGAACAGAGAGTAAAGTCCCGCAAACCTCCATTGAAAAGGGAGGATCCTCCGACCAGACAGAATGTTATAGTCTGGTGGGCGACTGCCCGATAGTTGATGTCGGGCTGTCATATATGTTCAAATCGCGCGGAGAACTCTGATTGCGCGATGCAGGATTTCGTGTTTTCTTCGTAGTTCTTATGTGGCGTCATAGATGTCGCTACATCACTCCCCTCCGGAGATCGGAGATCGATGGTTCTTGATGCTTCTTGATGTGTGCCAGGCCAGCGGTAGGTTGGTTCCAGTGAGTCGGAACCGATGCCGCATAGTTCACGGTGTGTCGGAACTGACTGCGGTGATGCCCCAGTGAGTCGGGGTATTGCTATCCCAGTGAGTCGGGATAATGCCCCAGTGAGTCGGGGTGATGATGTCCCAGTGAGTCGGGATGATGCCCCAGTGAGTCGGGGTGGTGCTGTCCCAGTGAGTCGGGATGATGCCCCAGTGAGTCGGGGTGGTGCTGTCCCAGTGAGTCGGGACGATGCTGCAGTCTCCAGTGAGTCGGAGTAGTGCTGCTGGCTCCAGTGAGTCGGAGCGGTGCTTGTGCGACGTAGGGCTTGATTGCTGGCGTCGACCAGGAGAGGTTCTTCATGGCTCTTCATATGACTGGCCGAAGGTGCGGTGTGCCAAGGTCGCTGATGCGGCTGAGGTGGTGACCAGGTATGACCAGGTAGGCATACTGATGGTCAGGATACCCTTAGCCGAGGGTGCTGGCTGTATGGCTCGTTGCTCGAAAGCTTGAGAAACTGATGATGACGTCACGAAGTAGTAGCTTTACGAAGGCTGCGCTGACGTTCTTTGTCGAGGGTCACCAGTTTGGAGGTAGGCGGAACAGAGAGTAAAGTCCCGCAAACCTCCATTGAAAAGGGAGGATCCTCCGACCAGACAGAATGTTATAGTCTGGTGGGCGACTGCCCGATAGTTGATGTCGGGCTGTCATATATGTTCAAATCGCGCGGAGAACTCTGATTGCGCGATGCAGGATTTCGTGTTTTCTTCGTAGTTCTTATGTGGCGTCATAGATGTCGCTACAATTTCTTCCGCTCTAGAGCAGAGAGAGACGGTGTAACAGACTTTGACTGACAATAACCCACACCTATAATTCTTTGCTTTGCTTTCTAGGACACCGGGGTTCCCTTTTGGACAACCCATTGCCCCAGTAGGCTTCGGCCCTGCTGGGCCCCTACGGTTTTCCTGACATAATATCTCTTTCACAATCCATACAACGGTGATAGCCGAGCGTTTCTTCCGCACAAATCCGGAGGAGAAACCTCTCGAATTTACCTTTTCCAATAGAACCGGAAGGTGAAAAAAATTAACAAGCTTACAGACAGATGTGATTTATGTGTGATATTTGTGTAAGTTTTGTTTATTTGGAATGTAGATTTAAGTAAGCACTTAAAGCTATTTTAATTCATTTTATTGCCAATCTTACAATGCATGGTTGCAACGGATGCCAATTCTGCCTTCATAAAACAATGTACCACAGACCAGATAGAGAATAGTTTACGACGCTTTCCGTAACCATATTTTAGATAAGAATAGATATTAATGTGCAGGATAGTTGGTAGGGACATTGGGCAACCCTAAAGCCATAAGATTGACCGTAGATTAAATGGCCACGCTCATCAGGACCAGTGGTTAGGCTTCTGTGTCTGACCCTTCTAATATTTCCGGACAATTCAGTATTGATATCATTTATTATGATTATACATTTAATAGTCGATGTGCTTGTATCTAAAGTTGCTATGTGGGATTGAACAGGACATGTCTTTTATTTTTCGATGGGGAAAATCATCTTATGACAAAACCCGCTCTTGGGTGGAGCGGGAGATAGTGTCAGACTCTTACCGACTAAAAACCCCATCCCGTTCCTTCTAGCTTTCATACCGGGGCACGAGCTCCCTTTCGGACAACCCTGTCCCCAGTAGGCTTCGACCCAGCTGGGCCCCTCGTGCTGTTGATAACTCCATGAGGCGCGCGGGAACAGTGCGCGCCGTCGACGTCTTGGGCTCGGTCCATTACCGGACGATTGGACAGCTGTGGGCTAAAACAGTCCTTTATTGGATCCTATTAACTCTTGATCTAATCAGAAACAGAAAGGAGAAATGGGCTAAATTAGTAGCTGAATGGTACCCCAGAGAAGGTAAACGGAAGAGAGGACGCCCGATAAGAAGATGGGACGACGATATAAAGGTGGAATCGGGGCCAGTGTGGAAGAGGAAAACCCATGACCGGGAACTGAGGAAGAAAATGGGGGAGGCCTATGCTAAAGCAAAACCATTTTCTGAAGCCGATGTCGGCTAATATTTTTACATTTTATAAACAAAACAGTGTATCAGATTGTTAATAAAGACTATTATTATTATGATTAACTCTTGATACTTCGAAAGTTCCTAAAATAGTGAGTGAACGAACAATTTAGTTTAAATATTTGCACAACGTGTCACCAGTAGTTTGCGCTGATAATCAGTCAGTAAGTTTCTAAAACTCGCAACCCGCAAAATCGAATCAATCGGGTTCTATTCACTATAACGCGATGCGCGTCCATCACAATGACCAATGGATTTCAAGACCCTTCCGTATTCATAATCGTATGAAGAATGTTTATCTGAGTTCTTACGGAGCGCCCAAATACACCGAATAGAATACATATTCATCTTACTTGTATTTTTTATTATTATTGACTAGCGACCGACCCCAATTCCGCATGGGTGATACAAATCTTTGAAGTTCTCTGTTTTTCTCTAACATAATATGCATTTAAATTTTTCGCATGAGTCACTCTGGGTATCGGT
Organism: Mythimna lalbum; assembly: GCA_949319445.1. Lineage (NCBI taxonomy): Eukaryota > Metazoa > Arthropoda > Insecta > Lepidoptera > Noctuidae > Mythimna > Mythimna lalbum. The sequence continues at coordinate 18,111,881 of OX439347.1, read as the reverse complement.
GAGAATCGCTTGAAAATAGAATAGAATAGAATAACATTTATTCAGAGCAAGCAACACAAAATACCACAACATAAATAATCTGTTAAGTATATCTTGGGTTTATCGCGAACAGACGCATGTACGTTTTTTCATAATACTTATGTGTAAGTCTGTAAGCAGCATGACTTGGATCTCTATACGACTAGTGTGACGTCATCCAGAGATCGCAAAAGCTTTAGGTTTTTTAAGTACCCTCTTAAATGATTCCCTAAATCACTTTTCTTTCATATCACTCCTCATACAATCCATACATCTTTTCTTTGGCCTCCCTCTCCCTCTCCACCTATCTACATGTATACTCAGAACTCTTTTAGCAATATGCGTTTTATTCCTTTTCTTTCCTTTTCGTCTTGTAAAGACGCTATAGAGCAATGGTGGCCGAGTGGTAATGGCCTTGACTTAAGAGTTGTAGGTAGCGGGTTCAAACCCAGCCAGGCGCATTACTTTGTGTAATTTAATTCATCACCACTGCTCTCAAAACGGTGAAAGAAAACATCTTGAGGAAACCACCATGTCCTGGAACCAAAAAATCGAAGACATGTGACATTCACCAACCCGCACTGGGCCCGCGTGGTGGATTACAGCCCATTCCCTGTCCTAGAGAGGAGGCCTGATTCCCAACAGTGGGAACATTATAAAGCCGAATATGCAATGATTATGCTACACTATACAATGCTATTGTTTTGAAGATGATTTGACACGACCTTTACTGACTAAAACCTATAGTGTTTCTTCGATTAGCCTTTGCGAGGATCACATGTAATTCTTTCGAATCTTCCCCAGCCCTAACGATGTTATTTATAACTGTCATCATCATCATCATCTTCCTGCCCTTGTCCCGTTTTATTTGGGGCCGGCGCAACACGTTTTTTTTCTTCCATTCTGTCCTGTCACTCGTCATGCTATCACTAACTCCCTTTTCTTTCATATCACTTCTCACACAATCCATCCATCTTTTCTTTGGCCTCCCTCTCCCCTTCCATCCATCCACATGTAAACTCATAACTTTTTTAGCAACATGCGTATCGTCCCTCCTTTTCACATGACCATACCAAGACAAACGATTTCCTTTCAGCTTTTCAGTTACTGGCGCCACTTTCAAACTTCCCCTAATATACTCATTTCTCACTATATCCATTCTTGTCACACCACACATCCATCTTAACATTCTCATCTCTGCTACATGCAATCTTTTTTCATCCTTCTTTTTCACAGCCCAACATTCTGATCCATACAGTACGACAGGCCTTATCACGGACTTGTAGATTTTACCCTTCAACTTGAGGGGCATCCGTGGGTCGCAAGTGGTTCCCGTGACCTGTCGCCATTTCATTAGTTATTTATAACTGTCATGTCTCACTAAATAACCATGTCACTATATAGGCCTGTAACGCTATTACAATTTTCATGGATTTATTTTCGATTTCGAAACCTGTACGTTACACTCATATATCTCAACCAATTGGCCATCCCAGCACTAACGGGCTATAAAACATGTACAACGTGCGAGCGTTCACACCGTACTTATATCTGTGCGATAATCCTACCTACCCTATTATTGGAAACCTATCCCTTTTGGTCAGCCAAAGAAAACTATGGAAAAGATAACTTAATATATCTGTAACATTGTTATATTTTTTTCCAATAAAACGATTTACTTTTACAAATAAAAACGTTAAGCGACATGGTTAGCGCAATTATTGAGCGAATGGTTGCTGCGCTGCGTGTCGTGGGTTCGATTCCCACACGAAACAATTTTTTTTTTTTTTGTTTATTTTTAGATACGGGTCTGGGTGCACTTGTTTCTGAGCGCACCTAAGATACATGAGTTGATTCTAGAGTAGAGCAACGATAAAAAAACTGAGCTAGTGCGAGTCGGATTCGTGCTCTGAAGGTTCCGTACAAACTTACCAACTAAATAGTTCAATTACCAAAAGGAGTCTTTAAGAATTTTTTTTTACTCAGTTAAAACCTGGCAGAAGGAAGGCCTCTTACAAGGTGGACCGATGACCTGGTAAAGGTTACGGGAATCCGATGGATGTGGGACGCACAGGATCGATCATTGTGGCGTCACTTGGGGGAGGCTGGATGTCCAACAGTGGACGTCTGTTGGCTGAAATGATGATGATGATAAACCTGAAATGCCCTCTCGTTCTACCTTTTAGAGAATTCATTGATGATTTCCCACTGCAAAAACTAGGGCCTGACCCACATTCTGCCGACTAGCCAATATTTGGTAAAAGCTATTTTTATTAAGGAAAGAAGGAAAATGCTCTAAATAAGCAACTTATATTATATGCATTAGGAGCGGCCGTAAGTCAACAGAGAGCCCAGCTGCCGTCATCCTAAACAAACGAATATAGGATTCACTTTGGCACTTCGACGGTATATCGAATTTCCTGTCTCATGTGCAAAACATCCTAACTGTACTCAGGACGCTCCGATAACATACCGAATCGATTACACAACTGTGTCGAACCGACATATTTTACCGAAACAATGACTTGTAATTCATATTAAGTGACGACATTTTCGCTTCCATATTTACACTAATATAACCCTTCAGATACAGTCAATTAGAGACACAATAGTAAGACAATAGATGCGCGGCCACCGGGTGTCGCTTGGGGATTCATGAAATAATAAAGAAGTAAAGTTTGTTTTTTGTTTTTTTTTTTAGTTTGCAGGACGTAATCTCTGAAAGTACTGGTCCGATTGCTAACATTTTTTAACTGATAGAAAGCTGTTTTATTCCTGAGTGGCATACGCTATACTTTATGTAGGCGGGCGAAGCCACGGGCAAAAGCTAGTAAGTAATAATAAGACAAAGTACCTAATGAAAATGGAGTCATTTTTTAAATATATCATTGTTCGAATGTATGCAGATTCGATTGAATCGAGTAAATTAATTCAATTAATTTAAATTGAGAGCAGTGGTAGCCGAGTGGTAATGCCTCCACCTTACAAGATGAAGTGAAGGAAAACTTTGTGAGGAAACAGGCATGTTCTGCTAAAAATTCGAAGACATGTGACATTCACCAACCCGCACTGGGCTCACGTGGTTGATTACGGCCCGTTCCCTCTCCTAGAGACGAGGCCTGAGTCCCAGCAGTAGGAACATAAAAGATTGCTAATGCTTATTGATTTAAATTACATGCTAGTCGCAGAAATGGTTTGTGAATGATTTATTTTTTTGCTCAGGGAACGGGAAGGAGTGTCAGATTTTTACCGATTCAAAATTCCCTTGTTTTGAGTTAGCCTTTGCATTTCGAAACCCGTCATTAAATGATACACTATAATTTTTACACGACTGGAAGCAATTTTTATTTATCTAGAAACGCGATAGTGGACCGTTCTTCTTCTTTTCGTGTTGATGCTCTCAAACTATATTTGTTCTGACCAATATTTGGCAACCTGTACGGCTCTATTGTTGGCCTCGCATAGTCCTGAAAACTGCAGGTGGTAATGCCGGATGGGCAGCATAGTGGACTATTTGAATCCTAAATAACTGAAATATATTTATTTACTAGCTTTTGCCCGCGGCTTGACCCGCGTACATAATCCTATGTGTTATTCTGGGATATGGTCTACTCGTGTACCAAGTTTCATCGAAATCTGTTCAGTAGTTTTTGCGTAAAAGAGTAACAAACATCCATACATCCATCCATACATACAAACTTTCGCATTTATAATATTAGTAGGATTTATTATATACTTTATTGTAAACGTCATAAAGTGGACAGGTTAAACATATACAAAAACAAAGTGTACAAAGGACGGTCTTATCGCAAAGTAGATAAATGAAGGCGAAACGTAGAAAAACGTGTACGGGAAAGAAAAACAAAAACGCTGAACGAGTTGACCCGCATTAACGCTGATTTAACTACTTGGAAAATCCAATAAAACCCAAGTGTGAAAAGGTCTTGCGGTTTTATGCGAAACCCATTTTGAAATAGCTGAGTAAAAAGAAAAACACTTAGCTGTCATCCCTTCTAACTTGACTATGCTATTAGCGTCGTATTCAGATCAGCAGCGTAGCTAGGTGTGGGTGAAATAGGCCCTCGCTCATGGCCTCGTCTCCAAAGAGGCCTCGCGTGTGCGAGGAGGTTTTGTTTTAAAATTTACTTTTTCCTGCAACTTCACCCGCGTACTCAATATATAGATCTTATATCACTCAGGAGCAAAGCTTTCTGTTGGTAAAAAAAAATAGCGATCGGACCAGTATTTTCAGAGATTAGCTCCTACAAATAAAAAAAAAACTTTCCTCTTTATAATATTAGTGTAGATGTAGATTATCTCTCGGTTAACCTAATAGTGTTCAACCAGCTAAATACAACCTAGGAGTCTTAATTCAAGAGTGAATAAGTTACTTCTAAGAGAACGTGCTTTATCATAGACATTATCATCGCTTTCCATCAGGTATTGGTCAAACGCGATCCTGTCAACAATAAAAAAAAAATATAGACTCGCTTTTCACATGTAGGTAAGCGACAATGTGGTCACAAACACTGGGTTGCGACCGTCACTGTCTCATTTTCAAATTTATGAAAGAAAAAAGGCCTTGCTAATGTGCGGTCGCCCACGTCTAAATTAGTCCTAACTACACCTCTGATTCCGTTGGCGCCATTTTAGACGCGTCTGGGTCCATTTTAGTCGGAGCCGAGAGCGTTATATCAAACCAATCGGTGGCCAATCTCGACGTATTATGGATCCATTATCTGAGTAAACCTTCTGATTTATACAGTTTGAGAATGAACGATCCAGTTTACTTTGAAGCGTATTTCCATCGCATTGAAAGGGTTAATGCTTTAACTAATATATGAATTGTAGTGATGGTATTCTCATGCACGTACGAGTATCTATACATATAATACATCATCATTCATCATTTCCGCTGATACACGTCCACTGTTGGACATAGGCCTCCCCCAAGCGTCGCTACAACGAACGTTCCTGTGCGTCTCGTATCCATCGGTTTCCCGCAATTTCCACCAGGTCATCAGTCCATCTTGTTGGAGGCCTTCCAACGCTGCGTCTTCCGGTACGCGGTCACCACTCCAGAACCTTTCGGCCCCAACGGCCATCTGTTCTACGAGCAATGTGCCCTGCCAATTGCCACTTAAGTTTGGCAATTCTTTGTGCTATGTCGGCAACTTTAGTTCTCCTGCGGCTATCTTCGCAGTATATAATACATCTGTAGAAGTTTTTAGTTGAGCGCGCATCACGTAAAATGTATAAAATCGATGTAGATAACTTTTATACATTAAAATTGTGTGTAGAGTAATATATTATTTAGGTTTTGTTTCAATCGCTTAACTAGGTATATCGAAAGATTAGCTCGCTGTCCGATCGTCCGGTAATGGACCGAGTCCAAGACGTCGACGGCGCGCACTGTTCCCGCGCGCCTCAAGGAGTTGTCAGCAGCAGGAGGGGCCCAGCTGGGTCGAAGCCTACTGGGGACAGGGTTATCCGAAAGGGAGCTCGTGCCCCGGTACGAAGGCTAAAAGAAACGGCGCGGGGTTTTTAGTCAATAAGAGTCTGACACTATCTCCCGCTCCACCCAAGAGCAGGTCTTGTCATAAAATGATTTTCCCCGTCGGCAAAAAAAAAGGTATATCGAAAGATATACTACATTCATTGACCAGGCGGTAAAAAGGTTCGCCGGGTCAGCTAGCTACAATATTGTATGTAATATACAATTCTATATATTGTTTGGATAAAAACCTACATGCGTTCTTGAGACAAGACAGACAGACGGACGAACCACAAAGTGATCCTAAAAGGGTTCCGTTTTTTCTTTTGATGTACGGATCCCTAAAAATATGTAAATTTTAGATAAGGTAACAACATTCACCAAGAATCAATTTGCTAATAAATTAAAAAAACCAGTGAATTTCACTCTAAAAAATCCGGCTAAAATTCCCCTAAGCCCCGTATATACAACTCTTTCCTAAAAGGAAGATAGGGTTCCCCAATGCTTCCGCACAGGAAGCAATCCACGACACTTCGGTAATAAAATAACCGAGTTTTCTCACCTTACAACAAAAACCCTCATCGCTTACCCACTTCACACTAAAAAATAAAGCTCAATTTAAGTGTGCACACGGGCTTCAAAAAAACGCCGCTTCAAGCTTCTTTTTGAGGCGGCCTTTTTTTGTGGCTCGTGTGCGGCGGTGCCGCCACAAAAAAACGCTTGAAGCCGCTTCAAGCTTCTCCGGCCACAAGCTTTCGCGCGCGTCAGCTGTTTTTTGCCGTGGCTTCTAGCTTTTTTTTGTGGCCCGTGTGCGAGAACAGTTATAAATTATACACGCCATGATTACTCACATCATTAAAGGTCCACTTTAACGGAATATAAAAAAAAAAATTGCATTTAAAATTGTACTCGGCTTAAATTTGCTGAGTCGTATATGGGCCACTCTTTTCGACCTAGTAACCTGGACTCAAATGAATAGTGAAAGAACTCTTCAAGCAGACCGTTTTACGAGTGCAAAATAAACAGAATTTATACAAATTCATGATTTTGTAATACTCGTAGCTGCCGAAATAGTAATTGTATTAACGTCTAAAATTACTAGAATTAAAATCTTATTCTGTGCGCGAATTAATGTTTCTGTTATTTGTAAAACGTCTAGCCTTATTGATTAATTTAAGGCCAGGTTCTATTCATTTTGAAATTTTTAAACCTCTAAACCTCTGGAAATCAAGAAACATAAAAAAGAACACCACGAAATTATATTTTATTAATGTTAAAAATCAAAACGTAACATAAATTATATTAAATGGCTCGATAAAAAAAAATGACAATTTGACCCCAACTGTCAAAATGTCAAATGAGATTACGAGATTACGTCACGGAAATATTTGAAAGTTACAAAAAGTAATAAACTTGTTTTTTTAAAAAGGCTTCGCAAAAACAAAAATCTTAATTAGTTATTGCTTTTTTTTATAAAAATTAAACCACTCTGTTACGGAACTGTGAAATCGACGTAGACCCAATCGGAGTTTATTCAAAATACGCAGAGACCGGCTCTTAAGTATAACCTTTGATCTTGATTCAGATTCATAATTCCTTTGAATTTCATAATAATTACATTTTCTAAGTATTACAAATTGGAGGAATATGACAATATAACGTAATGATTGACCTAAAAAGATTGCTGAAACGACCCACAGTAATATGTATAATTTTTTTTATTTTTTTTATTAGAATATTCCGTAGATATACCTACGGTATATTCTTCGAATGAGGATTTAATACTATAACTTAAACTCATTATTTTCATAATCATCATCATTTCAGTCGAGAGACGCCCACCCACTGCTTGACACAGGCCTCCCCTAAGTGCTGCCACAATGAACGATCCTGTGCGTCCCGCATCCATCGGATTCTCGTAACCTTCACAAGGTCATCGGTCCACCTTGTAGGAGGCCTTCCGACGCTGCGTCTTTCGGTACACGGCCATCACTCCAGAACCTTTCGGCCCCAACGACTATCTGTTCTGCAAGCAATGTGCCCTGCTCATTGCTACTTAAGCCATTATTTTATATCCTTTTAACAGTATCAAAATATTCTTATTAAGTAATAGCATCTGCCAGAGGGAGGAAAATTCTCCCAAGTTATAAAGTATCTTCTGTCGTATTCCAGAATATGGGCTATTAATGTGGCAAATTTTATCTGAAACCATTTAGTCGTTTGAGCGTCAAGAAGTTACAAACATACATACAAACTTTTGCCTTTAGAACATCACTAGCTGCCGCCAGCGGCTTCACACGCGTGATAGTAGAAAATTATCCCAAGGGAACATATTCCCAGGATAAAAAAATATTTTATGTGCTATTCCTGGACATGGTCTAGCCGTGTACCAAGTGCCATTGGAATCCGTTCTGCCGTTCGAGCGTGAAGGAATAACAACCATACACACACAGTACCTAAAATATGGCGTCAAAAAATTCCCAAGTGTACCCAAAAGACTGGTGGCATTGCCACATTGTATGGCAATCTTTAATCTCTGCCCAAGGTAAAAGCCAGGCCCTGGGCTAAGCGAAGTGTCAACAAGGCGTTTGGATAATTCCTTAATGAAATAAATATCACAGTCACAAAATTTCACCTTTATAATATAGGTGTGATAGTGTGAAGTCATAGTCTAAAAACCCTGAGTTTCTGTGCCAAGGGGTCACAGTTTCGCTTCGATATGTATGCCCTACATTCCACAGGTATTTTTGTCACGTCTGGTTCAGTGAGCATTTGAGATTCAACTCAAACACCCACGATATAGGCGTAATCTGAGTGTGGAGTTTCTTCACCGATTTCAGAAATGGAGGGTTAAAATTAGACTTCGGATTTTTCGCTATAACTAACTTTTCTTGCGAATGAAGTTTTGATTTCAAAGTGCGTAATAAGATGATCCCACAATATTCGAATGTGATAAACAAATACAATTTAATGTTTAATCTAATTGCAGCTAATCTCTAAATGCATACCTAATAACTCGATTAAGAAAATTATTCAGTGGCAGTGGGCAGGGCACATTTCATACAGAACAGAAAGAACCTTATAAAAGGTTTTGGAGTAGCGACCACGTACTGGAAAACGCAGCATTGTAACAAATTGAAACAATTTGCCTGTTAGGGTCTTCCCGTCCAATTATAATTAAAGTGTCTTCAAGGCTGGACCGAAGAGGCTCTTAATAAACTAGTGTGCCTCACCATCAACGATTGCATCACTGCTTACCATCAGGTGGGATCGTAGTCAACCACTGGTTTATATCATAAAAAAATGACATACGAGGATCTACATAGGTGCTTATAAATATCAGAAGCTAGTTCACAGTCCCAATTGGTCGTTTCCAATGATGAAAAACCGTGAAATACCATGGTAACTGAACCAGAGAGAAACTCCATGTTGCTCTATAATCCAATGACACACGGCTCATCGATCGAAAGACTAGGCTTGTTGTTGAAAAATTCATCGTAAAGTAGAATTAAAATGTTTGTTTTTGCGCTCCACACCTGTTTGCATCCCGCCAGGATTTCCTCTGTCGCATATACTCGTACATGTATCATCGTGTACATGTACACACATATGTGTGCGTGGGAATTGTGAGGTGTTTGTGAGTGTGGGTATACGTGAGCTCATGCAAAATATCCGGACTTGAAATACAACTGTCGGAAAAATTTGAGGTCATGCAAGTGATTGTGTAGAGTAGAATGTACGTACGAGTATCTGTCTCAACTATAATTGCATATGGATAGTGTATGCAGATTAATCGTTCCTATAAAAAAAATGCTTGCCCAATCTTTTTTTTTTTGAGGTGGTAAATCATCAAATAATTTCTTCCGCTCTGGATAGAAACGAGAGAGTGTGACTTTTGCATATTAAAGCTCTCCTGTGTTCTTTCAGTTACCTTTGCTTTCCGGGACTATAGTAACTCTTTCTAGCAATCACGTCACCCTCAGTTTTTCCCATAACTGAACTTTAGAATTTGTGAAAATGGTATAAGAACAAATACTCAGGCCAAATGCAGCCTGATAGAGGTCTTGACCCTTCGCTAATCAAAGTCAAAGATCTATCAGAAAAATCGAATCGACTAGAGCTAGGCGTTATTGCCTAGGGATACTAGTTCAATGATTGGCGAAGGATGGACTTGCTAGGCCCTAAGCGCCAAACTGTCTATCATTGCATTTTCATCCGGTCTCAATTTTTCTCAAAAACATCATTTATTTGCAAAATGTATTTCAAAGAATACGCCCCAATTTTCCAGATGACTTGAATTCTCGTTACGCTTTTCGTATAGATTTCCTTAAAGCTAACAAATGAGCCACCAAGTGATGTATAAAATAATATTCTCAAGATGGCGTCCCATATTCACGTGGCGATAAAATTTTGCAGAACAATTTATGCTCATACATCAAATTTTGTTTGAGGAAGTGTCTTTAAATGTTTCGGCAAAATCTCGTAACATTCTGTAACTTTTGCAACAATAAAAGTTCCGTTAGACTTGTCTAGTAAACACACAGGACAAAAAAATATTTTCTTCCTCGAAAAACAATCGGGAAAACTTCTAAATCTGTCTCCAAAAATAGGAATCTATTCTCTCCGTGAGATTTAGGAAGTCAATAGTTTTTTCTTACGCCGAATGTGAAAGGTTTGAGTCTAATGTAAAATACGGTAGTACCATGAATGTTTCATAAGCCTGTTCTATATACATTACATTTGCTTTTCGCGACAAGTTTATTTTAGCTAGTTTACCTGACCTCTACAAAATTGCTGATGTTTGTGTTGTGAGGGTTCTGATGATGTTTAATTAAGAGTGTTTGTTAATTTTGGTTGCTACTGTTTACTTAAACAATATGGAGATTTTTTTAATGATTTCAGTACCAAACAAAATTACGACTACTTCAAAATTATGACTGTAACTGTAACTGACTGTAATATAATAATATTTATTATCACGACATAGTATAAAACAAAGTCGCTTTTTCTGTCCCTATATCCCTACGTACGCTTAAATCTTTAAAACTACGCAACGGATTTTGATGCTTTTTTTTTTTTTAATAGATAGAGTGATTCAAGAGGAAGGTTTATATGTATAATATTGCATCCGAGCGAAGCTGGAGCGAGTAACAAAATTATGACAGTAACAATATTATGACTGTAACAAAATTATGACATTAACAATATTATGATTGTAACAAAATTATGACTGTAACAATATTTTGCTACGGCTTGTTGTGTGGCAGATCAGTGATGATAACGTTCTCTATCTTTGCGACTTATTATGATTACTTTTGAAGTCTTCTATGACACTTATAAATTGTTTTTTTTTGTTACTAGATATAATGGTGATGGTTAAGCGAATGGGTGAAAATATCATATACGTCTTACAGTCATTTCATGTATGGTTTTCTTATGAGATTTATCTTTTATTTGATATAAACTAGTGCTTGACTGCGAGTCCATCTGATGGTAAGCAGCGATGCTATCGTTGATGGTGAGACGCACTAGTTTATTAAGAGCCTATTCACTCTAGCCTTGAAGACACAAATTATAATCGGACGAGAAGTCAGACCGTAGCAGGCAAATGTTTGCAAATGCATCCACGACACTGGAGTAATTAATGTATGTATAAAAAAAATTGTACTGTTTGTGTAGGGAAAAATTTATACAAGACAGCTTCTGCCCGCGACTTCCTACGCGAGTCCTGTTGCTTCTGTCAACGAAAATGAGGTCGTCAAAATTGAAGATCTAAAACGTCTGATGTCGAAATCTAAGAGCCCGGGGACTGGAAAACCCCTCTGCAATTTCGATATTAAGTTAGCACCGTAGCAAGTAAGGTAGCACTGAGCTAACTTAACTTAGTTTGAGTCAAACTACAACAATTCTCTATACATATTCTCTTAAACTACATACACAAGGCTTGCAATCAAATATAATGGTAGAACTAATACCTACAGTGAACGCCATGTTGTTGCCTAGTAATGTTAGTCGTTAAAGCAGTCAGGAAGACGTTAAGACGACTAATAATATTCTACAACCATCACACAAAGCCGTCTAGTCTCAAGCTAAGTAGAGCTTGGGTTATGAGTACTAGAAACCGATAACCTCCTCCTCTTGCTTACTTTGTATTCCTCAATGCTGGGGGTCGGGACCTCTCAGCTTCATTTTCATTTTTATTATGATATTTTTCCATATATAATTGTCTCAAGAGGTGTGAAGGGTGTTGCATACCGTGGAGTCAAGAGCGGTGTAACGACACCGCTAAAACTCAAAATTAATAAAATTACACCACAAAAAGTAACAAGCTTTTAATGAAAATATTTTTTTTTAATAATAAGCTTTTATAGCTCGGTATACCTATATAATTAATACCCGTCAAGACGAATCATACGAGCCCAAACTTGATGAGGCTGTGTCGTTTTACTAACAAGTTCCTATAGCCACCTTCCGGTTCCTTCATCAGATCAGCTCCTTGTCATAATAATTTTGCATCCTCATCTGATTTGCACATGCATGCAAAATTGCAGCTCAATCGGTAACCGGGAGTGGATCAAATTTAGTTTACTAGATTTGATGTCAGACAAACATCGGGACAGATGAAACTAAATAAAAGCTTGTAAAAATAAATGAAGTCACACCGCAAACAATCAAATCAAATGAAACTACACCGCAAAAACTCAAAACAAAATTAAAAATAAAGATTGTGCTCAGAAAATATGAGAAACAGAAGTGCCTCATAGCGAACAGGTAAGTAGGTGTACGTCGTAGGTTACCTCCCTCTTATTCCACACCACACTGTTATGCAAATTCTACTAAGTAATAGAGCTAGCTTAGTTAACTTCTAGAGCACGATCGTGATAAATAGGAGGTGATCTACTTTGCTTGGGAAAGTAAGCAAAGTATTAAAAAACTAGCTGTTCCCCGCGGTTTCACACGTGTGTTCCAAACGGAGCGTGATGTTATATAGCTTACTAGCTTTTGCCCGTGGCTTCGCCCGCATACATAACATATAGCCTATGTCACGGCGCGGGTGTCCCCGCTCTTGGGCGGTGCAGGAGATAGTGTCAGACTCTTACTGACTAAAAACCCACCCCGTTTCTTCTAGCCTTCATACCGGGGCTCGAGCTCCCTTTCGGATAACCCTGACCCCAGTAGGCTTCGACTTAGCTGGGCCCCTGCTGTTGCTGACAACTCTTTGAGGCGCGCAGGAACAGTGCGCGCCGTCGATGTCTTGGGCTCGGTCCGAACGATCAGACAGCGAGCTACCCAATGCTCGCCATCCGCAAGCCCGCGCCTACGGTGGAAGCAATTCCCTTTAAAATTGCAGAACCATTAGGTGTCATAACGTATACCTCTCAGCAGTTATGTAGATGAAATATGCTAAGTATTGTCGTTGTTTACCAGCTAATGTCTAGACGTAACACTTACAGCGATAAAACGCCTATATAAATCAACAAAATACTCTAAAAGAAGCGCTGTCTCAGGGTACGTTTACGCGAAACCAGCAGAGCTCCACATTGTTAAAACAATTTCACGCTTGTCCTACCAAATTACCGTAATAGAACTAAATGGTTTTCGAAATAGCTGCAGTGTTTGTATAAACAAGTGGTTCTCAATCTTTTTATGTCCCGAGAATACTTTTTTAGTTCTTTTTATTAGCAGACATAAGAATCTCATCATTATTACAGCCGAAAGACGTCCACTGTTGGACAAAAGCCTCCTCAAGTGTCGCCACAATGAGAAGTCCTGTGCGTCTCGTATCCATCGGATTCCCACAACCCCTACCAGGTCATCGATCCACCTTATAGGATGCCTTCCAGAAAAAAAATATTTGATCTGCTGATTTTCACCCTCTGGATAGGTCAGATTTGAAGATTTGTAACTGAACGGAGATGTAATAACAAGCAAAAACTCAATAATAAAGTTGAAAACCAACATCACACAAATGCTACGTTTGTCTGGCATTTTGTTGACCTGGCCGTATCTGCACGATTAAGTTTCTACACATTGTGTGCCAAACTAATATATTTTCTTTTGAACACACACTATTTTATAAATAGTGACTAAAATACTCCTACTACAACCTTTATCTAAGTATACTTCTTGCTGAATAGCCTCCGAAGAGATAAATCCAGTAAATAAGTGTAATTTATTTAGCTCTCCTATCTTAGTTACGTCTTGTTTGAAAATTAATGATGTTCCAGATTGTTCTAGGTTGTTCCTTTTTGTTATGAATCTAGAACCAGGCTGTCATGTAAACATATTAATCTCTTAGATGGAGGACTTGATCAACACAGTTTTCTTTTATCTACTAAGAGATAAAAAATTACATCACACTAATATTGTAAAGGTGAAAGGTTGTGAGTGTGTATGTATGTATGATTGTTCCGACTGTACCACTGTACAGGTTTGGGTGAAATCTGGCACACGAGTAGACCATATTCTGGAATAGCACACAGAATACTTTTATCCCGGGCATATGATTTCTTGGGATAATCTTTTATTATGGCAGTGAGAGTCAACTCTTAAAAAGTTTTTAATATCTATGAGCAAAAGAAGTTTTTTTTTTTAAGTTTTGTAAACTAGTGCTTCCTTTTTCTACTTCTGGTGGAATCTGTCTACTTCGTCGCGCCATCTTCTTCGTTGGCGCGCGAAAGGAGTGGAGGGAGGCCTTTTCCCAAGAGCAGGACAGAACCGGCTAACAAAAAAACAACTAGTGCTTGACTACGATTCCACCTGATGGTAAGCACTAATGCAATCTTTGATGGCAAAACGCACTTATTTATTAAGCTACTAGCTTTTGCCCGCGGCTTCGCTTGCGTTAAATTCGGGGTAACACGGTTCCCCTGAGAGGTGGGGGGTTAAAAAGTAGCCTATGTCACTCTCCATTTCTTCAAATATCTCCACTTAAAAAATCACGTCAATTCGTCACTCCGTTTTGCTGAGAAAGACGTATAAACAGACACACATACTTTCCCATTTATAATATTAGTATAGTATGGATTCACTATTGCCTTAAAGACACCTAAATTATGATCGGACGGAAAGACCGCAGTAGGCAAATTGTTCCATTCCTTCCATATGACCATTAACGACTATCTGGGAGCCATCTTCTTACAAAATGAAAATAAAAAGGACCCAGTTAAACTCACGAATCACGAAAATCAATTCAAATCCCAAAACGTCTATCATTTAGGCAGCTTTCTGTTACTCGTGATTCAATACAAGAGTTCTAAAGATACATTAAAGCCAGGCAGCGAAAGCGCCGCAAAGGACCCCAGAGTCCACGGACAATCTTGAAATCTGCAAGTTAACGAGACGAAATCGCAGGACGGAGATGAAATTCAAATTGAGGGACCGTCTAACAAATCACTGGACGATAAAAAAGGATTCCTGACAATTTGTGAAAGGGAAGTGCTTCTGTCGTTTTCAACGTGTCTGCCATACTTTTTGTAGTCGTTTTATAAATTCTAAAGAGAGATACGAGATGTTTTAGAAGATTGTTTTCTTTTTGATTAGAAAACAGAGGCCCAATCACGAGCTATTAACGCGATCCATTTTATGACCTGAACTGAACTGTTCAAGGTTTGAAGCTATAAAGGTTGTATAGCTTCATCTCTCTTTCCCGCTCGCACGCCTGATATTTTAACACATCGGTAAGGTCCTCGATACGTGCTAAACAGAAATGGAGAGAACTTTTCAACCTTAAACAACTCAAATAATAACTGTCTAAATCTCAGGAGTTTTTAATTCTTGAGCCGTTTGAGGTTTTCTGCACCAGCAACGCCCCCAGCACAGCCATACAAAGAAGTTACGATGGTGCAAGACCATTTTTGGTGGTGGTCTTATGAAGAAACTAATGAGTATAATAAAAAAGTTTATTCAGGAAAGTTGATTGACATCATGAGTACAATTACGTATATAATTATCGGTCACTAATTATCAGTCACCCTATATAATACTAGCTTTCCACCCGCGGCTTCGCCCGCGTGGACTACAGTTTATATCGCGCGGGCAGAGACCCGTGCTCAGCAGTGGAATTATAGGTAGCCTATGTGTTATTCCAGTGTCTCTTCTACCTACCTACCAAATTTGATCTAAATCCGTTCAGTAGTTTTTGCGTGAAAGCGTAACAGACAGACAGACAGAGTTACTTTCGCATTTATAATATTAGTAGTGATCAGTGTGATCATGCGATTCGGCCGTACTTAACAAGTTCACCAGTTCAGTTTGGCTACCCCATATAGTGTCCACGGGCATCTAAATAACGCCGCCACAAAAAAACGATAGAAGCGACCACAAAAAAAAGCTAGTAACCGCCGCAAAAAACAGCTGAAGCGAGCGACAACTTGTGGCCGGAGAAGTTTGAAGTGACTTCAGGCGTTTTTTTGTAGCGGCACCGACGGACACTAGCCACAAAAAAAGGCTGCCTCAAAAAGAAGCTTGAAGCGGCTTTTTTTGTGGCCCGTGTGCGAGGACAGTTAAACTGAGAGCTTTTGAAGGATTGTTTTATGATATTTTTTGTTGTCATTTGTTTTTTCCTCATTCGTCATTTGTAAGGAGGTATTGTGAGATGTACGGCCTTGCGTGATACTGCGGTGTTTCGTGCCAAATGTCTGGAGAATGGACGCGACGTGCCGTTTCGCATTTTACGGCCGCATCAATTGCTCTGTTGTTCACGCTGCGAGTAGGTTGTCTTTGTAGGTGATTTTAAGTGGGAATGCTATACGACATATAGTTTTAAGTGGGAATGCTATACGGCATGTTGTTTTAGCTTAGGTAATTGTAGGTACTCAAAATTCGAGGTGCAGTTTTGAATTTGCACAATAATCATATAAATATACGACACCTGGTCAATCTGCACTAATATTATAAAGAGGTAAAGTTTGTTTTATTGTTTTTAGGAGGTAATCTCTGAATGTACTGGTCCAATTGCGAATTTTTTTTTCACCGATAGAAAGCTGCCTTATTCCTGAGTGGCATCGGCTGGCGAAGCCGCAGACAAAGACAAAGTTAGTATCAATAATAGTTGTTAGATTAGTACCTTTTTTATATTGTGACACCACACTATTCAGAATGACTCTCTTAATAAACCTTTCCAAAAAACCAGGAAGACCCGTTACGATTAACCGCGCGTCAAGTCACTGTATGCGTGAGTGCTACAGCCTGTACAAGGTTCCGCCCACTTACTCTACGAAACGCTTTTACCGATTCGTGTCGAGAATCAATTACAAAATTAAACACCGCCCACTGTACACTTAGTTTTAATAATGTTTGTCCTGTATTTTGTTTATGTGGAGTACAATAAAGAATCATCATCATTTCAGCCGACAGACGTCCACTGTTGGACATAGGCCTCCCCCAAGTGTCGCCACAATGATCGATTCTGTGCGTCCTGCATCCATCTGATTCTTGCAACCTTCACCAGGTCATCGGTCCGCCTTGTAGGAGGCCTTCGGGCGCTGCGTCTACCAGTACGCGTATAAAGAATACAATTAATAAATAAAATTGGCTCTTGAATTTTTTTGGAGAATCAAACTGCACATACTATACAACTACGCGTGAAGAGAGTGACTACCAAAACAACGACTACCAGAAACTTAATATAGGAGAATTAAACATGCTATTCCTACTCAAATAAAATGGGATAAGAGCTAAAAATTATGATAATGGGATACAAAGATTACCTACCTACACTCGAAAAAAGCCCACAATTGAAAAAACCCAACCTTTATTCA
The DNA here is from genome assembly GCA_949319445.1 of Mythimna lalbum. Taxonomy (NCBI): domain Eukaryota; kingdom Metazoa; phylum Arthropoda; class Insecta; order Lepidoptera; family Noctuidae; genus Mythimna; species Mythimna lalbum. The sequence goes on along the minus strand of OX439347.1, from coordinate 18,094,607 downwards.
TATCCCGTAATAGTTAAAATACATCACGGAAATATTTTACAAAGCAAATTGAAGATAGCGTCTGTAATATAGAAGAAACGTGACATGAAAACCGAACTCACTCAAACGTGTGTGTTACCGGCAGGGAAAATATCAAGCTACCCGTAAAACTGATCTCTCGTTGTAAGTAATGTCTATACTTTGCGAGCTCAAGTTATACTGGATTGTGCAGAGATCTCCAAGTGTACTGACCGAAGGAAATCTGGTATATTGCGGACACACAGAATAAGAACTTGTGGGTACCTATTTAAGAAAACATGTGGGCAGTTGCGTGGTAAAGATTTATTGAATAACCAGAATATTTATAGAGAGGATAACTGAAAATGTCCAACGAGCTGTGGGCGCGTAAAACGCTGGATTGGTGCCCGGACACAGCAACGCGGGGCCGAGGCAGACCACTAAGGAGATGGTGGGACGACCTGGATGGCTTCCTTAAGAAATGGAATGAGAAGGCGAGGAACCGTGATCGTTGGAAGGAGTGGAGGGAGGCCTTTGCCCAGCAGTGGGACAATATGGGCTAATTATAATAATAATAAAGTGAAAATGCAATTTGAATAAAGTATCATTAACTATATCATCATTTCAGGCGAAAGACGTCCACTGTTGGACATAGGCAAGCCACCCAAGTGTCCTGTATGTTTAGTTCCATCGAATTTGACGACCCTCACCAGGTCATCCGTCCACCTTGTGGAAGGCCTTCCAATACTGTGTCTTCCGGTACGTATAGGTATGCGGTAGCCACTCCAGAACTTTTTGGCCCCATCGACCATTTGTTCTGCGAGCAACGTGCCCTGTCCACTGCCACTTAAGTTTGGCGATTTTTTGGGCTTTGTCGGTAACGTTGGTTCTCGATGCGATCACGTAAGGGAAACCGAGGATAAACATTACTATAAGCAAAAGAATAAAAAAAAATATAAATATAAGCAAATATGTTGTACCTACTTTTTAGGAACCGGCTCTTTTGTTAGTATATTACATTCGAATTAATTTATAAATTAAATTCTGAAAATCGACTCGTTATTTAGAATTTGTGGTGCATTCTTTCACGAACTCGCATTGCCACTACACTCTTGTAAGGCGAGTACTGGCTCCACTCAAGCAACTTACACCCGCATCCCTTATCCGCGATCAACCCGACACAACGCGTCCACCGTCTTTTGTTTTATCTCGCTGTTTACTAGGAAACAAGTGACGTAATCGCGACACTCTCCGGATGGGACTACTTGGGTATTCAAGACGAACTTTTTGCTTTTTACCTGCAGGAAAGGATAAAGTTTTCTTTTATCCCTGTATTTTTGGGCCGAAGGAAAATACTTACACAACTACTTCTCTCCGTTACTTACGTTGGTAAACATAACATATATATCACTCTATCAAAGAACCTCAAGGAGATGCCAGTAAAACTGGAGGAACCCAGCAGGGTCAAAGCCTACTGGGGCCATGGGTTCGCTTTTGAAAGGAAAACCCGGGGTTCTGACACTCAAGGCAAAGAAGGAAGTTGGTAGTGGGTTTTAGTCAGTAAAAGTCTGACACGCCCTCTCGCCCCACCCTAAAGCGGGAGAAGTCATTGGAGACTTTCCCACCTAAAAAATTTCCTGTCAAAGGACGCAACATACTTTTAATTCCAGTAATTCGATTCCGTTGGATTCTTTTCATTCGCAAAACTCAAAGTTACTCGTACTGCCGGTTTGCTAAAAGTATTTGGCCAAATCTGTTTGTTCTATAAGTTTGAAGCTGTGGAAAATAAATCGATGCTCATAAAGCAAAAATTACCAAGCGACATTGTGTAAACTTTCCAGGAGAGCGATTTAAAATTTTAAAGATATAGAAAAAAAAATTATTTGTACAGTAAAATTGGTAGATATTATTACCATTTTTCTAACAAAAAATTTTTTAATCAATAATTCAATAGGATAGTTGCCGTAAAAAATGTAATTAGTTCGACTTTTAGATTATTCAAAAATAAGGGACACGTATTTTTTTATTTGTAAATTGAACCAAAAATGACAAAGATAGGTATATCCCATTAAAGTTACGTGTAACGTCACGCGTACTGCATTTTTTCGCACGGGATGACGTCACACGTAATTTTAATGGGCTATATCTTTGTTATTTTTTGTTTAATAGAAAAAAGAAAAAATAGGTGTCCAATATTTTTTATAATCTAAAATACGGACTAAATAAAATATAGTTATTTTGACCCTGGAAACTACCCTATTGTAACTCATCAAGTTACGTCTTTGAACGTTTCTTTAACCCCATCATAATGATGTTTATCTTGAAAGCTAGCTAAAATTAAGCATTGTACTCCACTCTCAAGTGAAGTAGAAAGCTCAAGTTTATTGTGTACTGTTACTTGACGTCGCGGAGTTAAGTGACGCCATTAACTTAAATAACTTAACTTTCAGAACAACTTTTAAGGTTAATTTTTATGTTCACTATAAACGCTAATTAATTGAAAAAACTGGGCAAGTGCGAGTCGGATTCGCGTACGCGGATTCCGTATAAACTTACCAATGAACACAGTTCAATTCCCAAATTGTATTATGAAAAAAGTTTTTTTTTTTTGCAACGTACCGAACTACTTTACAGTTTTCAATTTTTTTCCTATACTTGTGCTATGAGATCTTGCTTCACACCAAACTTCAGGATTCTAGGTTAAAGGGAAGTACCCTATGCATTATGATTCCCTTGAGTGTGTTTACACAAACGGCTGTATCTTTTTTTCTGTAACTTAGAACTTCAAGGGATCGCAGACTTGAGCAATGGTTTAATTTCAACTCGATTCTTCCATCTGTTCCTGAGATAAAGGTTTTTGACGGACAGGCAAACGGACAACAAAATGATCTATTGTGTTTCATTTTTTTCCTTTTAAGGTACGGAACCCTAAAAAATAGAATTTTAATGCAAACTAAAAATAAATGGCTTGCAATTTATCTTATGTTTGTTTGTGAAACTTTCGCTTAGTTGGTTTCAGAAAATACTATTCTCACGAAAAACTCATAAGTTATGACTTATGAGTATTCCGTGAGTTATGACTCATTGTTTAATATTTTTATCCTAGAAAAATGGATTACATCTACCACACTATGCCGTATAACCACGTCACCTGCACTGTGTAGATTTTATTAAATCAAAGATTGACTGATTTAGATAATACCTAGTTGCATTCTGCCTATTTTACTGTGTATAATATTAAAAGCTGATTTAAAGACTTTTTTGGTGGAATATAATTTATTCCACAAAAAAAGTCTCTAAATCAGCTGTTACGGTGGAGTTTCAGACTTTTACTGATTAAACCCAATATATACCCTACTAGATTTCGCTCGTAGCTACGCCCGAGTACCTATATCACTCGGGAATTGAGCTTTCAATCGGTGAAAAAATTACTTTTAGAATAATCCAGTATCTACTTTCAGAAGTTACCTCCTACAAACAAAAAAAAACAACCTTTACCTCTTTTTAAAATTAGTTTAGCCCTTCAGATACCGTCAATTAGAGACACAATAATAAGACAATAGATGCGCGGCCACCGGTGGTCGCTTGGGGATTCATGAATTAGATAGCACATTCTAATGTACCTATACCTACACGCCCTAACCTGTAGTACCTATTTGCCAGCAAATATATCAAGTCAGCCTTCTCGGCAAACTTCGCTCAGGGAATCAAGACTACAATAGAACTTTCAGCTCCATTTTACCGAAATCGCACGTGTTTCTGTGATCCCACATATTGTCCAGTTGAATTTTGTTTTTTTATAATTCCGAATCTCGATTTTTGCGAGTGCAAGGTTGATAAATTTGTTTACTTCACTTTTTAAATATAAATGTAAGTACTTTATAAAGTGCCAAATCTTACGGGAATAGCAATTTTTCAAATAACAAATGATATTTATTTTGCAAATAGGTTTTGAAAAACAATTTTACACGTCAATTTTTTTTTACTAGATAAGTTTTACACAAAATTATTTTTTGATTTCAAATAATATCTAGAGAAAAATGGGTTATGACGTCATAGTCACGTAAACGCGGTTGTATAGGAATTAGTATCACGTGTTGGCGCTTTACACCATACTTGTCTACAGCTACTGCTTTGTTGGCAAATATACAACATCTTACACTAAACACTTACTAAAAGAACATAGCTATTTACTCTTTCAAGAATCACGACCCTGCTCCCACGTGCTAACAACCAACTACTTACGACATAATACACCGACAACAGTTCACAGGTCGTGCGGCTATAAGGGCGGCAACTGACTGGCTACACGCACAATTTACGAGTCGCTACTATCGAAATAACTCCTAGGCGAGGCGGTGCCATGTTAGGGGCACACATTTTCGGGTTTCACTGTGCGTTTGGACGATGTGGTGCAAAGAAATTGTGTTACAGAAGTTGTATTTTGCTCATTTGCGCAGTTTGCGCAGTTTGTTCTCACTGGATTAGATGGATGGGACGAAGAATTGCCAAACTTAAGCGGCAATGGGCTGGGCACATTGCTCGCATAACAAATGGCGGTTGGGGCCGGTTGTGGAGTGGCGACCGCAACGAACGCAGCGTTGGAAGGCCTCCTACAAGGTGGACCGATGACCTGGTGAAGGTTGCGGGAAACCGATGGATGCGAGACGTACAAGATCGTTCGTTGTGGCGACGCTTGGGGGAGGCCTATGTCCAACAGTGGTCGGCTATCAGCTGAAATGATGATAATGAATGAGTTGGATGGTAATAGGTACGATGCAAAATATGGGTAGTGACCGTCCATTCTTATGGCCACAATATTATTTACTGGCTTCTGTTTACTGGTTTCACATAGATATCAGAATGATCAATGGTGAAAATATAAACAATACAGGGTGCCTCTGATATCGACGCACAAACGAATACCATGGATCCAGTACTTCATTCTGGACTCCCCAGTGGTAGGAATTTTTAGTCGTATTTTTCCTATTTAATTTTTTTTTTGCATTTTTTTAATGTAAATTGTATAAAACCGTTATTAAATTGAATTAATTACTGCTTTTGAAATTAAAAATGTCATCAGGATTGATTAAAATAACGATTTTATCTACCCCGATGACTTTTTAATAAATTAAATGAACATATTTTTTTGTTTTTTTACTAAAAATATCATCGGGGTCGGTTAGAATAACGATGTTACACAGTTTAAATTAAAAAAGGAACAGATTTTTTTTTTTAATTAGGAAAAAGCCGTCGAAAAATTGGGGCACCACTGGACACCACTGGGGGTCCAGGATCATGTACTGGATCCGTGGTTTTCGTTTTTCGTTTGTGCGTCGATCTCAAAGACATCCCTTATAACTTTATTTGTACGAACGATTTACTAGTATTATCGAAATAACTCCCTAGTGACGCCGCGTTAGGGACACAAATTGTCGAGCATTACAGTGCGTTGCGGCGATGTGGTGAAATGGAATTCAGTGGTTGGGATTAAATGTTATTTAAGCTGTGTTTAATCTGTGTGACGAGGTGAGAAACATGTGAACAAGAGAGTGATGAATTTAATTAAAGAGCGACCTAACTTATTAGACTAGAAGCTGTGGCATAAGTTGCTAGAGTTTCAGAATTGTTTGAAAGAGTTATTCATTTACTCATTTATTAACCCTTCAGATACCGTCAATTAGAGACACAATAGTAAGACAATAGATGCGCGGCCACCGGTGGTCGCTTGGGGATTCATGAACTAAAGTTTCATGCAACACAAAGGTACAAAGGCTGACTTAATGCCTTAGGCATTCTTTACCAGTCAACCAAGAGTAGTGAAGAGAAAACAGGACAGGTGCGTAAAAATGAAAGAAAAGATTAATAAAGAAATAATTGAACAAATGTATATATAAAATAAACATAGATATATATTACCGTGGCCCTGAAATGCAAAGGGCAACTGAAAGAACACGATTGGATTTTATTCAGTAACATTTTGATACTTCTTCCGCTTTACCCAAAACGGGAGTTTCCGAAAGGGAATCCCGGGGTCCTGGAACGAAAGGCAAAGAAGGAACATAGTTGTGGATTTTAGTTAGTAAAATTCTGACACGCACTTTCGCTCCGCCCTAAAACAGAGCAAGTCATTTGGTAATATCACACGTAAATAAAAATAAAAAGAAGTACTGTGGAGTAGATTGTATTACGCTGCGTTAGTAAACTGTATTCCTTATTATTACTGGTTGTTTAACACCGTTAATTTTCTGAAATAACATACACGATTACTTTCTTCTTCTTCTTCTTCTTTTCGTGTCGAATGTTCTCAAACTATACTTTCTCTGACCAATATTTAGCAACCTGTACGGCTCTATTGTTGGCCTCATTTAGATCTTGAAAACTGCAGGTGGTAATGCAGGATGGGCAGCATAGCAGGTGGCGCATGTCCTGTGGAGAGGCACCACACTGGCACTGTGCTAGAGATGGGTCGAGGAAGCCCCATTTGGCCAGATTGCTTTTACAGCGGCCAACCTGGGTTCGCAAGCGGTTTAGAGATTTCCAAATTGGCCACTGTAGTTCGCGTCCAGGGGGAAGATGCTCCGATGGGGTGATAAAAAGTGGAGGAGATGGATGTTTCTCCCTCCACAGCGCGCATCTCTCGTCCTCTGCACTGTCTTTCAAGGAGGTCGTAAATCGCATAAAGCTTTTACGGCTCCTTAAACGTGCAGGTTTTGGTTGGTGTTTATGCAGGGGGTGACGGTCGTCCCGTTCCTGTTTACTCTTTTCGATGCGGCTGGCTATCTCGCGGCGGACTTCTGGAGGGGCTATACCGGCTAAAGGGTACAACATCGCAAGAGGCGTAGGTTTTAAGCATCCCGTTACGATGCGACAGGTATCATTCAGCGCTATGTCCACCTCTTTAGCGTGGGCGGAACGATGCCACACTGGGCATGCAAACTCTCCAGCCGAAAAAGAAAGGCATAGGCCCGAAGTACGAAGAACCTGTGGGGTTGCTCCCCAGGTGCTGGATGTAAGGCGGCGAAGGATATTATTTCTAGTGCCAACTTTTTGTTTGGTTTTTATGCAGTGAAACTTAAATGTCAGGGACCTATCCAAAGTAATGCCCAGATATTGAGGCTGGGAGCAGTGCTCTATGTCAACTCCTTGCCACCTTATACTTAAAGTCCTATTTGACTGACGGTTACGAAGGTGGAAAACACAGGACTGGGTTTTGGAAGGGTTTGGTCGTAGAGCATTTTCATCGTAGAATTTGCCAAGTGCTTCCAGGGCTTCCGTCAGTTTTTCTTCTGCCGCTTCGAAAGTAGGTGTCTGAGCAGCTAAAGCAAGATCGTCTGCATACAAGAATCGTTGCGTATGCGGTGTGCTAGGCTGATCGTTTGTATAAATGTTGAAGAGCGCAGGAGCTAACACGCTACCTTGAGGTAGGCCGTTTTTCAGACTGCGCCACCTGCTTTTGCTGTGGCCAAGATGTACTTGAAAGCGGCGATTATTTAAAACAGCGCTGAGAATATGAACAAAACCAGTATCCCTTGTCAGCTCGCCAACCTTCAGCAGGAGACGTTTGATGTTGACTGTGTCATAGGCTGCCGAGAGATCAACAAACACAACACCTGTGACATTGTTTGCCTCGAAACCATCTTCGATAAGTTGCGTCAGTTTGAGGGTCTGATTGGAGCACGACTTTCCTGGCCTAAAGCCAGCTTGCTCAGGGATAAGGTATGGTTCGATTGTGGATGTAAGACGGTTCAGCAAGATCCTTTCAAATAGTTTGAATGTGTGGCATAAGAGGGATATAGGTCGGTAACTTTTAGGGTCTTTTGGGCATTTTCCTGGTTTAAGTAGAGCAATCACTTTAGCCCGCCTCCAAAGTTGAGGGATCTTAAATGATTTGAGGCATGCGTTGAAGAGGGAAAGTAGCCAGGATACAGCTACTGGTCCGAGATGTTTTAACTGGTCGACAGTAATGTCGTCGAAACCAGCAGCTTTGCCATTTTTTAAGTTTTTTATCCCGTATATCACGTCTGACAATGTAAAAGGCTTGCTTATATCAGTTATATTATTATTGTTAACAGTTTTAGACAGCTTTTTGGTCCTGGACAAGCGATGCAGTGGTTTACCATTAAGAAGAAGCTGGTGCGCAACTTGATTTGCAGTCACCTGGCCCGGGTTCAGAGCTTGTGGAGGGTTGTCAGTGAGTTTGTGGATAGTGTTCCAGGCCTTTTTGCTGTTGTGTGTCATGTCAATTTCAGTAACTAGTGTCAACCATTTTTTTCTGCGGCTATCGCTTACATCACGCATTAGCTTCTCGCCGAGTTCTAAAGTTTGTTCAGAAAATGGGTCAGTGTTGTACGAGTCTTCATAGTCTGCTAAGAGAGAAGCTGATTCCTTGCTTAGACCTGGGATGTAAGCAGTGCGGCAACCTCGTGGAATAAACTGTCGTGACATGTCCCAAACTACTTTAACAAACTTCTCATAATTGGTCGGCACAGGTTCTATGTCAATCAGCTTTGAATCAATGCCATCAGATAACATTTGCCAGTTGGCCTTTGAAAAATTGAATCGCCGCCTAAATGGCACATTGTGAGGTTTCACGGCGGCTTCAACGCGACAACCTATTGGCTTGTGTTGGGTTCTTGGTATAGGCTGGTGGACTATCTTAGTGCAAAGAGGGCTTATATTACCACTGGCAAAGATTAGGTCGGGGTTGTAGCCACGGCGCCATCGACCACTATTAAAGGATGCAGGGAGTTTGGCATCGTGTATTAAGGTGAGGTTTTCTGCCTCCGCCCATTCTTCCACAGCATCACCATTCGCATTGTTAACGGTATAGCCCCATGCGGCGCTATGGCTATTAAAATCACCCAGTATGATTTTAATGGGCCTGTCATGGAAATTGCTCGTGCAGTGAAAATGATACGGTTGATTTGGAGGCTTATATATGGATGTTATTGTACAGCTGCCTGTATCGACAGTAATTATTTCGATGTCGTCGTCAGAATTGCAAGCTGAGGAGTGCACAGCAATGTTTGGTCTAACAAAAACAGCACTGCCGTATTTAGCATGTGGGATCTCTGCTGTAAGGATCATACCAGGTACTTCCGGTCTAGGTAGTTCGCTGTCACGGTGAGTTTCTTGAACGCACAGTATGTCGCAACGTACGTCTTGGCACAGATTCGCGAGAAGCTGGGCCTTGTTGCTTGAAAAACCTTCTATGTTAATAGAGACCACGTTTAGAGCTGGTTTAGTGATTGAGAAACCAGAATTGGCGGGTGGAGATGCCGTTAAGGTTGGCATCAAGTGCCTTTGGAGAGTTTGAGACATCGTGGTGAAAGGATTAGTCAGCTAGACTCTGCGTTACCGAGTGCTAGCTGTCCAGGGTGCGCCGGGCGTTTAGAATCGCTGTACGATGTTTTTAACGCCACTCGGGGAGGCTCCTTTCATGCACCCCAATCCTTTCATGCACGATTACTTTACAAAACATATATTAATTACAATAGTCTATTCAAAAATCCTACCTAAAACATTAACACAAAAGTAACTTCAAACCAATGACAAAAACAAAACACAAACGCAGACTAAAGACAAACCCTTAAACGGCACAAACAGTTGACAAGCAAAACGTCTACAATTGTACAAAGCAACCGTTTAGCAAAAACAACACACGTTTGGCTAAAGTATACCTCGTAGGTCACATAAAGGTAAGCTCGACATAACTCGTAAAGGCCAACGCAGACCGGGACGGTACGGCAAAGGATTTATTTTTTACCAATAGATATTCAAACATATACAGAAATATGACTTCTACGATAAATTCCTATGCTTTAAAATTATCTTGTAGCATCAAAAAGGATATTTATTTATACTTCATGTAAAGTATTGATACATAGACGGACTTAGTGCCACAAGGCCTTCTCTACTAGTCAACCATATACCATCATCGCATGGCATTGAAAAACGCGTCCCAGGCTACCAAAGCAGGATACCGTGCCGTGCTGCGGTGGTCAAGAGCATGCTGAAGAACACCGGCGCCCGCTGATACTGCCGAACGCTACTTATGACTATATATGAAATGTGATTGTGTATCGAATAGTAGAAACTGCCGAGGTATACTTCGACGTGACGCGGTATGCCGCGGTATTGAAGCGGCTAGTGTGTGCCGTGATTGTAAGCAAAATCGTTTGCTTTTTTTTATTGATATTAACTAGTATATATTATGACATATTATATGGCTTATTTAAATTGATTTAATTTTGACAATTGTAATATTGCTGAAATTGTATTATCTTTTTGATGTTTCATTTCATTTTTTTGTCAATTTTCATTCGCTAATATTGTTGTTATTATTATTTTTTTTTCTTATTTATTAGATTTCGTAGATTTGTAATTTATTGTCACATTTGTATCAATATTTTGTAAGCCTTTCGGTGGATCATAGGTTGGACGAAACATTTTATATAAGATCATTGTAAGTAACGTGTTAACAACATTAATAAATGAATTTGAATTAAGTACTTGACTGCAATCCTACCTGATGGTAAGCAGTGATGCAATCGTTGATGGTGAGGCGCACTAGTTTAGTAAGAGCCTATTCACTCTAGCCTTAAAGACACCCAAATTATAATCGGCCTGCTTTACCGTCCCGGTCTGCGAAGGCCTTTAACGTCGTAACCAGGTACAGGCACTAATATCATTACGCTACGTGTTTTAGTACTAACGACATGCTTAAGGGGACCTCTTTTTCACATAATTCGGTCTTTTGAAGATGAAAGGGACTGTTTTTTGGGCTGTGGTAGACGTGGGTTTGATGAAAGTACAGCTTTAGGCATTTTTTGTGTAAAGTGCTTATAGACGCAATGATACCTATACTGTTTTTTGGTGAGGTGAGTTGCTCTGGCTAGAGCAAGAAGGCGTGTCAGACTTTTACTGATTAAAACCCAGCAGTATTTCTTCAGTCGCCCTTTGCGTAATTGTCGAACAATGACACAGGCGGCGAACATATAAAATTATACACAGATTATACGCGAGCTAAACCAATAACAATAAAAAAAAAAATCATTTTATCTCTTTTTTTCTCATCTTGATCTACCTTATCGTTATATTTTGTATTGTTTTTTTTTTTTGATTTTTTAACGCTTGCTTTATTGATGAATTTTTAGGTGGTAATTTAGATTTTTTTATTATACTTCAAACATTTATTAAACATTTATTTTAATAAACTTTTTATCTTGCATAGTGTTATTTAAACATAGAAAAGATTTTGTATCGTTAGATACTTACAGCTAACGACCAAATAAAATAAAATAAATTCATTCATTAATTGAACCAGCCTTTTTATCGTATTTTTCAGAGCAAATCCAACGAATAGGTTACAAAATAAAGCGTGAAAAGAAAGCAATCGCCTTTTCCAAATTTACTTCCGCCTCCATTCGTAGCATCATTTCTTAGGAACGTGGATGAGGCCTCAGAGGATTTAATGGAGAATCATAATTTATCCATACCTGTACGATGTATTCTAATCTCTTGAGCCCTCCTCTTCGAACTTTGCGTGTGTAATATAATAAAATTTTACAGTAACGTAATTTGGCTCTTATTGCCAAAGTCGCACCGGATACTGAATTATATATATTGAAAACTGTAATTTTAAGTCGTTAATATTATTATGGTTCGTTTACGGTGCTTCTCGCCAGTTCTGTTACTTGAACTTGGCTTGACACGCTGCCGCGTGTCTAGATAACGTCTTTTCCAAATAGCAGTAATAATCACAGTGACAATAAATATTAAATGATCCAGTTATATTAAGATTATGAAAGTCTGTCGATTTAACAGCAGTTATAAGGGTTATTTAAGTAGTTTATACCGATTTCATAAATATGAATAAAATGGATTGCCTCAAATCCCGTGATTGATTTTAAAGAGCTTATTTTTTTATGTCACCATCAGAAATATAGCAGAAAACAATTCGTCCTGCATTAATGACAAGGAGGAGAAAGTGCATAAAGTTAACCTCACCTCAGTTGACGTAGAGAGATCTTTTTCAATGAATAATACTAATAAAAATGGTGTGTTAATTCTTTGTTTTATTAGTCTTATCTGTCTGTGAGGTTTTTATTATTATTTGTTTGTTATATTGTTGGCCACAAGGGACTTTTCATTAGAAATCCCGGGAAGGACCATATTATTATCAACATTTCGATACAAGTATATGAATAACTCTACCTATACTTATTCCGATTCTGGTTATAAGAAGTTAAATGTTTATCCAAAAAAGACGGATTATTTTATTTTACAGATAAAACCACACCCACCTCTTTTTATCATATTATCAATTTGTATAATTATGTCCTGAATCAAAATTCCTACTAGCTTGAACCTTCAAAAATGAAAATCCCATTTACCTTTCCATCATAAACCACAATTTCGTATATCATCAACGCAAAAATAAAATAAAATCACGAGTTACTAACAATTTCATATAAAGAATTTACTGACATAAATCGAACCGTAAATATTACGAGCCGTAAGCGTGGAACGCGGCGTTAATGATAAGCGAGGCGTGAGAACGCTTCGTGGCTGAGGCCTTACTATAACGTGTTAAAATGTCAGACGTGCGAGTGAGCAAGAGGGATGGAGCTATACATGCTATATAGCTCCATCCCTTTAACAATTCAAAGCGCTTTGGGAATAAATTTATTGTGCGTACAACGTACAGCTAAGGAGTGGAAGTCCGTGCCGAAATGTGTTTGCTATAACTACATCTTAGGCGTCTTTAAGTCAAAAGTGAATAGGTTACAGAGGTAACCGTAGGTGCCTAGAAAAGTAAGCGTGCTCCATACTGTCAGGCGAGATAGTAGTCAAACGCAAGCCTTATAATATTAAAAAAGTTCAGCTTAAAATAGATCGCGTTAAGAGCTCGTGGTAGGGAGTTTGATAGCCACGGCTGGTAGCGAGTGGCGTCTGATCTCAGAGGAGCGATAAAGCGAATGCGAGCAGCTTCTTTATTAGCCGACTCGCCATAGACATTGATAATGGCGCAGAATACGTGTAAATGGTATCTTACCAATATACGTACCGTATAGGAAAAATAACTAATGCATTGTATTGTGAAGACTTATAAGTGTTACTTAGTGGACTTGAACATCTCTTAAAATACATAGATCTAGTAAGATCAGCATCATCAATTATTGCATCTAGTTTGTTTTTATGTTTTTTATTTGTATGAGGTAATCTCTGAAAGTACTAGTCCAATTGCAAAAATTTTTTCAACGATAGAAAGCTGCTTAATGTTTGAATGACAAAGGCTATATTTCATGTATACAGGCGAAGCCACGGGCAAAAGCTAGTTTAATATATTTCCCAAATTTTTTATCAAAAAAAAAATTTTAGAGGCATCTTCGTAATTTTTTATGTCGTACAACATTATCTGTATTATGTTTTGAATACAATCTCTGTCTAGCATTTATGCTGAAGAATAACATATATTTTTTCTGATTCTGTGTTCATTAAGTTCAGTGGATATATTTTAACGCATTATATATTCTCTATTAGCTCCTATAATCATCTTAATTCATTGCAAACCCCAAGCGAACGCTCTCTCATTGTCTTTGTTTCTTTAATTACGGTATTCGAAAGTTTATACATCTTTCAATTTCGGGTAATTGCAAAATATGTGCGCTAAATAAGTAATGACCTATTTTAGTCTAAGCACTTGACTTTTCCCATTCTTTCGAAGATTGAAAGCGAAACGTCTCTATTACTGCTTTCACCAAGTCCATTTGTTTTCTACAAGCCGGGGAGGCTTGTAGAAAACAAATGATAGGCTTTTCAGCAAAAGCAAATCCGTTGCCAGAAAACTAGTTTAGTAGGTTAATAGATATCCCAAGAGCATTTTAAAACAATGTCTCTTGTTGAAATGGTCTGTTTTCTGTTGACTAGAACAATAAACGTAGCTGTAAATTTAAATCCCGCAGTAAGGTACAGTTAGTTGATCCTGAATGTAAATAATTTGGCTGTGAATTGGTCGTTTTTATTATTTATCCAGATAATAAAGAAAAAACATATCGACGGTTGAAAGGCAAAATGATCTAAGCGGTATTGGGTAAACTTTACAAAAGTGAACTCTAAAAAACTTTACAATAGTGACATTTATACACGACTAGCGGCCCGTACCGACTTCGCACGGGCAATTAATATAGTTTATAATTATTCAGGATGAATGTAGCTTTCCAATGGTGAAAGTATTTTCGAAATCGGCACAGTAGTTTTTGAGTTAATTGATTACAAACATACACACACAAAAATACAAACTTCCTTCTTTATAATATTAGTGTAGATGTAGATGTAGTCTAGACACTGGCCGCAAATTCACCTTTATACATCATCATCATCATCATCATTTCAGCAAAAAGACGTCTACTGTTTGACATAAGCCTCCTTTCAAGTGCTAGTCCTGTACGTCTCGCATCCATTAAATCCTTGCGACCCTCGCCTTCATAGATCCACCTTGTAGGGATGCATTTTTGTTTGGGTAGCCAAAATATATTTATACAGGTATAATTATTATTAACTAAAAATAAACAAATAAAATTGGGACAAGGGCAGGAAGATGATGATGATGAATTATTATTAACTAGCCATACACCATGGACCATCCCCTTTTTATTTATAGTACTTTCCATCCAAAGGTCGTCTGCTAGAATTGCTGTCAGCGATAAACAGGGTTACGTACGCATTTATAATAATAACTAGCTGCTCCCAACGGTTTCGCCCGCGTGATAGCAGAAAATCATCCCAAGGGAACATACTTCCGGGATAAAAAGTATCCTGTCCTATTCCAGGACATGGTCTATCCGTGTACCAAGTTTCATCAAAATTGGTTTTGCCATTTAGGCGTGAAGACGTAACAAACAAACTCACTTTCGCTTTTATAATATTAGTAAGGATAATAATATATTGATTCTGTGGTTAACTGAAACTTGCTGGCTAACAGGATAAATGTGATGAAAATAATAAGTTTCGTGTCTGCCACGCCACTGCCATTCACGCTGCTATAAGTAATAAACGTTCATCCCGCCAAGTTTAATCACGGTTAGTTCAGTGTCCGAGCCTTAATTAATCGCTGAATAAAATGACCACGTATATTTCTTTATTATGAGGAAAAAGTTGCTGTCTAACTTTATCTAGGACTATACTGACACCTCGTGCCTTGTAAAGCACGTAATGCCCTAATAAAATAAATAACAAAAAATAATAAATTTATAAATAAAGCGTGATAAACTTCCATAAAAATTACCTAGGAAAACCACTCAAGCAAACAATAATAAAAATCATTAAAATCAGTTAACATTTTACGAAAATATATATTTGAATAAGTCACAAAAATTTTTTTTAAGTCGTATTGAGAAATCTATCAAACTACAACCAAAAAAGTAAGAATTCAGTTGCACAGTTCTTTTGGGGTTTAGTTCTAAAGCGAATTCATGTGAAAAACACACATTCAGAACTATAAGCTAGGGATCTTGTCTTTCACCCTTCAGATACCGTCAATTAGAAACACAATAGTAAGACAATAGATGCGCGGCCACCGGTGGTCGCTTGGGGATTCATGAATTAAGTCCAGAGTGAATACTGAATAGATTATTTGTAGGCAAGCGTGTTCCATCGTCGCTTTCTATCAGTGGAGATAGTGGTTTTTTTTTTACTGTAGGCAAAAATCATCCAATGACAACCCCCGCTCTTGGGTAGAGCGGGAGGTAGTGTCAGACTCTTACTGACTAAAATCCCACCCGTTCCTTCTAGGTTCTTCATAGCAGGTGTCGAATTTTCCGATAACCCTTTCGGATAACCCTGGCCCCAGTAGGCTTCGATCCTACTGGGCCCCTACTGTTGCTGACAACTCCTTGAGGTGCGCGGGAACAGTGCGCGCCGTCGACGTCTTGGGCTCAGTCCGGACAGCAAGCCACCCAATGCTCGCCGTCCACAGTGGCGACACCCGGGCGTCTCTTCCGCTTTAATCCGGTGCAGGAACCTCCCGGATTGTCATGTCCGGTGAGGACCTGCGTCATGCGGAAGGTAAGGACGCCGTGAGGTCTTTTCAGCCAGGCCTCAAAGAGGGGACTTACCGCCATAATTGTGGTGGAGATAGTGGTTAAGTGCAAACCTATCAATAATAAAAAAATAATAGTACATTGTTACACTAGGGGTGAAAGTTACTTATTTCGTCCCGAGAAGGAGTTGGCGGCCGAGCGTAGCGAGGTCGCTAATTCGAGGGACTAAATAAGTAACTTTAACCCCGAGGTAAGCATTGTGCTTTTCATTACGAATACAAGAAGATAGACCTAGTTTTTTTTTTAAATAATTTTTCAGCTGTTAGTTGAAAGTAAAACTCCCTAGGGATGAAAAGTGTGATACTTTTCAGCCCGCTCTACAGGCAAGTTTAGACCCACTTTCAGAGTATGAGTAATGAAAAGGTTATTTTTCTTATCACCGCGTAGATACAAAATAACAACCCTCTTCCTTTCACAAACATACTTAGATCCACACTTCACTTTAAAAAGACACGATACAACGAAACATACAGATCAAGTTCACAGAAATCTAGTACTAGTTCACTCGCGTTCACATAAATTCCTGAGATACATTCAAACTATTCAGACATTCCTCTTTGCTTTGAATTAAATTCACACGCTCCACGTTCATGTAAGAATATTTTGTTCTAGATCACTTTAAAATTCTCGAGACTCACGAAAATTATTTAGTACTTGGAGAAGGTACTGAAAAGTAAGAGAAGAAATGGGATCGTTAACTTTTTCTTCACGTAGACGCAGCGTTGGAAGGCCACAAGGTGGACCCTTAGGTCTAGTTTGTGGGAGGCCTTCCAACGCTCATCACCTGGTCAGGGTCGCGGAAATCCAATGGATGCGTGACGCACAGGACCGGTCGTTGTGGCGACGCTAGGGGGAGGCGTACGTCCAACAGTGGACATCTTTCGGCTGATATGATTATTTATGTGTTTAGCCAGTGTCAATTTTACAATGTATTGCGTTTTTTTCTTAATACAAAATACAGTCATGAATTCGAAAACCAAAGTCCGCATAACTGAGTCTGTACTGTGCCTTTGTGGTTTTTGCACCCTGACTCAAGAAAATAGGGAGTTCATTTAAAAAGAAGAAAGAAAACATGTTTATTTGGTATATAATAAACAAATAATTATGTAGAAATTTAAATTAAACCGAAAAAAAAACACAACAATAATGTTTGTCCCACGGCTGCGCCAAATTCGTTCAGTTTATACAGTTTTATAATAAGTTTCCCAGTCACATTCAAGAACTAAGCTTAAATAAATTCAAATCATTTGTAAATTCACTTTACAAATGATTTGAATTTATTAAGGTTAACTTAACTTTGCTACGAGGCTTTTCATACGGTAAAAGAGTATTTTTAGGACAAAAAGGCTTGGAATTGAGTTGCTCCAGAAGTAAACACTATTGATTTCAAAACTAAACAAGCTTTTATTAAAAATCCTTTTTTCATAGCATGGTATACCTATATGATTAATACGAGCCCAAACTCCATGGGGTAGTGTCGTTTAACTACGAAGTTCCTATAGCCACCTTCCAGTTCCATCATGAGATCAGCCCCATGTCCTAATAATTTTGCATTGTGATCTGATTTACACATGCATGCAAAATTTCAGCTCAATCGGTAACCGGGAAGTGGGTCAAATTTAATTTGCAAGATTTGATGACAGACAAACATCGGGACAGGTGAAACTAAATAAAAGCTTGTAATAACAAAAATAAAACATTATCTACTGATTGCTATGTTACAAGCTGGTAAATAAACTCCATTAACACAAGAAAAAAAATAGTTTTAAACGAAAGAAACACCGTTATTCTTAACTTGAAAAATCAATTTTTCAAGAAAACTTTAATTCATTTCAATTAACAGTAATTACCGTTTCTAAGATTGAAATTGGCTTGACGAAATATTTGAGAAAACAAAAGTTTTGTAGCAAAATTAATATCTTAGCGACTGATTTCGGTCATTACGCGATCGTTAACTATGTTGCGACTGCCGGCCCTGACTTGACAAATGAAAGACTTTGGAAACTGACGAAGGTATATACGACGAGGCTGTTTGGCCTGTTTGCTGTTTGTTGAGGCTATTTAGAGTAACAATGTTGCAGACAGGTCAGCCATGCGAACACATACATTATGCGTACAAATCAACAGCTAGAGATGTGCCGTTGCTGGCAATATTGCCGTGAAGTGGGAATATTGGTGGGAATATTGCCGAGAATATTGCCCGATGTATGAATATTGGTGGCAATATTGCCAGCAATATTCCCATATTGCCGGCAACTGCACCTCCCTATCAACAGCGATACACAAAGTGTATGTTACAGAGTAAGTGCTTTATAGTAAACTATGGCTAATAACAGGTTTCCCTTTCTAACTGGGATAATTAAATAACATGCAAACGAGGTAATAAAAAAAAACATCAAAAATATACAGTTACAATTTCGCTTTAAGTAAATTTTGGAATAAAAAATAAATAAAAATTAAAGCAGCAATAATTACTCAACAACACACAGTAGAAAGAAATAATAAAAAAAATATACATTAAAAAATACATTTATATGAAATTGAATGAAACTATAATAACACTATTTTATTGAATTAAAATTAGAATACAATATAATATATACTTACAGAGATACAGACAGCTGCATCAATTCAACCCATCTCACATAAAAAAAAACTTAGAAAAAGGAGTAACCAGTTAATGACGTTGTCTGTAGTAGAACCTCAGTTTCATTTGGCTTAGCGTGATTAAATCCGGTTTTTGTTACGATTCTCTATCTCTATATAATTTAGTTCTCACTAATACTATTCATTTTTGGTTCACCATCTTTTTTTTATTATGTATTGGCTCGCATTTTACCACTATCTCACCTGATGGAAAACAATGATGTGGCCGACAATGGAACACGCATCATCTCCACACATCTATCAATTTAGTTTTTGTAAATACAGCTTTATGATAAAGTTCTCTTTCAAACTAGAGCCAAATTCGAAAGGGAGCTCGAGCCCCGGTATGAAGGCTAGGTGGAACGGGGTGGGTATTTAGTCAGTAAGAGTCTGACACTATCTCCTGCTCCGCCCGAGAACGGGGGTTGTCATTGGATGATTATCCCCACCGTCTAGTCCCAAGCTAAGCAGAGCTTGTGTTATGGGTACTAGACAACTGATAAACATACTTATATATTTCTAAATGCAAACATATTATAAATAAATTACACCCAGACACAGAACAAATGATTATGCTCATCTCACAACCATTTGTCCTGGGTGGGAATCGAACCCACGACCTCTGGCATAACAGTCTGAGCCACTAACCACTAGACCAACAGGCCAGTCGTTTACAATTTAAGTGTTACATAAATATTAAGTGTCTCTGCGCTGTGGTATGTCACATTAAGTAGCATAAAAGTAGTAAAATATAAATAAGTACGTTTAATTAATATATTTCTTTTACAACTTAAGTTATTTTTCTCTATAAGTTCTTTTACGACGAAAAGTTAGTTCATCTGCTTACCAGCGCTGCTTTATTTTTTTTTTAGGCTATTGCATAGCTTCTATCGCGGGCCTTGAGCGTGGAGACCGAATCCAGAAATTCCGTAACGAAAAAAACCTAACACCCTCCACTAAATGGTTGTCATGGCAACTTGTCAACTTCAATCACAAATAATGATCACCTAATAAAGAATTAACAGTTAATATTCATAAAAAATTAAAATAATAATATATAATTGCATAAGTTGATAAAAAATCTTATGCAATAGCTTTACCACGACAGTCTCCGAGTGCCACACGTCTTTTTTTAATATCACAGCTTATGATGAGACAGGAGTTTTTTTGGCCATATACAGGTCTTTTTATATTCTTTTCAAATATGACTAGTTAACATTTTTATTACATTCTTGCTTTTGTTGTTCTGTTGGTTTAGTGGTTAGTGGCTACCCACGTTCGTCGTACGTTTGATTCGATTCCCACCCAGGACAAATAGTTTGTATGATGAGCATGATCATTTGTTCTGTGTCTGGGTGTAATTTATCAATAATATGTACATATGTATTAAGAAATATATAAGTATGTTTATCAGTTGTCTAGTACTCATAACACAAGCTCTGCTTAGCTTGGGACTAGATGGCGTTGTGTGGTAGTTGTGGATTATTATTATTTGTTATTGTTTGTCCTATACGAGTCTCAAATAAACGTTTTTAATTTCTTCCTTGATTTATCTGTTTTTGAATTTCGAACAAAATGACATGTAACTATATTACCAAGACGGTATGATTTCAACAATTGATTTAAACCTTAGCATTGTATTTATAGAGATGCTACAATTCCTCTTGAAACAATATTATTTGCGTTGGATTACACAGAAGCGTTTGTTCATTTCAAGACACAGAGGAACAGTTTCTCATTGGTATTCAGACAATTAAAGTGCCCCGCAGTCTAACTTCAACAACTGTTTCTGTATTCTAGCAACATTTGTAGGTATTGGATCCTTTGATACAAATCTAATCAATTTATTTGTTGAATTTATGTACGTGATAGTAAATGACGTATCTATAGTTGAATAGTAGTCGTATAAGAGTTACTATATGATTATTTACACAAGAGATATAATAAAATAAATATATTTTCAATCTACATACTAAAAAAATAGCTCCTACTCCTACCGTTCTCGGGCACGCAATTTGCATTTTTCCTCACTAGTGTGGAAAAGTGCGCCAGCTCGCTCCCTAATTGTACTAGGGATACTCTAAACATACCAGTGCTACCTTGGTTAAAAAATCTGCAATTTAAAAAAAAAAAAACAATCGTAACAAGAACCCTTTCATTTTGAAGTCAATATGATCTTCGACTCTTACTACTACTCCCTATAGTGAGTTTTATTAGCTTTTTAAAAGTCGTATCGTAATCTAACCTAATACCACAGACCATTTTTAATTAAATTTCCTTTTTTTCCTTATAACTGGCGTCGGTAAACAGCTCGATCCTCCATATAATATGATAAACGTTATCCGAGGAACGATCGTGATGTAGAGACCTAAGTTCTCCCTTCGCGTTAAGGAAATTTATCGGCGGGTTTAGACGGCCCCGTGCCGGTCGATTTGGTTACGGACACAGACCTAGGAGTCTCCTTGACAATGCTAGATACGGCATTTACAATACGAACCAAGCAAGCGTGTCCGTGAGTGTTACTAAACTCACGGTTCATGCGCACTGTTACGTGTCTCGAAATAGAATCCCGAATGGAACCATTACATATCTGTACGGTCTACAGAAAGTTTTTCCGGGTCGTACTCATGATACAGGAGTAATTCCTAGTATGAGGAAACGTTAAAAACATTCATAGATATTGACAATTCTGACTATGATTATGACAATAAAACAATGAAAGTAAAATTTCGGTATCTTGATCAGAGTTCATAACGCTGCATTATGCGGAGCCGTACACGTAATCCAAAAAAAAACATCTAAAATAATCTTTTCACACCACCTGCTCGAAAATGTCAAATTATATGTCAAGCAACCTTAACCTAAAGTGAGTCATTAGTGGCCGGGGGCACAGCCGGTCAATAATGGATTTCATTATGACCCGCTGGTCAATAATGTGACTATTATTTTCTCACAGTAGGTGTAAAAAGTAGAGTATCCTCCTCTGGGCTAAAGGTGTCTTTGCCTTGGGCTAGCTTGAATCCCTCGCTGCATTCAGGATTCTTGTATTAACTCCCTCGCTTTGCTCGTGAGTTAAATCCCGAATCCTTCATTGCGCTCGAGATTCAATATGACGCCCGTGACATAAGACACAAATTTAGGCCCTCGTTGCATAATCTACTATTGTTACCATTGCATCATGTATTATTTGTCCGTTAACACAAAAACAAGCGCAATCAAAATTGTCAACTCATTTGAATAATCCAAGGGATTATTATGGCCTCGGAATGCTAAGGGTAAATAATAGAACACAAGTTGGTTAGTCTGACACTCTCTCTCACCTCGCCCAGAGCGTAAACAGTTATTTGACAATGTCCCACATAAAAATAAAACGTCACACATGTCATTATTGAATGACAGCTAAAACTTGTGCTCAGTGTATTTCACCGGCAATATGATTAGTAATGGCGTATCTAGTAGCTTCCTTGTTCCGTGGTTACGGCCTTGTGTCATGTAGCAATGTCTTAATGTGTTAAATGTACGAGCATGGGAATTGTTCAAGATATTTATTGGTGCGCTGGTGTATTTAGGTGTGAAGGAGATAAGTTAAGGAAATTAAATGGCTGACATTTTAGGCAGGTTTGCAAATAAATATGAGAAATTGAGCTGAGAAACGTGAACATAATGGTAAAAGATCTACGCAATAAAAATGATATTGGTACATTGAATAAATCGGCTTAAAAAAACAAAATGGTTTTTATTTCACATAAGTCTATTTGGGTACTTATAAAACGTTAAACGTCATCATTTTAGCGGAACGACGTCCACTACTGGACATAGGCCAAGTGTCACCAATTAACGGTCCTGTGTGTCTCGCATCCATAGCATTCTCACAATCCCTACCAGATCATGTAGAAGTGCTGGAAAGAAACTCCATAGTTACTCTTTAAAAAAAATATTAATTTCATAATATAGAAGTAGGTATTCTATTATAATATAATATATCTTTATTAATAAGGTTGTGAGTGTAGACCAGTGAGTATTTTGCCCAAAAATACAACGAAAATAATAAGTGGATCAAAATACAAAGTAATCTATATCTATTCTATATTTATAATAAATCTGTAGAGAGGTCAATTCTGTACATGAAATATATTTCCAAAATAACTATCAGGGGGTGATTAGTGATCGATGTGCCAAAAATGCAAACAGTAAATTTTTTGTCTGTCTGTCTGTCTGTCTGTCTGTCTGTATGTTCTTTATAGAAACAAAAACTACGCGATGGATTTTAACAAAACTTGGTACAATCATTCCTTATACTCC
The DNA here is from genome assembly GCA_949319445.1 of Mythimna lalbum. Taxonomy (NCBI): domain Eukaryota; kingdom Metazoa; phylum Arthropoda; class Insecta; order Lepidoptera; family Noctuidae; genus Mythimna; species Mythimna lalbum. The sequence continues at coordinate 18,071,556 of OX439347.1, read as the reverse complement.
TGGGCAGGTTATAGTATACTTTTCATCACGCTACGATCAATAGGAGCAGAGCAGTGAAGGGAAATGTTGGGGAAACGAGAGAAATTACTCCATTTTTTAAGCTTCCGTCGCGTTTGAAGCCTTAATGGTTAAAGCTACACAAAAGTCATGTATTACGGAAATGTTCTCCTTAAAATTATATAAAAAATATCCCAAGACATCATATGTCTATCTTTTATGGTTGACTCACAATAACACATGTAACTCCCGATAGCTTAGCAGTTCGGAGCTTTCTGTTTATTTTTGTCTATGGCACCATATCTAAGGTGTGTGCACACTGTCACGCGCGTAAGTGGAAGGGAGAGATCTGGAACGTCTCGAATCGTCTCGCGCATCACGTTGTTTTCCAGGCTCTAAGAATTCGACACCAGACGTTTCAGATCTTTGATTTTGAAGACTTCGTTGTTGCTGGCATAAGCAACAGGATCCGCGTACGAAGTCGCTGGCAGAAGCTAGTCTATAATATTTGTATAAATCCGAGGAGTTCACAATGGTTTCACATTAATATTATATAAAAGAAACTATAGAAAAATGAAAATAAATCGAACGATAAATGAGAGGTTTACATAAATAAACCCAAAGGAAGTTAAAGTGGTTGAGGTCTAAATAATAAAAATTCTTTGTTCAATATAAAATCAAGAAACCCTTCCAACATTTTACTGCTTATTATTGAAATCGTCATTCACCAGAAAATTGTACTCCATTTCATAAAAGAAGACCGTTATTAAAATCAGTTATTCCGATTAAACACAATTTAACGGGCTGTAACGGTTCCGCAATCATTAACAACGGTTGTAACTAATTGTGATAATTATCAAAACGTTACGATTATTCCCTTGCTCGAATCTTGAACCGTTTCTACATAATGACCATAATTATTTGATGATAAGGTACCTTTTTAATTGGAGATTAATTTCACCAATTATTTTTTGATTATACTTCTGAAATAAAATATGGGAAGCACTTACACTGATGATGAGCTTTAATGGAGGTATTTTTGTTTTGGTGATTTACAATAGTCTTCATATATTTTATGAATAGCGACAACATTTAAAAAGAAATGGTTATAGGTCAATCAAAAATTTGACGCCATCAACTGCTTAAATACAAGCTATTGCAGTTGTTGGCGTCAAATAAAAAAAAAAATCCGTCATTTTAATTTCTAGTGTTCATCATCATCATCATTTCAGCTGATAGACGTCCACTGATGGGCATAAGCCTCCCCCAACTGTCTTGGAGGAGCCCTATATTTAGAGTAAATGTTGTATTTAAATTCTAAATTAACTTCCAGTTTAATTGCATAAATTCACTGAATATTAGGGAGAATATCTTCTCCCTAACATTGAATAACATTAACTTTTCCTTGTAATATTGAGTTTCCACCTAGGAAAGGACAGTACCTACAGTAGCTCTCTCTATCTGTACACATTTATCATAACAAATATATTATTATAAGCATACCTATAAAATCTTTATCTTTAGTCATATATATTTTTTTAAATAACCATGAATAGGTACATAACATCATCATCACATCATTTTGTATGTATGAAGGGTTGGGGTGAGATATCATCAACTTCCTGCCCTTGTCCCGTGTTATTGAGGGTCGGCGCAACCCGTTTTTTTTCTTCCATTCTATCCTTGTCATGCTATCATGCTAACCTAACCTAACTTCCTTTTCTTTCATATCACTCTTCACACAATCCATGAATCTTTTCTCTGGCCGCCCTCTCCACCCATCCACATATATACTTATAACTCTTTTAGTAACGTTCATCCCTCCTCTTTACTAAGATATATACCTAACAAAGCAATTTTTTTATTTATTTACTTTAACAGAACACTGCCAAAGATTGTGTGTAAAAGGCTGCAAGAATATTGTCATAAACTGATCGCTGTTCCGAACTCCGTAACGAAAACTAATAACATTTCAAATTGAACCTAGACTAACGCAAAAGAACACGTTCATGGTTTATAATTGATTACCGCTGCACTCACGAGTATTTAATTGCATTAAATACTTTATTATTTTGTACACAGACAAAGTTTCCATAGTTTGAATTGCATTTTCACAGCAGGTGCAGGCGCTGCGGAGTTCAGTAAGCCATTTGAGACCGAAATTAGTTGTCGGGAACATGTACGGACGACTACATTTTTGTTTCCCCTTTGCAGGGTTGAAGCCTACGGGAGCCACGGGTTGTGCGAAGGCAAAGAAAGAACAGGAGTGAGTTTTATCACATACACAAGATACCCTGATCTTATAAATGATAAATGATCGTTATTTGTAAACTAGCGACCCGCCCCAGCTTCGCTCGGGTGCAATATTATACATATAAACCTTCCTCTTGAATCACTCTATCTATTAAAAAAAACCGCATCAAAATCCGTTGCGTAGTTTTAAAGATTTAAGCGTACATAGGGATATAGGGTCAGAAAAAGTGACTTTGTTTTATACTGTGTAGTGATAGGTTTTCCAAAAATAACTTTTCTCTTTTTGAAATCATTATTTGGGTGGAGCAAGAGTTATACTTTAACTGACAAAAACCCACATGTGTCCTTCAGTTGTCCTTTGCTTTATAGAGCCATGGTTACTCTCTCAAATGTTCCCACAATCTGTATATCCCATACCGAAACCTTTTATCCAATCAAACTAGTCCAGAGATTAGCGCATTTGAACAAACAAAAATCCTCTCCCGCTTTTATAGAATAGATAACGATTTTTAAAAGTGCTTCGATTTATTTTTCGGACTATATTTAGCGAAATTTGAAAATGTAACGTTCTCTGTGAGAAAATCATCATCATTCATCATCATCATTTCAGCCAAAAGACGTCTATACTGGGACATCATCATCATCATCACCTTTTTAATGTTCCCACTGCTGGGAGTCAAGCTTCCTCTCTAGGGGAGGGAATGGGCCGTAATCCACCACGCGGGCCCAGTGCGGATTGGTGACTGTCACATGTCTTCGAATTTTTGGTTCTAAGACATGCCGGTTTCCTCACGATGTTTTCCTTCACCGTTCTTGAGAGCAGTGGTAATGAAATAAATTACACAAAGTAATGCGCCTGGCAGGGTTTGAACCCGCGACTTACAACTGGTAAGTCGGAGCCATTGCCACTCGGCCACCACTGCTCTCGTGTTGGACATACAGCGTCTCATATCCATCGAATTCCCGCGACCCTCATCAGGTCATCGGTCCACCTTGTGGGAGGCTTTCCAATGCTGCATCTTCGAATGCTAGCACGTAATTTGCGATGGCCAATGGCTGAGCGGGGCGATCAAGCGATGCACGAGCGACGGTGGAGTGAAAGCGACGAGTACAAACTAGTTTGATTTCGTCGCTTGCGCTACCCGCGCAACGCTAGTCAGTGTTGTATTCGTACCCACGCCATAATACTGCTGCCTGAACGCCCCCCCTCGCGTCGCCCCGCCGCCGCCATCGCTCGGCCGTCGCAAGTGTCGTGCCCGCACACTTCCGGTACGTGGTCGCCACTTGAGATCAATTCGGCTCCAACGACCGAAATATAAGAAAATCATTTGTTTCAAAAGTACTAAACACTTCTTTGGGCGTACTTAATAAGAGCAGACGTCTAACGTTAATACTACTTATCAAAAACTTTTCAAGCATTACACCATAATCCTATAAAGTACGCCAGTTAGCTCCGCCTCTTCTTTCAGCGGCTGAACAAATACGCGGCGTATTCGGAGTACGCGGCGTGGATAGAGCACGCCTGTTAATGAACATACTAATTTGGAACCAGCGTGTGCTGTGAAAATTTATCATTTACTAATAACATTCACGATAGGAAAACTACGTGTTAGTTTGGTTAGGAGTTAGTTAGTTAGTTAGGATTTTTTAAATCGGTTCAGTAGTTCAAAAAATACAAATCTTTTATCTTTACAATATTAAGTATAGAGTTTAATAGATAACAAGTTTTATAAAAAGTAATTTTTCAGAATAAAATTGTAAATGAGTGAAGCTTTAAAAAAATTCAAAATTATTTTAATTTAAAGCAGAAAAATGACGCCCATTTTCTCTACTAGAGAGGAGGCCTGCATCCCAGCAGTGGGAACATTAGGAAGGCTGATGATGATGATGAGAAAAATGACGCTCAATACAACAGCAATAAAAAAATGGTTGGTCATTTTACTATAAAATTATTAATGTACATAAAACACCTTACTAGCAAGAATAACAGCTGATTTACCTCAAATTACATATTATTATAATTTCATCGCAAACCTTTCTATAGGAATTAATTTAAGTATTTCCCACGAAATTGACCGCTTAGAATTAACACGGCTGTTGCAAGCGAGATGTAAATTGTCTACGCTCAAACTGTACTCGTAAGATACAGCTACTACTACGCCATATGCTACGGCGTAGTCCCGCGTAGTATATGGCGTAGCGAGCATTATCTTTCGCAGAATTTACTCCATTTTTTTTATAACTAGCTGCTCCCAGCGGCTTCGCCCGCGTGATAGCAGAAAATTATCCCAAGGGAACATACTTCCAGGATAAAAAGTACCCTATGTCCTATTCCAGGACATGGTCTATCCGTGTTCCAAGTTTCATCAAAATCGGTTGTGCCATTGAGACGTGAAGACGTAACAAACAAACAAACAAACTCACTTTCGCTTTTATAATATTAGTAAAGATTTTGACTACTAGTTAACGTAATTACGTAACAAAGATTTTATTAACATACTAAATAAAGTTGTTTTTTTTTCTTCACAAACCCTGGACTCCCTCCCACTTTAGGGGGGAAGAGGGTTTAAAAAAAAAACTTTCTAAGCGCTTTATAATACTACGTCATAATAGTTATGTACGTGACGAATTTCAGCCCAATCCAATTTGTGGTTTGAACTATGACGGCACGGTTGCCGAAATGCACGAATTACGCGCCATGTCGCGATTTCGGTTTCCGCATGGAACAAATATTTGTATGGCCTACAATGGTGGTAGTGGACGCAACTGTGATACAGGACTTATTACTAGAGAGGGCCAACGGAAACAAGTTTTCAATGAAAATCATCATGATTCTGGTTCTGTAGTGCGTCAACAATGTTTGTGGAGGCACGCACTGACAGTTTTGACGCTGTCAGTTGCACTGACAGTTTGGAGCGGGAACAACACAACCCGATGACCATGTATTTGTGCGAAAAACCAGGTAACATAACAAGTTTATAACTGAGTGATTATTCATGATACAGTTATGATATTTTGAACATAGATTCTTTACATCATCAAAAATCAGCGCTGGGTATTTCACGCCTAGCAATTGCTGAGTTGGTGGCCCTTTCGGTTCAGGCCCATTTAATGCAACTGTAGGTATTGTATTTCTGTAACCTTTCTCTTTTTTTTCTTGTTGTTTTTATTATTATTTATGTTGTGGTATTTTGTGTTGCTTGCACCGAATAAATGCTATTCTATTCTATTCTATTCTATTCTATTCTATTCTATTCTATTCTATTCTATTCTATTCTATTCTATTCTATTCTATTCTATTCTATTCTATTCTATTCTATTCTATTCTATTCTATTCTATTCTATTCTATTCTATTCTATTCTATTCTATTCTATTCTATTCTATTCTATTCTATTCTATTCTATTCTATTCTATTCTATTCTATTCTATTCTATTCTATTCTATTCTATTCTATTCTATTCTATTCTATTCTATTCTATTCTATTCTATTCTATTCTATTCTATTCTATTCTATTCTATTCTATTCTATTCTATTCTATTCTATTCTATTCTATTCTATTCTATACATAAAAATACTGGATACGTGTTTCACGTATCGCATAATATAAAACTATGTTGTATACAGATTAGTCATATATTATCTTACACACCAAAGCAGTCAGCCTCTTAATTTAATTTGGTACACGCCGCTCGATCCCTCAACCCCATCTATTTATTTACGCTCCAAGGCGCGTCCCTTTGCGTCACATAAAGTATTTCTTTATATATCGAGAGCTTGTGGAACACTGTGTACCTAGAGTTGACAGTAAAGAGTTTTTTTGGGTTTTCCGGATTCGTAAGTCTTATTACAAAAATAGCTGTTACCCGCGACTTCATTCGCGTGGATTCTAAGATCATTAAACTCCTTTTTTTTGGAAATTCACTAGTTCTTATAACATAACACGTCGAAGCTGTCGATCTGTTCGTGAAAATCTCGTGAAAATCTGTTTATCCTTAAACTTTTATTAGATACTTGCTTTTGCCCAAGGTTTCGCCTGCGTACATAAAATATAGGCTGGCAGGCATGAAAAAATGTTAGCTACCGGACCATTACTTTCAAAGATTACCTCTTACAAACAAAAAAAAACAAACTTTACCTTTATACAGGGTTATTTAAATATTTTTATTTTTGTATGAAAATCTGATGAACCAAAATATGATACATTTTTAAAAGTCATAGAACAAAAGTTGTTGTTTACGATGTTCTTAACTAGCACCTAAGAGGTTGCTAGTGTTTTACAAATAACCCTGTATAATATTAAGTGTAGATTTGTGGTACTGAATCGAAAGCAATTCAATAACAACTCTCTTACACTAATTAATTCGCTCCGCTATCCGCTACGCTACTCTAAAATCACGCCATAATAAGACCGACGGCACGTTATGAAATTATAATAAGGCCGCGTTTTGTGCGATTATGCCAAATATGTCGCTTTGTGTTCACGCTCCTCGGCTCATATGGACGTGACATTTGCATCACTTAGCGCTGCGGTTTGGCTGCTTTTATGTGAAACGTAGACTGTTGAAGCTTTCTGCAATGCAGTGGATGGCTAAGACAGCTGTTTTTCACTTATCTTTTTAGTATTATCAGTTTCAGTTCTGGCCTATCTTTATTAGAAAATTCGTCAACCTTTGCAACAATGTCTAAAGAAAATGGCTGACCCTTATATCTTGCCCTTTTTTTAAATCATTCTATAACAACTCCCGCCCTTGGGAGCGTGGGAGGGCGTGTCAAACTTTTACTGACTAAAACCCACTCCTAATTCTATCGTTACCATTGATCCAGGGCACCGGGGATGTCTTCCACATCACCTTATTATAATTATTTGAAGCGAACTCATGGCCCCAGTACGCTATTGCGTGCTCTATCTGCGGATTAGACGATTGCATCAGTAAGTGAAGTTCTCGTGGCAGAATTTTGAAATGTTGTTGTATTGTTTAGCAATACTAGCGGTCCCGATAGACGTTATCTAACGGGAAATCTGACTTTCCATTAGTAAAGAAATAAAAACCCAATTGCAGCGCCACTTACCGGGTTTAATTGTATTTTCAAACTTGCCAGGATATCACTCAAGTATACTCTCAAAGTCTAAAAATTGTCGTTTATATGGGCTATCGTTTCTCGGCATTTTCTTTCATTCATTCCGTGGTACGTATGTGTAACACCGTCGTACCACATCACCACATCATACGTAGTTAAAGAGTGAACACATGTGTTATTGTAGGGTTAGTCTGAACAGACTTTTTTGTAAGTGCAGAATGCTTTTAAAATTGACAGATGTAGCCACAGCTAGGTTAGTTTACTATGCTTATTTCCACAGTATTATGTCTTATGGCATTTTACTGTGGGGATCTGCCGCTGATGCAGACTCGATTTTCATATTGCAAAAGAGAGCTATCCGAGCTATTTATAGGATGGGTCCTCGCGAGTCCCTCAGAAATAAATTCAAAGAAATCGACATCCTGACTCTGCCTTCTCTTTATGTCTTAGAATGCATTTTGTATTTTCGTAAAAACTTAGGACTCTTTAAAATTAGAAGCGATATTCACAACAAAAATACGCGTAGTAAACACGAAATTGTATTACCCAAATGGAGATAAGCTAAGACCAGCATGTCATTCCTAGTAAACAGCATATGCTTTTACAACAAGCTGCCAAAGGTGGTAACTGAACTTAGTGAGGGAAAGTTCAAAACTCATATTAAGCGGGTCCTAACCAAAAAAGCATATTACAAGGTTAAAGACTATGCCGAAGACACGCTTGTTTGGCAATGACTGTCTCTGCACATGTGGCCCCCTGATAAATGATTAATATTGTGTCTATTGACTGCTCCACCTTTGTTTTAATTTATATATATTTATTTTTCCTTTAAGGCATTGCTTTTGAAATATTTTTTATATTTCTTATTTAGACTTCAACGGCATTATGTTTGTTAGTAATTTATTATGTTAACAGTTGTAATTATTTAAATTTCTCCTGCTTTTTTATGTAGCCCCTTTTTGGAATGTGAATGTGAGAACACTGTATAATCCACAAACACTTAGATAACTTTCTATTACGACTTTTTTATTTCTATTTTATTATGATTAATTTTGTGCTTTTGTGTACAGTGTTGACTGGTCTACACTGTTCTTACATAAATCAATGAATATTGTAATAAATACATTTTTTAAAAGAGTAACCATGGAGTTTCTTGCCGGTTTATTTCCATAGGAAACGACCAATTTGGAACCGTGCACTAGCTTCTGACGTACGACTTTTATAAGTGCCCATGTAGGCCTATGTGAAATAAAATATTTTGACTTTGACTTTGAAAACCCTGACAAGAATAGAATAAACTTTATCATAACACCAAAATATACAAGTTCTGCGGTTCATCATAAATATACCTAACCACAAATTATTATATTTTGGAACAGAAAGCTGATCACATTAATAATGAAAAGGTGCAATTATTAAAGCTATTTATAATTAAACATAATCGTTCTGAACACAATACCATTATAGTCAATTAATCTAATTGCTAATTAATTTATTATTTTGTTGTTAAACAGTCAATTATACAAATTAAAGGATTATGTTGTTTCAGTTATGAAACAATGCACTTATAATACATTGCTATGTATATACAATAGGTAAATGTCAATACTATATGAACTCAACATCATCATCATTAGCCTTTTTAATGTCCTCACTGCTGGGACTCAAGGCTCTCTAAGAGAGGGAATGGGCTGTAATCCACCACGCGGGTCCAGTGCTGGTTGGTGAATGTCACAAAACTTCGAATTTTTGGTTCTAGGACATGCCGGTTTCCATGACATGATGTTTTCCTTCACCGTTTCGAGAGCAGTGGTAATGAAATAAATTACACAAAGTAATGCGCCTGCAGGGTTTGAACCCGTGAACTACAACTCGTAAGTCGATGCCATTACCACTCGGCCACCACTGCTCTTGCTAAAGGAAAAGGAGATATGTACGCTTTTTTCCTCATTTTCGTATTTAGCTTCAGCCAATCCCCATGGAAAAAGCGTCAGTTTATGTATTCGTATAAACATAGACAAGCTTCTACCAGCGGCTTTATTTGTGTGATCGTAGAAGATTATCCCAAGGGAAAAAACTCCTGACATAAAAATCCTATGTCCTATTACAGAACATAATCTACCCGTGTGCTAATAAAATAATTATGGTTCTTTAAGTCCTGAGACTGTCTTTAAGACTGAATAGGTTACTTCTAGGCAAACGTGCTCCATCGTCGACCACATCATCGCTTACCATCAGGTGAGTTGGTGATCAAATGCAAGCATATCAATAATAAAAAAAATCATCCAAAGCATTTGGACTAAAAGGAGAAACCAACTCACGTGTAAACGTTCATTTTCATAAGTATGATATTATGCACAATCAAAGACACTTCTGCCTGACCACCACTAAGTTCATTTTTCCTTGCACTCGATACGAAAACTACAAAGGGTTTGGTTTGGCGTCACGCCGCAGGATTAAAGCGAATTTTTTTTTATTGTTGATAGGTTTGCGCTTGACCGCTATCTCACCTGATGGAAAGTGGCGATGCGGTCGACGATGGAACGCGCTTGCCTAGGAGAAACCTATACATGCAGGAATTAACAAATTGCGTCCATACAGACAAGACGTGACCGTCCACATTCTGACTCAAAGGAAAGATGGAGAGATAGTGATGTAGAGATCACTCAAGACATTAACTAATAGTCCCTTTGAGACAGAGAGTACCCACTGAAGATCGGAAATCTAATGTAGTTAATGAAAGGGAGAAGATATCCTGATGAAGTTACTACGCTTTACAAACGTGTAGGGAAATAGTATACTCACATGGTTTACGTCAAACTTCACAATTAGAGAGGAGTTATTTAGCGTGTTTCCACAAAAAAAAAACCGATATAAGCAGTAATTCCTGATATATGATCAAGTGTTAAAAAATAATACTTTATCTGTCTCGCAAGCAATCCTAAATCCAACATACGTTCACAAAGGGACTGTTTATTATACATAATAAATAAGTACCCACCTAAATAGTTAAGAGGGTATAAAATCCTGCACACCTCTGTTGAAAAGGGAGGAATCTCCAATCAACTTTGATACAACATTGCTAGATACTCGTAGTTTGTTCGTGGCAACATAGATGGTTAGATGTCTAGTAGATATCACTGTTATTATATTATTAGGGAGCATGGCAGTGTTCCTACCAAGGCAAGCAAAAAAATGGCACGGTCGAAACAATTTTTTCTCCAAACAGTTCAGGCCATTTTCGATCCCCTATAACTTCGTTGTGTATAAAAGAAGGCTGAATTTTCAGTAATCAATCAAACACTGTATAAACACGGTATATTTAAAATTTCATTTAATTTGAACTAGTAGTTTAACACAATATTATAACTGTTCAAAGTTTCTTCATTTTGTTTCTCACTGACTAACCAATCATCAAAAGTCTAAGGCACTTCTAGTAGTCATAGAAGCTTCAAATCGCATATTTATCACAAGTAATACGTATTATATTAAATTAGATTGTTTAGACCAATTTCCAAGTCAATCTAGGTCATCAAGGTCTGTATGTAGGTCATCATCATCTTCCTGCCCTTGTCTCGTTTTGTTTGGGGTCGGCGCAATACGCTTTTGACGAGTGACAGGACAGAATGGAAGAACTGTCCTGTCACTCGTCACGCTATCACTAACTGCCTTTTTCTTTCATATCACTTCTCACCAAAAAAAAGATAGATTGATTGTCAATCCGTCATTTTTTTGGCTCCTATGTATCGACTGAATAAATTAACTGTCTTGGTATTACATTGATCTCACAACTTTTTACGATAGAAGAACAGAGTTGCGTGCCTTGGTTTTTCTACAAATTATGTTTTTGATAACATTTAAGTTTCCGTAAATTTTTACTATTTTGATGTACATAAACTTTATTCTATTCTAATCTATGGATGTCGGTATAGTAGTAAATCTTGCCTAAGTGCTCGTAAAGTCGCTACTAACTATACATTCTCGTAACATAGAAGGACATAATTTACTGACATAGTCTGGTTTCCTTTAGACAAAGACGTATAAGGCTGTATTTTAATGTATATATATACCTATGTATAAGTATATATGCTGGTGCTGCTGCTGAGACTACGGAAAACCTCAAGCGTCGGAAATATCCTTACTACCTCATCGGCAGATTTTTTTTTTTGTGGATGGGGAAAATAATCTTATCACAAATCCCGCTCTTGGGTAGTGCGGGAGATAGTGTCTAGAGACTCTTACTGACTAAAAACCCCGCGCCGTTCCTTCTAGCCTTCATACTGGGGCACGAGCTCCCTTTTGGACAACCCTGTCCCCAGTAGGCTTCGACCCAGCTGGGCCCCTCCTAACCTCATCGGCTTTCTTTCAGTTATATTTTTGACCCGTTTTGGGTTGAAACACTTGGGCCGTGAGGTCCGAGTGCTCATGCGCTTTTTATAGAATTATCCAAACGACTTGTTGAGTTGACACTTCGCGTGACCCAAGGGCTGGCTTTTACTTTGCTCAGAGATTAAGCATTTCCATGCTTCGTGGCATTTGTGGCGTGACGTAGATTTGTAGGGACTTGAGATGGAGAAAGACTTGTCATTTATATATCAAGCTCAAAACTATTTAGATACAGATTTACAGACTGTTCTAAAAACCAAATAAAAATCCACGTACTAACAAAGTAGATCCAGTAGTGACATAAAATAAATCGAAGGTACATACATTTTATTACTCCGACTCTACAATACTTTAACCTTCCATTCACGTATTACGTTTCGCAATTCGTCCCAAAGACTTTACGTAAAGGGACCTCTTATGTACTCTGATAACTGTGAACAATACAGAACATGGAAGCGGCTAGAGCCGGCGATGTCAAAAATTATAATTTTTGACAATGATAATTATCAGTGAGTCAAATTGTTAGCATAAGCATTATGCAACCAGCCTTAAAACATTCCCACTGCTGAGACTGACGCCTTCTCAGTAGGTGAGGGAATGTGCCGTAATCATATGTCTTCGAATAGATCTAAGATTTTTGGTTCGATATCCATGGTGATAAAATAAATTACACAAAGTACGATTCGTTCGCCTGCCTAGGTTTAAAACATCCCGGATGTATGTTCACTTGGGAATATTTTCCTCTTTTACGTGGATGAAGACGCTGGTAAACTGTAGTTTAACCTTCAAAATCACACGTATGAAAATGTAGGATGAGGTGTCACGAGCAAATAAGTATTGGGTCGCGTTGGTGTTCGGTGGGTGGGAGTAAGGTGGTTGAATTCGACAAAGTTTATGCGGATAAACGCGTTTCGGGTAAACGGTTTACGATACTTATAAATAGATACTATGGGTATGACAGCCAAAACAGGTACACATTTTGCTGACACGTTTTTTTTTTATTTCGTATAAACTAGTGCTTGACTGCGATCCCACCTGATGGTAAGCAGTGATGCAATCTCTGATGGTGAGGCGCACTAGTTTATTAAAAGCCTATTCACTCTAGCCTTGAAGATACCCAAATTATAATCGGACGGGAAGACTACAGCAGGCAAATTGTTCCATTCCTTCGACGTAAGTGGTATAAACGACGAGGCGAAACGCTTAGTCCGGACCGTAGAGGTTTTAACAACGTATGGGTTTTTTTTTTTTTGTCGACGGGGAAAATCATCTTTGACAAAACCCGCTCTTGGGTGGAGCGGGAGATAGTGTCAGACTCTTACTGACTAAAAACCCCGCGCCGTTCCTTCTAGCCTTCATACCGGGGCACGAGCTCCCTTTCGGACAACCCTGTCCCCAGTAGGCTTCGACCCAGCTGGGCCCCTCCTGCTGCTGACAACTCCTTGAGGCGCGCGGGAACAGTGCGCGCCGTCGACGTCTTGGACTCGGTCCATTACCGGACGATCGGACAGCGAGCTACCCATGGCTCGCCGTCCGCGAGCCCGCGTCTACGGTGGCCGGAAATCGGGATCGGAATCCCGGCGACGGCGGCGGGGGCGCCGTTGCCTGATGCGGTCAGCCTCCTCCTTTGCAAGCATTACTGCTTCGCAGAAGGAGGCGACCGCCTGCCATTCCTCCTCGCTCCGGACCATGGCCTCGACCAGGGCCCGGCGCGAGAGGTCTCCGCCGCCGAGAGGTCTCCGCCGCAACAACGTATGGGTGGACACTCATTGTACGTCGGGTATTTTTAGTAATGTCACCTCTAGTCTCTTCTAGACAGTTGATTCCGCGCTCTGTGGTATACAATATAGTGAATCTTGACTAAGTGCTTCATAGGGATGTTCCTTTACGTAATAATTGATACAAAGGAAATAGTCTTGAGTTGTAGGGACCACATAGAGAAGAGAATAATAATTTGATAATGCTCTGAATTAGGGCTCGTGTAAGCCACTCTGTGTGGTATTTATGAAATTTTGTGTTGAGAAATTGAGCCTTTTTGGGAGGAATGTTGATGATGCGAATATAATATGATATTAGCAACTATTGATTAGATCGATGGCTATATGAAAAAGCTTCTAAACTGTAGGTAGCTTTTGCCAGCGGCTTCGTCCTCTTAAGATTAGGTTTCTCCTAACTTTGGACATTTTGATCTTTGAATTTTTTTTAGGATAATATTATTTACAAATACTTTTAATTTTTGAAAATTATTCAATCCTACAAAAAATCGATTTTAAGTTATTATCTTGCTGTGTGTGGGATAAGTTTGTTCGGTACCTATATATAACTTATTTTATGTGGGACCTTAGAATATTTATGGTTTGATACTCGTGGTCCTAAAACTCAAAAAGCAACTGAAGGATATGGGTGAGATTTTAGTCAATAAAAGGCTGATATGTCCTCCCGCTCCTCCCTAGAACAGGAAAAGTCATTTGATGATTTCGCACATCAAAAAATTAGTTATTATGATACCAAACTATTAATAAATTGTGAAAGCCAATTCATTCTTAATAAATTACGCATCAACCGCTGAGACGATACAAATCGAGTGGACTCATCATATATGTTCTACGATATAAGTCAAAGAGTGAACCATTTAATTGATTAGGGCTTAATTTTATTTTTTTCGATACTTGACCATAAAATAATTTCCGACATTAATACGCGAGAAACGACCGAAGCCACTAAGTGTCCCTGCACACGGGATGAAAAAAATGGCCGCCACAAAACAAAGCTAAAAGTGACCACAAAAAAATGCGACGGCGTCATTATAATGAAAGACGCCGCCGGAAAAAAAGCGCCACTACAAAAAAAAGCTACAAGTGGCTTCAAGCGTTTTTTTGTGGCGGCACCGTCGCACACGAGCCACAAAAGGTCGCCTTAAAAAGAAGCTTGAAGCGGCTTTTTTGGCGGGGACACTAACTGCAAATATTTGGCCGATTATGAGAAAATGATAACTTTGTCAACATCTCACTAATATTTTTGCAACGACTGTGAATACCAGTCACAGCCGAATATTTCATATTTGCTTTTTATTTCCTTTAATACAAACCTCAAAGATCCACACAGTCAAATGTATTTCACGTAGAAACGTGTTCATTTTCCCGTTCGGTTTTAGAAAAGCAAGCAAAAATACGAAAGCTCTTTGAGGCAGAACTGATCATTTTTACGGTTGGCAGTATTTTTGGAATTACTCTCATCGGAGACTGGGAAAAACTCAACTTTGAGTTTTTTGTAATATCATGCTTTAGCTAGCATTTTTTCACGGGTTCGCTAACGTGGCCTGTCCTAGAAAAACTGTTCCCTTTTCCAGATTAAATGAAGCTAATAAGCGGACTCTAAATTTTGGTATAGTCAGCTAAAACCTCGTTACCGAGGTCACCTTATTCTTCTTCCTGCCCTCATTCCATATTACTTGGGGTCGGCGCAACACGTTTTTTTCTTCTATTCTGTCCTGTCACCCGTCAAACTATCACTAACTCCCTTTTCTTTCATATCACTCCTCACACAATCCATCCATATTTTCATCGGCCTTCCTCTCCCTCTCCATCCATC
This sequence comes from Mythimna lalbum, assembly GCA_949319445.1. Classification (NCBI taxonomy): domain Eukaryota; kingdom Metazoa; phylum Arthropoda; class Insecta; order Lepidoptera; family Noctuidae; genus Mythimna; species Mythimna lalbum. The sequence goes on along the minus strand of OX439347.1, from coordinate 18,056,248 downwards.
TACATTACCAAGATTTTCGAGATCACCTACAATTTATAAATAAACAACCAATTATACATCATGTTCCAAATACAGAGGGTGTGCTGGTGCTGCCGTTGCGGAGGCCCTCAAGCGGCCAGCAATACAACCTTAACGGTAATTACAATTCGGAGCCGTTTGAGGTCGAAATGCTTGAGTCCGAGGGCGCACCTCCTTTTTAAATACAGTTCTCGCCGATTGATCGATATTTTGCGTGACCTGCCCCCCTAGCCAAGTTACAACCGTTTCGCTTGCGTCGAACGCTTCGAGTTGACCTTGCCGCCAATTCTTTTGTTCTGACCACGTGACTGAGCGTTGAGGCGACGTCGTTCCCGTACATTTGAAGTTTTTTACTAGCGTTAACTATTGCAGATTGGCAACTTGGCTAGGAGTACTGAGCTGGTTTACTTTTTGGTCAAAGAATAAGCAATCATTCAGCGTGCAATGCTTCCATTCTTCTGGGCATTTTTCCGGATAACATAGAGTGAAGGTGTACTTTAGCGCCTGATTGCTATATTTGAATTCCTCTGTTATAATGATCAGCTTCTTTTATTTGAGCTAAGTAAATAAAAAAAATATCATATAACCTATTTCTTTTTTAATTATATAAACCATTGCTTGACTGCTCTTCCACTTAATAGTAAGTAGTGATGCAATCGTTGATGGTGAATGGCACTATACCCTTTTCGCGTTGAGATTAGACATTTTGAGAAACCTTTTTTTACTGTTCAATCGATTTTAACTTCTATTTCGTAGGCATTAGGGTGGCATTAAAAGCAAAAAAGCAGTTACAATACCAACGATTTACTGCACCCGCCATTCGTCATGCCACCAACGTAATAAAAATCAAAATCGGATGAACGGAATAAAAGGTTTTCAGAAATGACTAATGTTATTTTGAATAGACTAAAACATTTTGTTTAAAGGGTTTTTGATTCATTCTCCCAAAAGTATCTATTTATAGAGAGGGATCTAAACGCATACGTCAAATATCTTAAGTGGGGTTATATAAAGCTTAGGAACTAAGGCCTGACAGATGCTCAGCAAGATAAATGAGCAGGCGACCCGACTGTTGGCGTAACGAGGATCTGGTGATCCTTCACGCCAGCGATATTCAAATAGTTTGTGTTAACTATTATTTATATAAATTTAGATGACCAAGTTTTTTGTCTAAAATTGTAATATTACAAAGTGGCCTTTATTTGTTCATAAAATAAGTATTTATTCATAAAATAATTAGTATTTAATATAATATTTCACAACTACCACACAACGCTGTCTAGTCTCAAACTAAGCAGAGCTGGTAAAACAACCTATATAATATATGTCACCTTATCATTATGAAATCCAATCATCGTTATCATAGTAGACATAGCCTCCCCAAGTGTCGCCACAATGACCAGTTCTATGCATCGCGCATCTATCGGATGCCCACAACCCTCACCAGATCGTCGGTTCACTGACTCGGTTACTTTACAATAATAGATTATGAAGTACCAAATGTTGCTGGGTTTTATTGTATTCAAAATGTCTTGCCACAAAATTGAGAATTCTATACATTGCACGATCATTACCATCTTACGGAATTTAAAATTGTCTACTTACTTAACAACCATTACCCGACCACATTTCTCACTACTCCTTCCAACATAACCTACAAAGGCTAGCAACACAATTCCATCCCACAACTGACCCGCGATACCCAAACTTCCTCTTCACACGATAAGCCAGTAATGTACCTAATTAGTCCACTACTCTACTGGCTTAACCGACCGACCCGTAATTGCGAAAGTCTGTGTCAGGCCTTAGCAATGTCCGACCATTGCTAAGGCCTGACACAGACTGGTACCGCGGTTGGTAGTCGGTTGTGCAAACTACGCCATTTTTGAAGTTAAAGAGATGATTCTATTGTTTGTATGGTTTGGGGTTAAGTGTAATGGTAATAGTTATTGGGACAATGTGCAATTATAGAGAAACGTAAACTGAAAACAACTTCATTAAACAAAAACTTGCCCAGTTTTTTATTTATTTATAATAAACACTTTTCACTTCGTTAGTGCTTTATTATTTTTGTTCTTACCAAAATCACGTTTCGAAATAATGGGTAGAATGTACAATATCCCAAAAGTGTTTGATTTCCTATTTATGAAAAAATATGTGACAAAAAAACTTTTTTTATAACAAAATTTCAAATATTAAACTAACTTTAAACCAAAAAAACATTTTTGAAAGAGCGGTTCGACTTTCTGTTAATCGTGTGACTCTCGAAGTATCGTTACGAACCCGACTGTATGACATATAAACGTGAGTAGTAAGAACGTAAACAAGAAATAAGAAGAAGTAAGAAATGTAGCGCAAGACTTCATTTGTGGCGAAGTGAACTCATAACTACCTTAAGGGTTCAAAAATTGCATGTAGAATCTTTATATACTAATAAACTTGAAATCAAAATGTATGAATAAAGACTGTCATCATTAGTTTTCACAGTTACCCTAGAAATAAAATTGAAAATTGAATCAAGGAATGTTTAAAGTTTTTGTGAAAACATTCGCGAACTAACTCGCAGGCGTAGTACTAGTCATTTATGAAATCAAATCACAAATGTATATTCCTATTTGTATTCAAACGTAACATATTTTCCTTGAGGGAAATATGACGCCATACTCTGATAATTCTTAAACGTATGCATCATTTATGCACATTGGTGTATACTCGCTTCATGACTTGCCACTGTTTCAAAGACCAAAATCCGGTCGAATATGAAGGGTTCCGTACCTTCCGTAGCAATGATAAAAAGAAGACATTTGTTGTATGAGAGCCCCCTCAAATATTTATTTTGTTCTGTTTTTAGGATTTGTTTTTATAGGAACAACAGAAATACATCATCTGTGAAAATTTCAACAGTCTAACCTATCACGGTTCATGAGATAAAGTTTGGGAACAGACGGACGGACAGACAGATTCGTAATAATAAGTTCCCGTTTTACCCTTTGTGTACGGAACTCTAAAAACAGCCAGCATTTCTTTAAGCCTCAAAGTTAAGGAAAAAAGAGTTTCTTTGCCAGCTTAGACCTACGTTGCACTGACGCGTAGTTTCATAGACGCGTATTCGTCATTATACGCTTGGCGTACGCCTGCATGAAGCTTAAAGCCTGCCTGAATTAGGCAGCGTCATGCCGCATGCCATCGTGTCGCGTCTAAAAACCTACGCGTCGACAGTAATCCATAGTTTTGTATGTATTCCACGCAGCCGTATAAATGATATTTATTTTTCAACTAGGTTTTATAAAACTCTTTTAAACGTTAATTTTATCGTCAGTTTAAACTAGATGAGGCCTGTGTTTCCTAACTGACTACCCTGAGAAGAAACACTGAAACAAACTCAGGGGCCTAAGTCTCTTTTAACCCTTCAGATACCGTCAATTAGAGACACAATAGTAAGACAATAGATGCGCGGCCACCGGTGGTCGCTTGGGGATTCATGAATTAAGGTCTATACAGTAAATATGTACTGGTCAAATTACCAAGCAATTGATGGTTCTCATGTAATTTGACCAGGGTCCCACATATGGCTGCGCCCGGTAGAGCCTTTAAATCCATTTTCTTTGCGAAATATTAATTGATTTACATTTGCTATCTTCACTTTGAAGAATATTTAACCACCAATTTTTATGCGTAAAAACGTTTTTAAAGATTTTTTAAGGCCATTTTGAAGGAGTATGGAAAAGTTGCGAAATTGCTAAATATTTTTTTAGACAAAAGTATTAATCGCACGAAAAAAATAATACTTGATAATGTTGTTCTTTATAATAAAAATATTTTTTTATAAAACCTTCAAATTAACCTGGCCGTTACCGATGAGCAGGCTTCAGAAAGTCACGGTTTTATGGCGCTGCTCGGGCGCCTAAGCCTTAACAGCGCCAAAGGCCTTAGTAAACTGCAAATATATCTCACTCTACACTATTTGAACGGCTTCGCTCTATACCCAGGGGAACTAATAGAAGCCTTCTGTTTGGACTGGATACATCGATGTACGGTTGAAATCTTTTCCAGCCTTTAGAATTTTATTAACACTTTCAGTACAGCTTTTTATTTTCAACTTTGATTGTAGCTTGTTAAGATCGAAATTCCCAAAGCTAAATTTATTTTTATTCTCTTTTTAAACTGAAACTTAAAAGAGCTCTAATTCTACGGATAAAAGATTATGTGACATTGGAAAAATGTTGCCTTATGATCATTGAATTATAAAAACCCAGAGGGTTTTTTGTACATCAATGCTTATGATACAATTATAGGCACGAGTTTACTTCCTATAGAGAAACCAAAGGAATGCAAAGAGCAAAGACGAGTCATGGGTAAGTTTTTAGTCAGTAAAAATCTTATACGCCCTTTCGCTCCAACCTGGAGTGGGAAAAAAAGTCTTTGGATGATTTCGTACATTTAAAAAATTGGTTGATACAACGATTGACACTGATTTTGATTTTGATAACTAACCACTAATAGGTACGATAACAAAATACACAATAAACAACAGTATTTCATCAATATTCTTTATGTCAATGTCATGCATATCTAACTGTTATTTTCATGGTTACTAAAATGTCGATTATAAATGTTAGTATTTGAATTTTAAGTGACAGTACAGTTAGTGTGCTTATTATAAATAAATAGTAAAGCTGGTTTTAATTTTCCGTATCAGTAAAACCTCTTCCGCTAACTCATACAGCCCTGCTTCCAATGCTTAAAGGAATTGGTTGAAGTCCGTAATCTTATGGACACGATAAGACCGCGGAGGCCAGCCTTACCTTTGTACTTGCACTCCGTGTATCCTTGTTACCAGTTTCTTTGTTTTACTAAAGCAAGAATCTTTAATCATCCAATGACATCTCACGCTCTTGGGCGGAGCTGAAGATAGTGTCTGCTTTTACTGAATAAAAACCCACTTCTGTTCCTTCGTTGCCTTTCGTACCGGGACTGAATCTTCCTTTCAGAAACAGATCCTTAACTAGTAGTAGGCTTCAACCCTGCTGTGCTTCTACGGTTTGCTTCTTCTTACAGAAGCAGACCCTTAGCCGCAGTAGGCTTCGACCCTGTTTGGCCCCTACGGTTTGCTGACAACTCCTTGAGGCGCGCGTGGAACAGTACGTGCCGTCGACCACTAGAGCTCGGTCCAAAACACGCGCTAAATTCAAAGTAAATTCTATTTTTTTACCTATATGGACTCTCGTGAAACTTCAGCAGCTAAAGCATGGTTTCTATTGGTCGTTTCGAAAAAAGCACTATCGGCAAGACAACCCATTGTTTTTTTTTTTATTTACCCCTTAGGGAAGGCTAAAGTCGTTCGACCATATCGCCTAGTCTTTCATCCATGTCCTCTTGCGTAACGACACCCCATTGTTCCCAAACGCAAAAACAAGACTAGTTTTTTTTTTATAATCTGTGAAATCGATTGAGGTCTCTAGTCTTATAGACAAGATAAGGCCGGAAAGGCGATGGCTTTGTACTTTTATTAGCACTTGAAGTACCCTTGTAAACAATTTCATTGTTTTACTTAGACGCTGCTACCACCCAAGTGCCCATTTATTTATTTATTGTGTCGTAAACTTTCGACAAGTACTCAGGGTAACAGAACGCCGCTTCGTAACTTTCCATCATTTGAAAAAATCGAGAACTTGTTTTAATTCATGAATCCCCAAGCGACCACCGGTGGCCGCGCATCTATTGTCTTACTATTGTGTCTCTAATTGACGGTATCTGAAGGGTTAAATTTTAAACTCATAACGTTGGGTATACATGTTTGTTTCCATATTAGCCTAACATAGCATAATTAGCCTTTTAATGTCCCCACTGCTGGGACTCAGGCCTCTTAAATACATAGCTATGTATTGCACTTATAATACATAGCTATGTATGTGTCAATACAATATGAACTCATCATCATCATCAGCCTTTTTTAATGTTTCCACTGCTGGGACTCAGGCCTCCTCTCTAGGAGAGGGAACGGTCCATAATCCACTACGCGGGCCCAGTGCGTGTTGGTGGATGTCACATGTCTTCGAATTTTTGGTTCTAGGACATGCCGGATTCCTCACGGTGTTTTCCTTCACCGCTTTGAAAGCGAAAGCGAAAATGGTGATGAAATAAATCACACAAAGTAATGCTTCTGGCTGGATTTGAACCAGCGAGCTACAACTCGTAATTCGGAAACTCGACCGTTACACTGTTGCCATATTGTTCAACAAATATCAATACCAATATAATAAAGAAGTAAAGTTTGTTTTTATGTTTTTTTTGTTTGAAGGAGGTTAATCTCTGAAAGTACTGGTCAGATTGCTAAATTTTTTTCACCGTTAGATAGTTGCTTTATTCCCGAGTGATATTTTATGTACACGGATGAAACCACGGGCAAAAGCTAGTATGAAATATAATTAAAACAGGAAAAACATACACAAAAAAAAATCACTTTCCTCTTATTTTTCATGCAAATTATAGATACAGTTATTCCGACCCTCCACTTCCGCCATTATTATTTGAAAAGCAACACAAAAGCTGTTTTCTTTTAATTTAAACTGTTCTTGTTTTGTAAATACAAAATTTTCCTTTAACGAATAAAAATCTCTTGCTCTGTTACAACGCACTCCAGAATCCATTGTGAAACCAAACAAGATTTTTATATTGTTCAAAATATAATTCACCGCAGCTATGTCGAAACATAATGTACTTATGTATATTTTTTCAATACGCTAGCTCGAAAACCCACTCTTCAACTCTTCAACTCGCCCCCGCCACGATTTATTATATTTATCATAGAATACTACGACTTTTAATTTTTTTTTTCGGATGGAAAATTTTTCGAGAAAGAATTTATTATTCTAGTTTCAAACTATGATACATCATATAAAAAAACCCAAGAAAAATAGAATAAAAAAATAAGTTTCGGACGACTATCCTTTGCCTTGAGTATGCTTTCGCCCCTAAGAGGATCAATTGACCCAAACTTTCACCACTTCTATCAAAATGTATTATTACGGCTCTTTACAATAACAAAACATTCAATAAACACAAAAATAAGTGCCCATTGTTATCACCACACATAGAGCATCTAACAGCTTTACGAATGACCTCATAAAATAGCCTTAATATTGGCATCTGCCGCTGCGGCCAGTCAGAGTAATTCAGAACAGTAGACCTCGCTCAAAATGTGGCCAGGCTAGTGCAAATATCATTAGCATTTTAGCTGAGAGCATTATGCCAAAACGCATAACATATGAGGCTAATTTCTTTAGTCTTTCGGTACATTTTTGCCAAATGAAACAGCGCATGTGGGTAGAAGCTGTGTTGTGTTTGTGCCAAGAATTTCACCGCGTTGTTCTTAATTAGATTAGCTCCTGAATTAAACTTGTCATCCTAGATGTATATGGCTTTGCTGAAGTTTTATGACTACTGACTTATGTAATAAGTGAAAGCTTTTATTCTTTGAGTGAAACGAAAATTAGAATTAGGACTTTTTGGAAAACGTATTTTGATCAGAATTAGACTTGAGGTGTATGAATTTATAGACTATAGAATTTCTTCAAACCAAAACTAAAATAAAATATCTTATTTTGTAGGAAATTATATTCTAAATTTAAACTCGCTTTGTATCTTATTTCTTTTTTATTTTCTTCTATTTACTTTTGTTTTGGTTCGCATGGTTTGTGTTTTCAGCCAGTGTTTTTAGAAAGTATAAATTAGGTATATACTCAAAGTGACTAAAAACTTTGAGTTCCACTAAAATATGTATTCTAATAATTTTGCAATATTTGGCAGAAAAGCCGAGTTGGGTGGCCAAAATTTGCCTGCAGCGGTCTCCCTGTCCGATTATAATTCAGGTGTCTTCAAAGCAGTGAAAAGGCTCTTAATAAACTAGTGCGGTACACCATCAACTTTTGCGTTACTGCTTACCATGTGGGATCGCAGTCAAGCACTAGTTTATGTTATTTAACCCTTCAGATACCGTCAATTAGAGACACAATAGTAAGACAATAGATGCGCGGCCACCGGTGGTCGCTTGGGGATTCATGAATTTAAAAAAAAATAAGTCAGCCTCCTCAGCAAGTTTCGCAGAGGTAGGTTGTCAATACTACAATAAAATTCTCAGCACCATATCACAGAGATAGTCAATAGTCTAGAGCTTATGAGGTACAAAACTACACTAGTTTAACAACAATATACACTAAAAATTAATTTGTGAATAATAAAAATAACTACTGAAGTTTACTTGAAAAAAACCTACCAAAAAATTCACATGTCATCTTACCAATTTGACAACTTAAAACACTGGCTGCTCACACACAGAATAAAAACGAAATGTCAGAAAAAAGTAAACATTTGATTTTGGAATGTCATCAATAATTGTGTGTTCGCTTCAGCGTAAAGTGATTGAGTGATGAAAGATTTATGATGGTCGCCCCGTATCGAAACACGTGCGAAAGAGGTGTACTTTGGATATATTTTTATCGATACTCAAATCAAAACGTTCAAGCAACAGTCATATAACTTTATGGGATTTTAGAATAAAGATCTTTTCTACATAAACGAATTATTTTTTTTTGCCTTTTTTCTATTATAGGCAAGAGAGTTTCAATAAACGAATTCCTATTTTCTACCTACTTAGATTACTTTTATTCAAGAAAATACATTAGTATATACATTTCACAAAAAAATTAACTACCTACCCAGTTAGTGCAATTTCGCATAAAACCTGTAGTAAGTACTCGATGCGTTTGAGCGAGATGACGACAGAAAAAGGAGGTGAAATCGGAAGGTGCCGAAATTCGCGCGGACTCGCGCGAATTGCTTAATTCATGAATCCCCAAGCGACACCCGGTGGCCGCGCATCTATTGTCTTACTATTGTGTCTCTAATTGACGGTATCTGAAGGGTTAAGCGAGTTGAAAAGTGGTACTATACCAAAAAGGTGATTTGTCAGCAGTCATAAAATTTTCAGTGTACCTACTTATTTACTCGATAAGAAGTTGTGACTTAATTCATGAATCCCCAAGCGACCACCGGTGGCCGCGCATCTATTGTCTTACTATTGTGTCTCTAATTGACGATATCTGAAGGGTTAATTACCGAGGAACATCAATTAAAACAAAGACTTTGACAATCGGAAAATGGGTTATGATAATCAGATTGAAAAGTTAAAGGTTTACCAAAACAAGTTTTTAATGAATATTTTTTTCATAGCAAGCTTTTATAGCTCGCTACACTTATATAATAAATACTCGTCAAAACGAATCATACGAGCCCAAACTCGATGGGGTTGTGTCGTTTACCAAGTTCCTACAGCCACCTTCCGGTTGCATCATCAGATCAGCTCCATGTCATAATAATTTTGCATTATCATCTAATTTACACATGCATACAAATTTTCAGCTCAATCGGTAACCAGAAAGTGGATCAAATTTAATTTGCAAAATTTGATAACAGACAAACATTGGGACAGGTTTTTTTTTTTTTTTTCTCGACGGGGAAAATCATCTTTGACGAAACCCGCTCTTGGGTGGAGCGGGAGACAGTGTCAGACTCTTACTGACTAAAAACCCCGCGCCGTTCCTTCTAGCCTTCATACCGGGGCACGAGCTCCCTTTCGGACAACCCTGTCCCCAGTAGGCTTCGACCCAGCTGGGCCCCTCCTGCTGCTGACAACTCCTTGAGGCGCGCGGGAACAGTGCGCGCCGTCGACGTCTTAGACTCGGTCCATTACCGGACCATCGGACAGCGAGCTACCCATAGCTCGCCGTCCGCGAGCCTGCGTCTACGGTGGCCGGAAATCGGGATCAGAATCCCGGCGACGGCGGCGAGGGCGCCGTTGCCTGATGCGGTCGGCCTCCTCCTTTGCAAGCATTACTGCTTCGCAGAAGGAGGCGACCGCCTGCCATTCCTCCTCGCTCCGGACCATGGCCTCGACCAGGGCCCGGCGCGAGAGGTCTCCGCCGCCGATCGCCCCCACGAGGGCACGGCGATGCTCCGCCCAGGCAGGGCACACCTCGACGGTGTGCTCCACCGTGTCCTCCGGGCGTTGCGCACAGTGGCGACACCCGGGCGTCTCTTCCGCCTGAATCCGATGCAGGAACCTCCCGAACTTGCCATGTCCGGTGAGGACCTGCGTCATGCGGAAGGTAAGGACGCCGTGAGGTCTTTCCAGCCACGCCTCAAAGAGGGGACTTACCGCCATAATCGTGGCGTGCCCAGACATTGGGACAGGTGAAACTAAATAAAAGCTTGTAAAAAATGGCAATTAAAAACACAACACTTTAGTATAGTGCCACTTTTTTTTAAAGGTGCAATCTTATCTACGTCTATTCCCAAAACAGATGTCTGTTACGCAAATATCTCCTTAATTCCCAAAAATTGGAAGCACAAAATGTTCCAGCTTATTTCCCACATGAACAGTATTTTCCACGGAGTAAGTATATACTCCGTGGTATTTTCGATCTTCAAAATAGAACGTCTATTTCTGTTCCCATATTGAACTGGGAATTAAATATAAAAATATCGAATGTGCTTCTTGGGTCCACACTCAATTGCAAGATAAGGCAGACCTAAATGGACTTCTAAAGTACAACTTGCAGACTAGTGTTGGCCATTAAGTGTTTTTACTATCATTATTGGACTTCACTGTTACTTTAGGAGATTGCACTATAAAAAATATTATTTTGTGGAACAGAATTTAAACGGAACAAAAATTCCGCTTTTTTTTCGCAGTTATGTCTCTAAGAGTAGTGCAAAAACAGTACATTTTGTAACAGGTGGAGAAAGTATGTCATTGCGACCGAGGAGGAATTTGCCCGAGCCGCAGGGATATTATGGACCAATTTCTATAATGTTTTTCAATGCACCTCCGAAGATATAAATAAACGGGGTTGACGCGCGACTGTTAGGGATCGCTTAGCACCGAGCCTGATACGATAAATACAATAAATTGGGTGCGCTCTCGCACTTTACCTCACTAGTGCGGAAAACTGTAAATTACGTGCCTAAAAGCGGTATGAATAAGAGCGAGTTTTCGAGTAAGTGTATTGAAAAAGTTATATTTAAACTACGTTATATTTTAAACTAGCTAGCCGTTTAGACTTCGTTCTGTAAAAAGTTAATAATATTTTTTTATTATTATTATTAAAACCATGCCAAGAGGAAAATACGAAAAAAAAATTTACCGAATTGGTCGAGCCATTCTCGAGTTTTGCACTTAGCAACATTTATTTTTAATTATATAATAGAATATTTAAGCTAGAACTACATTAAACGTACGACGTACACGTTAAACACGCCTGTTTGCGTCGCGTCGCGTGGGTCAAGTGTAGCTCTACCAGTCTAGTTTCCATATAATAAAATGTATGAAGACCGACGCGTCCAGATTCGGCGTGTGTGGCACGCAATGTAGTTCTACCATTATCCTTTATTTGAATTTCGAATTCAAAATCAATCATCTAACTAGGAAAAAGTAAACCCTATGACAATGTAACAAAGTTCAAGTTCCTTTGTAACTCACATTTTCAGGCCTTTTGAGTATGAAAAATCGCTTATAAAACTCATATATGGAGGCGATGGTTTAATATTATCGTGAATTATAATTTCAAGCATGGTAAAGAAGACTTTCATTATAAATGAGCTCAGAATAATGCCATAAAGATTGAAAAGTCACAATCAAATTGCATTCGTTTTGGCAGAACTCCCTGCATCCTGCTAGATATTACATTCATAAATCACGGTCTAGAACAAATGTCTACAGCCAATATGTTACTGGAATATGAAAGCAGGAACTTAGATTACAAAAACCTCTATTTGATAAGTTATGCTTGAAAGGTTCTTTTAGACTTTTTTTATGATTTATACCAATGTTTGACTGCGATTCCACCTTTTTTTCCGGTGGAAAAATCTCCTGTTCCTGCGTTGCCTTTCGTACCGGGGCAGAGCTATCTTTCGAACTAACCCTGGCCCCAGTAGGCACTGCGATCTCACCTGAAGACACCTAAATTATAATTGGATGGGAAGACCGCAGCAGGCAAATTGAATATAAATATTTCCGCAATAAAGTGACATACGATTGCATAACGAGCATCGAGTAGGCACAATAAACACACTGATTAAATTCTTGTGTGCATTCCCTGAAAGATTTTTTGAGGTTAGAAATCATTAAATGACTTTAGGTGGAGTGAGACTTTCTGGGGGCGTCAAACTTTTACTAACTAAAAGAGAAAGAAAGAAAGAAAAATATTTACTAAAAACCTAGCTTTTTGAGGCATAGTACTATGTAATGTATGTGTATGTAACAGTTATATTTAGTTCTAAGCAAGGGTGTTTTAATATCGCGTGGATTACATCACTAGGATTTGTTCCGCATACAGAATTAAAAATGCAAAAAAAAGCGTCCCGTGTACGTATTCCACGATTACAATAAATACTTGTATGAAAAGGACATTACGCGTGCGGAGCAATCCCACATGCGTGATCAAAACCGCACGATATTAAAAACACCCTAAAAGGAGGATAAGTCTTTTTGCTAAAACAACATCTGTCTGTTAATACTAATGATTTTATTTACTTATTTCTGCGCTTCGATAAGCGTGAAAAAATAACAATAACACTTTCAAATAAATATTTTACTAAGTATAAAAGAAGAGATATTTCTTTCATAATTAAAACTTTTATCAAAACCTCTCCTACCGATCCCTCACAAACCGGCCTAACTAAATCATCAACCCGCCCCTTCCCAGCACCTCTTTTATTCCTGTATTGTACCCTAATTATTTTACAAGGGCAAAGCAATTTGTATTTCATTTCCTCGTTCAGGCCCATGAACTTCAGACCCTCAGTACACAAATTAATCTCAATTTGAGACCAAAGGACGTTACGGTTGGCCTCGCTAAAAAACCAAGGCTTTATATTTATCTTAACAAAGAAACAGCTTTAAGATAAATTACAGTCATTATTAAAGCAAAAGAAAGAGTATGAATGAGTATCATGCTGTCTGGTTACTGGGCTGTGATCAGATGGGCGATCGCTGAATGTAAAATACTGGTAGAAGAAATACTAGAAGACGATCCACAGCACCAACTTTCAATCTCCAAGCTACTACAGAGTAATTGCTAATGGAAAATCCAATACCATATATTTTTGCTTGAACTGGAAATCGAACCCAGGATGCTCAGCATTCGCACTTGCAATCACGAGACCTACGAGGCAGTTAAATTCCATTAATATATTTATAGCATAACATCATCAGCCTTATAATGCCCACTGCTGGGACTCAGGAATCAGCCCTCCTTTTTATTAGAGGGAATGGGCCCGTTATCTACCACGCGGGCCCAGCACGGATTTGTGGATGTCACATATCTTATTTCGGTTTTAAGACATGCCGGTTTCCTCACGATGTTTTCCTTCACAGTTTTGAAAGCAGTGATGATGAAATAAATTACACAAAGTAATACTGCTGGCATGGTTTAAAACCGCGAACTACAACTCGTAAGTCGGTACCGGTACCACAGGGTCACCACTGCTCTAAAAATATTCCATTCGTATATTTAATAAACAAAATATTGTGAGATATACAAAACGATGGTTGCAATATTTCATTCTACTTGCCATCCATCTTGCGATACCCAAGAGAAATACAATCGCGAGCTCCTTTATGGTGAAAGAAAACTAAACTTTACGTGGAACATTGAAACGTGAAATGCTACGTTTTATGTTTAGTTTAGTTTGGTCTCGGTTACAGTTTAAGTGTAGTTTAAGTATCACTTTATTTTAATAAAGCTTTAAAAGTCAACGATCTTTAAGATACTGTACAATGTAATCCGTCGCTTAACGAAAACTGCAACAAAATTGTATGAATATAATACGAGTAGCTCTTATGTCTTACCGTCAAAGCTATAAATCGATTTTATCTCTTAGTTGAATTTGGTCTTTTTTAAATTAATATAAACTAGTGCTTGACTGCGATCTCATCTGATGGTAAGTAGTGATGCGATCGTTGATGGTGAGGCGCACTAGATTATTAAGAGTCTATTCACTCTATTACTAGACACCCAAATTATAATCGGCCTGCTATACCGTCCCAGTCTGCGAAGGCCTTTAATGTCGTAACCAGGCACAGGCCCTAATATCATTACGCTATTAGTGCCTGTACCTGGATTAAGAGCCTATTCACTCTTGCCTTGATGAAACCTAAATTATAATCGGACTGGAAGACCGCAACAGGCAAATTGTTCCAGTCCTTCGATATAAGCGCTATAAACGACGAGACGAAACGGTTAGTCCAGACCGCAGAGATTTCAACAACGCCGTACGTCGGTTTGTCCAATGGTAGAAATGAGATGGTGGGATCAAGGCATGCAATTTCCGCGCACACTCTCCAAAATACGTCTTGTAAAATACTGAAAGGCTAGCGACCCTAAGCCTATGCTCAAGGCTTTATCATAATATCAGTATAAAACTGAGATATAATATGAATATTTTATTTTATTAGGAGCATCATCATTTCAGCCGAAAGACATCGCCTGTTGGACATAGGTATTCCACAAGTATCGCCACAACGACGGGTTCTGTGCATCTCGAATCAATAGGATTCCTGCGACCATGACCAGGTCATTGGTCCACTTTGTGGGTGGCCTTCCAACGCTAAATCTGCCGGTACACGGTTGTGCTACTCCAAAACCTTTAAACCGCTAAAAACAGCCCTCGCTTAAATATACAAGACTAGCTTCTGCCTGCGACTTCGTCCGCGGAAAATTTCTTGTTTTAAAATAAGATTACACTCGATTAGACGATGCGCACGTTCAGCGCTAGATTCCTGAGCATGGGCCTGTGATGTTATAGCATTTTGCCTAGCGAGCCGCTGCGAGCGCTCAGCGCTAGTCTCCCTATCTCTTGTCTCAGAGACATGCTGCCTTAAATGAGATAGACGCTGCGCACGTTCAGCGCTAGATTCCCGAGCACGGGCCTGCGATGTTATGACATTTTGCCTACCAAGCCGCCGCGAGCGTTTAGCGCTTGTCTCCCTATCCCTTGTCTCAGAGACATGCTGCCTTAACTCAGATAGACGGTGCGCACGTTCAGCGCTAGTTCCTCGAGCACGGGCCCGCGATGTCCTCACATTTTGGCTAGCGAGGCGCTGTGAGCGCTCGGAGCTAGATTCTCTAGCGCGTGCTTGCGAAATATATTCTCTATTTCTCGAGAGGCGCTGCTCATTTTCAGGAGCAGATTCTTCCGTACGGCGTACTCGAGCGGCTCTTGTTCTTGTTGTGAAGTACGAAACTACGAACATACAAAAACGTACAACGAAATTTCGATATTTTCGATTATGAGGTATCTATCAACAACAACAACCATACGAACGAAACAACCGAAACCAATAAGCAACTGACAGAAGAACTCCAACTAACGACAACGTGGGCATAATAATTCGAGAGGGTCATCAATCCACAGAAAGTCTTAACACCGCGATTCAGAAAAATTACGTAATTGCAGAACGCCATCTATGGGCAAAAAGGTGAAACGTTGGGCACGCCACAATTATGGCGGTAAGTCCCCTCTTTGAGGCGTGGCTGGAAAGGCCTCACGGCGTCCTTACCTTCCGCATGACACAGGTCCTCACCGAACATGGCAAGTTCGGGAGGTTCCTGCACCGAATTAAAGCGGAAGAGACGCCCGAGTGTCGCCACTGTGCGGAACGCCCGGAGGACACGGTGGAGCACACAGTCGAGGTGTGCCCTGCCTGGGCAGAGCATCGCCGTGCCCTCGTGGGGGCGATCGGCGGCGGACACCTCTCGCGGCGGGCTCTGGTTGAGGCCATTGTCCTTAGCGAGGAGGAATGGTAGGCGGTCGCCTCCTTCTGCGAAGCAGTAATGCTAGCAAAGGCGGAGGCAGACCGCATCAGGCAACGGCGCCCCCGCCGCCGCCGCCGGGATTCCGATCCCGATTTCCGGCCACCGTAGATGCGGGCTCGCGGACGGCGAGCCATGGGTAGCTTGCTGTCCGATCGTCCGGTAATGGACCGAGCCCAAGACGTCGACGGCGCGCACTGTTCCCGCGCGCCTCAAGAAGTTGTCAGCAACAGCAGAGGCCCAGCTGGGTCGAAGCCTACCGGGTCCAGGGTTATCCGAAAGGGAACTCGTGCCCTGGTTTGAAGGCTAGAAGGAACGGGGTGGGTTTTTAGTCAGTAAGAGTCTGACACTATCTCTCGCTCCACCCAAGGGCGGGGGTTGTCATAAGATGATTTTTGCCCACCATAAAAAAAAAAAATAGGTAAAACGTCTGCACAATGAAAGTTACGCTAGGGGCATTTTGCGTTTTAGTAATTTTATATTATCTTCGAAACTGTACGACCAATTGCTATGCTGTAAATGGCAAATCTTATCTGTATAATGTTCTTGTGATACTGAAATAATTTATTGTCATAAGAATTAATATTTTGTTGCTCAAATAATCAACCAAACGTAAGTATGCCGAAAAAAATTATTTTTATTGCAATAAAAGAAGTATAAAAGATGAAATATAAAAGATAGAGATATGGTACCGCGGACTTTTTTGTAGAAATAATTAAGACGAACCAGGTAGCCATACATTGTTTTTAATTTTAATTCATGAATCCCCAAGCGACCACCGGTGGCCGCGCATCTATTGTCTTACTATTGTGTCTCTAATTGACGGTATCTGAAGGGTTAAGCAACTGTTTAGGCAGCGCACGCAAATAATTCTATTTTATGAGGTATTTTTTTCCGACTTGCCAGACAAAAGTTGTGATAGCTCGGTTAATATACATGCTATAGAAACAATTTATAGCCTATAGCACTCAGGAATAATGTAGCTTTCTGCCAGTAAAAAAAAATTTAGAATTGGATTATTAGTTCCAGAGATTACCCCCTACATACAAACTTACAAACTTACAAACTTACAAACTTACTTAGTATAGATGTAACTAGATTAATACACATTCTTATACACTTCAAGCAGAAAATTAAGCTTCAATCATAATACAAGCACTGAAATTTTACTTAAATGCACATAAGTTTTTCCAATTATTAATCTACATATTCCATTGATTTGATAGCACATCGGTACTGGTTTCTATGCGCGCACACACAAACATGCTAGTGGCGAAATCAAGATGTATAGAGAATTTTTCGAAATAGGTAACTTTTATCCTAATGTTTTATTATCATCTGCCTTTTTATTCTTCCCACTGCTGGGACTCAGGCCTCCTCTCTAAGAGAGGAAAATGAAGAATGGTTTAAGGATAAATAAAAATACCTATTTTAAGAATACATACAGATTCTGAAAGTACTACTTTCAAGAGGTGCGTTCATTATGGTGCATGTTGTAGTTTAAACTTGAATTTTATACGCAGCAGTTTGCACGTATACAGGGTTATTTATAAAACACTCGAAATCTCTCAGGACTATGTTACTAACATCATAAACAACCACTTTTGTTCTATGACTTTTTACAAATGTTAGTAATACAATTCTGCATGGTTGTTAGTGTTTTACAAATTAATAACCCTGTATATTGAAAAACTAAATATTCCGAGTTACGTTCTAAGGTCGACTGACAAATAATGCCTGAGGCATTAAGTTCGCCTTAAACAATGTTATATGCACAAAGCTTTAAATAAATAAAAAAACTGTTATCTAAAGCCACGCAAATATGTCGTCCCCAAGGACACCTAATGGATTCGCGTGCGTGTGCCAAAAAACGTTCGTTTGGAAATGTTCAACTTCCCAATCGTTATTGTATGTTTTACTAGTTTCTGCCTGCGGATTTTGTTGTTTCATTACTGATTGACTGCCGTAACGGGTAGTTAAAAGCCCAAAAGTGCGATAAACAGTCTTGCAAAGAGGTATCATATTACCCAGTTACTGGATTGTGGAGATCAGATAGGCAGTCTTCATCTTCCTGCCCTTATCCAATATACTTGTGGTTGGCCCAAATCGTTTTTTCTTCCATTATATCTTGTCATCCGTTACACGATCATTGATTCTCTTTGCTTTCGTATAACCCCTTATACATTCATCCACCTTTTCATTCTCTCCTTTTTTATCAATCTGCATTCCACTATAATACGTTGCATATAGACTGACCTGTTGGTCTAGTGGTTAGTGGCCCTAACTGCTGTGCTGGAGGTCGTGGGTTCGATTCCCACCCAGGACAAATGTTTGTGTGATGAGCATGATCATTTGTTCTGTGTCTGGGTGTAATTTATCTATAATATGTGTGTATTTAGAAATATGTAAGTATGTTTATCAGTTGTCTAGTACCCATAACACAAGCTCTGCTTAGCTTGGGACTAGACGGCGTTGTGTGATAGTTGTGAAATATTATTATTATTATTATTTATTGTTATTATATAATGTAAAATGAACAAAAAGGTTTCGCAAAGAGCACCGTGATGTATTTCAAGTTGATTTTATCATGGTTTTTCATCGAATGGAATCCTATTTACGCGAATTAAGCTCGTACTCTGCCAGTCTTTTTAAAACTGAAATGAATATTCATTTCAGATATACAATCATAATAAAATCAAAGTTGAACTACAAACCAACCCCGTGATTAATTAAAAAAATATTCACATTTACGTCTGAAAAATTTTTAAAGCGACTGTCGTCAGCAAAAATATTTCAATTCAGAATTTTAGTCAATTTGTTCACGTACAGTACTAACTAGTTCTTTAAACTTTATTTTTTTTTTACTTGCCGGTGGGACTAGTAGAATAGCAGTCCTGACTGTTATGTCGGACGTCGTGAGTTCGATGTCTATCCAAGACAAATATCTATGTGATGTGCAAGATTTGTTCTATGTCTGGGTGTAGTTTATCTATATTGTGTATGTATTTAGAAATATATAAGTATGTTTACCAGGGGATTGCAATGGATGCGAGACGCACAGGACCGTTAATTGTGGCGACATTTGGGGGAGGTCTATGTCCACAGTGTTTGTCGTTCGGCTCAAATGATGATGATGTTTATCAGTCGTCTAGTACTCATAGCACAAGATCTGTTTAGTTTGAGACTAGATGACGTTGTGTGTAAGTTGTGGAATATTATTATTATATAACTATCCAATAGTACAATTTAATCCGAATTTTATTACGGTCCAGGTTAAGGTTATAAAACTTTAAGTATCAACATTATAACTATATTCGACCCCTTTATTGCTATAAACTGAGTATGATAAGGGAAACTATACGAGTTTAATTTTTGCGACCCTGTTACCATTTTTTATTCAAGATGAATTGAATTAGATATTGCGTACATATGCTGGATTTTTGTTTTGTTATATGGAACCTTTTTCTTTTCTATCGATAACCAATCAGCAGGCTTGGCCAAGTTGATAATCTACAATCGTAAACGCTAGTAGAAAACTGTGAATGGATATGGTCTTCCACAGTGCAGATTGTTTCCGTTTTAATCCTACCTCTTTGGTCACGGTCTTCTTGGCGATATATGAGTTTTAGGGGTGAAGAAGCACAGCATGTTTCTATCGACACATTGTTTCAAACGACTCGAAGCGAAAAGGTTAATTTGGCTAGGCCTGCAGTACAGTAAAATGTGATAGAGATGTGAGATATTTTTACGGCCCACGCTGAAAACCAGCGCCGTACACTCACCGCTTTTAACGCTGTGGACTCGGCATTACGCTGAGCGTTCGGCCTTTTTGCTCGGAAGTGGCGCATGCTTTTTTAAATGTACTTAAAAAAAAAATTGTAAATATTTTTAGCCATTCCTACAAATAAAATGTTTTTCTTTCTTTCTTTCTTCTTTCTAGTCCAAAAGCGGTAACTGTGTAACGATAGTGAGTTTCCATAAAAAAAGGATTTTGTAAAGATCGCCGTCACTTTAGTGACGTATCACACTAATATTACAAAGTGAGTGTGTTTGTAACTTGTTCATGCTTGAATGGCTAAAAGGATTACGATAAAACGTACTAGGTACATAGATTGACCATATCCTAGAATAGCATATAAGATACTTTTCATCTCGAGAACATTTTCTGGCATTTGGCAGTAGGTAGAATTAAATTAAAGCTTCTAAAGAGGATTGTCAAATGTTAAAAACTTCAACATACGAGTAAATACGATATTCACATTAGTTTTTGAAGAGGACAAGCAATTGTTGATCAAAAAGTAGAATTTTCCATGTACATTGTGGTTTTAGTTTAGCTAAACAAATTGTGTGCAATATAATATGTAACGTATGAATACACATTGCATTCATGCAAATCAAGTCCATAAATCAATTTAATGTAGTTTTTAGGTGAAAGCAGGTAAAACTTTGAAACGCTTGCTTTATCCCGCAGCTTTTCTTTAAAAAGTGTTTTATTTTTCCAAAGAAATATTCCATAATCACATTTCACGCCAAGTTTTTCTAATACCCATTCAGTGGTTTAGACGTTAAAACGTAACAAACAGACAGATTTCGTTAATTGCAAAGCTAGGTAGAATGAGGGAGCTACGAAAATCTCGTAGCCGATGTAGCACTTTCACTTTCACTGCGTAGAGGGTCTATCTACGCCGTAGACAGTAGACGTTTTTCTACAGATTAATGATGCGGATAATTTAATAATAATTATATAATATGTCTATACACATAATTATTATTAAATTATAATAATAATTAAATTATATTTAAGGCTGGTGAACACTCTTCACCTAATACACGTACATTTTGTTTTTTATTTACTTTACAATACCGGTCTTTCGCACCTTACTGAAACACCAAATATCAAATGCAAAGGCATTCATAATAATGGTGGGCATTTGGGATTGTGATAGTTATTTTAAATGATTATAATATATTTCGACCGACTTCTAAAAAAGGAGGAGGTTCTCAATTCAGATGTTTGTTTTTTTTTAATATTTGTTCGGGCATAATTTCGTCGCTTGCCAACCGATTTAAAAAAAAATGTTTGTTAGAAAGGGCATATTTCCCAAATGGTCCCATAGTCACCAAGTTGGGATCTGATGATGGTATCTTGGCGGAATTAAGGGAAATCCTCAAATTAATTTTTTTTTTTTAGTTAAGTTGATATTTTTTTTTTGTATAAAAAGGTTTTTTTACAATTTTTGCCCCGTTTGACGTAAACTTACCTAAGGCACTGTATGCCCAATGGTTTTAAACTAGCTTCTGCCCGTGGTTTCACCCGCGTGCGAATTATTTTTCTATCTCAAGAGAACACTAAACCGGAATCAATAGTATTGTAATCCTAATTCAGAAAGTTAGAATTAAGCAGCTACGAAAATCTCGTAGCCGACGTAGCACTTTCGTAGACCCTCTACGCCGTAGACTGTAGATGTTTCTACAGACTAATGATGCGGAGAAAATATATTCATTAGCATGTAATATGCGTTCTACACGCATAATAAATGTTAATGAAAACATGTTTTATGGGTTATTGTATGGCGCCGGCATGACTTACATCTTCAATAAAATTATCGTTTCATTTTAATATTTCTATGAATAAAACCTTTTCATTTGGCGCCACATATCTATGCTTTTTAACAAATATTTGGCTACAGAATGAACTGATAGCACAGTTTTTTCGTGTCGGCAAATATGAATAACAAAAAGGCTTAGTTTGAATAGTATTTGCATTTTGGTTGGAAATATTTTGTTCAACCGAAAAGGTTGGACAAAATATTTTGATTAAAATTTGTGCTACCTAAAATATTTTAATAAATCTAGCTTCTGCCAACGGCTTCGCCTACATAACAGTAGGTTTCTTTATACAAAACTTTGGACCCCCGTTTCATCCTTTTTGGGGGTGAATTTAGGAAAACCCTCTCTTAGTGCTCGCCTACGTCATAAAAACCTTATGCGAAACTTCAGGTTCCTAGTCCCAGTAGTACCAGCTGTACGTTGATATGTCAATCAGTCAGTTTCTTCTTTTATTCCTATTCTTCCTGTATTTTTTATTTTACTGTACCCTCGTAAATATAAAACAAACACTTCAATTAAACATAACGCTCTTAACTGGAATCCCTTCGTGCCCAAATGCTCTTATCAAATTAATGGCATTCCGTCGCCACCACGATATTAATTAGCAGATCATTTAAAATGGGCCATCGATATCAGATTATAATTAAAACGAGCGCAGCACTAATTCGGCGGAAAACTTGCCAAGTATTTACAGAGCGGCCAAGCTTCTCATCCTTGGCAAGGACCTTTGCCAAGCTTCTTATAAGTCGGGACTTTGCGTAAGCGAGCGATTGTAAACATCTGCTCCCCAAGTCTCGTTCTCGTAATTTCCCGGGAATATTTTTTGTTGGAGACAATTCCCGGGAGTCGAGTTACTAATGGGTTATTACTTTTTAGTACTGTCGTAAGGAAGCTGAGGTTAACTGTATACGAAGCTCTAATTATTATGCTACGCTATTTTCCTTCCTGCATTTACGTAAGCTGTACGAAATATTAGCTTTGTAGGCAAATTTTAATGAATGTTATTTTTCATATTACTTAATACTAACATGGAATAAAAATACGCACGATATAAAAACATAATCCCAAAATTATGAGGACTCACATATTCCCCGTTTAATATTTTCCATTTTCCGATACAGGCACGATCGAGCCATCGATGACTTTAATCAGGCTTAAGTTAAGCCCCCAAACCTCGCCACATGACGTGACCCGACTCAAAATAATCCCCAAAAACGCATTATGACACTTTCCAGCCACAAAACTTTACACCAGTTTACTCGTTTTAAACGAACATAGTTCGCTATTTACATCTTAAACGAAAGCCATGAAATATGTATTAATACTCGGTCGAAATTCCTCGAACTTTCAGATTATACATGCTACTTGCATAAACAAATAGTTCTTCATGAATATTTATAACTTATAATTTATTACATACCAGCAATCAAAGTTTGAATCCGTTACATAATAAAAAAATAAAAAAAAAACAAAAGTTTCATAAATAAAACCATCAATTAAAAATTGTAGACAGTACTGGCACAAGAGAGAACAACACGATAAAAACTAAATTCTAATTTTAAATTGAGATCGATTTTGGAATAAGGTGTTCGCGGTACGAGGCGGACGATGTGTCCGGGACGCGGCGGGCGCGAGCGCGCGCCTCCACGGTCGGATGGATACTGGAAGCTGGATTTGCCGCAGGAGCCTGCGTCACAACCACTGGACCTCGACACCTTTTTGTGGAACCCTAATTAATAACCAGGCGTGACGCGGACTCGCTCCACATCAAATCTCTTTCGAGACTGAACTGGGGGGTGTTTTTTCTCGAATTGTTAATGAAAGCGATTCTTGGCGGCATCTACAAATAGCCCGGTCGTAACTCAGGGTGGCGGTCGAACGGCAGTCTCGACTCCTTTTGTACAGCAATTTATGTAAAATTGCACGACGTTGACATTTTTACGCGACTTTCCACAGAATTACAAGTTCGTTTTATGTGTTGTGTTAGTATAACCGTTTCCGGTTTTTTTGTTCTTATTACAACACTTTTTTTAGACGATTTTATTTTATTTTTGAGATAATTTCTCTTAGCTTGCTCGTCTTCTGACACATTTTATACTTTTATGTCAAATTAACATCAAGAAAGTGAAATAAATGTTTCATCTTTTAAGTTCAATGTTAATGAATTCGCGGTGTATTTAAATACTCATGTTTTAATACATATTAATAGTATGGTTTCCTTCAGGCTTTAGAACAAAAGCTACTGTTAGAATACCGAAGAAGTCTTGGTAGACATGTTTTGTTGCGAATACCTTTAATGAAACTTTAAATATTTTTCACACCTCTGCGATCCGGACTAAGCGATTCACCTAGTCGTTTATACTGGGTAAATTGAAGGACTGGAACTATTTGTCTGCTGCGGTCTTCCCGTCTGGTTATAACTTAGATGTCTTCAAGGCTAGAGTGATTAGACTCTTAATAAACTAACACTTTATCATCAACGATTGCGTAACTGCTTACCATTACGTGGGAACGCAGTCAAGCACTGGTTTATACCATTAAAAAAATATATATGTTTTATGTAATGAAAAAAACTTACAGCAACTTTTATAAGTAATTAGCGTTTTGCACGGAGAGAAAATATGCCTTTCTCATGTATTCCTCATTATTAACAAAAAACAATTATCAAAATCCAATTCGGTTTTGAAGAAGTATACAGAGCAACATACAAAGACTGTTCCTAATATTTATAAATAATGAATATCCTTGAAACGAAACAAAAACAAAAGAAGCAAAAGTTAACAAATGAGAAAAGAAATATAATCCAAATTGAAATATAAATGAGTGCTAACGTTTCTCTGGCCAAAAAAGGAATGGCGCCCGTTGCGACCCGGTAGATAGGTACTGGAGATATTTTTCAGATTCAGACTCCAGATTACATTGGTACACACATATGAGATTATGGAAGTACAGATTTAAGATAGTATATTGCTGAGGACTTATGCTACATTTTCACCTTACGACAAGCAAACTCATAAAAAATATATAAGATATGTTATTGAGGATTTTCAAAGTAAACCACAAATTGTTTGTCTGAAAATACAAAGTTTTGTTTTATTTAACTCGCCTTACAATATTACAACAATTTTATCGTTTACCTATGACAAATTACACTTGTATCTTACCTGAAAATACTAAGAAACAACATTATTACGATACTTAATCTGAAAACAAAGGATTAAAATTATATAAAATTATTTGGGATGAGTAATTTTAATTACAACGCCATTTTACTGCCTTTCAGAAGGTTACTGAGACTGCCATAAAACTTGTTCGGTTTGCTAATTTTAACTTTGTTCAAAAGATTTATTGTTTTTTGAAATGTTTTTGGTGAAAATTAAAAAGTTTATCTGAGACGAAATACCTCCGATCAGACCAACTTGATCGAAGAATATACAAAAGAAAACTAAAAATATATACCTAATAGGTGCAGGTAGTCGAGTGGTAACGGCCTTACAAGTTGCGGGTTCAAACCCAGCCAAGCGCATTCTTTCGTGTAATTTATTTCATCATCACTTCTCTCAAAACGGTGAAAGAAAACATTGCGAGGTAACCGGCATGTCCTAAAACCATAAATTCGAAAAATGTGACATTCTTCAACCCGCACTGAACTCGCGTGCTGGTTTACGGCCCATTCCCTCTCCTAGAGAGGCCTGAGTCCAGCCAGGACGAGGTTGGCGCGGCAATCTCAAACATATGAACTTCGCTTGAGTGTCCCTAGTGGGCACGTGGGGCAAGAAGAGGCGTAGGTTGCTCAACGCCTGACGCGCGCGGTCTACTCACGCCATATGTAACTAGTTCATACTAGGAGCATATGTGCGCGGGTGGCGAGCGGAAACTTACCCGCTACTCCCCACTCCGTGCTGCCAGTCTATCCGAGCACTCTAGTACAACTTCGTTTTATATTAATGCGATCGACATGTTTATTACGATCGGCACTCCGATTGGCCCGCGCCCAGCTCTTACCCAATCACAGAGCCAAACGCACTCAGCGCACAGAATACTACAATTGAAACCTCTCACTGCTGGGCACGCCATGATTATGGCGGTAAGTCCCCTCTTTGAGGCGCGGCTGGAAAGACCTCACGGTGTCCTTACCTTCCGCATGACGCAGGTCCTCACCGGACATGGCAAGTTCGGGAGGTTCCTGCATCGGATTCAAGTGGAAGAGACGCCCGGGTGTCGCCACTGTGCGCAACGCCCGGAGGACACGGTGGAGCACACCGTCGCGGTGTGCCCTGCCTGGGCGGAGCATCGCCGTGCCCTCGTGGGGGCGATCGGCGGCGAAGACCTCTCGCGCCGGGCCCTGGTCGAGGCCATGGTCCGGAGCGAGGAGGAATGGCAGGCGGTCGCCTCCTTCTGCGAAGCAGTAATGCTTGCAAAGGAGGAGGCCGACCGCATCAGGCAACGGCGCCCTCGCCGCCGTCGCCGGGATTCCGATCCCGATTTCCGGCCACCGTAGACGCGGGCTCGCGGACGGCGAGCCATGGGTAGCTCGCTGTCCGATCGTCCGGTAATGGACCGAGTCCAAGACGTCGACGGCGCGCACTGTTCCCGCGCGCCTCAAGGAGTTGTCAGCAGCAGGAGGGGCCCAGCTGGGTCGAAGCCTACTGGGGACAGGGTTGTCCGAAAGGGAGCTCGTGCCCCGGTATGAAGGCTAGAAGGAACGGCTCGGGGTTTTTAGTCAGTAAGAGTCTGACACTATCTCCCGCTCCACCCAAGAGCGGGTTTTGTCAAAGATGATATTCCCCGTCGACAAAAAAAAAAAAAAAAAACCTCTCACTGCAGTTTTACGAGTTTCTAGGCTAAGGACTTACAAAGTTAACGTAACCTTACTCAAATTAGCCTTAAGAACATAGCTTAGTTATTTTGGACCAATTTCTTCAGGTCAAACCGATATTCCGATAGGAAACTGCGTCACTCCAAAATACTTGAGCATTTTAGTTAGTTAGCCATTTTATATCACGAAGATTCACGAAGGTTATACGCTAAGTTTTTATATAGGTAAGTGATGATTATTTTTGGATACCAGGTTTAAAGAAAATCGTAATATAAAATAACAAAAATCAAACTCATATTAAAAATAGCTAACATAAGCTATACTATTTTTTTGTTGAAAATAACAACTAATTTGTAAAATGTTGTCGTGACTCGAGCTTCTTTTCAACCCAGTCGAGATCGGAAGCCCGGCGGTGGCGGCGAGAGCGCCGTTGCCTGATGCTGTCAGCCTCCTTTGCTAGCATTACTGCTTCGCA
The DNA here is from genome assembly GCA_949319445.1 of Mythimna lalbum. NCBI lineage: Eukaryota > Metazoa > Arthropoda > Insecta > Lepidoptera > Noctuidae > Mythimna > Mythimna lalbum. The sequence goes on along the minus strand of OX439347.1, from coordinate 18,029,454 downwards.
GAAGGAGGCGAGCGCCTGCCACTCCGGCCGAAATCGGGTACATGACATCATCATATACTTGAGGGCCTCGGTAACTCTTTCGGATTATTTAAAGTTATTTCTAGAGAACACTTGATCCAAGCTAAATAATCCTAGACTAAAAAAACATAGCTATGAGCCCAAACACAAAACTGCGATGCAAAATAGCATCAAAAAAATTTCGAGCACACAGGACGCATTGCACTTTTAAATAATTGTGTGTACATAAATAAATCGCAAGAACTTGCGAATGGACTCGCATCGTTCATTATATGATCTCTCGATTCTTTATTCTTTATTGGACACAAAATTTATACATACAGTAAGGAAAGTTGATGTACATAGGTGAGCTTAACCCACAACTAGATACGATACTTTGCCGCATGAAAATACACGAAAACGAATACGATACGACACTGCACCGCAGCTTTCTGCGATGCGGCGTTATATCGCACTGCACCGCAGCTTTCTGCGATGCGGCGTCGTATCGCACTGCATTGCAGTTTCGTGTGCATGCTCTACGACAGACACGTGTCAAAACTAGGCTTATGACGCCATGATCATTAACCGCAAATCATCGCGCGTGTCATTTTCATGAATTGCTTTATTAGCAGAGCACGCGTAGGCGTGTGTTGATCATTGCCATCAGCGGTGGTCATTTTATTAATGCACTAGCTTTTACCAGCGATTACACTTGCGTGAAGTTTGAAAATTATGTCCAATGGAAATTGGGGCGTGATTGGTGATCAAACGACGTGCATGAAAGATTAAAAACATACATACATACTCATGCATACATTTTCTTTTTTTTAGGTGGGAAAATCATCTAATCTTTTATTAACTAAAAGCTCAGTCCTGTTCCGTCTCTGCCATTGTTCCAGGGCCTCGGGGATCTCTTTCGCAACACCCATGGCCCTAGGCTTCGATCCTGCTGAGCCCCTACGGTTGCTGACAACTCCTCGAGGCGCGCGCACACTACGCGCCTTCAACGACTTAGGCTCGGACCGTACGGTTACCGGACGGTCGGACGGTGAGCTACCCATTGCTCACTGTCCGCAAAAACTTTCGCCTTTAATCTTAGTGTAATGATAATATTTGTAGGGATTCGACTGCAGTAGTCGCATACAACAAAGCAGATATTATGTCAATTACTTTACAATCGCTAGGACACCAGTCAAACTGTTTTGCAAACTTGGTCTCGCAAACTTACCAACTATATTTAGTAACATACGAGTATGAATAATGACACCGTTTAAACTAGAAACTAGTAGAACTAGCCGGAAACTTGGACGTATACGTAAAACTGTTCACTATTATAAACAAACACACACATTGACACATGTATTTAAGTATTTATATTCTGTTTGACGGCTTCGATTGCCGCATGGAATAAATATTTGTACAGCCTACAAATAGTTGTATCTGATTTTCATACATATTTAGGTTTATACTTTTGTGAACGCACACATGATTTAGAGTAGTCCAAGAGTGGGGGCGCCGCACAGAACAGAAGAACATTCTTCTGTCCTATGAGGCGGGGCGATGGTTAAAAAAAATGACAGTTTTTTTTAAAGCTAAAGATCTCCCTCCTCCCCTTCCATCTATCACGAGCCCAGGGTTCCTTCTTACAATTCAGGCCAAGTCTGTCCAGTTTGTCAGAAAGATATTATTTATAGTCTCACGAGTACGCCATAATATAGCATAGCATAATCAGCCTTAAAATGTTCCCACTGCTGAAACTCAAGCTTCTTTTCCACGCGTGCCCAGTGCGGGTTAGTGAATGTCATATGTACAAAGTACGCACTTTAGACATAAAGACGGTTATCACACTGCCACGCACCACGCAGCGTAGCGCGTGAATGCGTGTCTTAACGTTGCTTGTAAGTATCTCCTTTTCAAAAAACACGCACAGCCCAACACACCGAAAGTGTATCCACGCGCGTTCATGCAGATCACGCGCTTACATGCGGAGAAAAGGTGCGGTGCGACACGCACATGCAACGTGATGCGTGGCAGTGTAATAATCGCCATATTCCCTACTGGAGTCTGTGTTTCCTGATAGCTACAACTTAGGGGTCTTCAAGTCAAGAGTGAATAGGTTACTTCTAGGCAAGCGTGCTCCATCGTTGACAGCATCATCGCTTACCATCAGGTGAGATGGTCGTCAAACGTCTATCAATAACTAAAAAAAAATTCTACATTGTGTAAGTCGTCTTAAAAACAAGTACATCCCTTTAGGTTGAATTAAAATATATATAACTTATGTGTATTTTCACGGTATCTCATTCCGAAGCTTACCGAATTTTCACATGAGATCTATGTGTGTGAAATATGGGTTTACATGTTTGGTTACCTACATACCGGATATTAAATCTTGGTTATTACCTGTTTAAGCCACCCATAAGCTACTTTCATCGCTCTCCTGATATATAAGGGTTCTTCAAGAAATATTTTACACCTTCTGGGACGGATTAATATTTGGATACTTCTATAATCCGTGCCTACCTGTGCTTGGATTTGAGCGAGGGGGTTTTATGCTTCGTTTAGTTATGCTTATCCGAGGTGTCTTTACTTACCCTTTCTGTAACTTGTTTGAAAGTAGCATGTCTGATAAATTATTTTATTTGGAACACCAACAAACGATACCTACTCAGAAATAAACTCAAATCACAAGAGTTTTTTTCATATTATCCTCTTTTTGTTAATAGAAGACCACATCATGCTCATATAACTTGATGAATAAACATATTTTTTCATAAAAGTTCTCACTAAAATAAAAATCAATTATATAATTCTTCTATTTTTATTTTATTTAACCCACATTTTTCCTCTGCTGAGTACACAACTTCTTCTTAGAAATTATGTAGATATATTCTAAGAAATATAAATTTATTGTTATACATCAAAAAAAAAAATAGAATTGTTATTAGCATATACATATAGATAGCTTGTGAGTATGTATTGATACTTCTTCACACTCGAACGGCTGAATGGATTTGGATGAAAACCGGCTTACAAGTAGACCATGTAATAGCACATAAGATACTTTTATCCCGGGATGTTCCCTTGGGACAATTTTCTACTTTCACTCGACCGAAGCCGATGGCAGCAACTAGTAATAAATAATCTACACGCACATTTAAGAGCAACTTGCCGTAATAGGATAGAACCACTATATTACTTGATTTACACGTGTAAATAGGCATTTAACCTTAGGCGTCGCCCATAAATTACGTCAGAGTAATTTCATGATTTTGTGCCCCCCTCTCGTCCATGTTACAGCTTATCACATTTGTGTGACTTCATGTTTCTAATGTAACGTCAACATAAAATATTATGCATGATTAAATTAAAATAGCAGTTCTGAAATCAATGCCATGTTAAACAGCATACCGTTTGAAAAAATTGACAATATATTTGCAAACAACACAGATTAATTTGAAAATATTTTTCAAGTTGGTTGTTACTAAGTAAAATGTCATGTTATACTAAGATCTACATTATTAAAGTGACGTCACGAAACTTTTTACTCTTTCCACCCGTAATCTCATAACGTCACCTTTCATTGACCCCCAGAAGATTTTATCGAGCCGTCGGAAATCCTCTCTTCCGGACACGAGTTGCCATGGCCAACCTGGAAAATTCTAAACAGACTTCGCATCCAGGTTGGGCGCAGCAAAGACAATCTCCACAGATGGGGGTTCCTGGACGGCTCCAACCTTTACTGTCCCCACACACGGGTCTCAAAAAACGCTAGAAGCGGCCACAAAGAAAAGCTAGAAGCCGCCGCAAAAAACAGCTGAAGCGCGCGACAGCTTGTGCCCGGAGAAGATTAAAGCGGTTTCAAGCGTTTTTTGTGGCGGCACCGCTGCATACGAGCCACAAAAAAGGCTGCCTCAAAAAGAAACTTGAAGCGGCGTTTTTTTGAGGCTCGTGTGCGGTGACTTTGTGTTTGTGCGGCGTCTCTCCACCGACTATATCCCACCTTCTATCCCTCATAACATATAACCTGTTCACGTAGGAATATAATGACAGCATCATCAGGTATTGCAGTGGCCGAATACTGGACCAGGTATGGAATTTAATAAGGTTTGCCATCGACACGTTAAGAAGATCGACCCCCTCCAATTTCCATAACGTGTGTTATGGATGGTCCCTTACCACCTATAAATAATAAAGTACAGTAGTACAGAAACCAAGTAACATTGTCTAATGCTTTACTAATGTTCCAGTGAGCTCCAACTTGAATGTTAACACTGAAAGTGGATCAACCGCTAAAGTTTACTGAGTCGGAGCCAATCCAAACTCGGATCGAAAAGTAGCAGCAGCGGGTTCTGCATACAGTGCTTTAGTACTTTAATGGATACTATAAACAATCTAGGCATCACTTGTTTCAAGGGGTTGTCAGCAAACCCTTTTAGGCCCCTACTCAAAAGGGTCGAAGCCCACTGAGGCCAAGGATTTGTTTCTAAAAGGAAAATTCGGCCCCGATACTAAAGACAACGAAAGATCAGGAGTGGGTTTTGAGTCAGTAAAAATCTGCCCCTATCTCCCACATCATCCAAGAGCGAGGGATGACATTGAATGATTTTCCCAGCTAAAAAAAGGCATCACTTGTTAATCTTTTTAGGCTAGGCTTGCTGTGTATAACACACAATAAGATCTACATTTTAAAATGTGACATCACGAAACTCTCGACTATTCCCACACCTCGTCACACAATGTCACTATTCATAAACCCCCTCTCCGTTCCGCAACGTGTGTTATGGATGGCCCCTTACCACCTATAAATAATAAAGTACAGTAGTACAGAAACCAAGTAACATTGTCTAATGCATTACTAATGTTCCAGTGAGCTCCAACTTGTTAACACTGAAAGTGGATCAACCGCGAAAGTTTACCGAGTCGGAGCCAATCCAAACTCCGATCGAAAAGCAGCAGCAGCAGGTTCTGCATACAGTGCTTTAGGGCTTAAATGGATACTATGAACAATCTAGGCATCACATGTTAATCTTTTGAAGCTAGATTTGCTGTTGACTTTGACACACGATATTTAAAGCATATAAATGAAACAAATAGCATCAGACATGATTCATGTGACGCAGCGTCGGAAGGCCTCCTACACGGTGGACCGATGACCTGGTGAAGGACCGATTGAAGCGGGACGCACAGGATCGGTCATTGTCTTTGACTTGGAAGAGGCCTATGTCCAACAGTGGACGTCTTGCGGCTGAAATAATGATGATGATGAATGAAACAAAAAGACAAAAGTCTATGACCAGCGCGTGTTGCCAGTGATGACATATGACACTGAAACATGATCGTTTACAATGGGCCTCATCAGAAGGCTCACAGTCACCTAAAGGACAATGTTACAAGCTATGTTCGGCGTTTCCCTACGTGATATTATATAAGTATATTTATAGTATTCCTAACACAAGCTCTGCTTAGCTTGGACTAGATTTCTGTGATAATTGTCAAATATTGTTATTATTATTTATGGAGTATGAAAGGTTCGGAATTGTCTTTACCGACTTCAAAAGGAGGAGGTCGGTGTTCGGATGTTTGTATGTTTGTTCATCGAATACTCCGCTAATTTGTGGACGGATTTTCAAAATTCTTTTATGAAAAGTTTTTAATCGGGTTTTCTTTACGTCTGTCGATATTTATTATATCAGAAACCTTTTGGTCCTTTACCTTGATTCAAACAGGAACATACATTTCGATATATAAAGTAACAATGGAATCTTGGGTAGATAAAAGCCACAGAAGAAACGTAGAGTGATTACTTTCCCAGATAAGTAGATAAAATCGATCAACTCTCTAATGAGTGTACCCTTAACAAACAGACCAAAATACTCGTTTGATTCGACTTGATATCAATTACTAGAGTACAGTCTATACTGGAGCCAGAAGGTGACACCCTGGAAGGCGGCTATGAGAACTTTGTAATAAAACGACACGACCCCATCGAGTTTGAGCTGCGTGATTTGTATGGACATGTTTTTTTTTTGTTCATATGTTTGCGCTTGATCGCTATCTCACCTGATGGAAAGCGACGATGCGGTCGACGATGGAACGCGCTTACCTAGAAGAAACCTATTCACTCTAATTACTGTGATTTTAAGCTAGAACTACATTAGACGGACACACGTGTAACGCGCCTGATTTGTACGTAGAATGACGTCGCGTGGCATGGATCAAGTGTAGCTCTACAAGTCTAGTTTCCATATAAAATGTATGGAGTCCGACGCGCCCAGATCGGCGTGTGTGGTACACGTGTGCGCAGTGTAGTTCTACCTTTAGGGTATTGTTTGTTGGGCTGAAATTCCAAGTTTTATTTTGCGTTGGTATGAATGGTTTAAGGGTTTATACTATACAGTACTTAGTTTAATAGAATTTCATTTTACATGAAAATTTCTTGCGTTATCGAATCAGAAATGAAAATATCCGTAGGAGTACTAAGGTTACCGAAATTGCCCGAAAAATCAGCAAACTTAAATGACACTGGGATGGGAACATTGCTCGCAGAACAGATGATCGATGAGGCTGAAAGGTTTTGGAGTAGCGGCTGAGTATCGGAAGCCACGACGTTGAAAGGCCTCCTACAAGGTGGACCGATGACCTGGTGAGGTTCACGGAAGTCTAATGGATCAGAGGCGCATAGGAACGGTCATGGTGATACTTGGGGAAGGCTTATGACCAACAGTGGATGTTTTTTGGCTGAAATTAACAAGAAAAATAAAGTACTGTTAATAAATACAAATAATACGTAAATCCATCGTAAATCAGATAGAAATGACTGGATCAGTTATTTAACAATAAAAATAATAAATAAATAAATGACCAAAATATTTTTTAAAGATAAACGCTTTGTTTTTAAAACAAGTTTGTACTTTTTTCAAAAAATACAAACTTGTTTTAAAAACCAACCATTTATCACACAAATATTATAAAGCCGAAAGTATGTATGTACGTATTGTTAAAAATATGTATTATCTTGGCTACTTATTTACGCTCTTCTCTTCTACATACTTTTCATCCCGGGAATATATTGCCTACGGATAATTCTCTACTGTCATGCGAAAACCGCTGGCAGTAGCTAATATATTTAGCTATTCTATAACAAAACAGCAACCCTAGCCAAGTTACAACCGTTTCGTTTCTAATCTCTTTCTACAGTCGGTAACGCCTTCAATTCCTTTGTTCTAACCACTTATCACTCCCATACATTTGAAGTTTCCTACTAGCGTTAACGATTGTAAATTATCTACTTGACTTAGCCCTCAGATTTTCATAGATAAACAACTTTTCCTAAACATGAATAATAAAGCTATCTAACCACGTAAAATCGGATTAGGTTAAACCGAATTTTCGAGTCCTTTATAGCGTTACGTAAATAATCTGGCTATACATAATACATATACATAAATATGACAGGATTAATTTCTGAGATGGAATTTCAGATCGAAAACCCAAAACTATGTGTAATCGATGCCTTAAGGTAAAGGTACATAAACTAATTTACACTTATGATTTACTAGCTGTCTGCGGCGGTTTTACCTGCCATAACCTAAAAAAATTGAGGCAAAATTCATTATTAATCTAATTTTACCTTTGTACATGCATTGTCTTTGTAAATGAAATGAGATAAAGTGAGAAATGAGTATATTAGGGGAAGTTTGAAAGTGGCGCCAGTGACTAAAAAGTTGAAAGGAAACCATTTGTCTTGTTATGGTCCTGTTAAGAAGAAGGATGAAATGCATGTTGCTAAAAGAATTATGAGTTTACAAGTGAATGGATGGAGAGGGAGGCCAAACTCCGCCAAAGGAAAGCTGGATGGATTGTGTGAGAAATGATATGAAAGAAAAGGGAGTTAGTGACAGCGAGTGGTGAGTGACAGGACAGAATGGAAAAAAAAACATGTTGTGCCGACCTGCGACCCCAAATAAAACGGGACAAGGGCAGGAAGATGATGATGACATGAAATGTCAAATCATTATGTACACAACTAAGTTTCGTTAGGGCGCAAACAGGGACACTTTTGTGTCTTGTGTCTGATGCAAGCTAATTCGTTCACTAATTCAAATAAAATATGATATTATTTATACTTATCGCGAAAATTCGCAACAAAGTTCTTATTCCTTCCCAAAAACTATCTAATACATCTCCGAATTCCCAGTACAGCTATAACGGACTCAACAGCGAACGGCCGACGTGTACAAACTTTATGCAAAGCGAACAGACCCAAATGGCCAAGTTTAGAACTTATCGGACCATTGCTATCGAAAATGTAGTGTGCTTTTATTGGAGTGATTTTTATAGTAAACAGAGATATGATATGGTTAATTTTGGGGTCAGCGATTTTACTTCTATTTTGTTCTGTCTAACCGCACGCCATCACTTAGCGTCCCCGCACACGTGCATTAAAAATACGCATTAAGAAGCGGCCACAAAAAAAACTAGAAGCCACCGCAAAAATCAGCTGAAGCGCACGACAGCTTGTTGCCGGAGAAACTTGAAGCGCCTTCAAACATTTTTTTTTTTTGTGGCGGCACCGCACAGCCACAAAAAAGGTCGCCTTAAAAAAGAAGCTTGAAGCGGCGTTTTTTTTAGGCCCGTGTGCGGGGACACTTACTCCTTTTAGCCGCAACACAAACCAAAGTCACCTTGGTTTAAACGCTAGTTTGCCACCTTTTAAGGTTTTTTTTTTTTTTTGTCGACGGGGAAAATCATCTTTGACGAAACCCGCTCTTGGGTGGAGCGGGAGACAGTGTCAGACTCATATTCGCCGTTCCTTCTAGCCTTCATACCGGGGCACGAGCTCCCTTTCGGACAACCCTGTCCCCAGTAGGCTTCGACCCAGCTGGGCCCCTCCTGCTGCTGACAACTCCTTGAGGCGCGCGGGAACAGTGCGCGCCGTCGACGTCTTGGACTCGGCTCATTACCGGACGATCGGACAGCGAGCTACCCATGGCTCGCCGTCCGCGAGCCCGCGTCTACGGTGGCCGGAAATCGGGATCGGAATCCCGGCGACGGCGGTGAGGGCGCCGTTGCCTGCTGCGGTCGGCCTCCTCCTTTGCAAGCATTACTGCTTCGCAGAAGGAGGCGACCGCCTGCCATTCCTCCTCGCTCCGGACCATGGCCTCGACCAGGGCCCGGCGCGAGAGGTCTCCGCCGCCGATCGCCCCCACGAGGGCACGGCGATGCTCCGCCTGGGCAGGGCACACCTCGACGGTGTGCTCAACCGTGCCACCTTTTAAGGTCATTGCTTAACATCGCTGTCATACTTATAAACCAACCAAATCGTCTCAAATAAGCACCAAATAAATGCGTGTCTTAGTTTTCAAGTGGGCTACATTACCGACTGGGGCATGTATGCCTGGTTTACCAGTGAAAAAATTCTTTGATCATGATTATAATACTGGCGTAAGGCAGTGGTCCGACCGCCGGCAAGAAAACGACTAACTATCGGCGATTTTCTCTCTCGGAAAACGCACAATAAATGTACATTCCGTGTAAACGAAAGAGATGCATATATTAAACATTGCTCTCTGACTGTTCATACTGCCGGCGACTACTCGCTTTTCTCGTTTAGTCACTGAGCGACGAGCTTTAAAAAATAAACTATCTCAGCGATACTCGTTCAGCGATGCTCGCTTGCTTGATAATTTCTAAGTGCGGCATTGAAAGTAGACGTGTGTGTCCGATGGACAAGAATATTGTCGGACACATTCAATAAAAACTCCTTCATATTGTCTTGCAAGTTTGCACAGGAGTGACCGCGGGCAAGTGGCGCAAGTAATCGCTCGTCGCACTTGCACACTCGCTTATAGCCCGGCAACAAAACTATCGAAACTACACACTCGCTTCCCGCTGATCGCCAACTCGTTTATAGTTTCTAGCTCCACTAGTTTCATTGTCGGCGGTCGAACCACTGCCTAAGACTAAGTGTAAATTATAGCCGGTCCACGCCGCCCATAAATCTGTTTGAATAATCTTTAGTTATCAAATAAGGAATATTTCACGTAGCCCCGTTGTTTTTAGAGTAATAGTTTATTGTTCCCCTTTTTCGTGTGTTGGCGTGTTGCCGAGTACAGGTTTACTGGAACTCGCTTTTCGGTTAGTGTACTAGATACTGTCAAACGGGGTGAATTGGGATGAAGGGGTAAATAGAAACAAAACTAAGAAACGTATTTTCACGTTATATACAAATTTAACGTGAAAATATAAGATAAGATAACCATATATTTGTCACAAAACTTGTGTTGTGACAAATAAATGGTTTATTTATCTTAGATAGATAGATAAAGTATTTAAATATTGTTTGCAGCGTTCTAGGACTCCCTAATAGCCTTATTAAAACTATTTGTTCATTAAACCTCCGTGAGTGTGACCGTGGCATCACCGCGGGCCCTAACAGAATACCAGCGCTGCGTTATTTATCTCTATAGATATCGCAGCATATGCTGAGTTAGGCGCCTTTTTGACCTTATACAGATTTTAAAGTTTTTTTTCCCAATTCTACTGTTTTTAAATTTAAATGTATGTGTAAGGTACAAATAAACGTGATTCTTTCTTTCTTTCTTTCCTTATAATATTTCCACTCCTCAGGCAGGGTGATGCAGATGTTTATGAAAGGGAATTTGCCGTAATCCACTACGCGGGCCTACTGCGGTTGGATGGATCTCATCAAAACTTAATAGAGTGAAAGAACCTATTGCTTAAACCTTCTTGATATACTGATAGTAGTAAATACTCAAAGGAACCATTACTCTAGGTATTTTATTTTAGTACGAAATCCCTGTAACATCATTTTGTATCACGCGTGTCTAATATCATTAAGACGCCTATCCTTCCCTAAACGGTAAATACATTGGCACGCAATGTAATAAAGTGAAAATGTGGTGGTTTTAATAATAAACTAGCTTCTGTCTGCGGTTTCATCCGTGAAAATAGGATTTTTTAATACAAAATTCGGACTTTCGGCCGTTTCATCTACTTAGGGGGTAAAATTTGGAAAATCCTCTGTTAAAGCTCGTGTACATCGTAAAAAGAAACCTTCTGCAAATATTTCACGTTCCTAGTCCCGGTAGTTGGGGCTTGCGAACGGCGAGCAATGGGTAGCTCGCCGTCCGACCGTCCGGTCGTTGTCTGGACCGAGCCCAAGTCGTTGATAGTGCGTACTGTACCACGCGCGCCTCAAGAAGCTGTCAGCAACGGGCCCTGCTGGTTCGAAGCCTACTGGGGCCAGGGTTTACTCCGAAAAGTAGCTCAGCCCCCGGTACGAAAGGCAACGAAGGAACAGGAGTGGGTTATTAGTCAGTAAAAGTCTGACACTATCTCCCGCACCACCCAGAGCGGAAGAAGTTACTTGATGATTTTTTCACCTTAAAAAAAAGTGGCATAGAGATAATAGAGAGATACTTACCACTTTTTTTGAAGTGAAAAAATAACGTTGTGAAAGTATTTATATGTGAATTCGTGTGGTAATAATGCTACTTACTAGATCATTTTTATGTTATAAAAAACCGGGCAAGTGCGAGGCGGAATTGCGCATTGAGGGTTCTGTACAAACTTACCTATGTAAATAACATACATAGTTTAATTCCAGAATGTGTCTCGCAGATTTTTCCGAATAACAGTAAAAGTATTTTTTGTGATTATATCTGTACTTGTATGTATGACTACTTTATGCCAAATTTCACCATTCTGGGTCAACGGGAAGTACCCTATGAATTTTGATTGCCTTGAGAGTGTCGAAATATATGTTTTTAGATGATTTTTTCACAGCTTCAAGGAACCGCAGACTTAAGTACCTAAATGGTTTAAATTTCAAATCGATACCTCCACACGTTCCTGAGATTCTTGAAACAGACAGACAGACAGACAACTTGGAAAGGAAGAGGCCGACCGCATCAAGGAACGGCGCCCTCGCCGCCGTCGCCGAGATTCCGATCCCGATTTCCGGCCACCGTAGACGCGGGCTCGCAGACGGCGAGCCATGGGTAGCTCGCTGTCCGATCGTCCGGTAATGGACCGAGTCCAAGACGTCGACGGCGCGCACTGTTCCCGCGCGCCTCAAGGAGTTGTCAGCAGCAGGAGGGGCCCAGCTGGGTCGAAGCCTACTGGGGACAGGGTTGTCCGAAAGGGAGCTCGTGCCCCGGTATGAAGGCTAGAAGGAACGGCGCGGGGTTTTTAGTCAGTAAGAGTCTGACACTATCTCCCGCTCCACCCAAGATCGGGTTTTGTCAAAGATGATTTACCCCGTCGACAAAAAAAAAAGACAGACAGACGACAAAGTAATCCTATACAGGTTCTGTTTTTTTTCCTTTTGAGATACGGAACCCTAAAAATGTGAAAGTCTAGACAGGTGTTTGTTCATAAACCCTTTCAGCGTGAAAAAAACACTAGGCCCCGACCTGGAATAGATTAAAAGACGTTTATTCTTAGAAGTACACCAGTTCTTACCGGATAATTTCGATATATATGCGGCGCCAGGTTTTACTAATTTTGAACGATTTTGAACCTATGGAAATCCACGAATATAAAAGAAATCATTATGAAATTTGTTTTATTAAAATTGACCTTATGACCAACAGCTGGGCAAAAATTAAAACATGAATCTGCCCCTAACTGACGATTTAATACGTGTATATCTACGAGATAGCGTCACGGCTATATTTGAAAGATATGTAAAATTGCATTGTGGGCGTAAAAAGAACAGACCGAATACGGAACGACACGCTGCGCTCCATAACAGGTATAATAGACGTGGGCAAAAAGGCTGCCAGGCTCAAATGGGACTGGGCGGGTCACGTCAGCCGCATGCACAAGGACCGCTGGGCAAGGGTCGCCACACAGTGGGTTCCTACTGAGGGAAAGCGCCGTCGAGGCCGGCCTAGAAAGAGGTGGCGGGATGATTTGGACGCCTACCACAAGGACTGGTTAGAGACAGCGCAAGAAAAGAAATTTTGGAAGGACTTGGGGGAGGCCTTTGCCCAGCAGTGGGACAGTAATGACTAGTTAATAAAAATAAAAAATAAATGTAAAATTAAAAGCTTGTTTTTTAAAAGGGCCTCGAAAAAAAAACTTGAATAGCTATTCTGTTTTTTTTTTTTATATAAAAACAAAACCGTTGTTACGGAGCCGCGAGGTCGACATAGACTAAGGCTAAGTTCTTTTATTTTTATTTGTTATAAACTAGTGCTTGACGATTATTTATTTTATTTATATTTATAAAACTTTATGCACAAGTAAGCACTGTACAAAGGCGGACTTAATGTCTTAGGCATTTTATACCAGACGACCTTATATAGGTATATACTTCACTCTGCTACTCTCCAATTTGTATCTTGGATAATTTATATGGCTGAACAACGTTTGCCGAGTCAGCTAGTATACGTATATTACCTAACCCTTTCACAAACAAATATTTCAATGATATCGATAGATAAATTCGTAGAATCGAAATAATCATCAAAATAATCAATTTTCAATAAATATAAATTGTTCATAATAATTAATTTTGTTTGAGCCGTTAATTCTGAACCCGTTAATCACAAAGGGAAATTACATATTAATTTATGGGGAATGATCTTTCAATTCAAATGTTGATGTTAATCGACATTGAGCACATGTATTATATATAATAAAGAGGCAAAGTTTGTTTTTTTGTTTTAAATTTTTTGACTGATAGAAAGCTGGTTTATTCTTGAGTGACATAGGCTATATTTTATGTACATACGCGGGTGAAGCCGCGGGCAAAAGCTAGTGACTAATTGATATTTTATGACTGCGCCCACCACCGCGCCCGCGAGTCATCGTGAATGAATGAATACGAATTCGTTTCAAAGACGAATGGCGTAGTTTGAAATGAAATTCCCGTGTAAAAATGAAAAGAAGCCTAAGCTACTAACTAGTAAACATCATCTATCGGTATAATTCACCTTCAATAAAGTCATCATATCACATGTATTCAGTCAGTATGTAGATCCACGTGTATTCCTTGAGCAAATTAATCAGATAGAACGGTGCAGTACTCGACTAAACGTTGAATTCCACGACCGACACCCGCATCTAACTCTAATTAATATGTTTGAATACACTCGGCCGATAATGTTTGGCAATAATGGTGAATTTAAATTCAGAATTCATCTGAGGATCTGCTTTTTTCTCAAGCCTTGGAATGTAGGCTCATAATTGGATGTTTTTAATGAATGAGTGTCTTGGTGATCTAGTAGGCAAGTCACTCGCCTCTCATGCAAGAGGTTTTGCGTTCAAAACCGGGAAAATAAGTACTCATCAATGTAAATGTCTGCGTATCTTATCCAACTGTCCTCTCACAGGTCTGCTGGAAGAAATTTCGTCAGAAATAAGCAGATCCTTTGTACTCTTTTATCCTTATTTGTTCTTTTCCATTTTAAAAGTTTGTGTGTACTTAAATATATAAAGTAGACTTTTCTAACTTTATCTACGACATTACTGACACGGTACCTCGTGCCTCAGGAAGCATGTAAAGCCGTTGGCCTCTCAACTTAAGAACTCTCACAGAAGTTTCGCCATCAGTCTATCCAAAGAGTTTTTTGTGTTACCCAGTTACTGGGTTGTGGAGGTCTGATAGACCGTCGCTCCATGGATATTCAGCCGCATCATTGCCGCCACCACCGCTTAGCCTCAGACTAGAAAAGTACGAAAGAACGAAAAACACATTTATTTGGCACGCATTAAGTACATAAATGAATTTAAAAAATCACATTGGTACTTGCCCGATTTCGAACCCACAACTGCGTGCTTGAGAGGCAGGTAGGTACCTAATGGCGTCAGTGACTATCGCAACCCAGTGCTGGGCACGCCACAATTATGGCGGTAAGTCCCATCTTTGAGGCGTGGCTGGAAAGACCTCACGGCGTCCTTACCTTCCGCATAACGCAGATCCTCACTGGACATGGCAAGTTCGGGAGGTTCCTGCATCGGTTTCGAGCGGAAGAGACGCCCGGGTGCCGCCACTGTGCGGAACGCCCGGAGGACACGGTGGAGCACACATTCGAGGTGTGCCCTGCTTGGGCGGAGCAATGCCGTGCCCTCGTGGGGGCAATCGGCGGCGGAGACTTCTCGCGCCGGGCCTTGGTTCAGGCCATGGTCCGGAGCGAGGAGGAGTGGCAGGCGGTCGCCTCCTTCTGCGAAGCAGTAATGCTAGCAGAGGAGGAGGCCGACCGCTCCAGGCGCCCTCGCCGCCGCCGCCGCCGGGGTTCCAACCCCGATTTCCAGCCATCGTAGACGCGGGCTCGTGGACAGCGAGCCATGGGTAGCTCGCTGTCCGATCGTCCGGTAACTGTCCGGACCGAGCCAAGGCGTCGACGGCGCGCACTGTTCCCGCGCGCCTTAAGGTGGTGCATCACGACTCACATTTTCACTGTTTTTCATACAACCGCTCATAACTCATTTTGGAAACACAATATCTTGTGGATATTATCTAGGTTTCTAAAGAAGCCAATTTCTAAATTTATGTAAAACTAATCCAGTAAAAACCTCTGAAAATGTCTTTGTATGAACTTTGACACTTCATAATTTGCCTAAAAATTAAAAAAGTCAAAAAAGTAATCCTCTAGAGACCTTGCAAATTTTATTAAGATTCTAAATGACGACAACTTTTACCAAAAACTTATAAGGGTTTAAAAAAAACAGCTATTTCCTGGAGCAAGTTTTGTGAAATTTTCGAGTAAATCTCGGAATTACCGAATACTAACAGAGTTTCCAGGCGTTATCTCTTTTTTTGCGTTGCCTTTTCGTCAAACATCGCGTTAGAATGCATTAGATGAAGTAACAAGCTTTCAAACCATTTTCGATGTTTACGATAAGCGAGTGGAGAAGGACCCTCTTAAGGAGTTGTCAGCATCAGGAGAGGCCCATCTAGGTCGAAGCCTACCGGGGTCGGGGTTATCCGAAAGGAAACTAGAGCCCCGGTATGAAGGCTAGAAGGAACGGCGCGGGGTTTTTAGTCAGTAAGAGTCTGACACTATCTCCCGCTCCACCCAAGAGCGGGTTTTGTCAATGATGATTTTCCCCGTCGACAGAAAAAAAAAAAAGTTAGGTACCTCAACCACTGCATCACGACTAAATCAGGCCTGTTAGTCTAGCGGTCAGTGGCCTTAACTGCCATACCGGAGGTCGTGGGTTCGATTCCCACCCAGGACAAATGTCTAAGTGATGAGTATGATCATTTGTTCTGCGTCTGGGAGCAATTTATCTATACATCTATAGAAATAATAAGTATGCATATTAGTTGTCTAGTACCTACTCATAACACAAGCTCTCCTTAGCTTGGGTCTAGCCGGGGATGTGATAGTTCTGCAATATTATTATTAAATCGTCGTTTGTCGTACCATTTAAAAAAGAGGTTCGATATCAAATACGTCTGTATGTCACAAAGCAAGCAAAATGAAGCAAGAAATTATTAGAACGTACACATAAATTAAATGTTGCGGATTATGCAAATTTATGTCTCTTAAATAATGGAGGTGTCTATTTAGGCGAGAATTATTGCCTGCACACAATTAAGTGCTTGGTGAGCAGTGTAGCACGCAACACTGTGTAATTAGTACATCATTATACGCTGCCATTGAGCTGAATTGAACAGAAATGTTGCATAGAAGACTTAATTAAGCACGAGTACTGGGGTCATGTGTTCAATTCTGAAAGGAAAACCCAGCTCTAGAATGAAAGGCAACGAAGGAACTAGTGGATTTTAGTCAGTAAAAGTCTGACACGGCCTCCCTTTCCGCCTAAGGGCGGGAGATGTCATTGGATGATTTCCCACCAAAAAAAAATGACGCACGAGAGATTCTAGGACACATCAAGAGAGCAATGGTGGCCGAGTGGTAACGGCCCCGACTTACGAGTTGTAGGGCGCGGGTTTGAACTTAGTCAGGCGCATTACTTTAGGTAATTTATTTCATCACCACTGCTCTCAAAACGGTGAAGGAAAACCTCGTGAGGAAACCGGCATGTCCTAGAACCAAAAATTCGAAGATATGTGACCTTCATCAACCCGCACTGGGCCCGCGCGATTGATTACGGCCCATTCCCTCTTCTGGAGAGGAGACCTGATTCCCAGCAGTGAGAACATTAAAACAAGGATGATGATGAGACACATCAATGCAATTGTCTATTGAATCTTTGAGTGGAATCTCTGCAAGAGTCTTTTTGAAGGTGGAAAATCATCCATTGACTTTCCCTGCTCTGGGGCGTGGTGGAAGGGCGTGTTTGACTTCTTCTGAATAAAACCCAATCCTAGTTCCTTCGTTGCCTTTTATGCCAGGGCCGGGTTTTCCTTTCAGAAACAAACCTATGGCCCCAGTAGGCTTCGACTCTCCTGGGCCCCTACGGTTTGCTGACATCTTGAGGCGCGCGTGGAACACGCCGTTGACGCCCAAAAGCGGGAGATGTCATTATGATTTTCCACCAAAAAACGGGTATATCAGTACGCCCTTACTCCTGACAATACCTACAGCAGTTTTCCCGTCTGCAGTGTCGCGTTACTTTGAACTTAAAATCCTAGAACCAAAAATTCGGAAACATGTGACATTCACCAACCTTCCTGGGCCCGCGTAGTGGATTACTGTCCATTCCTGCTGCAGGAGGCCTGAGTCCCAACAGTGGGAACATTAAAAAGGCTGATGATGATGTTACTTTTAATAAATACAATTTTACCTCCTGAATATACTTCAACAAAGTAATTAAATAGAAGGGTCTATACGAAAATAACTAAATTACGTCAAATCAAATCCAACAGCCGCTAGCGCTAATTCCAAAGTCATATCAAAGTTTCAACTTCCTGCGACTTCCAATTGACGCGACTCAAACTTTCCGTTCGGTTTTACGAATTTATTACTCCAAAGGACTTTACAATACTCACTTATGAAAGAAACAACAAATACATTGATTTAAGATCTTTGGCATGGTGTGCCAAAGATTTCAGTGGCTTAGAAGCGTGGCTAAAGCAGTACCACGGCATTCTCACTTTCCACCTGATGCAGGTCTTCACCGTGGGGATGGAAGGAAGAAACGCCTGGGTGACCATTGTGCAGATTTCCCAGAAAACACGATGAAGTATACGGTGGAAATCTGCCCCACTTGGGCGGAGCTCCACCATGTTTTCATGAAGACGATCGGCGGCTGTGACCTCTAACAACCTGCCCTGGTTCAGGTGAGAGGAAATGCGAAGCAGTAATGTGAGACATGGAGTTGACTGGAACTGTGAGGGAGAGGACATCCTCACGACCCAGCCTCTGCTGCAGGAGATGGCCCAACAGTTGAGACTTGCAAGGCTATTCCCAGGCAACGTAGGCATGGACTTGTGAACTACGAGCAATGAGATGGTCGGCACTTCGGTAAAGACTAAGCCCGATTCGACGCGCGCCTCAATGAGTTATCATCAAGATTGACGGAGGTCGGTGCCTGCTAGAGCTGTGAGATGAACCGCGGCCGAACGCAAAATGCAACTGCACAAGACACTCTCGCCTCAGAGATGTTATTTGATGATTTCCAACCCCCAAAAAAAGGCAGAATATAAAAATCCTGATCTCTTCCCTAATCCCTAGATTACAGATTAGACAAACCTTGTTCAAACGTTAGTACAGCGGTAATTGAATATAAATATTTAGTAGGATTACTTGCAACACGTAGATTCCCAATCTACGGCCTAATTACATATCATACCGGTAAACGTAATCACTTTCATTACGAAGAGTAAATACATTACATTTGTTGAATTTACTTCAAAATGAGGCTTAATTTAAAACATATGGTACAATGGAAATTGTTGAAGTGCCAAAATAAAACCCATTTGGAATGGAAGCGTACGGGAATGTTCGTAATGCCTTGATCACACGTACCGAGTAAACGGGCAGACAGTTTTTTTTTTATTATGATGGGGAAAATCATCTTATGACAACCCCCGCTCTTGAGTGGAGCGGGAGATAATGTCAGACTCTTACTGACTAAAAACCCCACCCCGTTCCTCCTAGGCTTCATACCGGGGCTCGAGTTTCTTTTCAGATCCCTGGCCCCAGTAGGCTTCGACCCAGCTGGGCCCCTCCTGTTGCTGACAACTCCTTGAGGCGCGTGGGAAACAGTGCGCGCCGTCGACATCTTGGCTCGGTCCGGACAGCTACCGGACGATCGGACAGCGAGCTACCCATGGCTCGCCGTCCGCGAGCCTGCGTCTACGGTGGCTGGAAATCGGGATTGGAATCCCGGCGGCGGCGACGAGGGCGCCGTTGCCTGATGCGGTCGGCCTCCTCCTTTGCTAGCATACGGGCAGACAGTGGGCCGAGCGCTTATCTCAATAATTCGCTTACATCACTGTCTCGGCCGAGCAACATTTTATTGTCTCGCCCTTTTTACTCGGTACGTGTAATCAAGATATAAGAGTCACCGAGGCCTTGGACTGCAAAGGGCTAAAGAAGGACCACAGATGTGTTTAGTCAGTAAAAGTCTGACACTTCACACTCCACCCAAAGCGAGTGAAGTCTTTTGTTGTTTGCTTACGCTCACTTCTGAGATCAGCCCTCCTAGCCAAGTTACAACCATTTCGCTTACGTCGAACGCTTCGAGTTGACCTTGCCGCCATTTCTTTTGTTCTGACCACGTGACTGATCGTTGAGATGACGTCATTTCAGTACATTTGAAGCTTTCTACTAGCGTTAATTATTGCAGATTAGCAACTTGGCTAGAGGTACTGAAGTGAAGATAAACTCCGCACTCAACATTTCATTACTTATATTTTCAAACACTCAAGTTACCTATGCTACCAAATATTTACTAGCTAATTGTTTAACAATTAATTAATAACAATAAATATACAACACTAAAATAACAAAGAGGTAGTTTTTTTTTTATGTAGGAGGTAATTTCTGTAAGTAGTGGTCCAATAGCTAAAAATTTTTCACCGATAGAAAGCTGCTTTATTCTAGAGTGACATAGGCAATATTTTATGTACCATTGCAAAAGGTAAACGCTAGTCGCATATAAAACGACACTTTATCTGGTGCTTCTGAGATTCACATAGACGAGAAAAACATAGCCCTACAAAGAGGAAACAAATATAATTTAGTCGTAAAATATTTAAAAAAAAAACGGTGCCCCACACTAGGAATGACTCCTATCATGAGTGCGTTCACAAACATGTAAACTCATATACACAAGACACCTAGACCCGAAACAACTATCGCTAGGTCATACAAATATTTGTTCTTTAAAGGAAATGAACCCGAGACTCGCAGCGCTGCCGCCAAACGCTCAATTTCTGCGCCAAAATAACAAATAGGTTCTGAATTTATATGGCAAATTCGGCCTACAAGTTTTATCAAAATCGGGTTTACCATTTAGGCGTGAAGACATAACAAACAAACTCACTTTCGCTTTTATAATATTAGTATGGATAATAATCACCTTTATCTCAAAAGTTTAGTTACGATCCATTTTAGAGTCCAATTTACGATCTCTGTGACGAATGAAATCTAAGTGGAACACGGATTCAGACGAAGCCAGACGTTCGGAAATTTATTGTAGTCACTTCACTTTAGAATAGAATCTTATTACCAATCTACCTTTTATGGATGAGATGAATAAAGAAATCGCGTTTTATATCAGGTAGTAACCTGTTATATCCCAGTTTTATATAATATGCACTTTGATTTTGAGCTGTTTATCTTAATTTTATATAATAGGTCCCGGGATAGTCTAAATAGATCATCTTCTTTCCACCCTTCTCCCATGTTATTTAAGATCGGCGCAACACGTTTTATTTTTCCATTCTGTCTTCTCACACATCACGCTACCACTAACTCCCTTTTCTTTCATATCACCCCTCACACAGTCTCGCGGACGGCGAGCCATGGGTAGCTCGCTGTCCGATCGTCCGGTAACTATCCGGACCGAGCCCAAGATGTTGACGGCGCGCTCTGTTCCCGCGCGCCTCAAGGAGTTGTTAGCAACAGGAGGGGCCCAGCTGGGTCGAAGCCTACTGGGGCCAGGGTTATCTGAAAGGAAACTCGATCCCCGGTATGAAGGCTAGAAAGAACAACGGGGTGGGTTTTTAGTCAGTAAGATTCTGACACTATCTCCCGCTCCACCCAAGAGCGAGGTTTGTCATTAGATGATTTTTACCCACAGTAAAAAAAAAACCTTCACACAGTCCATCCACCTTTTCTTTAGACTTTCCCTCCATTCATCCACATGTATACTCATAACTCTTTTAATAACATGCGTGTTATCCCTCCTCTTCACATGAACTGTCATTTGAGTCGTTCAGTGCCAAACTACTACTACTAACAAACACACTCTAATATACTCGTTTATCACTTTATCCAGGTGCCTAAAGAGATCGCACGAACTATAATAACCTTGTCAGCTTACAGGTTGGCTTACAGGTGGCTGTGAAAATTTAGAATAGGATTTGAATTTCATAGGAATGTATTTTTTTTCACTTAGGATCGGAAATTCAAAATCCATTGCAGTACCAAAGTTTTCAGCCTGATGAGAACATATACAATAGTCCGAAAACAACTATGGAACAGTTGCATGGACTTCTTTTTCAGAAATGTCCCGTGGTCCTAAGGAGCATCGGGCCTGCTGGGCCTCTGCGATTTTACTGTGGAACTACAACGTGTAACGTTAAATGCGCTAAACCTGAAAATAGATTGATCAGAATAACGAGCAGAATCAATTGAACCACTTTTTAATATAAGTCTCATTTTTCGTAAGAATCTTTATTAAAAAATTTGCCCTGTCTCTTTATTAATAGGACAAACCATGATGTACGCAAACCCGCTCAAATAGGTAAACAAACACAAATGGTTGACGTCTATTGAAATTTTCTCATAAGCGAGATAATAATAATAGTTCTTATTTCAATGTAGTTTCGTATCTGAAGCAAACTAAAACAGCACATAAAACCTTTAATTATTTGCGATTTTTATATTCCCAGAATTAGGTCAATTAATTAAAAATCATTTGGGGTGTCGGAGATTTTGCATTTAACACCTGCGCACTTTCCACGTTGTATACGTGCCGTCGAGGACTCAGGCCGGACGGCAAGCTATCTACACATTGCTCGTCGTCCTCATTCATGCCTACGGTGGCCAGGAAAAGCCCTGTAACTCCTGTTATCCGGGGCGACTCTGTAGCGGTAGCTGGGACGTTTTTTTTTTTATTATTATTGATAGGTTTGCGCTTGACCGCTATCTCACCTGATGGAAAGCGACGATGCGGTTGATGATAGAACGCGCTTACCTAGAAGAAGGTTGTAGCTATCAGGAAACACAGTGAGGATGTCCGTTCCTCATGGTTGCGGCCCCTTTGAACGCGACAGATCGCCGCCATCGATCGCTTCCACTAGAACACAGCGGTGCTTCGCCCAAGCGTGACACTTCCAGTATATGCTTCGTCAAATCCCGCAACCCTGGCAGGCAAACAATTTACCTGCATTCAAAATTTAGTTAAACTCAAGTTTAAAATCCAATTTCTAACCGTCCATGTAATAACATGACGGCCTCGTACTGAACAATGACCAACTTCTACCACATGTCGTTGTAAAAGGTTTGTCTCTGAGGCTTTTGTGAATGAAGAGAATGTTGTACAAACTTTTTGTGTGTACTGTGTAGTTTGCAAACTAATTTTATGGTACGTTGAGTGTATGTTAAATGGTTTTGGAAATTGTAGTTTCTATGCGGTATAGGACTCAGTACAGAAGTTTCTAAAAAAAATACATTGCATCATGCTTGTTTTCTGGATGGAGACAAGGGGCCCCGACAGAAACTGCCTGTCTAAAAGCTGGGTTTTCGTCAGAAAAAAAAAAGAATTGAAAACCCGATCGCAGTCCGATTGCACTTTTAAACAACCAGGGACCCATTTGAATATGCACAGAGGTTCATCCTAATCGATCAAGCCGTTTAGGAGAAGTTAGATGACTAACACATGTAGAAAAGAATTTTGTATATAGAGATATTATGTGCTGTATATATGTATAGTAAAGGTTAAGTTTTGTTATACGCATAGAGTTGTTTTAATGTGCCAAATTCTATAGTTTGCTGTAACTACATCAAAGTTTTGCATTCAATAAAAAAAAAGAATGTTACAGGAACCATACATACATTACAGGCTCATATTAGAACTCTCTCGGGAAGATTAAGCTCAGCTGCATATGCAGTTAGAAAAATAAGGCAATTGACAGATGTAGCCACAGCTAGGTTAGTTTACTATGCTTATTTCCACAGTATTATGTCTTATGGCATTTTACTGTGGGGATCTGCAGCTGATGTAGACTCGATTTTCATATTTCAAAAGAGAGCTATCCGAGCTATTTAAAGGATGGGTCCT
The DNA here is from genome assembly GCA_949319445.1 of Mythimna lalbum. Classification (NCBI taxonomy): domain Eukaryota; kingdom Metazoa; phylum Arthropoda; class Insecta; order Lepidoptera; family Noctuidae; genus Mythimna; species Mythimna lalbum. Next base: position 18,006,054 of record OX439347.1, on the reverse strand, counting down.
CGCGAGTCCCTCAGAAATAAATTTAAAGAAATCGACATCCTGACTCTGCCTTCTCTTTATGTCTTAGAATGCATTTTGTATGTTCGTAAAAACTTAGGACTCTTTAAAATTAGAAGCGATATTCACAACAAAAATACGCGTAGTAAACACGAAATTGTATTACCCAAATGGAGATTAGCTAAGACCAGCAAGTCATTCCTAGTAAACAGCATACGCTTTTACAACCAGCTGCCAAAGGTGGTAACTGAACTTAGTGAGGGAAAGTTCAAAACTCATTCTAACCAAAAAAGCATATTACAAGGTTAAAGACTATGTCGAAGACACGCTTGTTTGGCAATGACTGCCTCTGCACATGTGGCCCCCTGGTAAATCATTAATATTGTGTCTATTGACTGCTCCACCTTTGTTTTAATTTATATATATTTATTTTTCCTATAACGCATTGCTTTTGCAATATTTTATTTTTTTATTTTTATTATTTAGACTTCAACTGCATTCAATTTGTTAGTATGTTAACAGTTGTAATTATTTAAATTTTTCCTGCTTTTTTATGTAGCCTCTTTTTGGAATGTGAATGTGAGAACACTGTATAATCCACAAACACTTAGATAACTTTCTATCACGACTTACTTTTTTTATTTTATTATGATTAATTTTGTGCTTTTGTGTACAGTGTTGACTGGTCTACACTGTTCTTACATAAATCAATGAATATTGTAATAAACAAATTTTTAAAAGAGTAACCATGGAGTTTCTTGCCGGTTCTTCTCCATAGGAAACGACCAATTTGGAAACGTGCACTAGCTTCTGACGTTTTATAAGTGCCCATGTAGGCCTATGTGAAATAAAAAAATTTGGCTTTTGACTTTGACTTTGAACCAGAAATTGAACCCTGGATTTCACGCTTACCATTAATCCACAGCACCAACGAGCTACATTTCAAAAACACAAATTACCTACAAGATTCACACAACATTTTGAACACGTTCAATAAATCACACGAGTAAATATTAATTCTTGAGCAATTTGTAATACAATAATTGAACAAATGAAAAGTTTAAATCAAAACACGTGTTTTCACACAAGAGCCTTTATCACTGAAAACACACGTCACACGTCATTGAACGGTTAGATAAATACAAAAACTCCAATTATGTGTTCCTTATAAATTGATTACGATATAATAAATCATGTCGGGTTACCATTTATAAGCGGTCTGTGTGTGTTCAGTCAACATTTCCCGTCAGCTGGTCAAATACAGGTGACACAAGTAATACCGGTGACACTGAGGTATTATTGTGGTTCACACGCATTTCTCTTCTGTTTGTGTCCAGGCTCGTTGGTCTGGTAGCAAACAGAGACTGTTAAACAAGAGGAATCATATTTCGAATACCATAATTAAAGACACAACACAATACAGACAATGAGATAGCGAACGCCGGCGTTCGCTTAGGGTTTAATGAATTAATGACTTCGACTGGCCTGTTTGTCTAGTGGTTAGTGGCCCTGACTGCTATGCCGGAGGTCGTAGGTTCGATTCCCACTCAGGACAAATATTTAAGTGATGAGCATGGTCATTTGTTCTGTGTCTGGGTGTAATTTATCTATAATATGTATGTATTTAAAAATATATAAGTATGTTTATCAGTTGTCTAGTACCCATAACACAAGCTCTGCTTAGCATGGGACTAGACGACGTTGTGTGATAGTTGTGGAATATTATTATATTCACCACATTATTGTATAGTAACTTTAAACTGTATGTACTATCGTGTATTTAATGTAAAATGTAAAACTTGATGCAAATAAATTACTCGTATTATTATTATTGTTACAGTGGAGCGAGAGAGCTCCACCTTAGAACGGAAAGAGTTAATTATGAAAATTTCTTTTTTTATCTTTACTTTTTTACCCATAAAGTTTTATTACATACCTACCAACCTACTTCGGGAATTTGTTTAATGATGGCATAAGATAGCCTTACACGCTGGGGTATACCTGACAGATTAGCCTGTAAGTTGACTTTTACAGGTAAACCGGAGCGTGTATGTTGCACAACTGTGCAGGTTTCCATACAAGCTTACATACCTGACAGGTATAACTGGGCAGGCAAACCTGTCAAGTAGACCTTAGCGTGTACGGCTACCTTTAAACTTATCTTCAGAAAACTTTTTTCTATAGGTGTAATGCAAACAAAAAAATAAAAACTATTTTAATCTTAACTGCATTAGAGTGGTTGTATGTAAGCTTCACAACACAGAGGTTGACTTCAAAAAGTTTACATACCGCGCGCATTCAATATGCTCAGTTTAAAAATAGAACGAGGCCGAATGAAACGCTTATACAAAAGAAGTAACGTGCACGTCCATACAAACAGCTGTCCACACTGCATACTGGGCACTCAATAACAACAAAATCCGCAAAGCTGGGTGGAAACTGGAAAATTCCAGTTTGACTCGCCAGTGAAAAAGTTAAATGCAATTTTCCATACCTCCGCGGGAACATTTCACAGGTCACTTACGTTTTCAATCGACACCAATGTTTCTGAATCCGACTTTTTACAACACCGTTCACAAAGCATTTTTCTACATACACTGCGAGCATTGTTTGGTAAAACTTTCACAGCTTCACAGCCGACGAGCAGTGTATTAGTGCAGTTAAATATTTTCGACATTATTTTTAAATGGAGTTGACTGGAAAGGAGGCAACTTCACTACAAACTGTTATTACTTTTAGCGTAATATCGTTCACGAGATTTTGTGCAAGAAAGTAGCTTGGATTGGCTCTGGCCGTTAATGAATTTTTAAAAAGATTGCTGAGTTGATGCGAAATAAGCGGAAAATAAAAGTAACATTTATTTAAATGCAAAATCAGTTTCTTTTATGATTCTTTTAATTTTATTTCTATATTGGTATATTTGGTTTTTATTGGATTGAAAATATCGAAGTATACAGGGTTATTTGTAAAACACTGGCAACCTCTCAGGATCATCATAAATAACAACTTTTGTTTTACGACTTTGAAAATTTATCATATTTTAGTTCATCAGATTTTCATGTATAAATAAAAATATTTAACTGAAACGTACGTAAAATAGTGATATTTAGAACTTTCGTCTAAATATTACGAAGACTATGCGAAACAAGCGATAGTACAATAGTGGAGGGGAGTGGAGATCGTGCGCAGGAGGCGTAGGTGATTACAGCATAATACAAAATTGAAATGTGTTAGATAAAACAACGAAATCTTGAAGGTTTATTTTTGATAAATAAATTATGCTTTGTAAAAAGTCAAAGAACAAAAGTTGTTATTTATGATGTTAGTAATACAGTCCTGTAAGGTTGTTAGTGTTTTATAAATAACCCTGTATATGTCGTGGCCAGATCTTAGAAATTAATCACAAATTAAACTTAAAACTGGCCTGGTCGTTTTAAACATTAAAGTTTGATGATATGTCAATCCTTGTTTGGCCTATTTTATTTAGGCCTTTTATCCTTACTAATATTATAAATGCGAAAGTAACTCTGTCTGTCTGTCTGTTACGCTTTCACGCAAAAACTACTGAACGGATTTAGATCAAATTTGGTAGGTAGGTAGAAGAGACACTGGAATAACACATAGGCTACCTATAATTCCACTGCTGAGCACGAGTCTCTGCCCGCGCGATATAAAGTGTAGTCCGCGCGGGCGAAGCCGCGGGCGGAAAGCTAGTATATCATAAAAATCCAACATCAATGATATGAAGAAGTATGAAAATACAATTCGAGAACACATCTATCAATCTAGCTCAAACTATTTCAAAGGCTTGCCTAAGCTGTCCAAATCGGATCGGTAAAAGCCTTAAAAAGAACTTATTACGTGTCTATCCAAAAAAATAAATAACGTTTACCGTGAGCTGCGAGTAAATCCTAAGATTTGCCGGAAAATCTTCTAATACACAGATGTTCGGGATTCCAGTAACGTGTGCCTAGAGACGACGATATTGTCACTCTTTACATTTATTTGTCTTTTACATTTTTCTACATGATTTCGCCCATTTGTCAAATTGCTTACTAGAAAGGATTACTTATTAGTTAAAGAGTAATTTACATTAAAAAAAAATACTTTATTAAACTAAAATATGGCGTCAAAAAACTCTTCCACGTCGCTGTCGACAAACACTGAAAAACTGTATAGAATATTAGGTACTTATAAATAATTAAATAACTATGATTACAATAAATAAAAAATAAAAAAAAATAACACAACCCTACGCGATTGAAACTAACTAAAATATGGCGTCAAAAAACTCTTCCACATCGCTGTCGACTGGTAATGTGCCCAGAAGACTGGTGGCATTGCCACGCTGTATGCTTATCCTCTATCCGAAGTAAAAGCCAGCCCTTGGGTCACTCCTTCTGCGAAGCAGTAATGCTAGCAAAGGAGGAGGCCGCATCAGGCAAGGGCGCCCTCGCCGCCGCCGCCGGGATTCCGATCCCGATTTCCGGCCACCGTAGACGCGGGCTCGCGGACGGCGAGCCATGGATAGCTCGCTGTCGGCGAGCCATGGATAGCTCGCTGTCCGACCGTCCGGTAACTGTCCGGACCGAGCCCAGACGTCGACGACGCGCAGTTGTCAGGGTCGAAGCCAACTGAGGCCAGGGTTATCCGAAAGGAACTCGAGCCCCGGTATGAAGGCTAGAAGGAACGGGGTGGGGTTTTTAGTCAGTAAGAGTCTGACATTATCTTCTGCTCCACCCAAGAGCGGGGGTTGTCATGAGATGATTTTTGACCACCGAAAAAAAAAGCCCTTGGGTCACGCGTAACGTAATTGCTTACTTATTTATTTGATTGCGCTTAAAGCCGCTTGCGATGAATTAGTCCGACGAGTGTTTTCATGTCCTATTCGCCAGCGTTTGCGACTGGGTACTCTCGTTTAGCACTTCAATAAAAAAAAAATCCTTCAGTCCTCATAAAAGCTGAAGAACTGACGAGATGGAGTATTTGGTCATGGATGTGCGACCCTGGCGGATTGAAAGTGAGAGTGTTTATTGGATAAATCCAACATTGGTTGTTAAAAGGTTAAACGGACGAAGAATCCATAGAGAGAGGCACACATATTAAAACACATTAGGAAACTTTTACTTGAAGTTGAACACACAAACTTTTACTAAAGCTTTACTATGGGTAAAGCTAGAACTACATTAGACCGACGCAGACGTAGATCACGCCTGATTTGTGCGTAGAACTACTTCGCGTGGCATGGATCTAGCGTAGCTCTACAAGTCTAGTTTCCATATAAAATGTATGGAGACCGACGCGTCCAGATCGACGTACGTGGCACACGTTTGAGCAGTGTAATTCTACTAAATCCCCTCGAGCGCCGATTGCATATACGTTTACACAACATAAATGACCTTGAAAAACGCTTAATTGTCGTTTTGTACTCACGTTTGTGTGAAATTTTTCTATGACTTTGTTTTTCCTAGAAAAATCCAGCTTTTTTGTGATTTACGTAAAAACTCGCAATAAAATGGTTAAATGCTTTTAAACTTGGAATAGTTGCTTCAACAGTGTGCTAGTTACATGCCGCAAAAACACACCTGAATCGATCAGGTAAAATCCTCAATCCATTATAGGTACATAAATATAATATCACTGTTATTATTCCAGATTGCCAAGTTTCAATTCGATAAAAATGGTTTGAGAGAGAATAAAATGCAAATAACCCTTACGAAACGAGTGCAAATGAGAATTCTGGAATATTGATCAGTCAGATTTAATGTAGCTAACGATTTAAAAAAATATTCAGATTTGGCTAAGCGAGGAGATTTTGAGCTTTACTGAAAGAAGGAAGAGAGAACCAAGTTTTTTCGTTAATGGGTTAGGGAGGGATAAGAAAGATTGGCTGGCGAATTCTTTTCAGTGAGTAAATACATTGTGGTGTCATCAGACCCTATCAGAATATTAGTGCTGCATTCTTTTTTTTAAATATCGAATTATATGCCGAAATGGGGGCCTTTTTGGTCTTGCACATTTTTTTTTTAATATCGTGGTATTCTTATTTCAAATTTCCGATAGTTAATTTTTTTTTTTATTGTCGTCGGTCCTGCCTGTGTGAGTCTTAATTATTTATTTCGTTCTTTCAAATAAAATAATTTTGCGACAGGACGCAACACGAACTGCAGCCGTTGATGAAGATATTATTTTTGCAAACGGTGCATGACTAAATAATCTTATTAAGCTACTATGATGATGCAAAGTAGTAGACCAGAAAAAGATTGAGTTGAACTTCTCTGCATAAAACAAAAATACATCAGTACTCCTAGATATACTATACAATTGAAAATTGAAAATTAACTTACTGATTTTATGTGTTTGTATGTTTTTAAAGTTCTATAATATTAATGTAGTGATTGTCTGTAAGTTTTGCAGCACTTGGTTAGTTATAAGAAATGATCCTGTAAATTCCCAGTACATGTAATGTTGACGGTCCTAATAAATAAATAAAAATAAAAAAAAATACTTTTGATGACTGTAAAACCTACTAACCGCCACTTCATACCCCTATTACAACATACTTTAAAATTCTACAAGCGACACGCTCTACATTTTACCCAACAGATAACCACAGAACAAGTTCCACCAAGTTTAGACTACAATTTAACTTGAATTTCCCTCACAACGTCTGGCTCACAAGCCAACAAGAGCAGAAAAACATTGCCCTAGTGCTATGTGTGTTGTCATTAAATTGGATTAGCTTGCCGCCATGTAATGAACGTTACACCGACGAACAGACGGGACATATTATTAAATAAACACCATATCTCACGGTAACTGCGTCGTTGGCGATTTAAAAATGGTCGTACATTGTACAATAACGCGAGCTTCCTTGATAAATAACTGCAGTTAGATCAAGATGACGTCTTTGTTTCGGTGATTTCAGCTTCTGTTGTTAAATTGGAGTAAATGTTGCATTATTCACGTACTTTCCCTCTCGATATAAAAATTTTTTTTTTTTTGTCTACGTGTGGAGGCTTGTAATTAGCAATTTGAAAATATCACACTTTGTATATCAATTACTTTGTTAGCCTTCTTTAAAATGGAATAAATAAATAAATAAATAATTTTTCATTTTCTTTTCCAAATTAAAGTTACTTTTTATCCTACTGCGAAAAGGGTTATTTACTAAAGTACCTATTATGCCTCTAAAGTTAAAAAAGCGGACTTTCCTTTGGCATTTTGTACTACTCAACCTTAGGGTGCAGAAATATAACATGGTAAGGGAATCTTAAAAAAATGTTAAGAGAAAAAAATGAAAAAAAGCCTTTTGAGAAAAAACAAAATAGAAAAAAAAACAAAAGTAAAAAAATAAATAAATCTATTATTATAATATTACTTTTCAGGTCTACTTGATTTAGGCTTCGCTCGGGTGTTTCTCCACTATTTAATGGATGTTATTATACATAGGAAACCTTCCTCTTGAATCACTCTATCTATTAAAAAAAACCGCATCAAAATCCGTTGCGTAATTTTAAAGATTTAAGCGTACATAGGGATATAGGGACAGAAAAAGCGACTTTGTTTTATACTATGTAGTGAAGGGCACCTTAATGAATAGACAAATAGAAAAGAAATAAGTAGAATAATGAATACATACTTAGATTCACACATATAAATAAGCAATTTTATTATGAAGAAGAATCCAGCCTATCAATGTGCTGTGATGATTCTACCGACATCTTGCGACTACTGTATGATTCCTGTGTTCTGTGCTTGCGAATGTGCTTCCATAAATTATACCGTACAATATACCGTTGGTCATAATAAAATACTTGGGCAAAAATCATCTTATGACAACCCCCGCTCTTGAGTGAAGCGGGAGATATTGTCAGACTCTTACTGACTAAAAACCCACACCGTTCCTTCTAGCCTTCATACCGGGGCACGAGCTTCCTTTCGGATAACCCTGGCCTATCCTCTTGTAACTATCTGAACCTTATTTACCATTTAGTTGGACTTTAAAATGCAGACGAAATAAAATCTGAAAAGCGGCCGAAAAACTGAATTAACGCTCATTAGTCTGCCTCACACGACACATACGTGTTTAACGTTTTTTACGGAAAACGAAAAGTATTTAACAAGCTGTTACCTCTGAGCAGTGACTTTTTTGACAGAACTTTTCAAAATTATTGTACATTTTTACAAAATAAAATGTGTGTTTGTAACCCTTTTTTTGAGGCACTCGGGTAAAATAAATATGTATAAACAAAACAATCTTAATGATTTGATGTATGCACTTTAAAAGAGACTTGAGTTTCTTTCAGTGTCTCTCATCTCTGGATAGTGAGCTTGGAAATACTGACTTCATCTAGTTATTATTGACGAAAACATTGTCATGTCTGCACAAATAAGATAGTGAGTTTTGTGAGTTTGTTTTCTTAAAAACCTATTTACAAAATAAATATCATTTATATTTCTTTTTTAATTTGAAACCCGCGTGGTGGATAACGGCCCATTCCCTCTCCCAGAGAGGAGGTCTAGTCCCAGCAGTGGAAACATTGAAAGACTGATAATGCTATGTACATAGCATATGCTAAAATAATATGCTATGTAGTAGCTATGTTATTAGAAAGAAGCTAGAAGTTTTAAGCTAAAAGTTCCTAAGAAACGCTTCACCCTAAGCCCATAGAACTTATATATAAAAGTTACTTACTCAAACGAATGTGTAAAGCTCTCAGAGGCCTTTCAATCCATATTCCATCAGATTTAGGATTTAGTTCGCTTACGTTTGCGTAAGCTTTCGAAGACTTGCAAATATGAATAAGTTTAGGATCGAAAGAGATTGAAATTTGTATGCATGGTTTGATATTTTACTTGGCATCCATGCCTCTGCCATTAAGTATTAAAAATCGTGAAATGAGTTTTTCGTGATGCGAGAATAAAAATGCATTTTCTGGGTTTACTCGCTCCATATGGATTATAATAATAATAATAATCCTTTATTGTCAGGCAACTAAGGCCCATAGATAAAATACACAAATAATCTTACAAAATAATAAACTAATACATAAAAAAGATACTATAACTAATTATTATTAAACTATAAACTATTGCACACGAAGTCACGGAGTCGTGTTCCGCTGCGAGGTCGGTATCCTTCCACGAAATCTTCGATACACGACACCTTTCGGCCAAAACTCTCCTTTGAGGAAGGTCAACAAATCGGTAATTATGCACATAATGTTTTATTTGTATCTACACAAATATAATAAAGAGGTAAAGTTTGTTTTTTTTTTTGTTTTTAGGAGATAATCTCTGAAACTACAGCCTACAAGCCAAGTTACAACCATTTCGCTTGCGTCGAACGCTTCGAGTTGACTTTGCCACCAATTCTTTTGTTCTAACCACGTGACTGAGCGTAGAGACGACGTCGTTGCCGTACTTTTGAAGCTTTCTACTAGCGTTAACTATTACAGATTAGCAACTTGGCTAGGGGTCCGATTGCAAAAATTTTAGCATTGATACGAGGTGATCATGACCAAAAAAAAATACTCACCGATATGATTACTTTCTCTCAAGGTAATGCACATATAAATTACGATCAACTAGGTACCTACCTTCTGTATGCTTTTTGCCGGATCAACATTCCTATTTGTGCCAACAAACTTCATTTTAATTCAACAAACGTTTGGCCTGAAAAAATGACATAAACTTTCATTCCGAAGATCACAAAAATAAGAACTTGTGCCAATTTTATGTTGCGTCATGTGCACTCCGATGCTCTCGGTTTTTATAGGCGAACTGTCACAGTTAACTTAGTTTATTACTAGTTCAATCAGCTATACGTTCCTTTTACTTCATTTGAACTATTTCGGTGTCTAGATCAACGATTCTCAACCGTTGAGGTGCGTTCTATTTGGGGCTACGTTGACAGAAGGGGGTTGCGGTGCCTTTGAATCGATTCCAAAATGAAACTCATTTATTGTATTAGAAATAGTAGATAATAATATTAGGTTATTGTAGTAATATTGGACGTGTACCATGATCAAAAACATCTAAAGTGGCTTGACTTGAATGTAATCGAATGAAGTTACTTGGAGCAAATTAATATTTGTACCCAGAGTGCAACAACACTTCGTGTCCAAAAGCCCACGCGCCCTCTTAATGCAATCTATTTGACGACCTAAACTAGACTGTTAAAGGGACGGGGCTATATATTATGTATAGCTCCATCCCTCTCTCTCGCTCGCACGTCTGACATTCTAACATGTAATGGTAAAAGACTCGCGTATTCTACCAAAAGTGATCTCAATTTTAAAGATTTAAAAGTTATTTTAAAACTTGACATACATAATTCACCATGTGGAATAAAGATACAAATCTCTCCCTGAAATCAATACCATTATGTGTAATACGCGTAAATAAGTTCTATATTGTATCGCTATAAAAAAAAATACGCGCATCATCGCGTCGTGTTGTCGTGTGATCTGACCCAAACCTGTAAGGGCGTAATAATTGAAAAATAAACTGGGGGAATGTGTACGATTATAGGTTGGGAACCACTGGTCTAGATCTCCTATTTCTATCCAGTCACGTGTGTGCTTGAGTAGCCACGCTGCGTCGACATTTACCTTCGATCACGTTCGGCCTACACAGGGCTATCCAAATATAACTTCTTTGAGCTTTTAGCCCTTTGATCTTGAAATTAATAGGAATGCCTATTGGATTTGTCAAAAATAGAATCTTTTACTTTAGGCCTCAGCTACATTTTTTTTTTAGGTGGGCTAAAATCATCCAATGACAAACCCCGCTCTTGGGCGGAGCGGGAGATAGTGTCAGACACCCCGTTCCTTCTAGCCTCCTCATACCGGGGCTCGAGTTTCCTTTCGGATAACGCTGGCCCCAGTAGGCAGACCCAGCTGGGCCCAGCTGGGTCTCCTGTTGCTGACATCTCCTTGAGGCGCGCAGGAACAGTGCGCGCCGTCGACGTCTTGGGCTCGGTCCGGGCAGTTATCGGACGGTCGGACAGCGAGCTACCCTTGGCTCGCCGTCCGCGAGCCCGCGTCTACGGTAGCCAGAAACCGGGATCGATCTCGGCGGCGGTGGCAAGGGCGCCGTTGCTTGATGCGGTCGGCCTCCTCCTTTGCTAGCATTACTGCTTCACAGAATTAGGCGACCACCTGCACTCGTCCTCGCTCCGGACCATGGCCTCAACCAAGGCCCGGCGCGAGAGGTCTCCGCCGCCGATCGCCCCCCCGAGGGCACGGCGATGTTCCGCCCAAGCAGGGCACAGCCTCAGCTACATTACGGTGCAAATTGACCCAACATAACTTGCAACGCTGCGGGTTGTACACCACGAGTAACCCCCGCAAATGTCCATTTCATACAAATACTTCTTGTAATGCGTAGAATATACACACGGGACGTTTTATTATTATTTATCACATTCTTTATTATACACCACATAATGAAAAAAAATATTTTGACATGCTTTATAGAGTTTTTGTCACAACTTTTCATTATCAAAACAATCCTGGGTCTATCCCGGGATCCCGGGACCAATTAAAGATAAACCCGTAATCCCGGGATTAAAAAAAAAGATCGGGAATGAATCCTCTAGCGCCACTCACCATTCAGCCCCATGTTTTGCGTGCCGTCAGTTTTTTTTTTTTTGTAATCGGTGACGCACACTGGCACACTTAGTTTGTATGGAATGAGTCGCAATGCCTTCTATAGCAGCGGCTGCCGAAGTATCTCCATATGCTGTTCTTGTGACATGAAGGACATGAAGTCTTTTAACCCAACAACCCCCGCATATAAGTAGGTCATCAGCCTTTTTAATGTTTTCACTGCTGAGACTCAGGCCTCCTCTCTAGGGCCCAGTGCGTGTTGGTGGATGTCACATGTCTTTGTATTTTTGGTTCTAGGACATGCCGGTTTCCTCTCGAGGTTTTCCTTCACCGTTTTAAGTGCAATAGTGATGAAATAAATTACACAAAGTAATCCGCCTGACTTGGTTCGAACCCGCGACCTACAACTCGTAAGTCGGGGCCGTTACCACTCGGCCACCACTGCTCTAAGTGACTGATATAAGAAGGTACATACAGGGACAAATGGTAAGGTTTGCTTATTTTTGATATTTACAGACTACTTTATGAAGAACTTCTTATTTACGTTCTTGAATACATACCGCATAAATAAAACTCTCAATATTTTATAATCTATGCGGAATGCACCTTTGCTTGGTGTTCAGCCGAATGGCGCAAAATTACGCGTTCGCTTGGGGTTTGAGTGATCCAAATTAAATAAAAATGAAATAGAAATGGACTTACAAGTGTAAAAGTAATTACATTTAAAAAAGATAAATGAGACGAATGATTCTCATTTATCTATACTAATATTATAAAGAGGTAAAATTTGTAAGTTTGTATGTAGGGGGTAATCTCTGGAAGTACTGGTCCGATTGCTAAAATTTTTTCACCGATAGAAAGCTGCTTTATTCCTGAGTGACATAGGCTATATTTTATGTACGCGGGCGAAGCCGCTGGCAAAAGCTAGTTTTACATATAGCGCACTAAATTGAAGGTAAAATTAGTATTTGTTTAGGACTCCCTCACGCCCTTTCATTCCACCGCTATACTTATGGAGGCTTCTCCTGTCACTTTTAGGTATTTTTAGACATCCACTTAATGTTTTTTGTACCTACACCAACTTTTAAATACAACTTTAATTCATGAATCCCCAAGCGACCACCGGTGGCCGCGCATCTATTGTCTTACTATTGTGTCTCTAATTGACGGTATCTGAAGGGTTAATTAGACGATTATCCATTTGGATAAGCACTGGACCTTATCCATTATATAACATTAATTGTAGTATATCGTGAGGAAATGTCCTAGAACCAAAAATTCGAAGACATGTAACATTCACCAACCCACACAGGGCCTGCGTGGTGGATTATGGCCCATTCCCTCTCCTAGAGAGGAAGCCTGAGTCCCAGCAGTGGGAACATTAAAAGGCTGATGATGATGATGAATTTTAGTATATGTGAAACCCGAAACACCTGTCTAATATTTGTATGTGAATAATCTATGTACATTTCATAACTGTATCATGAAAAGTCACAAAGTTATAAGCTTGTTTTGTAAGCAAAAATACATTGTCACCGGGCCGTCCAGGTGACTGAGGGGTGGTTTTGCACTTGCACCCTCCAAGCTGTTTGCTGGCGTCTAATGCTCGCTATGACCTGCCATGACCTGAGTTGTACTTAGTGTCAATGGTGCCCAACTGGTGACCTTTGACCTAGAAAAAAGCAACTAGTATCATTTTTGAATACTTTTGGGAAAAAATATAACATGGTGTAAAAACTATGGAAAACCATTTTGTTAATGATTCTGAACAAACTAAATTCAGGTTTTACATATACTAAAAATAAGGTTGTATACGAGTATACTTAAATAAATAATCCTGTGTGCAAAAATGAGTTAGGTACCGCTTACGAAATATTCCACATAGTTACAAAGTTGGGGCAATTTGTGGCTATCTAGGCATTCGGACATCTCCGGAGTAGTTCGGAGTACACTTCGGAGTTCGGCCATAGCACACACTGGTCGGCTCTAAAACTTTGCCCACGTCGTGAGAAGAGCTTATACTAACACAATACGAAGTTGTGGGCCACAAGTGCAAAGTACTCGAAACAATTTGTGAGCATTTGGGTGATTGTAATTGTTGGTGCATCGAATTGAAAGAGAGAAATAGGTTGTGTGTTTGTTGTACATAGAATGGAATACGAGAGAGGACACGGAATAAAAACTTGGTATTGAAAAAGGGTGCCGACTTCTGTTAGTCGATACCGTCACTGGCTTACGCTGGAAACCAGCGCTGTGGTCTCGTCGCATTTTGCTTGTGAACACAGCATTATGCTGAGCGTTCGGCCGTTTTGCTCGGACGTGGCGCATATTTTCTTTTTGTCATGGAAAATATTTGAAATATGTTAATCTTAGCATGAAGAATCACCAAACTTAAGCGGTAATGGGCAGGGCACACTGCTCGCAGAACAGATTGTCGTTGGGGCCGAAAGGTTCTGGAGTGGTGAACCCTACTGGAAGGCGCAGCGTTGGAAGACCTCAGCTGGGCCCCTGCTTTTGCTAACAGCTTCTTGAGGCGCCCGGGAACAATGCGCACCGTCGACGATTTGAGGTTGCGGGAATCCGATGGATGAGAGACGCATAGGATCGTTAATTGTGGAGACACTTGGGGAGGCCTATATCCGACAGTGGACGTGTATTGGCTTAAATGATGATGATGATGATGGTCATCATCAGTCATCAGAGTCACAAACAAGGCTAACGTCTAAAGTTTGCGACTATTCCGGCAAATAAAATGTTTTTCTTTCTCTCTTTTCAGGTTTTGGTCTCGATGAGACTAATGGCTTGCTGTATTCTTCGAATAGCAGTTGATGGATTGATTTCAACCTTGATTATTTAATCCTGTAATCTTGTACAGTTTACATAAGTACATGGTTTTAACCTTGCTTGGAGCTATTGACTATAAAATTGGGGGTGAGCTTTAAACGATCACACCTGGAATCGTCTATAGCCTTTTCCTTGCTATGTCGAGGATAAATGCTGATCTGATAAAATGAGGATCAACATACGCCAGCTTTCTGAGACAGGACAAAGTTTTGGTATGTAATAAACCATCCATCCACAAATCAGCCTCAGCAAGCGATGCTTAACCTCGGAGATAGACCAGCGTGTCTAGATAAAACAGTACCAAATAAAATAGTAAATACAAAATCAGGTAGGTACTTTTAAAATATCTGCTGCATAAAAGCCCTAACAGCAATCTGTACCTACAGAGTACCATCCACTTCATTTATTGCAAGTTTTCATATAATCCATCTGTAGGGAGTTCATTTCAATCTCTGAATACAAGATGGCGGCTTCAGAATACGAACGTGTACGATGCGCTAGTGCCGATATTGAATACAAATAGTCATCCATCCACTTGGAGATGCTCGAGCCCCGGTATGAAAGCTAAAAGGAACAGGGTAGGGGTTTTAGTAAGTAAGAGTCTGACACTATCTCCCGCTCCGCCCAAGAGCGGGGTTTGTCAATGATTTTGGCCCACCATAAAAAAAACACTTAGACTTTTTCTTTTAATTTTGTGAACTTTACTAAGAGGCTCTGGTTTTTCTTTGTATCTTGGACTTAGCGGGTCGTGTAATAGTAAAACAAATTTAAAAAAAAATGTTCCTTGGTAAACGGTTTTTATTGTTTTTTAATTTTTTATTTTAATGTTACTTTACTCACCGCTATATCAGTACAAGCTCATTAAAATAACAAATCGAAGTCAAACTCCAGTAGTGGACAGGCAACATTTCTCGCAGAATAAATGGCTGATGGAGCTGGAAGCTTTTGAAGCAAGGCCGCGTTCCGGAAGACGCGTCGTTGGAAGATGAGCCTAATCAGATGAGGGCTAAGAGAATCCGCTGGATGAGAGAAACTCAAGACCAGTCGATGTAGTGAGGCTGACAGAAAATCCAGCAGAATCTGAAAAAAACATTAAATTTTTGTTTTGTTGTGAAGGAAAACTATCAAATAATTTCTCTCGCTCTGGGTATCGGTAGAGAGTCAGGCTTTTACTAAATATAACCACAAAATAGATAGATAGGTACAGAAGACCATCTCATGTATGCACTTTTTATACCTACGTTTGGTGGATGCACACTAATTAATTTGAGCCGGAACTGTTCGATGAGCAGGCCAAGGCGCTCCGAGATATCGTGTCCGTGAGCGGTGTCTATGTAAGTTGCCTTCTGTACCTATATATTTTGTGACTCTTATACCCAAACCAAATAATAACGACAGTTGCTTTAATTAAATAAAACTTTTGAGAGACATCAGAACCTTCTAAATATAATCTCCCAAAGGATGTGCTATCTAACTAGAAGCGTCGCCTCTTCGGAGCATAGCATTTGATTTATTTTGAGCGCAGTGATTTTACGTGACGTTTACACATTTCACTGCTAGACTGTACTCACAGAACTAACTTGTAGGTAGGAACAGTTGGAACATTCTAGAGCTGTCCAAAACTTACTCCGTGTATGTATGAAGTCTTGTAGATATGTGAAGTTAGAAATTCGAATACGAGATAGAGCTTGATTGGTGTTATTTTTTTGTATGGTTTCGATGAACGAATTAAAGAATAATGTTGGTCTAATTTTGCATTAATAGACTCAAGAACGAAACACGTATAAAACCATCATCATCATCATCATCTTCCTGCCCTTATCCCGTTTTATTTGGGGTCGGCGCAACACGTTTTTTTCTTCCATTCTGTCCTGTCGCTCGTCATTCTATCACTAACTCCCTTTTCATTCATATCACTTCTCACACAATCCATCCATCTTTTCTTTGGCCTCACTCTCCCTCTCCATCCATCCACATGTAAATTCATAACTCTTTTAGCAACATGCGTTTCATCTCAAAAAACCATCACCTGAAAATAAAATCACTGAACAAGATTAGTTCTATTTTGTCTAACGATAGACAATGTCACGAATCAAAAATTAAAATAAAAAACCATTATATTTTTCATTACTCATACTCTGAAAGTAGGTCTGAAGTTGCCTGAGGAGCGGGCTGAAAAGTACAACACTTTTCATCCCTAGGGAGTTTTACTTTCACCTAACAACTGCCAAATTATTTAAAAAAAAAACTAGGTCTATCTTCTTGTATTCGTAATGAAAAGCACAATGCTTACCTCGGGGTTAAAGTTACTTATTTAGTCCCTCGAATTAGCGACCTCGCTCCGCTCGGCCGCCAACTTATTCTCGGGACGAAATAAGTAACTTTCACCCCTAGTGTAACAATGTACTTTTTCAATACACTTGCTCATAAAGTGACTCTTATTGCACTGCACTTAGGTATACATTGGCACCTGTTACTAAACTATGACATTTTGGTTACCATTACGCACTAGTGCTATAATGTGGTTAAAACCTTATTGTTCAACCTCTCCACCGCCATCATTTTATTACATTATCGTATCAGGGTGGGCGCAGGTCGTCCCCCACGAGGAAAAGGAAAAAAAATGGGTGCCGATATGAAAACAGATTTTTACCACCACTAAAGTTTACTAGTTTTACAATTATTTTATTCACAAGTGTATTGAAAAACGTCGTATGATACACGTGAGTAATTAATGATTACCGTCCTCGGCTCTCTTAAGACCCTCGCCGTAGCTCAGGTCTAAATACCGCCTCAACGGTAATCACTAACATTACACACTTATATCATAATGTACTATTATCGTATCAGGCTGGGCGCGCGTCGTCCCCCACGAGTTTTGTTTGCAAGCTGTGAGCAGGCGTACACCAAGCGTATTATAAGGAATACGTGTCTTTGAAGCTACGCGTCCCTGGACAGTAGGCTTTAATGGAATAGAACTCAATGCATACCTACTTACATCATCCTCAGCCTTTTTTTAATGTTCCCTTTTTTGGGACTCAAGCCTCCTCTCGAAGAGGGAAAGGGCCGTAATCCACCACGAAGCTCAGTGGGAGTTGGTGGATGTCACATGTCTTCGAATTTTTGATTCTAGGAAATGCCGATTTCCTCACGATATTTTCCTTCACCGTTTTGAGAGCAGTGGTGATGAAATGAATTACCCAAAGTAGTACCTGGCTGGGTTTGCGGCCATTCAAATATTACATTATCACTACATTGAAAACTGCTCATTAATTCATTACGAAACCAACAAATTGACAAATGCGGTACTAATGTTTACGTAAGCATGGGGGATGAGAGATTTTTTTTATTTTTGCTGACAACGGGGAGGGAGGAGTTAATATTTGCAAAAAATCTGCTTACATAATATTTGAACTGTTGCATATTAGAAAATCAAAACTTTCCTGTGCTTTCAAAAGAACAATAAACGAAATAACAAAATTTAAATGAGCAAATGTTTTGTTTAGAAAGTTTTAGAATCCCAATGTATGTGACATCAACCATTTCAACGGCCTCTTTGAACTCGCGACCTTCAACTGGTAAGTCGGGGCCGTTACCACTCGGCCACCGGTTCTCAAGCTAATCTAAACTTCGATAAATCATTCAACCACTTACACAACAGAAAGAATGGACCTTCACAAAGTGATTCTATTTCAAAACGCGATTCTTTCAATTGTCGAACACATGCCATATGAAGCGGTTTGAATCTCGACGACAAGCCCGCTTTATGAAAATCTATTCGAACGACGCTTTACAGCGCTTTTTCATACCCACGCACAAAAGACTGCGGTGTCATTGAAATTATAACTTTCTATGGTACAGTCTAGTCGGTTATACCTTCGTCAGTTTTCAAATCGTTTTCAATCTCGAAACCCCGCTTTTAGGTGATTACCGCCTCGGTCACAATGACAAACTTTCTCCAATTTTTGACACAAGTGGTACCGGCATGAATCTTAAGCGCTGACCTTCACTTGTGCAGAAGTCAAATATAGGGCCTATTTAGTGGTATGAAGTGACGCGGGAGCGTGGAGCGTCAGTTATTGGGCGCGCCATCGTGTCATAGACATTACTCGTGATTCGTTCCCTGCGCTTGCTGCATGTATCTAACAACGACGACAATTGGATCCCACTCTGACGACGAGTGCTCAAGATTCGTGCCGGTACCTATTCTAAGTATTTCATAATTAAGTCAGGATGCAGTCATTCCTTTTGAAGCTATATTCTATGACTTCAAAATCAATGTTTATTTGCTATCCAACTAAAAACTTCTTAATTTTATGAAAAAAAAAAAACAGGCAAGGGAGAGTCGGACTCGCAGACTGAGAGTCCGTACAAACTTACCTATGAAAACAGATCCATTCCCGAATTGAATTACGATGATTTTTCCGAAGCGATTTTTTTTTTTGACGTAACTACAAAGGACACTGCCAATCTTTATATGTATGGCAGTTGGACCAAGTGCAGCCCAGTATGCACACATAGTGCTTTTTGTTCCTCAGGCCAAAACGAATAAGTAAACTGAAGCGCTCTAAAATCTGTCCCAGGAGTCAACAGAAAAAAAATGAAATCGAAATATACCTACGTTTTTTGAGGTACAGAACCCAGAAATTAAATCTGCGAAGTAGATTCTATCATACGTAAAGGAGCATACAAATAAAAACCTTAAAGTGACAAACCTATTTATACTATAACTGTACTTTCTACTTCAACAGCTGAATGAATGGAATATTGTAAACGTGTTTTGACTTCGCAAATTTTCTTCTTGATATAGGAAATGGAATGGGACTTGAATTAAACTCTCGTATTGTCAAGATCTGCCGCATTGTGGTCTAAACGAGTTTTCTCAAAGTTTTACAAATCGTACTCCATTTTGCCTCGAGACAATTTTGTTTTCAAATTCAATTATAGCGAAACTGCTTCGTAGATGTACGATAGTAAAATTGACTTTGTGAAATAATCATTAGACTGATTGCACAGTACCTAATAACAAACTTAAACACAACTTCAGTACAAACCCCACCGTTATGTATATGCTATCCGTCCGTTTGTCTGTCTGCCTGTCTGTCAGACGGACTGGTCACCAGTACCCCTAGCCAAGTTCCTAATCTGCAATAGTTAACGCTTGTAAAAAGCTTCAAATGTACGGGAACGACGTCGTCTCAACGCTCAGTCACGTGACCAGAACAAAAGAATTGGCGGCAAGGTCAACTCGAAGCGTTCGACTCAAGTGAAACGGTTGTAACTTGGCTAGGGGGGCTGGCTTTATCTCATGAACCGATAACGGTAGCTATAAAGCTAAACAGTTAAAATTTTCACACATGATGTATTTCTGTTGCTGCTATAAAAGCAAATACTAAAAACAAAATAAATAAATATTTAAGTGGGGCTCCCATACAACAAACGTGATTTTTTGACGTTTTTTGCTACGGACGTTACGGAACCTACCGTGCGCGAGTCCGACTCGCACTTGGCCGGTATTTATTAATCAGTAATGGACCCAAAACTCAGTAAGTTATTAAAGAACACTTATAGAACAATGTTATTTATAACATCAAGACCAATAAAACTAACAAAAGAACTTCGTCACAAAACATATTTGGCGTTTCGCGAGCAACTTAAACAATCAGTCGGCGAGAGTTGCGCAACTCATCTAAAAGTTACTGTGCCAATAAATAGTTGCAGACTTCGGTGGAGGCTGAAATAAGCCGACAATGTTACTGTATTTCCGGAGAAACTTATGTTACGTCAAAAATGATTCAACAATAACATTCTCTTTTGGTTGAATCTTGTTTAACGTTCATAAAAGTAATATGTGAAAATAACTTTCATATTTTGGTAAATAAAGTCTATGAATCATTTTTTTTTTTTTTTCTAAATATAAAAGTTGTTTAACATATTCTGTCATCTCGTTACGAAGCTTTAATGCTTGTATGAACCTTTCTAAGAATGGCGGTAAGTCCCCTCTTTGAGGCGTGGCTGGAAAGACCTCACGGCGTCCTTACCTTCCGCATGACGCAGGTCCTCACCGGACATGGCAAGTTCGGGAGGTTCCTGCATCGGATTCGAGCGGAAGAGACGCCCGGGTGCCGCCACTGTGCGGAACGCCCGGAGGACACGGTGGAGCACACAGTAGAGGTGTGCCCTGCTTGGGCGGAGCAACGCCGTGCCCTCGTGGGGGCGATCGGCAGCGGAGACCTCTCGCGCCGGGCCTTGGTTCAGGCCATGGTCCGGAGCGAGGAGGAGTGGCAGGCGGTCGCCTCCTTCTGCGAAGCAGTAATGCTAGCAAAGGAGGAGGCAGACCGCATCAGGCAACGGCGCCCCCGCCGCCGCCGCCGGGATTCCGATCCCGATTTCCAGCCACCGTAGACGCGGGCTCGCGGACGGCGAGCCATGGGTAGCTCGCTGTCCGATCGTCCGGTAACTGTCCGGACCGAGCCAAGGCGTTGACGGCGCGCACTGTTCCCGCGCGCCTCAAGGAGTTGTCAGCAACAGGAGGGGCCCATCTGGGTCGAAGCCTACCGGGGTCGGGGTTATCCGAAAGGAAACTAGAGCCCCGGTATGAAGGCTAGAAGGAACGGCGCGGGGTTTTTAGTCAGTAAGACTCTGACACTGTCTTCCGCTCCACCCAAGAGCGGGTTTCGTCAATGATGATTTTCCCCGTCGACAGAAAAAAAAAAAAAAAACCTTTCTAAGAAACTGAATAAGAAATAATTTATCAAACAACTTTTGAAAGTATCTCTCATTTTTATAAAATTTTCTTAAACAAATATAGATAGACTATATATCTATATCTGTGAGCACATTTATAAGTGGAAAAGAAAATTTTATTTTTCACGATCACTCAAGTATCAAGATCTGTATGAAAACCAAGCGTGCCATTTTTTGATTACCTATTATGTAATACGAATGTTTTGTTATTCTCAAATTTGGTATTACCAAAAAAACTGGTAAAATAATTATTTTTTAAATTAATAACGCATAATATTTATCACAAAATGCCTTACTTTATTTTTTCTCCTCGCATTTGTACAGTTTTTACAATTTATAACAGCACAATTAACCATTAATAGTTTTAACTGACGTCTGACTAGCGTTATACACGAACGCAGACTGAGCGCGAAAGTGGCCACTTACGATTTTTGTACGTAAGCTAGGCACGCGAAGTAGTTGCACTTGCATTATCTATCTAAATATATCTGTGTGTGCGATGAATAGGTACGAGAATGTTAAGTCTTGTCATGGTAGAAAGAGAAAGATCGGTTGACTAGACTACAGCTTGATAACACGGCTAACAATCCAAGGCCCGTCGGTTGAACGCAGACATTTTCTTATGACCCAGCCCCCATAGCCAAGGTACAACCGTTTCGATTATCTTTCGTCGATCGCGTCGAATCGGCCACTCTTACGGCATCGTCACGTGGTCAGAACAAAGGAATCGGAGGCGCGGCCGACTAGAGGCGATCGACGAAAGAGAAACGAAACGGTCGTAACTTGGCTAGGCCTGCAGAAGCACTTAATTCGAGTTGGTTATAAGTTAACGCGATCGACATATATGACTTTCGGCGCTCCTATTGGTCCGTTCCAAGCTCTTTTCCAATCAGAGAGCCAAACGCCAAAAACGATTCAATCGTGTTAATGTAAAAAAACTCGCACTCAGCTCACGACTGCTTAGTGTGAATTAGTTTTACTATAACGTAATAGATACATTTATGACGTTTGGCGCTCTGCGGCCCGCTTTAAGCTCCTAACTAATCACAGATCCAAACGCGACAAACGTTTTCATCGTAAGGCTTCTGTGGCACCACAAAATAGATAGGTACAGAAGACAATCTCATGTACGTACTTCACTTTTTATACCTACGCTCGGTGGACGCTCACTAATGAGCATTTGAGTCGGAACTTTTAGACGAGCAGAACGGGGTGGGTTTTTAGTCAGTAAAAGTTTGACACTATCTCCAGCTCCAACCAAGAGCGGGGGTTGTCATTGGATGATTTTTGCCCACCGAAAAAAAAAAGTATGTACTTCACTTTTTATACCCACGCTCGGTGGACGCACACTAATACGTAACCCACACATAATGAGCGTTTGAGCCGGAACTGTTGGACGAGTGGACCAAAATGCTACCGAGATATCGTGTCCGTAAGCGGTGTCTACGTGTGCGTTGCTCGAGCGCGCTTTGTATGTAGATTGACTTCTGTACCTATATATTTTGTAACATAATACACCAGTAAATAATGCCTTCATCCACTTTAGTCCATCAATCAAGGTACTGGTGTGGTAGGCCACTCATCTGTCACGTTTTTTTTTTTATACACTATCAACAAAAACGTTTATCGATGATGATATATCGAAAGCCGATAGTTAAATATTTACACAATTAAGTTATAAACAAAAAAGAAGCGGTACACGTAATAGTCCTATATTCTAACTAGCTACTGCCCGCGGATTCACCCGCGTGTTATTAGGAATTTGTCCCAAGGGAAAATACTCCCAAGTAAGTAATAGTAGATTATGTGAATAGGGGATAAAGCAGTGTCTTTAAGTCGCGAGCGGCATGTTGAATTCCGAACGAAACGAAGGTTGCTGATTTTAATCCCGAACGTAAGTGAGGGATTTATATAACTAACTCGGGGCATTGCGAGGGATCGGCCATACTGCATTATCTCCCTCGGAATATAATGACTTGCTTTAATTGAGGTTTGTATGACGTATAAAACGACATTATTGAGCAGGTGGTGTAAAAAAGTATCCACGTGTGCCTTTAATAGATATCCGTTCAGCCGTTTGCTCCTGCCAGAGAAACCTACTAGAGCTAGGCAGATTTTATGAAAAAAAAGAAATAAAAAACATTTTTCTTTAATTTACACTGATATTATAAAATAAAGTTTGTATTTTTTGTCTATAGGAGGATTTTTTAGAGATTATCTGAAAAGTCTGAAAGTACTAGTCCGATTGCTAAAATAGCAATATTTTAGGTACACCAGCGAAGCCGCGGGCCAAAGCTAGCTTTTAATATATACAAACTGTTCCTAGTTATAAATTTATTATATTGAAGTTGCATGGAAAACCGTTAAAAAACAAATATATTTTCATTAATCTCTTCTATGTTATTATTAATCTAAACTGTTATTAGCTATAAATATTAGATTTAAACCAATTTATCCATAGACTTGACACTTTCTTTTTACGATATGACCTTTGTGACAGAGAGACATCTATTGGGTCAGCCAGTGTTGTAAAATTTTTGGCACAGATAAAACAGTACAATCTAGTTTTTATTTGTGAGCTCTAAAAAGAGCCTATTTTACAGCTCACAAATATTAAATACGTCGCACTGATTTAATCATACTTTCTTCTTCTTCTCGAAGCGATTTATGTGACTACGGAGAGCAGTGGTTTTAAGTCCCGGGCAGCATATTGAATTCCGAACGAAATGAACATTGCTAAACTTTAAGTGAGGGATTTATTTAAATAATTAATACCGGCGCATTGCGAGAGAGTTAATATATATATAATATGATTTTTTTTTTTTTTCGACGGCGAAAATCGTCTTATGACAAGACCCGCTATTGGGTGGAGCGGGAGATAGTGTCAGACTCTTACTGACTAAAAACCCCGCGCCGTTCCTTCTAGCCTTCATATCGGGGCACGAGCTCCCTTTCGGACAACCCTGTCCCCAGTAGGCTTCGACCCAGCTGGGCCCCTCCTGCTGCTGACAACTTCTTGAGGCGCGCGGGAACAGTGCGCGCCGTCGACGTCTTGGACTCGGTCCATTACCGGACGATCGGACAGCGAGCTACCCATGGCTCGCCGTCCGCGAGCCCGCGTCTACGGTGGCCGAAAATCGGGATCGGAATCCCGGCGACGGCGGCGAGGGCGCCGTTGCCTGATGCGGTCGGCCTCCTCCTTTGCAAGCATTACTGCTTCGCAGAAGGAGGCGACCGCCTGCCATTCCTCCTCGCTCCGGACCATGGCCTCGACCAGGGCCCGGCGCGAGAGGTCTCCGCCGCCGATCGCCCCCACGAGGGCACGGCGATGCTCCGCCCAGGCAGGGCACACCTCGACGGTGTGCTCCACCGTGTCCTCCGGGCGTTGCGCACAGTGGCGACACCCGGGCGTCTCTTCCGCTTGAATCCGATGCAGGAACCTCCCGAACTTGCCATTTCCGGTGAGGACCTGCGTCATGCGGAAGGTAAGGACGAAGCCGACCATGATGACAAATACAGTTGCATCCCCGTGTTGGATACTCTACTTTTTACGTCATCTGTGACTTAATTAAAAGACAATTTACTAATAAAAATGATATATTAGAGAAATATAAGTATTCTTTACAAGTTAATCTTAACTATCACTCGACATATTTTGCGATTTGAAATATACAAAATTCACTACCATTAAAAACCACATTATATTTTTTTTGTTACTAGCCAGTTTGATTTTTGAATAAACTTGTTTGATGCACATACATTTTAATAATAATTCAAATCTATTTAAATATTCCCTATAAATTATTCCCTAGGGATCGCCCAAACTGCATTATCTCTCTAGGGACAGAGTGACTTTCTAAGTAATATATATGACGTATAAAAGGCCATTATCGAACAGGTCGTGTAAAAAAAGACATTATAAAGCAGATGATGTACAAATAATTCTATTCGTACCTAAAATCAGAACACTCAACTTTTCAAATGGGTCAAAAGTGTCCTAAAACAAAATTACTGGCAAAACATTTTATAGTAGTATTGAAGTACCTCGACACATGACCTTCCAAAATACCCTAATACAGTTACGGCCAATAAAATAAAAAACTTTACAACGGGATCTTTACGACATAGAACATTAAGTTTACACTTTATTAAGGTCACTTTATGAATTGAGAGCAGCGTGGATAGCTACTTACGGCCCATTAATCCTGCACTTCAGTCATAAAATAGATAGGTACAGAAGACAATCTCATGTATGTACTTACTTCACTTTTTATACCTACGCTCGGTGGACGCACACTTATGAGCGTTTGAGCCGGAACTGTTCGACAAGCGGCCCGAGGCACTCCGAGATATCGTGTCCGTGAGCGGTGTCTATGTGTGCGTTGTGAGAGCGCGCTTTCTATGTAGAAATACTTCTGTACCTATATATTTTGTGACTTCAGTTGTATAATTAGTGCTTAAGCCACTTGTATACTAAATTGTTTAATGACTAAACTTTAGTCAGTTCCGGATTGTTTGGCAAACAGTGGAGTATAAACTATTAAATGCTTGCTTTGTCCTTGGGAATGGGAAGTATCTTACTCGCAGATAATTTTCTTCCTCATTTTTGCGTTGATTGTACCTAATGATGCATGAAGTTTGATTCGATTTAAGCCTACTGTTCATAGACGCGTAGCTTCAAAGACGCGTGCTCACAGCTTGCAAACAAAACCATAAAATAGATAAGTACAGAAGTCAGTCTCATGTACGTACTTCACTTTTTATACATACGCTCGGCGATCGCACACACACACGTCAGCGCGTTGCGCCGAACTTGTACCAGTGCGACCGGGCAATTGTGCCGAGATATCGTGTCCGTGAGCGGTGTCTATGTGTGCGTTGCCCGAGCACGTTCTGTACGTAGATTTTCTTCTGTACTTATCTATTTTGTGACAAAACTATCGACAAAGCGTTACCAATTTACCATCGAGTTCGCGTCGGATGGCATACGTCGGTGCGTTTATCAAGCGAAGGTACGTATTTATTTTTGTAAAAATGGCGGGAACGCCTTCGTTTTCCGACGGCCCTGTCACAAATGATTGAAAACGTACTCGTGGTATACGCCTCCTCAAAAGAGCTTCACGCTTTGCTGTTTAAGGTGTCTGCCATATTTTGAAACGTCTCAAAAGCATCGCTCCATGGACAGTAGGTCTTAGTCGGTCGTTTCCTTAAACATCATTACCTAAACTAATTTATTAAAAAAGTGAAAAATTCGCTCATTTGGTGCTACAATGGCGTAATTACACTTTTAGAAATTTTACAGGAGATGCAGTCAAAGATTAATATTAATGGTTATGGCATTTTAACGAAACTTATTACGATTCTAATCGTTGGTCAGTGGGTCGTCTTATTGAATAAA
Organism: Mythimna lalbum; assembly: GCA_949319445.1. Taxonomy (NCBI): domain Eukaryota; kingdom Metazoa; phylum Arthropoda; class Insecta; order Lepidoptera; family Noctuidae; genus Mythimna; species Mythimna lalbum. Next base: position 17,979,453 of record OX439347.1, on the reverse strand, counting down.
ATCAACGTAAATAAATAGTCTTTATTTACGTTGATTTTATACGTAATAATAGTCTCCCGATGTAAATAGTCTTTCGCACATTTTAACATTATAAAACTTGTTTTGTTAAAAGTGTAATTACGCCGTTGTTGCACCAAATGAGCGGATTGTTGGTTAGCGTGTTAAATTTGGTACTACTGAATCTCAGGTAGGTAGTATGGAACAGATTGTCTGTTTGGTAAGGACTAAGCCAGAATCGACGGCACGTTATAAAAGATAGCTAAAAGAGCTGTCAGCATAATTCGTAACGAGATTGTTTGAAATGGTTACAGCATCTACCAGAGCAGCTGGAACGCAACTAATGAAACAGTTGGGTTTTAGTCACTAAAAGTCTGAAACTCTCTCGCTCGATGGTTGTAAGAAGGGGAGTGAAGGGGTTATTCTAGGATATCTCGAAAAAAAAAAAATTGTAAGTGTCAACAAATCCCGATCGCAAATACAAACAAATAATTTCGAACATGACACTTTAGGCAGTCAACAGTTCATGTTGTATCGTAGATTTAACACTTTTATTTTAGTGACTTTTGAAGCGGTATCCGTCCCATCTTTGCACCCTTTCTGATGGAAAGCCCCACAATCGCTGAAACTGCTGACAAACTAATGAAATATCGCAACTGCGAGAAGATAATGAAATTATACATTGAATTCCTCCAGAATTGAGACTTGAACGCAATTCTCAAAGCACAATTTCTCGATCTCAAATCAACACTGTAAATCAATTAAAGGTTATAAATTCATCAGCTATGATATAGATTGCAGGAGGTTTCCAGACAGGAGAGCTATTATTGCTGGACTGACTCGACTAATCAAAACAAACTTCATCTCTCAATGCGGTCCACAATTCAGCTGCAATACTGAAGCTTAGGACATCGGGAACTGTGTACGTTGAGCGATTGACTTAGTATCGATCGAGAGTGATTTAAGTGTGGCTACAGAGTTTGAGAAAGGCAGCTGAGCAAAAGCTCCAACATAAGCTCTATTTGATTACCATTAAGGTGCACCTACCATGTTATGTCTCTGCACCACCCTAATCGCATAATACAGAAAATTTGAATTTTTGACAGTTTTTTACTGTCGTGTGTAAAATTTTTGTATATTTTGAAATTAATATGGTCGAGATCGGACCACAAAAACCGGAGTTATTTAGTGATAACTGTCAAAAATTTTGCAAAAAAAGTCAACTTTTTACGAAAAACGAAAAAATTTTCTTTTAGAAAATGTCTAATTAGTCTTATTTTTTACAGGAATCCTGTAGGGCGAGCACAGGTGAGATAGGTAGGTAGGGTAGACACCTACGACAAGGGATCAAGTTATGCAGAATTTAATTGTGATAAATTTAGAAAAACCGTTTTATTAATTTAATTAACATAATCGACCTTATAATGTTCCTATGTTTTGTAAAAAGTCATAGAACAAAAGTTGTTAATTTTGTCAGTAATACAGTCCTGCAAGGATGTTAGTGTTTTACAAATAACCCTGTATTAGAACTAGCTGCTACCAACGGCTTCGTTCACACGGGTACTCAGTTTTTACTTAACTCTTCAACCGGGATAATTAGAGATACAATAGAAAGACAATAGATGCGCGGACGCCGACGTTCGCTCGGGGTTTAATTCATGAATCCCCAAGCGACACCCGGTGGCCGCGCATCTATTGTCTTACTATTGTGTCTCTAATTGACGGTATCTGAAGGGTTAATTAATTAAATGTTCAGCGGCAAAAGAACACACAAAACAAATATTTATTTTTATATTAAAAACTCTCTACTATTGTATTATTTTATGTAAAATCTCCACAGTTGAAGTAATCGGGACTTTGCTTCAAAAATCCAATCCCAGTACCTACGCTTATAAACACAATCGTATTGAATTTATTTATACAGACAGTATTCGGAAACCGCTGAACCGATTTTAATGGAACCTTTATTGTTTGACATGCGACTCAGTCAGAATGATTTATTTTACACAATCGTTTCTGTTCTCGTCAAAAGCTATCTGCAGTATCATCGTCATTCATTTACACGTATTCACTTTGTACTGTTATCTGTCGAAGGTTTTTATTTGCATGTGTATACAATAGTATCCATACTTGTAGTTATGTCTATGAATAAAAACCAGATTAGCCCTAACTACTTATATCTTTTAAGGTTCTTCTAAAGCAGTTCTATGTGTATATGACCATAAATAAAAATTATGGTGTCTAATAAATGTTTGCTAACTAATTTATTTTCCAGTGACAACTTGAGCACCAAACATAATGTTTGGTGCTCAAGTTGTCACTGGAAAGGAGTTGTCAGCAATAGCAGGAGCCCAGCTGGTTCGAAGCCTACTGGGGCCAGGGTTAGCTCCGAACCCCCGTAGCCCCGTTACGAAAGGCAATGAAGGAACAGGAGTGAATTTTAGTCCGTAAAAGTCTGACACTATCTCCCGCTCTGCTCAAGCGCGGGGGATGTCATTAGACGATTTTTCCACGGAAAAAAAATACACCAAACATAAGCAGTAGATTTAGACAACAAACATCTAATAAAAAAACATCAAGGAAAATTCGTTAAAGAAATGTTACCAGCTGCATTTTTATTCCACACTTTACCTCGTTTTAATGCATTCTAAAAAAGTACACTAATTAACACGTAATAGCGTGATACAAAAAGCTCTCGCCTCTAACAGCTCTCTCTCACTAAGTTCTTAAAATTAATTCATGAATCCCCAAGCGACCACAGGTGGCCGCGCATCTATTGTCTTACTATTGTGTCTCTAATTGACGGTATCTGAAGGGTTAAATAACAAAGTTTTTATAGTTTGGAATGAAAATACGATTAATTGTTTAACTTTGTATAGTTTTCCAACTTTTATATTGTCGGACGGTGACGTAGGACTTTTTTAATTGGAGCTATATCCATTAATATAGCCACAAAACAACACGAACTTTTCACCAAATAAGACCCTAAAGTGTAGCCAGCCATAAAAATAATAGGTGGTATAAAAATCCGCAGTGTACTTTATCAGGAATAATGACCAACATAAAAATAATGATAAACATTTTTAAAAGTAGAACATCGCCGCCATTGTTGACCACGATTTCCACAAATTCTTTGATTTATTCAAACATCACGTCCGCCGCTATTTCAGTTTTCCCGTCAAAGCTGTGTATTTTATAATTTGATTTTTCACGATGTTTACCTACTCACGTTTTTATTTTCGCCCCATTTTGGAGACAACACCTCGTCACCCTGCTAACTGTCCTAACTAGCAATTGATATTTTCCCACAGCAACTGTTTTTCGATCGGGCGTTACAATCATGTTCCTGTAGTTGCGTTAGCTGTAGCTTTATTATTGAATTAATAAGTTTTTTATATTGCTCTTGGCTTATTCTTTAAGTTAGTAGTGGCCCTAAAGCCTTAAGTACGAAGCTAGTGAAGATATTTATGCCTCCTTTTGCACTTACGCAAAATAAAATTCGTGATTATCTTCTAAACGGTAAACGACACAGATGCGACGACGGTTAGAGAGAACTTATTCGAAATAATGTTATGATCACGTAGGTAATATCAGTGCAGATACGCCAGTTTATGAGATAGGACAGGATAGGATATTATGTCGTCGCCCGCTAGTCAGCGGGCGACGACTTTTATGAATAAATTGTTACACTGCTCACACGTGTACCACACACGTCAATCTGGGCGCGTCGGTAACTAGACTTGTAGAGCTACACTTGATCCACGCCACGCGACGTCGTTCTACGTACAAATCAGGCGTGTTCTGTGTGTTGGTCTTATGTAGTTCTAACTTTAATTCTGTCTCCATTATGTAAATAGTAATTTATAATAATATAATAGTAATTTATGTATTTTATCTATTTTGATATATTTATATATGTATCATATGATTTAATTTAGATAGTTATAGTAATTTTTTTTTCTCCCATTTATTTGTATACACTGTGTCTACATCTTTCATCCAACTCTCCTGTCGCAGGTCTGCTGGAAGAAATTTCATTTGAAATAAGCAGTACCTTTGTACTCTTCTTTCTGTATTTGTTAATTTCATTTTTTAAGTGTTTGTGTGTACATAAATGAATAAATAAATAAATAAAATAAAAAAAAAGTAAATAGATACAGATGGTGAGACATTATTTGTGCCAACTATGTTGTTTATTTTTTTTCAATACACTTCTTCATAAAGTGACTCTTATTGCACCGCACTTAGGTATATAATGGCACTTGTTACCAAACTGTGACATTTTGATTACCATTACGTACTAGTGCTATAATGTGGTTAAAACCTTATTGTTCAACCTCTCTCCCGCCATAATTTTATGAAATTTATCGTATCAAGATGAGCGCAGGTCGTCCCCCACGAGGAAAAAAAATGGGCGTGCATATGAAAACATTTTCACATTACCGCCACAAAAGTTTACTAGTTTTACAGTTATTTTATTCACAGGTGTATTGAAAAACGTCGTTTGATACACGTGAGTAATTAATGATTACGGTTCTCGGCTCTCTTAAGACCCTCGCCAAGGCTCGGGTCTAAATACCGCCTCAACGGTAATCACTAACATTACACACTTTATCATAATGTACTATTGTCAATAATTTGTTTCTAGTTTTATAAACAACACGAGGCACAACGTGTTGTTTAGTTTCCAATTCAGCACTGGAATATCTCAACTTGGCTTAATGTCACGTAAATTACGATTTTCACAACGAGGCTTTACGTCATTGACTGGACAATCTGGACGTTGAAAGCAATGTGACGGCACTTTGCCGCAGAGCATAGAACTCCAATCCGTTTCACTAAAATCTTTATTGATTAGGTTGCTTTGGCATGGAATTGGTAAAGAGGATTTTTCGCATTTGCACACAAATTTTGTTTAAAGAGATATAGATAATATAAGCAAATGAGTAATGCAACTCAAGTGTACTTTGACCGGAAAACTAGTAAGAGACAATAGTAGGTACCAAAAAGCGGTCAGAAATGGTAAATATAGCAGGATGCACGACGTGAAAACCATCATGGATAGAAACTTCATGAGCTTGTCTCAAGACCGTTGACTATGGGAACTTGGTAGTTAAACGACACAACCCCATCGAGTTTGGGCTCGTTTGGGCTCGTTTGTCTTGACGAGTATTAACAATATAGGTATACCGAGCTATTAAACACTTGAAAATGATTTTCAAAATGATTTTCATTAAAAGCTTGTTCTAATTCTGCACCAGTGTGGCAACCTTACGACGGCAAATGATACAGATTTTTTTCGATGATTAATTAATTTCTTTCGTTACAAACTAATTGACTAGTGTGTACGTTCTTTTTTTTTACTTTCTTTTATCGATTTATCTATGTGTGAAGGCTTGTAATTAACGATTTTTTCAGTAGTCTGTAAGCCTTCTGTCAAATAAAATAAAGCTACACTTAATATCTTTTTGTATATATGCGGTTATCTCTAAAAGTACTGTACCCCCAGCCAAGTTGCTAATCTGCAATAGTTAATGCTAGTAAAAAGCTTCAAATGTACGGGAATGACGTCATCTCAACGCTCAGTCACGTGGTCAGAACAAAAGAATAATTGGCGGCAAGGTCAACTCAAAGTGTTCGACGCAAGAGAAACGGTTGTAACTTGGCTAGGGGGTAGGTCTGATTGCTAAATTTTTTTTACTGATAGAAAGCTGCTTTATTTCTGAGTGACATAGGCTATCTTTTATGTTTGCGGGCGAAGTTGCGGGGTAAAGCTAATAAATAATAAAAAGATAAGTTCAAATGAAATGCGATATTTCTTCATATCATAACGTTGGCTGTTTATTACCAATTCTCAGAAGATTGTGTTTTAAATAACTTTCTTGTTGATATCTTATTACAGAGCAGACATCTTCTCATATCGTGGGCGATGTATACTCGTTCCATGTGTGACTCTTGGGAGTTCTTTGAACTCGTTGATTTTTTAATATATTTCAGTTCTGATAATGGAAAACATGACTCCATGTCTAACCAGAGTGAGCTGCGGGATTGTTTGAAAGAGTTACCATGATCCTAGCATACAAACAACTGTAAATATGTAAATAAATACTGTAAATAATACGGACAACTGAAAGAACATTGGGAGTTTTCCACTCTATATGGGAGAAGTTATTTAGTGATTTCCCACCTCAAAAACAGACTTTCAGAATCAGAAAAATCATTTTTAAAGTCGTTCCAGTATTTTTGAGTTGGTTCATCATCATCATCAGCTTTTTTAATGTTCCCACTGCTGGTTCTCAGGCCTCCTCTCAAGGAAAGGGAATGGGCCGTAATCCACCACGTGGGCCTAGTGCAGATTGGTGAATGTCACATGTCTTCGAATTTTTGATTCTAAGACATGCCCCGTGTCCTCACGATGTTTTCCTTCACCGTTTTTAGTTGGTTCATTACAAACAAATCTTTTCTCTTTATAATATTAATGTAGAAGTGCTAAAAGTAAGAAGTACAGACTTATCTACTGATTAAACATTTAGCAAGTTCTGCATGTATACTTGTCTCTCTCTCTTTCTAAAATACAATTCATTAGTCTTTGACTAAGCTAAAACCAGCTGAGACTGACATATGTCATTAGCAGTCCACGTTCCCACTTGGACTATAAATGGATACACGTCGCATCCATTACAATAAGCCCATATCCACCTGTAACGAGTATCAGGGGAAGGGATCGACCGGCCTTAAGAGCGCCCAACCCGAGGTACAGTTTCATACAACCGCTCTTACGTGATTATGATGTTATTGCACATCTTTCTCTAAATATTTTGGATATACAGATCATGATCATTATCATCATTTTAGCCGATAGACGTCCACTGTTGGACATAGGCCAACAAGTGTCGCCACAATTATCGATCCTGTACGTCCCGCATCCATCGGATTCCCGCAATCTTCACCAGGTCATCGGTCCACCTTGTAGGTGGCCTTCCGACGCTGAGTGTTCCAGCACGCGATATACAGATATTTTGTGTATATTATCTAGGCTTCATAGAATTCAAAATATTTAGTGTAAAACTAATCCAGTAAAAACCTCTGAAAATCTGATATTTTATGTGACCTTTGGGCCTCCGTAACCGTGCTCATATATTTAAAATATAAAAAATTAAATCTATAGAAGCCTTTCACATTTAATTTAAGATTCTGAATGACTGCAATTTATTTATCAAAAAATTTTTAGAATTAAAAAAAACACATATTTCCTGGAACAAGTTTTGTGAAATATTCGAGTAAATCACAGAATCACCGAATGCCAACAGACTTTTCAGGCGATATGTCTCTTTTTATGCATTGCTTCTTCATCAAACATCGCGTTGAATTGCGTTAGATAAAGCAACAAGTGGAAAAGGAACCTCTTAAACCGTTTTTAGGGAAGTTTTGAAAAATTAATATCAAGTACTTACTTATTATTCATTTTGATTAGTAATTTCCCAATTTTCCTCAATACACAAATAATTATATTTCACGTTGCCTCTTAATCAACCATCACGTTAGTTGAAGCTACAAGCTTTTAAACCATGCTCGACGTTGACAATAAGCGAGTAGGGAAGGGCGCTCTTAAATCCAGCCGGACGATTTACAACTAAGCTTATTTCAAACTTAAGTTCCGTACGAGGTCTATAGTTAATGTTGCCTCAGCAGGTAATCCCCTCGTCGGAAATGACGTAGAAGGTCGTAAGAAAAACCTCTTTCTTGTTTTTTACGTTCAGGTTTACTCCTCAACGAACTTTGTACATAAAACCTCATTTACGGAATTGGAATTCGTTGCGTTAGAAGACCTCGCATAAGGCAGACCGATGAGCTAATGAAGGTCGCAGGAATCTGATGAATGCGAGACGCTTAGGAGCGGTCGTTGTGGCGTCGCCTTGGGAAAGCCTTTGCCCTGTGCACGTTTTTTGGCTAAAATGATGATATTGATGATGAATAGAATTAAATACCTGACTGTTTATTATAGACAACGCTTGTATTCGTTCTTAAGTTTTGTCTTCTTAAAAGCTAATTTAAAAGCGTCACGTATAATTCAATTATGCTAAAATTAGCCTTTTTTCTTGAATGGACTTTCAAAGCCCTTAAGTCTTTTTTAACTCTTTTTGGGAACACATTCATTATGCGTAACTACAGCTAAAGAATAGAATTCCCTGCCGGAGTCTACGTTTCCTGCCTTTTCACTTAATGTTCCCATTGCTGGGACTCAGGCCTCCTCTCTAGGTGAGGAAATGGGCCGTAATCCACCACGCGGGCCCACAGCGGGTTGGTGAATGTCACATGTCGTCGAATTTTTGGTTCTAGGACATGTCGGTTTCCTCACGATGTTAAATTGATGTCAAAACTGTGAAGGAATAATACTCAAATAAAAAAAATATCATTAAAGGTTCCTTTCAAACCAGTAGCAAACTCCATTAATCAAAAATAATCACTTGAACAAAAATAAATTCGCTATTTCTGTTTCGCTACCTCATGAGATACGTAGGTAGCTTGGACCTCGGCGTGCCATTAGCTGCCTCACTACCCGCAAACTTTTTCCCCACCGCTCGTCTTAAGGAATGTAATCCACAGGATAAAAAGGGAATAAACCCGCGCTCGTTAGCCGATGACGCCGCATTATGAGAGAGACAAGATTGGATCCTCCCGCGCCGTGTTACTTGAAATATCCTCTGAAGACTCTACTACGAAAATATATTGACTAAAAACCTAACAGCTTACGACCTACATGTGTTTTGAAAGCTGTATCATCGATCACAATCCCCAAAAAAAGGGGGACCCTTATCTATCTAAATTACTTAGAAAACAATCAATCACTGACAAGATTTATTGAGCCTTATAAAAATGTAAGGAGACATGGAAGGTGATTTATCAAAATCGATTAGTCTTACTTCTATAATGTATCTACTTTTACGCATAAGTGTCTTCACTGGCATAAGCTTTATTGTTGGATCCGCAGAACACGTTCCGGGCGGGATTCGCAGGGCTATTCATGGTCGTAGGGTGGCCATGAATAGCATGGACTTTTGACCAACAAGCAATTGGTAGCTCGCCGTCCGGCCGTCAGATAAACAGCCAACCTCGTGCACTTCAAAGAGATGTCAGCAAAACTGAAGGCGCCCAGAAGGGTCGATGCCTGCTAGGGCTACGAGAATGTTGAAGCACTTTTTAGTGTTTTTATTTTACATTGAAATCGATAGTTTTTTTTTTTGTTTTTTAAAAAGTTTTTTATTTCACACTTTTTAGTTATGGCACCAGCACGAAAAAGTACCCCTCAGCCAAACTTAAATAGTGCATTTCATGACAATTCTAATAACCCCAAACACGGTTAGGGTTACATTCATTTATTACAGAGCTCCGGTACCTATCTTCCAGCTTGTTGTATCACTACACAGTATAAAACAAAGTCGCTTTTTCTGTCCCTATATCCCTATGTACGCATAAATCTTTAAAACTACGCAATGGATTTTGATGCGGTTTTGTTAATAGATAGAGTGATTCAAGAGGAAGGTTTAAATGTATAATAACATCCATTAAATAGTGGAGAAATACTGTTACCCGAGCGAAGCTGGGGCGGGTCGCTAGTTTATAATAAAAAGCCTTATTGTTGCAAGTACTTGGTTTATTGTACTAAGAATAATTACATATCAATACAGTGTTTGGTACACGTACGCTGACAATGGACGACAGCCCGGTGTCGCCATCCATGTAGGTACTAGGGCTGTACTACTTAGTAATACTAACTAGTGATGTTGCACCGGGTTCATCATCAGATCAGTTCGATATTAATTTACTTTATTTATTTATCATTTATTTCAGTCATTAACTGACCCATAGTTACATTATTGCATTAAATAGAATTGCTATAGCATTACATATATCCCTTCCCCTTTTTTTCAGTTAGTCATTGACTACACGTATAAATAAAGCAATTTAACTTGCCTAATTTTCAGAGAAAGTATTTCTTCGTAAGTGTATTGAAAAACGTCGTTTGATACACATGGAAAGTCCCTGTAGCACTCGGCTCCCTATCAGAGAGATGATGATATATATAGGTTTTTCTGAATAAAATTCATTAAAACTATTCCTATTCTTTTTCACAGAACAAATAATTCCTGAAAAAATAAAATCTTTCTGATTCTGCTGTTGAAATGACTCCAAGTGTCGTGGGCCCTCAATGAATAACAATAAGGGTATGTGTAGCCACTGTGTCCAAAAAGCCAATCACATTATTTATTTCGCCGCTGAAGGATAAACAGCTGGGAGGGTTCTTACGAGAACTTATTTGGTATTTATATTATTCAGTTGGCTTTTTGGTAAGAATAATATGCTAAGAGATTTGGAGATGGCACTGTTGGTGCAGGAATTAGGAAATTGGCTGATTTGCTGTGTGTCGCAGGTTTGATTCCCGCGAGGAACAAAAAAAAATTATTAACATAGAAAAGAAAAATAAGAAGGAAGTAATTTAGTTTAAATGTTTCTAGACACACTACATTGGTCATGCATCGGTATTTTTAGGTACGCATAACATATTCTTGTGGCGCAATCGAGATTTATCAAAATAGGTTAATTTATATCCTTAAAAATACGTTTATTTAAGTTGTAATATCTGCATTTGTACAAAAAAAACTTAAAAATTAACTAAACTATTTAGATCAAAACATAACTATATATATGTATAATACACACAAATACGTATATAATACAAAAACACAAAGTACAAGTAGGTCCTCCACAATGCTGTCATGCGGAAATGTACCCAGAAGATTGCATTGCCACATTGAATGACAATGCAAATTTTTTGAACGAAGAACGAGCCAGCCCTCAGGTCTCGCAAAAGGGTCGATCAGTCAGCGTGGCGCGTTCTGAAGAGTCGTAATTCCTAACCTATTCTAACTTTTCAGATTGGGAAATTATAATGAAGATAGGACCATTATTGAGCGACGAGTAAATTTACAACAAAACACTGCTAAAGCAGAAATGATTGCTCCCGCTCTTGTGGTGCAAATTACTGCCGCAGCTAACAAACAGATCTCTTCTAAATTACACTGCTCCTTAGAATGTATTCAACAACAGCGTGGAATAGATGAGTATAATTTACTGGAGATGTGCACACATTTATTTACATTACATGGCTATTTGCATGATACATTAATGTTGAAGAGTTGTCGTTACCTCTCTCAACGTTTAAGACGCATTGACTATTTTATTTTTTTTGAGTCTTCATTGACATAAATATGATATGCCATATTTACAAATCACAAACACAGATCAAAGAAAAAATAAATAAAAATGTGATTCCCGACAAGAAATATCATGTCTTTAATATAGCGGCATGACGGACAGAGCTCCGGTAGGACTTCATGGGGGAATGACGACAGACAGCAACTGTCGCAACACAGTACAGTGCGTTTCACTTAAGAAGTTACATCGGCGTAATGTTGGCTCCCCTGTCTACACAAAAAGAAGGGAAAAAGGAAAGAGTTGCCTACTCTACCAAAATTGTTCCCCGAAATGTGAAACGAAATCGATTTTAACGGTAGCTGCAACACTTTTTGGAAAATTATGAGAGGAATGGGATTTTATTTAAAAAAAATTAGGTCTCAAAGGAAGTTGTTAATAGAGAGGAACGATACTGTGGCGTGGCGTTTTCGTTATTTGAAAGAATTGTAAGACAATCGGAATGGAGCCCAGCGCCCTATACTTTATACAAAAATAGTAACAATAAAAAAAGGCAATTGTTAAAGTAACGAAGTATCAGTTAATCTCCCTCATATCAAGTAATTTAATTGCTAAAAATATGGCAACATTATCTTCAATACTACCAACATGACAGCAATGTAACTTCTTAAGTAAAACGCACTGTACTGAGCACGCCTTAATTAAGGAGGTAAGTCCCTTCTTTGAAGCCTGGCTGGAAAGACCTCACGGCGTCCTCACCTTCCACATGATGCAGGTTCTCATGGTGAGTTCGGATTAGTGCGGAAGGAGTGCCCGGGAGTGACCACTATGTGGACCGCTTGACACACGGACACGGAGGAGCATACGGTAGAGGTGTGCCTCGCTTGGCCAGAGCTTCTCCGTGTCCTCGTGGGGGCGATCGACGGCAGCGATCTCTCGCGCCGGGTCTTGGTACAGGTGTGATATTCTGTAAAGAAAACAGCTTTGAGCGCAGCGCTGGCCGCAGCGCCAAATAGGTACCATTGGATTAAGTATCCAATGTACTTATTTGGATTTCGTCGCTGCGGCCACCGAAGGCGCGGGCTTGCGGACGATGAGCAATGGGTAGCTCGCCGGCCCACCGTCCGGTAATACTTAAGGTGGTGCATCACGACTCACATTTTCACTGTTTTTCATACAACCGCTCATAACTGATCATGACGTTATTACACACTTTTCATAAGATATTTTGGAAACACAGTATCTTGTGGATATTATCTAGGTTTCTAAAAAAACCAATTTCTAAATTTGTGTAAAACTAATCTAGTAAAAACCTCTGAAAATGTCCTATTTTGTATGAACTTTGACACTTCATAATTTGCCTAAAAGTTAAAAAAGTCAAAAAAGTAATCCTCTAGAGACCTTGCAAATTTTATTAAGATTCTTAATAATGACAACTTTTTCCAAAAACTTTTAAGGGTTTAAAAAAAACAGCTATTTCCTGGAGCAAGTTTTGTGAAATATTCGAGTAAATCTCGGAATTACCGAATACTAACAGAGTTTCCAGGCGTTATCTCTCTTTTTTTGCGTTGCCTTTTCGTCAAACATCGCGTTGGATTGCATTAAATGAAGTAACAAGCTTTTAAACCATTTTCGATGTTTACGATAAGCGAGTGGAGAAGGACCCTCTTAAGATAAATAAAAGCTCTGGTTAGAGCAGGACCCTTATTCTCCATTATTCACAAACAAAATAAATTCAAAAATTAACGAGTTCAAAGAACTCCCAAGAGTCACACATGGAACGAGTATACGAGTACATTATTCTCGAAATGAGAAAATGTCTATTCCATAATAAGATATCACCAAGAACATTAATGAAGCTATTTGGCTGTCCACATAACTGGTTGGCGCAGTGGTTGAGTTAATTGACTGCTGCGCTGCGTGTCGCGAGTTCAATTCCTGCACGGAACAAATATTTGTAATACCTAGAGATAGGCGTTCCAGGTCTAAGTTGGTCGTTCGTATGTGAATTCACATGTTCGTAAACGCACTCACGGTACAGGAGTTATTCTCAGTGTGGGGCAACGTTTTGTCTAATAATCATTTTCATAGCAAAATAATCTCAATAGCTGTTTTGAGTCTTGATACTTATTCAATAAACCCCAAGTGTTTCAGCATTCGCTCTTCCATTGTCTTTTTATTGTGTCACTAATTAGGGTTTTCGAAAGGTTACAGCGACATCTATGACTATGAACTACGAAGAAAATACGAAATCCTGCATCGTGCAATCAAAGTTCTCCGCGCTCAACATATAGAACAGCCCGAAATCATCTATCGGGCAGTAGCCCACCAAACTATAACACTTGTCTGGTCGGAGGATCCTCCCTTTTCAACGGAGGTATGTGGGGCTTTACTCGCTGTCCCACTTACCTCCAATTGGTTAACTAAGTAATTTAAAATAGAGCCATCGTATACTGCTAACATAACTAGTCATCATCATCATCATTTCAGCCGACAGACGTCCACTTTTGGACATAGGCCTCCCCTAAGTGTCGCCACAATGATCGATCCTGTGCGTCTCGCATCCATCGGTTTCCCGCAACCTTCACCAGGTCATCGGTCCACCTTGTAGGAGGCCTTCCGACGCTGCGTCTTCCAGTACGAGGTCGCTACTCCAGAACCTTTCGGCCCCAACGGCCATCTGTTCTGCGAGCAATGTGCCCTGCCCATTGCCACTTAAGTTTGGCGATTCTTCGGGCTATGTCGGCAACCTGGGTTCTCCTGCGGATATCTTCATTTCTGATTCGATCCCGCAAGGAAACTCCGAGCATAGCCCTTTCGATTGCCCTCTGGGTGACTTTGAGCCTTCTGATGTGGCCCATTGTAAGCGACCACGTTTCGGCACCATATGTCATCACTGGCAACACGCACTGGTCATAGACTTTCGTCTTGAGACACTGTGGTATATTGGTATATAACTAGTACGCGTCTATTTCCCATACAACTCGGCATGCCTCTTCAGAAAATAAAGGCATAATTCAAGAGTACCTATAGTGGCTCTAGTAGTAGTTGCCAAAAACTGATGAATACAACATGTTATTGTTCAAGTTTGTCGCAAACACGAACCTTACAATGGTCCAGATTTATAGTCCTGTTTGCAAGAACCACGACAAAGAACTTGTGAACCAACTTGTTGGTACTACTTAATTATTTATAAGCCTGCCTGCGACATTAAACAAAGGAAAACATGTTTACTTATGACACATTGGGGACACACAACATGATAAGCTAAATCTATTCACCAGAATGCGTTGAAGTAACAACAACGTCCTCACGCGCGAGACAATGGCCGCAGCTCGCATTCCAATCCCGATTTCCAGCCACCGTAGACGCGGACTTGCGGTCGGCGAGCAATGGTTTGCCCGCCGTTCAACTGTCTGATAATCGTCCAGACCGAGCCCAAGTCGTCGGCGATGGAAGGTGATGATGGCAATGGAAAGTGCCCATAGGAACTCGGTATTTAAGCGACACAACCCCAACGAGTTTGGGCTCGTATGATCCGTCTTGACGAGTATTAATTATATACCGTAATACGGGGTTAATAGGGACTTAGGGGTAAATAGAGACAAAACTTTGGTTTGGTTTTTCACTTAGATATATGGTATCTAAGTGACTTGTTGAAGTGAATATCGACCTCTAACAAAGCATCGATTTTTTAGAATACCAATTCATTAGTAAATTGATGTAGTTAAATACTGCAAAAAATATTCAAATATCGAGAAAATACCCTTCAAAGTTTTGTCTCTATTCACACCTAAGTCTCTAATCACCCCATTTTACCGATAAGTAAGTAAGTAACAGACGGCGCCATAAAAACTTGCTATGAAAAAATGATTTTGATTAAAAACTTGTTATACATAGGTATATACTTACCCTGTTATATTAAAAGCTGGCTATTGAAAAAAATATTTTCATTGAAGACTTGTTTAAAACTTGCAAAATAAATATAATTTATCAGTTGTTTGTTTGCGAAGCTAAACCAGTTAGCTTCGCTCGCAAAGTGTTCTAGTCTTAACGTCTAGGCGTCTAGTTGTGGAAACTAGTTATTTGTTAAGTAAGTAACATGTTATTTATTCAATTGACAAACGATTTATGTTTTCATGAATCTAGAACTGTAAGCTGCTGCTGTATAAACACAGTTGATATTTATATAGTTGTGGTATGTTTTTATGCTTGTTTGTGAAGGTTTGTCCTTATTATTTTTTATTGTTTATGAAAATATCCAATGATATCTCTTGCTCTAGGGTGGAGCGTGAGGATGTGTTTTTCCTTTTACTGACTAAAAATACACATGTATCCTCCAATTACTTTCGACAATGGCTTCCTTTTCAAAAATTCCCCATGGCCCAAGCGGGTATCGACCCTACTGGGCCCTTACGGTTTTATCTCTTTGGCGCATGCATGAAACGCTACGCACCGTCAACTGTTTGGACTTAGTTCTTGCAAGACGTGCGAATGGCGAGCTACCCATAGCTCGTCGTCTGCAAGCCCCATGCGACTCCCCACACCTGGGACTTCTCCTGTGGCGGTGGCTGGGGTGTAAGGATGTCTACTTCGCTAGCATTACTCCTTCGCAGAAGGAGGTGACCGCATCCCATTGCCTTTCGATTCGGATTACAGCCTGAACCAGTGCGTGGCGCTAGAGGGGGCCGCCGCCGATCACCTCCACAAGGGCAAGGCGGTGCTTCGCCCAAGCAGAGCATACATTCACCTACGCTCCACCATGTCCTCCGGTAAAATTTCTTCTATGTTAACCTCTCAAATAACGCGTGATACTGCTTAAGTTCTTAAAAGAGGTATGAGAATGAGCTTGAAATATCGACCTAACATCGTCGGTGTGTAAGCAATAAGGTTCAATATACCTTGCTTTTTTTGCGTTTGGAACAATACCTGAGAGGTTTGACTGCATATATATATCCATATAAGCTCACCTGATAGGTATCAGTTATACCTATCAGGTGAGCTTATATGGAAACCTGCACAGTTGTGCAACATACAAACTCTGGTTAACCTGTGCAAGCAAACCTGTCAGATTTGGCTAGCGTCTATGGCTGGCATAAGGTTTAAGCAAGTTTTGAACAATTTCTTCAAAATCTATCGTTCCATTTTTACGTCACACCTGTCTGGGAGAGTCTTTACGCTAAATTATGTTCTCAAAGAGGCAAACACTGTAGTAATCTTTTGTATAATTTCTTTGTTTGCGAACAATGGGAAAGCTCCTTGATTCTCTCGCCTAAGGGTCATTCTCACCAGCGTTTTAAATCATTACAACGACTGCGAATGACAGGACCTATAATTTTCTTCTTCATTGAAGCGAATATTCCATAATACATCTTAAATCAATTGCCTGAATAAGATTGGATTCAGTAATTGTTAAGTTATATTTTCTCTCGAGCCTAAATTGTACCTCCTTCTGCGAAGCAGTAATGCTAGCAAAGGAGGAGGCAGACCGCATCAGGCAACGGCGCCCCCGCCGCCGCCGCCGGGATTCCGATCCCGATTTCCGGTCACCGTAGACGCGGGCTCGCGGACGGCGAGCCATGGGTAACTCGCTGTCCGATCGTCCGGTAACTGTCCGGACCGAGCCAAGGCGTCGACGGCGCGCACTGTTCCCGCGCGCCTCAAGGAGTTGTCAGCAACAGGAGGGGCCCATCGGGGTCGAAGCCTACCGGGGTCGGGGTTATCCGTAAGGAAACTAGAGCCCCGGTATGAAGGCTAGAAGGAACGGCGCGGGGTTTTTAGTCAGTAAGACCCTGACACTGTCTCCCGCTCCACCCAAGAGCAGGTTTCGTCAATGATGATTTTCCCCGTCGACAGAAAAAAAAAAAAAGCTTAAATTGTATCTGAAGGATATGAAATAAGAAGTAGTGTAAACAGACTCCGTCGTTCGCCTGCCATCCACCTTTCTTTGTATGAAAACAAAGGTAGATGAGATGAGGCCGTGTGGCAGATCACCGACGCGATGGATTCAGGGATATTGAACGTGTACACCCGGATGATTGCTAGCAGGGACCAACCCTGACAGCTTCTGGAGAGCTACTTTCGTTACAACATGACCACTCCTTCTTTTTTATACTTTTTTTATATTCCACAACTATCACACAACGCCGTCTAGTCTCAAGCTAAGCAGAGCTTGTGTTATGGGTACTAGACAACTGATAAAATTACTTATATATTTCTAAAAATATACATATTATAAATAAATTACACCCAGACACAGAACAAATGATCATACTCATCACACTAACATTTGTCCTGAGTGAGAATCGAACCCATAACCTCCGGCATAGCAGTCAGGGCCACTAACCACTAGACCAACAGGCCTTCTTTGTCGTTTTACTCTGGCAAGAGTAAAACGACAAAGAAGCAAGAGCATAAACAGTAGAATCCTGTATAACAGTCGAATCCTGGGTGCGAACCATTCGTTTCAAATTGTTTTGTAAGAACTAATAAAATACCTATTTTCATTTTTCGTGTGAATCAGTTGTACAACCAAACAATATAATAAAATATCATAATTCGGATTAACAAACGAACAAAGCAAATGTTACATGATGAGGGATGGTGTATATTAATCGCAGTCATTTATTTTTATAGGGTCGCAGACGGACTGGACAGGTTCCATTTATATTGGCCCGAATATTTATTCTCTACAACTATATAAATGCCAATTTTGTCTACTAAATATTTGGGATTTCTCTTGAATATTATGTTTGCGTTTGGGCACTCGTACTATATTCCAATGCATCTATCGTGGGGTTTTTATTTTTCATTATTTTAACGTTATAAATAAAGTAGCTGATCCGGCAAATGCAAATGTTTTGCCATCTACATTATATTAAGCTGTTGCAGTTCAAAGTGACTCGTTTTATAAAACGGCAACTTCATAAGTAACTATTTAATGTATTGACCACCAATTAAACAGCAGAATCCAAAATATTATCCAAACTTAAAGACTTAGATATCTTTACAATAGGTAGAATAAATATTTAATTATTTAATCATATTGCCTTTTCGACGAGCGATGATCCCTACCAGGAGTAACATAAAAGTGCAAAATCATATGAGAATATTTTGTAAAGAAATAAATTACAAGATCTGGTGATTACAATTTTAATATGAAATACTTAATCTATGGTGTAAGGAATAAAAAACAAACCAAATGTTAAATTGCTATTATGCTCAGTATCAGCTATCCAAGCTATGTTAGTCATTTAATGAATCTTGACCATATCGTTTATAATCTTCGATTTGTAAAGTTTCTGTTGTTTTCACAATAGTCGGTGTTGGATCTGAAAGAAGATTAATAACGTCATAAATCACACCATTTAATTTATAACATCAAATTTCTACTGAGTGTCGGTTTCAAAATCTGCTGACCGACATTATTTAGTATTTACTAGATTATTCAAAAGTACATCATAATTCACTCTCCTGAGGCTTGAGTGCCTCATCTCTAGGAGTCTTGTAGTGCTCCCAACAGTGGGAACACTACAAGGCAGACTTTGACTATGGCATCACAATTTGCCATCAATAATTTACCAGATAGGTTTAAAAAACATAGCTAGTGAAATTCGAATAATGAGGATTTATTAAAAAGTATGCTATAAATTACCATCTTTACGGGCATATGTAATTTCTTTTGTTTCTATGACAACGGTTCCATTACAGTGTATTGTTGTCAGTTTTTCTCTTTCTACAGCTGGTTGGGTCACTAAATTGAAAAAGTATATCATATCGTACATTGTGTCATTCTTATTAATCAACTTGTCGATAAAATCTTGGTTAGTTGTTCTTATCCACATTGTTGGCTCCCCTTTGAGGTTTGATACATCTAAAACAAATAATAGTCGTATCAAATTCACTAAATTACATCTATAATCATACCATTGAGTTAATTTTACTTAAATAATAATAAGAGGAGTGTATACCGATTTCAAGATTCTTTCCCCTGCCATCTTCTTTATCGTTGTGAGGTTTTTCGCAATCAGAGGGTAGTGGTGTCTCAGAGTCATCATCGCTGTCATTATTTGTATCGATGTTAACCAAAATTGATTTGTTGTTACTGAATAAACCTGCATTAGTAGAACCTGTATTAATATGTTTCACCTCAAAGAGTGACATAGATTCCGAAGAATCGTTATAAATATGGAGGGGCATCACCTGGACTTTCGAAGACTTCCACATTTATTGTGATAATATCGTCTTCAAAATCATTATCTGTGCTACTGCTGACTGTAATTATTATATCAGTCTCGGGTTGTTTGAATTCTAATGTGTTAGCACCAGAAGTGTCACTTTTATTTACATCACTTTGTACTGAAGGTGACTTTGTAACAGGTGAATTATCATCACTTTCGGCCAGGACGTCAGTATTTGTATCTAACAATTCACTTGAATCGTACACAGCTGATTGAACTAAAAATATTGAAGCCTTGTCAGCTTACAAATCAAATTGAACAGCAACTTTAGGTTCTAATCATACAATGAAATTGTCTTTACACAAAATACATTTGGTAAGTCTTTGACTCTTATCATACTAAAAATGAATGCAGTTTAACTTACTTGCTTGGGTATCATTTTTCACGTTGTTTACTTGGCTTTCAACTTTGTTATCAGTTTTCTTATTCAATACTGTTCCTTTAGTTGTTTTATCATCACTTGTTGTTTTGTCATCACCTGGCGATGTAGTTAAACTACTTGTAGATGCCTTAGTATGTTTTCGTACTTTATCTGTAATGCTGGCAAAATCATCTGACGACGATTTCACTCTATTTTTTTGTTTTTTAGATTTGCCACGCGATTTAATAGGTTTAGCTGTAGTTGTTGTAGTTGTCACCGGCGGAATATCACTAACATTATCAGTTACTTGTTCTATAGGTGATAAAGTAATAATTTGGTCTTTTGAAGTTTCGTCAGGACATGGCGTAGTAACAACTGTAATAAAATAATCCGATTTTTGTATTATATCGGTTCTACTGCATTAACCATTTACGAATAATGTTCTAAAAATAAACAAGATGTACTCACTCATTGGAGTGGTTGCTGATTTCTGACTAATGTGTTTGTGTTTATGTTTTTTTGAAACTTGTGGTTTAGGCGATTTAGTGTAATTAGGTGCAGCCGAAGACAATGTCGTGGAAACCGGTTGTTCATCAGTTTTGCTTACTGTTGGCTGTCTTTTACTTTTATGCAATGGTTTGGTTTTTTTATTTTGTCCTGGCTCATTTTCACCTGCAAGTAGTGAGTCAGAATCGATATCATCTTCTGGATTATTTTGAGGGTAAGTGTCATCTTCTTCTGACTGGTTTTCAAGGAAGTCATCCTCTATTGAATCATTATCATCAGGAATCCATGAGTTAGAATCGTCATCATCGTCTGGTTGATTTTGAGCGGAAGTGTCATCATTTTCTGACTGATCTTCAGATGATTGTTTTGGTTCATTATGATGTGCTCGCTTCCTGTAGTGCTGATGTATGGGTTTAATTTCCTTGTTATTTTGTTGTTGACTTTCAAAGAAAGTGTCATCATCTATTGGCTCATCATCAACTGGAGACGATGAGTTGGAATTGTCATCATCTCCTGGTTTATCTTTAAAGAAATCTTTGACATTTTCTGACTTATCTTCGTGAGAAAGATTTGGCTCATTATGATGTGTGAGCTTTCCTTTGTGTAGACTTAATGGTTTAGATTTGTTATTATCTTTTGGTTTATTTTCAGAAGTGTCATCATCCGTTGACTGTTTATTACGTTGAGACCGTAAGTTAGAATTGTTGTCATCTTCTGATTTATTTTGAAGGGAAATTTCATCAATTTCTGACTGATCTTTCTGCGAAAGTTTTGACTCATTAGGAAGCGCCGATTGTCTTTCCGGTGGACTTAATGGTTTAGACTTGATATCTTCTTCTGGTTTATTTCCAGAAGTGTCATCATCCGTTGACTGTTTATTACGTGGAGACCGTAAGTTAGAATTGTTGTCATCTTCTGATTTATTTTGAAGGGAAATTTCATCAACTTCTGACTGATCTTTCTGGGAAAGTTTTGACTCATTAGGAAGCGCCGATTGTCTTTCAGGTGGACTTAATGGTTTAGATTTGATATCTTCTTCTGGTTTATTTGTAGGAAAATTATCATCATCTGTTGATTTATTTTCATCTAGGGAGGATGACTTAGGAATTTTATCATCTTCTGATTTATTTTGAGAAGAAATTTTATCAGATTCTAGCTGATCTTTCTGTAAAAGTTTTGGCTTATTATGAAGTGCTAGTGGTCTTTTAGGTGAACTTAATCGTTTAGATTTGATTTCTTCTTCTGATGTATTTGTAGAAACAATATCATCATCTGTCGACTTATTTTCAGCTAAAGACGATAAGCTAGAATTTTTATCATTTTCTGGTTTATTTTTGTCATGTTTTGGCTGATGCCCATGCGTGTGTTTTGGTTTGTTATGATGTACTGGATGGTGTGGATGTATTGGTTTCAATTTATTTCCTGGTTGACTTTCATTGGGAACCTCAGAATGATTGTCATCTGTTGACTTATTGTTAACTGGAGATGATGAGTTGGAATCGTTATCATCAGCTAGATTATTTTTACTTGGGGACAATGAGACAATTTCAACATCTCGTGGTTGATTTAAATGCGTCTGTTTGGATGTATAATGACGATCTAGCTTTCTTTTGTGCAAATTTAATATTTGTGAATCTCTGTTAGCTGATTTTTTATCTTCTATTGGCTGTTTTTCGTTCAAAGGCAAAATTTTATAATTATTATCATCTAACGGTTGGTTTTCATTTAAAGATGAGTTTGAATCATTGTTTTTAGTTGGCTGGTTGTCGTTTGAAAGTTTTGATTTATGATGATGTATATGTGGCCATCTTTTATATGGATGACTCAGTGGTGGAGAATTCTTATCATCTTCGGACTGATTTTCAGTTAAAGGCAAATTGGCATTGTTAACACCTGATGGCTGATTTTCATCAGGAGATGACAGATTGAAATCATTATCATCTGACTGATTTTCATTCAAATTCTGGGGCTTAGATTTATCAACAGCTAGCAGATTTCCATCTTGAACCGATGGATTTGATTTGTTCTCAAATGCTAGCTGATTAACATCCGTTGGCTTTGAGTTATGATGATGTAATCTGTGTCGTATTAAGGTTCGCAATGGTTTAAATTTGTCATTATCTTCTTGCTGATTAAAAAGTGGCAATTTTGAATTGTCATCATCTACTGGTTGATTTACAAGTGGAGTCACTGGCTTTAAGTTATCACCATCAGCTAGTTGTTTTACGTGTGGGGGCTTCGAATTACTTTGATCTGCTGTGAGAGCTGGTTGAGTATCCGCAGGTAATGGAGTTTCGTCACCTTCTGTATCACCAACATTTATACGTTTGGTGTTCACCAAACGTAGGTATGTATTTTGTTGTGAATCGAGATCGATCGTGTCCAATTGTTCAAAAGTTCCATTAGGATGAATAACTAAATATGGTTTAGAGCTTCCGTCCATATGTTTTTGAATATTAAATTTGTTTAAATTCAATTCTGAAATAAATTATGTAATTAGTGTTGTTTTGTCAAAAAAAAACGCTTTGATAAATAAATCTAAGTAACAGAGTCAACTTATGACTTTTCCGTACCATCAAAACTGTTGTAATTCAAATCAAATAAGTTTATTTGTACATATAAGAACGGTTTGTGTTACAAGATGTAAGTGTCTCAGTGTTCTGCCTCAGTAAGTGACTTAAAATATTAGTATATTATAAGTATCTACGTATAATAGTAATATCTAAGGTTCAACACGCATTGCTACTGAATAAGAGATACTAATTAATTAATTATACATTCGAGCCAGCGTTTCATCAAATATGTTTTATATTTACACATTTTAGACAAAATATTTACATTATTATAACAAAACCGGCAAGTGCGAGTTCCGTACAGAGTGTGAAACAGTCCAATTCCCGAATTGAGTTAAGAAGATTTTTACGAATCGCAAAAAAATTTTTTTTGCAACTACTTTTTAGTTTTCAGATGTTTTTCCTATACTCATGCTATGAAACCTTGCTTCATGCCAAGTTTCAAAATTCTAGGCCAACGGAAAGTAATCTATGAGTTTTGATTTTCTTGAAAGTGTCGAAATTACGTTTTTAACGACATAAATTGCAGTATCTTTTTTTCGTTAACTCAGAAGTGTACTTCTGAGTTAAATTCCCGAGATAAATGGTCTTGACAGACAGACGAACAACAAAGTTATCCAATAAGAGTTCCGTTTTTTCCTTTTGAGGAATAGAACCGTAAAAACTGAATAATTTATCGCCTTTCGTTGATGCAGTTACAAAGTTACAAAAAATACGAAGAAAAGACTCACCCTTTATTTTGTGATGATGAGAATTATTTGAAGGAGTAGGACTTCTAAATTCATTTGATGGCACGTCACTTTCTACAATTTTATTTATTTTTTGGTTTGTTTGTACCTTATGAGTCGATATGGGAAAAGTTTCCGAATTAATTGGAATAGGTTCATTTTGTCCATAATTATCTTCATTCACTCCGGACTTTTTCTCAACAGTTTCAGAAATCACGTTAGGAGCATCATTGAAAGAATTTTCGAACACAGTATTACTTGTTCCAGTCGCTGGTCTGTAATTATGTGCGTAACTACGGGCTAGAGGCCTATCAGATAAAACATTATTAACGTCCAGAGGAGATCTCTTTTCAACAATTTCAGGAACAGGGTTACTTGGTTTAGAATCTGAATTATCTACTATAGATGTCAATAGGGAACTATCATCTTGATTAGTTCCAGGTGCTATATTACTTAAATCTGGACGTGATTTATAATCTTTTCTTTTTTCGTATCTATTATTATTAGACTGCTCTGCCAACACATCTGTTGTAATTACAGTAGGAATATCATTGTATATTATTCTAGGTTGAGGTGCAACCTTTTGCAAGTTTTGGCTCTCAATTGGACCGGGTCTTTCTTCAGATAATGCTGTTTGACTATTTTCATACTTCGTATGAGGTACAGGGTTATTAATTGGTCTTGATCCTTCATTATGGGTTTCAAGTATAGTAATCACTGTAGAATCATCATCATTATTTATTGTTGATCTGAATGGATTTTCTCTTTTTTTATATCTAATATTTGTAGGTTGATCAGCCAAAATATCTATAGCAATTAAAGCAGGATTATCATTATAAATAGTTTTAGCCTCAATAGGTCTGGGTTTTACTTCAGATACTGCAGCTTGAGCATCACTAAAACTTTCGTAAGATCCAGGGCCATTGTTTGGACTAGAATGTAAGTTATAATTATGAGCCGCAGATTTAACTGGAGAATCATCATTATAATTTGTTGTTGGTACAGTTTCACTTAAATCTGAGCTTGATCTGTAATTTTCTACGGATTTAATATTTTTAAACTGGTCTTCTAAGGTGTCTGGGGATTCATTATAGATTATTTCAGACTGGGGTGCAAAGTTTTGGGTGTGTCTTCGTTCTACAGATAATCTTTCGTGAGATTCGGGGACATTGCGTGATCTGGAGTCTAACTTGTAATTTTCCACTACGGGGGAGCTATCCACGTACCTAGTTGAAGATGCAGTATTGCTTAAATCTGAACGTAACCTGTAATTTTCAACGGATTTTATATTTTTGAACTGGTCTTCTAAGGTGTCTCTAATAATGACAGCAGGGGATTCATTATAGGTTATTCCAGACTGGGGTGCAAAGCTTTGGGTGTGTCTTCGTTCACCAGATAAAAATCTTTCGTGAGATTCGGGAACATTGCTTGATCTAGAGTCTATCCTGTAATTTTCCACTACAGGGGAGCTATCTACGTAACTATTCGAAGATGCAATATTGCTTAAATCTGAACGTGACCTGTAATTTTCTAGGTATTTAATATTTTCAGACTGGTCTGTCAAAGAGTCGGTTGCTACAACAGGAATTTCATGATTCCCAGATTGAGGCGCAAGGTTGTGCAGGTATCTCTGGCCATCAGTTATTTTTGTTTTTATTTCAGATGCTCTGGCTTGACCTTCACTATAATTTTCATGAGGAACGGGTCCACTTGATCCATAACGAGGTCTTGAATTTTCAACATAACTATCACCAGCATTGTTTGCCAGAGGATATTGAAATTGTTCCCTAGTCAGATATGACCTATCTGGCTGATAAAAGCGTTCATTAGAAGATGGTACATATTTGGGTTGTAGATATTGTACTGGAGCCCGGTAAGGTTCTTGAACAGTATTCACCAAAGGCCTTTCATTGTCAGCGATAAGAACAGCGCTTGGAACTGAGTTGGAATATAGGTTTTGTGGTCGCCGGTTTTGCTTTCTAAATGGTTTGTTGTCAAATCCAACTTCAGATGGATACGATTCCACTCTGGGTGGGTAAGACTCCGCTCTGGGTGGGTAAGACTCCTCTCTGGGTGGATAAGACTCCAATCTGCGTCCATCTGTTTGTAAATTATAACTCTCTAAAAGCTCTTTGCCCGACGATGACGAAGCAGGACTTTTGTTATAACTATAACCATCATAATTATGTCTTCCTTGGTTATAATCTTGAAGGCTTTCTTGCTGTATCGCCGGATTTGTTAGTGAATTTACTTTTCGAGTTTGTGTGAAATCAGTGTCGGGATATTGTGCATCTTGCGTATTTTGGTTACCTTGCCATATGGATGGCTGATTCACTCTTTGTCGGAGATGGCCCTCGGAATGAGGATTCGAATCTGAAAATAAATGAAAATGTAAACTTACGTTACAAACTTAAGAGGCACACCACTAGGCACAGTAAAGATACTGATATTTAAACACAATTTTTTTTAGGGAGGGAATCTTTAAATGGTCTTGCCCTCTCTAGGGTGGAACGAGAGGGAGTGTCAGCCTTTACTGACTAAACCCACCTGTGTCTTTCAGTTGCTCTTTGCGTTCTGGGGCCACAGTCACCATTTCAAACGTTCCCGCAACCCTAGCAGACATCGACCCTTCATTTTTTTGACATATCTTTGAGGCATGCGTGGAATGCTACGCACCACCGACTTAAGCCCGATTCTTACCAGATAGCCAGGCAGCTAGCTATAATGCTCATCGTATACAATTATACCCAAATGTATAAACTAAATATGTTCACAAATATAGGTTTCCAAATCAACAATCGGGAAAATTAAGGCTGTGATGATACTACAGCCAACATTAGCAGGTATGAAAACGATCGCAAAGGTATCTTTTTGAAGAACTTACCGACAATTTTAGAGCTAAAAAGCAAGACGCAAAATAATATCACTTTTAACTTCATTGTGAACTACATCGACGATGTTTCACACAATACTGGTAATTTTAGGACCGTCTTTATTGTTTTAAACTGCGAGTGCTCAGACAAACAAAGCACTTGAAAAAGCTGTCTAAACAAAACTCTATTGTCATCAACCTACTTGTATTGTTAATCTGCGTATACGAACATTATTCATAATGTCAAAAATAAGATTTATTGATTCTCGAATAATAATAATATTGACACTCAATAGTTTTCGTTCTGAAAATTTAATCCACACGTTTAAGTTAAATTTAACCCACACACGTTCACACGTCCAAGTCTAACTGCCATTTTACTTTAATGTCAATTATAGCAAAACCTAAGGTACTTAACATCATAAACATATAGACTATTATTCAATGACAAAATTAGTAAATCAGAGATTAGCGTTAATGGGCGTCTCTGAGTGCGGCAGTAAGCCATTGAAATGAAACTTAATGTTACTTAACTCGACTATGGTGTATTCCTGGAATCACTGTTTATTTTTAAAACGATTCTTCTGTTTTAATAGGACTGCTTTACCACAAAATAGATAGGTACAGAAGTCAATCTCATGTATGTACTTCACTTTTTATACCTACGCTCGGTGGATGCACACAGGTCAGCGCTTTGCTCCGAACTGTATGAGTGCGACCGGGCGATTGAGCCGAGATATCGTGACCGCAAGCGGTGTCTATGTGTGCGTTGCTCGAGCGCATTTTGTATGTAGATTGTCTTCTGTACCTTCCTATTTTGTGGCTTTTCTGACAGATATTCATACTTACTTATTAGAAGTTATGATAAATGCTCACAACTAGGTCAATATAAGCGTAAAGGAGCATTGTGTAATATATTTTCGTTGTAACTTAATACGTATTTTTTTTATTTATGGTTGTTTTCGGGGTATTTAAAATTTATGACGCTTTTATTACTGTTTGCTCTTTAGATACGTTATTTTAAACCAATATTGTCAGCAATAAATTAACAAACAAGGTGATTGTTAAACATTTTTACTTATGGATTGCCTATTGTCTATAGTTAGCCATATAAAGGTGTCACCAGTACCTTTATATGGCTGACTGTAGTAGTAGATTATGTAACTAGGAGATTAAGCAGTATGTTAAAGTCGCTGGTGGCATGTGGAATTCTGAACGAAATGAAGGTTGCTAATAGACATAACTTATTACAAATTATATACTAAAGATAGAAATAAAATATTAGGTATAGATTCGAAACAAACTAAATTACCTATTGAACAACCTTTCACAAGATTTTTTTCAGGAAACGAAATTAAAAATCGGCCTCTCCATACAAACTCAAATCTCCAATCAAGTTTTTAATTTTGTATGGTGAGGTTGATTTTTTTTTTTCGTTTCCTGAAAAAAATTCTTGTGTGGTACAGTTACGTCTACTGAGCAAGCCCTTAAAGTTTGCGGAGGGCTGTCCCTTACACCCTGTATAAAAGGCCCCTGTATATAAATCTTATTATCGAGCACAGTTGTGTAAAAAAGTTTTTTTTATAGGTAGACTATGTTATTTTTTACATTGTACCTAAGATGTGACGTATAAACGTATTTAAAAAAAAACATTCAAGTAGGAAAAGTTCCCCTCCACACGCTTGCCTTATTCATTTATTTCTCATTCATTCCACTGCTATCTTTTGTCAAAAAAAGAAAAAATTTACACTCGCTTCGGCGCACCGAAAAAAGTTTCCAAAACTTATTCAGAATAACTTAGCATTTCTATCTCTAGGAACATCACATCACATTCTCTCAAATAGTAAAAAAAAACATTTATGTTTTTGGACAAAGAAAAAGTAAAATTAAAGCAACGCTCCATTTGCGCCGTGTGGGTAAACGTTTGCACGATACACGGGGACGCGTTTATATGAAAACGAACTTTTAATGCAAACTGCCTAGGTGCTTTACATACTGACGTAGTATTACATAGAAGAGAAGACGAAAAAAGCCACGAGATAGTAGTTTGCGTAGTGGTTTTAGATTTTTTGCTGTGTAAGATGCTGAACAGTACACCGTATAGGATATTAAAAAAAAAACTGAACTGGCTATTGAAAAAACTGAACTGGCTATTGAAAAAACTGAACTTTTTACAGGTAAAATCAACGAAAATCTCCGAAAGGAAAGAGAGTGTCAGACTTTTAGTAACTAAAACCCACATGTGTTCCTTCATTTACGCTCCGCCAGGGTCACAGTAAGTCTTTCTAACCATCCTGTTGGTAGTCAGACATTATATTAATGACCCTTTGCCGGGGTTCTATTTTTTTATTTTATTATATTTACTCTTTTAATACCCCCTTTTTTAGATGGGAAATCATCTAATGACTTCTCCCGCTCTTGAGTGAAACAAGAAAGCGTGTCAAACTTTTACTGACTAAAACCTTATTGTGTAGGTACTACGAGTATAATTGCGCTTTGCGTTCCAGAACCACGGTTATCATTAAAAATTCCCCATTTAGCCGAAGCAGTCATCGGCTCTGCTAAACCTTGTATCTCTGTATAAGGGTCCTTCTCCACTCGCCTATTGTCAATATTGAATACAGTTAAAAGCTTGTTGCTTCATCTAACGCAATTCAACGCGATGTTTGACGAAGGGGCACCGCAAAGAGTTAACGCCTGAAAACACTTTTAGCAACAGAATTACCTAATTTCTGTGATTTACTCGAATACTTCACAAAACTTGTTTTAGGAAATACCTGTTTTTTACCCTAAAACAGTTTTTGAGAAAAATATGTCGTCATTTAGAATCTTAAGCAAGTTTTATTTTTGTGACTTTTTAATTTTTGAGTAAATTATGAAGTGCCAAAGTTCATCCAAAATTGCAAATTTTCAGAGGTTTTTACTCAATTAGTGTTACACAAATTTAGAAATTGATTTCAATAGAAGCCTAGATAATAACCACAAGATACTGTGTTTCCAAAATATCTAATGATAAATGTATAATAATCTCATAATAGGGTAAGAGCAGTTGTACCTATGTAGTGAAAATGTGTGTCGAGTTGCATCCCCTTAAGCGGCACGTGGAATTGATACCCACACACTTTATGTTCATATTCTCATAGAAAAAATAAAACAATACAAACAAGGAAAACGATGGAGATAAGGAAAAAGGCAAAGATAATATCCATTTTCTTAGCTAAAATAACAAGAATGATATTTATGTACAGGGTTCTTCCTTGAAGGTACAACTACACTACTCTCACGTGTGCCAATCACACTGATCTGGGCGCGTCGGTCTCCATACATTTTATATGGAACCTTGACTTGTAGAGCTACACTTGATACACGCCACGCGACGTCGTTCTACGTACAAATCAGGCGTGTTACACGTGTGCGTCAGTCTAATGTAGTTCAAGCTCTGCGCACACGTGTGCCTCGTACGCCGATCTGGGCGTGTCGATCTCTATACATTTTACATGGAAACAAGACTTGTAGAGTCTGTCTAAAAAGTCTAACGACTAGGGAATTTTGTATGATATTTAATCATTTAAGAAATACTTATATTCGATACTTTTTATAAGATTCTTCAATTAGTAAACAACGATAAAGATTACTTAATCAATCTTAATTATTGAACTAGTGTTGAGTACACTAGAATTAATTTTACCTTAATTCATGAATCCCCAAGCGACACCCGGTGGCCGCGCATTTATTGTCTTACTATTGTGTCTCTAATTGACGGTATCTGAAGGGTTAATAATAATCCAAGTCGTTTGACTTTTTAGACAGACTCTAGAGCCACACTTGATACACGCCACGCGACTTTGTTCTAAGTACAAATCAGATGTGTTACACGTGTACACACACGCCAATCTGGGCGTGTCGGTCTCCATACAATTTATACGAAAACAAGACTGTAGAGCTACACTTGATATACGCCACGCGACGTCGTTCTATATATAAATTAGGCGTGTTACACGTGTGCGTCAGTCTAATGTAGTTCTAGCTTAAAGGTTACACTAACATGTGTGCCACACACGCCGATCTGAGCGTGTCGGTTTCCATACATTTTATATGGAAATTAGACTGTAGAGCTGAGCTACACTTGATACACGCCATGCGACTTTGTTCTATATACAAATCAGGCGTGTTACACGTGTGCGTCAGTCTAATGTAGTTCTAGCTTAAAGGTTACACTAATACGTGTGCCACACACGCCGGTCTGGGCTCGTCGGTCTCCATAAATTTTATATGAAAACTAGACTTGTACAGCTATATATCACTTGTTACACGCCACGCGACGTCTCGTTCTATATACAAATTAAACGTGTTACACGTGTGCGTCGAGCTAATGTATTCTACCCAAAGATGCAGAAGGCATCTACATATTAAGCCCCCATTCATTGTTTAGAAGCACATAGTACACTTAAAATGGGCCGCATAAGCCGGCACTGTTATTACGTCATAATAAACTTCTGAATCGCTCCTCACAAGCCACTTACGGGCTGAAAACGGTGTTCATAACTTCATAAAGCTCATGAAATGTCAAGAGCGGATTTTATTATTTTATAAAATGGTTCGGTAGGGTTTTTGTTGTTAATCAATGTCATTATAAAGGCTAAAGTCTGTATTTAGTGTGTATTAAGTATGTTTGCTCCTATTTAGTGGCATGATTTTTTTTTCGGTGGGCAAAAATCATCTTATGACTACCCCTGCTCTTGGGTGGAGTGGGAGATAGTGTCAGACTCTTACTGACTAAAAACCCCACCCCGTTCCTTCTAGCCTTCATATCGGGGCTCGAGTTCCTTTCGGATAACTCTGGCCCCAGTAGGCTTCGACCCTGAGAATCTGACACTATCTCCCGCTCCACCCAAGAGCGGGTTTTGTCAAAGATGATTTTCACCGACGCACAAAAAAAAAACCTAATCCTAGTGCAATAAGATTCAGTTTCCGAAGAAGTGTATTGAAAACAAATTAAATAAAAAAGAAAAAGATCGCAGTCAAGCACTAGGGTCACAATTAAACACTGTTTTTTTTTAATGAATAATCTATAAGTACATATCTAAATCTACACTAATTTTACAAAGAGGGAAAATTTGTATTTTTGTGTGTATGTTTGTAATGAATAAACTCAAAAACTACTGTGCCGATTTCAAAATTTCTTTCACAATTTTAAACTTTTTAAAGCTACATTCACCCTGAGTAACATAGGCTATATTTATTGCCCGTGCGAAGCCGGGACGGGCCGCTAGTACCTAATAAATCTATAGAAGTTTTTAGTTGTACGCTCATCGCGTTAAATTTACGAAATCGATATAGATAACTTTTATACATTAAAATTGTGTGTAACTTGATAAATTTCTTAGGCTTTGTTTCATCCTTATTCTGCCAAATAAAATTGATATTCTTTCTTTCTTTCTTTCTTTCTTTCTTTCTTTCTTTCTTTCTTTCTTTCTTTCTTTCTTTCTTTCTTTCTTTCTTTCTTTCTTTCTGTCTTTCTGTCTTTCTTTCTTTCTTTCTTTCATTCTTTCTTTATTTTTTCTTTCTTTCTTTCTTTCTTTCTTTCTGTCTTTCTGTCTTTCTTTCTTTCTTTCTTTCATTCTTTATTTATTTTTTCTTTCTTTCTTTCTTTCTTCCTTTATATCTTTCTTTCTTTCTTTCCATCACAAGCGGTTGACTAAATCGAAAGATAAACTACATTCATTGACTGAGGTGGTACGAATTTCGCCGGGTCAGCTACTCATTAATAAAATGTCAATTTCATACATAAAGACCCAACAAATAAGCACAATATAAAACATGCTGAACCCTGTTTAAAGTTTTATGCATAACAAAAACTTTGCGCGCTTGGAACGTGTGTTGCTCTTGTTATGACATTTTTAACGTTGCTGTACGTAATTCCAAATACGCGGTACATTGTAGTAGGAATTAAGGCTCAACCCACACCAAAAGAGCGTCGAAGCGCAGCAAAGCGGAGCGCAGTTTCAGTGTCATATGAATTTTAACTTTATTTTCATTACTATAATACTTATTATCGCATGAGAAACTCGTACGAGACGCGCGGATGCCTGCGGCGCCGCGGGAATTCCGGCGAATCGGCGAATTCCATAAACGGAGCCTTCTCTACCGAGCGGGTCGCTGCGCTTCGCTGCGCTTCGCTGCGCTTCGCTGCGCTTCACTGTCCTTCGCCGCTCTTTCGGTGTGAGTTGGCCCTTAATGTTTCAAAAAGGAAAGTTTTTAGTAACAACCATGTAAGTATGTAGTTATGTAGGTAGGTTGTAAGCTTAAAGTTCTATTGTAGGTTTTTACTCGCAATTCTAGGAAAGGTAAAAAGTTTTTCACGTTTTCCTGAGTCCTTAACAGTTACATAAATACAAGATTGTTAGGTTTTATTCGATAGTAGGTACTTTTTTAGGTGGAAAATCTAATGACATCTCCTGCCCTTGGGCGGAGCGAGAGGGCGTGTCAGACTTTCTAACTAAAACCACTACTGTTCCTTCTTTGCCTTTGTTCCCCGGGGTTCACTTTCACACAACCCATGTGATAGTAGGTACCCCCCCTTCCCTTCCCACCTACCCTACTTTCCCTTTACCTTCTCTTTTTTACGTGGGAAATCATCAGATGATTTCTCCCGCACTGAATGGAGCGGCGGGAAGGAGTGTCAGAATATTACTGACTGAAACCCACAGTGCCCCTCCAGTTGCCTTTTGCGAGGGCCTCGGTAACTCCTTCGAACAATCCGCAGCCCTGGTAGACATCGTCTTTAATTCAGGTTTGGTCAGCCAGACGGCATGCTACCTATTGCTCGCCGTCCGCAAGCTCACATTTAAGGCGAACCCACTACCTACCTAAGTTATTTTATGAAATCAAATTAACAAAAAGGATTTTCTTTACAAATATCTTACCTAACTTCGTGTAGCTCTATACCCGAAGGCATAGTTACTTATATAATAATTTATTGAGAATAGTTCATCTTCTAAATTGATCAATTGCGTGTCTAGCACTCATAAGGATTACAAATTGCTTTGGGAGGGTACTGGTTAGGTAGGCTGATGGAAGACTCGATTTTTCTTAGTTATCTATGTCTGGATGTTCTATCTCATCAAGGTAGGCGTAGGTTAGACCTAGATATGTGCGTAAGCTGTTTTCTCTGACATCAATTACTCCGGAGTTATGAACAATGTATCGTAAATGTAGGGAGATATGTTGGTGAAAGAATAAAAAGATAGAGACAGAATGGATGTAAAAAAAACGTGTTGCGCCCCAAATAAAATGGGATGAGGGCGGGAAAATGATGATGATGAAGTAATTTGGTGATATTTTTGTAAACACAATACCATATATGGTTCCCTATACATGATGCGAGACTACTTATATTTCTATGGTGACTACCTTTACCCTGTTCGCGAAATGTTTAGACATTTAAAGAAAGCTTTTTTACTCGTTATTCAACCGATTAGCTATTTTCTATGACATCGATTACTCCGGAGTTAAGCACACAGAAACAGCGTGCACAAAACCATCTTCTCTTCATGAAATAAATTCATTATAACTCTATCTATATATTATAATCCTTCCTTTCTCTAATGTTAGTCACCGCGTAGCAGTAGTATTGCACTCATCGATTTATTGTAAATTATGTATATTTATAGTAATAATAAAATGACGCACGTCGGGTGCGAGACCTGGCGTCAGCAAAATGTACAGTTTAAGACTGTACACCAAAAATACACTAAAGCGTAAATATGTCGTGGTCAAATCTTAGAAATTTATCACTTCATGATATGGCCAAGTAAAACTGGCCCGATCGTTTTAAACGTTAAAATTTGAAATGTAACAAACTTATTATACTAACATTTGTCTTGGGTGGGAATCGATCCCACGACCTTCGGCATAGTAGTCAGGGTCGACGGATTAAGTGGCCACTTAGATTCTGATCAATAACACTAGTTCTGAAATAGAACTAGTGTTATTGATCAGAATCTGAGTGGCCACTTTTTAATCGTAAAACTATTCCACACCACAACCCAACACAAAAGATCGCATAAAACAAACTAATTTGCATTTCAAAGTTCCGCTAAGCATCCAACAAATCAAACATGGAAATAGGCAAAGAGCTCTCATTCATTCTGCCTCCTCGTTCGTCCCGGGCCACACCGGATTCCAGTAGATAATAAAACGCAGTAAAACACAGTCCGCCGCAGTGTTAAATCTTTTCTAAACCAGGAACAATTCCCTTTTACCGCGCTGGGAAATTCCTCCATCGTATCTCACCAACGGACATTTTTACCGCGAACCCATTCGTAAATTTTTCAAACTTGAAATTGCTGATACGACGAGTACAAAATGGGTTTATTTCGACACTGGCAACTGACAGTGAATAATCTGTGGCACTGTGTAACCTAGACGGTTTTGAATGGAATAGAATTGGTCCAATCTTTTTTTTCTTTTCGACCAGTTGTAGGTACTGTATTCAGAGCATTGAGCCTTTTCCACCTAGGTATCCTTTTATAAATATACTAGCACTAGTACCTAAATTGTTTCTTTTTTTGGTTTCAATGTGCAAATTTAATGAAGAACGCGACCTTGGAAGCAAGAAGACAAAAGTCAACTGTGCGCTGAATAGATGTTTTTCATGATTGTATTCGGTTATGAAGGCACTCCAAGGTGCCATAATTTCTACCACGCTAGATTTCAATAACTGTGGTCTTTTTTATAGAGGGAAAGCAGAGCCACTGGGTCGAGACTTACATAGACAAGATTATTTTTAGTTAATCCGAAATCTGAATATAGTTTGTTCAGAGTAAGTAACTGAATGGATTCCAATAGTGTTTACATCATGTTATATTTTTTACCCAAATTAGAGGTCATAAGTTGAACATCACCAACATTAAGTCCAACACAGGTCATGGCAGGTCATAACGGGCATTAGAGCTAGCAACCAGCTGGGTGCAAATGTAAAAAAACCCGTTAGTCGCCTGGAAGGCCTGGTGGCTATGTATTATTGCTGACATAACAAGCTTATAACCATAGATTTTTTACATAGACACGTGTTTCGGATTTCGCTTAAACTAAAACAAATGGTTTATACAAACTACGAACGGGGCATAGCCTTCGCAAAGATTCGGCTGTCGATTGAAGACCCACAGTTTAAATCACTAATACTGGACGGGCTGTTAGATTTGAGATTGGCATGTAGTGATTGGTTTTATGTTTGCCACTGGAGCATGTTTGACGTTTAGCCTTTCGAATGCCGTAATTAGAGATACAATAGAAAGACAATGAGGCATCGAACGCCGGCGTTCCTTAGAGTTTAATGAATTAGTGATAATTCAAGTACTGGCACAGTTCTGTCTTTTCCTTCACTGATACTTCACTTTCAATAATGGCTTTATCTCTTTCAGACGCTTAACGTCTAAAGATATTAACCCTAGATAGATAACCATATTTCACTATACACTAAAGATAACCAAACGTCGACTCGACGTGCGAATGTTTGAGTGAGCATATATTGGATTATGTATATAATAGGTTTATAAATGTGATATAATGTATTACGTACTATAATTGTATTGTGAGTAAATGAAAAACATTAGAGTTTATTTATATTTTTAATAGAAAAAAAAATTAATTAACAGAACAAGGTACTTCTTACTTTACCAATCTTAAGCCTTTCGGAAATTCTCCGTCAGTCATATAACTTATTATGTAAACTTTTCAAAATTAACTTTTTACAATCTCTATAATATAAAAAACATGATAAAATAACCATTTTTATTCATTTTAGCCTCAACGGCACTTAGATCAGGCGCTGGACTAGTGCTCCTCACAAATGGGATTTTTTGCAGCCGTCACACTTTGTTTTTGTCATTTTTCTAATTTTTGATGGAAAAAAGGCATAATATTTTCTTTTCTTTGCCTAAGGGATACCTTTACGTTGTGTGGGAGGTACAATTTGTCTTTTTGGCAATAATATAAAAAAAAATCTTTTATATTCGTCTGTTAACTAAGCATTTGCTACCTTGTCTCCATTCATGGGGTTATCAAGGTATTATCTACTGAGTTTCTTCATAAATTTCATCATGTCCGTATAATATAATATTAGGTTCTTACACATGAAATTAACGTTTTGTACGGGAGGAATATAAAGTTTTTTTTTTTTTGTAAAATATTTTTTCAATTATTCAAAGTATGGACCGTTGTTATCTATGCACTTTTGCCATCTCATAGGTAGTTCATTGATCACTTTACTAAAAAAAAACATGGGGGCGAGTATCAATAAACTCTTTGAAGGCAAATTGGACTGCCGCATCGGAGTTGAATTTTTGTCCTTGTAAGAAGTTGTCCAAATTTCAGAAAAAATGGTACTTTGTTGAAGCAAGATCCGGGGAGTACGGTGAGTGTCGCAGACATTGCAATTGTAGACAAAATGCTAATTTCATATGTAAGGACATAATATTGGCCACTTGTTCTACCTTTAGTAGCTGTACAATGATTTACTCTAAGAATTTGTCACTGTGGCATAATAGTACAACTCAGCATACTTGGCGAAGCAATTTCAGGAGTTTCAGGTTTATTTTCAGACATATTTTCAATATCGAATGGGTATACCACTGGGGGAGCACTCACTTCAGTCTTCCGTATCACTTTGTACTTTATCTTCTAATAAATTGCCTTCAGTTTCAATGTCCGACCCCTGAATCTCTTCATCGCTCATTTCATGCAACAACAGACTGATTTCTGAACCATATATATGATTTAGGGACATCATTATGTTATTAATAACATAAATAAAAAACAAATAAAAAAGATGTATACTTATTCTCAAAAAATAAAGTAACACGTTTTCCCAATAGTCGAAAAACTGACACTAAAGATAACCATACGTCGCTTCGACGTACGGCAGATAAATATTGACGAAAGTATTAAACTTACCCGAGTGTTAAGAGTGTGTCCTGCAAGCTTCGATAGCCGACTGAGTTGGCAGGAAAAGGCAATTCAGTGATACAAAAAACAAACGAGTTACAACATTTTTACAAAATCGAATACGTCGTTTCGACGTAGGTTATCTTTCTAGGGTTAACCATTATAGAAAAAGTTTAAGTTACTTTAATAAATCTCTCCATTAGAAAAGTAATGCAAAGATGGTTTTAGACCATTAATATAGTGTATCTTTTGAAAAAAAAAAGCAGTTCCAACAAATAAACAAAATGTATTTCTGCACACGGTAATCGCCGTTTCTGACAAAAACTAAGTATAAAAATAATTATTGTCAGATAAGAATTAAGATCACTACGAGTATTAGTCTGTACTCTTCAGATTCGTCAATTAGAGACACGTAAGACAATGACAGCGCGAACGCCGGCGTTAGCTTGGGGTTTAATTAATTGACGCAAATGTGTGACAATTTAAATGCTCCCCAAAATATTTTGTTGTCCCTAAGGCTCAAGTTAAGTCATTAACTTCATATAAAATAAAATCACGCTAACCCCTTCGTGTCAGGTGTATGTACTTTAAACAAGACAGAGAGAAATTTGTCGTCACTACTCAAGCCGTCTGAAAAAATATTTGATGGCATAGAAAGAAAACTACCTACTTAGCTTAATTTCTATAAATCTTCATGAAACACAATTTAAAGGTAGTATAGTATTAACTGCATTTTCTGGTAGATGTTGAAACGCAAACCTTTTATAATAATGTAAAAGAGTCATTTATAAGAATAAAACCTACACTAATATGTGAACATAATATATATAGAAATAGCTCGAAGAACCGCCAAACTTAAGTGGCAATGGGCAGAGCACATTGCACGCAGAACAGATGATCGATGGGGACGAAAGGTTCTGGACTGGCGCCCACGTACTGGAAGACGCAGCGTTGGACGGCATCCAACAAGTTGGACCGATTACCTGGTCAAAGTCGCGGGAATCCGATGGATGCGTGACGCACAGGACCGGTCGTTGTGGCGACGCTTGGGGAAGGCCTATGTCCAACAGTGGAAGTCTTTCGGCTGATATGATTATGATAATATACGAATAAGCTCTTTTTATCCTCGATTCTTGCAGTACCTGCTTAGATTTTCACTAGATACCTTTCTAATTTTATTTAATAGGCGATTTCGGTCATTTTTGATTTTATGTAGAAAATTTTTAACACTGAAAATCTCAGGACCACAATAAAGTTTTCTACTTTAATGTTCTATTTACTATAGGTAAGTACTCCATTTGTTTAGGTACTTAACAATTTTGACACGTCTTTTATCTAAAAACGATTACAATTAGTTATTTACCGAAAACGATGTTAGGTAATAAACTAAATTTAAATAATCTTTGTACATATATCTTTTATAGGATTAAAAAAAATAAAAAGACGTAAGTATCAAGGTTGTTTACGTTTAGTTAAGTAAGTACCTACCCAAAGAAGTGGAGTATAAAACAATTTACATTATCTACCAACTTACTTACTCAATTCGGTTAAAAAGGCATGTGTATCAAAGGAATACCTTTCCCAAATGTTAGCCAAAGAAAACATAAGTACATCTTCTTAAGTTAAGATAAAATATCTTACAAGGTACCGTTCTCATCCCTTCATCGTTGTTTCAATAAGAATTACCTACTCATTCGATGTTTCTTACGAATGGGTAGTTTATTGTGCCGGAGGGCATTAGATCAGATCCTAAACACGTAGCCAACCCAATCTATATTTACTAAACACGAAAGCAATTTACCTTCTGATTTAAGCTACAAAATTATTATTTCAGGCAAAATACCAATAGGTTGAAACAAATACAAAAACACACAAAGCACAAACAAACAAACACAAATATTCAAATGAAATTCTTTCATATGGAAAGAATTTTTCTTTAAAGTTGGCATTATGTACATTAAACAAACGATTATTCTTCTTTAAATCAAATTAAATAAAAAGCATTATTTCAAATATACACTCTTGAATAGTCAAATAATGGCGGTCAATCCAAAAAAGTGAAGCCAAATTACACGTTCCAAAACGTGGATCTCTATGGAGAAGAACGTACATCTTCATTTCAAATCGATTTGAATGAGCCCAGTAGGTGACTACGCTAATTGCAGCAACAGTAGCACTCACTAAGCCTTCCAAGATACAGGTTTATGGGCATTTTGGGCACTCTAAGATGTGGCTCATGTTTTGAACAGGGGCACCGCATTGACATTTTGTATCCGACGGGTCTACAAAATTCCATTTCGCCCTATTCCCATTTTTTTGTCTAGATCTTACTGTCCTACTGCTGGGCCAGAGAGGCTGGGCATAGACCACCCCCAAGTTCTTCCAAATTTTCTTCTCCCGCGCCGTATCAAACCTGTCCTCGTGGAACGCGTCCAAATCATCCCACCACCTCTCTCTAGGCGGCGCTTTCCTTCTGCAGGACCACTGTGTAGCGCTGCTTACCTAGCAATCCCTGTGCATGCGGCTGCCGAATTTTTTTTACATCCTTAGGAATATTTTGAATATATCAGCCAAAAAGGAAGCCTACATCTCCCTACATTCAGATAAAATATCATATCATCAAAGACCATACCTACTCGGTTTTTCATCGTTGTTTCAATAAGAATTACTCTTTCGATATCCTTCGCGAGTAGGCAGTTTATCGTGCCCGGGGGCATTATATCAGCACTCCACACACGTAGCGATGCCTGTAACATTCGTTACGATATCGCCGCCTCCCAAGTTTTATGTGATAATGTTAAAGGAGAATCACATCGACTTGGAGAAAGGTAACGCAGATATAAGTTTTAAACTATCCTCGGTGGTCATGAAGTTTTTTTTATTGAACTTTGTCTTGGGTTAGTAGGCCGCGCGTTCGTGGTAAGAGGTAAGTTTATTATAGAAAACTGCGGGAACGCTTGGAAGAATTACACGCTTCACATGTCACCTGCTATGCTGCCCGTCCTGCACAAACACCCGTATCTTCCACAATTTGGATGAAGCTGACGAAGCCTGACTTGAAAGCTTGACTGGCCTGTTGGTTGTTCTGTGTCTGGGTGTAATTTAACTATAATATGTATACATGCATATGTAAGTATATATGTTTATCAGTTGTCTAGTACCCATAACAAAAGCTCTGCTTAGTTTGGGACTAGATGGCGTTGTGTGATAGTTGAGGCACATAAAAAAGCTGTACCTACAGGTTCACAAATACATCAGAAAATATTTACATAATCTGTTTAATTGACACGAATTTGTATGCACGCGAGTCGATATTTTATAATTAACACCATGTAGGTACAGGTACCTACGTATTGTACGTATACCTTAAACCTATGTGTAACAAGTAAATACATTTGACTTTGACGAAAAGAAGAATTAACTAGAGGCCCAACCACGAGCTCTTAACGCGATCCTTTTGACGACCTTAACTGTACTGTTAAAGGGGTTGGCTTTTTGCACAATTTTGCTTTTTTTTTGTGCGAAAATCATCCAAAGACATCCCCGGCTCTTGGACGGAGCGGGAGATAGTGTCAGATTTTTACTGACTAAAAACCTATCCATTCCTTAGTGTCTTCATACCGGGGCTGAGCTACCCCTCAAAACTAACGCTAGCCATAGTAGGCTTCGACTAAGCTGGGCCCGATTGCAATTTTAACACTGTATTGTAAGGCCCTTGGTCAGTCTATTTCAAACACATTTTTAGATGCCTTTTTTAATCAACCCGCCTCATCATAATGACACACAAGGAGAAAATAGACAGAGTTTTCCTTACATTGTCCCAGTAAAGCAACTTCTCAAAAGAATTCCCTTCAAAAGATATCAAAGGTCTATTCAATCAAAGGCTCCGAGGTGAAGCCGATAATCCCGCCTTCCGTTCCATTTGTTTTCAATAGTAGCCAGGCTTTTGTTACATATTTTAGGTTACACCTTTGTCAAGCCGTGATCTGATAAAACAATATTTCAGAAACTTAGGCACTGTAGCCTCAAATCAAGTATAAAAAGGTTTTCTAGGTCCTTAGGAGGGTTTCGTACTCAAAGGGTAAAACGGGCAGGGTAAAATATTACTAAAACTCCGCTGTCCGTTCGTCTGTCTGTCCGGCTGTCACCAGGCTGTATCTCTACTCGCTGTCCGACCGTCCGGTAACTGTCCGGACCGAGCCCAAGATATCGACGGCGTGCACTGTTCCCACGCGCCTCAAGGAGTTGTCAGCAGCAGGAGGGGCCCAGCTGAGTCGAAGCCAACTGGGGCCAGGGTTATCCGTAAGGAACTCAAGCCCCGGTATGAAGAGGCTAGAAGGAATGGGGTGGGTTTTTAGTCAGTAAGAGTCTGACACTATCTCCCGCTTCACTAAAAAATTCGGTGGGATCGCAGTCAAGCACTAGTTTATATCAGTCAAAAAAAAATACAGAATATAGTCTGAAACGAATATAGTTGCATATACAATCGAAACCTATAAGGAATTTTGGTACTGGATGCCGTAAGATTTGCTATGATTAGCATAGACAGGAGACGTTTTGCTTGTGAAAATCGTCATGGATGACCCCCTACTGGGTCTGATCTCTGACCTCTATCTACTAGTTCTTGGTCTGGTCAACACTTTTCAAACAAAACCAAGCTTGATTAAGGGAATTTTGAAAAAAAAATTGGAAAGGAGAGCACGCGCACTTTTCTGCCTCAATGCGGAAAACAGTCTATTGCGTGCCTAAAAGCGGTGGCGTAAGAGCGGGTTTTCGAGTAAGAGTATTGAACATAGATAAACGGGGGTTGACCGGCGACTCGTGGGGTTTCCATTAGCGGCCGGCTCGATACGATAAATAAACTACCTATTTTTTTTTCGCCTCCACCACCCTTGGTTTACTGGTAGAGAATGCTTAAGGCATTAAGCCCGCCTTTGTACCTTTGTGTTGCATGAAGTTTTAATAAATTAATAAATTGTGGCAGGGGTGAGCTCGCGCACTTTTCTGCACTAGTAAGAAAGGAAGTAATTGCGTGGCTACAAGTGGTAAGGATAAAACGGGTTTTCGAGCAATCAATGGTGCATTTACA
Organism: Mythimna lalbum; assembly: GCA_949319445.1. NCBI lineage: Eukaryota > Metazoa > Arthropoda > Insecta > Lepidoptera > Noctuidae > Mythimna > Mythimna lalbum. The sequence continues at coordinate 17,936,925 of OX439347.1, read as the reverse complement.
CGTGGGCCCAGCCTATACCCATCGCCATATCCCCGATTACCTACACAGTGGTGATTAGCCGAGGCTGGACTCACATGTAAACGCACCATAATTATGTGTGTGATGGTATGTGTGTGTGAAAAATACTTTATTACGAACCTATTTTCATATCTAACAAGAAATCAGTAGGTAGTAGTAATAACGCGGAGAACTGCTAGAAACTATCGCGTGTTATTGTAGCAGGATAGTTCATTGTGATGAGAAGGATGTCGCTACTGGTCTCTACAGTGTTCCATGACAATAATAATGACAATGACAAGGCGTTTTAAACTTTAAATGCAAAGTTAACACTGACATCTATTATTTATCACACCAAGAGAAAGAAAAAAAGATTTAAAAGTTACTTGATGAGTAATTTGGTAAATGAACTTTTATCTCTTATTTTCTTATTCGTTTCAAAATTAATAAAAATCTAACAAATAATATTTGTGCATGTTGACGTGACATCGATATTTTTAAAGGTTTCGTCGTAAATGCAACAATTTTTAATCTGTACCTCACGAAATACCGTTCCATTTTATAAAATACTAACTTTTTAAACATTATAAAATCAGCAGTTGAGACGTGAAGGCTAATAGTGATTAGAGTGACAGAGACGGCAAAATTGTCAAATTAGAAAAATATTGATATTTTTTTCGTGGAAAACGTCTGGAAAATAGACAGAAGACTTTTTGATTGATTGTCTTGTATTAGCGATTTGTGATGATATCACAAATGCTTATTTAGATTTTCTGTATCATTATAGTGCATTACTTCTTTGTTCATATAATTTAAGAGTGGTTTTACCGTTTTAGTTTTCGTACAATTTCTGCTACAATGTCATTACAGTCAATCTTTTATACCTAAAAATATGTCAGAAACGAAAGGCCCAGAAAACATAACTATCGAGTTCGACCCTATTTTGCCCGATCAGGGATTATTGTTTTATGAAGAATGTCCAGCGGGATATGAAATTGAACGGCCTAGATTGCTGCCTTTGAAATCTACGACTCAGATTCGGTTTGAACAACTGCAGCACGAAGCTGCAAGGGTTTGGAAAGAAAAGCAGAAAACTGCAAAGAAAAACTGACTTTAATTGTTTGTGAATCAGTGTAGTGTTGTGTCAAAATGGCTTACACGTTGTTTGTGATAGAACTAATATCTGCGTTCATATTAGCAGCGACTTTACTGTACAGATATGGTGACTGCTACAGGAACCACATTATAGTGACAGTGTCAGTGCTAACAGCATGGTACTTCTCTTTTGTGATTATGTTCATCTTGCCCCTGGATATATCATCGGTGAGTACAAAATAAGCTTAACCTTTTGAGTATGGTAATTAGAAACACTATAAAAAATCAATGAAATAGGGAACGCTCGTGTCCGCTTGGGGTGTAATGAATTAATTCATGAATCCCCAAGCGACCACCGGTGGCCGCGCATCTATTGTCTTACTATTGTGTCTCTAATTGACGGTATCTGAAGGGTTAATCCAGAAGATAATTGTTCTTATAAGAATGATATCAACGCTTAAGAGGCAAAAAATACTAAGTGACACTGAGCCAACTTTAAATCACTCTTTGCAAAGTCTACTCATTGTCGCTAAGTAATTTTTGTGTTTCAAGCATCCATATTATTAATATATCAATTAAATTATAACAATTATTATAACACATTAATAGATCAGTATTACAAAACTTGACACAGCTGAACTAGTCTATTCCGTAATCTCTAAACTTCAACAAATTACCTACTTCAATCAAATATTTCAATTACCATTTATTCTCTACAGACTGTGTACCGACAATGTATGGAAAATGCAACAAAAGCTATGGAGACAACTCAAGCTGCGTTACAGAATGCCACATCTACAGTAGCTCCACCAATCATTGAGTGTCATAAGCCTTGGAGCTTGATGAGCTCAGATGTGTTCCCAAACCTTTGGAGGATTGTGTATTGGACGTCACAGTGTCTCACTTGGTAAGTATTTGTAATCTCTTGACCATAAGGCAAAAATGGGTAGCTCGCCGGCCGACTGTCTGTCTGAACCGAGCCCAAGCCGTTAAAAGCGCGTAGTGTACATTGAGGAGATCTCAGTAAACCATATAGGCCCAGCAGGGTTAAAGCCTACTGAGGCCATAGGTTGTGCGAAAGTGAACCCGGGGCCCCCGAAAAAAACAAGGTTTTCTTTACCATAAATCTATTCTCATTAAGGACTTGTAAACACTTACCTGCTACACCATACCAAGTACAATCTGGGTATATGTGTAACCAAACTATTATCTTTGTTTCTACTTTACAGCTCTCTGTCATAGAATTAAATGAGCTACTTTCCTGAGAAATAGCAATGGTTTTTTTTTTATAATTTAATGGAGCTTGGCATCAATTTTTTTGTCAATTTTGTCTTAAGATGGTGAATGAAGATGATGGTTGGATAAGACCACCTATTCTTACATCCTGTTAATTTACGCTCCTACTGTGATTGTTATATAGTGTACAATTTACAATAAAAGTATTTATCACTGTATCACACAAACTGTTTCTGGGCCTACCACGTTGCCAGATTTTTCTGTTAGGGATCCAGTCATTGGCTACTTTCGCCCATTTTTGTTATGACATGCAGCAGATGTGCCATGCCAAGTTCTGTTTTATTTAGTTTGGAGGCTGAGTTGCCTGTCTGTGATTTTTGTTTTGGTACTTGAAGTATATTAAACCGGTTTGTGGCTTTGAAATCTTGGTTCATTCATGTTAAAAATACCTTGATTTTTGCATTTGTTATAAAGAGATAAGTGCTCAAGAAGTTATTAGATTTTTTCACAAATTAGACTCAACTCCATATTTATACTATTCTGTAAAAAAGTATGTTTGAGTAGACTCAACAGGAGAGAAAAATATTGATAACTATTCCATATAGTTGAAGTCAATAATGGCATAACTGTGTTAGATAGTATAACTTTTATTTGAAATGTTACTGTTATCATTTAATCCTTTTTATTACGAGCCATGCCATTAAATTAAGTAATTGTTTATGTAATGATAACAAAAAGTAATAAAAACTACACAAAAATATCCTATAAAATATTTTTTTTTAATCACACTTGATACTAATATTATAAGGGAACAGTATGTATGTGTGTTTGTTTGGTACTCCTTCTCACTCAAATGGCTGTATCAAATTAGACGAAATTTGGCCTGCGATTTGACCATGTCCTGGAATAGCATATAGGGTTATTTTTATTTCAGTACTATGTTTATGTTTCTTTTGTACAATTTTTTACTGTCATATAGGCGAAGCTCGCTGCCAGGAGCTAATATTTATATAACAAGCATTTTGATGATACAATTTCTTCTTTATTTATAAACTTATTCTTTTCTCTTCTTCTTTATTCTTTTTATCGTTTATTCTATTTTTTATAAATATTCATATTTATTTAGTGCATAGAGGTAATAAAACTAGACAGTAAAAGGAAACCATAATGATTAGAAATCCAATTCCTCATGTACATTATAATACATTAAAAATTGTAGGAGCACAAAAACAAAAAATCATTGCTTTTAGTCAAGTAGCATAAAGTATAAATCCTTAAGGACGCGTTTACGATTTGACGCGCATCAATTTTAGGTATAGAGTCTTACTACTACACGTGCACGGCTCACACACACAGCGAAATGCGCGAAGCGGCGAAATTATGAGTAACTTGACACGACTTGATACTTGAGCTTACTTTTATTTAATTTTTGCCATGTTTTTTTTTAACTTTACTTTAATTATTTTTCAAAAAGTTCGTAACGTGAAATGGTAACAAAAGTAGATACCATTTACTTAATTTCATTGGACATTGATTGACTGGTAAGCAAGTACTTGCTAAAGTACCTATGTATTTACAATTTGCGCGACAAGCTTTTTGAAAACAAATAATTAAAAACATAAGCTTATTTTATCTGCTATATTTAGTATTTTTAACCGACTTCAAAAAAGGAGGATATTCTCAATTCGGATGATTATATTTATATATTTTTTTTTATGTATGTTAGGGCATAACTCCGTCATAATATAGACGGATTTGCAAAATTCTTTTTTGTTCGAAAGAGGTTTATTCCGAAATAGTCCCTTGTAAAGATCAGACGGGCAATTCTCGTAATTTTTAGAACGTTCACAGTCTAATCTGTCTCAATCTGTCAAAAATACCTCTAATTCCCTACATTTTGAAAATTGTTTGACATTTGTTTGTTGCCGAGATGAGACTGCGAATAGATTTTGAACGTTTTTAATTACGAGAATTGGCCTTCTGATGAGGTCAGAGAGTTGTGGGATTGAAGAGTTTCAGAGACAGACAACGGAACTCTTCAATAAATGCCAGCAAATCAACCGCAATTGCTGCTTTCGCATATTATGTATGCATTGTTTGCGTAATCACACAGTATAAGATCATGCCTTTACCCTCTAAAGGGGTACGCAGATGTGTTCAGTATACCACGGCACACCGTCATTTCTCTCAAAGTTGTTATTGGGGTACCTTTAATCTTGCAAGTAAATTCGGGCAACCTTTTTTGTTTATGAATTGATTTAATTAACCGACTTAATTTAGATAAAGTATTTTTTTTTATGTAGGTATGTTTAGATGGATTTGCAAAATTCTGTCATTTTTTAATGGATAAGCTATGCATGCTCCAGGGGTAGTACAATATAAATTTTATGAACTTTGCTTGGCCTACCCAAGCAAAGTTCATAGAGTTCATAAAATGTTGAAATTGATGATGTTTAATTTCCTGACTGATATTCATAGCAAGTAAAAAGTTTTAGGTACCTATATAATTTTGTTTTGGTATCAAATGGTTCTCGAAAACTAGAAAGAAAATACGTTTATTTGGCACATACATATAACACTGATAAGTACTTACAATTACTTTCAAGGTTAGGATTAAGTTCCAAACATTATTAATTGCTTCATAAAAAAAAAAATTTTACAGAAAAATTAAACCGACTTCAAAAAGTACAAAATAACTTTAATTTCGGAAGTCGGTGTTTCAATAGATATCTAATCTTGTCTCTTCGTTATTTAGCAACTTTTTGAAGTCGGTTTAATTTTTTTGTAAAAAGTTTTTTATTTTTCACTTTTTATTTATGGTAGCACCACTAAAAAGTACCTACCCTTCAGCTAAACATAAATTACCTTATAGCCAGAGTGCATCTCATAACGATTCTTATAATCCCAAATACGGTTATATTACATGAATTTACCCTCTCCCCCTTTCCCCTCCCCCTTTTCTTTCAGTCAGTCATCGACTACACGTATAAACAAAGCAATTTTACTTGTTACGACAATTCTGCTATGATTCTATGAGGAGTTCTGTTCCATATCTTCGAAGTTCATGATCAGATCATAACAATATTTCTATGGGACCAACTTGGAAGCATAAACTTTCAATCAAAAAAAAATTTTCAAAATCGGTCCACAATTGACCGAAATATCGGTGAACATACATACAAAAAAAAAAAACATACATTCAGCCGAACATAGAACCTCCTCCTTTTCGAAGTCGGTTAAAAAAAAATCGTTTGCATGACAACAAGAACAACCCAATAGATATTGTTTATCTGTCAAATTGGAATGGATTGCCATTCTAAGTGTGTTACGTAATTAGGATGCCGTACGAAGCCAGGTCAGGAGCTAGTAAATGATAAAAGAAATGAGTAAAACTTACGAAAGACATAAAAAAAATATCAATTTTTATTTTTCATTATATTATTATGACAATGACAATTATAATATTATGATGAATGTTCCCGTAGTTCCATATTTTTTTTGAATCTCGTCTTAGGCCTTGGCATCTAAAACAAAAAAATTGTTATAAAAGGTATAAACTATACACACTCTTATCAGCTAGCTCTACTCGTCTATTAGTTCCAGTAGCAGTCTTCGAAGAACACCTGCAGGTATCGCCATCAAGTCCGGAGGTAAGGTCTCAACATAACTAACAAAACGAGCCTAAACTCGGCACACCTAGCTCTACTGGTATACTAGTTCCAGTAGCAGTCTTCGATGTACACCTGCAGGTCTCTCCATCAAGTCCGGAGGTAAGGTCTCAACATAATTAACAAAACGAGCCCAATAAACTCGACACACCTAGCTCTACTGGTATAATAGTTCCAGTAGCAGTCTTCGAAGTACACCTGCAGGTTTCTCCATCAACTCCGGAGGTAAGGTCTCAACATAACTAACAAAACGAGCCCAAACTCGACACACCTAGCTCTACTCGTCTATTAGTTCCAGTAGCAGTCTTCGAAGAACACCTGCAGGTATCGCCATCAAGTCCGGAGGTAAGGTCTCAACATAACTAACAAAACGAGCCCAAACTCGGCACACCTAGCTCTACTGATATAATCGTTCCAGTAGCAGTCTTCGAAGTACACCTGCAGGTCTCTCCATCAAGTCCGGAGGTAAGGTCTCAACATAACTAACAAAACGAGCCCAAACTCGGCACACCTAGCTCTACTGGTATAATAGTTCCAGTAGCAGTCTTCGAAGTACACCTGCAGGTTTCTCCATCAAGTCCGGAGGTAAGGTCTCAACATAACTAACAAAACGAGCCCAAACTCGACACACCTAGCTCTACTCGTCTATTAGTTCCAGTAGCAGTCTTCGAAGAACACCTGCAGGTATCGCCATCAAGTCCGGAGGTAAGGTCTCAACATAACTAACAAAACGAGCCCAAACTCGGCACACCTAGCTCTACTGATATAATCGTTCCAGTAGCAGTCTTCGAAGTACACCTGCAGGTCTCTCCATCAAGTCCGGAGGTAAGGTCTCAACATAACTAACAAAACGAGCCCAAACTCGGCACACCTAGCTCTACTGGTATAATAGTTCCAGTAGCAGTCTTCGAAGTACACCTGCAGGTTTCTCCATCAAGTCCGGAGGTAAGGTCTCAACATAACTAACAAAACGAGCCCAAACTCGGCACACCTAGCTCTACTGGTATAATAGTTCCAGTAGCAGTCTTCGAAGTACACCTGCAGGCCTCTCCATCAAGTCCGGAGGTAAGGTCTCAACATAACTAACAAAACAAGCCCAAACTCGACACACCTAGCTCTACTCGTCTATTAGTTCCAGTAGCAGTCTTCGAAGAACACCTGCAGGTATCGCCATCAAGTCCGGAGGTAAGGTCTCAACATAACTAACAAAACGAGCCCAAACTCGGCACACCTAGCTCTATTGGTATAATAGTTCCAGTAGCAGTCTTCGAAGTACACCTGCTGGTCTCTCCATCAAGTCCGGAGGTAAGGTCTCAACATAACTAACAAAACGAGCCCAAACTCGGCACACCTAGCTCTACTGATATAATCGTTCCAGTAGCAGTCTTCGAAGTACACCTGCAGGTCTTTCCATCAAGTCCGGAGGTAAGGTCTCAACATAACTAACAAAACGAGCCCAAACTCGGCACACCTAGCTCTACTGGTATAATAGTTCCAGTAGCAGTCTTCGAAGTACACCTGCAGGTTTCTCCATCAAGTCCGGAGGTAAGGTCTCAACATAACTAACAAAACGAGCCCAAACTCGGCACACCTAGCTCTACTGGTATAATAGTTCCAGTAGCAGTCTTCGAAGTACACCTGCAGGCCTCTCCATCAAGTCCGGAGGTAAGGTCTCAACATAACTAACAAAACAAGCCCAAACTCGACACACCTAGCTCTACTCGTCTATTAGTTCCAGTAGCAGTCTTCGAAGAACACCTGCAGGTATCGCCATCAAGTCCGGAGGTAAGGTCTCAACATAACTAACAAAACGAGCCCAAACTCGGCACACCTAGCTCTATTGGTATAATAGTTCCAGTAGCAGTCTTCGAAGTACACCTGCTGGTCTCTCCATCAAGTCCGGAGGTAAGGTCTCAACATAACTAACAAAACGAGCCTAAACTCGACACACCTAGCTCTACTGGAATAATAATTCCAGTAGCAGTCTTCGAAGTACACCTGCAGGTATCGCCATCAAGTCCGGAGGTAAGGTCTCAACATAACTAACAAAACGAGCCCAAACTCGGCACACCTAGCTCTACTGGTATAATAGTTCCAGTAGCAGTCTTCGAAGTACACCTGCAGGCCTCTCCATCAAGTCCGGAGGTAAGGTCTCAACATAACTAACAAAACAAGCCCAAACTCGACACACCTAGCTCTACTCGTCTATTAGTTCCAGTAGCAGTCTTCGAAGAACACCTGCAGGTATCGCCATCAAGTCCGGAGGTAAGGTCTCAACATAACTAACAAAACGAGCCCAAACTCGGCACACCTAGCTCTACTGGTATAATAGTTCCAGTAGCAGTCTTCGAAGTACACCTGCAGGTCTCTCCATCAAGTCCGGAGGTAAGGTCTCAACATAACTAACAAAACGAGCCCAAACTCGACACACCTAGCTCTACTGGAATAATAGTTCCAGTAGCAGTCTTCGAAGTACACCTGCAGGTATCGCCATCAAGTCCGGAGGTAAGGTCTCAACATTACTAACAAAACGAGCCCAAACTCGGCACACCTAGCTCTACTGGTATAATAGTTCCAGTAGCAGTCTTCGAAGTACACCTGCAGGTTTCTCCATCAAGTCCGGAGGTAAGGTCTCGACATAACTAACAAAACGAGCCCAAACTCGGCACACCTAGCTCTACTGGTACATTAGTTCCAGTAGCAGTCTTCGAAGTACATTTCAGGTCACTCCATCAAGTCCGAAATAAATATGAAATTTATAAGTACATATAAGAAACTGTGAATAAAATCTTACCTTGGTTGTCCGTAGTCCGTGCAGAATGCGTGAAGGATCAAGTTTATTAGGTCAAATATTTTGTATTCGTACAGCGATCTTTTCCAATACGAGGAGCTGCTTGCAAGCGTCACAGTGTCCACCCACGACGGCGGCCGAGCGCAGACTAAAATTTCATTACAATTTTTGTGCAATAAATCAAGACAGTGACCAGTAAAATAACCCTTATTTCAATCCAATAAGAATCACACGTTACCGCTAAATATGTGAAAAAATAAGACTCAATTTTATTTTTTTTCTGTGGTGTATTGTAACATTTTGATAGTTTTTTTTGCTACCTTTTTGAGTTGAACATGTCTTCTTACATAAAATATTTTTAAATACATAAATTTATGTTATTAAATAAAAGAAAAATCTCCCTAAAGTCAGTACGATGTCGTCGAATTTGTGGGAAGAGGTAACGGAAATTATTTTTTACAATATTAAAAACCAAAATTTTCGAATAAAAAATTGCTACCATTTGAAGATTAAGGAGTAATCTATCTGTGGTAATTATTAGTTACATTTGGTTTTGTATCATTTTGCCGCAAAATGCACCGAAAACTCCTTAGTTTTGTCAGATTCGTAAACGCGTCCTTAAGATTATAGACTAGTTATTCAAGTGCAAAATAACTAGTCTATAATCTAGGACAAGGGACAAGGGTAGGAAGATGAGATGAAATGAATCTATTAAACCTAATGCTACTTATACCTCATATTTCCATTGTCACTCTGACATTTTTACAATTCATTTCTCATATTTTTAAATATTCCTTTTATCCATCCTACATAGCCATTTTACGAGTAAAAACACTTTTCCTTTATTCCAGGTTAATAATGCCAATGATGCAGTCATACAGCAAAGCTGGTGACTTCACGGTCAAAGGGAAGTTAAAGTCAGCTCTAGTCGACAATGCCATCTACTACGGTTCATACCTCTTCATATGCGGCATACTGCTCATATACATCGCCTTACAACCCAACGTTTACTTAGACCCGCCGAAAATCAAAACTATAGCTTCAACAGCTAGTAACACATGGGGTCTGTTCCTACTCATCCTGTTACTTGGATATGCCTTAGTTGAAGTGCCTAGAAACCTATGGAATAATTCAAAGAAGAACTACACGCTAACTTATTGTTACTTCAAGATAGCTAAGCTCAGCACAGATAAGTGTGAAGCTGAAGAAACCATTGATGATATTTTGGATGTAAGTATTTATATTAATATTGCACTTAAGAACATTATAAGATTTAAAGGAAGAGAACTACATTAGACCGACCTACATGTGGGCGACGCCTGAGTTGTATGTGGAGGCTCGTTGCTTTGCGTCGCGTGGTGTGGGTCTAATGTAGCTCTACTAATCTAATTGCAGTTGCCCAATAATGTGTTTTCCCGTACACAAAATACGCTCTATGGTCGTGGAGTTGCGGCAAACAGCCCGTTGTACTATACAAATAATGTGTATGGAGACTGGTGCGCCCAGATCGGCGTACGTGGCTCACGTGGGCCCAATGTAATTCTACCTTTATTAACAATCACCCAATTTGTGGGTTTTTAAATCCCCAATATAAAAAGGCTACAATCTACACTTATTATCTACACTAATATAATAAAGAGGTAATGTTTTTTTTTTTGTTTTTAGCAGGTAATCTCTGAAATTACTGGCCAAAAACGTAGGCTATATTTTATGTACATGGGCGAAGCCGCGGGCAAAAGCTAGTTTCTAATAATCCCTAACCCTTAACCTAACTTCTCTAGCTCACTTCATCTCCGTGCTAGAAAAGTAAGCATGACAATAAAACGCAAACTCAGTGTCGCTTGTGAAAGATCTGTGAGGTGAATCATTGGTGACTCCATTTTTCAGCAAAACGGAAATACAATAAAAGATAAAATTTATCAACCGCAACTGTTTGATAAATAACATCTAATCAGTAATAGTGACATACTTAGATTAAGTTCACCTATGATATCATTTTATTTTGAAACACTCCTCTGATCACATAAAGGTCACAGGTATATCAGCTGTAAAAACATTAACTGAAACAATTGAAGTAGGTTTTAGTAAAGTTTATTTTGCACTAAAAGATCAAATATTTTGAAATTATCATTACTTGTATAATATACTATACCTCTACCTCTAATTTACCTCTAGTTTAAACCCTTAATGCATAAATATTTATATCAATTAAAAAAAAACAATAAACATATTATTATTATTAATACTACTATACTCCATTCGCAATAAGATAAGACATTCAAAAAATCTTTTTTACTGTCTGTTCGAACGATTTTGACTTTTATTGCATTGGTGGCATGACAAAAAACGACTGCAGTAAATAGTTGGTATTGTTACCAGTTTTTGCTTTTAATGCCATCCTTATGTCTCCAAAGGAAAGTCAAAATTGGACAGTAAAAAGGTATGTCTAATCTTATGGATTATAGTTTTTAAAGATATTTTTTATGTGTAAAAAGTTTCATTATACCACCAAAAAATATTTCTTTATTCAGAGTCTAAAAGCGGTGTCAACAGCAGTAGGGTCGGGCCATCCTCTGTATCGACATGTCGATACCATAGTGCAGAAGTTACCAATACAACTGCGAGACCGCCTCAATGGGCGCGCGCCGCCTGATAGACCCGCACCACCCTCCTTGAAGTCACTAGTCAATCTACATAAAAAGGTAAGTTCTAACAAACATAACCTAACATAGAATTAAAAATACCCTATTTTATTTATAAGGCCTTTTAGGTGAAAGCTATAAGCCCAAGCGTGTCCACATTCCCGCGATTTTGTGGTTAACTTATGAGAGCATTACTAACAATAAAGCTTACTGTCCATTGACGCGTAGTATGAAACTCTTTGGACGAGGAGGCAACGGCGTCGTGTCGTTGACAGAGTTTTGTAAGCTTGCATACACCAAGCATATAATGACGAATACGCATCTGTGAAGCTATATGCCCGTGGACTACTGTCCACGGCTGCATAGCGTGTCTACTGGCCTAAGTCAAGGGAACGGTGTTTTCAAAAATCGGATATTTAACTTTATTGAACTTAGTGAAATCATTGCCGCAAAATCCACCTAGTTCTGACTGTTTATGTATCTAACTATAGTGCTTAAGTACCTTTGTACTTGAGCATTATTATACATAGTTATAATTTGACTAAGTCAAATAAAGTGGACTGTCCAATTTTCGTTCCCGTTCGTAAAAACAAAATAAACTAAAACAATTTTATTTAGGATTTAGTTTTTTGTTTTGTAAAAAGCATTTAACAGCAATGACCACAATAAGTCTACAAAGAGTTGCATAAATATACTCGTAAGATTTAAAAACTAGTTTTGAATGTAATTATTTAAAACTAGTGAGAAACTACTCAGTATGTCGGTAAGAATTTTTTAAGCATACCAAAAGTCGGAGGTTATAATAGGAGTTCCGCAAGGGGTTATTCTCAGCCTACTATTGTTTAATTCAACAAACATTTTTTTTTTCTTTATGCAGACTATCAAAGCTCTACATGTGCTACAACGCACAGAAACGCAATGGGGTCTGATGCTGGAGCGTATCTTCCATCTCGAAGACGTCGCGGCTAACCAGCGGTCGCCCGACCACCGGTTCCAACACACGTTCCACACGCCGCGGCCTAGGGTTCAACGGATATTCTACCCGCCAATCATTGGTAAGATGACACCAAAATATGCTACGCAATAAGGACCCTTAGGGTGTTTTTAACATGGTGCGGTTGTGATCACGCATGCGGGATTGCCTCGCACGCAAACCCCCGCAAATGACCTTTTCATTCAAGTATTGCGACGCGCGTTGGTCGTCCATTGTATACAACCACAATTTTCTGCATGCGGGACAGATGCATGATGAAATCCGCACGATATTAAAAACATATTCAGTTAGATTTTTTAGTTTTGCTTCTTTGGAACATTTTGATACAACTGGAGACATTTTGCCATTGCGTCCGAGGCGGAATCGGGGGTGTTATGGAGCCGAGTGTTGCTGTGAAAAATTGCCGTTATCCCACGCAGGCCCAATGCGGGTTGGTGGATGTCACATTTCTTCGAATTTTTGGTTCTCGGACATGCCAATTTCCTCACGATGTTTTCCTTCACCGTTTTGAGAGCAGTGGTGATGAAATAAATTTCACAAAGTAATGCGTCTTGGTGGATTTGAACCTGCGACCTTCAAATTATCATGAATACATTATTCAATATATACAAAAATGAACATATCAAGCATAATTCCATAATTAATAAAAAATTACGTAATATTTTTTGTCATAAACGATACATTTATTTTAATTCTATTTATAATCATTTTACAATCTAATGTTATACAATATTCAACCTTTTTAATAGGGATAAGAGGTTGTTATTCAAGTATGCAAAGCATTCATAGCATAGTAAGATCAGGTTTTTTATTTATTTAGAACAAATGTAATTCGAAAAAAAAAAACAAAGTGATCTTACTAGACTATAATCCAATAATATTGGACAAGTTGAATTGGGAAGGTTCTTTATATACCCCGACCCCACCGTGCCTATCTTATTTCAGAAGTCACAATTTCATCAAAATTCTCAACATTTGGCTCTTATTAAATGTTTTTTTTTTCACAATAACTAAGCATCGTAGTTACATCATAATTAGATTACTTTGATGATAAAACTTCAATGCCATTTATGCCATTAACGAAGCTCACAAACATAAGTCGAAATGATGTTGGCACGAAAGAGCTATGTTTAACGCTTGATTTACCAAACATAATACACCCAAATTGACTTAAAAAAAATAACTGGCTACTACTCATACTATGGTTAAATATGTGCTATAATAATATTTCAAGTTGTTTCATTATTTTGTTCAAAAAAAGCATACAAAGATGCGCTAATAATTTGCCGCGGGTGAATTTTTACAAGACCCCACAACCTTAAGTATTTGTTGTTATAGCGGCAACAGAAATAAATCATCTGTAAAAATTCGAACTGTCTAGCTATCACAGTTTATGAGATATAACCTGGTGACAGATACACAGACAGTGGAGTCCTAGTAATAGGGTCCCGTGTTTACCCTGGGGATACAGAACCCAAAAAAATATAATTTTTCAGAATGGTACTGGGAATGTTTCCTGCGACAGTACTTTCTGAAGACGATGGCGGTGATAACGGGCATCATGTCCGTCGCCGTGGTCTGGTCGGAGATGACGTTCTTCAGCAAGAAGCCCGTGCTCTCCATATTCGCGAATATCGTCATTGCAGCTACCGGCTCTTACAACTATTCCGCTATTGAGGTGAGTGTGATGTGACGATACGTCTAGCTGCTATGGAATAAATATTCTGTATAGCCTACAGATAGTTGTTCCGGATCTGGGTGTAATGAGTATGTGAGATTACATGCCGCACACTTGGTGGGGCTACTTTTTTTTTTAAATAGTGATACTGATACTGTCCCTCTGGAGAGGAGAACAGCCCCCCCTACCCATATAGGATAGGCATAAGCATTAATCGCAGAGAATGCTCTAGACGATTTTGCGATTTAGATTTTTCCAGATTTCTTCACAATTGCGAGATTGTTCCTTAGAGGAATACAGAAGGTGTAAAGTTCATACCTCCTATGGAAAGAGAAGATTCTTCTACCGGAAAAGTGTTTCTGGCCCAGGTAGTTACTCGGTTATCCTCCCCTCCCGGCTAAACTGTTTAAAATTATATTCTAATCGCGCAGAGAACTCTGATTGTGCAATGCCGAATTTCGAATTTTCAAAAAGATAGATAGATAGATAGATGTCGCCTTTAATTCGAAAGAATTACAATGACCATAACACAAAGGGCAACTGAAAGAATACGAGTGAATTTTGATTGAGTACAAGTTGGTCGCTCCCTCTCACTCAGCCTAGAGCGGGAGAAGTTATTTAATGATTTTTTACCCTAAAAATAGCAACCGTTTAGACGACACGATTGGCGCAGTGATTGAGCACATTTCTGCTACGCTGTGGGTCGCAGTTTCGATCCCCGCACGAAACAAATATTTGTATGGTCTATGGATAGGTGTTCCGGGTCTGGGTGTATTATGTATATGAGTTTATGTTTGTGAACGGACCCACGATTCAAGAGCAACCAGTGAGGGGCAAAATTTTTTTTTTTTTTAATTGGGTACTACTATCTTACTGTATATTGATGCTAATCAATGAAATGAGTCTGTGTAGCTACACAATTTAAACACGCCGTTATGTTTCTCCACAGGCAATATCAACAATAGTAATCGCCTACATGTTCTACTGCGCATACTCAACGGTGCTCAAGATCCGTCTACTGAACCTGTACTACTTAGCGCCTCACCACCAGACCAATGAGTACAGTCTCATCTTCTCCGGCATGATGGTCTGCCGCCTGACTCCAGCCATGTGTCTCAACTTCCTGAGTTTGATTCATATGGACTCGCATGTTATTAAGGAGCCGATTATGGAGACTTATTATACCCAGGTATTTTTTTTTATTCAATCTACATCTAATAAAGAAGTAAAGTTTGTTTTTTAACTTTTTGTAAAAGGTAATCTCTAGAAGTACTAGTCCGATTGCTAAAATTTTTACATCGATAGAAAGCTGCTTTATTTCTGAGTGACATAGGCTATATACTATGTAGGTACGCGGGCAAAGCTGCGGGCAAAAACTAGTGTTTTAATAAATCATTTGCCATCAGACATCTTGGCCCATAGGTTCGTCTACGTCATAAAAGAGAGTCTTGTGCGTAATTTTACGTTCCTAGGGTGTTTTTAATATCGTGCAGATTTCATCACGCATGCAGGGTTACACACGCTAGCCTATACATATAAATTATACAGGGTTGTAAAATACTAGCAACCTCTTAGCACCTAAGAGGTTGCTAGTACAAATAACCCTGTATAGTTTAACTGCTGCCAACAGCTTTGCCCTGGTGAAAGTAGAAAGTTATCCCAAAGAAACATAGTGCCTTTGTAGTATTATAACATGTATCTTTATAATATTAGTGTGATTTTGAAAAACCAAGATACAAGAAAATTAATCTTGCTCACATTTTCTGCTCTGTAGATAATGGGCCACATGGACGTACTAGGCATCATCTCCGAAGGGTTCAACATCTACTTCCCGATGCTGGTGGTGCTGCTGTGCGTGGCGACGTACTTGTCGCTCGGGAGCCGCTTGCTGTCGCTGTGCGGCTTCCAGCAGTTCGTGGGAGATGACGAGCTCACCACCGACCTGGTCGATGAAGGACGGGAGATTGTGAAGAGAGGTCAGTTTACTTTTTGTTCTTGTTAAGTTTTCAGCCTTTAATGTTCATTCCAGTTTGCCTGAAAGAGATGTCGATATGGCCACCCATCGTATATGTTCTTATGTATAATAAATAATAAAATTTAACTTCCTCGTTGGTGTCTTAGTCGCCAGCACGACTACAGAGCGTGGGCTCCTGAGTTCGACTGCCGGGTTAGGCAAAAAGTGCTATTGGGTTTTTCCATTAGGATTTACTTTGTACCTGCACGAAGTTGAAAGTTGGTTACCATCAGCTGGGATCGCAGTCAAGCACTAGTTTATATCAATTTTTTTTAAAGCTTGTGGTATGAGACCCCCGGGCCTTGGAAAGCACGCAAAGGCGTTGTTCTTGCGCCTGATCTCTCCGGTCGTGTTGGATAGCCATCCCATCGGACTATGGGAGTAAAGGACCAGAGAGTGCACCTGTATTTGCGCACACACTGGTGTACTATACTATCTCCCACGTATTTGGCTAGTCCCTGTTGAGAGGCCTTAGCCGAGTTGATAATTTACGATCGTTAACCCTAGTAGAAAACTTCAAATGTATGGGAATGACGTCGTCTCAACGCTCAATCACGTGGTAAGAACAAAGGAATCGGAGGCGTGGCTGAATCGAGGGGATCGATGAAAGAGAAACGAAACGGTCGGAACATGGCTAGGTGTGATCGGCTACCGTGATCGAAATTCGGTCGAGAGTATTATTTTTTTTTTATAGCAATGAGAGCCGAAACATGGGATGCGCAAATTACACTTTACTAAATAAATGTTTGTCATTCAGAGAAACGCAAGCGTCAACGTGCGGAAGAGTCCCTGACGCGTCGCCGCGACTACAGCGAGAGGTTCACTAACTACAGATCGGCGCGCGACGCACAGGACGGAGGTAATACGAACCGCCATTTTGTTTTATAACGCCTTCTCTTTCTAACTATCGATGTTTTTGTATCTTCTTTACCCAAACTACGTAAGAAAAAAATTAGGAAGTAAGTAAATAGGCTATTTGACAGATTTTTAGAATCGATTTCATATTATTAAGCATTGTTTTTAGAGCCAAGAAAAAGTGTTTTATTTCAATTCTTGTAAATATTAACATAAAAAATTGCATACAAAGGTTAATTTGAATGAACAACTTATTCAAATAAGCCGTCAAAACGCCATATTTGACAAATGACACATATTTACAGACTTGTGACGTTTAAATAGATTCAGCCAATAGCGACCGTTTTCAAAAATATAGCGCTAGACAAAATAAAATAAAGTTTATTTCGTTTTTTTTTTTTATAATTAGTTCATTGTTTTTTAGATGTATTGGTACAAATCACTTTTAAAACTCCATAATCTATGCCGATGGCAATAATATGAACTAAAAAATATTTCATACTGTCAAATAGCTATTATATCTGAAAGAATCAACTTTAAAATTTCTTCTTTACCGATGGATCCATTAAATTCACACGGTCTTTTATTGTTTGTAATTTGATTTTTTTATGCAACAATCAAAATTATTGTAGTTTTCTCTTTTTTTAATTTCCTTTGTGACTAATACTGTCATTACGCAATAAATTCATTCTTGCACTGCTCTTTAAAATTACTACTATTCTGTTCTGTTTGTTGTATGTCCTTGGTATTCCACTTATCTTAACCTTACTTCTTGTCCTAATTATACTTGACCAAATGCTTGCTGTAGATTTAGAGAGTGACTTTTATAATATCTACGCAACTAACATATGCAAATGCATGTGATGTGACTTGCAAGCATGATAAATAATATAATTAAGTTATATTGATTATATTATGAACATTGGGCATGATAAGGCCAACTCTAGCTTGCGTTGGTCTATGTTGTGTGTGTGTATCTGAACTTATGTCCTTTGATGCAGCGTTGCCCAAATTGCTGTAAACACCAGGTTTATTGTCCCATTATTATTATTATTTCCTTTATTTTTTGTAAACACACATAAATTATTTTTATTAATATTTCAATTTATTATATTTATTATTATTATAAAATACCAAAAGCAAACAACAAACAGACCCTTCTTTCCTATCATCATTAATGTTATCGGTTATTGTGCATGTCGGTCACATTTCAGCCCACACCGGGCTCCTCAACGACGTCGATTCAGATTACTACGTGCAACCGAGTCCTCAACGTAGTCAGCCACAAGTCACCGGCTACGAACGAGCTGAAGTACCTTATAACAGGTCGAATCTGACCCTAGAAGATGAACTGGATCATCGCTTCGGGGAAAGCACGCTGCCGTCCATACGAACTGAGTTCGATGAGCGAAGGAGGGATAAGATGACCATCCCGCCTCGGGGATTGTTTGATGACGTATAGAGTGCAATAATACTATAATAGGTAATTTTTGGAGTTTTTTTTGAAGGTATTATTATTATAATAATAAACAAGCTTTGGTAAAACAAACTCTATCTTTTACAAGACAACTAAAAAGGCTAAGTCGATAAAGTGAAGTCGTATGACTCCAAGCTTGTTACCCAATAGAAACACATTGTCTCGTGTTCCTATTGCAATGCTGATTTTTTGGGCAAAGATCAAGGCAACCTTTTGGTCGCGCAAAGTGTCGATCAGTTGGTGTGAAATTTTCTTGAAAAGGAGACGCGCACTACGACTCTATGGCCTTCGCCACACTTGACGGATATCCCGTCGCGGAAGATAGGCGACGTAACATCAATCCTTGTTATTGCATATAAATTACAAATAGCAGGCACACTATACGGAGAGACCGATACATGTTCCGTTCGTTGTGTATTGACGTTCCGTCGCAGATCTAAGTATAATTCTCTAACAGTACTATAGTTTTAATTCCGAATTATGTTTGCAAATTTTGGCGTTTCAATGTAATTTGTTCCCAATCTACATAACAATAAGTAACAAATTCGTCTGAATTTTTTAATCATTATTTAAATAATAATACCTTCACAAAAACAGGTCAATTAAGTTATTGTAACTAGGTTAGAAGTAATCATTTAGTGATCGTTATTAGTGATAATGGTAACATAAATGAACTTGTATGTTTTTATGATGTGTGATGGATATATGTATATAGTCTCAATTGATTTATTTAAGGTACAAATATAATATATTATGGCTTACATTTTTATATACTACATTATTTTTAGTATACGCGAAACATGAATACAGTTTGTTCAAAATCAGTAGATGAATCGATTTAAAAAAAAAAATCATCATGTTATATTGTTTCCAAAAAATATTTAAAAAAGGTCACAAGTTGGACACCCCCGACACTAAGTACAACACATGTCATGGCAGGTCATAGCGGACATAAGGGGCCAGCACATAGCTATGTGCGGGAGCAAAACAAGCCCTTAATCACCCGGATGGCCCGATGACTATGTATTTGTGCGGTCAAACAGGGAGCTTAGCAAGTTTGTGTTTTTTTTTTATGATACAGTTATAAAATTTTGTACATAGATTCTTTACATAAAATTACTAGGCAAGTGTTTCGGGTTTCGTGTATACTAAAATTAATGTTATGGATTCGAATTCGGCGAAAAGCAAAATAATATTCAGCATAAAATCGCTATTGAAGCTTTCATTTGACGCATTCTGCATTTTCTATTGTAAAAAACTACTTTTACTACACAATTTGTCCGATCGACAAATTATACAAAGTTATTTGTAAAACGCTGGCTACCTCTCAGGACTGTGTTACTAACATCATAAGCAACGACTTTTGTTTTTTAACTTTAAAAAAAATATCATAATTTTGCTCTTCAGATTTTCATACAAAAATACGAAATATTTAATAAATATTTCGTATTATATTTAATACAAAAAAAATAATATTACGAAGTATATGCAAAGCAAGCGATAATAGCGGAGGAGCGGGGTTTGGTCGGCGGAGGTGCTTGATGCGCTAGCATCGCGTCAAGCACCCTCGCCGAATAGAACCAGGAAATATTGAAGGCTTGTTTTTGTTAAATTTTTAAAATTAAAATTTTGAAAAAAGTCATGGAACAAAAGTTATTGCTTATGATGTTAGTAATACAGTCGTGCAAGGTTGTTAGTGTTTTATAAATAACCCTGTATAATCTTTGACTAGACACTATTTACTGCACCAAGTACCCACCACCGTATTATTCGTATAGTAACATTTCGGGTCGCGAACACTATTTGGAGGTGCCATATTTGATGATCGTACATTTTGTTAGACAGCTGGCTTATACCTATATAATTCAACCTCACTAATGCCCAATTCTTCTACTACGATTTGTTTTGTGAATCATCTCATCTCTCGTGTTGCTTTTTCTCAATATAATTAAGCGTATCGGTAATTCAGTAACTAAGGTCATTTTTACATAGCACGGGTCTGATAGTAGGACGAAAATATGCATCTTTAAGATGAAAGAAAAGGATTGGTAGATACATTGTATGAATCTGACAGCTGTCACCCACACTATCATATTGCAAATGTAGCATATAGGGATGCTATAACACCATTTGAACATTCATCGATGACGGCTGATTGATGAGGTAGCTTTAGATATAATAGGCATTATAGTCCGTTCAAAATAACATTAGACATTAAAAAAAACCTTTATTACTGTCCGTTCGAACGATTTTGACTTTTATTACGTTGCTGGCATGACAAATGGCAACTGCAGTAATTTTATGCCATCCTTATGCCTACGGAATAAAAGTTAAAGTCGTTTGAACAGTCAGTAAATTTTTTTTTAATGTCTAATCTTAACGCGAATCGAGTATAGGTACTTGTATGTCTTTATTTTTATACAATACATTGTGCTAAACAAATAACACTAAAAATGACGAACAACATGAAAACTTCATCAAAATTGGTTATAAAATGAAGCAGCAATTAGCATTTCAAATATTTGTAGGAAGAACAGTGGGTACATGTTTGGGTATATCTCACTATCTCTTTTCTACGCGCGTAACCTTAGATGGTGACGTCACATTGTAGTTTGCGCATCCTTTTTCTATAATTAGTCAATTTCCCATTCTATCAGATTCAAAACATTTTTAACTTACTTAATTTTAAATGTATACTAAAGAAGAATTCTGTTTGAGACATTGGATAAAGCTAGATAGTTTTTCAAGTGCCCAATGGTTGATCGGCATCTAGACGATGCCGATCAACAATCTATTCAATCAATAAATCAACATATTGGTGTGATAAGTTCATTACACCCTAAAAGACAAGCTCATGCTTAGCCAGTCAGCAAACTGGTATTTGATTTTTAGTTTTAGGTACAGAAAGTTGCACCAATTGGGTACCCCTTTCACATTAAAATACCCAGGCCCTGGGACTAAAAAAAAAAATGGGTTCCCTTTTCTACACGGAAAATCAACAAAAAACCTCTTCTGCTCTGGGTGGAGTGGAAAGGAGTGTCACACATACTAAAAGTTTTTTTTTTATGGTGGGGAAAGTCATCCAATGACAACCCCCGCTCTTGGGCGGAGCGGGAGATAGTGTCAGATTCTTACTGACTAAAAACCCACCCCTTTCCTTCGTGCCTTCATACCGGGATTGAGCTTCCTTTCGGACTCACCCTGGCTCCAGTAGGCTTCGACCCAGCTGGTCTGCTACTGTTGCTGGCAACTTCTTGAGCTGTCGATGTCTTGAGCTCGGTCCGGACAGTTACCGGACGGTCAGACAGCGCGCTACCCATAGCTCGCCGTCCGCACTGCCGCGTCTACAGTGGCCGGAAATCGGGATCGAAATCCTGGCGGCGGCGAGGGCGCCGTTGCTTGATGCGGTCGGCCTTTGCATGCATTACTGCTTCGCAGAAGGAGGCGACCGCCGGCCACTCCTCCTCGCTCGGGACCATGGCCTGAACCAAGGCCCGACACGAGAGGTCTCCACCGCCGATCGCCCCCATGAGGGCACGGCGATGCTCCGCCCAAGCAGAGTACACCTCGACTGTGTGTTCCACCGTGACCTCTGGGCGTTCCGCACAGTGGCGACACCCGGGTGTTACTTCCGCACGAATCCGGTGCAGGAACCTCTCGAACTTGCCATGTCCGGTGAGGATCTGCCTCATACGGAAGGTAAGGACGCTGTGAGATCTTTCCAGCCACGCGTCAAAGAAGGGACTTACCGTCATAAGAACATAGGTGTAGTTTTATTCACTAAGTCTGACACCTGCTCCACTCTAGAACCGAAGAAGTCATTCGATGATTTTCCAAAAAAAAAACAATTTAACATTATTTTAGACCTTAGGAACCGGGCGTGTAGGGTAGTTCTAATGTCGCATAATAGTGTAAGTATAACACCAGTTTAGATTAGGCACAGAGTATTTAAATGAATAGTGCTTAAATGCACATTATTACTTATTTAATTATTTTAAACGGGCCTAATAGACATTAAAATGTTTATTCAAAGATTTTATTCTTTCATTTTAATATACTAACACTACAAATTTATCTAAAAAACTATGTATAATCATATTTCTGATCAATATAATTATTAGTTTTCAAGGTATACACAAATGGTTGGTCATATTTTAAATACTGTAAACGTCAATATTAAAATAAAAAGAAAATATCCTTCACTGTTTTGTCCCCTTTCACTTTCCTGCATCCCTATTCGTAGTACTGCTTCCGCTCATGGAAATGTCAAAACATATTTGAATCCTGGAGCCAGGGTTAGCTCCGAAAGGTAGCTCAGCCCCGGTACAAAAGGCAACGAATGAACAGGAATGAGTTTTTAGTCAGTAAAAGTCTAACACTATCTCCCGCTCCGCCCAAGAACGGGGTATGTCATTACATGATTTTCTCACCGAAAAAAAAAACATTCTAATTTCCATAGTTATTATCAGCTTATTAAAATAAAAGTAAAAGATCAAATAAAAAAAATATCAAAATTAGTATGCGAAGTCCAAAATTTTCATTTGTTATTGTCTTTCTTGATGAAAGTTCATTTCCGTAGGCAGTAGCAGTATTCGTATAATACAATAAAAAGCAAGACTTTTTCATTGTTTACGTGTTTATCAAAGAAAATCTCTGAACGGGATAGCGAGTGAAACCGCGGGGGCAGCTAGTCTCAAATGTGATCACCAGTTACACCCTATAGCGATATGCAGGTTGAGACTAAGTGGGTTTCTGAACAAGTAAAGCTTATAAGTTCAAATAAATTATGCCTTTGAGAAAAAAACTAAAATCAGCGGTTTTTATTAATCTCTCTTACGCGGTTTCCTTGTTCCTTCCGCTTGAAGCCTCATATCATAAACTCGACCTGCATATTACCTATCTGTGAATACAATCTATGGTACAGTTCTATACCTACCATAGACCATACCGTACCATACTGGTCTGTATCTATATAGTTTCATTATTTATTCGAGATTATCATTATGCTGTATCGGAGTATTTTTTAAAAGAATATCACTAAATAATATGTTTTATTTTATTTGTACATAATTATTACTTATTTAGCTTAGGCGATGTTTTTATGCTATATCATTATTTTTGTTAATGTATACTTTATTTCATTCCATAGGTTTATTAATGCAGTAGCATTAAACACTGATGTGATATTGTTATCTGGTGTTTTATTTTATAATTCTTTCCTTTTTAACTAAAACATAAATACCTAAATAGGTTTATAGCAGTGATGTTTAATTTCGCTATAAACTCTAGACGCGCTATAGACTATTGAATATATTTTTATAGCGCGTTATTTTATACGCTATCATTATAACACGTTATAATAAAATTCGGCAATCAACTGAACGCGGAGACCTTATCATTTTATTCGGCAACGCGCTAAAGGGACATAATAAACGCTATATTGCTATCCCGCTTTGGCCCCGCTGTTGGCGTTTTGTTGAGCGAGTCGTTATAGCGCGAAGGCAGAGCCAATATAACATACGCTATGAACAAATAGCGTGTTATTTTTCTGCGCTATACCTTATATTAGCCACCACTAGTTTATAGGTCTCCTTTATAGGCTTCTTGCTATCACAGGAGCACAAAAAAGGAGACTGCCCATTAAGACTGAGTTACACCGGAATGGCAGCGACGAGGCAAGCACCTTCTGTGTGAAATAATTTTAAACTTTATCTACATACTTAAAAGACCAGTATCGCTTGAAAAGCATGAAAGGGTTGCGATGCCGCGAGTGCCGCTGCCATTCCTGTGTAACTCGGCCCTTAGTGGGCGAAGTCCAGCTGCGGATAATGATGATCACCCACATATGGGGCCATCCATTAATCACGTAAAGCTTGAAAAAAGGGGAGGGGTTTAACAAAAATCATGAAATATCACAAGGGGGGAGGGGGATGTAGTAAGAAATCACGTGTATTTATTTTTTCGAAACGCGATTTTTAAACCGTAAAGCGGCGTGTATTACCTTAACTTGCCGTTGCAACGAACGAACAACCTGTATTTAAATAAATATGCTAACAATAGATATGCTGATTGTTTGTAGGTACTAAAAATACACGTGATATTGGGGGGAAAGGAAGGGTAGTCTTAAACCTCACCAAGGAGGAGGAGGAGGTTAAAAATGATAAAATAGATCACGTGATTAATGGACGATCCCTATCATAAATCTAAATTTAGTTTTATAATTGAGGTCTCTGTTAACGATAAACTCAAAAATTACTGAACGATTTTTATCAATAGACGTAGTCATTCATGGGGAAATGTATATATTACACGCTATTATAATAAAACCACAAAATATTATTGTATAGAATTTTATTACTGGTTCGTCACAATAAATAAATACATGTACTATTTAAAATGCACCTTGATACTGTCCACTTTGGTTCGTATTTCGTGCGAGGAGTCCTTGGACAAGTCTTGCGCGTACGACTGGTAGATAGTGCGAAGTTTGTCTACCTCGTCGGTTTTGTTGAGATCTGGAAGAAAAGAGCGAAAATATATGGGTATTAGAATTGCGAACTTGCAGGGGAAATGGACGACTGGTTTTGGGAGACGCCCGTAGACTTAGATAAATCAAATGGGTCATAGGACTCCCTTTCCTAAACTAGGCAGAATACCTATCTGTATCTTAATATAGTCCACGCGAGAGCATCAGACAGCGCCTATCATCCACAGTGCAGTCGCGGATTTTAACCTTCTTCGGTCATGTATCGCGTCGTAGTAATGACTCCATAGAGCGTCTCGTAGTGCAGGGCAAAGTTGAGGGCACCAGGCCACCACGAGGTAGATCACCAATGAGATGGACAGACCAGATCAAGGCCGCAACTAAGTGCTCGGTTTATGAATGTACCCGGAAAGCTGCAGTCCGCGATGAATGGCGCCGCATTACAAAGATGATCACTCATCGTGATTCACATTGATGACCACGACCACTCTGGCAAGAGTGTACCGACTCAGAAGAAGACGCGAGGGTATACCTGACAGGTTTGCCTGCATAGTTATACCTGTCAGGTAAGCTTGAGTGGAAACCTGCAGTTTTGCAACATACACGCTCCGGTTTACTTGTAAAACTCTAATATACAGGCAAACCTATCAGGTATACCCTAGCGTGTATACGTTAGTTACATTACATAAGTTACATTAGGAACGATTATTCATTTATAATACGACTTATTGCGATTACAAAATAAAATAACACGTACCAAACGTCTAGTGGGCGAAAATAGGACTTAAGTTACATTAGGTACCTGTTTAGTGTGCGTGAGAAACTCGTGTTACTAAAAGAGTATACATATGAAAAGGGTGGAAAGGGAGAGGGAGGCCAAAGAAAGATAAATTGTGTGAGGAGTGATTGATAGCGTAACGGGAGGACAGAATGGAAGAAAAAAAAACCGTTGCACCGACCCCAAATAACAATAGAGAACGGCAAGAAGATGAGAATAGTGTGTGTGAGCGTATGAGAGGGAGTATGAGGTCTTTTGATAAGAGTAAAGCTTAGAACTACATTAGACCGATGCACACGTGTAACACGGCTGATTTGTACGTAGGCAGACGTCGCGTCGCGTGGATCAAGTGTAGCTCTTACAAGTCTAGTTTCCATATAAAATGTAGACGGAGGCGCCTAGATCGGCGTGTGTGGCACACGTGTGAGCAGAGTAGTTCTATATTGAATCACATTAACAAGTACATGTAAGATGAATTACCTTTTAATTGTTTGACAAGTATTTCCAATATGTTGAGCGCGTCCCTTCTGTGTCGTACTTGATTGCTGTTTTCTGTAAAACATTACAAAGAAATACATACAATTAAGTATTATTTTGTGTTTCCTTTTCTACAATATTTTATATGAAACTAGCTTTTGCCCGCACGGCTTCGCCCCCGCTCTTCCCTACTCTAACATACTATACCTACTCTACTCTATTCTACCCTACTCTACCCTACTCTACCCTACCCTACTCTACCCTACTCTACCATACTCTATCCTACTCTACCCTACTCTACCCTACTTTACCCTACTCTACCCTACTCTACCCTACCAAACTTCACATAAACCATCTACTAAATACTACCTAAAAATTTGGTTTTGATAGGTGAGCCCGTTCTTGAGTTATAAATTAACACGAAAAGTGGCATTGATTTTTATATATATAGATAACACAAAAAAATCTTGACTGAAAACAAACAAAATTAGTTATTAAAGAGTCGGGACACATTCGGAACATCTCGCTATCTATACGCGCGTAACCTAATGGCGATGATGTCACATTTCAGTTTATGCATCCTTATTCTGTTACTTGACAGTTTCCCCTTCCACCACATTTGAAAAGTTTCCAGCTTACGTAATTTTAAACGGAATGTTATTTTTCTGTTTATGATTTTAGGTATGGTACAAACAATTTAAAAAATGAGTGAAGTGTCCAATTTCAATAGGATATTATAGAGCAAAGAGACGCCTCAACGGTAACTGCCGGCGTGGTATTCCGTGTTCTGCGAAGTTCCAGAGCATGAATGTCAAATCTGCTGAGATTTAACATTCGAGTTTTGGACGGATGGTAATACGCGAGAAAAAATCATCCAACATCGCGACTGGCTAAGATAACGGTGGCGAAAATCTGTACTACTAGAAAAAGGGCATTTGTCTTACAGTGAGGCCGAGAGAATTTGATCTAAGGTTAGTCAGAAACTCTGAGGAACCGATTTATCTGCTATATAATTTGACATATTTAAAAGACCATCAATAAGTTAGTTACATAGCCAACAAAGTTCCCAATACTCACTCAAGGTATAGTCGACGATGGTCGCGACGTGTCCGGTGACAGTCCCGACGGCCTTGTCCCTGTTGGAGGCGGCGGGCGCGGCGTCGGTGTCCATGGGCTCGGCGCCGCGCTCGGCGGGCGCGGCCAGCGCGGCCAGGCGCGGCAGCACGCGCGCCACGGCCGCGAGAATTGCGAGCTGCGTGGAGCGGGAACTCACCGGGTACGACTTTGAGCAGTGCTCGAAGAATACGTCTTGGTATTTGTCTGTGGAATTAAAGTTTTTTATTTTTATTTGTAGGAAATATTCTCTGAAAGTACTGGACCGATCACTAAAATTTTTCACCGATAGGGACACCTGCATTGTTTCTGCGCTCACTTTACACTGCGTTACTTTGTTGCCCTGCGTTCAAAAATAACCAGAGTCGAGTAGCATTGCAACCCAGGGTCATTCTTTTATAACTCTAGTAGCTACCCTAAAATTAACCCAACTAACTATAACTTTAAGCAGGGTAGGTTGGAATAAGCGGCCAATGCTTGACATTGACAGTTGAACTCACGTTCACGTTCGAAAATGCCAGGGTAGAGTCAGTTTCCACCTTATGACGTCATTAGTTACTAAACTCAAATTTGAACGCAGGGCTGAGTGACAAGCTACATTTTATGTACGCGGGCGAAGCTGCAGGCAAAAGCTTGTACTCAATAGAATCAACATCTGAGCATCTCGTTACGGCCTGGTCACGACTTCGGTATTGGCGAGGCGAGCCGGGCAGCATCTGTAAAAAAAGCATTTTTGCTATGAGCAGCGTCTCGTAGCATGCTTCAAACATTTTCATAGTTTTGATCTTACCGCTCGCCGCCCCGCGCTTAGCTACCGCTCACAGCGGAAAGGTCGTGATCGGACCGTTAGGCAGCTTGATTCAGAAAGCGGTACTTTTAGACAAAGCTCCTATTGTTAGAAGATTCCTTCTCACTAGCGTTAGGCATAACGTAACTTTCGAAAGGCTGAGCAGGGCAGTGCGCTAGGCCCCCTCTTAGTAAACTTTTTATTGAACTAGCGAAATATTCTCCCGTCATCGAAATCTAAATAAAATAGATTGCAACACTACTTTAATCATAGCAACTAATGTTAGTCAATAAAAGTATGCCACCCCCTCTCGCTCCAACCAGAACAGGAAAAGTTATTTGAAGCTTGCAAATTTTTTTTTGCCCTAGGGCCATTGGTAACCTAGCTACGCCACTGTTCATTAATTGAAGAAAATGTAATGACGTTCTGTCAGTTATGGATAAAATAACAAATGTGTTAAGTGAATTAAAATATATGCAAAAAGGGATCTCGCTATACAAGATTTTTTTATTGTTCATAGGTTCGCGCTTGATTGGTCTCTGTGCATTAGAAAACACACTATATACCAATCGATAGCAAAACTATATTATAACAACTATCATCATCATCACCATTATTTCAGCCGATATACGTCCACTGTTGGATGTAGGCCTCCCCCAAACGTCGCCACAACGAACGATCCTGTGCGTCTCGCATCTATTGGTTTTCCGCAACCTTCACCTGGTCATCAGTCCACCTTGTTGGAGGCCTTCCGACAAGGTGGACAACAAAAACTTATAACAATTATACCATCGTGAAATTTATTCGCATTTACCTTGTGTGTCAGGTTCCTTAGGCCACGCTTTGCCCAGTAGCTCGTACGCAGCTTCCTTCAGTGCCGTCAATTGCTCTCGCCGCTGTCGCGCACCTTCGTTGTCTTCCTCATCTGATTCTTTGCCCATTGATAGTTCATCCTGACAAGAAAATTTCCATCATGATCAAATAAAGGTAAAGAAAAACTGTCCACGAACGCCACGTACGTGATACAACAACTCGATCATGCAGGCCTATGATCGAAGTTTCCTTGATCGACCGCATCAGGAATGAGGATATCCACAGGAGAATCTAGGTTGTCGACATAGCCCGAAGAATCGCCAAATTTAAGTGGCAGTAGGCAGGGCACATTGTCCTGAGAACAGATGGTCGATGGGGCTAGGATCTAGACCATGACGTTTAAAGTAAGATCGTTTTATTAAATGTGGGTAAGAGATGGCGCTAGACAACCTGTATAGCTCTGTCTCTTACCCACACTGGAATAGGAATGAAACAATCTTACTTTGAACGTCATTGTTAACCCGCTGGTTGTAGAATGGCGACCACGTACCGGAAGACGTAGCATTGGACGGTCTCCCACAAGGTGGACTGAGTTTCTGTAAAACTGTTACTATTTTGGTGTGCAACAAAGTTTATTATATTCTTATTGTAGCAGTTTTATTGCGGTCACAATGCACCAAAGACTAAAGACTCGTAATAAAACGACAAGACAGACCTATTAATTTGTACTTTGAGTTAATTTAACAGAATGGTACTAGCGGTTATATGCTTTAGTATTTAAGGTTTTATTAACAAATTGTGTGTAGGATATAGTTAATTTGGCTGTACTGTCGCACTAGGTTTCCCTGAATAAATAAATAAATAATAAATTACCTTAGACAGTATAACCTTGACGATCTCATAGAGCTGGTGGAAGCGGTCGCAGTGCGTGGCTGCGATGGCGTGTCCGAGCGCCGTGATGGCGTGACGCTTGTACACCATCTCCTGCTTGCGGCTCTCCACTAGCAGCGCGTTGATGACCTCGGAGGCCAGCGCTTGGGATACTGGAGGCTCGTTCTCTTTTACACTATAATACAAAATAAAAATAATGTGAGAGTGCTAGTACGTGCTAGAGTGAAAACACCAGGTAAAATTCAAATTGTTTTAAGTTTTTTGCATTTTGAAGGAAGGGTTATGATGATTTTAACGATCATAGTTTCGTAACATATTTAACCAACATTCAATTTAACACTGTCCTGCATAACTTAAAAAAAACTTGAGAAAATTTGAATTTTACGAGCTACCTTGGAGCATCCTCCTTGAGATCATAAGGACGAATGTGATAAGAAAAGAAAAAAGAAAATCCAAGCATACAAGCCGACCATTGTGTCTCAGTTTTTTTTTTCATATATTAGCACTGAGCGTCATTGACCATACTTTTAATCCGGGTAAAAATACACAATACCAGTAGGGTATGCCGCGAATTTTTTATAGCCTTTTCTGTCTCACTCAAAGACAAAGGTTCTCTCCAATTCTTCCATCTTTCGCCGCGAATAAATCCGCAAAAAAACGCTGGTGTAATACAAAGATGTACTGACTTGCACAACTCTGCGAGCGCATCGATGACGTGTTCCTTCCCGTCGAAGGTCTTCCCGTGCGCGGCCGCCAGCATGGCGCGGACCAGCTGCTCGCGGTGCTCGCCCAGCCCAGACGACACCTCCTTGCATATCGTCTTTATTGCGTTCGCTGCCTGCGATCCAGAAAAGAGAGATTGACTACATGAATAAAATAAATAATAATAATATTCCAAACTAAACAGAGCTTGTGCTGTGAGTACTAGACAACTGTCAGACATACTTATATATGTATGTTTCTAAATACATACATATTGTAGATAAATTAACAGAAACAAAACAAATTATTTTGCTCATCACACAAACATTTGTCTTGGGTGGGAATTGAACCCACAATCTCCGGAATAACAGTCAGGGTCACCAACCACTAGAACAAAAAAAAATTATGTTTGGATAAATTAATGTGTCTGATCTAAAACAATATCTACGCAACGCAATATCTACGCAGCCATATGGTATACAACACACCGTTTTACATATTGGCGCGCCGGATTGAAAAACGTCAACTTTATATAATACAGCTACCACACGTTACGGGAAAGAGTTAAGAAGAAGTTACCTGAATCTTTTTCGTCCAACTGCTAGAGTTGAGGCACTTCTCTATCTCCTCCCGTATGACTAGCAGATGTTGTTTGATGCCGCTTTCGCGCGCTGGACTGATGTCTGTCCATATGTCTTCAAACATTTCCACTGTTGTAGAATCTGGAAATCAAAGTCGAATGAAGTTGATGGGCAAGTATAAATAATATAATGTACTGTGCGTTCCAAATGAGAATAGGATTGATTTTTTGTTGTGACGTCACGATTTACTGTCAAATCTAAGAAATTTGGTCAAAATTGAGGAATTTGGAGATGAGTGAAATTGAAGAACTGAATTCTGATTAAACTTTTTTCGTTCACAGTTCATAAATAAATTAGATTTTTCGTAAAATAGTCAAAGTTTCAAAATTTCTTTCCTCGATTTGACAGTAAATCGTGACGTCACAAATGCAATCGTATTCTCATTTGGAACGCATTGTAGGTTGGAAAAGCGCCCGTATATTTTTTTTTCTTTAATGTTTACCATGAGGTTGATAAGGTGAGGTCAGATATAAAACGAAAGATATTATTATTTTAAACCAATCTAAATTTACTTGCAACTTTTTATTCTTTTATTTTTTTTATTATATCTGGGTAATTTAAATTATATTTTTGATGTCGAGCACTTCAAAAATTTGATTTAAATGATTAAATACTTATATTGGAATACGTTAAAGCAATAAAAACACATCGCAGTTTCTGATTTCGAATTTACGGTCAGTAAGGACAAAATAGATAGAAACATACACAACAAGATAAAACAAATAAGAGAGACACAACAAGACAAGATCAGACTAGATTACAGAAACAAAATTAAGGTGATATTCTCACTAGATGACGCTAAACTCAATATTAGTCTTAGTCTTATTTATTATTAATAGAACTTAGTCTGATTATTGCCTCTAAGTTTACCTTAGATTTTGTGTGTTTAAGTATACAAAATCCACACTATTGACTAAGATTTTTTTTGTAAGTAATAACCTAGATTGGACAGCGGATTTACTGACCAAAATTTTTGTAAAGGCGTTCAACAACACAAATGTATAGATTTATGGCTATTCTTTTACACTCACCGCCATCCTTAGGTCCATGCATAGCCAGGAACACCATGGGCGCCAGTATGTCCTCATTATCCTTGATATGCTCTATCTTAGCTTTGGATATAGACTTGAGACAGAGCGCGACTGCCGACCGCGACAAGTCGTCTTCTTTGGTCTCGTATAAAGTAATTAGCTTCTTCATTAGCTTTTCTGCTGATTGTACCTGCAATTAGCCACCTCGTTGAATCATTTTTTGTCGCCACCGTGAGACACACATTGTTAGTTGTCTCTTTCTTTTTATATAATTAGTGTCTACATGTTGTTACTACATTGCGTTGCCTTCGAGCGTGTATGCCAATTAAATAGTTCTTTCTTTCTTTATTTTTAAGGTTGTACGCCGTACCTCAACAGGATGAAAACGGAACCCTTATAGGATCACTTTGTTGACTGTCTGTCAAGACCCTGTATCTCGGGAACGCGTGGAGGTATCGAAATTAAATTAAAGCCATATATATACACAAGTCTGCGGTCCCTTGCGGAAACTGTGAAAAAAATTGACTTCCGAGTTAACGAAAAAAAGGTAGGACCGTTAATGTCGCAAAAAACGTGTATTTCGAGACTCTCAAGGGAATCAAAATTCATAGGGTACAACGCTTGTCTCATAGCACAAGTATGGAAAAAAATCTGAAAACTGTAAATTTGTAGTTACGTCCCAAAAAAAAAAACTGTTTTTGCGATTCGGAAATTGAACTATTTTCATAGGTAAGTTTGACCCACTTGCTCGGTTTTTTTGCTATTGTTTGTTTCCAAAGAGATTTAAAGTATATGTTTAATGTCTTTGTTTGTTTCTAAAAGTATAAGTACTTTATAAAATCGCATTGTCCAAATCCGTTCAATTTTAAGTTAGAAACGTTTCAAATCAGGTGAAGGGGGGAAATTGGCAAGTAACAGAAAAACCTTTTTATAAAAAAAATAATCGACTTAACTAAAAAATTTAAGGAGTTCCCTCGATTTCGCCAAGATTCCATCATATCATCCCAACTTTGAGACTGTTTGACTTTGTTTTTTTTTGTTGGAAAGTATACCCTTTCCCAACAAAAAAAAATAATTTTCAAATTGGTTGGCAAGCGACGAAGTTATGCACGAACAAACATAAAAAATCCGATTTGAGAACCTCCTCTTTTTTTATTTTAGAAGTCAGTTAAAAATACTTCAGCACAAAATATCTCTAAAAACTCACCTTAGCAAAAGCCGAAACCTGTCCCAACGCCTCAGCATAATTCTTCCTCACGGTCGAGTTCCTGTCAAAGGTCCCAGTCAGCAGGTTCGACATGATCTTCCCGGCGACCGGCTCCAGGTCAGCTCTCAAGTAATGAGCTGCTAATACCACGAAATGACAGACTGCCACTTTAGTACCCAGTTGTGGGGACTTCATCAGCTCTAAGATTTTCGGCAACATTTCTTTCATGACTTCGATGTCGATGTATGGCATGCACTGTTGAGAAAAATACGGTGTTAGGTATTTTTTTGGTCGTCAACTTGTTTGACGGGGCCTGTTAAAGCCGATATCTGCTAGGGCTGCGAAATTTTTCTAAAGAGTCACCAGGTCGGAATTCATCTGGACTGATTTTTTTACAAAAATAAGGGTTAGTAATGAATGAAGGTGTTTTGACGGTATTTTATTTGCTTTTGCTAGGGAAAACTAGTTATTTCAGCTTAAAAAAATCTTAAGAGACTTAAGTGACTGTGAGCAGGGTTCATTGTTCAGTAGAACAGATGGTCGATGGGGCCAAAAGGTTCTGGTTGGCGACTGCGTACCTGAAGACAGTGTTGAAAGGTCTCCAAGATTTTAGGGTTACCTAGTATGATTCGAAAGACCTTTAATTGTGGTGACACTTGGGGAGGTCTATGTCCAACATTGGACATATTTCGCCTGTTTTTTTTTAAATATTATTAATAGGCTCCCGTTTGACCACCAGATGGTAATGTGATGTGGCCGATGATGGAACAAGTTTGCCTAGAAGTAACCTATTTTCTCTTGACTTAAAGACCCCTAGGTTATAGCTATCAGGAAACACAGGCTCCGGCAGGGAATTCTTACGGAAGCTGTATGCATGGGTTTCTAAAATGATTTGTATGTATGAGATAATGATGAAAGAAGTCTTACTTTAACAACGGTATCAGTAGTGTAATGATGCCTGGCGGCGCTGGCCCGCATGTCGTCCAGCACGTCGCGCGTGGCGCTGTCGGCCAGCGCCGTGGACAGGTAGGAGAGGCGCGCCGACTCCAGCTCGCCCGCCGCGCCCGCCAGCGCGGGGATCAGGCGCGCTAGGAATGGCTTCAGGGTTTCTCCTGCTGCCGTTACTAGCTTGGACACTGTCTGTAAACTGAGGATAATATTTTCAATATTGTGAGGTAATGTTACTCGGTACTATGGTTATGACAAGACTTTTATAAAAAAATATATTTTATTCTGTTTCGAATCATACTTTTAATTTGCCAGAGTTGCAAGGTTATTCAACCGCGGTTCTGAAATGCATAAGACAATTGAAGGAACACTGGTCTATATTTTATTTTCCTCTTACTCCACCCAGAAAGGAAGAAGTTATTTGATGATCGATTCCCTCCCTCTCACCAAAAAAGTTGCAGTATTTGATGTTTAAACGCCATCGGAACATCATTATATTTTCGCAACGGAATTTTATTTTATTAATAAGACACACCAACGATAATGATGTAAATCATGCTTAAAGAGCCTGACCCTATAATAAGACCCGGATTGCGATAAAAAAAAAATATCGGATGAAAAAGAAATATCAAAGTTCGATACTTCGCTTGTCGACTGCATAAGTTTTGAAACTGAGACATTTTATTAAATTGTAATCATATCGAGCCAGGTCTCTTGGTTAAGAATTGGAAGCTTCAGAAAGAATTGGAAACAATTTATTTTTAGAAACAAAAAAAACTCAACATAAATAGAAAGTGTTACTCAAAATCGGGTAGAACATACCTGACGCTCCTAACTTCTTTGACTACATTTGTGATGCCTGTGTCCAGTAACACAGGTAGAATGACTGACACTACCTCCTTGCCATCCTTGCCTGTACTCGCGTCTGCTGCGCGGATACATAACTAAAAAAAAAACATAATGAATAACATTGATTACTATACCTGACTTAATTTAAACGGTAAGTCTGGTACGCAGATATTATAGTGCTCAGGCGTGTGCATTGCATACAGGCAATCTCTGTTCCTAATCTCATAGTCCAATGGGTTGGCAATCCGACACTCCCGGGGAGAGATCCGGCACATGACCAGTCAGTGCGCAGCGAGCCGCGGGGCTGTCACAGCATCAACTTCCAAACTCTGGGCTAATAGTAATTCCTCGGAGAAATGCTATGGAGTAAGTTTGTTTTTTTGTTTGTAGGAGGTACTGTCTAAAAATACTGGTCCGATTGTAAAATTTTTTCACTGATAGAAAGCTGCGTTATTCCTGAGTGACATAGGCCATGCCGCGGGCAAAAGCCAGTATTAATACAAATTGCTATGTTGTCTTTCTTACCTTAGACAGCACAGTAGCAGTGGAGGTGGCAGATTGTCGGGTCCCTTCGTGCACGTCGTCCATAACTCTGAACAACTGCAACCATATCGTCGGCAGTTGCTCTAGCGACTCATGCAGGCTAGTGGCTCCTCTGTACGAAGTAATAGAGCATTTAGATATATAAATTACAACTTAGTATTTAAACAAATTCATACATATACAGGGTTATTTGTAAAACACTGGCAACCTCTCTGGACTATGAAACTAACATCATAAACAAGAGCTTTTGTTCTATGAATTTAAAATAATTTCTTATTTCAGTTCATTAATTTTCATACAAAAATAAAAATATTTAAATTGAACGTTCTAAGTATAACGAAGTATATGCGAAGCAAGCGATAGTACGTACAATAACAGATCAGGGATCGGGCGGCGGGGGTCTGTCTTCTGGTGGAACATTAGTGTGTCTAATTTACAGCATAGAAAAAGAAGGATATTTATTTACCTCAATAAATCGGCGAGCGCATTACAACAAGACATCCTCACTCTCCATTGGTTTGAAGTGAGATTCGCTACCAAGTCGTCCAGGATCTGTTTGTGGTATTTGTGAACCTGAAACAGTAACACAGTATAAGTCTCTGAACCAACTGCGGGTCCAGGTTGGCCGCTGCAGAGATAATCTGGCCAAATGGGGTATCCTTGACCCATAGCAAATACAGTGCATCGCATCGCAAATCGCAGCCTGTGTGGAGCCCCATCACTTGATAAGCATCACCTCCCTTCCTACCCAGCATGCACCACAAAGTAGCCACAAAGTGTTTGGCCACATCGTTTTGACTGAATCAGTGAAATTTTGAAAAGGGTAACTACCCTTTGCGATCCAGGGCAGTGGTAATTTTTCGAACAATTCTGACGTCCTAGCAGGTATCAGCCATAGCGGACGGTTAATTCACCATACAGCTTTTTCAGGCGCACGTGGAACTGATAATAAATTTAGGTTAATCCATCGAAGACTCAAGTCATTGTTGTTGGCAGCTCGAGGCTGATGCCCAAGGTAAACTGGTCCCAGCTACCACAGGTACTATTTAACGGTACTGCTATTCCTATAAGTGAGAAAGTAAAAAACTTAGGGGTTTGGATAGATAAACATCTTTCTTGGGGTCCCCAATTACAAGAGGTAAGTCGCAAAATATTCGCTTCCGCCAAGTCCCTGAGACGATTGCGAAACTTTCTGCCCACTGCCACTAAGATTGCACTTGCTCAGTCCCTCTCAAAGTCAAAGTCAAAAGTCAAAGTCAAAGTCAAAATATTTTATTTCACATAGGCCTACATGGGCACTTATAAAACGTCAGAAGCTAGTGCACGGTTCCAAATTGGTCGTTTCCTATGGAGAAGAACCGGCAAGAAACTCCATGGTTACTCTTTTAAAAAAATGTGTTTATTACAATATTCATTGATTTATGTAAGAACAGTGTAGACCAGTCAACACTGTACACAAAAGCACAAAATTAATCATAATAAAATAAAAAAAGTAAGTCGTAATAGAAAGTTATCTAAGTGTTTGTGGATTATACAGTGTTCTCACATTCAAATTCCAAAAAGAGGCTACATAAAAAAGCAGGAAAATTTTAAATAATTACAACAAATTTAATGCAGTTGAAGTCTAAATAATAAAAATAAAAAAATAAGATATTGCAAAAGCAATGCGTTAAAAAAAGGAAAAATAAATATATATAAATTAAAACAAAGGTGGAGCAGTCAATAGACACAATATTAATGATTTACCAGGGGGCCACATGTGCAGAGGCAGTCATTGCCAAACAAGCGTGTCTTCGACATAGTCTTGAACCTTGTAATATGCTTTTTTGGTTAGGACACGCTTAATATGAGTTTTGAACTTTCCCTCACTAAGTTCAGTTACCACCTTTGGCAGCTTGTTGTAAAAGCGTATGCTGTTTACTAGGAATGACTTGCTCGTCTTAGCTAATCTCCATTTGGGCAATACAATTTCGTGTTTACTACGCGTATTTTTGTTGTGAATATCGCTTCTAATTTTATAGAGTCCTAAGTTTTTACGAACATACAAAATGCATTCTAAGACATAAAGAGAAGGCAGAGTTAGGATGTCGATTTCTTTGAATTTATTTCTGAGGGACTCGCGAGGACCCATCTTATAAATAGCTCGGATAGCTCTCTTTTGCAATATGAAAATCGAGTCTACATCAGCTGCAGATCCCCACAGTAAAATGCCATAAGACATAATACTGTGGAAATAAGCATAGTAAACTAACCTAGCTGTGGCTACATCTGTCAATTGCCTTATTTTTCTAACTGCATATGCAGCTGAGCTTAATCTTCCCGAGAGAGTTCTAATATGAGCGCCCCACTGTAGTCTAGAATCGATAGTTATACCTAAGAACACAGTGTCCGCAATAACATCAAGTTTTTTGCCATCAAGAATTAGACTGACGCCAACTTGAGGAACATTCGGTAGTGAAAACTTTATACATTTAGTTTTATTCGCATTTAATAGGAGATTATTAGCTGCGAACCATTTCGAAAGAACAGCCAGACTTTCGTTGACATGCAAGACATCCCCATCTTTTCTATCTACTTTAAAAATAAGAGAGGTGTCATCAGCAAATAGAATTATATCGGATAAATTAGCCATCATGTAAGGAAGGTCATTAATATAAACCAGAAAAAGGAAAGGGCCAAGAATTGAACCCTGAGGCACGCCCATCTTTACTAAAGATCCCGAGGATGTCGCCCCATTAATGGATACTTTTTGCTGCCTATAAGATAAATAGGAAAAAACAAGATCAGCAGCTAGCCCACGAATTCCGTAATGATGTAATTTACAGATCAGAGTATTATGGTCAACAGTCAAATGCTTTAGAGAGGTCACAGAATATGCCAATAGCATCCTGGGATTTCTCCCAGGATTCCAAAATGTGACTGATGAGTTTCACTCCTGCATCCGTCGTTGACCTTCCTTTCGTGAAGCCAAATTGATGACTATGCAAAATCCTATTAGAATTAAAATGATACAATATCTGGTCGAGCATGATTTTTTCATAGATTTTACTCAATGCTGGAAGCACAGATATTGGTCTATAATTAGAGGGATCACTCTTACTACCTGATTTAAAAATTGGTACTACTTTACTATGTTTCATTAAATCAGGGAATGTACCACTGTCTATACATTGATTGAATATGCCCGTTAAGACAGGAGCAATTGAATCAATAATATCTCCGAGAACCTTAACAGATATACCCCATAAGTCTTCAGTGTTTTTTATGTTAAGTCTTTTGAATGTTTTTATAATTGTATCAACAGAGATACGCTTAAATTCAAAGGTTGGTATATCCTTAGTGAAATATTGTTTTAAAAATGATTCAGCTAACAAAGATGAAGAAGGGAGAGATTTCGTAACTTCTATTGGGATATTAGTGAAAAAGTTTTCTAATGTCTCGGCCACTTTTGACGTATCTGAGACGATTTTATTGTCAATTTTTAATGACAATTCATTCCGATTTCGTTGGTTTGTCTTTCCAGTTTCCTTGTTTATCACCTTCCAGACAGCTTTTATTTTATTATTAGAATTTTCGATAATCTTACTTATTGATTTAGATTTAGCTTGGGCGCAAACTCTTTTAAAAATCTTTGAATAGATTCTAACGTGGTTATGCAAGTTAAGGTCAGGCGACAAAGATTTTTCATGGTACAGCTGATATAAAGTATCTCTGCTTTTTCTTATCCCAGCAGTAGCCCATTCATTAAATTTGGATTTATTATTGATTTGAATTTTTCTAACTGGACACGCCTTATTAAATTCTTGGCATACTGTAGAAAATAATGTACCATAGTTTACATTGGGGTCTTGCGAATCAAAATTGGCTGTTGAGAGACTACTAAGAACATTATTATTAAAATTATTTAATTTATTTTTAGTTAGCGGTCTAAACTCTACAATTGAATCTAATTGCAACTTTTTGACTAACTCGAAAGATACGAGTTGGCCAGTATGGTCAGATCTCACGCCACTAATTATGGACGAGTCTTTTATATTAGAGTTAGTAAAAATGTTATCTATACATGAAGCTGAAGTGGGGGTTATTCTTGTTGCTTCATTAAAAATACATTTTAAATTAAAAGAACTAAACAATGAGAGAAGTTTACATTTTTCAGGTGAATTTACTAGTAGATCAATATTTAAGTCCCCACAAACGAAAACTAATTTGTTATCTCTAATAAGTTTGTTTAGCATTTCTTCTATTACAATCAAAAAAGATGTCAAGTTTGACGCAGGTGGTCTATAGACACATAAGAAAGTTTGGCCTTCAACCTCTGCACATGCTACCTCACACAAGCGATCAACAGAGCAAGCAGTGATATGTTTCCTTTCCTTATATCTTAAAGAATTATTACACAATATCAAGGTACCACCCCCTATTGATGATCTGTTGTATGCACTGGCAACTGAAAAATTATTTATATTGAACAACATTCTATCTGGTTTTAACCATGTTTCACAAAAACATAAAATATCCATATGATATTTATCTATTAACATTTCCACATCTAGAATTTTGCCGGAGAAGCGATTTATATTCTGATGGTATAATAAAATGTTGCTATTACGCTTCCCTTTTGTCGTTTCTAATAGTTTAAAGAGTTTACATCAGCATTATTAGGTAATACTGATTCGTCACTTAACCTAGTCTCAGTTAAATTATCATTAACTGCGTTTAAATTATAAGCTAACAAAGTAGCCAATAAGTGTCGACTTTTTTGGGAAGAATGTTCCCGTATCAAAACAAAATCACTAACAAAGTTGTTAGTGTCAAAATACAATAAACGGTCACTATGACGGCAAGACAAGATATGCATCAAATTGTTTAAGCTGTAAATATATTCATTTTCCTGGTCAGATAAACAATTAGAATAAGGCAATGCACAAAATATTAATTTACCTAATTTCAATTTAAGTAGGGTGTCAATACCATTAACTATGTCCTTTTTGGTAACATTTAAACTATTTCCAATTAATAGTACCACTGTAGTTTGCTCATTTATTTGTGTATTTTTAATTTTACAGACAAGCTCATTGAAGTGCAGGTTATGGTAACAATGGCTAACAATGGTATGTTGGCAACGGTTATTTAATAAAGATCCAAAACCTGTTCCCAACCTATCCGAATACACCAATATATTACTCTGACAAGTGTTTATAGATTCTGCAGTATGAGGTGGGGGTATGGGAGCACAATTACAGGAGAGATGGTTTGTCAATGACTCATACCTCTCTGCATTGTACTTCACCAAGTCCACCAACTCACAAGCTTCCTGCATGCGCTCACTCAACATTTGTTGGGTGGACTCATACTTACATAATATTTCTTTAATTGTATTTTCCCTACACTGTAGTTCCTTTTGAAGGTTCTGTATATCAAAATTATACATTACTTTGCTGTTTTCTAACTCATAATTACTGTCATTTAATTGTCTTTGTAAGTTGAAACGTTGTTATCTGAGATCAATATTACATTTATAAATACTTTGACCACCTCTTACTCCCTATCCTTGATTACGCTGATGTCAGTTATCTCGATCTCACTGAGGCACAACTTAATAAACTTGAGCGACTTCAAAATGTTTGCATACGATTTATATTTGGCTTGCGCAAGTATGATCACATATCCGATTTTCGTACAAATCTCAAGTGGCTTCCAATACGTCTTCGCCGGAACGTACACATCTTGTCTCTACTCTACAGTGTTCTGTTCAATCCTAAAACCCCCGCGTATCTTAAAGAACGTTTCAAGTTCCTTCATGACACACATACAAGATATCTTAGGTCATCGGAAAACTTGAGGTTAGAAATGCCAAGTCACTCCACCAACTTTTATGACAAGTCGTTTGCATTTCAGGCTGTGCGGCTGTGGAATGCTTTGCCCGTGTCGGTAAGGCAAGCTCAAACACTCACAACTTTTAAAAATGAGGTTGCTAAACACTATCTTTCCTCCTGAATGTTTGTCATTAAGTACAGTATTTCCCTGCTTTTATAATTATATATACATATATATTTATATATATTATATTTTATTATTAGTAATATATGTAATTTATTAGTTTATGTATTGTGTATATGTAAATAGTACACCAAGCGATAAGACCGCCCATTGTGACACCCTATTAATTTTAAGTTTCTTATGTAATTTTTATTTTTGGTGTACAATAAAGAATTTATCTATCTATCTATCTAATAATAATTAACTGGGTTTCGTAATTTTCTCCGTAGTTCTTATGTGGCGTCATAGATGTCGCTACAAACCTTTCAGATACCGTCAATTAGAGACAATAGTAAGACAATGACAGCGTGAACGTTTGTTTGGGGTTTAATGGATAAGGTAATTTAGGTTTCTTCTGCGCCATTGACCAGGGCGCGGTCCTTATCGGACGGTCACCTACCCATTGCTCGTCGTCCGCAAACTCGCTCGTTAGATTCTTTACAGTTCAAATTCAAGGCCTCGAGACTAAGAAACTTAGTGTTACAAG
The DNA here is from genome assembly GCA_949319445.1 of Mythimna lalbum. Lineage (NCBI taxonomy): Eukaryota > Metazoa > Arthropoda > Insecta > Lepidoptera > Noctuidae > Mythimna > Mythimna lalbum. The sequence continues at coordinate 17,894,688 of OX439347.1, read as the reverse complement.
ATCACATAATTGTTTAACTTACAGTAGCCATAGTGTTGGGCACGATGGCGTGCCAGATGCTCTGCATGGAGTTCTGTATGCGCGGCGTGGGGTCAAACCGGTAGCGGTACAGGCGCGGCACTATCTTGGGGAGGTGGTCCGACAGCTGCGCGCCCGCTTGTAGGGCTATGGAGTGGAAGCCGAATGCCGCACCTAAAGTAAGAGATTTCTAAAATGTAGTTGCAATTGGTACACCTTTTAAGTAACTAAAATGGTGTCGGAAAAAGCTGTTATACTACTTGGTATTAGCTCGAAAAACTTCGCTAATGCACAATAACTTTTGGAACAATTTTGAGTCATTATCAAAGTTTTAGTTTTAGTTTTAGCTTCTGCCAGCGGTTTCAACTGCATGAAAGTTGAAAATTATTCTAAGGGAACACATAAGGTGGTAAGATCAAGGGTAAGAACGTATAAATATAAAAATATACCACTTATTTAGCTTTATTTTTAATGCCAGCCACATTGCTGGGCAAGGTGGACATAATGACGCGGCACGCAATTTGACTAATACTAAAAATAAAACTAAATAAGTGGTATAATTTATATTTATACGTTCTTACACCTATACCAATCTTACCCCAACGTACTTTACTCCTGGAATAAAAAATGGGTGACTATGTCATATTCCAAGCCATGGTCACAGTAAATTGGTCACACGGGTAGCCGTGTGACCAATTTCAATTGAATCCATTCAGCTGTATGAGACCTAGCAGTTATTACACCAATGGAGCACAGTTAGTTTGGAATCAGCTACTTTTCAACATCACGTGCGCAGTGGAGTGGTAGTCATTAAAGGAGATGCGCGGCGTTGGGTACATACGCTCGCTTCCACAGCATCAGGCCAGCGCTCCTCCAGAATTCCACATGTACCAAATCCCAAAGTAATCAATAAGATACAGATAACTGACCTTTCTTAGAGTTCCACATGGAGTTGTGATGAGCGAGATGCATGAACTTGTATAACAGATCCGGTTGGTTCAGGTCTGACGCGAGAGAACACAACTCCTTGTAAGTTGACAGGTTGCCACTGAAACAATGAATATAGGTTCTAATTGGGTACTCTGTTTCAATCCTGTTTATTTACGCATAATATTTCGCAATACAAAACAGGTAACAATAAACTTTTGAACGCCAGCGCCTTTTTACATTATTTGACCTCCGACGCCAAACCTAGTAAAAATGTACTGTCGTAAAAACCATCTTACCGTCTTTAACAAAACAAAAGTAGGTACTGTATATATGTCTGCAGCGGTTTTCGATGTATTCCTTAAGAGTTGGAAAGCAAAAGCGAGCGTGATCGTTGGAAAGAATGGAGGGAGCCCTTTGCTGAACCATAGAAGCATACGAGCAGGCTATAATAACAATATAAAAAAAATAACCGACTTTACTAAAAAAAATTATTGAATTTGACGAGCTCCCTCGATTTCGCAAAGACTCTATCATCAGATCCCAATTTGGTTACTTTGGGACCATTTGGGAAGTGTACCCACTCTCCAACAAAAAAATATTTTTTTCAAATCCGTTGGCAAGCGACGAACTTAAGCGCGAACAAACTTAAAAAAAATACAAATATCCGAATTGAGAACCTCCTCTTTTTTTAGAAGTCGGGTAAAAATAATGTAGCGATATCAGAGTCTGCATAAATTACAAAGAGAACCTTCACAGCCGTGCTAGGGTCGCTATCCGGTGATGACTTACCCAGTAGGAGCCTTCCCGAGCTGTCCCTCCTCAAAGATCTTGGTGTCCTCAGTGACCTGAGCCACTGACCGCTTGCCACTAGTCAGCTGCTCTATGATCTGACCCACAAGCGCCTGCTTCTGGCTCTCGTCTGAGTTCTGGTATACAAGGGATAGACCTTTGCTGGCTACGTCCTGGACTATGTCTGTAGGATAAACAAGTGAGGGAGTTTGGTATAGAGTTTTACTCAGGATATTCTCAAAATGCCTGCGGAGTGTTAAAGGCATGTTCTTTGATAAAAGATAAAATTGGAAAAATTACTTGTTAGATACTGCTATTTAAGTTAATGTCAATGGTTGACAAAACAAATTTAAAAAAAATATTGAAAATGGCTTTCATGCCCTGAAATCCAAAGGACAATTGAAGATAAAAAAAAGGTTTAGTCTGTAAAAGCTTGACACTTTCTCTCGCTCCACCCAGAGATAGAGAAGATATTTAATAATATCCCACAAAAAAACAGATGTTCTTAATAGAATTGCCAAAAACTCTGATGAGGGTAGTAAATAAAAATTCATCTTGACCCTTTACCATGACGTGTTAAAATGTCAAGCGTGTGAACGAGAAAGAAGGATAGAGCTATTATACACTCTATATAGCTCCATCCCTTTAACAGTTCAGTTTGGGTCGTCAAATGGACCGCTTTAAGAGCTCGTGGTAGGCTCTGGTCCTAAACTTACCGCTATTCTCGGATAGGAAGTCCATGAATACATCTTGTAACACTTGCAGTTTGTTCTTGATAGGCTCACGTTCAGGACAGTTTTTGAGCAACGCCAACAACCAAATGCTTGTAGCCTGGAGAAAGCAACAATGATATTACAAATCCTTCCTCTATTATTATTTTTCTATTAGTAAAGCTAGAAATACATGTGGAACACGCCTGATTTGCAAGTAGAACGACGTCGCATAGCGTGGATCTAATGTAGCTCTATAAGTCTAGTTGCAATATAAAATGTATGGAGGGGGCCGATCTGGGCTCGTCCAAATCGGCGTACGTAGCCCACTTGTTCGCAATGTAGTTCTACTTTAAAAGTCCATACAACAATAATATAATCAAATCATATGAGAACCATGCAGTTTAGTGTCTCAGATAGTCTTTTGAAGAAAGAACCACTTAGATTTGAGTGGAGTGCAAAATGCTATTTCATTCAAAATAATACTACTAATTAAGGGGCTCCTATTAGCCAATGACCTTAAATTTTTTTTTAATCTACGTAAATACAGGTAGGTATAAATTTCTGACTCTTTTATAATAATTTATTTTACAAACGTAAAACAATAAACGAAAGTATCGAGTCCATGAGTATTGCATTATATTTTTTTCAGAATTTCATGATGCAATTTTTTCTTTTCACATTATACAAGTTGAAAATAGGCTTTCAAAAGGTCATCGGCTAATAGCAGCCCCTTAAAGCTCTCACAATTCTTAAAGATTAATTATCATCAAGACTTACTTGTCTGGAATGTGGGTGTGGATGTTTTCCAATCTTAAACAGTTCCTTCAATAACCACTCTAGTAGCTGGTCGTTCTCCTTCAACGCTTCCGTGTTCTTTATTTTTGCTACACCCTGAACATAGAAATGTGAAAAATAAATTACTACAACAGTTAATGTAATAATAATAATAGCCTTTTATTCGGACATAAGATAAACAATTATTTTCCTTATACTAAAACAATATTTTTTCCATATATTTCTTAACTTATTCACGTATTTGGTTCTTCTTTAATTTTTGTAAATCCGTTTGCCAGTGGGCAAAGGCCTTCTCCAACCTATTCCATTCTGATCTCTCTCTGGCCACTCTATTCCATGTTATGCCTGCTACTTGCCTTATATCATCGTCCCATCTTTTTTACGGTTTCCTTCTTTTCCTCTTGCCTTCTCTTGCAGTTAATGTAGGAAACACAATAGGTACAACGATCGATCATCATGATTAGATGACCTGTCATTCATAGCATTTTAGATCTAATTGCTTCAGCATTTTAAGGTTGCATGTCACTTGTGCGTCCATGGTACATTATGATATAAGTGTGTAATGTTAGTGATTACAGTCGAGGCGGTATTTAGACCCGAGCCATGGCGAGGGTCTTAAGAGAGGGTCTCACGTGTATCATACGTTGTTTTTCAGTACACTTGTGAAGAAAATAACAGTAAAATTAGTAAACTTTTGTGCCGGTAAAAATCTGTTTTCATATGCACGCCCATTTTTTTTTCTTTTCCTCGTGGGGGACGACCTGCGCCCACCCTGATACGATAAATGTCATAAAATGATGGCGGTGGAGAGGTTGAACAATAAGGTTTAACCACATTATAGCACTAGTGCGTAATGGTAATCAAAATGACACAGTTTGGTAACAAGTACCATTATATACCTAAGTGCAGTGCAATAAGAGTCACTTTATGAACAAGTGTATTGAAAAAAAAAACACTTCCCGGGGTGAAATCCACTGGACGCGAGACGCACAGAACCGGTCGTTGTGGCGACACTTGGAGGAGGCCTACGTCAAGCTTTGGAAGTCTATGAGCTGGAATGATGAAAAATAATAAACAATTCAAAACTTACCTCTTTAGGCAATTCCGTCCACAGATCCCTGTTTTCATTTGAGTTTACGCCTTCAACACATAAGACTAGAGACTCGCCAATTTGTAAATGTATTTCGAACTCTTTACTCTAAAAAAAGAAAAATAAACATTTAAATCAACATCCCTTGTTTAATAATCGAATCGATAATTTCCAATCCATAAGTTAATAATGACTTACATCTTTAGCCATCTGTAGGAATCCCATAACGATTTGTTTGGAAAAAGACAATCTTTCACCACAGCACAGAAGGCCAAGCGTATATAACGCTCTCTCTTTTAGTTTTGATGGCAGCTTTGCGTTCCCAACTATCTTGAACAACCTGGAATAAAGAATAACTAATTAATCACTGAAGAAACATAGTGGTTACACTTTGATACGTTAGGTATGAGCTCAAGAGCACGCATGTGTTTCGGACCAAGTGAGACTATTTCATGCACTGTCTGGATGTTTGCTCGCTACAATATTTGTATTTGTTGACCTTTTTAACAAAAGTTTTGGTCCAAGGAAAGTGCCTGACACTTATGATCCTACTTTAGAATAATATTCTACCAAAATATTTAAAAACACAGCCATAAAAATTTAAGTTAAGTAACTCTTATTTTTAGTTCCTTTTCTCACATGGTACCTGCCAAGACTCCCCAAGGAGGAGCTACACAAGCACACAGGTATTGAGAAAATAAGTTATGTCAGATAGCTCTGGGATCTTGGACTATAATATTTGAAAGAAAGAAAACTATTTTATTTGGCATACACACTCGTAGATACACACAATGTAGTAACAACATGTAGACACTAATTGAGTGCTATGTATGGATAGGCCAAAGAAACGATGGATGAATTGTATGAGGAGAGTTTATTTATTTATTACATGTTGGAGGACTTACAGCTTAAACAAGCAAAAAATAAAAACTAACATAGACGATAGCAAGCCAATTACAAGTCCTCACGTATAGTATCAGAATTACAATTGAGAAGTGACCATAGCACCCTTTACACAATGATTGGTGAACCTTATTAAAATTTAACAGTTAACGTTTAAGTTATGAGAGAGAAAAAAGAACGTGTTATACCGACCTCATGTAACATGGTACTAGGGCAGGAAGATGAAGATAATGTTAATTTAGAGACATATAAAGATAGAACAGGCCGCTAGTACAAAATAAAACAACATAGTACATACCTATCAGCAACAGAAAACTTAGTGACATCAACATCATCGATATTCGTGTCGCTCTTGTTTATATTGAAAGGGTTGTCGTTCTGCAACAGCGCGTCCTGTTTGTTGGACGTGTCGGGCAGGGGCAGGCCGCTGCAGCGGGCGAGCAGCGAGACGGCCGAGCACGACGTACTCACCAGCATGGTTTGTGTACTCGCTAAGAAGTTAGCTGGAAGATTACAGACAACTTTAACCCTTGCGTCGGATTAGTCCGACGAGTAGGTTAAAATTGGTGCTTCTGTATCACTCGGTCTTGCGATCGCTCGAGCTGCGTGATACAGAAGCCCCAATTTTATAATCGAGAACTAATTAACACAACGTGTATAGTGATATGATTGCATCGATCGTACACGTAGACAGAGAATAGATCGTACATATTTATTGTCAGCAGTTATGGCTCGAATGTTTTCACGTCCTATTCGCCAGGGTTGTATGTTTACAACTAGGTCCTCCATCTCGTTTAGATCTTCAATCCCCATAGTTGACAGAAGAGTATTTGGTCGTGGATGTGTGACCTTGGCGTAATCGACGCATAAAGGGTTAATCACACTATATAAAAAAATCGGGAGTATGCATCGGAATTGAATAACTTAATGTGCCTCTTCTATTTTCTACAGACATCCCACCCATACGCACAAAATGTTTTCTGTGCACATTCTTTGTGCGTATAGTTAAGAAGTGGGATTCCCCGCCGGATCTGTTTGCTAATAACTACTACATAAGCGTCTCTAAGTCAAGAGTGATTTTTGTGTGTGTGTAAGGTTGCTTCTAGGCAAGCGTGCTCCGTCGACGACGAAATAATCACCTACCATTTGGTAAGATAATGGTCAAGCGCAAGCCTAGCAATAAAAAAAAACCGGGCAAGTGCGAGTCGGACTCGCGCTTTGGGGGTTCAGACACAGACAGACAGACGGACAACCAAGTGATCCTATAAGAACTCCGTTTTCTCCTTTTTAAGTTCGGAACCTTATAAAGTTATAAATATTTCGTTAATTTTAAAATCCTAAGGTGGGCAAGTGGTATATATTCAGTCTGACTTGAACTCTCACTCATCCAACTAAATTTTTGTCATCAAGAGTAGATTCGGGTCTGTTTAAGTTAATAAATCGATCGTCGTCGGTATTTTATATCAATATTTCACGTATAGATCAATAAGGTTTCGGGCATCCGAGTGAAACAATTGCCCTAAGAAAATTAGGTAGTTAAGTATTTGTTGTGGCATGTGAGTTATGACTTCATCCCATGTAAAAAAAAACATTGGAGCACTTACCCAAAACAACAGCCCCTTCTTGATACGGCTCCCAATTAGCCGGACTAAAACCTTTCCCGCCAAACTTTCCTCTCTTCGACAACACGACGCATCTCTCACACATATGCGACATCGCCGCCAAGTACCCACACTGAGCCTCCAAGCTCTTATTACTCTGCCCCTGTACCACAAACTCTTTTATCTCCTTATCTATCGCTGATTTTTCGCTAGTGTTAACCGTTATAATTGCGTAGATAACTGCAGCTATGTCGCGAATGTCTTCCTTGGTACTAGTAGTAAATAGGTTGCGTAAAAATGGAAGGAGTGACGTGTATTTGGGCGCCATTTTGTCGGGTACGCAGCCGACAATGTCCAGGAAACATGATAGTGGCATTATATCTGGGGATAAAAGAAATTTTTATGAATCTAACAAAATATTTACAAAGCAAGCGAAAATAGATCAAATTCCTTTAAATCCTTAGTCTCTCCTTCAATGAATAAGCAACTTTGAACATCTTTCATGATTCTAGAACTCTGTGAAAGAATAAAAATAATTTCTTCATCAATTAAAACGTTAGCTTTACAACATTGCGAAAAAACCATAAAGATGAGAATAAAATTAATTTTTTAATTCACTGGTAAACACTGTTTTTGTCACATGAACTTTGTTATGATTTTTATTTATGTTGGTGTACCCTCATTAAAAATATATAACAGTCAGTGACGAAGGTTCCATACAACTCGATTCCCACCGGCTTCCTTTCAGAAGTTTAGAACACAACCACTCTCTACCGTAATTGAGAAATGGCACAATCAGTAATTATAAAACTACAATGAAACATTACAAAACGCCTACACTAAGTACACTATGGACATTAAATCAACAAAATTTACTTTTCAACAACATGTTGCTATAACATAAGCCGCCGGCGCGATCGGGTTACAAAGCTTTACAATTTATACGTCATGACGTCACATAAAGGTCAAAAAACCTTCGCGCTTACAAGCGCTCCGGCAAGCCGGTTTTTTTTCGAGTTATTTGGATAGAACCATACAATGTTATAATTAATTGTAGATCTTATAAATATCTACAAAAAAGTCAGCGAAACAGTATACCTATCTATGTCGAGTGAGGCACAACAACCATTTTTTTATCTAATCATCTTGAATTTTTTTTGGATTACATTTGAACGCATTTATTTTACTCATGCTATTGACCTTTATCAAAATAAATTATTTCATCACTAAGTACAGTTTATGTAGATAATATTTGGTCTTTGAATGATTAAAATTGGACGTTTGGTTTTGAAGTTATGGCGAAATTAAAATATTACGATTTATGCTGCACGGCCCAAGCGTCACCAAGGCGGGGCCCAGGGGTGCGCGTGCGGGAGGGGAGTTTAGATCTATGAGTAAGGTCGTGCGCGAAGTCTAATAATTTTCGTGCGATTTTTTTTAGATTTCGTTCTTAAAACTACACCTACGCAAAAGTTCTTCTCAGAGCTGGTTTTTTTTTAAATTTTCATATCTCTCTTTACAATAAATATCAACATGCGTAATGCTCAAAAACAAGAACGATTATCTGACCTAGCCATTCTTTCTATAGAAAAACGTTCTTTACTAAAAATTAAGAATCTTCCCGGCTTTTATGACAATGTCTTAGCGCACTTTGTAAGAAAGAATAGACGAATAGCTTTAGAGTATAAGTAGTATTATTAGTACTTAGTCGATTAAGTTTTGTATTTTACATCATATCATCATTTCACCACAAACGGCTTTTATCAAAGCCACTTCTATTATGCTTGCAAGACACTGTTTCAATATCTCAGTGCTTACACGTATAGTAAAAGTGGACTGATGATACTTCTGCCTATACAAGACTGAAGCCAGGATGCCAATCACAGATTTTCGGTAAGGACTCAAGACTGCGTGCCCGCGCTCGGAGTAGGCAAGCATTTTTTTTTTTGCTCCGGCTTACCTCTCTCAATATATCACGCTTCGCCACTGATAACAGTTTTGTTTCTATCACATCCAGTATTCTTGTGACAGCTACATATTCATATCTGACCTCATATACGATTCTTTGTTTACATAACTACATTTAGTCGACTGTGTAACTATTGTGTTTGCTGAATTACATTTTATTTACATTAGTTAGATCGTAAATATGCCACGAAAGTGTTTGAACAAACCGGACAATTTTTGTTATGTGTGTGGAGAATTAACTTTTACATCTCAGCGTCGAAATTTCACATCACTAATTGAACAGTGCTATTTAGACTATTTTGGTTTTCCTGTGAGGAATCAAGACAAATCCTGGGTTCCACATAAATGTTGTGTAACGTGTGTGAGGCTCCTTTTAGGTTGGGCTTAAATATGGGTTAACTTTTCATGTGACAAAAAAAAATTACAAATTTGTTGACCAGTGTTATTTTCATTATAATATTCTTTTTGCAGCTGAATAATGTAAAAACCTATACCTTGCCATACAGAGCAAATTACACTCATTAAAATGAACAGGTTTAATACAGTAATTAAAAATAAATCCTATTTTCCTACTGTTAAGGTACAAATTTGTGTTATGCAAACATTGAAACAGAACGCGACGCAACGCTTCTACTTTACGTCAGTGGGAGCCTTAAACGTGCTGTCCGAGGTATTGGAGTATAGGCAGATTTCAACAAGATATATACAGTTAAAAATATGGTTACCTGGACTAGCGTTCAGTAGTGACGTAATCATAGTAAGGTACCTCTCCAACACTTCTGTGTCCAACAAGGTGTCGTAGAAGTACTTGGAAAGGAGCGGAGACGTGGCGTTGGGGTGGTTCGAACAGTCCTTCAGGTCAGCGTCGCGGTTCAGACACATTCGCATGTAACGGAGGATCTAAAACACGGAATTAAAATACTATGCTTTTTATTTTCTCTCATTTTGTCCCTGAAAAATCCAGTATTGTGGTATCAGGGTTCTCCATAAGATTAGAAGATTATACAACAGTCAAAAATTAACTATCGAGCAATTGCTCAGGCTAGACAAAACACATACGTCCCCTCGCGCGAAGGGATCTTATTAAAACAAAAAAAAAACACCCAAACTTTAATCCAGTCATTTACGAATCAAATCAAAATCAAAACTCACCTCCTGATACGTCAGAGGATGAAACTGCAACACTTGATTTCCGATCACAAACCTATGTTTAGCGTTCGACCCCTTCTTCCTCTTCTGCATTTGATCCCAAATATAGTTCACTACTTCGCTAAACTTCGGCACTTTCAACTCTTGGTTCTCCGTCGCTCTGTCCTTGTCTTTCTTTGAGGAATCTTCGTCAATGTTGACTGTTGCTGCCTCTTTCTTTGACACGTTGAATACTGCATCCTCTATCTCACTTGCGCGCGATGTACCGTACAGACATTTTAGCGCTTCGTTTGAAATGTCGTCTTGGCTAGAGGATAAAAGGTATATCAAAAGTTAAAAATGAGTTTTAATAGATCAATCTGAGGAGCTACGTACATGTACGAGTAAGTATACACAGAAAAATTCTGGTTCACATAGTGTACCGAATTCGGTACACCTCGGTACCAGCTAACTTAAACCTTATGTTTACGTACTAAGGCTTAAGTTAGCTGGTACAAAGTATACTGTATTCGGTAGGTAAATTTGTGCCTGAGAGGTTAATTTTCAAATACGTTTTTCCTACATTTTACGCAGAGAAGATGGGTTTTTCATAACAATTAAAAATAGACTTTGTTTTGAGTATGATAAGGTTCAAAGTTATACAAACATCACCATAGATTTTAGACAGCATTTAGGTATCTGGAGCTTTACAGTTAATTTCACAACATCATTCTGACTACGTTTATTGATGTAAAGTTTCGTACCTGTCTCCGCTGGCTAGTAATAACAGATATCTGGATGGAACGTAATCTTGTGGGAACACGGCCGCTGCATACCGCATGGCAATGTACCGGATCATCGGCTCTTCGCTGTGCATGTAACTGTTGGACAAAATAAAAATATAGACTCATAACTTAAATAAGTTATAAGAGGTACAAAAAGAAAGAAAAAGAACATTTACAAATAAATCTTATTGCTAAGACTATACTGTCTGTCTGTTTATTAACAGACTGTATTTCATGAACCACGATAGCCAGACAGTTGAAATTTTCACAGATGATGTATTTCTATTCCCGCTATAACAACCAATAGGGTAGTTACCAGGGTCAAAATAACTACATTTAAAAACGAAATCATTATAAAATAAGTCAACTCACTGGTCCAACAAAGCGAAGAGCGCTAAGGCCTGGGGTTCATCGAAGGGGCTGGTTTTAGCCCCCTCATCTACGTCCATCTTCTCTCCCTGAGACGTGCCAGCTGAAGCTTCGGTATTCACTGAAACAATTCATTCACAAAGTTATACCGATCATATCTACAACATTATTTTTGGTATATGCGAAACCTGAATATAGTTTGTTCAGATTTAGTAACTGAATCGATTTCAATAATTTTTACACCGTATTATTATATCGGTAAGTCCCCTCTTTGAGGCGTGGCTGGAAAGACCTCACGGCGTCCTCACCTTCCGCATGACGCAGGTTCTCATCGGACTCCTGCACCGGATTCGTGCGGAAGTAACGCCCGGGTGTCGCCACTGTGCGAAACGCCCGGAGGACAGGGTGGAGCACACGGTAAAAGTGTGCTCCGCTTGGGCAGAGCATCGCCGTGTCTTGTACTGTAGATTCTTTACATAAAAATACTATACGTGGTTCGGGTTTCACATACACTAAAAATAATGTTGTACGAGTTTGTTTATCAGTTGTCTAGTATTCATGATAACTCAAATTGATAACAAAAAACCATACAAATATAGCAACATACAAACATACACACGCACAAACTTTCGCCTTTATAATAACCATCGACTTATATTCTAGTGATAGACCTTTCATGAAAACTATAATTTGTCAAAATACTGAAAAGTTAAAAAAAAGTTCGCTGCAGCGCTACATTGGCATTATGTCGTCTAACAGAACTATTAAAACTTACAACGCTAAGATAGCTTATAGTGGCTACTTTTTTCGCGTCCAAAATGTCTTAAGCGCCATGAATTTCGTGGCAGTTACGCGTTTCGTTCAACATAGTGTAATGTTCAAATGTACACATTACACTTAGTCCACTGAGGTGAGTGTTCGGCACGCCTAATCTAGTGCATAGTACATATATACAGTATTATTTGTAAAACACTGGCTACCCTTAAGGACTATGTTACTAACATCATAAACACGCATAACTTTTAAAAAACGTATCATATTTTAGTTCACCAGATTTTTATTAAATTGAATGTTCTAAATATTACGAAATCTATGGGAAGCAAACAATAGTACAATAGCGGAAGGGAGTGCGGATTGGGTGGCAGAATAAGCAAAATACAGAGTCGAAATGTTTTAGATGTTCTATCTAAAACATTTCAACTCTGTATCGAAATCTTGAAGGTTTGTTTTTGGTACCTATTATGTTTTGTAAAAAGTCATAGAACAAAAGTTGTTGTTTAGGGAGTTAGTAATACAGTCCTGCAAGGTTGTTAGTGTTTTACAAATGTATGTAATGTGTATCGATGACAATATCAGTATGATTCTCTATACCTTCAGCATTAATCTTGAAGCCGGCTGACATCTCGAGCAGTGCGTCCCTGAGCGCAGTCTTCAACTCGGGCACGGCGTCCGGTATCTTCTTGACTAACTCTTCTAGTAATGCGAACTGATTGTTAATAGTATCGGGGCACTTCATTGCTAGGCGACCTGAATGTAAAAAAAAAGATAATTCCATTAGAATAATTTTATGATTATTGATTGATTGATTGCTGCATGCGCAGAGTACTGGAGTTCTTTGGCCACATTGCCAAGAAAAACGGCACAATGAACAGCTCATCGTCACTGGCATGGTTCGCACTTCATGACGCTAAGAACCGTCACAGATGGCGAGATACCATTACTAAGAAGCTAATCCAGCGGGAACTTCACGACCCTCAGTAATGAGGAATACGACTCGAGGAGGAGGAGGAGGAGGAGGAGGCATGTACGTGAAGTGCAGCATCTGTAGTTATAAAACAGTCGATAGAAATCTTTCAACACACTTACTCGACTTTTATTAACCATACTGCTAGGTTCAAAATCTAGTGCATTTTTTCCCGAAAAAATTAATACAGAACATTGTTTCTGAAATAGTAGGTATTTATTTTTTGGAGTGTGTCGAAAAACGTCGTCCGATATACAACGTGTAACGTTAAATGCGCAAAACCTCAGACACCCCAAATGATTTTTAATTTAATTGACCTAATTCTGTGAAAAAAAAAACATTAAAAAAAAATTAAAGGTTTTATGTGCAGTTTTAGTTTGATTAAAATTAATATCTGCATTGAAATAAGAAATTTGAATGGACTACAACCATTTGTGTTTGTTTACCTATTTCGGCGGGTTTGCGCATATGATGGCTTGACGTATTCATAAATAGACAGAGCGACAATTTTAATGAAGATTTTTTGAAAAATGTAACCTATATTAAAAAGTGGTTTAATTGATTCTGCTCCTTATTCTGATCAAACTATTTTCAGGTTTTGCGCATTTAACATTACACGTTGTATATACCCACTTATATCAGACTTAAGACTGTCTGTGCGTTAAATAAACGTGTTTTCTTTCTTTCAAAGGAATACATACCCAAACACAGGTAGGCCTTAGGATGTTGTTCTGCATGCTCGTCAGATCTGATCAGCTTCAGCAGGCCTTGAAGGAACACTGTGGCTACCTTCTTCATTTGAGTGACGTCACCACTAAAATAAAATTTTCATGACAAAATTAACTAACATCGAACCCGGGGGACGAATGGAAAACTTTCAGGATTGTTAAGCCATCTTTGGTCCGGTGCGAAAGAGATAAGTAGCGTGTTTTCATCATCAAATGATCCATCTGCGTATTTTTCTGTCACTTAAGGTGTTTTTAATATCGTGCGGCTTTCATCACGCATGCAGGATTGCTCCGCACGCGTAGCCCCCGCAAATGTTTTTTTATACAAGTATTCATTGTAATCCGTGAAATATTCATGCGGGGTGTGGGGCGTGATATCAGCCAGCAGCCCCGCATGCGGAGCAATTCAACATGCGTCATGAAATTCGCACGATATCAAAAACACCCTAAGAACAAATAAAACAGTTTAATTCACACCGAGGCGTGATCCGTCGCGAAAAGGCACACACACACACTTTTTAAGACAGCGATACAATAATGAACTTTATTTAATAAAGAAAAAGGTACACATTTCAGTGAGGGAATTTGAATACCCCTCGCAACGTCGCACAAACCGCCTCGTCGACCATTGATTAAGGATTGAACCCTAAACAAATGTATGTAGATGTAATAAGAACTTACCTATTTATTACATTTAGAAGAAACACTAGCGCTTGGTTACGTAGTCGTGAATTTGTATTAGGGTCAAAGAGCGACGAAAATACAACCTGAGAAAGCAAAACATTTTTTTTTTAAATCCCACAGTTTAACTAACAGGTTAGGGCTATATTTCACCAGAACATGATGGCGGCGCGACTTGTTGCGCCGCCATGGTGTCTCGGTGAAATAATAATAATAATACACAACTATCACACAACACCGTCTAGTCAGCTAAGCAGAGCTTGTGTTATGGGTACTAGACAACTGATAAATATACTTATATATTTCTAAATACATACATAATTCTAGATAAACTACACCCAGACACAGAACAAATGATTATGCTCATCACACAAACATTTGTCCTGGGTGGGAATCGAACCCACGACCACGGCATAGCAGTCAGGGTCACTAACCACTAGACCAACAGGCCAGTCAGCCAGAAATATAGCCCTAAGCTACAAAACTAGACACCATACTGACACCAGAGTCACCACACGTCCGAGCTGGTCGCGCCACAAAATTGGTTGCGCAACCACACGGACACCAGGTGAGTAACTCTCCATAGAGCTGTATACATTTTGTTGTTATGTATTAAGCTAACATACTCTTATAATGATCTTATATACTGTACATGTAAGTTGAAAAGAAAGTGTTCATCAACTTCCTCATTGATATCAATTGGTGATATACCTGAGTTACTGTGGCCCAAGAACGTAAAGGGCTTCTGAAGAAAAACAGGGCGGTTTTTAGTCAATTAGTCAGTAAGCCTGACATTCCCTCTCGTTACACTCAGAGCGGGAAAAGTTATTTGATGATTTCTCACCTCAAAATGGGAAAAAAGCTTACAATTATTTATTTTTTTAGGTTTGAAATCATCCAAAACTCACTCCTATGTTCCTTATTTGCCTTGTTATTGAGGACCTAGGGTTTCCTTTTCGCAAGAAGCTTACAGTATTACTACGATAAATTGATTATTTGGCCAATAGCTAAACGCTTAGCAATGTCCTGAAAGTCTAGGTAGACACTCGGACTCTATGAAAGAGATGGAAGAAATATATTGTTCATCTGTATTTTTACCTGTACACAATGAGGGAACATAATAGCCGGTCCAGTCGCCTTGTTCAAATACTGGATCAGTTTCAAACGCAGTCTCGTACAAGCGGGGACCTAAAAACAATAGTTTGACATAACATTCTAGAAGTAAAAGAAACTCATAAACAAAACCGCCACTATCGACTTTAACGTCACCTATTTTAGGTTGATTTTTAAGTGACCATTTCTTACAAATAAAAGAGCTATTAACGGCCCTTTCACGACCTTGCCGCTGTGAGCGGTAGCTAAGAGCGGGGCGGCGAGCGGTAAGAACAAAAGTATGAAAATGTTTGAAGCGCGCCACGAGACGCCGGTCATAGCGCCCGGCGCACACTTACTGATGCCGCCCGCTCGCCCCTAAGACCGAATTCGTGAACGGGCCGTAAAAG
This sequence comes from Mythimna lalbum, assembly GCA_949319445.1. Lineage (NCBI taxonomy): Eukaryota > Metazoa > Arthropoda > Insecta > Lepidoptera > Noctuidae > Mythimna > Mythimna lalbum. The sequence goes on along the minus strand of OX439347.1, from coordinate 17,878,944 downwards.
CAATGGTTGCAATGAAATATGAACTTTGTGTTGTCTAACGTAGAGTCTGCTGTTGCACTAAATTCAAACAGGATGCTTCATGCTTACCTTGCGGTCGTCTGGGGGAGCCTTCATGCCTCCCCATGTGCCCAAATATAAGGAGTATAGTGGAGCGACCACTGAAGGCTGAGACCAATCTACTGAACTGAAACAAAATTAGGTTATGTATTATACTCTGGACAGTATCTAGATTTTTTAAATTAAACAGAAGATAGAAACTTGTGGGACTCAAATATCACGAAACAAAACACAATAATCCACGCCTAAATAATTTTATACACAATATTACAATCATAAAAAAAACTAAGTAAGAATGGTAAGAATATTGTTCTGAGAGCAAGAATTGTTTTTTTTTTAATTTTTGTTTTTCGTCTATTGCAATTTTGTACGGTAGTTTGAAGCCCAGAAAATGCTCTTGGCGAGGTAACTGACTGATTAGTCAGTTACCTCGCCAAGAGCATTTTTCACAGTTACTAATTCTTCTGTATTGTGTTTGTCATCTAACTCTTCTTAAACAGTTTGACCGATTTGTATGAAATTTTGTGTGTATATTGGAGTGGGTCTCTGGTTGGTTTCAATATACAATTGAACTTAATAGGTGGCGCTGCAATCGGGTATTTCATTTTTATTTTCGAGCAGTAGAACGACTGTCAAGACCGCTTGTAGTTGAGAAAAGGCTGAGCCGACTGGTTTTTTGTTTGAATGAAGTTTCCAGGGTCAAAATAACTACATTTTATTTAGTCCGTATTTTAGATTTTTTTAAATATTGGACACGTATTTTTTTTACTTTTTTCGATTTAACTAAAAATTACAAGGATATAGTCCATTAAAGTTACGTGTGATTTTTGGTTTAATTTACAAATAAAAAAATGCGTGTCCCTTATTTTTGATTAATCTAAAAAACAACCTAATTAATTTTTTTACGGCAACTAGCCTATTGAGACATTTGGACAACTCTGAGTAGAAATTTCTAGTATCAATAAAGACGAAGGTATTACCTGTTAACCCTTATGAGTGGACTGTTGGCATGGTTAGCTACACTGAACCTCGAGTCCGCTGCGGCGACAATCAACGTCAGCAGCGTATCGTTCATGTTGAATATATCTTTGCCAATGAAGTTCACTATAGACAGCTTCATCTAAAAACAAGATAAGATTAATTTGATAAAATAATTAGTAAATATCACAAATTTAAGTAGAAAAGTTAAGGCCGTCCGAACGTTCTTTTTTACGCGTTCAATATAGGAGAAAAACGACAATTTTATGTTGCGCACATGTCTGCTCACGAAGGTTTTCGTTCCATAGCAATCCTATTCTAGACTCTAAATAGTATTTCCAATCCTCTGTAGCGACATCTATGGCTTCAAATATATACATGATACAGGAATAATTCTTATATTTAATATTTGGTCTTACCTCTTCAAGCTGGTTTGGATTCAACTGGTTCTTGTCAACAATACGTTTATAAGTCTTCATACTCATTCCAGGTGGTACTTGAAACTCACTCTCACCGGGGTTTGGTAAAGCCCTAAAATATTCACGAAAAATATTAATTTTTACTCTAAAAGTGCATCAAAGAGATCCTAAATAGTAAGTCGGATTATGGGATCCAGCTGTGGAGCGTAGCCAGTAAATCCAACAAACTCTGTCTGCAAAGAGTTCAAAATAGCATGTTAAACTATAAAAACAATATGATTTTTTTTATTGGTATAATCTAGTGCTTGACTGCAATCCCACTTGATGGTAAGCAGTGACGCAATCGTTGTTGGTGAGGCATTGGCAAGGCTGAAAAACCGCAACAGGCAAATTGTTCCAGCCCTTCTACATACTCGGTATAAACGACGAGGCGAAACGCTTAGTCCGGACCGTAGAGGTTTCAAAAACGTAAAGGTAGATACTAGCCGCACGTCGGGCTGTACGATGGAAGAAATGAGATAGCAATAGACTTGATCAGTCATGCAACTAAACATATAAATTTAAAAAAATTAGTTACCTGTATGGTAGTAGCAGAACATCAGTGGCAAACTTCAGGATCAAATTGGCAACTTTTGGCTTCTCCTTTAAATTCAGATCAGTTTCTTTGATATCGCCCAGAAGTGGCATGACTAGCATCAATATTCTGTAATAAAGGCAAAATTTAATTTAAGAAGATACAATTAAAATAAACAGTGGAATGAATAAACAGTGATCGGAATCCCAGCAGCGGTTAGGGCGTGAGGGCCATTGCCTCACGCGTGCGGCCTCCTCCTTTGCTAGCGTTACTACTTCGTGACCGCCTGCCACTCCTCGCTTTAGACACACATGTACCACATGTGCAGTACATGGCCTGTACCAGGGCCCGGCACGACAGTTCACTCCCGCCGATCGCCCCCACGAGGACACGGCGGTGCTTTGCCCAAGCAGGACACAGCTCCCCCGGTCCACAATATGGTGACACCCAGGCGTCACTTCCACACTAATCTGGTGCAGGAACTTTCCGAACTGACCATGTCCGACGCGAACCTTGGTCATGCGGAAGTTGAGGATGCCTTGAGGTCTTTCCAGCCACGCCTCAAAGAGGGGACATACCGCCAAAATTATGGCGTGACCAATTCCATTATATGCTTGGTGTATGCCTGCTCTTGTTTTAATTAAAGGGTTAAAAATATAAACTTGCAATGCATATAACTAAACTAGTGGCAGTTGTTTGATAAAATATTGTAATTTTATAAGAAATATTAAATGCTCACCCATCCTGGTGTCCCTGAGGTTTGTTCTCAATGGCTTGTAACAGAGAGGGAGCCAGACTGAGCTGTTGTTCACGAGGCAGTCTCGGGAAACCCATTGTGATGTATATGATTGTAAAGTTCTGCAAGAAAATTATATTGTATTGTCATTTAATCTTATAGAATATACACAAAATACGCGCTTTAGATATGGAGTTGCAGACATCAGCCCAACATATATGTTTACTTATATTTAGGTATATATATTTCAAAATATATATAAATTAATTACAGGTGGAGTGTAGTGTGACCCAGCAAGAACAGCTATTTAGCTGTTCTTGCTGGGTCACACTACACTCCACCTGTACCAATCTTACAAGACATCTGCTTATAATTGTAACTGAATGCAGCTACACCCAGAAAAAAAAAAAACATACATTTAGGAAACATACATTATATGGGCTGCTTTCTGCAACTCCACAACCAAAGCGCGTATTTTACGTGCGTTGGTTGGTTGGTTGGTCCGCAACTCCACAACCAACGCACGTAAAATAGGCGCTTTGGTCGTGGAGCTGCGGAAACAACCCATTGTACTATACTGTACTAACATACATTATTTATTGGCACATTCTTCTTCTTCTAATTTGTTTATTGGCACATTAACAACACAAAACAACAGTACACATAGAATTTTAAAAAATGCACTAAAATAGCCTTTGCTCAGCATATTGTTATTTGGCAGCAGCATGGTATACCCCACCTTATTGCTTATTTTCAACAAGAGTTCACTTTTCAGAAATCAATGACATAAAAGTATTGATTTATAGCTTTTAGTTTTTTTTAGTATTGATAGGCTCGCGTTTGACCACCATATCACCTGATGGTAAGCGATGATGTGGTCTACAATGCAGCACCCTTGCCTAGAAGTAATCTATTCACTCTTGACTTATTATTTTAGTTGTTAAGCATATTTTTTTACTAGATATGTATTCAAAATAACTATGCATTAAAAACATTGGCCTTTTCAAGGATACTTCTAAAAATAGAACATACAAATGAAGCCAGCATATTTCTTAATAATCCACTCCTCATCTATTTCTTGGCTTGTTTGTTTTTACCTAGTTATATACTTACAATAATGAAGCTGTTGGAAGTAGGGTTCTTGTACAGCTCCAGAAGAGTCTGTACGGGCAGCTGCACCTCAGCACGGCACTTCACTCTCTTGTTCACATGTACAAGCAACTCCATCACTTTTGTGCGCACCTGGTGATCATACAGAGGAAATTATGTGTGAACAGAAAAAAAAATTGGGTAATCAATTTAGTTGACAAGGTAATTATCTGCTGCAGTAAAATATAATTGGTTTAAGAGAAGAAGGACCTTTTATGCACATTTAGTATATTATTTTTTGATAGGCACATCCTTCTAAATCATAATTTTACAAATAACAGGCATGTGAGACAACAACATTAGAAGGTAAAGCTATGTAAATGAAAACGTTTGTACAAACAACAGCTCAAACGGGACAGACATTTATTCAGGCATTATAATTTTATGTAAATAAAGCCACTCAGACCTGTTCATGAGGAGACGACAGCTTCAATATCACAGGCGGAAGGAATCGGCCCAGACAACTCTCCAGCTGGTCATCGCTATCCGCGTTGCCAAGACGTAGAAACACGCGATCCAGAAGCACTGGAAATGGTAAAACAAGGACTCAATAAGGCTGACAAACAACCGGTAGATGCAAGATAGGTTATCGTGTATTTACCAGATTTTAATAGAACCTACAGTAGTATTTTACTTACACAAATCATTGGAACAATCGTTCCCACTCTCTGTTACTTCCATTTCAGACATTTTCGTGGTTTTAATTCACAATAACTCCGGAAAGTTTGTGTTGAAGATGACAAACAAAAATATTTGACAATTGGCTGTTGTTTGACGTTTAACGGAACGATTCGTTTCACGCTCTACGCACTAGTGTACTTTTTTATTTTTAAACTTAAATTATGTATTGTCTCACATGGACTTGGTTTGTACCTTGCAAACCAAGTCCATGTGAGAAAAATACGCCAAACATAAATCGAATTATTTCCCCTATTATTGATCTTTGATTTTGATTACATATACTTAAAAATATGTTACATTCCAAAGCTTACGTAGTGATCTTCTTTCGATAGAAAATAGAATAGATAGACAGCATTTACCTCCCTAAAAGGAGAATACTTGACACCACGACTGTATTCTCTGAAAGGATTGGAAGAAGTATGTGGTACATTTTGTCCTGTGTTTGTCCCAAGTTGGGACTTTGTTGATTAGTAGGTTGGGACTCCCAACCTACTAATGGGAAGCTTGGGGTACCTAGCCTATACTTTCACTTTTTTTAGGTTGGAAATCATCCAAAAACTTCTCCCACTTTAGGGCGGAGTGGGACGACGTATCAGACATAAAACTCTCTCCTATGCTCCTTCGTTGCCTTGCGTTCCAGGACCCTGGGTTGTCTTTTCAAATGTGACTACTGGCCCCAGTAGGTTTCGACCCTACAGGGCCCCTGTGGTTTTGCTGTCATATTCAGTTCAGGCACTCTACTCGACGACTTGGGCTCGTTCAGAACTAGCGACAGCAAGTAACCCATAGCTAGTAATGAAAAATGATTTAATTTAAAGTCACTAACACATTACTCATCCTTATGAGTTATAAGGAGGACAGAGATATAAGGAGCCTATGCTCAGTAGTCCTCTGTATTTCTAACGACTAGATTAACGATGGATTCAAACAGAAGAGTGATCTAGTTAATAGAGAAATAAATCGGGAACAAAATATTGAGAGTGTAGAATCACTCACAATATTTTGTTCCCGATTTCTTCTATTTTCCCACTTTCTCAGAAAGTCAGAACTTTTAAAAATTATTTGAGCTGTTATTCTTTAGTTGAAAAACCAGCCGAAAGTAATAAGGGCCAACGCTGCGTTAAGCTGCCGGCACGTGTATCATGTGCGGCGATCCCCGTAGCGGAACCGCTCACAATTATCACACAACGCCCGCCGTCTTGTCCCAAGCTAAGCAGAGCTTGTTATGGGTACTAGACAACTGATAAACATACGTATATATTTCTAAACACAAACATATATGGATAAATTACACCCAGACACAGAACGAATGATCATGCTCATCACTTAAACATTTGTCCTGGGTGGGAATTGAACCCACGGCCTCCGGCATAACAGTCAGGGCCACTAATCACACTAACACAGCAGGCCAGTAGCATTACCTGCGCAGTGTTGCTAGTTCAACTTTAACGGTGTGCATGTAGTCGTGTCGATGGAGAGCTTTGATGTGTTATTAGGTAGCAAAACACACGCGCGGTCACCAAAACGGAGCACTTTTGTACGGGACCGCGCGAGCGCACGTGTAACGCAGCATTCTGCCTAAGAGTATTGAGAAATGTTAATTTAATTATTTAATGAAAAAAAATTAAAAACGGTCCCATCAATTAGTGATCATTAGGTATATTTATTTAAAGATTGAGCTAAATACATAACATAGATTACCAATTACAAAAATGATAGAAATAAAATAATGAAGTTAAAGTAGGAATAATACAGTAAAATTAAGCTGCTAGTAATGCTGAGTACATACTGAATGAACAGTATTTTCTCTGTAAGTCGTAGTATTTGGCAAAGGCCGATCTCTTAATCGTCAGTCAGTCTTTTTTTTACCTGAAATAAGGGTTATCCAACTATAGGCTAGTTGCCGTAAAAATGTGATTAGTCCGTCTTTTAGATTATTCAAAAATAAGGGATACGTATTTTTTTATTTGTAAATTAAACCAAAAATGACAAAGATATAGCCCATTAAAGTTACGTGAAACGTCACGCCGCCGGCGCCGTGCTGTATTTTTTCGCACGGGGTGACGTCACACTTAACTTTAATGGGCTATATTTAGGTAATAGGTAAAACGGGCTGTTACTCGCAACTCCACGACTAAGGCGCGTATTTGGGCTATATTTTTGTTATTTCTTGTTTAATCGAAAAAAGAAAAATTACATGTCCAATATTTTTTTTATAATCTAAAATACGGACTAAATGAAATGTAGTTATTTTGACCCTGGAAACTACTCTATTGAAGGAACAGCCCTAAACCAGCAACAATAGAGAGACAAAATGCTATAATGTCATAGTATGTACCCAGCATAAGTTGAAGGTTTTTTATAAAAAAACAATGACACACTATTTTTAAACATAACACAGCATTCAATCACTAATTCAATATAAAAAAAAACTTATAAAAAACTATATTTAATTAATACTTAAATTTTGAAATCCATAACATTGTTTCAACTTATAAACTTTTAGTAAATATTTTATTTCATTTCTATTCGGAATGTCTTCAATCCAATGTTATTTATACTAGAAACTCACATACTTCATACCTAAAAATATTTCAACACTCATTATCAAATATGATTTGTATATTATTATTGTACAGTAATCATTGGTCTTACAGTTGCCAGACAAATACTTTTTTCAAAAATGCCAACATTATATTTATGGCTGGCCACTCAATTTTTGTGGTGGTTCTTTTTTTAAATTGCGTTTTAGAACTATGGTTCATATTGGTATCGATTGTCGCGGTCGCTCAGAGATCCAGGTCGGCTCTTCATTGCCGTGCGTGATTTCCTTCGAGTGTGGCGACCCTGACAGTACGTGTGGTCTGCGGAGGCACTGAGTGGACGGACGAATAAAATTGTACATACATCGATTTTCATCAAGCCCTTGAGGGAATTCTTGTGAACCTTAGTTTACCCTGTTTATAACTTTACTAAAGCACTATAATCTTCACTACATTCACTGATAAGTTCTAATAGTAGTGTGCTCAATGTCTCCGCATCCAAGTCACGCGATGCCCACACGTCTGAGCACTAGGCTTGTCACTTGAACACCGACAGCGTCAGGTCCTGTGCTACTCGATGCCGTGCGCGAAGATCATGACAAGCCCGGGTTCTACCATCATATGCTCGTCGACGTGCGTGTTGTCACAATGTAGCACGAGGACCGCTTGCTTCCCTGGCACTCTTTTGCACACGTATTTTTCATATAATCTGTAAAAAAGAATAGTTTTTATTCGTTTTGTTTCAACATCTTCGGAAATCACTTTAGGCAACAAATTGCGTCGGATATCTTACAGCAGTGTCCTACTTTTATTTTATTTTTTGTTTGGAACTAAAATAACGCTCTTTTATTTACAAATAATAAGGTATTTGGAAACTACTTAAACCTACCTTGGTTTAAGTAGTTTCCAAATAAGCGGCTCGTAAATCAACGCAGTCGCGAAATCTATACTTTTATATTCTACTAGCTTTCCGCCCGCGGCTTCGCCCGCGTGGACTACAGTTTATATCGCGTGGGCAGAGACCCGTGCTCAGCAGTGGAATTATAGGTAGCCTATGTGTTATTCCAGTGTCTCTTCTACCTACCTACCAAATTTGATCTAAATCCGTTCAGTAGTTTTTGCGTGAAAGCGTAACAGACAGACAGACAGAGTTACTTTCGCATTTATAATATTAGTAGGGACTAGTAGGGATAATAATATTATAAACCTGAAGAGTTTATTTGGTTGAACGTGCTAATCTCTGGAACTACTGGCTCGATTTGAAAATTCTTTTAGTGTTAAATAGATCGATATTTGTCGAGGAAGGTTATAGACTATAATACATCACGCTACGACCTATGGGAGCGGAGCAGTAACCTAAAGCGCGGGATAAACGTCGTGGGACAGCTAAGAGATGTATTCAGGGTTATTTGTAAAACACTAGCAACCTCTTAGGTGCTAGTTAAGAACATCATAAACAACAACTTTTGTTCTATAACTTTTAAAAATTTATCATATTTTGATTCATCTGATTTTCATGCAAAAATAAAAATATTTAAATTGAACGTTCTAAATATTACGAAGTCTATGCAAAGGAAGTGATAGTACAATATCGAAGGGTAGCTGAACATCAATTTGACTTATTAACGGGCGACCCTAACTAGTCGGTCGGTCGCTTTGATGCGCTTGCGTCACGTCATACGTGTTCTTGTAGCGACAATCGGCAGTGCGGACGTAATTATCTTTATATGATGGTTTATCAATATTCTAATGTCGAGTACACGGAAATGGTGCGAATGCTTGCTTGGTGTGATTACGTTTCGGAAGCGTGCTTACTATTATTACGAAAACAGTGCGCGGGAGTAGTAAGTAGATACAGCAAAATACAGAGTTGAAATGTGTTACATAGAACAAAAGTTGTTGTTTATGATGTTAGTAATACAGTCCTACAAGGCAAGGCTCGGAACCGGTTTAAAAAATACCGGTTAACACCGGTTTATTTCGGTTTTCCTCCGAACTTTTCTTAAGAACGTGAACGTTTTAAGAACTTTATTTTAACCTAAATTAACCGGTTTATTCGGCGAACGGCATGTCGGTAAACTTTCTACTGAATAAAATCTGAACTGCGCGCGTCGTTTCTTTATTGTGCGTCCGTATTAACCGGTTTTTATTGCTCTAAACCGTTTAATCCCAAAAAACCTTTATATAAATACTCTTCCAAATATCGGTTTAAAAAAACCGGTATATGCGAACGAAACCTAATGTAAAAGGTTTTGCGTCAAGTACATAATAACGGTTTGAAAATTTAACCGGTATCCGAGCCTTGCTACAAGGTTGTTAATGTTTTACAAATAACCCTGTATAGTGCAAAGAACTTGCACATTCTCAAAAAGGATTTGTATTATTAAACAATTTTATGTCTTGCCTCCTATTATTTTGTCTGGTTTCAAGTGAGGACAGGCCGGGCGGCCACCGTCGTTCGTGACAATTCTCCATAAGGTCATCTATGATGTGAGGTGGGCAGCCAGATTCTGATAAACTTCGTTTGATCATCATCTGAAAAAAGAACAGAAATGATTATTAGTCCATGCAGATTTTTGCTATATTTTACAAAGACCATGAATCACTTTAGTTAGTATCCTAACTCTATATTTTAGACGAAAATCATCAAATTATTCCTGCTCTGTCTTTTTTTTTCTGTGGGAAAATCATTCAATGACATCACCCGCTCTTGGGCGGTGCGGGAGATAGTGTCAGACTATTACTGACTAAAAACCCACCCCGTTCCTTCGCGCCTTCATACCGGGCTGAGCTATCTTTCGAAACTAACCCTAGTCCCAGTAGGCTTCGACCCAGCTGGGCTGACAACTTGAGGCGCTCGGGAACAGAGCGCGCCGTCGACGACTTGGGCTCGGTCCAAACAGTTTCGGTCCAAAGACCGGAAATCCAGTTTTTTTTATTCAGGTACTATCATTACCTCGATAGCGCAGCGATTAATTTCATTGGAGACCAGATAAATATCGATGCAGCAGATATAATAGTGCTTCAGCATGCACAACTGCTCACATATGGGAAAGAGAGTGGGGGTGGTAAAGAAAAGCAAGAAGTATAGTAGATCACAGCTCACCTGTAAAACGTCATCAGGTGTGGAGATCATGCCGCCCCAGCGCGTGACTCTCGCGCGCGCCAGCGAGTTGGCCCAGCGCACGACCTCCTCGCGCTCCATCTGGTCGGCTAGCGCGCGCATGGAGGGGTTCGATAGACGCATCGCTCGCATGAATTCCTGTCACAAGATATTATAAATTATTTACAATATATTTAAAATCCGAATTTGAGATAATTATCGACTTTTCAAACAACACTATAGTCTACACAATAAAGTTCAAATTCCATTACAAAATTAAAGCTAATACAGTTGGTGGCAATGCATTGAAATTGTCTCAAATTACGACTTCGAGTTATATTCACAGATTTTCCGAATTTTATACATAACTTTTTCACTTTGCTCAAAGTAAAGTATTATTATAATTCTTAGACCGAACGCTGCGTTACGCGGGCGCCCGCGCGGTCTCATACAAAAGTGCTCTGTCCGTGCCGCGCCCCACGCCCTTTTTGCTACGTAATAACACATTAAAGTTCTCCAATGGCACAACTACACGCACACTGTTAAAGTTGAACTAGCGACACTGCGCAGGCAATCAGCAACAGGGACCGCCGCATACGCTACACGCGCGACGTCACGCGACGGGTGCACGCGCGGGCGTCCGCGCTGGCTCACGCTTAACGTAGCGTTGGCCCTTACACATTTTGATTGTTATCGAAATTCGCGATACGAAGTTGATTATTGTAGATAATGTATCATAGTTTACACTCTTGATTCGCAACAGCTATTTCTTTATATAGCAAACAACAATTTTATAACAGTGCCATACATATTAAAGCCAATAAAGCAAGCAATGTCTCTTGTAATAAATGAATTCATTATGCATATCAAATAAAATTATGGACATCATTAAACAGCTGACTAATGTCATAATTATATTTATTAAGAAAATAAATATTGTCAGGCTTGCAGCAGTTCATTGATCTAATAACCTAGACTCCTAGAGCAACAATATGGTTTGCTAGGATTAATTTCAAAACAGTCAGCGTGGTTCTCGGAGTCAGACTGATTTTAATACATTAGCTGCCTTGACAGACGATAGAGGCTACCAGTCAATGTTACATTTAAATAATATTATAAACATATAATATTATAAATAATACATTCCGTACTTTTTAAAGTTGCTTAAAAACCTGGTGATAATATTTTGCTTGTTTAAAATTCTCTTTAGCAGATGTATAACTAAATTATATATATCGTAGTAACGTATCAAAGCATACACATACACAACATACTTTCAACAATGCCAGTTCTCGTTTATGTTCGTTTATCACAAGTCGCTGTTCGGCTAATTCCTGTTCATAGTCATTTAACTTTCCCTGGTGCGTTGCGATTAGTGCCCGTAGTTCTCTGACACAGTTATGTTCCGCCAGTTCATCTTTCGGTATCACAAGTCCGCAACCCGCTTCACATGGCATTGGCCTTTTGGGATTGTATTCGCCTGTAAAGGTAATATAATTAGTTATTAACTAATGCGTTACTTTATCTTTTCAATTAATCTTACACTTTAATTGTATATGATTAGATTAACCATCAATTAAGATTTTGCCAGATAAACATTATCACATTTTTTTCTGTTGCCTACAGTTTTATTTGTAAACAATCTTTTGACATTTAATTAAAATAGATATTTTATGAACCTTTAAAAATATATTTATGTAACCTTATTTTTAGTCTTTAGAGGTTTCAGTGTACTTTTCGTGACTATACCAGTGACACAGGTTGCAGTAGCAACCAGCATGGAACCAATTACACTAACTACAACTATTTATAAAACTTAAACGTACATTCAACTAAATGGGATGCCAGTGAGTCCAGTTTCAGTACAGCGTTGCACCCATGCGGTGCGTTGTCACAACTCGTACACAGTCTATAAAGTAAACATTGCATTCATTTTATAATTTTTTATTCTTTTATTTTAATAAAAACTGTCTTTAGTTAGTTTGGTTTAACCCTTCAGATACCGTCAATTAAAAACACAATAGTAAGACAATAGATGCGCGGCCACCGGTGGTCGCTTGGGGATTCAAGAATTAATATAGTATGGTGTAGTAACATCTCTACATTAAACACTCAACAGTGTTTTGATTTATAAACATTATTACTGTTACTCAAGACATGTTCCAATCAATTTCACAGAATCCATTATCTGATTATTACAACACAATTGCTATTTAACATAAGCTATTTATTATATAAGCCCTTGCAAAACAATCACAGTATATGACCTACAAACCAACCAGAAACCATGACATTCTTGTGAAATAATCACCTTGATAGTAAGTTGCGTAGTATTCTGGGAACAGGTCTGAGCTGGCTAGCGGTGACGGCCTGTCGGTCCACGGGGCAGGTGGGCTGGCGACTGATCCACTCCGTTATACAAGCTCGACAGAACGCGTGCTCGCAAGCTGGGGCCTACGTATACAAATACACTCAATCACAACAACATTCACGTTATACACACTTCCTCCCTAAAAACTATACAGAAAATAAACAAACCTGTAGTGGGTCCTCTAGAACCCCTGAACAAATAGGACAAATGAGTTCTTCATCAACGTCACCTTGAAATCTTTTGATTTCAAATCCCATGTTTATTATTTTCACACAGGATTGATAAACATCAGTCCGGTGTGTTCTTGCGTGGAATTTGGACTATGTATGAAACTGCAATTGAAGGAAATACCAATAACAAATAATAAAATCAGCACAGTTTGCTTTGCTTTCCTTCCAAATGATTTTTTAATAACGTAACCACAGACTGATTACCAAAAAAATGGATCATCTACATCGAAATGTCAAAATTCAAGCTGTCAAAATTATAGTCGAGTTACATTTATCGACAAAACTAAAGTTAAATTCGGGCCGCCTCTAGTGATTGTGGTAAAAAAATAAAAGCTTGTCGATACCAAGAAAATGTTGCCATATTTTTTTAGAAAATCTCCTTGTTTGTTTTTTTATTAAAACTATTTGCTATGTTCTTTTGATTCTTACAGAGTTTTTTTTAATATTTTTGGTAAACGAGCTGCTTGTAGGCTCAAGGTGGTAGATTTACCGAAAGAAGAAGTTTTGTAGAAAGAATAAATTAAATAAATAATTTGAACTGTTTTCCTACAGTTTGTATATTTTGCTATACATTTTGGCAACATTGTGCTTGTCCTGCCATTTGCCAACAAATCTGCCTATTCTTTTTTTTTCTGCCATTATGTTCCATTGTAAAATGGATCTGGGCAAAGGGTGCTGATAAAACACAGTTTTCTTCCTAATTTATATAGAAAAATCACAAAATTAGATTCCAAAATGAGCGTCTTTAAATCAGCCATAGGCTATTTCAGCTCAGGAGGCGCAAACGGTGGCAGTGATAATGATTTTGTTGGTCAGTTTGTTGAAATAGGAAATATGAAATTGAGAGTTAAAAAGGTGATCGCAGAAGGTAAGTCAATATCAATTTGTATTAAGTATTTATTGCTCTGCCTAGAGTAACTCATAATCTTAAGATTGGCGTTGAAGTTTTTCGTGTAGGTTGATGCAGTAAACGTAGTAACGTCATAGAAATTGGGGGCGTAAGGGTACATTGTCCGACAAATGTTTGGGGTCGTTATGATGAGCATATCCGTTATGACACTCGAGCTAATTCCGCTGCTATTAAGTGAATGAACCTTTAAATTACATTGACTCCAACATGAAATATTTCTACCTGCAGTCTGAAAATTTTAGTTTAGTAGACTAGTTCATATTAGATTTAAGGATATTTAAGAAGCTAAGCAACCAACAATATATTAGGTTTCATGCATATCAATCTTGCATGTTCTAAGGTCATGTAAATTTGTTAGAAACACTGATTCATACCAATGTACTCTACATTGAATGAAAAAAATTATTGGTTTATCAGCAGATATGATTCAATTAACTGTAACATTATCTTGAACATATGAGTATTGACTGTGTTCTGTTGATGCAATCTACCAACATGTTGGTATTGAAGAAATTTTGTTGAATAATCAATCTTCATGCTTGTTCCTTTTTCAAAAGAGATCTTTCATTTGTAGTAAAACTAGTTACAAGAAGATATATTCTAATAAGACTAGTAGTGGTACAGATATATCATGTGTAGTTTTACAAATTGTATGCAGATAAAGTAAGGTGCAAAAGCTAGTTTTCCAATAAGAAAGTTACAGTCTATACCATATTGGTTGCTTGATTGGTGATTGCAATATGACGGTTTGCATTTATTTTCTGTAATTCTTCAGCTGCCTAATAATAGGTGTATTTTACTGCTACTGCTTCATAAAACTGGTATTTTTTGATATATGAATTGTGCCCCTAATTTACTCATGTTGTAAATTTTTCCTGAAACCGTGGGTTGTTCCATAACCATAACTTTCCTCATGTATTGTCGTTATGAACAATTTAATTGGAAATGTTAGAATGCTTATTAATCTAGAATATTTTTTTATCCTACATCGTGTAAACACTGTTAACAGGAATTAGTGTTTCAAACACAAAAAAATTGGTCAATCAACAATATTCCTACTCAGTCCTTTCTATTTCAGGTGGTTTTGCTTTTGTGTTTGTTGCTCAAGATGTATCCACTGGTACCGAATATGCCTTGAAAAGGCTAATGGCAGCTGACGAGCAGGCAAACAAAAACATTATACAAGAAATTAGCATATTAAAAAAATTGTCAGGTCACCCTAATATAATCAAATATATAGCAGCATCTTTTATTGATAAGGCGAAGACATCACATGGCATGGGAGAGTATTTGTTGTTGACGGACTTGTGCAGTGGGGGAAGCCTGATGGAAGCTTTGCAGAACAGAGGGACAGCCTTTCCTCTACCTACCATTCTTAGGGTGTTCTACCAGACGTGCCGGGCAGTGCAGCACATGCATGCACAAGTGCCCCCTATTGCGCACCGTGATCTCAAACTAGAAAATTTCTTAATATCTAATGAAGGTAAAGTTTTTTGTGTAATCACTGCATGATACATACAGAAGATATGTAACTAGTGTTGTATAGATAAATTAGAGTGTATTGTAATACTATTTATTGATTTTTTATAGGTACAATAAAATTATGTGATTTTGGTTCAGCTACTACAGATATTTATTCACCGAATCCTTCCTGGAGTGCTAATCAAAGAAATATGTTAGAGGAAACTGTAAGTTGTCCTTTATTTTTTTAATTCATGAATCCCCAAGCGACACCCGGTGGCCGCGCATCTATTGTCTTACTATTGTGTCTCTAATTGACGGTATCTGAAGGGTTAATGGAACTTGTTTAATTATTTTTGGACTATTTCCTCTTGTTACTTAATTAGCAAAAATAGCAACATCACATTATTTCTTCATTTCCAGTTGGCCCAATTCACCACTCCTATGTACAGAGCACCAGAAATGTTAGACACTTGGGACAATCGCAAAATTGATCACAGTGTAGATGTCTGGGCACTGGGATGCATCCTCTACACATTGTGCTATATGCAACATCCGTTTGAAGACTCTGCTAAACTTGCAATTCTAAACGGAAACTATAATCTTAACCCCAATGATCAACGCTATAAATGTTTTCATGAAGTTATAAGTGAGTAAAATTACTTCTTTGAATATTTTATCTTGTCTGTGAATAAATATGTGATTGTGATATGTGTTGTTCCCAGGTGGTTGCCTAACAGTGAACCCCGAAGAGCGCTTGACAATAAGTAGTGTGCTGGAGCGATTGGCGGCGATAGCAGAGTCCAATAATGTCAATCTCAAGCAACCACTCAAATTTGAGCGTAAAAAAGTTGAACAATCTGTGGCCACTAGCTCGCCAGGTAATAAGAAGTCAAGTAAATATTACACTACCATATCTTAAGAGAATGTCGTGGCGCGGCACGTTCAACATTTGTGATACATTCGAGACAGAGTCGCCTAACATTACGTTGAGTTGCGAGCGCGCGTTCACTTCCATCCCCTACGGACCATCGTTCTGTTCTGTTGCATTAAATACTCGAGCTAAAAATGGTCAAGTATTTTTTGACTTTTTACACTCAAATTTTTATTTTTTTTCCATATATTTATTTTGAGTTCCTTAGAAAGGTTATTAAATCAAATGTGAGATTTATTTACATTCCAATGTTGATTATCACCAAAAATTGAACATCACCAAAGGTAAGGCAATGTTGAATAAATTGTTCTCTGAATGGAATAAGGTAGTATAGCATTTATTTGACTTAAATCAAAATTGATTATTTATCTTGCTTCAATGCTGAAATGCGTTAACATGACGTTGGTAAAGTTAGTAATTTAAATATTTCCGAGCATTTGTTTGTGTATGGAAGAGGCTCAGACTGTGCATTTACATAGTGCAATATTAGCCATGATGTTTCATGAACAGTGAAAGTTAATAAGCTTTAATTTGATATTTAAGTCTGATTATGAAAGAAGACTTGAAAGATTCACAGTGATAGAATAATAGAATGGTCACTAAAATTATGAAACAAGATGCCAGACAAATTGAATACACTTGTCGCAAATTCTTCTAACATTCTTCTTGAATAATCTTATAACCAAAAAGTCAGTGTGCATTTATGAAATGCATACCTTTTATAGCTAGATAGGATACTTGTCGCTAGTTAGAATCTTTACTATATTTTAGGTGTAATTATTAAACTGTCTATACATTCCTGTAACTTTATTGGGCTATATATACAATTTCACACCAATGTCTAAACCCCTTACTATATTAGGTATATTATTTTTCTATATAGTCTAATAGTTAATATTAAATAAATATCCAGTAGTATTGGATAAATGTACAGTGGTACTAAATCTGGATATTGACTAGTATATATTATATGATATATATTGCTTATAATAACACGTTTGAAGTATATGTGAACTAACATGGTTTCGGTGCGCCGCGGCTCTCGTTGGCGTTTAACGGCATTGGTGGCTTGGTTTCGCACCCTCGCGCACTTGTCTCGTAGATTATATTTTTCGCTCTTAAATTTTAAGTTATTTGTGTGTATATAACTAGTCTATTACTTAGATCGGTGTATTCCATACACTGCTTGTTATCACATTTCTATTATGATTGAGTTGATGCAACCAAACCAATGATTTAAAAATCACGGATCAGTCCACTTTCCAGACAATATGAGGAAATGATATGTTAAACTGAGGTACAAGTATTGAATTAGAGTAGATTTATATGATATTATAGAATACACGATGTTTAGCGTTCATACTTATGTCATTAGTTGATATCACAAAAGTTAGTGTTTTTTATGAACACTGTTTTACATTTATGTCATTGAATCATTATTTCTGTTGTGCATATTATTATTTAGTCATGTGGGAGCTTAATATAGATAAATAAATGAGTATATTCTTCACAGCCGTCGTTTGATTTTATTTCTAACGCATTTTGAGTGGCACAGATATTGAAAGTGAGTTCTGTGCTTGGGCGCTCCGTGTGGACAAATGTGGGTATAATGTGTTGGTAACATGCTAAGTGTTACTGCTCAGATTCACGTACGCTTTCAACTAACATGATGGTACGCACTGTAGATCTACTGGTTGCACTTTCCTAGGCACGATTGTAAAGTTCTATTAACAACTAACGATTATTCATTTGGTGTAAATTACTAAGAATCATACTAATCATTAATTCATCTTTCCTTATGTTGGGTGTCTAACACTAGTCATGGGTATTTCGTAAAGCAGAGGCTGAAATAGACATTATACATAAATCGTCATAAAGGCGTATTGCGTTAAATGATAGTGTTGAAATGTGTGCACGTTATACGTGGAGTGACGATATTTTTTATAATAAAAAAACCGCATCAAAATCGGTCCATTCGCTTAGGAGCTACGATGACATGGACAGACAAACAGACATCTCAAACTTATAACACCCCTCTTTTCCGTCGGGGGTTAAAATAGGCTAGCGTTAGAATCAAGAACCAAAACATTATTTCAAATAAACCATTTATATTCACTTTTGAAAAATGATGCTAAGTGCACATTCCAAAGCCTTTCTCTATAGAGAAAAATGTGCGAAGACGCCATGGACACTGTTTAATTTAAATCTTGCTTTAAATTACAAATATCGCGGTTACATATTTGTCGCCTCTATTTAAATCAACATCCTCCACTTCTGCAGTTTCATTATTTACTTATTTAATACTATGCACATAATGATACAGAGACGGGTCTTTATTGTAAGACCTATCATATTCATTACTTGGAAAACTCAAAAATTGTCCCCTCCTAATAGTCTTTCTAGAATATTGCGGGATGAAAAAGAACCTTATGTGCTTGTATCAGGATCCTTTTTTGTCAAAGCTCCATAGTAGCTTAACAAACTAAATACGAAACTTAAACAATTGACCTCTCATTAATTACTCCCAATTGTTCGCCAAAAATGTAGGCACTTATTTATTCTACATTCGAAGTTTCATGACTATTGAACACGACATATTTACTCACGATATGTGACTAGAAAAATGTTGCGTAATATCTACGCGTTAGCCAATTGTAATCTTTTTCACATAACTATCTATAATGATGGCTCTATACAGAGTCCTGGCGACGTGTGATGCGTAGGAGTGTTGATTGAATGTGAGACGTAGTTCGGCTTGACTTACTCGCCTGGCTTGATCATACGGTGTTAGTCGCACTGAGATATAAACTAATAATTATCTTGTTATATGGCTTCTTACTTCATATTACTACTTAGATTTCTTGGGTGGTTTCTCTATTTATATTTATTACTATAGATTTTCCTCCAATCCGATGGTTATTAGATTTTTTTTATTTAGTGATTTAGCCTTGGTCCATTTTGATAACTATTGTTATTTATTGTGTTTCTGCTCGGTTTCCAGCTTCAGTGTGTAAAATCCTATTTTATGTTGAATTTTTTTTCCATAAATTCATTATGAATCGTCAAAAATTAAAACTGAAAAATGTATAAAAAAATTACAGGGATAAATAACCATTATAAAATGTAAAATATTTTTGTACTATCAATGTAGTTGTTCAATTCACTTCCATGGTCTTTGCAATATTTATATTTATAATTTATACACTCATTTCACCTCTTATTCTCGCACTAAACTGTTATTAAATAATTTCTTGCTCACTATTAAAAAAATATCTATTACTACTATCTGATCTTGAATAATTACTACATACTTAGATATCGTATACAAACTATTGAGTAGCCCGACGTTATGCGATATAGTGTAAAACTAATCATGAAGAGGCATGAATAATAAATACTTCAAATTGTTGTTTAATATGTTGTTAATGGATGGATCCTGCCATGCATGTTAGCCTATTGAACAAGGAATCAGAGCTTATATTTTGTTTCTTTTAATGGTCATAACACATTGCATGTACCTGTTTGTATAGTTACAGGAGTTCCTCGCCTCTTTTTCTACTGAAAACCAATAAAATATATTCTTGATAATATTCTCTTTAGTGTACGCGCCGCGATGCGGTGGTACAGTACTGGCAATAAATCATTTGAGGTCATAAGTTCCAGATAAGGATATTTTCGTTAAAATCAACACACCACAATTGCACTGAAGTGTTTACAATCAATCTACTGACATTAGTATCAGATTATGTACTTGCTGTGTCGCATGATAACGATCAGTCACCGACGAGACAAGTTGTACTGTAGCAGCTCGATGATTAGGATTTACGTTCGCTAGAGGCTAGAGACGAGGAACTTCTGCCTTGTAGACTAATGTGTATGCAATACATATCACGTTTTCTTTTTCATTTTAGGTGTTTTCAACTTTTTCGGATGCCCAATTGTTTTCTCGTTTAAATGACCCGCCGCGCTAGCATGAACCCTTGCATCGGACACCCATCACACATTGACGCTTGCTAGAACCATTGGATATGCTCGCAATGATGAGTATTCATTGTTTTTATTTATTAATGTTTAACTATATTTAATAATGTTGTTATTGCCTTTAAAATATTTTATCTTATAAACCACTCGATGGTTGTTTTTTGTTTGGCAGCGATGTACCAATAATTTGTTACTAAACTCGATGTTTTTTTGACGACAAAATTAATTTGTACCTAATTTTTGACAATCAGAGCAGGTATTATATTTTGACAGAGTTCTCTGTCCGCCAAACGGATTTGTATAGAACCGTTCATAGTTATCTATACAGTTTTATCGATGACAATAATATTACAATTATCTTTGTATTTAAATAAATCCAAGACTATAGATATTGTAGGTCCGTCCTATACTTAGATTTTAGTATAGTTCTACTTTTTCCAATACAAAAAATCCTTTTATTTTGTAGCCTAAAAGACATTGTATAGTCTTATTGTTAATAACTGTAACTGTTGCTTCAATACTATGAAATAAGTAAATCTCTCAACTATATTTCCACATTCCATGAAAAGGTACAAAAGTGAAGTTGTCGGTCGATAGTATTAATTAGTTACCATAATTGTTATGTAATTACGCGTTTAAGGTTTCTGTTATATTGATGCCGTACCATTTAGTATTCAAATTGGTACTTATTAGATTCTATTTCGAGTAAAGTGCATTTTAATTTGCACTTGATATTTATCTGCATTCTGAAACATGTTCTTAGAGCATTAAACCAAATATTTATAAAAAAAAATCGGTTCTTGGTCTAAAATTCTCATTAAAATAGATCTGTGTACTTCAAAGTTAGGCCACCACGGCATCAAATCTATTAAGTGCTTCGGTGTTTTATAAAATTAATCAACAACTATGTTTACGTTAGAAAACCAAATCAAACTGCGCTGTGAAAAGATTATTATGTCAGTGGGGAATCTAAAAGCATAGGACGTCAGCAAATGCGTGCTTCAGAAA
Organism: Mythimna lalbum; assembly: GCA_949319445.1. Lineage (NCBI taxonomy): Eukaryota > Metazoa > Arthropoda > Insecta > Lepidoptera > Noctuidae > Mythimna > Mythimna lalbum. The sequence continues at coordinate 17,857,809 of OX439347.1, read as the reverse complement.
TAATGTTTTTTTTTTATACACTGGCAAATATTTTTGCCATCAGCTTTATACAGTTAAAAAACTATATATGTTTAATAGGTGCTTTTAATTTGTATTCACATATATTCCATTTAGTTTAGAAAAATAAGCATTTGCCCCAATGTATGTTAAAATATATTCTCAACTTGAATTTATTATATCAAGTTTACACTAAGATAAAAATGTTAGTATTTTACTCACTAAAGCATTGAATTTACTGGTTAGAAGAAAATATCTCTAAATAGTTTTCTATTATATAAATATCCAAGTCTTCTGTAGTTCCAAGTATTCCATAGAATATTTTTAAAAAGTATTATTATTACGGTTCCTGTGTGCTAGGCCATGTTGACGCATTTTCCATTTTCTCTAACAAATATTTAACCTCGGAGGTTACCAATTTTATTTTATTTTCCGTAGACTTTGCAATCAATGTTAATATTATTTTTTTTTTTCGAAAAACTGAGGCATATGCGCATGCGCATTTCAATTGTTCTATTGACTTTCAAATTGTACTTTGTCCGGTTTTGAACTCTGCTCATTAGGAATTCTGATGCTTTCTTACAATTCAATATTTGTATAACTTGTTCGCACCAACGCGTTAGTAACACATATTTTCTCGAGAGGGGATCATGGAAAATGTGACAAAATAGCATATTATAAACAGGGGCCTATAGGCACTATTACCAATAGGTAAGTAAAATTGATTATATTATTTATCGATATTTTCAACAATATTAGGTTGTTAAAAGAGTATATTGTTGTAATGTTAAACATTTTTCATTATATACACTGACTTTAACTATTTTTTTCTTAAAACTTTTTGATTGCACATGTGATTATTTGAAACAATACTGGATTTATTTTATATTATATTCGAATAGTTAATTTAAAAGAGATAGTGTTTAGACGAGCAATATTTTTGTTACTATTTAGATGTTTAAGTGTAAACATGTAAGATATTTAATGTTAGAAATAAACATCTAGTACTCAATTATGTTGTTTTTTGTACTTAATACCTTAATTGGAAACCTTGTGATGTTAAAACACTTTTGCATAATGTTAACACAATTACTTGAATGCCTTTACCAACATGACAACGTCATTTTACATTTTTTATAGATTTTTTAAATTAATTAAGAGCCTATCACACCACTCGATATTCAGACTGTCTTACTCAGGATGAGAAATGAGACGAGTCTGAATATCGTGAGCTGAATAGGCCCTTTAGGAATGATGGTGAGTATAGTCACGAACGATAAGATATTATACATTGTCACATTTTCAATCTATCTTAACTTCTGCCATTTAAAAAATATGTGTAAGACAGTTCTAAATTACCTGTTTGATGGTTAGATAATTAAGCGCCATTTGTTGTACAATTATTTCTTGAATAGCAGAAGTTATGATGGGTGGAAAATATGACAAGTATATCGTTATTGCTCGTGACTGTACACACTTTATGACAGTTATGAGGACCGATGATCCTATAGTTACATGTCCCGATCATCAAAGTATCAAGTTAAATAATTTTATTTAAATTTTATCAATTTTGGAATCTAAATAACTACTTTGTATTTTGTTTATTTTTAAATACAACATAACGATAAAATTGTAACACATTAACTGAGACACTACAACTTTGCAAAAAAATAACACATTAACAATTATATTATAGGTGACATGTTTTCTTCCTTTTCACGTTTTTCACGTCCCAGAACTGAACTCTATTCAATAACTGACACTGAAAAGCGCGCCAAATTAACTGTCACTTTTTGTAAATTATCTGTGGTCTTAAGTTTTTTTCTCGTTTTAGCGAACAAAGAGCCAGCGGCAGTCACCCAAGAGGTTCCCAACTCGAGGCCGCCGGAGCCGAGCCGCCCCCCGCCGCCCGCGCGCCCCCCTGCGGCGCCACACTATCAGCCACCATTGCCGGCGACTCCCGCCAACGCTGGGGGACTGTTTTCGTCCATCAAAGGGGGCGCTGGAAGCTTCTTAAAGAATCTGAAGGATACCTCTTCAAAGGTTATGCAAACTGTGCAACAGTGAGTATTTACTTACACAATTTTTTTTTTTAATGTTTTGTCTCTGCCCTGCTCCAATTAGACCGGAATTTGCATAACTAAATAGAATAGATGGTGGGCGATGAAATTATAGTTTTCAGGAAACAGCTGCGTGAAACTTATCGATTGGTCCCTGTGGCAATACATGGGGAGGCCTATATCCAGCAGTAGACATAATTTCTTTAAATGAAAAAATGATGATGAACACTAAACCTATTAAACATTATAATTTTGTGACAGTTGTGGAATATAATATTATGAAGCCGTAAGTTTGTATGTTTGTTACTTCTTCACGTTAGATTGGCTGAACGGATTTGGATGGGCACCACATGGGTAGACCATGTCCTAGAAAATCTTATAGGATTTTATCCCTTTCCTATTTATCCTGGGAGTATCTTTCCTTGTGACAATTCTCTACTTTTACGCGGGCAAAACCACTGACAGCAGCTAGTTTCAAAATAACTAATAACCGTTTTTACTTTCAGGTCAATAGCTAGAACAGATTTGGATATTAGCTATATAACTAGTCGTATAATAGTAATGCCTTATCCATCAGAGGGCTTAGAAAGCGCCTATAAAACCAACCATATTGACGATGTCAGGGTAAGATTCATCAAACATTTATTTAGTTTTATCTTCATATTTTTTCCTTTTTATATAGGTTTGGTAGGTCATAACATACTCGTGACGACTTCGAGTTGGATTTCAGCCTTATGCAATTTACGACACTAAATGGTCTTAATATCATGAACCCTAAGTCTCTTAACAGATGGACTGCATATCAGCTGCAAAATTCCAATTAGAGGCACTGTCATGCGCTCTTAACATCGCCTTAAGAGCGTTTGACGACTTAAACTGAACTGCGCGAGAAAGAAGGATGCAGGTCTATATAGGGTGTATAGCTCCATCCTTCTTTCTCGCTTGATATTTTAACGCGTCATGGTAAGGCCCCAGATATGTTTTTTGTGTAGTTGACAGAACTGCAACAAAACTGCCGATTGGCTTTACGGGCAGCTTGTTTAATATGCACGCTGACTGCAGACTGAGCAGTCTTTTGTTCACCCAAACCACTGAAATTCTAATTTATGTTCGATATATTAATAAATGGACAATTTCCAGGCGTACCTAGAAAGTCGTCACCCTGGCGGCAAGTACAGCATCTACAACGCATGTCGCGGATGTCGACTGTCCTTCCCGCGTCACGTGCCCGTCACGGACGCGAGCCGCACACTGTGGCCCACGCCGGCCCATCGTGCGCCACTGCTGGCGCCAACCTATGCATTGCTTCAGCATATGTACCAGTACTTGGGCAAAGATGAACGGCAAGCAGCTGTTATAACTTGCCAGGTAAGAAATATGAGAAAAATTTCATCGAGCGAAATTACCTATTAGTATTTTCGCTCGATGTACACCTCGACGCATGACATAAAGTACGGCAAGCCGTATGAAGTTTGCAAGCAGGGACGCGAGCACGACGTTGCCGTTCCGTCAACAGAGTAAACTTGAACAATTTTTCTTTTATTATTGATAAGCTCACGTTTGACCACCATCTCATCTGGTGGTAACGGCCCATTCACGACCTTAGCGCGGCGAGCGGCGGCGGCGTGCGGGGCGGCGAGCGTTAAAAACAAATGTATGAAAATGTTTGAAGCATGCCACGAGTCGCCGCTCATAGCGAAAATGCGCGCGGTTTTGTCAGAGCGAATAACTGCAGCGGCGCGCGGTGCGGGGAGCGGCGAGATCCAAAGTACAAGCGAATGAGCACGACGCCACGAAACAGAGCGGCGCGTTTGGCGGCGTTTTTTTTTTTTTTTTTTTTTTCTGTCGACGGGGAAAATCATCATTGACGAAACCCGCTCTTGGGTGGAGCGGGAGACAGTGTCAGAGTCTTACTGACTAAAAATCCCGCGCCGTTCCTTCTAGCCTTCATACCAGGGCTCTAGTTTCCTTTCGGATAACCCCGACCCCGGTAGGCTTCGACCCAGATGGGCCCCTCCTGTTGCTGACAACTCCTTGAGGCGCGCGGGAACAGTGCGCGCCGTCGACTCCTTGGCTCGGTCCGGACAGTTACCGGACGATCGGACAGCGAGCTACCCATGGCTCGCCGTCCACGAGCCCGCGTCTACGGTGGCCGGAAATCGGGATCGGAATCCCGGCGGCGGCGGCGGGGGCGCCGTTGCCTGATGCGGTCTGCCTCCTCCTTTGCTAGCATTACTGCTTCGCAGAAGGAGGCGACCGCCTGCCACTCCTCCTCGCTCCGGACCATGGCCTGAACCAAGGCCCGGCGCGAGAGGTCTCCGCCGCCGATCGCCCCCACGAGGGCACGGCGTTGCTCCGCCCAAGCAGGGCACACTTCAACTGTGTGCTCCACCGTGTCCTCCGGGCGTTCCGCACAGTGGCGGCACCCGGGCGTCTCTTCCGCTCGAATCCGATGCAGGAACCTCCCGAACTTGCCATGTCCGGTGAGGACCTGCGTCATGCGGAAGGTAAGGACGCCGTGAGGTCTTTCCAGCCACGCCTCAAAGAGGGGACTTACCGCCATAATTGTGGCGTGCCCAGCACTGGGTTGCGATAGTCGCTGACGCCATTTCACCGTGAGATCCCGCCGGAGCTCTGTCCGCCATACCTCGACCTGTCGCGGTAGTGGACTTTCACCCCGGCGTTGCATCTCCACGCGCTTATCGTGCATGTGTGCAAGGACTGTTGCCTCCAGATCCCACGGTGGTAGGCCAGCCAGAAGGCTCGCCGCTTCGCGGGAGATCGTGCGGTAACCCCGCACCATCCGTATTGCCATGACCCTCTGGCAGGCGTTCAGTATGGACGCCGGTCGCTTTGCCAGCGACGGCGCCCACACCGGCGCCCCGTAGAGGGCCATGGACCGAACGATCCCCGCGTAGAGCCTCCGGCAGGAGGCGTCTGGACCCCCAAGGTTGGGCAGGAGCCGCTTGAGAGCAGCCCCGGCCCGGGCGTTTGGCGGCGTGGATAGCGGTGTAGGTGTGACGGACTCGGCGGCGAACTCGTATACAAAAAATTTTAGACGATTTTGTGGCGGTAATAGATACCGAGGCGCTTATTACTGAAATTTTAAATCGACTCGAATATAAAAACGTTATAAAAAGGCTGTGGGAAGAAATAAAACAATGTTTTCCGGAATTTTTCCGGAATATGATGGTAAGTTTAATTTAAATTGATAACATAATAACGTAGTATCAGCTACCATAATTATATTGTCTGTACACAGAAGGGATAATTTTGATAACGCCATAATTTTGAGCACGTCCCGACTACCTAATTACGTCCACCTCGGCCGCTGCCGCTCGCCGCTACTGAGGGTACGTGCCGTGTAAAACGCACCTCTTGCCGCCGCCGCGCCGCCTGCCACGCCGCGCGCCGCTAAGACCGAAGTCGTGAACGGGCCGTTAGCGATGATGTGGTCGACGATGGAGCACCCTATTCACTCTTGACTTAAAGACCCTTAAGTTATAGCTATCAGGAAACACAGACTCCGGCAGAAAATTCTACCCCTTGGCTGTACGCACAATAAATATGTTCCCAAAACGCTTTGTGTGTATGGCTGGGATGTCTACTATGTACCGGTGGCGCAACGCCATATGTCTTGTAGTCCAATGATGCAACGGACTTGTGGGAATTAGAATCAAAATGTTTAGAATCGCACAGCACGGTGTCACTAACAGGTGATCATTGTTCCAGGACGGCAAGCAGATGTCGTGCATGCTCGTGTGCGGGCTGCTGCTGTACGCCAAGCTGGTGACGGTGCCGGAGGACGCGCTGCAGATGTTCGCCGTCAAGCGCACGCCCATCAACATGCCGCCCAGCCAGCTGCGATACCTCTACTATCTCTCTAATATTATTAGGTGAGGGGACTGTCCAGTACTATGTACGCTTAGGTTTGACGCTCATTATCGGCATCGAATTGGAACAAGATCTTTCAGCATCGCTAAAAGGATCCTTCGGTATCCCTACATGCAAGCGCACACTGTCGGAAACTATGCCTTGCCTATACCTTTAAGACCAAGATGCCATGGCCCGGGGTGGTGGATGCCGCCCCTAGCCACTTGCCATATTTACTTAAAAGAAGGACTGCTATTCTCTTGTAGCCTACCGCCTTTTGTTTGTCAAAAGACTATCGAACTTATCTGAGGACGTGTTAAATATTACGAGCTCGCTTTGCTCGCTCTAGAATCCTTGGTTTCAATGTTTTTTGATTGAGTCAACAGAAAATCTGTAAGAGATTAAATTATCGAGCTCACTTAGAACGCAGTCGCATCCTTCTCGTACTTTCTTAAATTATTCTGTATATGTTGACCTCATAAGCGATGAGTATCAGAGGTACAGAAATGTTCGAGTTCGCTTAGCTCGCTCTCACTTATTATTATAAAAGCATTACCATAGGAAACAAATTTTCTTTTTTATTAATTATAAGGCCACTATGCCTACTCGGCCCGGGCGCCAAATCAGTCTATCTATTAAAATAATGAGTTTGTTTCAGACCAGAACCAATTCTTCCTCACTTCCGGCCAGTGACGTTAGTCTCGCTGACCATTCAACCAGTTCCCCTGTTCACGAAGGCGCGCGACGGCTGCCGGCCCTACATAGAGATATACAACGAGGACCGGATGCTGCTGTCCACGATGCAGGACTACGACAGGTTGCATCTCTATAGCATGGCTGAAGGGAAAGTGAGTATTGTTAGAAACTTTATTGCAACATTGCTATATGAATTTGTGCCAAGCGATTCTGAAGACCGGTCGTAAGATATAGCATTAATATAACTAACCGTTTCTGTCAGTGTCATATCGCATAGATAGTACCCACGCGTGCGGCAGCCTGCCACTCCGCCTCACTCCGGACCAGGGGGTCTACTCGCTTTCTTCGAAAAACGAAGTTTTGATTGAAATTTCGCGTGTTTCCAGCCACGGTTCCTTTTGTTCCCGAAATTTCGCACGAACAAAAATTGTTTGACGTACCGAATCTCTAAACCTACTCTAATTAGTTGTTCCGAAAAAAAAAATGATGACCGAGGATTGTTTGCAATTTTAACGTCAAATTAATATCGTTCGTTTAAGAAAGTTTCGTTTTGGAGAAAACGAGTAGACCCCCTGGGCCCGTACGCGCGGCCCGGCGCGAAAGATCGTTTCCGCCGATCGCCCCCACGAGGACACAACGGTGCTCTGCCCAAGCTGGCATTTAAATCTGGGATTAGAATAAAATGCTCTCTCTTGAGGCTTTTCTTCAGAGGTACAACATAAACAGTTAAGAGTTCTTCTTGACAGGGTAGACAACGCATGATGACCAAAATTGCCAGTGTGCACCTACCACTAGTTGTTCTCCACCTGCTTGTTTGCCAAGCTTTGGCATAAAATCTAGTATCTATTTTATAGTTCACAGAATCGCGGCTACCGAGACACCATAGCTAGTGGTGTATCAGTTTTTTAGTATATAAACTTAAAAGGGCAATGTTCATTGTCCTCAGGTAACCCTCCCTCTAGATACGACAGTGGTAGGCGACGTGGCCGTGTGCGTGTACCACGCGCGACAGCAGCTGGGCCGCGTGCACTCGGTACCTGTTCTGTCCCTGCACTTCCACACCGGCTATCTGTCGATAGACCAGCATCACATCAAGTTTAATAGGTAAGAGTTGCTATTATTAATTAAGTTATATTCTGAAAGATTTTTTTGCAGTTAGAATAGAGTATGTCATATAAGTCACTCATGCCACCGTCAAGTCAAACTATGAGTCACTCAATAAATACAGGGTGTAAGGGACAGCCCCCCGCAAACTTTAAGTGCTTGCTCAGTAGACAAAACTGAACAACAAGTACTTGGCAAGTAAGTGACAAGTATTTTTTTAGGAAACGAAAAAATAATAATGTGGATGATCAAGATACATCTCGAAAAGTGTCTCGGGCCTAATTTTGATGAAAACAGCATAAATAACAAAAAAAATCGGTCAACTGCGATTCAGACCCACGCACGAAGAGTTCCGTACCGTACCATCTACCTATTACCGTTATAGCGTCTACCTATTGCCGTTATAGCGTCTACCTATTGCCGTTATAGCGTCTACCTATTGCCGTTATAGCGTCTACCTATTGCCGTTATAGCGTCTACCTATTGCCGCTATAGCGTCTACCTATTGGCGATACAGCGTCCATGCGTGTGCGTGCGTATTGCTATTTCATCCTCGCAGCTATCTGCATAGCACATCTCTGGTGGAAGATCAACCGTAGATTTTTACTGACTAAAATACACCAGTGTTCCTAGAGTTGCCCTTTTCGTTCTAGGACTGCGGTGACTCTTCCAAACATTCTCAGTCGCAGCTCAAACTTATGTGTTTTCCCCTATAGGTCTGAAATCGATGGCATAGATGAGTCGTTACCCGTAAACGACCACTTCTCGAACAACACAAACGCGGTGATAAGCCTCGTCGTTCAAAACGGTGAGCGTCGCAAGCCGCGCTCCGACCTCTGGGAAGAAGACCATTCCTTCCCCATTCGGACGCCGGATGTATTATTCTCTACTAATCTGGAGAGAGACGAGACTATTGATAATTTTGGTAAGTCTATTTTATTAGGCAATTTGTTAAACGTAAAGCACTAGGGTCTTATAAAAAGAAAGAGACTCGCCCCAGCTTCGCAAGGGTGGTTTACTATTAGTGAAAACTGCATCAAAATCCCTTACGTGGTTTTAGAGGAAGTAACAGATAAACAGACTGGAAATACTTTTGTACTATCCATGTGATTATAGTCTTTTCGCCTTAAGAAAATAGTGACTCATCAATTCTACTGCAAAGTAAAGGCGTATTCATACAGGGGGATGAAGTATGAATTAATCCATGTATATTACAGCATTTTCAAGTACATATTTACTTTAATATTTATTTTAACATTTAATCAGAATTGTCACTTACATTTTTACGAATACACGAAGTATTCATTTATAAAATTGATAAAAGAGGCGTCCGTACTCTCTGAGGGGCTTATTTCAATTGGTTAACGTAAACACGACTTTTTAATTTGCTATATCAACGCTGAGTGTTGGGGATGGTTTATTGACTTGTCAATAAAAAAAAAGACACTTCGTAAAATGTATAAATGAGATAGTAGAAATTTACCGTCGCTGGCAAAGCGACCGGCGTCCATACTGAACGCCTGCCAGAGGGTCGTGGCGATACGGATGGTGCGGGGTTACCGCACGATCTCCCGCGAAGCGGCGAGCCCTCTGGCTGGCCTACCACCGTGGAATCTGGAGGCAACACAGTCCTTGCACACATGCACGACATTCGCGTGGAGATGCAACGCCGGGGTGAAAGTCCACTGCCGCAACATGTCAAGGCATGGCGGACAGAGCTCCGGCGGGATCTCATGGTGAAATGGCGTCAATGGCTATCGCAATCCAGTGCGGGGCACGCCACGATTATGGCGGTAAGCCTCACGGCGTCCTTACCTTCCGCATGACGCAGGTCCTCACCGGACATGGCAAGTTCGGGAGGTTCCTGCATCGGATTCAAGCGGAAGAGACGCCCGAGTGTCGCCACTGTGCGCAACACCCGGAGGACACGGTGGAGCACACCGTCGAGGTGTGCCCTGCCTGGGCGGAGCATCGCCGTGCCCTCATGGGGGCGATCGACGGCGGAGACCTCTCGCGCCGGGCCCTGGTCGAGGCCATGGTCCGGAGCGAGGAGGAATGGCAGGCGGTCGCCTCCTTCTGCGAAGCAGTAATTCTTGCAAAGGAGGAGGCCGACCGCATCAGGCAACGGCGCCCTCGCCGCCGTCGCCGGGATTCCGATCCCGATTTCCGGCCACCGTAGACGCGGGCTCGCGGACGGCGAGCCATAGGTAGCTCACTGTCCGATCGTCCGGTAATGGACCGAGTCCAAGACGTCGACGGCGCGCACTGTTCCCGCGCGCCTCAAGGAGTTGTCAGCAGCAGGAGGGGCCCAGTTGGGTCGAAGCCTACTGGGGACAGGGTTGTCCGAAAGTGAGCTCGTGCCCCGGTATGAAGGCTAGAAGGAACGGCGCGGGGTTTTTAGTCAGTAAGAGTCTGACACTATCTCCCGCTCCACCCAAGAGCGGGTTTTGTCAAAGATGAGTTTCCCCGTCGACAAAAAAAAAAGATAGTAGAAATTTTACAAACAATAGTCGGTAACCAGAATTAAAAATTTTGCCCGTTCGCTTGCGATATCTGACGGACACTGGCGGGCGGTAGGCGGCACTCGCGCTCGCTACTACGCCGTCCCGCGCGCCTCCCCGCAAGTCTACTGCCGTGGCCACATACTCGTACACGCGCCGCGTGAACAATGGGTCACTATTTTCTCAATGCGAATACACAATTCCTAATAATAATTCAAAACTTTCTTCAGAGAATTTAAATTTACCAATCAGTATTTAAACTCTGCGTTTTGTACTCTATCGTCAAAAGAATAGAGTTTAAAATTCGTCCCTAAATATATGTGTCTGGTTTAGGTTAGTAAAACTTATGCGTCAGGCTCCAAATTTTTATTCTTACTGTTTATGTATTATAAATCGCTATGCAATATTTCTAAGTATTTCTGTGTACATCTATCTTATCTATTTATGCAGCAAACCTTCGCAAGAACCCTGCCGCAGTACCAAAAACAAGTATGTTGTAGTGTTGTGTTTAAGCAAATCATTCATTTAGTTGAACATATCCCTATAAATCTGCCCGCACACAGGACAAAATACTTGCCAAATGTGCAAAAATCAAACTTAACACATTGAATTAAGACCTATGTGCGTGTTCATTATACAATTCATGTACCTAATGTATGTAAGACGTTATTTTCTCGGGCCCACTATACTTATATTTTTGACATGAGATACATATTAATTTTTTCCCAGGTGTAAAACAAACTCCCAATCATTCGACATTCATATTAATTTAAGAGTGCACAAAGGCGTAGTTTTTATATATGGCACGGTTTTTTTTAATGTTTTAGATTATTTAACATTTATTCGTTATATTTTTATGTATTTATAACCGTTTTATTGCATGCTTGTTTATTACTATTTTATGTATATTACCTAAATTTTTAAGCTCATTCGCACCACAATTTATTTAATGTATTTACTGATTTATGGTGGAAGCGGGTCTTAGTGTAAATAAGGATATAAAAATGCAAAAAAAGAACTGCATAAATGGTTTGTCGAAAGTGCGTACAACATCGTCAGAAGATTTGCGCAACAGCATAATTTTGTTGTTTTGTGATTATTAAGAGGTCTCAAACTCTCTGTGCTATTGACGAAGGTTAGTCTTTAGAACAAAATTAAGAAACAAACGGATGATAATCGATGCTATCGGAATGCATTACCAATGCGCAGGCTACACAGGCACTAGTTCAGATTCGGTTATGTCTGCTGTGCCAAAACCGCCATTATGCGGCTGGCGTGCAATACTGATGCAGCAACCATCTGTAACACCAAACATAAAAAATCATAATAACACCAATCGAACCCACCTATCAACATCACAACGATTTATTGACATAACTTTTGCTCCGACAGTAACAGCCGAATATCCAGTGAGAGAACCGGAACCAACTCGGCCAACCCGTCCTTCCCGACCCGCGCCCCCCTCCCCTCTCCCGCCCTCACGCCCGCCCCCTCCCACATCCCACCCGCACTCCGAACCAGTTCCTCCCTCAGAGAATACAGCAGACTTCCTAAACCTCAACCTGAGCTCTGGCGCAGCACCACAAGAATCGAAACCTGAAAAGAAACTGAAAAGTGATGATTCGTTCGATTTCTTTGGAATGATGGAGAAACAGACTGATGATGGCTTCGGCGAGTTTCTTACTGGAAAGAAAGGGGAGAAAGCTGAGGTTCGTAGTATTTTTACTTCATCATTCATTCTATCCGTTTTGTGAATTTCACAAGAAATTGACGGCTTAAACGCAGCGCGGTTTTCACTGAAAACAATAACTGACCTTATTTAGTTGGTTATAAAGTTGAAATTAAAAAAATATTAGGTACTGACAGATCAGTAACGCGAAGAATGGTACGTCCTCAAGGTTATGAATGATTAATTTTCGAATGATAACGTTCGTTAATTTTTACTGGACTCTGTCGAGTCCAGTAAAAATTTTGGTAGGTTTACTCAAATTGTTGGTATTTCTTCTCGGCCGCCAACTCCTTCTCGGGACGAAATAACTAGGGGTGACCTAGTGTAACAATGTACTATTTAATAGTACATTGTTACACTAGGGGTGAAAGTTACTTATTTCGTCCCGAGAAGAAGTTGGCGGCCGAGCGTAGCGAGGTCGCTAATTCGAGGCACTAAATAAGTAACTTTAACCCCGAGGTAGGCACTGTGCTTTTCATTACGAATACAAGAAGATAGACCTAGTTTGTTTTTTAAATAATTTGACAGCTGTTAGTTGAAAGTAAAACTCCCTAGGGATGAGTGTGATACTTTTCAGCCCACTCCTCAGGCAACTTCAGACCTACTTTCAGAGTATGAGTAATGAAAAACCTGTTTGCAAAATAAATGTCATTATCATCAAGAATTTAGATGCAATAGTAATATTTGTTTGGCAGTGAAAACCGCACTTTATCAGAGGTCTACACCGACCCTAATCTTTTTTTTATATTAAAGACTACGTTTGCATCGGAGTCGATATTCGGCGACCTCCCCGCCCCGCCGACGGAGCAAGCCGAAGTTAAGGCGAACGTGAACTCCAGCGACCCGCTCAACTTCGACCCCTTTGGCCTCAACGATCCATTGCCGAAGATAGAACCCGTGCTTACACCTCAACAGCTGATTCAGGAAGAAGGTAAAATCATAAATTTTGGAATTCGTTAATAAATAGCACAAACTATTATTATTACAGAATATACCAAAACGATATTAACTTTATCCACGAGCAACTTTTTTTTAACACAATTATTTTATTATTATTATGAGCCTGTTGTGTCCCACTGCAGAGCAAATCTTTTCTATCCTTAGCCACTTCTTGCCAATCCCAAAAGGCCCATAAGGAGATGGCGTGACGATTTGGACCCTTATGGGCCTACCGCGTCGCCAGCTCCTGCTGTTCGGAATCCAGTCAGTAGTTGCTTTCGCCCAATTTTGTTGCGAACAAAATTATACTAATTATTAAAAAATATGAGCAAATTTATACTAATTATTAAAAGTTATAATCAAAATTATGAAAAATATAATTAAAGAAAAAAACAAAATTATATTATGTTAAATTGTTTATTTGTTGAGATTATCATCATCTTACCCTCGTCCCGTTCTATTTGGGGTTGACGCAATACGTTTTTTTTTCTTCTATTCTGTACAGAGTCTACAGTCACTCGTCACCAACTCCCTTTTATTTCATATCAATACTCACGCAATCTGTTCATCCCTTGTAATGTATTAAAACATTTGTCTGATACCATTGTAAACTTCGCTTGTGGCTTAGTTTTTTTATGTGACATTATCATAAACTACTAATATAACACAATATACCTTGCAGCACCGACGTATGAAGGGGGAGTCAAGTATTCTGTAGTCTAAATACAATATAGAAACATTCGATATTTAAATTAATCTTTTTCACTGTTCGTTCAGCCAATTTTGACTTCTATTCTGTAGGCGTAAGGATGGCATTCAAAGCAAAAAAAGTTTGTATTGTATTCACTTTTTACGGACGGTGAAAAATGCTTCTTAAATGTCCAATCTTATTGCAAATGGAGTATAGCTAATCCGACAGATGTCTTGTTCAATGGGGTTTCTATATTGAATTTGGATTGTATAGTTTTCACACTACAAAATATTTTCAAACCTCTTTAACGAAACGTCGGTGACGGTGGTCATTTCTGCCTGATCACTTAAAAAAAAATTCGGCACCAAACCCCAAACCTTTTGAAGTTTTCGTTTCGTGCAGGCAAAAATGAGCTTAGTGCTGGTCAGGCGGAAGTATTTTTGATGGTACATAATAATAAAACCTTCATTCTTTTAATTCAAGTAGGTCGTTCTCAAAGCGTGCCGTTAGAGCGCGCACAACCTAACCAAGCCGGTCGCAAGGACCCGTTCGCGGAGCTGGGCGCGCTGGGCAGCGGCCTGGGCGCGCCGGCCGCGCACTCGCTCAGCGCCGGCGGTAGCGTCGGCTCCACGCCGCGCGCCTCGCCCGCGCACACTCCGGCGCATCAGCCGCACACGCCAGCTCATCAGCCGGACTACAAGTAACTTGTCTATCTTTCATTATACTTATTTATTTCACAATTCATGTACACACATTATAGTAAAAGAAAAGAATAAAGAAACAGAAAGAAAATAGGTACAAAGGTGATGCAACGTGACAAAAATGCAATGTTTTTAGGCGGATTTAATGCTTTGTGTGAACTTATGTTGTAAACTCAATGGTAGTCGCTTAGTGCACCAATAGTAGGGGATAAACAACAGAAACGCAGCAGCAGTAGCAGCGATACCGTCGCCGCGTCGCCGCAGCCGTGTCATACCTATAACATGCCGTATTACTAGATGACGCGCCGGATTGAAAAATTACGCTGTACTGTAATGCGACCTCACTTTCAGCTGGCTTTTAATTCGCCTAACACGCTCCCAATACTTATAGTTCAACATGCCCTATTCCATTATTGTCATAGTCCTAATGGTAACAATATAACTTCCAGTAGGTCTCACTTCGAGCCAGCGAAGACTCCTGCGGACGACAAGCCAAGGAAACCGATGGACGTGTTTGGCGACCTCCTAGGTAGCCAAGGTTATGAGTTTGCAGCCAAGAAGGACTCTGGCCCCAAGACTATGAACGCTATGAGGAAGGAGGAAATGGTCAAAGATGGCGTGGACCCAGAGAAACTGAAGGTTAATGAATGGGTAAGTGGTGAACTGCACTTGAGTAGCATAGAAATGTGAATATTAAAAGATGTCATCTCATCTGGCAATTTGATTCGAAATCATCATATGTGTCTCTCTTAAAAGCTGGTGGTTTTGTTTGGTCTATTGATAGCATAGTTGATTACCCTGTTGCTCACATTCTTATACAACCAACATGTATTTGGAGGTATGCGGAACAGAGAATACACCTCCTTTGAAGAGGGAGATCTTCCGACCAGACAGTTACTATGTCTGGTGGGCAACTGCCCGGCAGATGATTTCTGGCTGTTCTAGTATTCAAATCGCGGGGAGAATTTTTATTTCACTATGCAGGATTAGTTCTTATGTGACGCCATAGATGTCGCTTCATACTACAAAAAAAAAGCCTTTACAACTTTCAATTGATATAAAACAATAATATAGTTTTCTTATGGGAAAAGTCGTCATGATCATTGAGTTTGATAATACTAAAATATTTTTCACCTGCTGTATTTGAAGTAGAGGGGACATCAACTAGGTTTGGATTTGGTACACCAATTTTATTAGATTAACGTTATTTATTTTGCAAATTTATTCATTTAATCTAGGTATAACAATTTACAATAACGCTGAAGTACTTACGATATGAGTACTCAACGGACTTGTACGCACGTTGTTTTATATAGACGGAAGGGAAAAAGGCGAATATCCGCGCTCTCCTGTGCTCGCTGCACACCGTGGTGTGGGACGAGTGTCGCTGGACGCGCGTGGACATGTCGCAGCTCGTCACGCCCGCCGACGTCAAACGCAACTACAGGAAAGCGTGTCTCGCTGTACATCCTGATAAGGTAACATTTTCAGGGTTTGTTTGACTGTAGCTACTACAATAGCTCGTCCATTTTATTGGCCTGGCCACGACGCTCCGATGCACTCGGACAGATGAGTGAGGATTGTCACTCACTGGACGCCTGAGGGAAGTCGGCCGCGGCGAAGGTAGCGTGACGATTTGATCAGTTTCGCGGGGAAAACTTGGCTAGAGATCTCCCTAGATAGGGAGGTTTGGAAGGAGAAAGGGGAAACCTTTCCCCAGCCGTAAGAAATTTCATACTTCTGCCGGCTACGGCACCCCTCATGTAAAAGTCAATGGATGGATAAAATCATAAACCCATGCTTCGACTCAATAAATAAAGAGTGTTATCCATCTATCTAAGCCACAGAGTACGACCATTCAACACTCTTAAACAACCAACCAAACGCTAAATACTGTGGCTACATCTCACCAGATGGCATTCAGTATGCTTGCCAATATTTGACTTCCTTGCACAATGTTACTATAGTCTAGTCACATTATGAAAATAGTGACTCATCGTTTGTACTGGGCTTAGCCACGTCCCTTGACCAATTAGAGCACAGTAAACTAGAAAAGAAACTGTGTTCAGATTAACTAGTTGAAGTAAGTCCTCCAGAAAGAACGAACATATTTATTAGTCTAGTAGATTTGATTCGTGCTATATTATCTACAATACCAATTGTCTTTTTTCAGCAAATGGGCACCTCCAACGAGAACATAGCGAAAATGATCTTCATGGAACTGAACAATGCGTGGAGCGACTTCGAAAATGACGCCAAGCAGCAGAACTTGTTCTCCTAAACGTGAGGGTGCAGCTAAAACATTACCATACAATAAACACGGAGTAGTAACAACATGGAGTTCTCATACGCATGTTCCTCTATATAATGAAACATGCGAAAGACGTAATGGCGAGTGCGAGAAGACGCTAGCTTGCACATAACCACTTCATATGTTTATTACTCTGTTACATTAAAGACTCATACAGTACATTAATAGCGAAAATATGTTTACTTAGATAGACCCTGCTAATCGATTATATTCAACAATTCAAGCAAGTTGGAAATATGAGAATCTAAAGCTTAAAGCGGTTTTGCGGATTTGTCTGACCGCTAGAATTTAACGGGAAATCGCTAAGTAAGTATAAAATAGAATTGTGATAAATTCTTAAATAGTTTAATAAAATTAAATGTTAACTTTGTGGATATGCATCTTCATATTAATGTTTGGATGTAGCCCCAATTAATAAAGGCTTCTCTTAGTAGATCTTTAAATGTCTCGTATTCATCAGTATTTTATTGCGATATATTTGAATAAAACAGGTCAATTTTTTGCAGTAAATTCAATAAAGTATTCTTACGGCCTGTTCACGGCAGCGAGCGGCGCGGCGAGCGGTACGATATCGGTAAGTGAGCGCGCGGTGCTATGAGCGGTGTCTCGTGGTGTGCTTCAAACATTTTTTCTTACCGCTCGCCGCCCCGTGCTAAGTCTCCGCTCACAGCGACAAGGTCGTGATCGGCCCGTTACACAGACGGTGTTTTAAACACTAGTAGCAAGTTTTGAAACCTTTCTCTTTTGTCATAAACAAACGATAATAAACATTTCAATACAATTGAAAACGAGAAAAATACGTGATGATGAAAACTTTCCATACAATGCCATTTTAAAGACGTTAGTTCGTTTAGTCAATGTTTTGTCTTCCGATTGCAATTTGTTTAAATACCGTAGCAATAATAACCGATACTATCAATATATAATTAATTTACTAGGCGTAAAGCTCCGCGATGGCACCCATACTAAACAGGCGGTCGTGTGACAATAGCTATTACTCTTTCTGGCGCTTTACAGTCTGTATAGCGTTGTCTCTCTCAGTCAGACATGACTGGTATGTGCCGTCGCTGAGTACCGACTGCAAAAACAACGACTCAGTCAGAGCTTCTTACTTTAAAACATTGTACATTACTCAATAAATAATTTAATTGATTTAGCTCAGTCTAAATATTATATAAATAAACGAATCGAGTCCGTGGAAATTGCATAAAAGGATTATTTTATAAACTTATCCATGGGCAAAATACTAATTTGTGGACGTTACTTAATAGTGTTTAGTGTCGTATTTTAGTACACTCACGTAAATTATATTGAACAAAAAATGTATTTTAGATATTAAATATCACGAGAGCTAAAATGTACGAAATTCATAAAAAATCAAAGTTACAAGTTTATTACGGTTAAAAAAGTTATTCTTTGACTCGAAGTTATCGATAAAATAAATATACTATGTCTATCTATTTGCGGGAAGAGTAGATATTCAGCTTTTTTGCGAGTTCGCTTTATTATGTTATTACTACTATATAATGTAGGTGTATGGAAATCTGTTCAGGAGGGCTGAACCGTTGTGTCGCGGCCCTGGTATTCAAAGGGCATCTGAAAGCCACAGATGGGTTTGAGTCAGTAAAAGTCTGATACTCCCTCTAGCACCACCCAAAGTAGAAGAGGTTATTTGGCGATTCCTCACCCTAAAAAAAGAGCAGGGCCGTTTAAAACGCGAGGCTTCACAAACCTTGTACTGAAATAATGTATTCTTTATTTTACTATGAACGCTTCTTTTACTTAAAAGACGTTGAATTCGGATACTTCCTGCAAGTACCGTTAGTCGCATAAATATAAATCTTATGATACCAATTTACAAGGTAAAACAAAGGAAAGTCGCGCAATTATATCAATGCAAAACGGGTCACGGAATCTAATGAACGCTGAATCGAGATATTTTATTTAATTCCTTTGGGTTTCAGGACTTGGTGTTGTTAGATGTTAATTAAATTAGTTCTCGGAGAGCTTACGATAATGTTAAGTTTATACATTCCTATTGAAATAAGTGTAGTCGGATGGCCACAATCGGTAAAAAGGTGGGGGCTTTACCATGACGTGTTAAAATGTCGGGCTTGCGAGCGAGGAAGAGGGACGGAGCTATACAACCTATATAACTCCATCCCTTTCACAGTTCAGTTTAGGTCGTCAAATCAATCGCGTTAAGTGCTCGTGGTAGGGCCTTGGTTACAAATGTGAAACATAACAGTCTTTAGAATCTTATGAATTATTTGAATCAGTATTTGAACTTAGAATGAGGCTTTCGTTCATCCGACTTTATTACAGTTCGTGCAATAGTTGATTTTGGAATCTTAATTTTTATATACTTATCTAGTTAGGCCTATGACAGAGTCAAGTTTGTTGTTGGTTGCAATATGGTTGAGCCAGTGAAGTCATCAATATCGTGTATATTTTGCTTAGATAACGTACCTATGTCTAAATAACAAATCTGTTCGAAAATAAAGTAATTTGAAAAGTAACCCTTGTCTTTTTCTTCCTAAACACCCATCATCCTTATGGCACGGTTAGCGCGGTAGTGGGCTATATTTCACCGAGACACCATGGCGGTGCGATCAGTCGCCGCTACCATAGATGAATGGGTGAATAAATATCTAAAATGCATTTACTCACCTGATTGCGCAACCAATTTGGTGGCGCGACCCAGCTCGGACGTGTGGCGACTCTGGTGTCTAGTTTGGTAGCATAGAGTACTTTTTTATATATAAGTATTTGGCTTAGTGCTATATTTCACTGCGACACCATGGCGGCATAACTGGTCGCGCCGTCATGGTGTCGCGATGAAATATAGCGCTGAGTGTTTGTCTGCTGCCTGCTGCGCCGTGTGTCGCGAGTTCGTTTAATGCACGGACCAAATATTTGTTTGGCGTACAAATAGTTGTTCCAGGGTGAGTGTGTGAGTTATATATTTGCGCAGGCACCCTCGATATAGGAGTAAGTCCTAGTGTAACGCAACTTTTCTTTTACCAGTGCACACACGGTGGGATACCAACCCAATATCTCACACACTTATAGACCTTATTTTCTGTATTTACAGGCTACTTGAAGAAGTTTATTTACGTTCCTGCATAAATTTACAACAAATAGAACGCGTAATATTATATAATCTACGCGAACGCGTTCGCTTTGTGTTTAACGAAATGGCCCGAAATCTCGAGCGAACGCGCGTTCGCTTGGGTTGTCCGAGTAATAGGTATTTCAAAGTAAAAACATGAAAGAATCAAATCGAATCATTTATTTGCATAATACAGGTAGATGTTACAAATAAATATAGAGAAACACTGTATTATTACATAATAAGGCGTGTAAAAATGTTATAGTCGTTACATACATAATTATTACCATTATTTTTATCGAAATAACAGTTCCTACCTATTTCGCCTGTTCCACAAACAACCGTAGTATCTGTAACTTCGAAAGATACAAACGAAACGACCTAGAACAGCTATGTGGAACTGTTTTAAATAAAACATGCTCCTTTCTCTTCTGACTTATTATTATAGAAAGAGACAGAATCTATTCTTTGGAACAAGCTCTTTGCTCCTCTTGGTCACGGTAATAATATCATACAGTATTCCAACTTCATACAAACGGACGAAACGTGAGCTATACCTACGCGCCTCGGTTGTAGCATGGGCTCGGCATGGAGACAGTCGCGACCGTCGCAACTGTGCCGCAGTGACAAACGGACACGACGGTTTTTTTTTAACAATAATCGCGCGATTATTGTTAGTTTGTATAATTCAAAGTAAAGACGTGATATTTTATTATTAATAATAGTGGTTTATTGTACTCTGTGTATGAATAATATTAGAAAAACCATGTTATTTAAATCTACCAATCAAAAACTACACGCATTTTTATTGAACACTTTCTATTCAATCCACAAAGTATTTTGTTTATAAATAAAAAAGTAAGTATATTTACAATCACAAAAATAAACGGAAACAAACTAGGCAAATGTAATTAGATTGCTGGAGGCGGGTAGCCCTATCGCATGTTTACGTACCGCGCGGCTGTAGGCATTTATTTCAAAGATACGGCCGAGTTACAATACTGTATGATATTATTACCGTGTCTTGGTCATTGTAGTAGACAGAAATAGCATCTTTTCCAATCTATAGTTCCCTGCCTGTCACTGGTAGTTGTACTTTTTCTGAACCTGTTGCAATCAATGAGTGTTTAGTTCCAGTAAAACAGGCTGTTATTTTGGAACTGAAACAGGTTACTAATTTTATCTGTTCCAACCCACCTCTAGCTACCGATAAGCGCCGAATGACTCCGACAGTTTCCGACAAGCTTTGACACGCGAAGGTCTGTGCTGGTGCCGCCATTTATTCATTAATTATTGTATTATGTAGGTACAACACCCATATATTGTCATTACACCTATGTAAATGCAAAAATGGATATTGCCATGTTGATATCGTTAGTATCTAATAAACCGCCTTTGTGGGACAAAAGACATACATGGTATGGCAATAGATACGTGGTTGATGAATGTTGGAAAGAAATAAGCAAGGCAATGCATCAAGACGGTGAGTATTAATTGATGTTTATTGATAGGTATATTTCAGTTTGCCGATATAGATACTGTTACGCCGTTAAACTTGAATACACCATATCTTCGACGAAATAAAAAGTCGCAACGAATAATTAAAACGCATTGCTGTTCGAAAGATCTAGAATGGAGGTATATGTACCTAAGCCTGGAAAAATCTACCATAAGAAACAAAAATTTGATGTGCCGCGTTTTGATGGTACGTCTTCCTGGACGGGATTTAAGTACCAATTTGAGACATTGGTTGAAACGAACCGCTGGGACGATAAGCAGTCTTTTGCGGCATTAACTTTGGCTCTACGAGGGACGCTCTGCTAGTCCTGGAGACCTTCCTCCGAACAGCAGGACATTGGAGCATCTCATGGAGGGATTAGACATTCGCTATGGAGGCAAGCATCTCGAGCACGTTTTCCGCGCGCAGCTTCGCGAGAAAACGCAGAGGTCGAATGAGAGCCTCCCTACAGCAGTGAGGAGTCGAGGTTGAACGGCCGGCGTGCATACATGTCGATGACACCAGAGACGATGGAAGTAAATCTGGTGCAAGCATTCATCGACTGTCTACGGTTAAACTCGGACACCACCAAACTTTAAAGAGTGCGATGGCACACGCTTTGGAAGTGGAAGCAGTACAACAAGATTCTCGTACGCACAGAGTTCACGAAGTGGTGGTCTCGCCTACAATGCAACCGCGTCACCGAGAAGTGGTGACTTCTTCTTCGGCAAAGTCCCGCTAGTAAGTCCCATATATTCGACGTGTTACGGATGTGGAAAAAAAGTGCACATTCGTACCGATTGCCCCAAGATGAAAGGGAGAAGTGTGGACTCCGGAACTCAAGTTAACGAGGAGTCTATAAACTAAATGTTGCCAGGGCCGCGGGGCGGGTGCTGACTGGTCAACTGAAGGCCCCAACCATCACCATCAATCAAGTTCACGACGGAAATAGTTTGATCATCGAAGGGACGCTGAATCATAGTGCTTGCAATTTTACCGTTGGCACCGGGGCGTCGCGAACTATTGTAAGACCTGAGTTGCTGAAACGAGCCATCTCGTGGCAAAGAAAGTCTCCATCCTGCCGACTTCAGACAGCAACCAACCGGCCAGTCAGTGTCCGTCCTTGGTGATACAGAAATCGAGTTCAAAATTTTTGATCAAGTGAACAAGTATACCCTTGTGTTAATTGCGAATATTACGGACGATTGCATTCTGGGTCTCGATTTCTTACGGAATAACCGAGTATTGAAATTCCCAGACCAGGAAGTCTTCCTGTGAGGAATTAACACATGTAACCTCTATTGCTTAAAAGATACTACATTAGCTCCGAGAACAAACCTTAGTCGAAGTAATATTTCCTAAGAAAATGAGGCAAACAAGATGTGTTTTGGTTGAGGATACTGGCCGGCAACCGGAGCTCATCACCGCGAGGACATTAATTATGACGACCAAGGTAAAGATTGTGAACCTTGAGAAAGAAGAGGTCCAACTGAAGAAAAACAGTATTGTTGGGATATGTGAAGAAGTGAAGTATCTCCGCCAAATCAGTACATTACAGTAGAGCAAGATGCGACCAAAGTTGAAACTGATCACATCCAGCAACATCTGGAAAATTCTAAGAGCAATTTAAAAGCTTCGGAACTACTCGTACAACAAGCTAGAGAATTTCTGCTACGGTTTCGAGATATGTTTGCAACGGGAAAAGACTGCAGACGAACAGGTCGCATCAAACATGAGATAGATACAGGTGACGCTAATCCAATTAAACAGAGACCGCGCCGTATACCCTTTTTTTTCGATGGGGAAAGTCATCTTATGACAAAACCCGCTCTTGGGTGGAGCGGGAGATACTGTCAGACTCTTACTGACTAAAAACCCCATCCCGTTCCTTCTAGCCTTCATACCGGGGCACGAGCTCCCTTTCGGACAACCTTGGCCCCAGTAGGCTTCGACCCAGCTGGGCCCCTCCTGCTGCTGACAACTCCTTGAGGCGCGCGGGAACAGTGCGCGCCGTCGACGTCTTGGACTCGGTCCATTACCGGACGATCGGACAGCGAGCTACCCATGGCTCGCCTCATGGAGAGAGTCATGTTGGGTCTTCTTGGTGACGTCTGTCTTGTATATTTGGATGACGTCATTATAATGGGTCGCACTTTTAAAGAAAACCTGAGGAACATGGAGAAAGTGCTCACAAGGATTCGAGAGGCTAACCTAAAACTAAGCCCAAAGAAGTATGCCCTGTTTAAGAAGGCGGTCAGCTACCTGGGACATGTAATTTCCGCCGATGGTGTGAGAACCGACCCTGAGAAGACAAAGGCCGTCCAACAGTGGCCGGTTCCTAAGAACAAAACGGAAGTACGTGCATTTCTAGGATTGTGCACATACTACAGACGGTTTGTTATGAGTTCTTCGGACATTGCAAAACCTTTACATCGGCTGACTGAGAATAAACGACATTTTAACAGGTATAAGAACTGTGAGCATTCAACGAGCTAAAGCAACGGTTATGGGAAGCGCCTATACTGGGGTATCCGAGCAGAGACGGAAGATTTGTCGTTGATATCGATGCCAGCAACACGGGAATTAGAGGAGTTTTGTTACAGGTGCAAAGTGACAGACAGGTCGTGATGACTTTCAAAGCCAGAAAGGTATTACTGTGTGACTCTGAACTGCTGGCTGTGGTAAAAACCTAGCATTTTCACAAGTACCTCATAGGAAGGCAGTTTACGTTGAGGACGGATCTGGCTTCTACAATTTAAAAAGCGTGAGGGCCAAGTCGCAAGATGGCTCGAGCAGCAGTTCAACTTTGTGACGGAACATCGCAGTGTGAAAGGGCATAATAATGCTGACGCCCTGTCGCGACGTCCATGTAATGAGGACTGTAGACACTGCCAGCAGAATGAAACCCGAGAACACGTAAATCTAATTAGAGCTACTGGACACAGTGGGAACTAAACTGTGGTCCTATAAAATGATGTGCTTTGTAGGAAATGGGAATCGAACGATGGCAAGAAGGTTACTACGCAAGTGATAGTACCACGATGGGAAGTGGTCCCCCTGCTACAGGAGATACACCATGGTGCTTCTGGAGGTCACCTGGGAATCAAGAAAACTCTACTGAAAGTGCGACAGCGGTATTACTGGCTCAATTGTAATTATACCGCGGTGTATAAATTGTAAAATTTTAACATTAAGTAACTAGGTATGTGATGAGATAATAAACGTTTTATATTATTATTGTTTTTATATATTTATTTATCTCATAACCCTGAGGTCCTGGACCTTTGGAAGGCGTACGAGAAGCCAAAACCAACTCGCAGAGGCCCTTTTAGACGCTTTTAATGGAACGTAGTATCAACCGGTGATTATCCCTGTATGTGCTATGCTAATGTATCCAAGGACAAACCCCAGTTGAAAGGAAACTGTTGCAACACGTGGAAAACTAATATATGGCTATGGTTTTGGGGTTTTAGGCGAACTGGGTACCAGTAGGAACTATGTTAAGACTATGGCCCCTGCCTGAGCAATGTTTTTAATTTCCATCGATAAAAAGGCAGGGGGTGACTTGCACACTCAACAAACGGGTCCAAAACGGTCGCTAGCACGAAGTGACGTAGCAACAAGAGGGCAACATATCCTGATGTGCTTGAGGAGTGGAGAGGTATACCACGGCTATCAGGACAATCCCGGAAGTACAAGAGTCCCTACCAGCACCTTACTGGATTATACATCCTTCTCCTGAGCGTGTTTGCTCTTGCGAATCTCCACTCAAACCAGTCAATAAAGGCAAGATAGAGGTGGGAGCTGGTGGGAGATTGGGTTATTATTTATTATTATTAATTGTAGAGATGACATAGAGCAATGGTGTCGGAAATGTACAGCGTGCGCATCTGTGAAAGGACCACAGACTAGAAGCAGGGGCAGGCTGCAATGTGGGAGCCCCCTGAGAACGCATTGCCATCGACGTTTGCTGGACCTTTTCCAGTTACAGATGACGGAAACAAGTACATAGTGATGATCCAGGACTACTTCACAAAGTGGCCTGAAGTCTTCGCCATACCCAATCAAGAAGCAACGATAGTGGTGAAGAAGGTGGTCGAGGAAGTAGTATGTCGGTATGGCGCACCTTTGGAAATCCATTCCGACCAGGGCCGTAACTTCGAATCTGCGTTGTTCCAGGAAATGTGTAGGTACTCTTGTGGGGATGTACAAACACGCACAACACCTTCGCATCCACAATCGGACTGAATAGTGGAAATATCCAAACCCTGGAAAATCATCTGGCCAAAGTTGACGATGACCATCAGAAGGACTGGGACCGGTATATTCCACTATTTCTGATGTCTTACCGATCAGCAGTGCATGATAGCACGGAACATACCCCAGCAAGAGTGAATTTCGGCAGGGAAATGAGACTTCCAGTCGATGCCATAATTGGCGTGCCACCTGACAAGACCAAGCCAGTTACAAACTACGTAAGTGACCTTCAATATCAATTGGACGAAGTGCATAAACGAGTACGTGAGAATAGCATGAACACCAGCATTAAAATGAAAACTCGATACGACCGTAATGCCAACCGCCAACGCCAAGGGATTTGAGGAAGGTGCACTGGTTTGACTCCACAACTCGCTTCGACGAAAAGGGAAGTCGCCGAAACTTCAAGCTCGATGGGAGGGACCTTACTCCGTGTACTAAAAAGGATCAACGATGTAACCTACCGCATCAAGAAAGGGCTAAGAGGGAAGCCTAAGGTTGTCCATGAGGACAGTTTGGCGCCGTATCACGGATCTAATAATGCTCGGGACGAGCATGACTAAGAGGGGGGCACTGTTACGCCGTTAAACTTGAACACGCCATATCTTTGACGAAATAAAAAGTCGCAACGAATAATTAAAATGCATTGCTGTTCGAAAGATCTAGAATGGAGGTATGTACCTAGGCTTGGAAAAATCTACCACAAGTAGCTACCGCTATTATTATTTAAATAATAATAGTAGGTAGAAATGTAGGTAGATAAGGGAAACGGTACGTTCCGCCATCGAAATTCGCGTGAAAGTGACTCGCGGCACCGCATATTGAACATTAACCCTTCAGATACCGTCAATTAGAAACACAATAGTAAGACAATAGATGCGCGGCCACCGAGTGTCGCTTGGGGATTCATGAAATAAAAATGATTTATGTACTCTATTGTTCCGTATTGATCTTGAGACGTCGGTATCTAGATACCGACGTCTCAAAGAATTGAATTTTTTAAGAAGAATTTTTTCAGAATTTTCCTTGCTCCGTATATAAATACGAGCTCCCCTGACCGGAAGCCGGAAGCGAGTCAGTTATCATTTCGACTGCGAACAAGAGCGATCTACCTAAGTGTGCGAAGTGATTATGACTAACGACCTAAGCGATAGTGTAACGGAACTCTAGTGTTAAGTAATTGTGATTCGGATTATTTGTTGACTGGACAACTTTGTTATTGTTTGTGGTGAATAAAGTTCTCTGTTAGTAAACCGGAATTTAATTACCTACGTACGCAACAATACATTTGAATCTGTTCTGGTTCGATGACCTTCATTTAACTCTTCAGATAGGGGCAATTAGATATTATTTCATAATTAAATTAACAGATTATTCTAGTTTATATTGTCCTAGGTAGGTACCTACCTACTTATTAGAATCATAAATAGGTAGGTAGGTACTTACCTATCTTAATGTTAGTGAGGATAAGTATAGTTGATTAAGAATTAATTATTGTTGTAAGTAAATCAATGTAGGTACCTATTGTGTAAAAAAATTGGGCAAAGTCGAGCTCAAAGGCGGTGGTTACAAGCAAACAAACAAACAAGTGAGGCTAGTAAAAGCGTGTTAAAAATACCTTAATTTTTTGGGTAATTTGTCTTATTCTACCTTCTAGGCACTTTTTTTTTTCGATGGGGAAAATCATCTTATGACAAAACCCGCTCTTGTATTTACAGCAGTATAGTTACGGATTTTCTAGCTCTTGATAGACGCTTGTTATACCTACTTAGTTAATTTGCTCTAAAGGCAAATCTCGGCCTCCAAAAGGTTTTAAAAAGTAGGTATATTAGCAACGGATATGCTTCATCACCTATAAAAACATGGTGCTTTCAGATTCGTTTCTGGTAAATATTCTGGTTCTGGGATATCTCTATTCATCTTCCCAGTATTTAAATATTGATATAGTTCGGATACCCTGAATGTTCCTCCGTTGCTCTGTTTACCAAATCCACCAACATCACCATAGACCCTGCCCTATCTGGACAGGATATGCGTAGATGCTTCCCGTCAATGGCCCCTAAAACATTCGGAAAATCCCAAATAGTGTTGAAGTCGTTTGATATAGAGCGGAAAACTTCATTTGTTGGTTTTATTTTTGGTGTACAATAAAGATTTAATCTATAAAAGAAAGAAAGAAAAAACGTTTATTTATCTGTCTATCTATCTATAGGCATGTAAATTGGTTGTAATTTATCTCATAATATATTGAGTGTTTCGTCGGTAATCGCCTTTATTGTAGAAATACCCATTCTAAATTCAGATGTTAAATTGTGCAAATGAAGTTCCTGTTGCAAGGTGCCTGAAATAGTAATAAAATATTTTACTTTTAGTAAATAAACTCAAGAAGAAATGGAATTGTTTAAGAGCCCAATTCTCAGCCACATATGCAAAAATTCTCGTATTGGGTTCTACTTCCCGCGAGCCGAAATGGCCTTATTACAAATCCCTACTGTTTCTTAAAGATATAATCAAACTAAGAAAATCTTCAGGAAATTGGAGCAAATCGAAACGTCCATCTTCTAGGACATCAGTGGAACCTATGAAACAAAGGAGTAATTCCAATGACATCCAAGATGATTCAAATCTCGATCAAGATGATTTAAGTCCTGATCAACGGAACATAAATAATCCATATGACTTTGAAGCCAGCACAAGCACTAAATTACAAGATTTAAATCCTGATCAACGGAACATAAATAATCCATATGACTTTGAAGCCAGCACAAGTACTAAATTGCCAGATTTAAATCCTGATCAACGGAACATAAATAATCCATATGACTTTGAAGCCAGCACAAGCACTAAATTGCCAGATTTAAATCCTGATCAACGGAACATAAATAATCCATATGACTTTGAAACCAGCACAAGCACTGAATTGCCACGAGAGAGTTTATCAGTTCCACACAAAAAAATAAACCCCAGCACATTTAACCAAAGTATGTTAGATATTGAAATAGAAATGCAATTACTGGAGTATTTGAAAAAGAAAATAAATCAAAATGAAGATGATGATAATTTATTATTTTTGAAGAGTCTCCTGCCTCATATTCGCAAGATTCCACAGGAACGACTGTTTTCATTTCGTAATGAAATTCAAAGAATAGTAGACATTTATGCGTACTGGTACGCATGCCCATAAATGTCTACTATAGTTATACCACAGTATTACAATATTCCCTACAGTAGCGCAACAAATGTACTTGCGCAGAGCAATGGAGGGGAACTCGCGGGGTGTCGGGAGGCGCGGGCCGCGTACCACAAACATGCTTAGTTTGTGGTACCGAGTGGTACTTTTTCTTGTATTTTTGTCAGGTGAGCTCGGAAGTGCAAAATCAAAACTTAGCAAGTGGTTCAAAGTTAAATTTTACAGAAGAGCAAAAAAATTACTTTTCTACTTTAAGGGCATGCCATATCAAAACTACTTATCTTAGCTTAAAGAATGTTATTGAAGCAATGTCAAAACCTAGCAACGTACTTTACTAGGTTTTTATCCAGACAAAAATCACAATGAATTATAAAATAAATACTACTACTATTTCATAAAGATAGGAAGAATCATAATAAAAATTAAACAATTGACGGTTTGTTTATAATAATGAAGTTTATTTTAAATTATAAATAGTTAGACCTAAAGAAATATTATTATTAATTATTCGGTAGAAAGGAAGTAGCCAAAACTCTCTTCTAATCAGGGGCATTAGTGGAAGTAATTTTATACCTTCTTTTTTGCTAGCTTTTATAACTCTTGCAGGGTTATTAATTGAAGGCAATGAAGATTTAATTTTTTTTAAACGAAAACGAAATAATCGAAGTACACATCACTTTTGCACCCTGTATCAATTTTTTTTTAGGTGGGAAAAACATCCGGTGACATCTCCCGCACTTGGACGGAGCGAGAGGGTATGTCAGACTTTTGCCAATTAAAAACCCACTCCTATACCTTTCAAAAACCAACCCTTGACCCCAGGCAGGCTTCGATCCAGCTGGGCCTCTACGATTTGCTGACATCTGTTTGAGGCGCGTGTGGAACGGTACGCGCCGTTAACAACTTGGGCTCGGTCCGGATGGCAACTGGACTATCGGACGGCTCGTCGTCTGCAAGCCCGCGCCTGCGGTGGCCAGAAATTGGGATAGGGAACCCAGCGGCTGGGGCATGGGGGATGTTCCCTGACGCTTGCACGTGCGGCCTCCTCCTTTGCTAACATTACTGCTTCGCAGAAGGAGGCAACCTCTTGCCACTCCTCGCCACGAGGCGACGATTTGTCGTGCCTTGGTACACGTCACTTGGCCGGCACGTTTGCTCGTTGCCACCAATCCCCCCCATGAGGACACGGAGGTGCTTTGCCCAAGCGGGGCACTTCTCTACCGTAAAATCCATCTTGTCCTCCGGGTGGTCCACACTGTGGTGTCACACGGGAGTCATTTGATCTCTTGCCTTCAAATTGCTTTTACGGATGAAGGACCTTTTAAATCTACCATCTATCGCGGGTATAACGAGTTCAAGCGCGGTCGCCGTGCTTTGGAGGATAAACAAAGAAGCGATCGTCCTACGACGGCTGTTACGGAAGAAAGTGTGCTGGAATTAAAAAGTGTAATCCAAAAACACAGGCGAATTACGTACAAAGAGATTCAGCATACACTGCAGATTGGTTCCGGAAGCGTTCACAAGATCCTACATAAGCACCTTCGCGTGAGGAGGATAGTTTGCCGCTGGGTGGCGCACAACCTCACCGAAGCTCAGAAGCAGGCCCGTGTGGAGTGGTGATGTAATATGATTCAAAAATTTGAAGCAGGCTCGTCTCGGCGCGTTTACGACATTTTGGTGACGAATCCTGGATTTATCAATACGATCCAGAACAAAGGGTCAGTCAACAGTTTGGCTGTTTCAAAACGAACCAACGCGATCGAGAATTCAATTCCATTACGAGACCAAATCAGCATCAACGCCGAATGGTATACCACAAAATGCCTGCCAGAAGATTTGTCTGCAATGAACAACAAGCGACCAAACACCGGGCTCCTCGAGGTATTGCTTCACCATGACAACGCGTCTGCACACTCAGTGCTAGAAACAAGAAACTTCCTGGACACCACACCGGTCAGAGTCTTGGGGCACCCTCCTTACAGCCCTGATCTGGCACGGTGACTTTTTTTATTCCTTAAAATAAAAAATCAGCTGAAAGGGACACAGTTTACATCGCCGGAAGACGTGCTTGCAGCGTTTGAGAAGGCCGTGGAAGAGGTGTCTGCGGAGGACTGGAAAATATTTTTCGCAATTGGTTCAGATGCATGAACCTTTGTATACAGGCTGTTGGAGAGTTCTTTGAAAAGATATCTATAATTAAAATATTTTATCCATAGAAGTTAGTTTTTTATTTTCTCAAAACTTTCAGCGTGTCCCACGTATACTCACAATTCAATGTTTTAAAGCCGTCATTATTAATTTCGATCCGTAAAACTGTTTATCTCAAAATATGGTTATTTTGGATTTACAAACAAAATCATAGCGTGGGCAGTGACCACTTGACGCATACTTTGGTTACGCGAGCTTTTTTAAATAATTGTTACCATTTTAAAAACCTAGCAAATACATAAACAATTTCTTAACCTAGCAACTGCAGTTACTTGCTAGGTTATCAAATTGGTTGGTGTAAGATGCTAGGTTTTAGATTAGCTTTTTATGCTTATTTTAAAACGTTTGTTTATTTGCTAGGTTTTTAATATTGACAACTTCGTTTGTGAATGAATTTTAGGTGTTTTGACAATAGCAATGTAACCATAAAGTCGAGCCATGGGTAGCTCGCTGTCCAGCCGTCCGGTAACTGTCCGGACCGAGCCCAAGACGTCGACGGCGCGCACTGTTCCCGCGCGCCTCAAGGAGTTGTTAGCAACAGCAGAGGCCCAGCTGGGTCGAAGCCTACTGGGGCCAGTGTTATCCGAAAGGAAGCTCGAGCCTTGGTTTGAAGGATAGAATGAACGGGGTGGGTTTTTAGTCAGTAAGATTCTGACACTATGTCCCGCTCCACCCAAGGGCGGGGGTTGTTATAAGATGATTTTTGCCCACCGTAAAAAAAAACCATAAAGTCGAAAATGCAAAAAAACAAATTTTTTTGCGAAGTTTCAGTTGCTAGGTTTTGAAATTGCACAGCCGAGCTGGCAGGTAAGTAATAGTTGTCACTGATTGTATATAGAGAAGTACTAGTAAGTAGGTAGCCCTTGGAGTAATTAAATATCTCAAAATGAAATTGATTATGGAATTAACCTTTTGAAAACCGTAATTAGAGACAATAGAAAGACAATAAGAGAGCGAACGCCAGCTTTTGCTCTCTCATTGTTAAATTGGTTTAATGAATTAAACCAATTTTAATTGTGTGCATAACGTCACAGTTTCGTTCCAGCAACACGACTACTGAAAGTATTTCATTTGTCTAAGTTGTGTACATATCTATAATTATGTTGGAAACCGAAATACCATCTAGTAATTACCTACTTACTACGTTAAGGGCTACTTGTATTCGATCGTGACGAGAAAAACCTCATGAAGTTTTATCAAAATTATGTAAAAGGAGGTACAATCTGCATTATATAATTATAATATTAGATAAGTAGGTACATCTTCTCTCCAACTTCCATTAATTATGCTGGAACGCCGTAGTCTATCCTCTAGGAGGTGGGCGTTAATGGCTGCGACACAGTTTTATTTTAAAGTAGTACTGTAGCTGTTAACGAGCATTATATATTGTAAAAAAATTTATGTTCCAATATATATATATTATTATTATATTATTATTATCTACTTCTACCGCCGGTTTCAAGAAATTTATAAAATTGCCAAGTCGTAATTTATCTTATAAGTACACGTGCTACGTTAAATGCGCAAAACCTCAGACACACCAAACGATTTTTAATTTAATTGACCTAATACTGTGAGAAAAAAAATCATAAAAAAAAATTTAAGGTTTTGTGTGCAGTTTTAGTTTGTTTAAAATTAATATCTGCATTGAAGAAGAGCTTTTAATATCCCGTTTATCAGAAAATTTTATTGGACTATCTACAACCATTTGTGTTTGTTTACCTATTTCTGCTGGTATGCGCACGTGATGGCTTGACCTATTCATAAAAGGACAGGGCGACATTTTAAAAGAAGATTTTTTCAAAAATGTAACCTATATTAAAAAAAGTGGTTCAATTGATTCTGCTCGTTATTCTGATTAATTCATGAATCCCCAAGCGACCACCGGTGGCCGCGCATCTATTGTCTTACTATTGTGTTTCTAATTGACGGTATCTGAAGGGTTAAACAATTTTCAGGTTTTGCGCATTTAACGTTATACGTTGTATAGTTATATAATTATACTAAGTACCTACCTAAGTATAAATGTACATAGGTACAGATATAGTGAATAATCCTTTTCCATCGTATTTTCCGGAAACTCCGGAATTAATAATGCTGTCTCAATTAGATAACGTGTGACGGAATGAAAGTAAATTGTGACAGCAATATAAATTCGGACGTTTCCGTGAAAATACGATGGGAAAGGATTTTGCAATAAATCTGTATAAAGTATTTCCACGGGAGTTTGAATGGAATGATTACACACACAACTACAAGAAGTACCTACTGATTGCCAAAAAAAAAGTGAATGAATGAATCAGATTGTTCATCCGAATGCGAATACATTACCTATGTACTTACTTAATTTTTATAATAGACAATAAGGAACATCCAAAAATAAAGAGTGTCACGTAAATATTAAGCAGTGCAATATAATTATGTGTCAGATGCTCCTGACCTGCAAAACCTTATCTGTAACTTGTATGTGCCAAACAACTACAACCGTGGCAGGAAACATCGGCTCCTGGCAGTTCCGACGTTTCGTACAGTTGCACACTCCAAATCGTCCATACCGCGGACACTTTCTGCGCTTAATGCTCTCCTTGACAAGAACACAGATTTTGATATGTTTGCGGAAGAATGGAAGACGATATTGTCAGAATGTATGAAATTCTGTGAGATGAATGCATGACTGTGTCTACATTTTTATTAAAGATCTATCTACACCTAAAGTCCTGAGCGACATGTAACTTGCCTGTGTTAATTTTAATGTTCTATTAGTGTTTTATATTTTGTTGTTGTAAGGGCAATAGCCTTTACATATAATGTTGAATGTTATAAATGAAAGGATGATAATGTTCTGTAAATAATGTTTAATAAAACACTTCACTAATTTAATGTTACTTAAAAATGTTAATAAATGTTAAAATGTTACGAGAGTTCGGTGCCAAACGTACTACTGACGCACTTGTCTACGTGACGATACAGCAAACCTACTTTTACCCGATTTGCAATAATTACTAATTAGGTCTGAGTCCAATGTACGGAAACTGACTGTACAGTTGTTTTGTCTTTTGTATGTTCTATGTGTGTTTAAATAGTGTAATTGGCTTTGGCCGTTCTATTTAAATTAATTAAATAAATAAATGTAAATATAATATATTTATTAAGTAATAAATAATTAGATGAATTAAAAATAATCACAATTATTTTGAATGTACATATGTACATATGAATAAATGATTACATCATAATAGTAATAATCACAATTGTTTTATTTCTCATTTTGTACCATCCCTTGCATATTTGCTTGTCACAACGGTACCTAAGTACCTACACTGGCGGCGGCATCGCGCGACATCAAAGGCGTAGCGCTACTGTAGGGAATATTGTACCTAATACTGACTGACTGATTGTACTGTGGTTATACATAGTTTTCTTCCAATTCATCTCTTAACCCTTCAGATACCGTCAATTAGAGACACAATAGTAAGACAATAGATGCGCGGCCACCGGTGGTCGCTTGGGGATTCATGAATTAATATAAATACTTTTCATTCTATAAAAAAATCGTGAAGGTCGTTCTTAATCGGATCTTAGGCTATTAGAGATGAATTAGAAGACCTAGGTACAATAACTGCTCACTGTATAGGTACTATTGCATCGCCGAGCACACATCAATCAGCAGATACACACACCACTGAATTAGATTCGGCTACGCTCCAATCACCACCAAGCACCAGGGCCCGATCTAGCTATTTACCGCCGCTCCGGGCAAAGATAACTTTCGCAGCTCTTATACAAGGATTGTCCGGAAAATACGTTCAATAAATTCGGAGCGTCCTGTCAAGGCCTTGTGGAGGGGTGGCCCGATGGTCCCCTCTATGCAATCCCCTCAATGCTCAGTTCGAACCAGAGCGCTCTGCGAGTAAGGGCCTGCGCACACTTGAGACAAGACGTGTTAGACAGAACTGTGTGAGACGTCTCAGACAAAACAGTTTTGTCTGCGACTCGGGGCGTTAGGGCTGTTGATAAAATATCGATATTATCGCAGTACTCAAACAGCTGAACATATAAACATGTATTTGTAAACCTCTTGAGAAATATTGGTACTGTTTGGTACGCATAAATGCTTAATTCGTCGTCCGCGCACAGCTCACATCTCTGCTTCCTATCACGCCATACAAATATTACACATCTCCACACAGCGATCTCCACTGAAGCTGAGCAGAGAGGATGTGTCAATAACATAATTCTATTAAATGTTTGTTTAAAAAACATCGCTCCGCTCGTCTCGTTTCCGCTTTGGTGGAGTCCCGGCCTAATACATACCAACAAAGAATCTTTCTATTTTTAAAGTCTGTTAGAAATAAAACTGCTTGGTTGCTGTAAAGTCCGCTAGAAATAAAACTGCTTGGTTGCTGTAAAGTCCGCTAGAAATAAAACTGCTTGGTTACTGTAAAGTCCGCTAGAAATAAAACTGCTTGGTTACTGTAAAGTCCGCTAGAAATAAAACTGCTTGGTTGCCGTTAAGTCTGCTAGAAATAAAACTGCTTGGTTGCCGTAAAGTCTACTAGAAATAAAACTGCTTGGTTGCCGTGAAGTCTACTAGAAATAAAACTGCTTGGTTGCCGTGAAGTCTACTAGAAATAAAACTGCTTGGTTGCCGTGAAGTCTACTAGAAATAAAACTGCTTGGTTGCCGTGAAGTCTACTAGAAATAAAACTGCTTGGTTGCCGTTAAGTCTGCTAGAAATAAAACTGCTTGGTTGCCGTTAAGTCTGCTAGAAATAAAACTGCTTGGTTGCCGTAAAGTCTGCTAGAAATAAAACTGCTTGGTTGCCGTAAAGTCTGATAGAAATAAAACTGCTTGGTTGCCGTAAAGTCTGCTAGAAATAAAACTGTTTGGTTGCTGTAAAGTCTGCTAGAAATAAAACTGCTTGGTTGCCGTGAAGTCTGCTAGAAATAAAACTGCTTGGTTGCCGTAAAGTCTGCTAGAAATAAAACTGCTTGGTTGCCGTAAAGTCTGCTAGAAATAAAACTGCTTGGTTGCTGTAAAGTCTGCTAGAAATAAAACTGCTTGATTGCCGTAAAGTCTGCTAGAAATAAAACTGCTTGGTTGCCGTAAAGTCTGCTAGAAATAAAACTGCTTGGTTGCCGTAAAGTCTGCTAGAAATAAAACTGCTTGGTTGCCGTAAAGTCTGCTAGAAATAAAACTGCTTGGTTGCCGTAAAGTCAGCTAGAAATAAAACTGCTTGATTGCTGTAAAATCCTTATTTAATAACTATACTTCATCGTTTGTCAACTGGGTTCCATCTTGACATCCATGCAGCCGTACTTCTCTAGGAGCTCTTGTTTCTTGCGCCGTAACAACGCCTCCTCTATGTCCTTCTGCGAGGGCACTGCGACGTGTGACGTCACTACCGGCCGGATTGGTTCGCCTTCTTCATCTTCTTCTATTCGCTTGTCATCGGGCTAGAAAAAGAATCAAATTGTTTATTTCAAATAGACCATTAATTAATTAATTTATTGCGTGACCTAAAGGCTGGCTACCTTGGACAGAGGATAAGAAAGAGCCTGTCCAGAAAGCGCGAGTCCACTCGCGCATAGGCACTCGCGCGTTCTCGAGTTACTAGAGCTGCATACATTCCGTCCAGATGCTCTCGCGCGTTACCTCACTCGCGCGTAAAACGCTTGCAATGAGCGGGACTCTCGACTCGCTCGTTTTACGCGCGAGCGCCGCGCGAGTCGAGATACTCCGGCGCCGTTGCAGCGTCCAGGACTACGCGCGAATCCGTTGCGGGTGGACGTATTTAATTCCAAATAGAGCGTGATAACTTCGACTCGGAATTTCTTATTTACAAAGTTGAAAAAAGAGTAGCCATATGGGATATGGAATCATCAGATTATTCCAATAGAGAATTGAGAGAACGTAGAATTGGGTGCACGTTAAATCGTCGACTTTGTCTTCGTTTACGACGTCTCCATCGACGGTATGCAAGCCATAACACAACCTCTGTATCCGAGTCCATTTTTATAACTAACCAAATCCGTCTCATCACATACGCGCGTGATTTCGCCGCATCTGGACGCAATACAAATCAAAACGCGCGAGTGGACTCCCGCGTAAATCTCGCTTTCTGGACAGGCTCTAAGCATTGCCATACAGCGTGGCAATGCCGCCAGTCTTTTGAGCACATTACCCGTCGACAGCGATGTGGAAGAGTTTTTTGACGCCATAGTTTAGTTGGTTTCAATTAGCGTAGGTTTTTTTTTTATTTACTGTATTATAGTTATAATATTATATAATTTGTATGCATGTGCTTGTAAATAAATAAAAAATAATATTTTCATTTATTTTATAGTTTTTAAATTGATTTAGTTTTTAAAAATCTTTTTCCGACAGGTAGTTTCGAATGATATCCTGCTTTGTCCCACTCCTGGGCTAGGGACCCCCTCCACTCCTGCATACTTAGTTCAGTAATTCATTACGTTAGCTAAAAAAAGAGCTATACTTAGAATATAAAAATGCTGTGACAGTGTTTTATAGCAAAACCTTCTAATCGACAACGACTTGACCAATTTTTAATTAAATTTTTTGTGTAGATTTATTTATTTATTAAAACTACACATACATTTGGTATGTTAAGAATTGCCCCCCTCATTTTTCTTTGATAATTTGATATATATGGCAGAACAATGTTCGCCAAATCAGTTAGTATTGATATATTTACTTATGGTTTTAATTCAACATACTCATATTTAATATGTGAGTACAGCATACGCCTGCCTTTCTTTGGCTCTTAGTGTAGTTGATTTGCTATAATTCATGCTTTAATGAGCTAGCATTAGAAATAATTAAAATAACTCTTACATCTTCTGGATAAATGTCTTCTTCTTCTGGTAAGTCTTGATCCTTATCTTGTTCTTTATTCCTCTTCCATTCATCTACCGCCCGCGCTATTGCTGTAAAGAATTTTAATGTTACTAGTTGTTGAGACCGCTCCTTTCAATATCGTGACGGCAGTGGGCGGGGACAGCGGGCTCGCAACGCAC
Source organism: Mythimna lalbum (assembly GCA_949319445.1). Classification (NCBI taxonomy): domain Eukaryota; kingdom Metazoa; phylum Arthropoda; class Insecta; order Lepidoptera; family Noctuidae; genus Mythimna; species Mythimna lalbum. The sequence goes on along the minus strand of OX439347.1, from coordinate 17,819,905 downwards.
TGACCACACCAGTCAGCTGCACAGCGTACATTTTCATATAGGATAAAATCAGCTGTTGAACGCACCCACACGCGGCTCATCTTACTATGACTAGGGTCTCATGACTAAGGTCTTAGCGGCGACGTGAGTGGAACACCCACATAGTGAAAACACTATGTGGGGCGTCCCGTGGCGTGTGGCATACATTTTCATACATTCAATGAGTGGTAATGGATAATGCCGGTTGCAGCCTGAAAACTAAGCTTAGTTAGTTCAGCTTAGCTCGCATAGCCGACGCAGTTTTCCATACTTGTGTGCAGACCGCAAGCAATGCGAACTAAGCTATGTGAGCTAACTAAAATATGCGAAGCCAAGTTACCGGTATACCCTTTCCAACAAAAAAAGTTTTTTTCAAAACGGTTAGCAAGCGACACGAAGTTATGCACGAACTAACATAAAAAAAATACAAACATTCGAATTGAGAACCTTTTTAGAAGTCGGTTAAAAACTATGAAGCTGTCGACGAAGCGACGACGGCACGAAGTCGCCGATATAATGACGATAACGCGTCTATGAAGCTGCGCGTCCGTGGGCTTAGGCCTCACCATCAGGCGAGATTAAGTTTAACAGCAGGTTCATCAGTTAGGAAAGTAAACGAACCTTCTTTCTCAGCTTCCTGTTCGAGTGGCATCAGTAGGCCGTCGTCGTCATCTCTGTAGCCGTAGTAGTCAGCATCTACGTCCCTCATGAGATCAGCGCGCGTCCTCCGAGGCGGCGGGGGAGGTTCTTGCTCAAATAACTCGCGAACACCTGCCCATGGAGAATGTTTAGTACTGTAAGGATCGCTTATTGCACTTATAAATCCTATAACAGCCAGCAGGATTGCAGAAAATACTTCTAACTACATTTGAAACTGCAAGCGAATTGAACTGCAAAAAATATGATAAAATTGACAGGCGACTGAGAGGTCAAAAACGTGTTTAACAATTATAAAAATGATTCAATATAATGTAAGAATAATTCATAATTTAGTTTAGCATAGTACTTTCAGACAAAAGAGTAGTGCATACCAGAGAAATCGTCTGAGAACTGATGGCATTGAATAATCTATACTTTAGTAAAGTGAAAGAAAGTTGAAATTTGTATGAACAATGGTGCAGACATGAAGCTCTGAAAATATAGTGTTGCACTTAAGGCCCTAGTAATAAGGTTCAACATTCAATAACATTTAAAAAAAAAACTGGTGTTAACATCCTTTTAACAAAAAGCTCAAACTATCATAATTCCGTTGTGAAAAAGAGATGGTGCTATTCGCACTGTAGAACTCTGCCTCTTTCATATTGAAATAATTATGATTGTAACATTTGATTGTAATAAACCTGGAGGGTACAAATTGGCCTGTTGGTCTAGTGGTTAGTATCCCTGACTGCTATGCCAGACGGTTCGATTCCCACCCAAGACAAATATATGTGAGATGAGCACGATGATTTGTTCAGTGGCTGGGTGTAATTTATCTATAATATGTATGTGTCGGGGATTATGATAATTTAGCGATAATAAAACACTCAATTGATTCAATGGTACCGGAGTGGGGTAGAACGTTGTGACGTTGTTGACGTCACGTGAGCGTAATCGTTTGGAGGGGAGACATTGCAAGTGAGTCTAGGGCGATCCTCCGAGCAGTACGGACGCATTTAACAATTTACTGGTTCTCTTAAATTTCGGTATACCTAAGTCCATTATGGCCTAATAATAAGTGATGTCAAGTGAATTGTTATTTTAATTCTATGCCAAGATCCCTTTACCAGAAAACCTTACTGATGACGGCTGTGCCGCTAATCTATTGCTGCTGCCGTTATATATGTATTTAGAAATTATAAGTATGTATATCAGTTGTCTAGTGCTCATAGCATAAGCTCTGCTTGGTTAAGGACTAGATGGCGTTTGATGGATAGTTGTGGAAAATTATTATTAACCTATTAACCGCCTACGTCGGATATATCCGACGAACACTCTTGCGTTTATTCCGCCAGAGTCGCACATCCACGACCAAACACTCCATCTCGTCAGTTTTATAGCGATTTAAGCGAGGTATCAAAATCGTGGCGGTTAAAGGGTTAAAAGCTAAACGAGATGGAGTACCCAGTCGCGAATACACGACTCAGGCGAATAGAGCACTAAAACAATTGTCGAACCAATCCGACGCGGGCGGTTATGTCTACAAACCTGGTAGATCTTTAGCAGCTCCGAAGTACTTGTAACCCCTGTTGCCGGGCACCTCTTTGCCGTCTTGGTCAAGCATCTTCGGCCCAACGCGCGCGTGGTCTGGTCCTCCCAGCGACTTGATCTGCACCTCCCAGTGACGTTTCTCGCGCATCAGTTTGTTTATCTCGTCGTTCAAGTCTCGTATCCGAAACTCGCCAAGACCAGCTAGTAGATAAGAAATGATTTGGAGTCAATTTCATGACATTGCGTAATTAGCGTATGTTTCTTTAATGTGAAGGCATATCTTTGAGCAATAGAAAGGGCTCTCAGTTTCCCTGCGTAATCACATCAGAAATGAAGATGGCAGAAGAACAAGTCGCCGACATAACGCGAAGAATAGACACCTTTATGTTTTTTTTTGGCACTGATTTAAAGAGGCAGTTGTAAATAACGGTTTTGATAAGTTCAAAATTATAAAAGGCACGTTTAATAACTAGTTCAGCAGTTAAAACTAAGCAGTAAAGTAAACAAAAATGAGTAATAAAAAAAAAAATTAAATGGATCAGTGAATATATAGGTAATTGAGCAGGAAAATAATTAAATGGGCGGTAAAAATTATTGAACGAGCGGTTACGTGTGAGCAGTCATAAATCGGAATTTTTCGTTAAGAAATCTCATTCTAAGCAATTCTATAAACAATGAGGTGTAGGGGAAGGGAGGAGTAAGGGTCTCCCTTGTCTGACCGAAAGGAATTTGACAAATTTTCACTTCCCAAAATATTTTTCGCATAATTTCATTTGCCAAATTATTACTTAGCAAAAAATCTATTCACAAAAAAAAGTACCCCTCAGTCAAACTTAAATACCTTATAGTCAGAGCGCATCTCATAACGGTTCTAATAATCCCAAACACGGTTAGATTACATTAATTTACCTTTCGGCTTCATCATCAGATCAGTTCGATATATCCTCTCCCCCTCTTCTTTCAAACAGTCATTAGACTAGATGCTGGAGAGGGAAAGGATATATCGAACTGATCTGATGATGAAGCCGAAAGGTAAATCTTTCAATCAGTCATTAGACTAGATGCTGATAATCCCGGCTGTAGCATCAGGCCAGATTTATGTCAACATTGCAATGAACTTAAAATTTAGTCCTGTTTAAAATGAGCCCAAACACGACTACGGTGCTGTAATTTCAAGGTTTGTACTTTTCCTGATGCTCCTGGCTTCAGCATCAGGTCTCTATGTACTTCGGTGTTCTTTATTAGCAGTACGTTTATCCACACATCGAGCCGTTTTCAATGAGCCTAAACTCGATATATCTGCTGTTTGTTGTCGAGGACTTAGGTACTCTGCAGACTATCCTGACTGCAGCATCAGGTCATGACTTGATGATCATGAGACCAAATGTAGCAAATGCCCTATCAAACATCAAAACAATTTACTAAAACAGTCCTTGCCTGTTCGAGTAACTTCTTACTGTTAAGGAGTTGTACCTTCCATCATCAGCCCAGCTACCTGAGATGGTGACGACCATACGCAAATACACAAGATACTTCATAAAATATGCGAAAATCAATAAGTGAGCCTATAAAATTTGAAGGTTGCCCTCGATTTCTCCAAGATCCCATCATCAGATCCTAATTTGGTGATAATGGGACCACCTCAGAACTATCTACTTTCGAACAAAAAAAGAATTTTGAAAATCCGTCCACATTTGGGGGAGTATTCGACGAACAAACATACAAAAAAAAAAAAAAAAAAACATACAAACAGCCGAACGTAGTACCTCCTCCTTTTTGGGAAGTCGGTAAAAATTGTAATGCAAGCCTAATGTTTGGGAAATGAACGCTTAAACTATAACTTGTTTACCAACTAGTACTTTTAACATTTTTTATTTAGTCAAATATTTCAGTTGGAATAACTGCTCTTACGCAAAAGCCTACTAAAAACCATTTTTTTTTTCTATGAATGCAAGTCGTTTCTGGCGTAGGAGGTCACAGCTTTAACTTACTAACCTAAACATTTTTTTTAATAACTAACAAATCATTTCACCTAACGTTTAGTGTCTGAAGATTGTTTGCTGTAATAAATCCACTCGGATAAAAATGTCCGAGTGGATTTTCCATCATTTTTAGCGCTCATTCAGTTATTTGACTGCTCAATTATTTTTAGCATTGACATTGTATAAAATAACCGACAAATTGTTTTTTTAATACTGTCTATTTTTTACTGTCGCAATAATTTATCAACCGCCATTAAATTAAATAACTGCTCAATATGTTTTTCAACTGATCATAATAACATCTCGAATATTTAAATAACAGCTCAAAAAATTAGTTCCTTTTTTTTTATCTGGTATAAATTAATGCTTGACTGCGATCCTACCTGTAGGTAAATAGTGATGCAATCGCTGATGGTGAGGCGCACTAGTTTATTAATAGCCATTTCACTCTAGCCTTTAAGACACCCAAATTATAATCGGACGGGAATACCGCAGCAGGCAAATAGTTCCAAGTAGCAGTGGGCTGGGCACAAAACTCGTAGAACAGATAGTCGATGGGGCCGAAAGGTTCTGGAGTGGCCGCCCGGACCAGAAGACGCAGCGTTGGAAGACCTCCCATAAGGTGAACCAATGACCTGGTGAAAGTCGCAGGAGTACGATGGATGCGAGACGTACAGAACCGTTAATTGTGGCGAGACTTTGGGGAGACCAATATCCAGCAGTAGACGTCTTTCGAAGTAACGGATGACCACCATTTAGATTTCTTTTTTTTGATATATGACTAATAAAGTCATTTCTAAGTCAGCTCACAGACGTAAGGTCCGCTAATCTTTTAATTCACTAAATGTGTGTCAGGATTTAAAAAAAGTTTCAAATTACGCTAAGCTTAGACCTTTTATTGGTGTATAATATTATAGAAAAAAATCCCCAACACTATTATCATTAGGTGCTAAAACGTAGGTTTTCAAACTGTTATTTCTTTTTTCCTTTTTTAGAACTTCCTTTCAGTTTTTTGTCTTTCTTCTTGCCCTTTTTTTTCTTTCTAGATTTTTGTATATTAGTGTCGCTACCGGTCTGCTGACCGGTATTGTTACTTTCAAAACATTTATCACCAGGAGCTTTTGGAGTTACAAATTCTATTTCGAGGTCAGTCTTTTTGTCTTTTGTTTCGAGTTTCTTTCCAATTTTTAAAATGAACACATCTTTTTGAGGATGCAAGACTTTCGCCATGTCTACAGGTATGGGACAGTTGGTAGGTGTTACATTGATAGTCCTCCTGTCCTTCTTGTCAGATTGTTGCCCTTGAATTGAATACGTTAAGTTAGACGTGTAAGTGTTATCATGACGTGTAGTATCTCTTGGCAGTTCAAATTGAATTTGTTCACCAGGATTGTATGCTGTATTTTCACATGAACATAATTCTTGAATCTTGTCATACTTCCCTATTCTTTCTACTCTAGTGCTCTTCGGTACTCTGATTTTCAATTCATTGACGTTCATTTTGGTATATATTTCGTCATATTTTTGCGCTCGCTCTGGAAAATAATTTAAATATTTATTTTTAGGACGTTGATATCTAAATGGCTCTTTATTAGGATATATAATACAACTTACCATGTTCATAACAAGGCACGGATGGACATTCGTAAGATCGTCTAGATAATGCATTAGACATTTGCGACTGTGGGCTCTCGGATCGTCTCTGTCGATCCGCTGGGCAAACCGTAGGTCTCTTCGTCATAAGTCCTTCATCAAGAAGTATTTTGCCCTGATCGTCCATTTCAACCTTATGGCAAGAGTACATTGTCATGCCGTGATCTTCTTTCAGAAGAAATGAAGTACCTTGTGGTTTGGGCGAAGCGCAAAATGCAGTTGTTATCTCTTTTCCCAAAAACGACATTCGAACTGTCACTTCGATGACTCCTATGGAGTCTCTGTTTTCACCGTCACAGCATGACAAATAGTACATGTTCTTGGAAAGCGGTGAAGACGTGGTGCACAGTATGTTGTCTGTTGGCTGTTCCTCCATCCATTTTTTGCAAAGTTCTTCTCTTAATTGGATAAATTCGCAAGTGAAGTCCATGTGAGTTTCAGCTATTCTCGTCACACACGTAGAACATGGAGGTTGTTTTGTCAACAGCAAAACGATTTCGAATTCCTTAATATTGCATATTTTGTCATAGGTCATGGCAAACAATGTGGACTTTCCAACATTTAGTTTGCTGAAATTTTCAATTCTACCATAAGAGGAATCATACAACACAATGGGTGGTTTTCCCAAAAATACAGCTGAAATAACTAAGTTATTGTAATCTATATCGAAACATTCACACTTCATATGGATTTTATTGATGATCATTTCAATAAGGAATAAATGATATGGAAAGTTAACGTCCTCGTTACAGGAGCACAGTTCCAGTTTAGTGCGCGCGATGTCCGCAGTCAAACTCTTTATTGACTCTCTTAAAGCGTTAGCTTCGCTCGTAAGCGCTTTGCTCATGCACGATATTTTATCTATATTGCTAGTTAAGTTGGTACATGGCGGGGGTTCTTGATCGCTACTGGCGTCTGTTGCAGCGTATCCTTTTCCTTTTTTTGGACGCTTTATAGGTATGTGTTGACCTGGTTTTGCGAATCGCCTGTCCGACAATTCCGGAGGCGATGCTACAGCATACTCTGGTGGCGACTGAGGCGTCGGCTTCTGATCGCTACCGGCGTCTGTTGCAGCGTATCCTTTTCCTTTTTTTGGACGCTTTATAGGTATGTGTTGACCTGGTTTTGCGAATCGCCTGTCGGAAAATTCCGGAGGCGATGCTACAGCATACTCTGGTGGCGACTGAGGCGTGGGCTCCTGATCGCTACCGGCGTCTGTTGCAGCGTATCCTTTTCCTTTTTTTGGTCCCTTTATAGGTATGTGTTGACCTGGTTTTGCGAATCGCCTGTCGGACAATTCCGAAGGCGATGCTACAGCATACTTTGGTGGCGACTGAGGCGTGGGAGGAGGAATAGGGTCTACTGACGAGTTGCTGCGCCGGGGACTCGCCCTCGAAGGCGATTTTATACTTGCTTCCTTAGCTGAACCTTGAGCCGAAGCTGCCTCGGGCGATTTTGTACTTGCTTCCTTAGCTGAACCTTGAACTGAAGCTGCCTCGGCATCGTCCATTTCGAAATATTTTAAATATTTATACTATGATAGAAATGTTTTATTGTAACAAAAAATTTTCACATTTTAAATTATTAATATGATACTGATAGCCATAGCCCTACCGATTTATTACACAGATTTTAAATCAATTTATTAATATAGCTTCCAGCCTGTTGTGTCTATCTATGCTAATCAGCCAGTCATTGTCATAATATTCATACATATTTGTGATCCAAATGATTGCAGGTTGGCTTGTTTTATAGCATGTGCTCTGATCACCAGTGTCGCCCAATGACACTGAGTAATTGCAGAATCCGTTAGTTTATAAAACCTCTCGTAAAATTATAAACTCATTTTGAGATATACAAAGTGTCTATTGGGTTTCATTGTGTTTAGATTCACAAAATATTGAGAATTCCATACATAGTTTGTCTTTTATCTTACATAATTTGAAATTTTATTGTCTGGTGACAAAATAAGTATCGATCTAACAGTAAACTCTATGGGAATGCAAAGATCGTAAATGTTATATTTTTTAAATTATGTTTTACACAGGGTCTTTCAGAATGTCTATTCAACGAGTCTTTGCATAATATGTTAGAGCTTAAAAACTTACCATTTTGTATCTGTGCGACTTTCTTAGCTATTTCTCTGACAATCTGCAGTCTCCATTTCTCAGCTTGAGGCAGGTCTGTGCACTCTGACGCGAGGTACGGCCTCCGCTCGCGCTGCCCGCCTGCCTCCTGCACCTGTGCTGCGCGCCATCGCGCCAATGTGGTCCTGCAAGACGAGAATTAACAATTTTGTGACCACTACAGTTTTAGAAACCCTTGAAATCGCTGCATAGTCGACATTGTCGCCTTCCATCAGGTGAGATAGCAGGAACACAAATCTATAAAAAAAAAATCACCTACTAATCACCTACCAAGATTAAGGAACATTTCCTGACATCATGACCCATATAATATGATATGTATGTTTATAAGTATTTATTTAGTGTATATATTATGTTTATATATAGGGTGCTGTGCACATATCTGTTTAGTGTATTGTTAGTTTTAAGTTAGATTTAATTTGTGTTTAATTTTTATTTTCTTTATGGATATTTAAAGTTCCTCACATGCAAACTTTCATTTTCGTTGTGTTTGCTGTCAGAAAACCCATTTATGGGTTAAGCTCGCCTATGTACATCAACACTAAATATAGCTGTATATTTTAAATCGTGTGTACAATAAAGAATAAAGAGAGTGAATGCTGGCATTTGCTTGGGGTTTAATGAATTAAAATTAAATGGGAAAATTATATTGTGAAAATTAACAGGACATTATTAATTTTCCAAATGGAATCATTTTCATTTTAACTTTAAAACACAATTATGGAAGAATTTTTAAATTGTTTTTTATAACAACAAAGTCATACAGCTTCAAAGCTGCTGAAATACAAATAAAAGAGAAATTGAATGTAACCTTTTACTTCAAATTGTATCATGCCTTAGAAAACAGTCTATTTATTTAAAATTGTTATACCTATGAAGCAGCCTATAGCTAACGGGCATACAACACGTCCGACCGCGACGGCGGCCGGCCGGGCACTGCCGAGCGACCGGCCGATCTCTCAAGTCTGTGCGCCCGCGCTGGCGGCGCGCGCGCCTCCACTACCGTACCGCGGCACCTCCGCCGCACCGCTACGTCATCGGACAGCATGCCGCCTTCGAGTTTGGTGCGCTACTGAATGACGAGTTTTTTTTTTTTTTTTTTTTGAGTGGCCTCTCTCAGGTCAACCTCTGAGGTTGTCGTCTGCTCAACCGGTCTTGCCTGTGGCGGCCCTGAATAAATTCAAAGCCTCCAGCCAGGGCTTACTTAAAAACTACTTACAATTTAAGTGACAACGCTAAGGGCACCCCCTGTGGGGTACGAGCCTCGGCTTAGGGCGTCACTGGGGGAGGGCAGCAAAGGGACGGGCTGGATCGAGCAAAATAATATTTATTATTATTAAGGGAATTTAAAGCTACAGCTCAGCGGCGCGGGCTGGCTCGAGCAAAAGTCGGGTCTGAATGACGAGCCTCAGAGCTACATATTTATATGAAGCGATCACTGACGCTCTCGAAGCCAAGAGCGTGTGGTGCGCGGTGGGCAACGCGCGACCGTCCCTGATTGGTCTATCCAAATATCAAGTTAGGTAGGGTTGATGTACCACTACTTACCGAATTGTAGAATCCTATATAACTGGGCTAAATAAATGAATTCTATTCTATCGCATTACTACAATGGTGTTTTATTCTAAATCCAAGTACTGACCTCTCTAAACCTACCTATCTCATTTACTTTTTTACCAACTTTGATATTATTTTCATTTTTTATATTCTATTTTTCATATTTATCGGACAGAATTTTCAGCCTATTAACCAGCTGGCAAATACTTTAGACATTTGTATAATTCATGCCTGCTAAACATATTAAATTATATTTTTTACAAAGATGTTTGTATATCACCAATTCCGTAACATAACACTTACATAGCCTTTTCTGCATTGCGAGCCTGAAAAAAACAGAAACTCTTGATTATCAGAGTCTTGATCGTGTTGATATGATTGTTAAAGGTAAAAAAGGTAATTTTTGGAAGTGATTTACTGACATGATAACAAATATGCTTTCAAGCTACTAGAAAGCTGCTTTCTTCCAAGGTAGCAAAGGATATGTTCTAAGTTAAACTATGTGGACGGTAGGTATTTTTTACTCAAACTTTAAAGCTTTTCTTCCTATTTGATTCAAGAAAATTAAAATATAAAACAACAAGCAGATAAAACACCTTCTGAAACACTGTTTTGCACTTACCATTTCTGCCTATTTATCAAAGTCTCATGAATTGTTATATTTCACAGGATTATACTATATTTAACGGAATGAGGATCAGCTAAAAACTACTCTGTGAAACAAATCAACTGATAAACATAACATAACCTCAAATTAAAGGTAACTTGAACTTTTCAAACACAGTGACAGTGTTCATTCAAAAATTTCAAAATCTCAAGTGACGTGCAACCGGTGTAAACTAGAGGTGGGTCGTATTTACTAGAACAGGTACGAAGAATAGGTAAATTACGATACTAGGCGGCACCTATTCGCACTTTGACAGTACCTAGTATCATGAAGTATTGCGAAATCCAACTGGTCTTAGGCCACATAGCACTAACAAGTAATTGCATTTCATCCACTCAACACGTTATAAATCTGCTTTACCGCTCATTCATGTTTGTCAAAATCATTCGTTTGTCAGTCACTTGGATTTAAAACCTGATTCAAAGTATATAAAAGTTACGCGACGCGCACGCGTGTTGTGCAAGAATATATATTCTATCCTTTTTTTGATTAGGTACGCTAATCCGTAGTCTTCCCATCTTAATCTTTCAATACTCGAGACTTGGACTAGTTAGTAATCATTCGATCCGAGAATACTCGATGCGAATGAGTACCAACTAGTCTCGACAAGACTAAGTATTATGAAGCATACTTAGTATGAAGTCCATTTACGTTACCTAGTCTTATCACTGATTGCTGGTGCTGACCAAGTTTAAGTTCCATAGAAATATCGAGTACAGGAGAAGTGGCAACGAGGCGTGTCCGTGAAGATCAAAGACCGTCATTGTAAAATTTTACCAAAATACCATTCATTTGTTTTTTAGCAGTGTTCTGCAAAATTAGTAGCCACAATAAAAACTTCTTGAATCATGGAATCGCTTACTTACCATAAGAAACTTATTAACAATACACTCTTTAAAATCACGAAAACCAACAAATCATCAAATATTATTGTTGTTTAGTATTTATTTTAATATCACAGCGACTGTAGCTTTTTTGCAGTCGATACATTGCTTCTTTCAAGGCATAGTATGGAATAAAGGACTAAGTACGTGCACCATAACCACATTCGATATATTTATTTAAAGCTTTATGCACAAAAATTGTACAAAGGCGGACTTAATGCCTTATTACTGATATACTTAATGATATACTTAACGAATGTACCTGTTCCACCTAGTAGTAGTATCAATTATTAGAAGGATCTAACACAGAACAGGAAAAGGAACAGGTACAACAGGAGGAGGTGGAACAGGTATCTGGATCATGAATTTTTAAATACTAAGAATCAATCAATAAAAGTCCCAAATTTACCTAGTACAACGAAGTACAACCCATCTCTAGTGCAAACACTACTGACATCTGCCATGACAATTGTGTAGTATGTATAATCAGCCTCTCTGTTTAGCGTTTGTGCGTTGGTCGGATTCACGTTATTATCGCTTTTTTTTACATAAGCAGCATTTCTGAACGCAGGGAAATAAATATAAATACGTCAATGTCAATGTCAGCCGTCTGAAAAGTCTGAAAGTCTGAAATCAGTTTGATATTTATTTATGTTATGTTTGTATACTTGTTTGTTTGTTATCATTTGTTATATTGAAACCTTATGATTTTAATACAGAATACAGTTTGATTTTTTTCATTACGGTACGTTCCAATCAAAGACACAACCATCATATAATGGAAGTTCCAATCTCACCTGGTATCACAACTTGGGAAACTTGTCCAGAGGAATTACTTCGGATGATATTAAAACAATTAAGTTTGAAATGTTTAATATCTTGTATGACCGTAAATAGGCGATGGAATGCTATTGTTCTTGATTACATAGAGGTAAATCTTATTATGTAAGAGGTTTCCTTTGCTATCCAAAATACTTACCTTTTATTTAATAAATTAATATAAAATCCTAGCAATTTTTCTACACTACACAGATAACTAAGTTAATTTTTTACAGGCGTTTTCTCTTTGGCCAAAGATTGTTTCAAAAATAATGGTAAACAAAGGTCGCACTTTCCGAAGAAAATCTGTGCTTGGCATCAAAGATATGTTGTTGAATGCGATGCTCTGGTCTTTTGTACCGTCAGCGCAGATAGATCTTCACCACACATTCGCACTGCAGAACATGACAAGGATAATGGTTAATAAAGGTAATAGGGTTTGATAACATAATAGACATGCAGTTTGCATGCCGTCATAGTTAAGTTTCCCAGACTCGGGACGGGGTTCAGGGGGTTAGTATACACTACTTTAAATAATAGTAAATAGTTTGTTAGTATACACTACTTTAAAACTAGTGTTAGTACTTATAACTACTGGAAACAATTCTTTATTTTATTTATTATATGCCACAGGGGCGTGCCATCACGCGCAGATTGTGCATGCGTGCAATGACTGTTACCTCCAAATCCCATGGTGGTAGGCCAGCAAGTACGCTCGCCACTTTGCGGGAAACTGTGCAGTATCACCGGCTTGCGTTCAGCTTGGCCGCCAATCGCATCGTAGCTACAGTGCCCAAATCAGTGCCCCATAAAGGGCCATGGACCGAACGATTCCTGCATAGAGTCTCTAGCATGAGGGGTCTGGGCCCCCTAGGTTAGGCAGGCGCCGCTTGAAGGCGGCCTCAGTCCGATCCAGTTTGGGAGCCAGACGTTGGAAATGCTCCTCGAAATTCCACCGGTTGTCGAGGACGAGTCCCAGGTACTTCATCGTAGACTCGACGCCGATGTGAACTCCTCCTTCCTTTGGGGTGTAGAGACTAGTGTAGTTATGAGTTGCAGAAGTGTACTCATTTGTGTAGACAAGATCTAGTTTTTCCGATTGTTTAACAAAGATGTTTTCAATCAGTTTGAATGAATCTTGTTGGGCCTTTACAATAAAAACATTAAAAAATATATTATATGAGTAATTACTATCATTATTAAGACTAGTTTAGGATGCAAAGGGGGTTTCATGTGTTTGATACACATACGCACCAACGCAAGCACGTCACCCTAGTTGCTACCTTACTAAGTGTAGAGTTTATAATTTTTCAGAAAAACTGATTTTGATAGCAGACCCGGGCACAGACACGAGTCTTATAAGATACCACAATATTACGAATATGGAAGTAATGAAATGTTTATGTACTGCAGGTATGATATATTATTTTAATTGGCTTCATTTGATACTTAGTTATAAGTACAGTTGTCCGCAATATCGTGACCGCTCCGAACTTCAAACGAATTGGCTGCGCGTGGGCTGCGCAGTAATTCTTTTTAAGAGTTTCGCGTATTGCGTAGTTCGGAGCTACTATCGAGTAGCGATGGACGTTTCAACAATGAACAGTTTTCAAAGACCGTTTTTGTACTGCAATATAACAATCATTTTTCACCTTGCTACCAAACCGTGTACCAAACAGTCTTCGTTGCACAAAACAGTCTTTGAATTACTGTATGCGAATTGTTATCTTACTACTGAGAAAATAAGATCGATAATCACACTCAGCTTAACTCTCACACTCGTCTCGTCGTTTCAAAACCAGTTATTGCAATGAAAAATGAACTGTACAGAACGAGTTCAGATTTTACGACAACGAACGTTTTCTGCAACTATTTCACTCAACGATAGTTTTGTCTGCAAACGTCGCGACGAGGACCGTTTTTAACAACCACCACTAGTGGGTTGACCCACCACTAGTTCCTATTCGATAAGTTTTGTACCAGGGACCATTTTAGTTACCCATTGAAAGGGTTTTTAATAGGGTTTTGACAAAGTGTTGTTCTAAAACCCATTTCATATTGGTTACACATTTTAACGAAAACCCTCATCAATGGATAATCTCTTCAAAACCCTTTCGATTTGCTTACCTGTTTATTCAAAAACCTATTCTGAGTGGGTTATATTTTTAATGGTTAGACGTTTTGAACGGGTTACCCCTTCAACGACTGTAACAGAGTTACCCATTCAGACTACAAATATTGTAATTTTATCTCTCGTACCTTACTTCATAGTACTAAACTGCATGCATTCGGTAAGTACGCTTCAAGTCGCAACACGCAGTCTAGGACCTAGCGACTCCACAGTCTATACACATACGATCACGGAACACAGAAAAATAGTGGAAGTTGTGCTGGTTGCCGAGAGTGGCCTAGAGGTCCAGAACAGATTGGAGGTGTGGTGGCACAGACTGGAAAGTGTTGGCCTGAAATTGAGTAGATTCAAAACGGAGTACTTGTTCTGCGATTTCGGCGGTCGCTCCACTCCAGTGCCTTTAGCTCTCGCCGGAACGCCCATACCGATCTGTTCCGACTTTCGGTACCTCGGGTCGCTTGTCCAAGGGGATGGTGAGGTAGACCAGAACGTAACTCATCGAATCAACACAGGATGGATGAAATGGCGACAGGTCACGGGAACAACTTGTGACCCACGGATGCCCCTCCAAGTTGAAGGGTAAAATCTACAAATCCGTGATAAGGCCTGTTGTACGTATATGTATGGATCAGAATGTTGGGCTGTGAAATGTCAAAACTAGTACAAATACAACAAAAATCCTAGCGTAATATTTTTATATTCAGACGTTATTAAAATTTAAAAAGAAAGCACTGTCCTATCAAACCGAGTAAAAACAATTCTATACGATTCCAAACTTTCAAGGTCAAAATCTATTTCTGCTCCCTTTACCCTTGCTTGCCTTGCTTGCTTGCTTTTTTGCTGTACCCTTTGATAACCAAAGGGTTTTAAAGGGTTTTGGACGACGAACCCTTTCAAAGGGTTATTTGTTTCAATTGGAAATCATACAAGAACCGGTAACGTCTTGTACGAGTTAACTTATTGATAGGGTTACCCTAACGTTAGGGTTATGAAAGGGCTAGCACTACCAAGAGGTAACACTTTCCGTTACTGTAGGCGTACAACCTGTAACCCTTTCGAAAGAATTAACTTATATTCGGGGTCCCTGTTTTGTACTTCTGACCCATACTACCGATTTAGGTTCTGCAAGTGACCGCTACAAAATTTGCAATACAAAATATTTACGGCGTCGATAACGAGTAGCTACGAATACTATTGCTGTAAATTCATGGTAGAGGCGTAGAGGTACAGGCTTCAGAAGCTATGCATTGCATGCATGCCGACACTGGGTCAGCTGGGTGGGATGGGAAATGATTAGATAACTTCTCCTACTCTGTATAGAGCAATAGAGTGTCACATTTTATCTGACATTACCCGGCGTTTCAGGCCTGCGGAAATCCTTTCAAACAATCAGGACCAGTGGGCCTAGACCTGAAAATGTGTGGCTATAGTTAAAATGTTCTGTTTTTTAATCATTTTAGAAATGGATTTTAGAGAGAACGATTATATGGTCGTCAAACTCGGTAAATGTGGCCGCGAGCTCCTTGCGTACGGTAAAAACAACCTAGGTGAACATAGAGTTGAAGAAAATTCATCGTATACAATGTGGAACCCTATAGTATATAGGTAAGTTTGTGGTCCCACACTTTGCAAACACTGACAATAAGCTTATTTGCATGATGAACTTTTTTTGTCGTCGTCTTGTAATGTTTAACAGCAATAACAGCCATACCATTATCATCTATGCCTTAATTCATTAAACCCCAAGCGAACACTGGCGTGCGCTCTCTCATTGTAGGTATTTCTATTGTTTCTTTAATTACGGTATTCGAAAGTTTAAAGTAAGAAACCAATTTAGGAACAGTTGAAATGCAGTATCGGCTGAAATGATGATGATGATGGAGCTCTATGAGGTCACAGGCAGTAGTACGAGTATGTGTGCATTTAACTCCGGCCAGATGTTCCAGGGACTATAAGCCTTGATATTGTTGCAGACTGGAAGACAACGTATGCTACGTAGTCGCCAAACATAACGTAATATGGGCTCTCATATGGGATAAGGAACAGTGGGATCTCAAATCAAGAGGCCGTTACTACGGCAACGAACATGACACTCTTTGTGGTATAAATGTGTATAATGAGAGAATTTGCTTGGTCACTAAGCTGGGATTTATACTGTGTGAAGATCGGGCAACTAGGTCATATCTCAAAGTAAACAGTTTCAACCTTGTGGCAAGTGTTGAGGATTCTAGCGTTTTAGAGTTATTTAATCAAAATGGGGTTGCGATATCAGGTAAGCCAGTTAAGAATTAAAAAAAAATACTTTGTCTATTGCTGTGTAAAAGCACATGAATGCTTCCCGTTTCTTCTGCTCCATATCATCGGCTGGACCAGGACAGGAGATCGCCGCCGCCGAACGTCTGACGGGAACACGGCGGCGGTGCTCCGTCCAAGCTGGGCATACCTCCACCGTGTCATTTGAGCCATCCGCACAATGGCGACAGAACACTCAGGCGTTACCAAATAGACCGAACTGGTCTTATCCGGTGTGGACTTGTGTAAAGTGGAATGTGAGGACGCCTTGTCGCCTCTCTAGCTACTTCCCAAAGAGGCGAATCGCCACCGTGACTGTGGCCCAAGATTTTTCTAGACTAGACCCTAAGATCGAAAATTGGTTACAGATTGCCTAACATCTACATCGTTTTTATAATTGTTTTTCAGTAAAAAACAGCAGTAAGCGTATTAAGGTCCACCAAGATTTGAAATCGAACCTAATGTGGTTAGAATGTGGAGACATGACGTGCGCCACCGAACACGGAGAGGTTTTGTTCATTGGCTATAAGGATGGAACGGTCAGTACCTGAAGTTTTGTATTTATATGAGAGTCACGAGAATCCGATGGATGCGAGATGCAGGACCAGTCGTTATGGTGACACTTGGGGGAGGCCTATGTCCAACAGTGGACGTCTTTCGGATGAAATAATGATGATGGCAAACCAGAACGGCCATATAGATTTTTTTATATTCACAGCGAAAGTTTTGTTCTGAAAGATTCTTCTTGGCCCCGTAGCCTTCGACCCTGCTGCGCCCCTGCTGACAACTCCTTGAGGTGCGCGTGGAACAATACGCTCCGTCGACGACTTGGTCTCGGTCCGGACGGTTACCGGACGGCGAGCTACCATTTGCCCGCCGTCCGCAAGCCTTCGTCTACGGTGATAATATTAATACAAACGACTACCTTTCCACGTAATTTTATAAATTCACACCTAATAAAAATGCTATGCTTACGAGTTGTAGGTCGCAGGTTCAAACCCAGCCAGGCGCATTACTTTGTGTAATTTATTTCATCACCACTGCTCTCAAAACGGTGAAGGAAAACATCGTGAGGAAACCAGCATATCCTAGAACCAAAAATTTGAAGACATGTGACATCTATCAACACGCACTGGGCCCGCGTGGTGGATTACGGCCCATTTTCCTTTTAGAGACGAGGCCTGAGTCCCAGCAGTGGGAACGTTAAAAAGGCTGATGATGATGTATATGTCGCAGGTTTTTCACAAAATTAGGTTTTTGATCAAAAACCTAGGTTTTTGATGAAAACCCGGACGATGACAAATTTCAAACTCAATTTTATCAATAACCTGTTACAGTCCAGATTTTTGATCAAAAACCTGAACTAGTTTAGGTTTATGATGAAGTTCTAGGCAAAATTGCTTTGTTTTATGACAAAATCAATTTAAATGAAATAAATAAAACTATCATTCAACTTAGTAGAAAGGAAACAATTTTTTATTTATCAAAATTTTACATTCATGATCCAATCAATATTCTCGTTCTTCAATCTAATTATTGATAATGTTGAATTTTACCTGATTTTTAGTTACTATTAAATACGACTAAACAGAGTCAAATTAAACAAAAAAAGGTAATAAAGAAAAGTTTACCACGTGCTTGCTTTTTTTATAAATCTCTTATTATAAATTATTTATTATAACAGTTTGTAGACTTGTGACATCTAGAGTTGCATAAAACATTTTTTTTTGCATGTACACCGATTAGTCTTGCAGCGTACTTTAGATTTTTCACACGAGAATTTCTTAAAACCTTGACCTCCAAATAAAGACATCTTTGAATTGGTCGATACAGATTCGTAAAAGGCAGTAGCAGATTGATCATAAACCTAAACTAGTTCAGGTTTTTGATCAAAAACCTGAACTTTTACAGGTTTATGATGAAATAGAGTTTGAGATTTGTCATCTACCGGTTTATCATCAAAAACCTAGGTTTTTGATCAAAAACCTAATTTTGTGAAAAACCTGCGACATATACACTGAATACTAGTGTATACATATTTTTTTTTATTATTTCAGGTCGCAATATGTACCCCAGATACGTTGCCAGCTAGACACGGCCAACCGGACAGGTTGTTTAACGTGCGAGATTTTGACGACTCTATCGAACACCCCTCCATATTGGGGGTAGATGTGTTTGAGGAGAAACTACGTCATCATCTGTTCGTAGCCACACAACATAAAGTACTGCAACTCCTGATCACGTACCCTGATTACATAAGAGAGTATTATACAGTGTTAGTGTTACCAGACGACGAATTAATAAACGTTACAGTACCCGGCATGTAAGTTGGCAAGATTTTGGCGTAGTGGGTATTTTTTTTTCATCTTATCACAACCTCCGCCCTTGGGTGGAGCGGGAGATAGTGTCAGACTCTTACTGGCTAAAAACTCACCCCTGTTCCTTCTAGCCTTCAAACAGAGGCGAGTTTCCTTTCGGATAACCCTGGCCCCGGTAGGCTTCAACCCATCTATGCCTCTCCTGTTGCTGACAACTCCTTGCGGCGCGCGGGAACGGGGCGCGGGAATGGTACACTTGTGTGGGGGGCAAAGGTCGACTAACGCACCAATCGCGCGCTTGGATTGGCGCTACCTCATACCCCGCGTCCCGCTTGACCACCAAATAGATCTAAAAAAGATTTCTGCGCATCTAACTACTCTTGCCAACTTACGTGCCGAGAACTCTACGTTAGAAAGAAAGAAAACACGTTTATTTGACTGTGATATAGGTCTTTACCTATGAAATTGCCGTTCTGCAGTACTGGCCATTTCAAATTTTGTTTGGCTAAGAATTCTAATTGCAAATTAATTTTATTTTAAAACATAGTTTTTTTTCCAAAAGTAGTCATTTGTTTATTGATTAGTGTTACATTTTCATCGCATTTCAATCTTTTTCGTCATCATGGATACGTTAAAAATTCGAGTAATTATGGAATATGAGTACCGTCGTGGCAGCAACGCGGCACAAGTGGCACGCAACATCAACGACGTTTACGGAGCTAACACTACAAACCAACGCACCACCTATTATTGGTTTGCTCGCTTCCGTTCTGGAAAGGACATTGCTCTGCGTCCATACATTGTTGGGCCTGGAGCCAAGAGCATCGGATAATTATGTATTGTATTCTCTATGATTTGTAGACTCCTAGAAGATCTTGTTTTTATGGCGGACTAGCTGCAGAAAAGATATATTTCAAAAAAAGTATCAGATTTTGAGGTTATAATCTTACTATAACTGACGGACGACGTGATGTTCTCGGCAAAACTAGAGATGTAATACGACACTATTAATCGATTTTTTCGATTAAGATTTACTATGATTTTAAATTATTACAAACTGTTACATCAACTTTGTCATAACATTACAAGGATGTATGACAAACAATGGTTTATTTTACATATAACAACACTCTTCTATACTTGTAATAATAATATATAATAACATCTATACCTAGTTTGCGGAAGAGACGCCTGGGTGTCGCCACTGCGCAACGCCCGGAGGACACGGTGGAGGACACCGTCGAGGTGTGCCCTGCCTGGGCGGAGCATCGCCGTGCCCTCGTGGGGGCGATCGGCGGCGGAGACCTCTCGCGCCGGGCCCTGGTCGAGGCCATGGTCCGGAGCGGGGAGGAATGGCAGGCGGACGCCTCCTTCTGCGAAGCAGTAATGCTTGCAAAGGAGGAGGCCGACCGCATCAGGCAACGGCGCCCTCGCCGCCGTCGCTGGGATTCCGATTCCGATTTCCGGCCACCGTAGACGCGGGCTCGCGGACGGCGAGCCATGGGCAGCTCGCTGTCCGATCGTCCGGTAATGGACCGAGTCCAAGACGTCGACGGCGCGCACTGTTCCCGCGCGCCTCAAGGAGTTGTCAGCAGCAGGAGGGGCCCAGCTGGGTCGAAGCCTACTGGGGACAGGGTTGTCCGAAAGGGAGCTCGTGCCCCGGTATGAAGGCTAGAAGAAACGGCGCGGGGTTTTTAGTTAGTAAGAGTCTGACAGTATCTCCCGCTCCACCCAAGAGCGGGTTTTGTCAAAGATGATTTTCCCCGTCGAAAAAAAAAATCTATACCTAGTTTGCAATATTGTTTTTTAAATAAAACATTAGGTAATTGTGATGTGTTTAGTAAAAATAAGTATTTTAGCGTTTAATGAACCGCAAAAGAAGTGTTATTTTTTGTATTAATTGTCGTACATAATGAATTAGAAGCTTAAATGATTGTATAGATATTTAAATTGGAGTATGACTGCATTCATAAAGTATACTTATTAGGTTTTTAAAAATACACTTTAGAAAAAAAAAACACAATTGATCGATTAATAATTCAATCGATCGATTATAATTGATTGGACATCCCTATTTCACTTTCGACACGACATGACATTAGGCCAAGATGGCGATCTAATGTTATTAGTCGCGTTAAATTCTAATATAAGTACATTTTGGAAAACAGCTAGTCCGTGATACAGAAGTATTTGTAACTTATATAATAAAATAAGTGATTAATTATCGAATATTCTGATACTCTTTATTGCACAGGGTCATTTTGGACATTGTCTTTTCGATCTGAAAAATGAACTTCGCGGTCGTCCGAAGACTTTGGTCGACAATGACGAATTAAAGGCGATTGTGGAAGCTGATGATACACAATCTACGGCTGAATTAGCAGCAGCTTTCGTCGTTAGCGTCAAAACAATATTGGTCCATTTGCGTCAAATTGGCAAGGTAAAAAAGCTTGACAAATGGGTGCCCCACGAACTCAATGATCGCCAGCGCGTAGTACGCGTCGAGACGTGCCTTGCACTGCTCAACAGACACACAAATGAAGGAATTTTGAACCGCATTGTTACCTGCGAAAAAAATGGATTCTGTTTGATAACCGCAAGCGCTCAGCAAGTTGGTTGGATCCTGGTTCAGCACCTTAACAATGTCACTGTTTGGTGGTCTAGCGCAGGTGTGATTCATCATAGCTTCTTACCAAACGGGGTGAGCATTACTGCAGATGTGTACTGTGAAGAACTGAACACAATGATGGAGAAGCTGGCACATCTCCAACCAGCATTGGTCAAACGCTCGTCTCCGCTGCTCCTGCACGACAACGCGCGACCTCATACTGCACAGCAGACGGTCTCCAAGTTGCAAGAACTGGGGTTGGAAGCTCTCCGTCATCCGCCCTACTCACCAGACCTTGCGCCTGCAGACTACTACTTTTTCCAGAATTTGGATAACTTCTTGGTAGGAAAAAAATTCAATACCCGAGAGGCAGTACAAAATGCCTTTGAAGAATTTATTGCCTCCCGCCCAGCTGATTTCTTTAAGAAGGGCATCAATAAACTGCCACTGCGTTGGCAAAGATGCATTGATTGCATGGGTGATTACTTCGATTAATACAAATAAAAAATACATGAAAAAAATTCGTTTAAATTTTTTCATACATAACGGCAATTTCATAGGTAAAGACCTAATATTATACTAACGTTAGAATAAAATTACGTTACTTACCGCTACTTCAACCTCACGTGGTTAACAGTTTAGAAGCTACGTCGTCGTAACTTCGAAACGATAGACGTTAAGATAGTTTTAACATTAAAATTATAATAATAAAATGTAACGTAAAAGGTAAATGTCCACACTCGCTCTGCCCCCGTTAGTAAAAAAGACGCATCTAACATTTTTTCCAGATTTAAGTTATACCTACTCGTATACATTGCCAGAATCAGGAAAAAAAGGCGCCTGTATTTTTATATTTTGCTAACTTTCTCCAGTGCGGTTTTAACACAAGGAAAAAAGGCTCGATTTCCCGTTTCATTCATTAAAACATTTTTTTATCCGTTTTCGTTTTTGTTAGATACGTCTTTTTAACTGTCGGGGGCAGCGCTCAGTTCAATAAAGATTATCGGAATACACGATAACTAATGGTTTTTGTATTATATAAGTTGCAAATCTGTAACACGGACTAGCTGTATGCCAAACTGTATGTACATTTTATAGTATTTTACGCAACTAATAACATCCGCCAGCCGCCATGTAAGTACGCCTAATGTCATGTCGTATCGATAATGAATTAGGGATGTCCAATCAATTGTAATCGATCGATTGAATTTTTAATCGACTGTCGCAACTAGAGATGTGCCGGCAATATTGCCGTGAAGTGGGAGTATTGGTGGGAATATTTCCGGGAATATTGCCCGATGTATGTATATTGGTGGCAATATTCCCATATTGCCGGCACCAGCACATCTCTGGTCGCAACCCAGTGCTGGGCACGAGCCACTCCTTCCACTTCCTGAGTGGGTTTTAGTCAGTGAAAGTCTGACACGACGGTATATGTCATTAGAGGATTTCCCACCTAAAAAAAACTTTCAAACATTGCAGGCTTAGATTTAAGCATTGAGTGGTTTTTCACATGACCGATATATATGTCACTCGTTTAAGAGTAACATCAAAAGTATTCAAAAGAAAAGGTGTTTGTTTTGTCTAATGACAAAAAAGCTGTTAACGTTGTATATGTATAAAGACAGTATATTTAATATCAGCATTGCACCCGTGCGAAGCCGAGACGGGTCGTTAGTGTAAAATAATAATAATATTCCAAAACTTAAAAAAAAAAACTTTCCTACAACGCCATCTAGTCTAAGCAGAGCTTGTGCTTTACAACTAATAAACATACTTATATATTTCTAAATATATTATTAACTAATTACAACCGGACATTTTAAAATTTTATGATTATTTATTTAATGTGAAACATTGGTCTTAGGTGCGAATCGAACCCATGACTTTCGGCATAGCAGTCAAGGCTACTAATCACTGGACTAACAGGCTAATCAATACAGGTAGTTAGCTGCATGCGGTTGGACTGGAAGTCGATCCTCATGCAGATTTCAGCACGCATGCGGGATTGCCACGCCCCGTATTCTCCGCATTACAAAAAATACTTGTATGAAAAGCACTCTTGCCTAGGTTACGCAAGCGGGATAAATCCGCATGCGTAATGAAATCCGCACGATATTAAAAACATTATAGTTGGGAAAAGTCTAGGAAGATTTATTGAAACACGACTATAATTTGTAATTTTATTATCCAACAAACAATGTACAATCCGAACAAACTATCTTTGGTATAATTTATTCTTAATATTCAAGGACGATATTAACGTATTTGTATGTCTAAAAATGATATTACGCAAATAAACAATTATTTGTTCAAGTTTAATTATAAATTAATAAACAAAATTGGTTGAACCTACCAAAGTGTTTTTATTTGGAGAATATTTATAAGGTACGTACTTCAAGACAATTTCTATTTAATGCCAATGTTCAGATTACTAAATTATTTTGTAGTTTATACAATTAAATAATTAACATGAATATAGTGAACATATAAAATATTTTTAATTATTTTAATGGCCATATGTAACACACAGGCTGAAAATAATAAAAAGTAGCTAATCGTTGAATTCACGTACTTGAAAATAATATCGATACTCAGCGTGTGTGTCAATGCCCTTACCTAAGACCTATTCCATATAACAATACAATTCGTGTACCAGACACAATAACATACGTTTTAATTGATATGCATTTCAACTGATTTAAATAAAGATACTCTCTACATGTAGGTATCGTTTCGTTTTCAAATACAATAAGGCAGCATTTTAACTCGACCCATTCTTGTAAAAAAAGTAGATTGTATACATCTACGGTTCCCAATGTTCTATTTCCTACTCATGGGTACTAAGTCCTTCTTAGTTATGACTACAAAATCTTGACTGCCAAAGACTACCGTCCAGCGGGACTTTCAATCACCAACAATAACACCGACGATCACGCCCGAACGTTCTTGAAAACGTTGTTGCGCTCGCGCCTGCTAAATGTAACAAGGGAATTCCAACCATCGCTCTATGAACTAGAGTTGAGTTTAGCGGTCCGTCGTGTTGGGGTTGGTGTAGGAGAAGCCTCTGAAGGGCTCTTGGTCCATGGAGCGTAAGACGTGGGGTTCTACAGCGGTGAGGCGGGGTCGCTCACCGGTGAACGCTTTGTCGAAGTATTGTGTGTCCATTGGATGTCTCTGTAAAAAAGAATTGATGGGTTCAGCTGATTGGTCGGTTGGTCACAAGGCCAAGGCTGGACGGGCTCCGAAAACAATGAGAGAGCTTACCAAAGAAGATAAAATAGAATCTCACATAAATGTCAGTATACAGTCTTCTTTCTTATAAGGTTTTATGACTAAAAACTTCTGAATAATCCACAGATCTAGCGTTCACATAATACGCCGTTATTGACAAAATCATTTTGAATTACACAAAATAGCTGGGTGAGACCACATAGAAATGAAGGGAACTTAACAGTGATTTAATTTATTCATCTCTGTATCTATACTGAGCTGAATATGTAGATATAAATACATAACAAAAAATATTGCTTATAAAGAGAATTTTGATTAATTATCGTGGTATTCATCATCATCATCATCATTTCAGCCAAAAGACTCTAAAGGTTTGGACTCAGGCCTCCCTCAAGTACCTAGCATTAAAAAACGAGCTGAGAACGACGGCTAAGATTCTTGAAAGTTTGTAGGCACCACTTACCACTTTTGGCCTGAAGGGCGTCTCCAGCTCGCGTCGCTCGAGCCGATCCCATTGGATGGAGTGGAAGAAGTCCTGGTCCCGGATGTCTCCGTGCATGCACTCGGTTCCGCCCAACCTTGTCCGCGCGTCTTTGTCCAACAGCTATAACAAAAAGTATTACGTGAATGAATAAATCATCATCATTTAATTCACGAAAAAAAAAACTAAAATTTTCTGAACTATAGATTTTTGCAGAACACACAACAACTTTTTTGATTGAATGGTTATTTTTCTAACCTAACCTAACACTTTTTTTTTTTTCAGGAAACGAAAAAATATCGTCCTCGCCATACAAATTGGCTAATTTTGTATGGTGAGGCTGATTTTTTTTTCGTTGTCTCTCGGCTGTCCCTTACACCTTGTCTAAATAAATAAATAAACCTCTTAACATACCCTGGTTAATATGGTGAGCGCCTCTTGCGAAAGGAAGCGCGGGTAAGATGGCATCTCGTTGCAGATGGACCAGAACAGCTCGTCCTCATCGCAGCCACTAAACGGACTTTGACCGATCAGCATCTCGTATAGCAGCACGCCGAAAGACCACCAATCCACTGTCTGGTTGTATTTCAAGCCTTTAATTATCTGAAAGGAGAAAAATATTATTTTTACATTCAATTTTCATCTTTGGGTTTGTATAATCGTAGAAGAAATGCCTTAGAATGTCGCAGAATAATTGGAAAAAGACTGGTTTATTGGAAACTAAAAAAAATCGTAAATAATCTGATCATCGCAATTTCCTCCTAAATCTCTCCTACTTAGTTTCTATGCCATTAACTTAAAAGTTTCCATGGAATATGGAATGGATTAAGAATGTAAAAGAATTTAAGATAAACGAGGGTAAGGGTGGTATGAGTAACCCTAAATCGATTACGTACCTAGGAACCTACCTACTTCTTTGATTTGAGATGGGAAATCATTTGTGGAGCGGTAGCGCGACACAGACTTTACTGGCTAAACCCACCAGTGTTCCTCATTTCCCTTTGCTTTCTAGGGCCATGGTTACTCCCTTGGACATTCCCCTTTGAACATTCTCGCAACAAATCGGTTAGGTACTCCTAAGGCCAGTGGCGTAGCTACTAATACTAAGGGACTAGGCGGGGCTGTGCCCCGGGGCCCTCAAGATCGGAGGGCCCCCAAAACCTGATTAACAAACCGCTTATTGAATGAACGAAAAATATTTCTGTTGCTAGTGATAGTGAACCAGATAATGTGACCACTGCAGTATTGGTTGAAAAGCCTACTCATGCAAATTCTGTAATTAAGCTGTGAAAGATATCGTTGCCGATCATATTACCGAGGACCATGTCTCCATATCATTGTTTGTGCATATGTTAATGACAAATCTTCTTATAACTTGAGATTTACATAAAAGATTGCATTTTTAAAATCCTTACTAGTATTATATAAGCAAAAGTGAGTTTGTTTGTGCAACAAACAAATAAACAAACACGTCTTCACGCCTAAATGGCAAAACCGATTTTGAAGAATTTTGGTACAGAGATAGTTGGGACCCTGGCGACGGACATAGGCTATATTTTTTTTAAGTGAGAAAAGGGGGAGAAAGAGTAAAGTATATTAATAAAAGCGGGTGAAGCCGCGGGTAAAAGCTAGTAAATTGATAAAGCCTAACCACTTTAGAGGCCCCAGTTTGTTTTTGCCCCAGGGCCCTTGGTCAGCTAGCTACGCCACTGCCTAAGGCCATAGGATGTCGTTGAAATAGGTGATGTGGCGTGACCTCCACCACAAGTTGCGCTACAGAGGACAGAACGAGACGCTAACCTGTTGTTGTTTTGCATAGTGTTGACAGATATTTGGCTGCCAATTACAAATCATCCGCAGTCACAATGTGTCATATCATAAATATGCTACACAGCGAGATAGTGCGAGCGTTGTTCACGTGACTTGGGTATTTAACCCTTTAACCGCTTGCATTAAATTGGTCCGATGAGTGTTAAGCTAGAACTACATTAGGTCGCTGCGCATATGTAGACACTTAGTTTTCTTGAGGAACTGGGTGTAAAGGAACGCCTGTCTGCACTGGAGCGCAGTCGTATTTTTAAATACTTTGGCTATATTTGTCGACGTGGAGGTGACTGCATCGAACGCCTTGTTATACAACGAAAGGTAGATGGAACGAGGCCGCGTGGCAGATCGCCGATGCGTTGGACTGACCAAATAAAAACGGCTGTTGGCGGCCCGTTGAACGAGTGTGCCCGGATGACTGCCAGCAGGCAAAAGAAGCGGGAAATCGTGCGGCGTACCCTGACGGCTTCCGGAGAGCTACCTTCGTGATAACCACGACCACTCTGGCAAGAGTGAAACGACCAAGAAGAAAGACGTTTTCAGTTACCGACATCGAGCAATTTTTTATCGTCATAGTCATGAGTAGGTGTGTGTTAAGTGGAAAAAACTGGACATAAAAAAATTTTTACGTATGCGTAGGGTGTAGACGATTTCATACTGGTTCTATAGAAATCAAATATTTATCGGTATAGCTTGTATCTGACACAAGACACACGTTTGTGCCCTGCCTTGATCGACACACACGTGGACCACCCCTGATTTGGACGTAGAACGACGTCGCGTGGCTTGGATCTATATGTAGCTTTACAAGTCTAGTTACCTACCATATAAAATTTATGATTCGAAAAGCCCAAATCGGCGTACGTGGCCCACGTGTGCGTAATGTAGTTCTACCTTTAGCGTTTTCTATTCGCCAGGGTCGCACATCCACGACCAAATACTCCATCTCGGTTAGCTCTTCAATCCCCATAGGTGACAAGAGTATTTGGTCGTGGATGTGCGACCCTGGCGGAGTAAACGGGAGAAGGATTGTCGGATATATCCGACGTAGGCAATTAAAGAACGAAAACCACAAATTTTTATATGTTTATTCAGTGGTTTGATTGTTACTTAACCTCCAAATTTTCTTGAAATCGAAATCCCAGTTTACCAACTCGTAATCGTAAGACTATTTAAAGACAATGTAATCTGGGGATCTGCAGAATGCCAGGAGCTACGGCACTGTTGGCAAGAGTTACCGTGGCATTTGAACATTTTTTTTAATTGATATAAACCAGTGCTTGAATGCGATCCCATCTGATGGTAAGCAAAAAAAAGAGCAAGTGAAGGAACGTAGGTGGGATTCAGTCAGTAGGTGAGTCCGACATTTCCTCTCGCTCCACTCATAGACGTTATTTGGTAATTTCCCACCTCAAAATCAAAAAGGCTGTCTGGGGAAACATTAATAAATGTTAAAAATTAAAATTATTTTATAAACGTTTCCGAGACTTTTGTTTTTGTCCGGTTTCAGAGGTTTGCTCCTTTTCGTGTCGACGGTACTTTGAGCAAAGGCAGCCTTTTTTTGTGGCGTGGCGTAATGGCATTCTCACAAAGGTGCAAGTGAATTATGAAGTTTTCGGTCAATTATGGATATGGATAAGTCCAGAATAAAAAAGAAAGGTTCAGATATATAAAAAGTTATCATATAGTAGAAAGGCATCGACCTTTGACCGTCGGCAAGCCGGTTGTAAGAGCATTAACGCGACTGCCAAATATATCAACCACGAGATTGGCAGGTGTACGGATGATTCAATAACCATTTATTATGACAAGATCTATGGAGACAGATTGATTCATTAAAGAGAGATTTACTACCTACCGATTGGCTAAGTGACGTCATTCTGAATAAGTATCAAATATAAGAATATCTATACATATTGAGAAGAATATTAAAAAATACGTTATAAAAAATAAATCCAATATGGCCGACCATAGGGTAGTTTCCAGGGTCAAGATAACTACATTTTATTTAGTCCGTATTTTTAGATTATAAAAAAATATTGGACACGTATATTTTCTTTTTTCGATTAAACAAAAAAAATAAAGATATAGCCCATTAAAGTTACGTGTGACGTCATCCCGTGCGAAAAAATGCAACAAGGCGTGACGTTATACGTAACTTTAATGGGCTATATCTTTATCATTTTCGCTTTAATTTACAAATAAAAAATACATGTCCCTTATTGTTGAATAATCTAAAAGACGGACTAATTACATTTTTTACGGCAATTAGCCTATTTTTTTAAAGTTTATTTGTATTTTATTTTTTACATTATGTATTTTTTAAGATTTGGAAAATTTATCACTACCAAACGCACATTATCAACGATTCGTCATATCCGTAAAAAAAAAGATGTGCGACATAGGTATGAAAAAAGAATTCTACTTTTGGACTGTGGTGAGAGTTTACAGAATACAGAGCCTCTTAGATAATAATTTATTACATTTGATTCAATTTATCTGAATTCGATTTTATTCAAAACTTTTTTAATTTAATTTAATCTAATCCAGTTTTTTTGCAATTCCATTTGATTCAATTCAATTTAAATAAGTACCATGTAATTAGGTAAGATTAGGACCAATTTACCGTAGTATATAGTTACATCACGACACACATTTTCACTGTTTTTCATACAACCGCTCATGACTGATTATGACGTTATTACACATTTTTCATTAGATATTTTGGAAACACAGTATCTTGTGGATATTATCTAGTTTTCTAAAGAAACCAATTTCTAAATTTGTGTAAAACTAATCCAGTAAAAACCTCTGAAAATGTCCTATTTTGTATGAACTTTGACACTTCATAATTTGCCTAAAAATTAAAAAAAGTCAAAAAGTAATCCTCTAGAGACCTTACACATTTTTATTAAGATTCTAAATGACGACAACTTTTTCCAAAAACTTTGAAGGGTTTAAAAAAAACAGCTATTTCCTGGAGCAAGTTTTGTGAAATTTTCGAGTAAATCTCGGAATTACCGAATACTAACAGAGTTTCCAGGCATTATCTCTCTTTTTTTTGCGTTGCCTTTTCGTCAAACATCGCGTTGGATTGCATTAAATGAAGTAACAAGCTTTTAAACCATTTTCGATGTTTACGATAAGCGAGTGGAGAAGGATCCTCTTAATACTGTCCTTTGTACCAAAAGGTGCAAGGGGCAAATGTCTTGTGGCATTATGGACAGTTTTTAAATAGATGGAGAATCTACATGGCTACAAGCTACTGACCTCCGGTGCCATGTAGTCTGGTGTGCCGCAGAAGGTGTCTGCGGTCTTGTCCAAGTAGATCTGCAGCTTGCACATGCCGAAGTCGGCGATGCGTACGTGACCTTCGAAGTCGAGCAGGATATTGTCCAATTTTAAATCCCTGGAAGATAAATACAAGTGGACTTCAGTTTTCTTTTACATAAAATATCTCATCTCATAAGAGTCGATAGAGCAAGGTCTAGTAAGGCATTGAGATTAATGATTTATAAAGTAAGATTCAAGTTATTATAAGAGAAAGGTACTATTTAAAATCACCAATTTAGCAAACATATGACTGTGGTTTCCGGCAGGTACGGCATAATAAGCGGTTTGTTTCAGCCGCCTGTAGGATTTTCGTCGAAACTTTACCTATATAACGCCTCTAAAAGCCTATCATGAGGTAGAGCAATACAAAGTCAAAAGTTTTAATTTCACATAGGCCTACAGGGGCACTTATAAAACGTCAGAAGCTAGTACACAAAAAAAAAAATGTACGTATGTCATGTATGTGCTTCTCTCCAAGATGCCGCTTCAAGTCAGATCTTATTCCTATTGTGTGTTCTTACACTGTACTTAGATATAATAGTAGTAGGTAGGTATTCAAACTTAAATATAGGCTTCTGAAATTACCTGTAAACAATGCCCCGTTTGTGCAAGAATTTCAGTCCTGATACAATTTCTGCAGCGTAGAACCGTGCGCGAGCCTCCGGGAACCGCCCGCTTTGCTGGATGTGGAACATCAGGTCACCGCCGTTCAGATACTCCATCACGAAGAACAGGTGAGACTGAAATGCACGAACCAAAATATAAAGATCTTCAAACTATTTACAAATATACTGTCCCTCGCGGTGGTACCTAATCACCTCATAGGTCAATCAGCTGTTTCTTGCTTCTCATCGGATTGGGAACTGTCCAAAGTCTAGCTTGACTAGACTGTCTGTCGTCCTTTCAGAACTGTTGACCATGCCAAAGGCGAATTACATGGCCCACTCGTCATAGTTTACGTAATAAACAGATTATGTTAGTTGCCTCCGGAAATCATAACTGCTGTCCTAAACCCATTAAAAGCCCACATAGTACGCCAATTTTCTCTATAAATACCTATTATAAGCTCACTGTCCTCTATTTACAAAGTATATATTAATGAAGATTTGTAGAAATATTTTTAACAATTTATTCGGGGCGAATATGAAAGCGCGACGTACCGATTAATTATTTCCGCAAAAAAAAGTTAAAAAAATATAAGTGGAATGAAGCGATTTAGAATGTCATCGCGAAGCGTGAAATATTACTGTAAACGCTGAGTTTACTTACATCCGTCTGGAAAGTGGCAAATAAATGGCAGAGGTAGGGGTGGTTAGTGCCAAGTGCGAGAACTTTCCTCTCGATCAAAGTGCACTCGACGTCGTCGTCTTCTAAAACCACATCTTTTTTCAAACATTTGACGGCGTAGTAATATTCTGTGTCGCGAAGTTCCGCCAATAGTACCTGGAAATATAAAAAAGTCCATTAAGTTAACTGTGTAGCTTTTTTTTATATACATTTTCTACGCTTTGATTTTGTAAATCCTACAACCTACGTCATCCCCTTTTATGACGGGAAAACGAATTGAACGGGAAAGAGGGATATCCAGGTACTGTTGTTCATCTTGTATAGCTCTATCTCTGTGATATCTCTTTGAGGCGCGCGTGGAACAGTACGCGCCGTCCACGACTCAGGCTCGGTTTGGACGGTTACCGGACGGTCGGACGGCCAGACGGTGACCCGTTGCTCATCGTCTGCAAGCCCACGCCTACGGTGGCTGTAAGTCGGGGCGGAACCCCGGCGGCTAGGGCATCAGGACGTTCGTTCCCTCACGCGTGCGACCGCCTCCTTCGTTAGCATAACTGCTTCGCAGAAGGAGGCGGCCACCTGACATTCCTCCTCGCTCCGGACTATTGCTTGTAGCAGGGCCCAGTGCGAGAGGTTACCGCTGCCTATCGCTTCCATGATGACATGGTGGTGCTCCACTTAAGCGGGGCACGACTCCACCGTATCCTTCGAACGGTTTTACTAATGTTTTTTCCGCAGGGAACAGGTGCAGGAACTTCCCTAATTTACCATATCCGGTGAGAACTGGCCTCATGCGCAAGGTGAGGACGCCGTGACGTCTCTCCAGTCACTCCTCAAAGAAGGGTGGGTCTTACCGCCATGATTATGGCGTGCTCTGCACTGATTGCGATAGTCGCTGTCGCCATATCGCCATAAGATCCGGTCGGAACTCTGGCTCCGATGAATTTGAGTTAGGTATGACACGTTATAATGTACACACATCGACCAGACCTTTCTCTATATATTTTGTTCGCAAAACAATTCCTCTTAAACGCAAAGGGGAACTGAAGGAACACATGTAGGTTTTAGTCAGTAAAAGTCTGACTCTGCCGCTTGCTCCAAATCCCAAAGCGCTAGAAATTATTTGATGATTTCCCACCTCGAAGCCTAATATATTTAAATTTTTAAACAGTGTTCACCGACCTATAGTTCTCCAGTTCATTGCGTAGGCACGCATAAATAGACGGCATTACCGAGACAAACAGATATTGATACCGGTTCTATTTAGAGAAACGCAAATCGTTAGCGGATGCCACAAAAACGAACTGTGTGAAAGATTTGTCTTTGAGAAGTCATGAAGATGGCGAGGCAGACTCGATACAGATGATCAAGTCACTCGATGATCTTCCATCTAGTTTGTTGTTATATAACAACGCGGCGAAGCGCCTTACCGACGACGTGAAATATTTTCAGAGACCTGTCCTTTATTTTAATAGTTTTTTGCAAATCCCGAATAGACAAAAACACAGTAAAATTATGTGCTAATGTATGTCGCAGGAAGCGAATCTGACACTCGCACGACAGAAGTTTTCATTTTATAATTCATATATATCATGCTTTCTCCGTATTCTTGGCCCATTCTCAAAGGCAATTGGGCCAGCTCTGAAACCAGGAAGACTCGTTCTGGCTCACGTAACGTGTGGATCACTTGCGCTAATAAACGTGTATTTGGTATAGCCGTAAATCTATTTTAACGTAGCACATATGCTCATTTATTTTGAGAAAATCAGGTAATATATCAGATAATAAATTTTCTCAAAATCTACAATTAATTCATGAATCCCCAAGCGACCACCGGTGGCCGCGCATCTATTGTCTTACTATTGTGTCTCTAATTGACGGTATCTGAAGGGTTAAGTGTTCTTGATTCAACAGGTGTTCTACCCGAAATGTGGAAATGTTTTAGAACAAGTTTTCAATATTTTTTTTTTAATAGCAAACTTTTATAGCACGGTATCTATTTATCTATATATATAAAAATCAATGCCACATTTCGTTGTTATTTTATAACTCAAGAACGGGCTCACCTACCCAAACCAAATTTTAAGGGTTTGTTCAGACTATTTTGTAGATGGTTTATGTGAAGTTTGTTAGGTTAGGTTAGAGTAGGGTAGAGTAGAGAAGATCGGGAGCGAAGCCGCGCGGGCAATAGCTAGTTACAATGCGTTTCACTTCATCATCATCATCATCATATCAGCCGAAAGACGTCCACTGCTGGACATAGGCCTCCCCCAAGCGTTTCACTTAAGAAGTTACATCGGCGTAATGTTGGCAACGTGGAAAAACAGTGTTGCAATATTTATAGCAAATAAATCTATACTTATAATAAATCTGTAGAGAGGTCAATTCTGTACATGAAATATATTTCCAAAATAACTATCAGGGGGTGATTAGTGATCGATACTGATGCTAAAAATGCAAACAGTAAAATTTTTGTCTGTCTGTCTGTCTGTCTGTCTGTCTGTCTGTCTGTCTGTCTGTCTGTCTGTCTGTATGTTCTTTATAGAAACAAAAACTACGCGATGGATTTTAACGAAACTTGGTACAATCATTCTTCATACTCCTGGGCAGGTTATAGTATACTTTTCATCACGCTACGATCAATAGGAGCAGAGCAGTGAAGGGAAATGTTGGGGAAACGGGAGAAATTACTCCATTTTTTAAGCTTCCGTCGCGTTTGCAGCCTTAATGGTTAAAGCTACACAGAAATCATGTATCACGGAAATATTTTCCTTAAAATTATATAAAAAATATCCCACGACAGCATATATCTATCTTTTATGGTTGACTCACAATAACACGTGTAACTCCCGATAGCTTAGCAGTTCGGAGCTTTCTGTTTATTTTTGTCTACTCTTACGTTTATAACACTCTCGCTCATCCCTAATATTAAAAAGTTAACATTATTATCTATTCAATAAAAAAAGAATCATAGAAATCGGTATAGAAACACCAAAGTTATACATGAAATACGCTAATAAGCCATCGCGCGTGAATACTGAATCCAGTCCCCCGGCTCTTAGAATTCGATATCAGACGGTTCAGATCTTTGATTTTGACGACCCTGTTGTCGCTGACATAAGCAACAGGATCCGCGTACGAAGTCGCTGGCAGAAGCTAGTTACTTAATATTAGGGAGATTAACTGATACTTCGTTACTTTTAACAATTGCCTTTTTTTGTTTTTTTTTTTTTAAACTATTTTTGAATAAAGTAAAGGACGCTGGACTCCATTCTGATTGTCTTGCAATTCTTTCAAATACCAAAAATTCCACGCCACAATATCGTACCTCTCTATTATCAACTTCCTTTTGGACCTGCTTTTTTTAAAATAAAATCCCATTCCCCTCATAATTCTCCAAAAAGAGTTGCAACTACCGTTAAAATTGATTTCGTTTCGCATTTCGTGGAACAATTTTGGTAGAGTAGGCAACTCTTTCCTTTTTTCCCCTTTTTTTTGTGTAGACAGACAGGGGAGCCAACATTACGGCAAAGGAACTTCTTAAGTGAAACGCACTGTACTTATATAATTAATACCTACTCGTCAAGACTAATCATACGAGCCGAAACTCGATGGGGTTGTGTCGTTTAACTACCGAGTTCCTATAGCCAAGTTTCAGTTTTATCATCAGATCAGCTCCATGTCATAATAACTTTGCATTGTCATCTGATTTACACATGCAAAATTTCCGCTTAATCAGTAACCGGGAAGTGGATCAAATTTAATTTGCAAGATTTGATGACAGACAAACATCGGGACAGGTGAAACTAAATAAAAGCTTGTAAAAACTATCCAAAGAGTAGGTACAGACACAAGAGCTAAAGGAATCGATGTGAACACATTCATGTGACGCATCCGTTAGGAGAATAAAA
Organism: Mythimna lalbum; assembly: GCA_949319445.1. Taxonomy (NCBI): domain Eukaryota; kingdom Metazoa; phylum Arthropoda; class Insecta; order Lepidoptera; family Noctuidae; genus Mythimna; species Mythimna lalbum. The sequence goes on along the minus strand of OX439347.1, from coordinate 17,784,569 downwards.
ATACGCTGTAGAAAAATAGCGTGCCTCTACTTGCGTTGAAAGATACGTGTTGTTTTGGCTGTAACACGTATCATTCTATAGTTAGATAATAATTGTAGATGGTAGACTATTAAACCACGATAGACAATTTAGAATAGGCGACAGTACGTCGGTGAGGATCGGAGAGAGGACTACGACACGTGCTCGCTGACGTTGGAAAGGTGGCCAGTGATGTAGGCACCCGAAATAGAGCGAATAAATCTAATGTCCCAGTACGAGAGCACGGCAGGTAAACTGCGGCAAACCGCTAAGCTGCAGGTGGCACGCTGCCATCCCGCATCATCGCTGAGGTTACGGTCAGCGCTGTATTTACACCAAAATTATAAATGCACAATCATCGGATATGTCAAAGACAACAAATAATATTGTCTTAAAATAGAACACCTATTCCTGTCCACAAGACATATTTTTCATAATGTGGTGAAGGCTTCCACTTTTTTTTAACATGTAAACCTACTTACAAATCATGCTAAACAAAAAGAACGGGACAAGTGTGAGTCCAAGGGTTCCGTACAAAACCCATGCAAATGGTTCGATTCTCAAATTGGGTCTCGAAGATTTTTCCGAATCGCAAAAAAGTAATTATTTTGTGATGAGTAACTTACTAGTTACCTTACTTTACGGTGTTCGGACGTTTTCCATTACTTGGAATTGCTTTTAGCAAAATTCCATGTTTTTGGGTCAACGGAAAGTCCTATGGGTTTTCATTCCCTTGCGAACGATAAAATATGCGCCATAAACGGAGCACGCCATAGACGTTAGTTTTTTTTTGTGATCATAAGGTACCCGTATAGTTGACATCAATTTCAGTTTGATCTACGAGTCCCTAAGACTGAGGTACGGAATAATAAAAAGTCAATCTATTTCCGACGAGCATTGATGTCTTGTTGATCTCATTTTCCTGTCACAATATTTCGACATTTTCTTTCAAAGAGATTCTAAGAAACTGGGCGATTATTAAAATAATTGATTGCACCAGTCACATCCCGACTCGTACATCTGTCCTGATTTCTATTTTCACGCTAGTCTGGCGAACAGCCTGGGAAGTCAAAGCACTGTGGAAGACAGGTCAACAAGCATTACAAGTGGGTTTAGAGAAACGGAGTACATCGGTCTTTTTACCTACATAGGGCCTATAAGGCATCTCGAAATCCTTTGTTTCTTGAAGTCCCCATCGAGCATGTTAAAAATAGTAACGACCACAACGTTATAAATTGAAACTACTGTTACACAAATGAACTTAATACCACAAAGTATTCTCTACCAGTCGTAGTTACTACCTCCATTACCTACTGTATCCTAATTTTTTGATACAGGTCCCTTTGGGGATAGAAATTCCATCAAGGGCCAGATTTTAGAAAACCTCATGCATGCTCATGCTCATTTGATGACTCGTAAAAATGGCGAAGTGTGAGAAGGGAAATGCACACATTTGACACTGATCGAGCGACAAATGAAAAAATAAATGTCCTACACTGCGCTACAATGGTCGTCGGTGATGAAAAAACGTTCATCCCTAAAAGGCGATTACGGATCTGTTTCTTGATGTCTATTCTTAGGGGTGTTCGGCACCCGTTGTTTGTTTCTCATGGGTCCTCGAGCCCCCGAGCACCCACGGAGTCGACGCCCCTGAAGTCCATTGTTTCTCAAGTTACCTTTGCACAGGTATTTCACAATTACCTATATTTAAACTTCAGAGTTCAGAAATACTTTGAGCTGAAACAGTTAGTTGCACAATATTGGTAGATAATTTTATCCCGAGTTGAAAGGAAAGGGCGCCGACGACGTACGAGTAAACTTTATCACTACCGACTGACAGCTATATGGGAGCTTTGATTTTATATCCCCTTATTTATTATGCGTACACTAAAGTTTAACGTAAGGTGTAAATCCTACCGTTTTACCGCAGGTGTCCTTTTCACTAGAGCTTTGATCCATTAATGCTCTTACGTCTAAAAATATAACCTCCTTACCTCTTCTTAGCGTGTCGATGGCAATACAAAAAAAAGAAGAAGAATTATTATTATTATTATTAATACTAGTTAAATTCCTTGCCTGGCCTGGTATCCGACGCACCCTGGACAATCGACTTTGGTCGATTGGCAAATCTTTTCACCACGATGGCCAAATTTATCTCTTTACTAAAGGAGGCAATACTAGCAGTCCAGCATTTTTTCTCAACAATCGTATTCTTGAGTAATTAGGTAGCTACTTAATCACATCACAGAGATTTTTTAGTCAGTAAAAGTCTGACACGCTCCACACAGGGCGGGTAGACTTTTTTGATGTTTTCCCATATCAAAAAAAGGTGTAAATTCTATCATTCTACCTCAAGTGTCCTCCTTCACCAGAGCTTTGATCCATTTATGCTCTCAAATCTTAAAAGAATAAAAGTCTGACACGTCCACCCGCCCCTCTCGCCCAACCAGAGCGGAAAAAGTTATCCAATTGATGACTTCTCATCTCAAAAAAAAAGGTGTTAATAGTACCGTTTTATCTCAAGTGTCCTTTTTCACCAGAGCTTTGATTCATTAATGCTCTAACGTTTAAAAAAAACTGGAGGTAAAGCATTTTCACAGGAATCAAATTAACTATAACTGCAACTCATTTAAAATTAAGGTCATTCAAAGTTGCCTTTTATATTTCTTTAAACGTAAGCCAAATTCAATATGGTCCAGAACTTTATATATAAGTTCATCGCCCTCGTCGTGCTAAATAAAAATATTATTTGACATTTCCTAACTCTTTGATGTTCTGCGTGTCACCGCTAACGGGCTGCTCGCCGCTGCGTCACAAATGCGACAAATTAATAACATTATATCGTCGCTTGTCAGTATCAACCAGACACCTCATATTATTAGATGCCTCAACTTGCTACGAGTATGACGTGTCTATCTACTCGGTGGGCCTCGTCTACTGACGTCATCAACCATCATTACGCATGTAATAGCTCATTGAGAGATGATAAAATTCTGCCCACACAGTATTTTCTTCCATTTTACGCAAGAAGTTGCGTACAATTGTTTTTCTCCATCAAACTCTCTTATATCGTCAGTGAAATTGTTGTACTGGGGATTTACACCATGACGTGTTAAAACAGTGCGAGTGAAAAAGAGGGATGGACCTATATAGAGTATATTTATGTAGCTCTACCCCTTTAATAGTTCAGTTTAGGTTACAAAATAGATCGCGTTAAGAACTCATGGTAGCACTGTTCTCTGTTCAAGTTGTCATGAGTTTAAATTACCATGAAGTACTATTTGTTGACCTAGTTCCATCTATTCTTGAATTCAAAGGTAGTTAATTCTATTTTCAAATGATTTCCTAACACTTTGACACAGTTTTCGAGTGCAGTAACTAAGGTGTCAAGACACTAGTATATTTGTTAAGTGGTTGCGCTCGTAGCAGTTAAATACACCTACCTCATGTCGTAAATATGAATAACATAATAATAGAAATTCTTACAGCATTTCAACCGTCCCGAACTGAAATTTCTTATTATTTTCGCACCGCTTGTCTACCAGAATTTTATCCGATCAGAATTTTACTATTTGGATGGAAAGTAGTATTACCACAAAATGTATTACTAGAAGCAATAATTAATGAGATTGAAGACAGAACTAGAAAACCAGAAGCGTTACAGATTGTTGCACTGACACTGTGATGCGTACCTATTGCATATCGACGACAACATGACACAAGGATAGGTCATAGGACATTTACATTAAAATGTGTTTATGCTTAATACCGTCTGTCTATTCCAAAAAGTGATGTAAGAAGTGACAAGTAAAAATGGAAAATTATATTACGAAGATAGGTTAGATCAACATACATTTTTGAAGGAAGATCCAATACGAGTAAATCTCTACTAAAAATAGGGCTAACAAAGTAAAGGGCAAATTAATAATTAAATTAAATTTAGTGATCGGAAAAGAGCGATAAAAGATTGCTTTGATATAATGAGCGAAAGTTATATAAGAATGGTATAAAAAACTATATCTGGATAAAACCGAAACTTTCCGCATTACGCAAATCCCTAAGAAATCACCACCCGTTTTTGCGATCCGGAAGGAGCGATTGAGTAAGAAAAAAACGTTAAATTGAACAAATTACTTCAGATTTAAACATTTTAACACTTTTGTAAATTAATGGGCGTATTATTTTTGCTGTCGTGGAATGTTGTGTTTGTCATATCTTTGTATTATTAGCCGCGTCTTTCAGCAACTAAATACCCAGTGTTCAGTGTTGTCTGCTGCAAATCATTACGTGTACACACCGCATTATCTATGTATGCGAGAGCTGTTTTTTCTCTTGGCAAAATCCCTTGTTTCAGTTTTAGTTTATTTTGGGACGGAGAATACGTACACACCTTGGATTTTCACAAAATAAAAGTTATTTTATTTTGTAAAAATCTTGGTAGCAATTAGGAAGAATAATGTTTTATATCTGCGAGCTGCAGACAAGAGTATTAGCCAAGATTTTATGAAAAGAAAAAAAAAGACATGATACCTGTATGTTTGCTGATAGCAACAACATGGGAGGCTTTAAGCCAAACGTGAACCGGTTTTTTCTAGGCAAGCGTGTGTCACTTATCATCAGGTGAGATAGTGGTTAAACGTCGATAGGCTCATATCAATATTAAAAAAAAAATACATTAGTATCTCACTTAATTTCATAACACAAAGACACGCTTGAAGAACACTACTTTGAAACTATCTGAAAGTAGAATAAGATGATCTCTTTGATTGTTATGATATATTTATTTAATTGTACACCTCAAAGTGGGACTTCATGTCAAAAAACCCTGGCACTTGCCTCTTCTGACCCAGATTCAGGTCAACGAGAGAAGACAATGATCATTGCGAACGGACACCACCGACTAATTAATGTACTGATGACGTGAAAGCTCTTGAAAGATCGATTGCTGACAGATTTACGAAAACAAAGAAGTTAATTAACTTACTTTTCCAAAACTTCCTTTGCCCAGCACCTTGATAAACTGGAAGTCTTCGACAGCATACTTCCTGAAGCGAGGAATGGACCGCGCAGGAGGAGTGAACCGGCCAGTCTTCCTGAAGATACCGTACGCAGTGGATTGCTCTGAGGAAGATAAAAATTTACCAATAACGGTTCGAATGTACATATTTGATAGAAGAAAGTAAATCAAAATATGATTAGTTATTTATAAAATTGAACAAACGATTTAAAAAGAGCCTAAAACTTCGACTATTTTGGTACAGTTACGAAATCGAATATTCCCGGTGATGAAAATGGACCGTGTGCTTGAGCCACAACTGTTGAAAATATCTAGAAAGCTGATATGATACCTACAGTTGTACCCAGAAAATCTGAAAATTATCACGTCATATGTGATTGTAATAACAAATATTAAGACAAGTTGTTTTCTTTGTGATGTTTTAAATTATTTTGGAGTTTGTAGGTGTAGGTCGTTCACATTTTCTGTGTTGTAGATCTTTGTAACAATGGTCCAAAATGACAAAACTCTTTTACTATAATCTCGTTAAAAAAGAGATAGGAACGATTGGCCAGCAAAAAAGCCTCGACCTGGTTATGAAAACTTGGTAAAAATGCTACCAGGATTTTACCTAGCCTAATGTTAGTTTAATAATCCCAATTCTTCTGGTTTTTTTTTACTGTTAACTCCGGGTTGATCACCTCTCTTCCACCTATCTCCGCGCACATAAAAGTTTCTACTGTTTTAACACGCTTTGGCACGAGCGTGTTGCCGTTGGCATATACCGCATCAGCGGCGATACACATCTGTAAACATCCTTTACTGAAGTCATTAGGTGCTGATCCTTATCGGTTGACATTTTCAAGTGCGACCACCGACACGGTCACTTTACTAATTTGTTTAGCTTTCCATATGAATAAAAATATGAAATGAGCTGTTTTTATTTTATTATTACTTAAATTAATGTTCCGTTTGGTTGAAACTACAAAATGGTCTCGACAGTTTCGCTCGTTAAAATTTAATTTATGCTTTTCAGCTCTTTGAGGAGTTTGTTGTAAGAACGTTGTTACTAATGCCAAATGCTATATCAGAATATGTGATTCTTGATCTCTTGGTAGTCCCTCGTGTTAGAGTAACTTAAATATGGGTTATTAGTGCTTACTCAAGGCTGAAAGCTCCACATTTCCATGTTTTCTCTACTCCTGTTTATATCCTTTCATAACATTAATGCCTTCCCAATGCATGTTTGTTTATAATTTTTTTTCGTAAACGCCAGGTCATTGGTTTACAACATGATTCAAGTTCATGGATGTTTACGTTGCGTTATAGTAGTATGACATAATTGGTACAACATGTGCGATATATTAATTCTCTTTCACCTCGGGTGAGATCATGAGCATCGCTAAAAATATTTGCTCAGACGGCAATATCAAGGTCAAAGTGGTTAATTCAGGGGATATCACGGGATCTCGGTTGGAAAAAAGTTGAGCTTTCCATTTCAAGTTTTATATTTTCAATATAAAATAAATACTTCGTTACAAGCTTAAGCTTTAGCTTATGTTGTAGTCTTCCGTATTTAGTCTCATTTGAATGTTCAGGTAGTTAACAAGGTTTAAAGTCCTACCACATATTTTCGGGAAAGTGTGCCAATATCTTGCAAAAAAAAAACTAAACCCGCGTGATCTTATCTTGTGACATCTTTTGTTATACTTTCTGTGATATGGACAGGTGCTATTTTATGAAGATGACGTGTTGAAGACTCATAAATGATAAAATTAAACATACATGTTGATTCCCATGTATAATTCTGATGCTTGTTATAACATAACTCATAATTTATGTGCTCGCCAGTAGCCCCATTACCTATAATTCAAGAGCAACACAATCTCTGTTTATGCTCTATTTCTATGTTAATCTCCTTTAATTTGTAACTCGAATCATTCATATAAATAATGGCTTCAATTATTTTATTTGGCACGAATGAAATCTTTGAGATCATATCTTTACGTAACGTTTATTTAGATAGAATAGTTAGAAATATTTCTAGCGGCATCGTTGAAAGTTTAAACGTTTCAATTGACTTCTTTATGGTCTGAATAGAATCGACTTACAGGCAGTACATTAACACCAACTATTTCAAAGTAATCTAAAAAGCTAAGCTAGCTTGTAAAGTTACATAAATATTTAATTGATTGAGTTATTATTATCTATTCTTGTTTTAATATTACCTCTTTGTTTTATTTTTGGAATCCAAGTCATTAATTTTACAAATTAATGTTCCTTTTGAGGTGCCAAAACTTGGCAAGTCTCGCTTGATTGGAAATAAATCATTCGTCCAGCTCCAAGTTCTCAGAGTTTCTAATTTTCCTGTTTAGTCACGCAGGTTCACAGAAATTTTTGTGTATTTTACGTTGTGCTTATGCGAAGAAAATCTGTGAAACCGAAAACCATTGTTTATATTGATATTTTCCAAAAAACAAGCTTAAAATAACGTTTGTTGAAAATGTTTGAAAGTTTGGGTTTTAAATAGGAACCGCTATTAGTCTTTGTGGGTAGCTGACGTTTTAATAAAGAGGTTGCACGATTCCAGCGGCGGTTCATTAATTAATTCAATCTGTAAGTGATGTAGTATATATTATGTAATTTATAGCATGATAAGTCCGCAGTCACGCGGTCGGTATGCGGAACCCATCTCGAAGTGGGGCGTGGGCCTGCACTCTGTTTTCAGCGAAAGTCCTGCCGCTACATTGCAGATATTTATAGATGTGATCAGAATACAATAAGTTTTTTTGCCAATCGTGCCAACATCCGAGTTTATTATCAAACAAAATAAAATTTATTGACTGTACCGTATGTTAGACCGAAATGGATCCGACCCACACCTTTGATGATTCTTTGATTGAATAAAACATAAACAATTTACATACAACCACATATGATTTATTTCTCTAATGGTGAGCCAAGAAGTCTTTTATTCTTTCTTTAGAAGTTTCTGGAGACGTGATTGCAATAAAAACATTAATGAAAAAAATTTATATGAATGACATGAAAACTGTGGAAATAGTGTTAGTAGCTGCAAGCAATATTTAGGTGAGACTAGAAACAACATTACGTAGAAAAGTCAATGATAAATCTAACTCTAGAAGAAACGTATTTACAAAAGATTATACACAAGCAGACAGAAAAGACTTTACTATAGTACAACATGTCTCACCAAGCTGCTGTTCTAAGAGGTCGGTGGTATTAGCCTGCGAAGGTGCAGCACCCGACGACGTCCCGGAAGTCTCGCCACCTGTGCGTAGGAATAACAGTCAAATTGCTCTGGATTATGTCAACAGGATCTAATAATGCATTAATAAGAAAATAATAAATCACTTTTAGGATTAGAGGTACTTTTGATAAGATACTAAAAAAACCGAAGTGAAAAATATCTGACCTATTTGTTAAACATCTTTACACTTTAATATATTTTAACACTTTACATTTTTGACACACATAAACGTGAACATAATTTTGTAGACTGTAGTGTCTCATAGAATGAAACAGACATGATTTTGAAAATTGTGCATATTACTGTGTGATGAAAAGAAGAAAATAGATATGGCACAAGTTGTGGCAGTTACAAACATTTTATTTGTGAAACATAAAAATATACTGGCTGTAACAGAAATGGGCTATCCATTTTTAAGATATCTTCTGCCCGTTGAAACGAACATCTTTCTTCAAGAAAATGTTCAAAAAATAATTTTCGTTCAAAATTATCACCGTAACAATTAGTATGGGAAGTCAATTTTTTTCCGGAATTGACCATGGCTTTCTTGAAGAATGTTGATCATTTCTCGAGGCAGAAGAAAGTATTTAAAATATGAACACTTATTTCGATTAGACTCCGTATTATAGAATATGTTTTTTTATTATCATGCAAAAGATAAAAACAAAACCACTGCTAATACTCTAAATCCTAAAATATTTCTGACGTTTGAGAATAACAGAAAAAGTTGAAAAAATATTTTTTTGCTTTAACGACAATCTGTTTATCATAAAAATCTTGACAAAAGTCCACAGACTGTCAGCTTGTAAATAAAAATACATGCTGTGACGTTTGAGTAGCGGTTAGCCAATTAATCGATGATCGAAGAAACCGTCGATCCGTTAATCACGAGAGCGGAGACACGCGCTGGCATCCATCATCATACTACGTCGATGATTGAACAATTTATAATGTCCTTCATTAACACTTCATCTACGTTGGAGTGAAATGTGTTTGATATTGTACTTCAAGAATCTTTGGTTGTACAGGTGAAGCTAGATTTATAAGCATCAGATGATTAACAGCCGATCATGTCAACCATCAATCTCTTTGATGTTCTCATTCTGAATGAAATAATTGACAACCTTGTAAGAAATTAAGACTTAGACAAAGAGAAGGGTAAAGAAATTTTGTATTTACTAAATGTCAACACTAACTCCCCTTTATGTTAATTGTGGCTGCAATTGATCCTATTAATTTTGTACAGGTGAGCAAATGATTGGCTTGTGTCCAGACAGCCACTTCTCACACCCACACCACAATGTACTTCTGAACATAAACAAATACGCACAATACGTTTGCAATTTTAGAAATACATTCACTTGAAATTTACTTGAACATTGAATTGACAGATTGATTTATTTTCTGAATCGAAAATATTGCGTAGGAATACCATTTCGTGTATTTTATTTACTAGTGTAATTTTTTTTTTTGGTCACCAGGTTTCGGTTTTTGGATAGTTTGTTAAGATTATTATAAACCGCAGCCATGCCAGTAAATGCCTACCTAATAATAACAGAAACAGACGTTAGATAGCTAGCCAATAAAATTGCTTTATTTTGGGTTGAACGACTGACGTCGCTCTGACGCTCGTATTGGTATGTTTCGTTTCGCTGATAACATAAAAATCGCTGATATCACTTCAGACGTACTGTGTTCCTATTTTGAGTGTCTACCCACCTTTTCTAGATGCAGTTCTTGATGCCAAGGCTTCCACCAATAGACGCTGGTTCACGCCGCACAAATTTGCTGTCAATTTTTCACACTTTCGGTGGCAGTTTACATCGCAGTCTAAAACAGATTACGAATTGTCGCGTGGTTCTAGGCTTGTTAAGATTTTTTGTACAACTGTGTTGTGCAGACATGCTACATCTAATATGCCGAAAGCCGTGCAAAAGCAGACGTGCAGAGTTTCCTACCGGTTTAGTGGAAAATTAGTAAGATATGTGGATACAATATACACATGAGTGTCGTTAAAATAAATGTGTGTATCCCTAGAACGTTTTATGGCCTTTTTAATTACCTTTCCTGATTTGCGAAAATGTTGCAGGTGACGCTGGTGCTGAAGAATCGAAGCCAGAATCATTTGAACCGGTTGAAGTCCTTCCATCTGGGTTATTTTCACACTCGTAAAATTCTGCAGATGCTTCACTTTCGTCTGATTCATCTTCGTCATCTTCGTCTGAGGATTCCTCTTCTGAAGACGAATCCGATGAGTCTGAATGAATCACTTGTGGAGGTTTCTTTTGCAAAGGGCGTGGAGTCGCTATTAAAGGTTTTACCGCTTTTTCTTCTTTCACTGGTTTTTTGGGTTTAGCTGGCACATTGACCACAGCTTGGGTAGATGTTTCCGGTTGTTCGTCTTTTTTAATAATATTTTCAGCCTTATTTTCCTCTCCTGTCTTTTGTTCAATTTGTACTCTTGCTTCAATTTCTTTTTTTGGAATGTCTTGTGCCTGTAACACTACTGCCGGAACATTAGCTGTTATATCAGCTGGTTTAGAACTTGTATCGTTGTTAGATAAGGTCGACGTTTCTTCACTTGTTGATGGTGTGATAATTGCCTTCAAAACTTTATCATCAGTCTTATCGTTCTTAGTTGTCACATTTTTAGTTGGCGGGCTAGCTTTTAACTTAGTTTCTGGAGAACTCTTAGAATTAGCTTTAAAGTTTTTATTTGAATTGGAAATTTTCGCGTCAACAGGTTTTTGCACAGTATTATTCGAACAGTTGCATGTACAAGGTGGCTTATCTTTAGATGATCTACTTTCCAGTAAAACGATGGGGCTATTTCCTTTGTCTAACTGGTTACTTGTATTTTGAGCAATTGTTTTATCAGCTGGTTTAGATTTCGGTGAACTTTTTATACTTGTACGAACAGTTTTATTTATAGGTGTAGCATTTGGTTCGCTAAGCTCAGCAGTTATTTTTGTCTCAGCGATTTTAGACGTAGCATTACTTGAAGTTACTGGTTCCGGTGATTGTATAATTGTGTTATTTAATTCCTTATCAGGCAGCTCTTGCCCTTTAGATTTGATTATACTATTTTGCTTAACTCCTACTTCAGACGTATTCTTAGAAAGAACCACGGTAGTATCTTTTATTTTCAAAGTATTTGATTCTATGGTTCTTTGTTCAGCGAATTGGGTTTCGGGCAATTGCAAAGGTATTTGAAATTCTTTTTTAAGTACTACAGCGACTGGTTCGGCAACTTTATGAATGTTTTCTTCTAATGTTACATTTTCGTCCAATTTTATACTTGCTCTTGTATTGTCTGTGGTTTTTATTACTTCGTTCTTTACACTAAGTTTTGGTGAAGCGGTCTGAAGAGATTTTAATTCCGTCTTAGCATCATTTTTCAGTACCTTTTTTGATTTTTCTGATTTCGTCTTCTTTTGGCTAGGTGGTTTCACTTTATTTTCATCCAACGCATCTAGTGAAGCACTTTTTCCTATAATTTTACATTCATTAGAACCAGATGATGTTTTGACAGTTGGTGTTTCACAGTCTTGTAATTCTTCAAGTAATTTGGAACTACCCTTTTCTTCTACTTTTTTTACAACTGTAGTTAGCTCAGGTATTACTCTAATTACAGTTTCATCTAAATTAGATTGATTCTCGACTTCAGATTCTACTTTATTATATGAATCAACACATTCATTCTTAAGTCCCGAATCTAACGTATCCGTAATACGTCCTTCACTTATGTTTAGAGAAGTTAATTTCAGTGTGTCTTCGTTACTTTCTTTTTTGTTATTGGTATCATTCAATGACACCCCATTATCTAGAGTTTGATTTGACTGGATAATATTATTGGCTATAGGTTCTTCATTATTTTCGACTTCTTCTTCCTCTGGAAACCAAAATAAAGAACGTATGTTTTTTTCTCTGGCTTCATCTAAATTTTTCTTTCTTTTCACTAAGTATACAGTTTCTCTTTTTCCTATTTTGTTCCAAAAATTGCCATCTTCTGGCTCAGGCGATTCAGGTTCATTTCCAGTATTCATTTTACTTTTCGTTTTCTTAATGTTATTTGTTTCCTTACTTATTTCAGATACATTCGCTGCTATTTCAGGCAATATCTCAACTTGACTGCTGTACGTAATTTCCTTTTTCTGCACACGTGGTTTTTCTTCTACAATAACATTTTCAACTGTAACATTTTCAACACGGAATTTCAAGGGACTCATTGGGGATTCTGTTACTTCAACCGATGATGTTATTTTAGTTTTTAACTTAGGTTTGGGTTTCTGTTTTGTGTTATCTTCTTTCACTGATAATCTGTTTTCTTCTATAGCAGGCAAATCTACATTGGCCTGTTCTTTAGGGAATTCCGTTATAGAATCTAATCTTCGGAGACTACTCCCTGATGATGATTTTTTAATACTTCGCCTTTTTGAAAAGTTTCTTGGATCTCTAACATCCTTATATGAGTTCAAACTATCATGTAATGAATGGTCAGATTTTGTTGTCTTGAGCGGGTTTTGTAAATCCTGTTTTCGTCGTTTGTTAGACTCAAACGTGTCTAAATTATTTTTAGTTTCAGCTGTAGTACCAACTTTGCTCAAATCCAAAGTGGCTGTACTGAGATTTTCACTTCTTATTAATGAATCTAATAAATTAGCCTGTTCTGCCAAAAGTTCCATTGAACATCTCCGGTCCAAACATATATTTTCAACTGGAACAGTTGTAGGTGCCGGAGTCACCGGTAAACTTTGAGATTCTTCTGGTTCTTTCTTTGGTATCTTACTTGGCGTTTCCCCGTCTTTTTCATTTTTGACATGGAACTTTTCTACAAGTTTAGCACCCATTGTTTTCTTTTCTTTCTTATCCTTGTAAGTTAAATCATCCGAAAGCTTTTCCCTCCATTTCATAAATTCCTTCTCATCTGTTTTGGCTTCTTCATTTACTCCTTGTTCAGTTTGGTCTGGTGTAATTTCCGAAGCATCACTCTCTTCATTTGGCTTTCGAGGAGAATTTCTTTTAATAGTATAAAGCCTCACAACAGTTCTTCCACGTTTTATTGTACTCCTTTCAATTCCTGGAGATGAATCAATACCCGTTTCTGGTTTGCCATCGACCCTAGGCATAAAAGGACCACTTTCACTATCATTGTTTGGCTCCTCTTTTGGTTTCGTAGGTTCAGGTTTGGGGGGAGTAGGGGGCGTGGGACGCCTAGTAGGTGTCGGTTCCTCCACCTTATGCCTGTACTTATCTCTAGAAACATCAATATCAGCGGTGTTTATATTTACAGGACGCGGCGTATAGTTGGGAGTACCATAAGTTCTAGATGAAATTGGTATTCTCCTTGGGCTATGTATTCTCACAGGACTCGAAGTTCCTCTTTCAGTTATGGTAGTGAGCATAGGCGAGTAGTTTCTTCCAGCACTTGTAATCCATCTTGACGTCAATGGTGCACGTGAGTAGCTGAGAGACGAGTGGCTGCTGTAACTGCCTCCTGGATTGAGGTACGAAGCACTGTAAGAAGATCCCAGAGGCGAAGCGGAACTACTGTAACTATAAGGTGATCCGGTATACGGGGACGATGACCCGTAGTACATGTTCGCGATGTGTTCGGAATAAAGTGGCATAATGGCGCGTTAAATCAAGGACGTGCGACAACCGGGATCGCGCCTCGGAGCGCGCGCGCAGACTGGCGCAGCGCAGGCGCGCGGGGTGTGCAGCACGCGCAGGTACGCGCCGCCCACCGCACACCCCTCCTGCTCCCCCACCCCGCCTCGCACCCGCCGCCACGCCGCCCGCCCAGGTGATTGATTGATGACGGCAAATATATAATAATAGACGCGGATGACTTTTGTCACAATCTCGGAAGGAAGTTTTTAAACGATTAAACAAAAGTTTTTCCCCGTGATTCATATTTTTAATAGCACCAAAAAAATAGTGCCTATTTAAAAACCTATAATTTAAATGCCAACTCAATAAAACGTAAATGTTCCGTAACCGATTATGTTCAAAGCAAAGATTTGCATTTATTACTGTCCTATTATTAGAGGATCCAAAAATAAAGCGTCTTGCGACATGCCTTGTCGTATTAATAGATAAGCAAGCATTGTCTACCTACTTACGAGAACTATTCGCAGCTGGACTTGTTTATTAACGTGGGACAAGTTTTTTGTGATCAATGTTTTTTTTTTTCATGAAAAAAGTAAGAAAGAAAATAGGCCTATCAGCTGTTTACCATGTCACGGAAGTCGTGAGCTGAATCGGAAAAATGGATTTTGATTTTACCGGGACGATGCACTGGCGGCCAATAATGTCGTCGTGCTAGTTTAGTTTTAATATTTTCAGAACGCATATAAATATAGCCTATATGGCAGACTATTGTTCTGTGATATTCAAAATCGAGGCCTGATTTTATTCGATGATACTTTTAAGAGGGATGCCTAAAGGTAACAAACTTTCTTAACTTTTAATGCATTTGGCAGGTTAGAGCCAAGTTGTAACTATAGTGGTTAAATATGATTCGCGGGCATAATACATATTTATTTACAGAATTATAGTAATTAATACAACCCTTTCAGTTTGTCTAACCCCATTAAATTACTATTTCGCGAACAATTAAAATCGTTAAATTATTTAGAAGAAGAATTCATCTTGAGAAAAAGTTCTTTGAGGTTGGAAATCATCAAAAAATTTCGCTAGAGCGAGAGAGCGTTTCAAACTTATACTGCCTAAAATCCACCCCTGCTGTGTTCCTTTAGTTGCCTTTTGCGTTCCAGTTCTTTCGAACAAAGCATAAATATAACACTAATTTACTATCTGAGGTTAAACAAATACTTTTATTCAATAGATATTGAGCTCACTAGCTCTAGCACTGGCTCTACTAAACACGAAATCAGTATTTAACTCAAATGTTACAGCTCGAACTTCTAGGTAATCGAAACTTCCGAGGCCACGGGCTCTCAGAGTGGGAACTCTGTCCACCCACCAAGTGATTTCAGGAAAGACGGTGGCACAGTGATCACGTGCTGTCTAGCTGCACAACGAGGCTCAAGTGAGACCCCTCACAGTATGTAGCCCTAACAGGCGTTGTACAGAAAGGGTTCTAGGGTGATCTTTTAAGAGGTCCCATATACTGATGGTGATCACCGGGGTGGTTTGAGTGAGGTAAGACTCCCACGCTTTGTGATCTTTCCCCAAAAGTCCAAGCGCCTTTTGAAGAGATGTCAGCAACCGTAGGGGCCCAGCTGGGTCGAAACCTACTGGGGCTAGGGTATGTTTCCGAAAGGGCGGCTCGGCCCCAGTAATGAAATGCAGGAAGAAACGAGGTGGGTTTTTTTAATCAGTAAGAGTCTGACATTATCTCCTACTTCACCCAAGGCCGGAGCATGTCATTTGAATGATTTTTACTCACCAAAAGAAAAAGCGTGTTTTGAAGTTTTACACCCGTAAACAAAAAAAAAGGTAATCGAAACTACTCGAGCAGAAAAAAAAAATAGGTTCAACGAAAATAAAAATGAGTTCATAATATTTAGAGTAAGTCAACTTGTCACCTAACTGGAGATCTTTATACTAAGAAGAGGAATTTAAAATAAAATATTGTGACAGTAAATATTGGTACCGTGTTCTAAAATTTATTATAGCAGAGGACTCATTAATCTAGGGCTCTTAAGTATTTATAAATCTAATGTAACGGATTACTAAAATGTGGATCGTATATATCAATAATCATCAAAACATTACATGAATGGGAAGGAGTAATTCATAGTTGATAGATATAATGTAAAACCCTATTTGAAATGAGGTTTACGGTCGTAAGTCTGATATATACGAGTATGTATGAGTAGGAAGGAATAACGCAGGTATAGCAACGTTTTGTATTTTTGGCTCCAGTAATATATTTGCCTATAAAAACATGCTTCTCTATCCGCAGTAAAACACGGTTTGGCACTGTGTGCTACAGATATGGAGCTACGGTTATTACTTTTACAAATTGGCAAAACTAGACCTTTCATATACCTGGCCATTTTAACAGATGCGACTGTGTGTTGTGAAGTTGTGATCGTTTTGTAATTTAATAAATAATAACATTTAATAATACGGTGAGGACCTGCGTCATGCGGAAGGTAAGGACGCCGTGAGGTCTTTCCAGCCACGCCTCAAAGAGGGAACTTACCGCCATAATCGTGGCGTGTCCATGCTTTGAAGGCCTGGCGAGTATAACTGTTAGAGAATAGAGACTACAGACGCAGAGTAAATGAGGTACTACCAATTTCTGCTTTCAAATAAAAATGAACCAAAGCGACGCTGGCAAAGAGCAAAGACCCACGTCTTGGCACCGCAGGACATGTTTGCCATCCCGGGAGCTCATGTTTAAAGACTTTAATCTCCATTTCTTGGACGTCTCACTAAGCTTTCCAAAAATAAATGTTTAAACTTCCAATAAAAATCTGCGATATAAGAGTACTTTTATACAAATAAAACGGGATTTATGACTAGAAATATAGTTTACGATTTCCTTCTTGTTCAACAAAATTATTATTTATAGTAATAATAATTTTGTAACGACCACTGCAAAAAATATGCAAGAAATAAATTTCTTAGAAGCAGGAATGACGTTTACTACGCCTAAAAGGAAATAAAAATTACTAATGTTTAATTTATTTTTATTTTGTACACGAAAAACTTGGTGACGCTGTGTGCTTGTTTTCTTTTGCATGTTCATAGGAAAGCATTTTAGTCATTCTATGGTTTTTTTTTCGCGATGGGAATATCATCTAATGACATCCCTTGCTCATGGGCGGAGCGGGAGATAGTGTCAGACTTTTACTGACTAAAAACCTACTCCTGCCCCCCTAGCCAAGTTACAAACGTTTCGCTTGCATCGAACGCTTCGAGTTGACCATGCCGCCAATTCTTTTGTTCTGACCACGTGATTGAGCGTTGAGATGACGCCGTTCCCGTACATTTAAAGCTTTCTACTAGCGTTAACTATTGCAGATTAGCAACTTGGCTAGGGGTACTGTTCCTTCATTACCCTTCGTGCCGGGGGCGGAGCCACCTTTCGGACTAACCCCGGCCCCAGTGGCTTCGACGCAGATCCCTGCTATGGTACGATATGCATATTTATGAACAGTTGTGGCCCTGTGGTAACTGTCCCGACTTATGAATTGTACGTTATGGGTTTAAACCCAGGCAGGTACTTCACTTTGTGTAAATTATTTCATCAACACTACTCTTAAAGCGGAAAGGAAAACATGCAACAAATTGCAAAAAAAAAAACTGGGCCCATGTGGTGGATTACGGCCATTTCCTTTCCTCGCAAGAAGGCCAGCGCCTCATCATCCATCATCATCCAACGCTACGTCTACCGGTACGTGGGTGCCATTCCAGAACCTTTCGGCCCCATTGCTACTTAAGTTTGGCGATTCTTCGTGCTATGTCGGCAACCTTGGTTCTTCTGCGAATAACCTCAGCCATACTCTCAGCAGTGAACACTGTAAGGCTGATATAAAGCATAAATTATGCCATACTATGGTAGACAGCCGGTGGCTACAGCCAGCTGAACTCAGAAAATCACTAACTACTTCGTCTGTTTTCGTTCGCAATATAATAAAGCTTATAACTGGGATTAGGGAGCAGAACATAGGAACGATCTCGGAAAAAGAAAGATACTAAGACAGTGTTAGTAGGTGTAGCGACATCTATGACGCCACATAAAGAACTACGAAGAACATACGAAATCCTGCATCGCAATCAAAGCTCTCCGCGCGATTAGAACTTATAGAACAGCCCGAAATCATCTATCGGGCAAGAGCCCACCAGACCATAACACCTGGCTGGCCGGAGGATCCTACCTTTTCAAAGACTTTACTCTCTGTTCCACATACCTCCATAAACTACCATATCTTTATACCGAGTGGGGCAGCGACCGAGTAGCTTTCAAGAATTATGATAGAAGGAATGGTAATCGTTTGAGAGTGGGATGGGCAGAAGACATTGTTACCATCACGGGTATATCTTCTTCTTCTTGGTCATTTCACTCTTGCCAGAGTGGTCGTGGTTATCATGAAGGTAGCTCTCCAGAAGCCGTCAGGGTACGCCGCACGACTTCCCGCCACTTTTGCCTGCTAGCAGTCATCCGGGCGCACATTCAATGGGCCGCCAATAGCCGTTTTTATTTGTAGTACACGGGTAGATACAAATATTGAAATTATGACCATCGCATTAACTCTCACCCTTAACAACACTCTTTCTTCCCCAGCTGGGTCGAAGCCTACTGGGGACAGGGTTGTCCGAAAGGGAGCTCGTGCCCCGGTATGAAGGCTAGAAGGAACGGCGCGGGGTTTTTAGTCAGTAAGAGTCTGACACTGTCTCCCGCTCCACCCAAGAGCGGGTTTCGTCAAAGATGATTTTCCCCGTCGACAAAAAAAAAAAAAACCACTCTTTCTTCAATTAATTAAGAAAAGTATTATTCAGTTTGTAGAGTAGTTCGTGCGGTGTTCACTCGTAGCGAGACGTAGCGAGTCGCTGCGCTTTCGTAGCAGGACGTAGACCCTTCGTAGCAAGTTATAGCATGTTCATAAAATTCGTAGCCCTCTTATAACCGAACAGAGCTCCTTTGTAGCAGTACGAAAAGCATTTGTGGATGCTCTTTGTAGCAAGTTGTAGAATTTGTGTAAAACGTAGCCCTTTTGTAGCAAGACGAACTACATCGTAGCCTCTTTGTAGCAGAATTTAGAGCCGTCGTAGCTGGACGTAGCACCTTCGTAGCAAGGCGTAGCAGGGCGTAGCATCATTATTGGACCACAGAATAAGTAGGATCATTCTACAGGACGTAGGAATTTTGTAGCAAGATATTGCGAGGTATTGACTAGAGCTGTTCACGAATGTATGACCTAACTGAGCGTAGTCCCTATATAGATCCATGTAGATTTTTTCTAACACGGTGTAGTAGCACGTTCATAGCATCCGTACTGATTTCAAGGGCCGCAATGTTTTCAATATTAAAAAAAAAAATATTTAGATTAGCATTATTTTAGATTATTTTACGTACCGTGATGTCTCAATATCTCAGAAAGTACAAGATGCTGTTAATCTTGTCTATCATTTGTAGCCGTTTTATTAGTCTTTCTATTATTTTTTTAAATAATATAAACTAGTGCTTGAATGCTTAATAACTAAACTGCTTTCCCGGGATAGACCAGTTTAGTTGTTGAGCACAACGAGTTATGCAGTTATTATTTAACAGATTTCAATAAAAGTTCTGCCTTTTTTTTAAATGTGTTGTCAATCTGACGTAATGTTCTTTTGTTTTGTATCTTGTTCAGCGATATCTTCGTCATTGTCTTTATTTATGGGCACATTTTGATGATTATTTTTGTGATAGTCCCATTACTCGTACTTATAATTCATTTGCCAATCGCAAAACAAGATTTGATTGTTCCTATATGTACCATGTTCACCAACACCACCACCTTGAGTACCAGGCAATTTCTCACTATCTAGTTTTAATGTTACCTAGCACACCTTTTTTTTGTAGGTAGGAAACCAACTAATGACGTCTCTCGCTCTTGGGCGGAGCAAAAGGGCGTGTCAGATTTTTACTGACTAAAACCCACTCCTATGTTCCTTCTTTGCCTATAGCCCAAGTAGGCCTCGACTCTGCTGGGCTCCTACGATTTGCTCACATCTCATTATAACGTGCGTGGAACACTACGTGCCGTCGACGACTTGGGCTCGGTCGTTCTGTATTAAAATGTATTATTAGCTTTATTTTATACGTGTACCTGTCGCAGGGATATGATAAAAACAGAGATTTAGTCAATTCCCTAAGTGATTTGATAAAATCATTGAAGATGTTAAAACACTATTTTATCATTTCCCAGTACAATTGTAGAGATTTGAACAAATACCAGAACTGGTTCTGTAAAATGACAATAAAACTTTTCTATGACATTTAAACTTTTATTTGTAATTACACACATAATTGTAATAATTATTAGGTGTAGTATAATGTAACATTGATCTCAAAAATCACCACAAGAACATAGATTTGAAGCGAATGAGCAAAAATTTCTTAAAAACATTATCTAACCGGATCGTAAAAATAACAATTTTTATTTATTATAACACGTAACTGATTTATATCATCGTGAGTTACACAAAAGCACATAATTTTTCTTGCAGACACATCTATTCGGTTTGTATCGTACTTTGCACTGTTGGCAGGGACACTGTTTGATGGATTCACTAAACCTTTTATTAATTATTTTACAACTGACTTCTGTCAGCGATTTTATTTGCGTGAGTTGAGAGATTATGTTTTCGAGGTATGGAAACAGAGAGTAAAGTCCCGCAAACCTTCTTTGAAATGGGAGGATCTTCCGGCCAGGCGGGTTTATAGTCTGGTGGGTTATTGCCCAATAATTGATGTTGGGATGTTGTATATGTTCAAATCGCGGGGAGAACTTTGATTGCGCGATGCAGGATGTCGTATTTTCTTCGTAGCTCTTATGTGGCGTCATAGATGTCGCTACATCACTCCGCTCCGGAGATCGGAGATCGGAGGAATCTTTAACTCAAGTGTGTGGTATTATCACGGGTATTATACTGTTTTGAGTGAAGGTTAAATGTATCTTTCATAAGGATATATAAAATCTTTGCTTTTACAGAATATAAACATGTAATTGTCAAAGAAAATGAATAAAGCAGGCTGAACCCAATCTATAAAAAAATTCGAGAGTCGAAAAGCTATCTGACTCTTTATGACCAAAACAACATTAAATAGAAGAATTCCCTTGAAATAAGTTCTAATCAAGAAGATATAGATCATCTCATTCAAGACACCCGAAAACATCCTCAGATCACAGACGTGCTATGAACAGTTGGGTAGAATCGTCGATTAGGTTGAAGAAGAAAAATTCATATAAGTTGCATTCCTCGACCATATCATAGCTTTCTTCTTCGCAGGCAATAATTAATTAATGGCGCTTAGAGGGAGCTCTGCTCACACCAAAGCATTCAAAATACGATTCAAAACGAATAAATGAGCCTGTATGAAAAATTAAATGTGTTTTGTAATTCACGATGCCATAATTCAGCTACGTGTTACATTTTTTTTTTTTTTTTTTTTTTTTTCATTTATTTATCACATAAAGAAAATAATACAGAATTGTCTAACTTAATAGCAACCAAAAACCACTAAGGTTTAAACATGGGCACTCCACAATTATGGCGGTAAGTCCCCTCTTTGAGGCGTGGCTGGAAAGACCTCATGGCGTCCTTACCTTCCGTATGACGCAGGTCCTCACCGGACATGGCACGTTCGGGAGGTTCCTGCACCGGATTCGTGCGGAAGGGACGCCCGGGTGTCGCCACTGTGCGCAACGCCCGGAGGACACGGTGGAGCACACAGTTGAGGTGTGGTGGCCTGCTTGGGCGGAGCATCGCTGTGCCCTCGTGGAGACCTCTCGCGCCGGGCCTTGGTTCAGGCCATGGTCTGGAGTGAGGATGAGTGGCAGGCGGTCGCTTCCTTCTGCGAAGCAGTAATGCTAGCAAAGGGGGATCGGAATCCGCCGCCAACTATTCCGATCCCGATTTCCGGACACCGTAGATGCGTGCTTGCGGATGGCGAGCCATGGGTAGCTCCATGGGTGACCAAATCTCTGTTTCTATCATATCCCTGCGACATATCGATTTTAAAATTGTTTCAATGTTGTAGTAATTAATTGTTTTTTACATTTCTAGATTGAAATAGATTTTTCTTTTATTTATAGTTTTTTCATTTATTTAATCATTTTATTTTTTTAGCTTCCTTCTATGAAATTGATTTACATATAATTTGTGTACTTACACAATACTACGATACACTTATACCTATTATAACATAGATATAAATAGTAGTATGGTTTTGAAGTTGTATTTAATTAATTTGCTAACAGCAAGTTCCTTTGTACAGTCCATCTAAGGCGTCTAGTAGATATCGCTGTCAGCGATAAGACCGCTGTTGTACCTATATAATTTAAGTTTTGGTTACTATTTTGGTGTAAGTTTAATCTATTCTTCCTAGTAAGTAACTGACAATGCATATAGTCGAAGATAGAAAATATTAAAGTGTGGATGTGGATCTTTAAATACTCGTAGTCTCCATGGGTTACGAATAAAAGTAAGTAAATTATATCATAAAACACACATGCAAAGAAGGATATTTAGCCGGCAATCGCGTAGCTTGCATATTTACTGAGGAAATATTTACAGTTATAATTCAGTTACATTTCTAAGACTCATGCAATCGTCATGAAATGCAAACATTGTGAAATGGCAAATAAATGAATATTATATAAACAATTTTATATAAAAAATATTACATATATTTTAAATAATGTTGCATAGTACATAACGACAGACTACAAAAATTATGGCAAATGGTCGCCGTCATAAAAGAGACAACAATAGTGGCTATTCTTGCACCATGCATGCATCCAAAGCATGCAAATAAAATAAAACACAGGTGTACTTCAGTAAAACACAGGTAAACAAATAATACACGTTATTTTTATATACAGGGTGAATTTTAAATTATTGGCAACCTCTCAGGTAAATCTATTCATAAAGAATAAATTTTACGACAGAGATAAATCTGAGTCATGAAATCTATCAACTGTTCTGATTGCGTAACAAAACAATATTTACAGATGGTGCGTCCAGATCTGGAGAATGCACCGCTCGCGAGCCGTTCGCGAGACGCTTGCGAACTGCACGCGTGCATTTCATGTTCGTACGAAACGCGCGTGGCGTTCGCAAGCTCCTCGCGAGCGGCGCAATCGCCAGGTCTGGACACACATCATTTACTGGAAGTTTTATTTTTTATTTAAAATGCATGGGTACTGTAACTCACTGAAATATAGCAAATGATTTGAAAGTCACCTTGTATTAGAATAAGATTTCCTGCCAATCTTAGTTCGAATACCACAGATTGTTGCCCACGCAAGTAATGGCGATCCATCGTGGTTCGTTGATTCTAATCGGTACACACGTCGTGTACGACAGATTACAATAGTTTATTATTGAATCGAACTAATTTTAGCACATTCTTGACACACGGTCATAGGTTTCTCTATAAAATTAGCTTCGTTTTTCCAATAATAAATACATAATGTAACTACTTATATCGGCATTTTCTTATTGTTTTTCTTGGCTTTCCGAGAAAATTGCTGATCATTGGAAATGGATGTAAAAAAAAATGTGTTGTTGTCTGGGATTGCATCATTTCAAGTCTCGTCCATACGTCAACGGCAATCTCATCTCTCAGAATAAAGTTGAGCTAAGTTAAGAAGCTTCTTGATGCAGTGCACGCACACGAAACATTCTTAAATTATCGCGTAATATTTCGTGGAAGATGCGATGAGGCCATGGAGCGCTGTATCCTGGGAGTTCGAATTTCAGGCCGTGTTAGGAAGACAACACTACGTGTGCCAAAACTATGATCACAGATATTATGTTGCTTCACCTACCTAAGTGGGATTGGGCCGGAATTGTTGTCCATTTTTTAAGCCCCATTGAATGCTAGGCGACATCGTGGCAGACTAAAACCAAGGTGGAGAGATGAATTTGAGACCGGAGGGACTGGCCGGTAATGACGAGAAAGAAAGACGTGTGGTGGGTAGTTATAATTCCAAGACCCCTTTATCTGAATTCTTTATAGCTGTTTGTATGTGGAACGAATCCACAAAAAAAACACGGAGTGTCGAACGGGATCTTCAAAATTCGATCTCCTCTAGCATCTTTGTTCCTATAGAACAATTAGTCTAATATCACGTTAAAAATTAGTCTCAAGTGCGTGCACAGCTTTCCGAAGCTTACCCTTATATCTGTCGTGGCCAGATCTTAAAAAAAATATTACTTCATAATATAGCCAACTAAAACTGGCCAAATCGTTTAAACGTTAATGTTTGATGACAATGCCAATCCTTGTTTTACCTTTTACTATCATACAAATCCTACATAAATGATATGCCTAAATGAGAATTGACATATCATCAAACGTGGCCACTTTCAGTTGGCCATATCATGGAGTTGGCAATCCTAAGATCTGTCCACGACATATCTATCCTACTAAAGTCGAAAATACCTTCACACTTTAGCTCCTGCTTGAAAAACCCGTAGAGCATGGCCCCGCAGTGGTCGCAGAAGGTGGGTGACATGAACTGGTGCGGCCGGAACCGGTGCGGGACGTCCACCTTGAACCTCTCGCGAAGGTACTGGAAACAATGATAATTTCAATTAAGCATCATACGTAAGTGTGTGTAAACTCATAAATTGAGGCTTTTTTTCACATAAGGAGGGCAGAAACTACAGCAGGCCATCTGCTACGATTCTAACATAATTAAGAGTTACAAAAATCACATGAAAATCAAGGGCTTGCGCTTATTTATGTCTCCGATAGATGGCGCCGAACTCTACATTTTTAGTTTATTTCCTTTTAATAAATTAATCTAATTATTGCCTTAAAATCAAATCTTAAAATTAGGGTTTTGACAAAGTGTTGTTTTAAAACCCATTTCATATTGGTTACAATTTTTAACGAAAACCCTCATCAATGGATAACCTCTTCAAAACCCTTTCGATTTGCTTACCTGTTTATTCAAAAACCCATTCTGAGTGGGTTATATTTTTTAATTGTTAGACGTTTTGAACGGGTTACCCCTTCAACGACTGTAACAGAGTTACCCATTCAGACTACAAATATTGTAATTTTATCTCTCGTACCTTACTTTATAGTACTAAACTGCATGCATTCGGTAAGTACGCTTCAAGTCGCAACACGCAGTCTAGGACCTAGCGACTCCACAGTCCATACACATACGATCACGGAACACAGAAAAATAGTGGAAGTTGTGCTGGTTGCCGAGAGTGGCCTAGAGGTCCAGAACAGATTGGAAGTGTGGTGGCACAGACTGGAAAGTGTTGGCCTGAAATTGAGTAGAATCAAAACGGAGTACTTGTTCTGCGATTTCGGCGGTCTCCACTCCAGTACCTTTAGCTCTCGCCGGAACGCCCAAACCGATCTGTTCCGACTTTCGGTACCTCGGGTCGCTTGTCCAAGGGGATGGTGAGGTAGACCGGGACGTAACTCATCGAATCAACACAGGATGGATGAAATGGCGACAGGTCACGGGAACAACTTGTGACCCACGGATGCCCCTCCAAGTTGAAGGGTAAAATCTACAAATCCGTGATAAGGCCTGTTGTACGTATATGTATGGATCAGAATGTTGGGCTGTGAAATGTCAAAACTAGTACAAATACAACAAAAATCCTAGCAAAAATATTCAGACGTTATTCAAATTTAAAAAGAAAGCACTGTCCTATCAAACCGAGTAAAAAACACTTATGGACAATTCGATACGATTCCAAACTTACAAGGTCAAAATCAATTCCTGCTCTCCAAAACCCTTTCAAAGGGTTATTTGTTTCAATTGTAAATCATACAAGAACCGGTAACGTCTTGAACAAGTTAACCTATTGATAGGGTTACCCTAACGTTAGGGTTATGAAGGGGCTAGCACTACCAAGAGGTAATACTTTCCGTTACTGAAGGCGTACAACCTGTAACCCTTTCGAAAGAATTAACTTATATTCGGGTTGTACGGTCCCTGCTCAAAATACACCAGTGTTCATCATCATCATCTCTCTAGCCCTTTCTCAACTAGCTGACCTCAATTTCGGCTTCCAATCTAACTGGATTCGACTAAATTCCCGTGTTTTACATGGAGTACGACCGTACGACCTTTCATTCCCATAGAGAGGAGATCTTCGCGACAGCGCAGCGGAAACATTAGGTATATGCATTACGAGTAGGTACATCAAACTGAAATTCAGTTTCATTCAACACAGGATTAAACCAATAATGTAATAAAAGATGCGTGTTTGTCACTTTTTTTGTTTTTGTCTGTTTGATTTATACTTCGTTCTGACCGTGCAGTCGCAAGCTTTTCCGTAGGCGTTGGCTGATATTCTTTTTTTATTTCAGTGCTTCACGGTCTATTGACAGATAGTGTTTACGGGTTCATTCACCTCGCAGTATCACAATCACAGCCACACTAAAAATTAAAAAGTTCCTCACCACAGTAGCTTCCGAATAAGCAGAGGATCCTGTACATTTTCCGAGCAGCTTGTTGTGGCACCTCTTGTGGACGGCTGTCTGGCACACGGAGCACCGGTAGCCCTGCTTGCCGAAGCCCCACAGGAACTCCTTGCAGAACGCGCAGAACGTCGGCTGCCGGAAGAATTTTGCCACGAAACGGTGACCGTTAACATCGTGGACTCTGGAAACAATTATACAAAAAATAAGATGGATTGTGTGGGGAAACATAATTAAATTATGAAAGAATTGCGTAAGGGTTGATAAGAGAAAGGAATCAGAAAACTTGCGGGCTTCGAAATAATTACCGTGGCCTTAGAACTCAAAGAGGATCTGATTGAACACAGAGCAGTAGAAGTTATTTGATGATTTCCCTGGTCAAAAAGGTGACTCCAAGTGATGGTCACTACTACTGACCAAAGACAGAGCTGAGGAACAATTCTGTCTAGGCGTTCAGGTCTGAGCGTAATGTCTGAAAAGAAAATAGTGTGAAACAGCAAAAGAATGGGCGTTCACGCGAAAGACAGACAGCAGAAAAATAATGGTCAGTTGTTGTCTTTCTTTAGAATTTTCATTGGTCCACGTTACAGGCAATCATTATCACCTACATCACTACAACCCATAAGAAAGTGACAGGTATTATCCGCATATTCGTTACCTCTTTCTACAGATCATGTGTGTTTCCTGATAGCTACAACTTAGGGGTCTTTAAGTCAAGAGTGAATAGGTTACTTCTAGGCAAGCGCATCGTCGACCACATCGGTGCTTACCATCAGGTGAGATGGTGGTCAAACGCAAGCCTATCGATAATTAAAAAAAAAATCAGTGAAATTCTCAGTCCAGTCTATGGTTCTGGCTATGGCTATGGCAGGTGATGCTTGGACACAGCACACACGACGTAAGCGCGAAAAATAATTAATAGGTAGACGTGTTTAGTTGATACCGTGCTCTGTAGTTTTATAACTCTTTTGCGCCAAAAATCTTAAAAGCAAAGATGCGCAAAATTAGTCGTGAGAAGGCGTGATATATTGCCACGGATATATGCTCTGAGTCTAATGTCCCGTGACATTTTTTAAACGTCCAGGTCTATTGCTCGGTTGAAAGAAATATCTGCAGTACTTGGTGAGTGTGACGGCTCCTGTTTCACTAATAGCGGCAGCACAAATACATATTTTGAGTCTTACATTCTTATAATAACGTCCCTTAGTCTGTTACCACACCAATCGACCGATGATCGGCGTCGATCAACATTTCTACTCCACCAAAAGCTATTATACTTATTAGCCGACGTCGATCGATGTTATCGATTGACGGGCGCCAGACTCGCTCTACATTTCTACTTTAACAAAACCCGAGTATCGATCGAATGTCATCGATGTTATCAATCGACAGGCGATGGACTCGATCAACGTTTCTACTTCACCAAAAGTCATTTGTATCGGTCGAGTGCGATCGATGTATCGACTAACATGCGATGGACTTGATCAATAAACGTGTGGCAGTCGATTGATAGTCATCAATGGATTGATATAGCACTTTTAGGCATAAATCTACCGAAAGAGTTTTAGAAACTAAGTATTAGTACTAACGATTTTAAATGGCGGTGTCATTATCGCATACCCATTAAACATGTAGGCGTTACAAGTTTATTATTAAATGATTATTTCTAATGTAATTGTTTCTCGTGACGGTGACGTAAATCGTCACCTTTTGTGCGTGGGAATAATTAAATAACTTCTTCCACTGCAGGTAGAGCGAAAGGAAGAGTCAGACTATTACTGACTGAAACCCACAGTATATTCCTCCAGTTGCCTTTGACGAGGGACTTCATTGAGAATTGGACTTTTCTAAGTTTGTCTAGGATGTTACTGATACCCCGTGATCGTTGTTTTCCGTTTGTCATTCGTAGACCTTTGACAGTCATGAAAGGTGGTCAGACGTCAGTAAGTCTGACCTTCAGACTCTAGAAGGAGTGTCGTATTGCAGTAACTGAGTTGTGGAGGTCTGATAGACCGTCGCTCCACTGGAAGCCGATTAGCCGACTCAAAGCTAGTTGGGAAAAGGTTAGAGAGATGATGATCAAAATAGTAGTCAGTGGTGTCGTCCTTCTTCTACAAAGAAATTAGACACTTCAGAGGTCCTACCACGAGCTCTTTACGCGATCTATTTGAAGACCTAAACTGATTTGTTAAAGTCAAAGTCAAAAGTTTTTATTTCACATAGGCCTACATGGGCACTTATAAAACGTCAGAAGCTAGTGCGTAGAAGATAGTGTGTAAGTCTTAGTTAAAAAGATGGAGCTATATAGGGTGTATACTATAGTATACCTAGCTCCCTCCCTTTTTGTGGCTCGCACGCTTGACATTATAACACGGTCCTGGTTAGGCCCCAGATCTCTCTACCTATGAAGAAGGTGGCTTCTCTTTTAATTGCTGACTGTGCCAAGAACCTTTTTTTAAATTGAAGTAAACTAGTGTTTGACTGCAATCCCACCTGATGGTAAGTAAGTAGTAAATATAATCGTTGATGGTAAAGCTCACTAGTTTACTATGAGCCTCTAGCCTTGAAAGCATCTAAATTATAATCGGACGGGAAGACCGCAGCAAACAAATTGTTTGGCCCTCGATGTACGTGGTATAAACGACGAGGTGAAACGCTCGGTCCGGCTCCGGACTTTAGAGATTTCAACAACGTAAGGGTGGATACTCGCCGTTCGTCGGGTCCTGTGTGATGTTTTGATGTGCATTAGCGTACTGTGTGTATACTTACTTATGGTGTTTGATGGCACCGCGCCTCTGCGTGATACGCTTGCCGCGGGAGCGACGAATGGCACCCTCGCCGCCCTCGCCGCAAACCCCGCCCGGCAACCACTGGAATGTCACAAATATTGGTTCAGACATAACATATTATATTAATTAAACAAAAATACAGAAAATTTTCATCATCATTTTATTTTATTTATTGAGGGATAACAAACAGCTACAACATAAAGCTTATGCATAAAAATAATATTAGAGGTAGCCAACTGCATTATCCACAGATTAAACATTGTTCAAATACATTGGTTGCCACTAGATGGACATTATCGTGCAATATATATATACTATACACTGTAAGGCCTGCTTAATATAAAAATAAAATATTTGGTGGAACATTTTCATATAAATAACTGAAATCATAAGAATTAAATGTATACCAATAATATCAATGACTTAATTGCAATTAAACTTTTTTATAATACTTGTTTTAAACTTAAATTTAGAACATGCAAATATATCAATGTCAATGAAATTCAAGTTGTAAGATTCCGACATTCTATGGATCGGGCAACGTAAGCCAGAATTTATTCGGCATGCATTTAGTGCGAACAGGGTTCCTGCACGAACTTTGCGCACGTTAACAGTTCGAGGCACTGAATAACACAGCCTACTCGTGAGATCAATGGCATCGAAGTGGTTGTGGACAATATCATACAGAACATTAGCTTCCAAGTATTTGAGTCGGTCCTCCAAGCTCACAAGCTTGTACTTACCTAATAATTGGGAGTATGATAGAAAGGTCCTACTTCTATGACACCTATAGTGCATAGTACGGAGGAACTTGCGCTGGACTCTCTCTACTGCAGCAATGTACTTCTTGTAAAAGGGATTCCAAATGGGATTCCATCATAATCATTTCAGCCGATATGCGTCCTCTGTTGGACATAGGCCTTCCCCAAGCGTCGCCACAACGAGCATTCCTGTGCGACTCGCATCCATCGGTTTCCCGCAACTTTCACCAGGTCATCAGTCCACCTTGTAGGAGGCCGTCGAGTCGAAGCTTCAAAGTCTTAAGAGGGTCCTTCTCCACTCGCTTATCGTAAACATCGAAAATGGTTTAAAAGCTTGTTACTTCATTTAATGCACTCCAACGCAATGTTTGACGAAAAGGCAACGCAAAAAAAGAGAGATAACGCCTGGAAACTCTGTTAGTATTCGGTAATTCCGAGATTTACTCGAAAATTTCACAAAACTTGCTCCAGGAAATAGCTGTTTTTTTTAAACCCTTAAAAGTTTTTGGAAAAAGTTGTCGTCATTTAGAATCTTAATAAAATGTGCAAGGTCTTTAGAGGATTACTTTTTTGACTTTTTAATTTTTAGGCAAATTATGAAGTGTCAAAGTTCATACAAAATAGGACATTTTCAGAGGTTTTTACTGAATTAGTTTTACACAAATTTAGAAATTGGTTTCTTTAGAAACCTAGATAATATCCACAAGATACTGTGTTTCCAAAATATCTATTGAAAAATGTGTAATAACGTCCTAATCAGTTATGAGCGGTTGTATGAAAAACAGTGAAAATGTGAGTCATGATGCACCACCTTAAGCACCGACGCTGAGCTGCTAGCCTAACGGTTTTTTTACTGGTTACATTTCGAGGAGTGTGTGTGTGAACCTAATTCCGCTAAGCCCGTTCCATGACCGGATCAGAAAACGTACGGATGCGCCAGGTACATGGAAGACATCCCACCTATACGCACAAAACATTTTGGAACACATTCATTGTGGGTACAGCTAAGGTATAGAATTCTCCGGAGTGTGTTTCCTGATAACTATGTAATACCTGGAGATCTTTAAGTCACGGTTACTTCTAAGCAAGCATGATCTATTGTCAACCGAATCATTATTTTCTGTCAGGTGAGATAGTGGCCGAAGGCAAGCCTATCAAAAGTTTAAAAATCCGTTCAAAGCTACGGCAGTATACACGTTAAATTATAAAACCCAGTAGACACGCCGCATCATAATTTACATATATGAATAAGTACAAGGTCCATTTTACAAAAGATTCAGGTAAATATTCGCAAGTAATCCAGCCACGCGTTGCATCGAGATGTATGTAGGTATGAGGAATCAATATGCAGCGTTGCAGTGTTGTTTACAACGCATCGGTATGTAAACACAGTTGGTTGTGTTGTGATATGCGTCGGTGTAGCGTGGTGCGTGCGCGGCGCAGGCAACGCTATCACACATATTTGAAATGGGTTCATGTCTTTTCAAATATCAAATGATGACTGTCATAATTTAATCAATAAAGCTGAAATATTAAAGTACGAGTTATGTCAACGGAAAACTTGATACCTTATATTTTTTTAAACATTATAATTATAATATGAGACGAGGTCATAGTGGGCAGAAAAAGCCACTAATGATACAAATGAAGCCAAATAAACATACAGGAAGAAAGGACGGTTTTTTTTTTTGTCGACGGGGAAATCATCTTTGACGAAACCCGCTCTTGGGTGGAGCGGGAGACACTGTCATAGTCTTACTGACTAAAAACCCCGCGCCGTTCCTTCTAGCCTTCATACCGGGGCACGAGCTCCCTTTCGGACAGCCCTGTCCCCAGTAGGCTTCGACCCAGCTGGGCCCCTCCTGATGCTGACAACTCCTTGAGGCGCGCGGGAACAGTGCGCGCCGTCGACGTCTTGGACTCGGTCCATTACCGGACGATCGGACAGCGAGCTACCCATGGCTCGCCGTCCGCGAGCCCGCGTCTACGGTGGCCGGAAATCGGGATCGGAATCCCGGCGACGGCGGCGAGGGCGCCGGTGCCTGATGCGGTCGGCCTCCTCCTTTGCAAGCATTACTGCTTCGCAGAAGGAGGCGACCGCCTGCCACTCCTCCTCGCTTCGGACCATGGCCTCGACCAGGGCCCGGCGCGAGAGGTCTCCGCCGCCGATCGCCCCCACGAGCGCACGGCGATGCTCCGCCCAGGCAGGGCACACCTCGACGGTGTGGTCCACCGTGTCCTCCGGGCGTTGCGCACAGTGGCGACACCCGGGCGTCTCTTTCGCTTGAATCCGATGCAGGAACCTCCCGAACTTGCCATGTCCGGTGAGGACCTGCGTCATGCGGAAGGTGAGGACGCCGTGAGGTCTTTCCAGCCACGCCTCAAAGAGGGGACTTACCGCCATAATCGTGGCGTGCCCGAAGAAAGGACGGTCATCCTTTCTTTTTTCGTATTTTGGACATCATATAGTTTGTTGATTCCTTCCAAACAGGCGCCTATCCTCATTGTTTTCTAAACGGCAACATTACAACAGATTGTAAACATTAGTAGCAGCGATTAACCGTTTGTTGTTTAGGCGCTCGAGCATTATGTCACTCAGCGCTCATTACGGTGGCTTGAACGCCTGCCAACAATGTGCACACTGATCACGAAACAGCGGCCGTACGTGATGCTGATGCAGCCTAACACTTATTATGGAAAATGAACACAACATTGCTCGTACATTTATTTATGTTACTCTTTTTTTTAAGTGGAAAATCATCAAATGACATCCCCGCTCTAAGATGTCAGAGTTTTACTGACAGTGTGTCTGTTCCAAACATTCCCGTAGCCCTAGCAAGTATCTGCCCTACTGGGCCCCTTCAGTATTTATATCTACGATCGCAAAACAACGCGAGGCCTTTGTTGCCACAGAAACGGCCATCAATCATTTTATTTTCAGCGTTACAAATGATTGAAAATCAGATTCTGAAAAGCCAAAATAACTTTCTCACGTTTTCTTTGGAGCTTTATCTATATCTGTTCAGAGCGCATCAAGATTAAAGAAGATACTAGCAGTAAAAATAAACATCTTTAGCTCTGGAAAATGGAATTTGCATTTAATAAATTTATTTCAAGCGACTTTTAAACCCACGCTCATGTAACAGATTAACGAAATGTAAACTTTTCAATATCGCAACAAATGCTAGAATAGGGACATATTCGATCAGTCGTAAGAGCTCTTGATAAGATATTAATCAGCATGTGTTAATGTATATTAGTGCAGCCGCGGTCCGCTGCCGCTCCGCGCGTCGCGTCGCTCGCTACAAAGCCCGCGGTTATTAATATTACGAGTTTCTTATTCAGCGATATGAACGTAAAGCTCTTTGAAAGCCAAGAATTTGGATGCGGTGCGAAACGAGAAATTGGACATACCCGAAACCAAGATGACATCGCACGCAACTGATGTCGCTGTGTGGACACATCGCCAACTCAGACGTCACAGCCGGTGGCCGGGATGCACAAAAATGCCATCACCAATAAACATCGGATTCTGTGACGGCGATGTAGTGCCCTTACAGCCGAAGGCACACAACTAGATGCACCGGTATTTGTATAGAAAGCGTTGCCGCTCAAGGCCTGCGAATTCCCTGGCATGAATCGGGTGGCTACAGTCGAAATACACGGCTTGTGTCAAATGGCCAAAATTGAGAATTCGTTTGTCATATGTTGAGATGCAGCGCGGTCACGTGACCGATCACACGACGCGATCCGTTCGATTGCAGTCGCATGCACAGCCGGCAACACGGCGTGGCATTGGACGGCGCCGGCGGCTCGATACAGATGTTATTTCTAATTGATTTTCCATTCAAACGTTACTACATCAAAGGGAATTAGATTGACAGATTATAATCTCATTGCTCTGATTCAGCTTTAATTAACGCTCGTAGAAAACAAGTGGTATATATCGCGTCTCAAACAATTTGATACTGTTTATCTTACTTTTGAAACCTGCAATTTTTAGTAGAGATAGAAATACATTTGCATGATTCATAATAAATACCTACATATATGTAGCCCCAAAATCATACCTGCATCGATAGACATCATGGCAGTATTATCTCCCAAGATACAATTTAGTATCAAAAATCTACAGTATAATTTTCATTATCTGATGATAATAAAAATGATGTATCAGTTTCTACTAATGCAGAAACTTTCCTGAAATATCAAGTCGTGTCAAAGCAGCATTGACTCTATATGCACTAGGGTTAGTGCACATAGAGTGTATTAAAATTTATTCATTCTGTTCGTCTTTGGAAAGCTCGCCAAAAGAAAGGATAACTTATCCGCTTTCCACTGCCGCACCAATGCTGAAGTTCGTGCACCTCGTCGAAACATTTGCTGATGATAGCACTGTTCTATTTGTAAATGATAACACAATTGACTTAGAATCTGACATTAACCAAACAATATTATCAATAATAGAATGGCTTGAAATAAACAATTTAATGATTAACATTGACAAAACTAAACTAATGAATTTCAAAATACGAACTCAACGCACGGGTAACTTAAAAATAAGTTACCTAGATAGTGACATTGAAGAAACTGAAGTAACAAAATTTCTAGGGTTACATATTGACAATAAACTTAATTGGAAACTTCATATTGACCATGTATGCAAAAAGCTGGGACAGTTTTCATACGCACTTTACAGATTGGGGAAAATAGCAAATCAGGCTACTTTATTAACAGCCTACCATGGTTACGTTGGCTCTATCCTCAGATATGGCGTAATATTCTGGGGCAATGGTACCGACAAAAAGCGCGCTTTCATTGCTCAAAAACGCTGTATTAGAGTCATATTTAATTTACGTGAAAACGACTCCTGTAAGCCATATTTTAAAAATACAAACATACTTACACTGCCGTGTATCTACATATTTGAGGCCGCAGTGTTTGTAAGAAATAATATTGACATGTATAATTACTACACACGTATACGACATCAAGACCAATTGCGTACATTATCTAGTAAGACTTACCTTATGCATGAAAGTATATTTTGTATGGCCACACGCATTTATAATAATCTTCCGGGGCCTATCAGAATAATTACTGAAATGATAAAATTTAAAAAGAGTCTCCATGATTTATTAGTAGATAAGTGCTACTACTCTATAAAAGACTTTTTATTAGACAAATCTCTGCTCAAATATAGTCCCTCTCAGTCATGAATAGTCATGATGTGTTCAGTAGCCTACTATTATGTGCCTGCCTACCTTTATTGGTTGTTTGGTTGTATCCTTTTATTTGTAACGATTTTTAAAAATAATGTACCTATATTCCTAAGTGACTATTGTATGCCCCAAGGGCGGGACGTAGCTGATCTGTTTAATTTATTTAAGACCTGTATTATGTACAAACCTATGATCCACAATAAAGAAATTGAATTGAAAGGCAATCAATTTTTATACTTATTTTTTTTTAATTTTTAATTTTTATTTGAAGTGTCTCCTAGTTCAAGTTTTCAGTTATAAAATAAATTAATTAGCAACCCAGATTCAACAACCCAGATATCTGCTTCGTCGACTTTCGCAAGGCTTCTATACCGTGAAATGGCATATTCTATGAGACGTACAAATTCAAATGGTAGTACCGCTTCACCTAATACGCCGACATTATGAGGACGAAACTGCGACTGTTCGTATAAACTACGTTGACTCAAAAAGCTTTTACACCCACGCTGGCGTTCGACAGGGTTGCATATTGTCTCCAAACCTGTTCAATATTTATACAGAGTGATGGAACAATGAGACAAAGGAATCACAGTGGTAGGTAGCATGGTGTCTAAAAGAGGAGGAATTAAGGACCTTAAACTAAAACCATCTGCTTTAAATTATTTTTAAATCAAATTTCAATGAAATAAAACTGTAGTGTATATGGCGAAACGTAATAGATTACGAATCATAACAGTCAGTGTCTGTGTTTGTATCTTTTGAGCCGATGTTTCAAATGTTCCGTTTGTATCTTTTAAGCCGATGTTGCAAGTGTTCCGTTTGTATCTTTTGAGCCGATGTTTCAAATGTTCCGTTTGTATCTTTTGAGCCGATGTTTCAAATGTTCCGTTTGTATCTTTTGAGCCGATGTTGCAAGTGTTCCGTTTGTATCTTTTGAGCCGATGTTGCAAGTGTTCCGTTTGTATCTTTTAAGCCGATGTTGCAAGTATTCCGTTTGTATCTTTTGAGCCGATGTTTCAAATGTTCCGTTTGTATCTTTTGAGCCGATGTTTCAAATGTTCCGTTTGTATCTTTTGAGCCGATGTTTCAAATGTTCCGTTTGTATCTTTTGAGCCGATGTTTCAAATGTTCCGTTTGTATCTTTTAAGCCGATGTTGCAAGTGTTCCGTTTGTATCTTTTGAGCCGATGTTGCAAGTGTTTCGTTTGTATCTTTTGAGCCGATGTTTCAAATGTTCCGTTTGTATATTTTGAGCCGATGTTTCAAGTGTTCCGTTTGTATCTTTTTAGCCGATGTTTCAAATGTTCCGTTTGTATCTTTTGAGCCGATGTTTCAAATGTTCCGTTTGTATCTTTTAAGCCGATGTTGCAAGTGTTCCGTTTGTATCTTTTGAGCCGATGTTTCAAATGTTCCGTTTGTATCTTTTAAGCCGACGTCGCAAGTGTTCCGTTTGTATCTTTTGAGCCGATGTTTCAAATGTTCCGTTTGTATCTTTTGAGCCGATGTTGCAAGTGTTCCGTTTGTATCTTTTGAGCCGATGTTTCAAATGTTCCGTTTGTATCTTTTAAGCCGATGTTGCAAGTGTTCCGGGCTCCTCCCAAGAGCGCAGTTTGTCATTGAATGATTTACCCACATAAAAAAAAGGTGACGCATGTCCTGTGCAGCGGTTCCACACTGGCACTGTGTTTGAGAGGGGTCAAAGAAGCTCCAATTGGCCAGATTGTTATAGCAGTTATTTTTAACCGACTTCGAAAAGGAGGAGGTTCTATGTTCGGCTGAATGTATGTTTTTTTTTTTGTATGTATGTTCACCGATATTTCTGTCAATTGTGGACCGATTTTGAAAATGATTTTTTTGGTCTTCCAAGTTGGTCCCATAGAAATATTGTTATGATCTGATCATGAACTTTGAAGATATCGAACAGAACTCTTTATAGAATCATAGCAGAATTGTCGTAACAAGTAAAATTGCTTTGTTTATACGTGTAGTCGATGACTGACTGAAAGAAAAGGGGGAGGGGATGTATCGAACTGATCTGGTGATAAAGCCGGAAGGTAAATTCATGTAATATAACCGTATTTGGGATTATTTGAATCGTTATGAGATGCACTCTGGCTTTAAGGTAATTTATGTTTAGCTGAAGGGTAGGTACTTTTTAGTGGTGCTACCATAACTAAAAAGTGAAAAATAAAAAACTTTTTACAAAAAAAAATTAAACCGACTTCAAAAAGTACAAAATAATTTTAATTTCGGAAGTCGATGTTAAATAACGAAGAGACAAAATTAGGTATCTATTTATGAAACACCGACTTCCAAAATTAAAATTATTTTGTACTTTTTGAAGTCGGTTTAATTTTATTTGTAAAAAGTTTTTTATTTATGGTAGTAGTCAGGCACCAGTCTGTGATCAGTATCATCCTAATACAATCAAGGGTAAGTACTAGGTTCTACTAATTTATAACGAAGATGTTAAAGAGCTTTGATCCGATGAAGGCCGCCATGGCCCACGCACGCACTATGTTTCATCGAGAACTAAGTGCAGAAACCAGTTCACTAAGATTCAAGAGGTTTGATTACAATTCTGAAAATATAGAACTTCCGATTGAGTTTGCACTTTCGATTCAGATTTTGGTATCGATAAATTTTAATCGGATTCCGGTTCCGATTCTGTCAAACAAAATTTAAAAACTCTGGTTCCGATTTCGGCTCCACTTGAACCACTTCAGCTACATCCCTAATTTATAATACAACTAGCTGCTCTCAGCGGCTTCGCGCGCGTGATAGCAGAAAATTATCCCAAGGGAACCTACTTCCGGGACAAAAATGTGTACCAAGTTTCATCAAAATCGGTTTTGTCATTTAGGCGTGAGGACGTAACAAACAAACTCACTTTCACTTTTATAATATTAGTAAGAGATAGTAGACAATGCAACATTATGACGTAGATAAAAGTTATCAATCTCCTTTGAATTTGGAAAGATAAATATTACTATATTTTTTTAACGAAATGCGAAGTCATCATGACTATGAGTAGATGATAATGATAATAACTAATACAAAGGAGTATATTAAAGAAATTTCGCCTCATCATGCTTACTTAGCTGACAAGTCAAATTTGAAGGACTTTGTTGGTTTTCTCACGAGAGCATTTAATTATAATGGTGTAGGTAATTATTTTGATGTATTCAAATAAACTAGTTAATTATGTTAATTTTGAAAATATATTTATCTTTATCTGTATGGCTAAATTATTTTACGCTAGCTTTTTGCCGCGGTTGGTATCGTTTACGTCTGAATTTTGTCATCCAAAAACTGTTTTTTATGGTATTAAAATCTTATGACACACAGTGATATATATAAACTATATTAACTTTCTATCAGTGGAAGAATGTTCATAAATTGGATTCAGTACTTCAAGAGATTAGTTCTTAGAAATATAAAGGGTTATTTGTAAAACACTAGCAACCTCTTAGGACATAGCCCTCATCAAGAACATCATACACAACAACTTTGGTTCTATGACTTTTAAAAACTTTTCATATTTTAGTAGATTTTCATACAAAAATAAAACTTAAATTGAACGTTCTAAATATTACGAAGCCTATACGAAGCAAGCGATAGTACAATCGCGGAGGGTAGCTGAACATGAACTTGACCTATTTACGGGCGACCCTCACTAGTCGGTCAGTCGCGTTGCGCTTGCGTCGCGTCATACATATTCTTGTAGCGAAATTCGGCAGTGCAGACGTAATTATCTTTACATGTTGGTGTATCAATATTCTAATGTCGAGTACACGGAAATGGTGCGAATGCTTGCTTGGTGTGATTACGTTTCGGAAGCGTGCTTGCTCTTATTACGAGAACAGTGTGCGGGAGTTGAAATGAGTTAGAGAGAACAACGAAATCTTGAAGGTTTGTTTTTGGTAAATGTGTTATGTTTTGTAAAAAGTCATAGAACAAAAGTGGTAGTTTATGATGTTAGTAATACAGTCCTGCAAGGTTGTTAGTGTTTTACAAATAACCCTGTATAAAAATATAAGCATGTCTATTTTATACGTAGCATAGCATAATAATTATGTTTCCACAGTTTCTCTACGCGAACCCAGTGTGAGTCAGTAGATGTCACGCGTCTTCAAATTTTTGGTTCCAGGATTATGGGAGCATTGGTGATGGAATAAATTACACAAGTAGGTCTGAATACGCAACGTGCAACCAACTGCTGTTTTACTACTTAGCCACTACTGCTTTTATTTATATCCATTTTATCTATAATTAAAAAAGCCCTTTTCGACTGTTAAGCCTTTATACCTCCCTCTGTAGGGCTTTCT
Organism: Mythimna lalbum; assembly: GCA_949319445.1. Lineage (NCBI taxonomy): Eukaryota > Metazoa > Arthropoda > Insecta > Lepidoptera > Noctuidae > Mythimna > Mythimna lalbum. The sequence goes on along the minus strand of OX439347.1, from coordinate 17,745,040 downwards.
TTGAGGTGGAAAATCATCCAATGCCTTTTGCCGCTCTAGGACAGAGCGGAACTGCGGACTTTTACTGAATAAAACCCTCCTTATTTGCCTGACAGCCTAAGGCGAAGACCACGAGTGTTGTTCTAGATGTGTTTTGTATGCAAATTGAGATACTTGCTTACAATGGCGCTGCCTGCGGCGTGCAATTTGATAATCGCCTAACTTACTAAAATACAAGCTTTTATTGAAAATGATTTTTTTTTCATATCAAGCTTTTATAGCTATATAATTAATACTCGTCAAGAGGAATCATACGAGTCCAAACTCGATGGGGTTGTGTCGTTTAACTACCAAGTTCCTAAGCCACCTTCCCGTTCCATCATCAGATCACCGCCTTGTCATAATAATTTTGGATTGTCATCTAATTTACACATCAGCTCAATCGGTAACCGGGAAGTGGGTCAAATTTAATTTACAAGATTTGATTACAGACAAACATCAAGACAGGTGAAACTAAATAAAAGTTTGTAATAAATTGTGAGTAAACTTAAAAATTTTCAGGTAAACAAACCTTGAACGTGGTTTGGTGAGAATCGTGCAAGGAGCATCAAGGCTGAATGCTTGCTCTCAGTAAATGCATGAGTAAAAATAGACGGAACCCAACGGTCCGCTCCATGGTACTGCTCCATCATCGTGTGCTGTGCGTCAGCGTCCATTCAGGTATCACTCGCTCACTATCATAACTGAATAACGACATCTTAACATTCAAGATCGTGCAAAAGCGGCCAGTGACGTCGGGTGTCGCGATTAGTTTTGGCTCGTTAACTTTTGCTGGTAAACACCTGGTGAAGTACGTATTAACGTGGCGAGAAAGTATCAAGTCTGTTGTGGTACTACGGAAAAAGAACTGCAAAGCTGTATGAAGTGCTATAGGTTTTTCTAGCACCTAGTATAATAGATTGTTGATCGATGTGTTAAGTCACTAACTGATCCTACTTTTATTTAAGTATTTAACAATTCATAAACTTTTATAATATACTAGTCACTCAGGGGAATAAAGCAGCTTTCTATCGGTGAAAAAATGTTCGCAATCGGTCCACTACTTCCAGACAAACACTACAAAACAAAAAAATTAACTTTAGTACAAAGATGATGCTTATTTCTATAGACAATTACTGTTCCAGCACATCTGCAGTTCAGTTACCCTTTGAAAGGAAAATTTAAACAAAACTTGTAGACACCATGTGTAAGAGTGATAGGGAAGAAAAAAACCAGTTATCATAAAAATAATATAACATACTCGTACTATAATTTATAGATAAACTTTCATATTTTTACAAACAGGCTCAAATTTGTTTGAAAGCTTACATTTCCTTTAGTTGACAGAGTGAACAAACTCCGTTACACTCTTTTGATCGATTTATCGATAGAAAAGAAATAAGTACGTCCCAAACGCCATTACCAACAGGCAACAACCAAAGCATGATTATAGGAAATCATCGCAAGGTCTTCGAAATCAGATCAATATTTTTAAATTGAGTTTTTATTGAAGCTATGCGAGTTGTAAATTGAATGTCTAACAATAGATATCATAATACAGATCTGTAGGTACCTACTAGTAGATACATAAACATCGAGAATTGGGTATCGAGCGAGTGGTAGCAACAGCTTGATCCAAAACACTTAAATATTTACATGCAGATTTGTAGTACAGTATTTTTCTACAAGAAATAGAAAACAGACGGTATCCATGACTCTAAGCTCTGCTAATCCACTTGGCCTACTTTGAAAATTCTTTTCACGTGAGTAAACCTCGCCGATCCGTGAGTATACGTCATATATTATGGTTATCCAAAAATGATAATGGAATCAGCAGTTTGTGGTAGTTGATTAGATTCCTAGGATCAGGATAAAATTGTAGAGTTTAGTGGACAAAGGTGAACATGGGTTTTAACTGATGGTAAATCGATCCATGGATTTAAAACACCCCAATTCTAATTCGTTACATAGTTACAGATGCTGGCAAAGGATTTCTCTGTCTGTCAAGTTTATATTTCAGATTTGAAATGTGTTAACAGCAGAAATGTTACCAGAAAATCGTAATAGTAGTTAACACCTTTGTCCACTTACTCCTTCAATTGGTTTGGTACGATAATATTGGTGATGCTTGCTCAACTTATACGAACTTACGGTCTACCTATCTCGATACTCTCGGATCATGGGATCTGAGTGCCCACAAATTCTTTAGACCATTTGAAACGCCTTGTTGACACGCGTGACCCAAGGGCTGGCTTTTACCTTAGGCAAAGATAAGCATTGCCATATATAGCGTGGCAATGCCGCCAGCTTTTTGAATGATATATACCAGTCGACAGCGATGCGAAAGAGTTTTTTGACGCCTTACTTTTATTAGTAAATACTTAAGGTACATACATAATTATAAATAATAGGTAAGTTTTTTAAAAATAATATTAAATAAATATTATTTGTATTGTATACCGAATAATAACAGCAGTATTATTCGGTTTTTATTTATTAGTAGCGTAGCGTCGTTGGTTCTACAGCTACTATACAGCTCCACTAACGCTCAAAGCTGTATAATTTGGGGCCTTTTTGCACTTACAAGTGCAGTACCTATAAGCGCTCATACAGTCTTTATAACGCTGGAATACACTTAAACTTAAATATATATGGGTACACCTCTTTTACAGTTATGCTACTTGGGTTATTCAGGGTAGCAGATTTTAGACTACCTACTTACCTAATTTTTTTTAAAGGGTAATCACCAAATATTTCCTTTTCGCAGTAACCAGTGTAATCCAACCTTTGTAGTCCAAGGCCACGGCCATTCTTTCGAACAATCCCGCAACCTGGAGGCTGGACCATGATGTGTTAACACTTTCGCTGCGGAGTCATTTTTTATGTTCTTTCAGCCAGTGCGTATGAGCTCTTTTAGATGCAAAGTTGGACTTCTTTGCAGTGCACGGGAGACCTCACAAAATTTGTGAGAGAATCCATTTTATATATTTGTCTCCGTTATGCCCATAGAAATGTTAACATAGCTATCCGCCGCACAGAGTGAAAAAAAGGGATTTTGACTGCCGCACCTGCGAGAAGTTACGCATTTGACTTGTTCGACTTCATAATAACGCAGAGAGCGTGTTAAAGTATTTAGCGTGCGAGCGAGAAATAAGGATAGAGCTTACAGAGCTATACTCCCTATATAGCTCCGCATATTACTGAATACTCAATTCTTTATTAATAATAATATTATAAAGGGTGAAAAGGATATATTATTCTAATCGCGCGAAGAACTCTATGCAATGCAGGATTTCGGTTCCTATATAGCCTGCGTCATAGATGTCGACTACAGGCCGTCATTGAGAAAGATTATAATTTCTCTGTATGTGTAAAATATTGTGAACTTGCGCCTAGAGGAAGCCCAAGGATATCAGCAGATCGTTTTTATTAAGAATCTTTTGATTTTGCGCCTAAAACTCACAACACGTAAACGCACTCATTTCTATTGACTGAAACTAATTAAACCAATGCTGGATCAATCACACAGTTTGAAAAACTGTGCTAAGATGTACCAGCAGACAGTTCCATAAAACTGATTGATGTAACGTGATTTACAAAATTATGTTTTCATCCGTCGTCGCCAGTCGCTACATCTCCATTTATTTTCGACTGAGCATGGCAAGAAACAATATAAATTGTGAGCACTTAGATACCGATTTTACGACTGTCCGAATGTTTACTTACCGAGTTACAGATTTATCTTCAGTTCTAGTGAGAAAGACCTATTGATTGATTTTATCTATTAACTTTAGCTTGTGTTCCGTGAGTGTGTCCGACTGTCCGTGGTATCAAAGTCAACGCTGTGCTTTTTTTTGTGGCATAGGAGTCGTTTTGGCCCCGCACAGGCTTTTTTTTAAATTGTTGTTTTCATGTTTTATTTCAGTTAGTTTATGATATATTGAATTTTATTTTGTTGTCATTATACGAGTCACAAATCTAATATTTTAGAGATATCCGTGTTTACAAGCACTGCGAGGCAACTGCCTTGTAAAAGTGGTACTTTGCCACAAAGACAAAAGTTAAATGTATCATGAGCAATGTAGAAATGGCTCATGGTCTCCGTGGTCTCTCCAACGACCTTACAGGTCTCCGCAGACCGCGGTCCACCTTTAATGTTGCGTTGCATACACACTAGTTCGCGTGAGAATCTAACGCAATCGCCTTTAGTAGGCGGCATTACCATGACTGAATACTGGATAATTTTTGATTAAATCCTTTGGGATTTAAATATACCTACTTAAGCAAAGGTCAAAGGAAACAAAAAATAAACTAAGTTTATTATTGTTAAGAAGAAGAATACACAGGTACCTTTCAAAACGGAACACAACAACACTTCTTTGAAGCAGACCGCAGATGGGTCAATCGTAGAAGCTTCAAAAACTACAACACTTCTTCAGGAAAAAACAACAGTTAAACACGGTATGCGTGACGCTCTCGAGATTGATAGTTATCATTCTATGTTTATTGCATTAGTTACATCCGTTATGCCTGTTTAATTGCTGGATAGAATTTATATATCTCGGATCGTTTACTGCCCGACATCCTCGAATAGCCGCTTGTTTAGTGTTCACATTAAACTACTGTTACCAACTTCTACGACAGCTGTTCAGAAAAGCTTTTGTGTAGATTCTAAACATTGATTAAACTGGAGTTCTATAGACCAGTTAACCATTTCTTAGCCCTAATAAGACAAAGAAACTAGAGCTACAAGAAGAAATATTTTAATTTTCATTCATAGTAGCCGCAAAATAGCGATCGATTGCCACGTTATTGATAAGTGTAGGTAGCGTTATTAGTAAATAGCTAATGGTCGCTCAGACTCACATAGTCGGCATGGAGTCGCTGGTACTGGTGCGGGCGGGCGGGGCCGCGCGCGCGCGGCGCGGGCGAGGTGCGGCGCCGCGCCCCCCCGCCCGTGAATATCATCGGCGTGTGCGCATGCCTGCTGCGTTTGCCTGCGGGCCGCGCAGCCCTGCGCAGCACGCGCCTGAGCCGCCGACACAAAGATCTCCCGCCGCGCCCGCACTCGCGTATTTATAAACGGAATTCCACACGCGCTATTCGCGGCCGGATACAACTTTTTACACGACTTTCAGCACTTACGTCGTACGGAGCACTGAAGAGGCGGGTTTCGCCGATTCGGGCTTCTGGATTGTCTGGCGGAGCCCGCGTGAGTCACACCGCACGCACCTTACGACCGAAGTTAAGCGATTCACTCAAGAAACAGTGCTTAAAATAATGATATTACACGCTTGTGAAAATGCTACGACGAATAAATAAAACACCAATATTTATTTATAGTTCCCTCTAATATTTATTTTTCAGCGACAGAATACAAAAACAATGGTGCTTTCTTTTGCGTCGCGCCGCCGCCTAAATAACTTCGTGCCTACGTAAGCGAGGTCGACCTTATAATGCCAATTCACAATAAAATAATAACTAGTTTGCAAACACGAGTAGCAAGAGAGTATCCACATACATTTATATAACACAACCGATATAAGAAACAACTGGAGAACAATGCAGGATTCGGGATCAACTACAGTTTACTTCTGGCGGCGCTGGGCCATAAAACGGCAGTAAATAGGCGCAATGAATCAAACGGTGGTCAATTTTACGAGCGACCTCTAATACTGCTGTGCGCGGAGATCACTGAACAAAACTCAACAACTCAGTTATCCGACGTTCTTTAAATAAAATAACAACTATTTCAACAAAAGCTTCCCAAGTATGGAACCCCGTTGTTCCCTACACTTCTCACAGTGCTCTCGCTTTTCGATTCGCAGTGATTTTAAGAGTTCTATATTCTATAAAGCACCTGTTCTACAGTGGGACAACTACGTATCTACTAGGGTGTCCTATGTTTTGCCGCTCTTAACGATTCAAGAAAGTAAACAAGGTGTACGAAGCCCTCAGCACCTGCGAAAAAAGTCACTTCCATGCATAAAATAATAAAAACAGCGAACTCTATCAAGAACCCTAGTTAAAAATGTCATTACGCTTATATAGGTTTCCAAAGACATAGGGATGACGTATGCGGTACGAGGTGCGAGGGGCCGGTCACAGCACTGCATCATCACGAGGAGTTGTCTCCGGAACCTGGGGGACAGGCACAGCCAGTCGCAGCAATATATCGATTGGTTCACCGACTCGCTCTGGGAACAAATGCACCCACTTATTACACAAGGCCTTGCCAAATTTAGATGAATTACTTTTACTACGCTTTGTTTAGCATCCGAACCCGCTACACTCCGCTACAGTTATTTAGCACTTCATCAGCCAATTTGTACAATGAAGTGGCGTCTACTAGTACTCGAGCACTTTAGGCTTGATTTCCTTCTATGTTGACATCGGTCGCTGACGTCGTTAGAGCGTATGAATAAACAATGTTGGGCCATCGCGCATGGCCCGATCTAGCTATTTAGCCGCTCCGAGCAAAGATAATTTTCGCCGCCCTTTACATACACAAGACCATATAAGTCATGAATCTTAAGTCTTAAATATTTCCACTATCCAACTTGAAGTAGGTTGGAAGGCGGCACATAAAATTTTCAACCTGTCAACTTGAGTGTGGATGGCTAATGGGTAGGTCGGAAGATAGAATTAAGTCAATTTTGTCCCCCTCAATTCGGGCCCAGCAATCACGCAGCAACATTGATATCCGCCGCAGATTTATTGCTACTTTTTTTGTCATACGCGACGGGACGCTCGACCGCTGTCAGCATAGAAAGAAATCAAACCAAACGACTTAATCAGTTACCTCAACTTTGAGTTGTGTCCCGAAATAGCAGTAAATAAACAGCTGGGCGAGCATGCAACCCAAATACACCGCCATGGACACGAACTCCGCTGAAACTATGCTTAACTGGAACAGGTATAAGAATAGAAGAGTTCAGTAGATCGACGTAAGTAGGTGGTATTTCATTATCAACACTATATAAGATAAGAACGTACCCCAACAATCTTGTACATTGTCATGCATATTACCCAGGCCATCACAAAGAATTGGATGACCATTGCTTCTCCAAATATCGATTCTACTTCTTTGGTAAACCTATTAACACAGGAGAAGAGTTTACTATTAGTTTCATGTGTAAATTTAACCTTTTCGACGCCCATCTATATAATACGCGATGTGTCCTCCAGCACAACGCAACAAATTGTTTCTATGTTAAAGTAACTAACAAATGTTTCTATTGAATATAAAACAAACAAGAACTTATTATGAGTGAAAAAGTAAAAAATATGGCTTATAACAGGGCAATTTTCCATAAAGACAAAATAAAAGGTCTTGTAAAAGTCGTAAATTTATTTTATACTATTATTACTTCTAATCAAGTAGTGGCGCTGAGAGCACGAAAATCTCGAACTTGTATACACGTGATTGGCGTTCAAAAGGTTAAATAGACAATTAATTTCACCAACTGGTTGTTCTAAAATCCAAGATTCTTCGGCTGAATGTTTAAAACCTAGGGTGTTTTTATTAGCGTGCGGATTTCATCACGCATGCGAATTTGTTCCACATGCAGAATTTTTCAAAATGCAAAAAAACGCGTCCCGCGTGCGTATTCCACGTATTACAATAAATATTTGTTTGAAATGGACACTTACGGGGCCAAGGCGTGCGGAGCAATGCGTGATAGGTGTTTTATTAAAAACACCCTAAAAGTAGATAAATTCTTTATTGTACACCAAAAATAAAAAATTAAATAAGAAACTTAAAATTAATAGGGTGTCACGATGGGCTGTCTTATCGCTGTTTTTTACAGACAACTTGATCTGAATTTGACTGAGAAGGAGAAAAAGATACGCAGGTACAGTATTGGATTTACCGTAGGATTTGTTTATAATGCAACACGCATTTCTTGAGTCTGTCCTGGATTTCACTTTTCTCCTCTTCCTCGTCTTTGTAAGACGTGTTGTGAATTGTCTTCTTAGTTAACTGAGTGCTATTCCTTTTATTGTCATCAACCACGACCAGCTGCTCCAAATTGTATCGAAGCATCTGTATTTGTATCTTGGCTTGCGCATAGAACGCTACAATCGTACAGTCCATTGTTACATTACCATAAGCTTGGATAGTAATCAGAATATTCATGTAGGCCAATGCCAGCGAGAATCTAAAATTTAAAGATTAGATTTTAAATAAATGTTGAAGATGTTTCTGATTTCTGATGACAGGTCAAACCAAACGCATATTGGGCTTACATTGGTGCATTATGTTGGTAGATCATAATCGAAAAACATATTATTTTTTTATTATTTTTTTTTGAAGAAAAGGGGCTATGCATCTCCCATAGTGTAAAAGATGTAGTCACTGCGACCTAAAAGATCTATTGTGACTCGCCACCTTGTTAGAGTAACTCTTTTAGCCGGGAGGCTTCCAGGAAGTCTAGAATACTCCTAGCTTTGAGAGTTTTAATCTCCTCCGGGCGAATAATGTGTCGACCCAGATGGATACTCCGTTTGTGGATAAGGGGCCCACATTCACACAACAGGTGCTTAGGCGTCTCCCTCTCCTGATTACAGTACCTGCAAACATCAGTGTCACTCAGTTTCATGTGAAATTGGTGCCTGTTTAATTTGCAGTGCCCGGTTAAGGCGCGGGCTATCGCACAAATGTTCGTCCTGCTAAGCTCAAGAAGCTCGGCAGTTCGTTTTTGTGAGTAGCCTTCTATTAGAGATTTGGCGTGTAGCAGTCCTGGTTGTAACAACCAGTGCTTTTTTGAATCGCCAAATAGGTTGCCCTTAAGGGTCTGCATGGCCTGGTTCTTTGAGATACCACAGAAAGGTTCTGGTCCTATCTGATGACCCTGAGCCCCAGTCCTTGCAAGTTCGTCGGCTTTTTCATTGCCAGTAATTCCAGAATGACCCGGTACCCATCTCAGAATAACTTTATTCCTTTGCCCCAGGTCATTTAGTTTGTTAACGCAGTCTTTTACCAGTTTCGAATTTATTGTATTCGAGTTCAAGGCGTTAAGAGCTGCCTGGCTATCTGAGTAAATCAGAATTAATTGATTTATGTAGTTTCGTTGACGGTTGGCTTCCGCACATTCTATAATGGCGTATACCTCCGCTTGGAATATGGTGGCATATTTACCCAGATTCAAGCTTTTGCTGAATTTCGGGCTAATGCCAAATATTCCACATCCTACATTCTCACCCATTTTGGATCCGTCTGTAAACCAGATCAGGCTTCCAGCCTTGCAAGTAATGAGGTTGCTTGCCCAATCCTCTCTGCTCGGCAGTTCCACTGTGTAATTTCTTGTGAAGCTACACTGTGGAAGCATGACGTCTGTTGTCATAGCTAGCTGATCGTGTTCAAGCACTGATTCGTGTAGCGATCTCAGTGCTTGAGAGCGCCAGTTTACTTTGCCAGTGCTGTTTATTCTATACATGCCCGCTTTCGCCTCCTTCGCAATTAATAGATGAAGTGGCGGAAGGTTAAGCAGGGCATTTAGAGCAGCTCCTGGGGTTGTAGACATGGCCCCTGTTGATATAATGCATGCAAGTCTCTGCAAACCATTAAGTTTGTTAATGACTGTCACTTGGGATGTTTTCCTCCACCATACTACGCAGGCATACGTTATTATCGGCCTGACTATAGCGGTGTAACCACAGGGCGATTTTAGGGTTTAGGCCCCATTTCGTCCCTGCTAAGCGACAGCATATTCCTAAAGCTATTTTAGCCTTTTGAATCACATTATTAATGTGAGTGTTCCAGGTCAGTCTCTGGTCGATAGTTACGCCCAGGTACTTGACCTCATTGGAGAATGGTATGCGAGTCCCCTTTACAGTGGGCGTTACAAGTTTGTCCAACTTTCGCTTCCTAGTAAAGGGGACTATTGTTGTTTTACTCGGGTTAACCGATAAATTGTTCTCTGTGCACCATGTGTTTATAACGTTCAGAGATCTTTGCAGTATAGATGATACCGTGCTGTGACAGGGGCCGATAACACAAGCCACCACATCGTCAGCATAACTGTGTACATCTAAGTCTCTTTTAAAGGCTTCAACCAGCAATTGGTCAACAACGAGTAGCCATAGAAGTGGCGATAGAACGCCTCCTTGTGGGCACCCTTTAGTTGTTTTGAAGCTTTTTGTAGTTCCGTGTAAGGTAACACTGATAGTTCTGTTGAGGAGCATGAATTCGATCCAACGAGTAGTTGTCTCGTCAATCCCTTTCGCCTTCATTCCCTTGGAAAGGGCGTCTATGGTGACGTTGTCGAAAGCTCCTTCAATATCAAGGAAAGCACATAGGGCTATCTGTTTATCTTCCAAAGCCCTTTCGATCCTGTCTGTTAGTTCTAACAGAGCAGTTTCTGTGGATTTTCCTTTTTGGTAAGCATGTTGCTTCGGATGCAGAGGGTTAGCCCTTAATGGTCCATCCCTGATGCATTCGTCTATAACCTTTTCCATACTCTTGAGTAGGAAGGAGGTAAGGCTTATTGGTCTGAAGGACTTTGGTTGAGAGTAGTCTTTCTTACCAGCCTTTGGGATAAAACAGACTTTAACTGTAGTCCATTTCTCAGGTATATATCCCCAGGCAAAGCTTGCTCTGAAGATTTTGATTAAGATAGGGATGAGTATAGTCTTCCCTTGCTGCAGGAGAGCTGGGAAGATATCGTCATCACCTGCAGACTTAATCGGCTTGAATGAGTCTATAGCCCATTCTACCTTGTTTGGTCTAAAGTACCTCGCCGCTCTTCTCCAGTCTTCATTTGTAGGCCTGGAGAGGCGGATATGAGGTGAATATGGTACGATGATGTCTTGTGCCATCACCGAGCCAGGGAAGTGTGTTGACGCCAAAAGTTTCAGGGTTTCCTCCGCTGATGCAGTGAAGGCACCGTCTGGTTTCTTTAAGAGTCCCAGTTGATTCGTAGGCGATTTGGATAAGACTTTGTGGATTCTGGCTCCTTGAGGGACTTTAGTAATCTCCTCGCAGAACTTCCTCCATGAAAGTCTTTTCGCCTTTCGGATTTCTTTATTATAGGTAGTTAAAGCTTTCCGATACCGATCCCAGTCGTCAGTCGATTTAGCCTTATTGAACAACCTACGTGATTCCTCCCTTATAAAACATCGAGCCTTTTGTTCCACCATGTCACTTTTCTGTCCCTCACAGTTCTTAGAGGACAGCTCTCTTGGTAAGAGGCTGTAATGGCTTCAGTAACTTGAGTGACAGCATAGTCCAATGTTTCAGGGGAGCGTATGGTTTTAGGGACGTCTAGGAGTCTCTCCTGGAGCTTTCGTCTGTACAAGTCCCAGTCCGTGGTTTTCGCATCCCTAAAAGTGATAGTTCCGCAAATGTTGGATGTATTCAAAGCGAATTCAATAAGTCGATGATCAGACATAGATGGTTCATCACTGACATGCCAATTGGTTATCAGCCTGGCAGTGTAAATAGTAGTGAGAGTTACATCAAGAACTTCCTTCCTCGATTTAGTTACAAAGGTCGGTTTACATCCCTCATTAACTATTTGGAGGCGGTTAGTTAGTACAAAATCATGAAGCAACTCACCTCTATCGTTGATGTCAGTGCTGCCCCAGTTGGTATGGTGGGCGTTGGCGTCACACCCAATGAGAAGCTCGGCATTGTTGGCATAGGCGTACTCTACTACCTTTGCAAGCTCCTCGGATGGGTCGGTTTTCGTCCCGTCCAGGTATGCCGAGCACACGATGAGGCGTCCATTTCCGCTCTTGACATTGACATAAGCTGCAATCAGGTCATCGCTGCACAGGCCTGGTATGCATAAGAAATCAATATTATTATTGAAAAGTATACACGCTCTTGGTTTGACTCCACCGATATGATGAGCGACCTTACCTGCAGAGCCCAGTCCAGACACCGTGTTAGTATTAGCCAGCCACGGTTCCTGGATAAGAGCGATGTGAAGGTTCTTTTGTGTGAAGAGTTTTTCCAGAACAGCCGTGGCTGCTCTGGCGTGATGCAAGTTTATCTGCACCACTTGTGTGTTTATGTGTGTCTGTGTTATGGTGTGTTTGTGTTGTGTTAGTGTTATGTGTTTGTGTGGGTGGGTTAAGCGGCGTTATTCGACCTGCTTGGCTTCGAGGCTTTAGGGCAGCCCTGAGGTTTGGCCGGTCGGCTCGCCGCTACCGATCGATTGGGACGGTTAGCCCCTTTCGTCGGTGGTGCCCCGAGGGGGCGGTTCCTGACGCCCTGGCCTCCGGGTTTCGGCTTAGCGTTTTGCCGCTTTGCCGTTTTACCAGAGACCCGGTCGTTCAGCCCCGCCTTAGGAGCGTGTTGAGCAGATGGCGAAAACCTTGCGCCAGATTGGCTAGTCCCTGCCACCTGCTCAGCCTTCGCTGGCGTATTATCGCCGCGAATGCGTATTAGGACTTTACGAAAGCCTAATTGCGGCCTGCAGTCTAGTTTGCGCAAGGCTTCTATGGAGGCATCATCGATAGAAAGGGCGGTCGTGATTCCGTCCCCTTCTTTCTTGACGCTCAGCACCTTCCACAATCCAGTCTGCAGGTCGTTTTGTTTTTCCAAGAGATTAAGGGCATCTCTTGGAGTTTTGATGACATCTTCTGTCTTAAAGTGGAGGATCCCAACCTTGGCTTTTGGCAGGTCCTTCTCGTTAATGAGCGAGAGTTCCGCCTCTGGCCACGGCTTTAGTGTCCCCACTTTTTCTTCAAGCCATTTCAGGCTGTAGTCGTTTTTGATTACGACTTGCAGCCATCCTGGCTTGAAAGTGCAACCCTCGATTCGAATTTTGAATTCGGGGGCTTTGGGCATAGGGGCGTTAAGAATCGCCCTCAATATGTCCTTAGAAAGGAGCCCCAATTGCACGTTCGACATGGGCTCTCTATTACGGATTCCCACTCGGATGTTGGTTAGGGCGTCCTTAAAAGACACAACGCTTGTCCCAGGCGGTGGTCCGACCTGAGCTGCGGACGTCTCGTCAGGGATCATTGGAATTGGCCCTGACTTTTCGTCCACACGCGTTGTCTTTTTGGCATGATCTTTCGGCGACTCGTCCTCGGATCGAAATCGTTTTACCGGCCTCTTCCCCGATGACGTATCGGCCCCCAGATCAGTCAAAGGAGCACGCGCACTCGCCCACTGCTCCGTGACCAGCTTGTAGGCCTCAATGGAGTCCATACCGCCAGCCTTGAGGCGCCGCAGGCGCTTACGCGCGGCTCCTGGCAACCGTCGTTTCCTGGGGCTAAAGTCAGTTCCCAACGGCACTTCCGAGTCCATCTCAGTAGGCCTCGTGCCATCGTTTGCCGACTCCAGCTCAGGAGGGTTGAGTTCGGTATCTAAGGTGACTTGGGAGTCTCCCTCAGAACCGAGTAAGAGAGTAGTCAGATCAGGTATTGACCCAATAAGACTACTCGAGGGTTCCGGACGTTCGTCATCGTCCTGAGATGTTTTTGTATAAAACTGTGAATCCATACAGTTCCCACGAGTAGCTAGGGATATAAATAGTCCACCCCGGCAGAGCCCCGCTTGCCCGGGTAAGGCAAAATTTACTACCCCAGGATTGCCATCTCGCTGGGGAGACACCGATAAGAACCAAGCTCCCCCTTGGCCACGCATCCCTCGGCTCGGTACGAATGACACCTTGGATTGGGATTCGCCAGGCGGTTTCGGTTACGTCTAATTCTGATGGAATTAGACCAAAAACGGGGTGGCAACCTCGAGAAGGTGGATCCTCCTGACTTGCCTTGAGGATCTTCACGACTGTAGCGCTCTCCCTCAAGACCCCGCCACCTTATCGCCTCTGAGGGAGATGATAAGGGTCGAAAAACATAAATGGTGTTTCTTTTTTTATAGAAAAACACGGTGGACACAATCCTCACTATAGACCTTAAAGGACAATGCATCATAGAACTTCTCCCACTATAGTTAGAGCGGCATGGAGTGTCTGACTTTTATTGACTAAAACCTACCTATATACTTTCAGTTGCTCTTTGCGTTCCACGGTCACGATATCTCTTTAGAACAATCCCGCAGCTCTAAAACAACCAGCTATAAAGGCAATATGTGGAAGTTCCACATATCCGGATGGTGCGGTTGCCGTTTCATAAGAAACCGTACGGTATCCCGTACGGTTTCTTACGAAACGGCGTGCATCCTTGCTGGCCTGTCACTATGGGATCTGGAAACAACAGTCCGTGCACCGTTGTATGACAAATCCACTGCCGCAACAAGTCGCAGCATGGCGGACAGAGTTCCGACGAGATCTCATGGTGGGATGACGACAGTGACTGTCCCAAACCAGTGTTGGGCACGCCACAATTATGGTGGTAAGTTCCCTCTTTGAGGAGTGTCTGGAAAAACGTCTCCACCTTCCAGATGACGCAGGTCTTCAGCGGATATAGTAAGTTTGGGAGATCCCTGCACCGGATTCGTCCGGAAGAAACGCACGGGCGGCAGCATTATATGGACCGGCCGAAGGACACGGTGGAACATACGGTAGAAGGGTGCACGCTGACCAGAGCACCGCCTTGACCTCGTCGATGGGCGACAACGATATAACACGTATATATAACGTGGTTCAGGCCATCATGGTCCGGAGTGAGGAGAAATGGCAAGCGGTCGCCTCCTTCTATGAAGCAGTAATGCTGGCGAAGGAGGCGGTCACACGCGTGAGGGAACGGTCCTCACGCCCGAGCGAATTCCAGCCACCGTAGGCAGGCGTAGGCTTGCAGACAGCGTGACGGAAGCTCGCCATCCGCCCTTTTGGGAAACCGTCCAGACCGATTTCGAGTCATCGACGGCGCTAGTGTTCCACGCGCGCCTCAAAGAAAATTCAGCAAATTGTAGGGGCCCAACAGGGTCGAAGCCTACTGGAGCCATGGGTTGTGTGAAAGTGTACCCCGGGGCCCTATGAAACGAAGGCAAGGAAGGGACAGGAGGAGGAGGATTTTAGTCAGTAATAGTCTGACACGCTTCCGCCTAAGAGCAGGAGACGTCATTGGATTTTTCACCTAAAAAAAAATGAGTAAATTCCACTTACGCCATCGTGCTCGTAGTTTCAAAAGGAAAGTATCCAGTGAACTGTACTTCAGTACCGAGGAGTCTGTTAACGATAGGAAAAACTGTCCACATGGTGGCGCAAGTGAATATAGCCACGTGGTACAAAGTGAGGAGACGTGACATCATCAGGGCGTTATCTTTTAACACTTCCACGTGGTAGGCTTTGCTGGCTGCGAAGATGGGTCCTGTAAAAGATATTTGAACTGTAAGGAGTTATTTTCTCGCAAACCTGGTGGTACCTACCTAATTCAATCAAAGAGCCTAGTTCAAACGTTCCTTAGTACCTGCCTACACGACTAGACACCATACCTACAATAGCTTCCCATTATTTCTGTGGTCCTACTGAAAAGGGGTATAAGTCCGATTTAGTCAAAAATGAATTAAGTATACCAAAATGATCAGAAGAAAATGCACTTTCGTTTGGTAAAAACGGGTCTAAGCTATGTCTTATTCATTAACACTAAACACAACATCGCGCACTGTCGATGACGCGCCGGCGACTATTTTCTTCTACCGCCGAGTTGTAGCATTCAAGTTACAATTTCGTTTCTCAATTGTCATCAGTTCGATCTACGCTGTCCGCTACAGTCGTTTCACTTAAGAAGTTCCTTTGGCGTAAGATTGGCTCCCCTGTCTGTCTACACAAAAAGAAGGGAAAAAAAAAACTTTTTACAAAAAAAATATAACCGACTTCAATGATAAAAAACACTGAAAAGTATCAAATAACTTTAATTTTTGGAAGTCGGTGTTTCTTTAATAGTTTAGTCTCTTCGTTATTTAACACCGACTTCCAAAATTAAAGTTATTTGATACTTTTCAGTGTTTTTTATCATTGAAGTCGGTTATATTTTTTTTGTAAAAAGTTTTTTTTATTTTACACTTTTTAGTTACGGTACCACCACTAAAAAGTACCCCTCAGTCAAACTTAAATACCTTATAGTCAGAGCGCATCTCATAACGGTTCTAATAATCCCAAACACGGTTAGATTACATTAATTTACCTTTCGGCTTCATCATCAGATCAGTTCGATATATCCTCTCCCCCTCTTCTTTCAAACAGTCATTAAACTAGATGCTGATAATCCCGGCTGTAGCATCAGGCCAGATTTATGTCAACATTGCAATGAACTTAAAATTTAGTCCTGTTTAAAATGAGCCCAAACACGACTACGGTGCTGTAATTTCAAGGTTTATACTTTTCCTGATGCTCCTGGCTTCAGCATCAGGTCTCTATGTACTTCGGTGTTCTTTATTAGCAGTACGTTTATCCACACATCGAGCCGTTTTCAATGAGCCTAAACTCGATATATCTGCTGTTTGTTGTCGAGGACTTAGGTACTCTGCAGACTATCCTGACTGCAGCATCAGGTCATGACTTGATGATCATGAGACCAAATGTGGCAAATGCCCTATCAAACATCAAAACAATTTACTAAAACAGTCCTTGCCTGTTCGAGTAACTTCTTACTGTTAAGGAGTTGTACCTTCCATCATCAGCCCAGCTACCTGAGATGGTGACGACCATACGCAAATACACAAGATACTTCATAAAATATGCGAAAATCAATAAGTGAGCCTATAAAATTTGAAGGTTGCCCTCGATTTCTCCAAGATCCCATCATCAGATCCTAATTTGGTGATAATGGGACCACCTCAGAGCTATCTACTTTCGAACAAAAAAAGAATTTTGAAAATCCGTTCACATTTGGGGGAGTATTCGACGAACAAACATACAAAAAAAAAAAAAAAAAAAAAAAAACATACAAACAGCCGAACGTAGTACCTCCTCCTTTTTGGGAAGTCGGTAAAAAGGAAAAAGTTGCCTACTCAACCAAAATTGTTCCCCGAAATGCGAAACGAAATTGATTTTAATTCATGAATCCCCAAGTGACCACCGGTGGCCGCGCATCTATTGTCTTACTATTATGTCTCTAATTGACGGTATCTGAAGGGTTAACGGTAGTTGCAACCCTTTTTGGAGAATTTCGAGAGGAATGGGATTTTATTTAAAAAAAGCAGGTCTAAAAGGAAGTTGTTAATAGAGAGGTACGATATTGTGACGTGGCGTTTTTGGTATTTGAAAGAATTGCAGGACAGTCGGAATGGAGCCCAGCGTCCTAAACTTTATACAAAAATAGTTTAAAAAAACGGTAATTATTAAAAGTAACGAAGTATCAGTTAATCTCCCGAATATTAAGTAATTTAATTGCTAAAAATATTGCAACACTGTTTTTCCGTATTGCCAACATTACGGCAAAGGAACGTCCTAAGTGAAACGCACTGTAGACTAAGTGCGCTCGCGCCGGTAAAATGTTACCGACGAATACCTACCCGCGCTAACTATATAGTTGTGCTGGCAAAGACTGTGTATACTGTTACGCTGCTATTTTCCCTGCTAGTGCTTAGCTCATTTGCGCCTTCTAATCTACAGTCTTGTAGTGTTGTGTGTGAGGAATATACTTGGAGATTCAGCAAGGAATTTCATTTATTCGCCACTACGCAGTGAGTACCTACAACACACACAAACAAACAAAAGACCAACAGGCCAGTCAAATCTATGACCCCGCAGCTCAATAGGTATGGCGAATTAATACCTTGATTTGGGTTTCTTTTTTATATTAATATAATATTTCTGATTTTTTTTTCAGAAATCAAGGTTACATGAGCTTCTGGGCTCCATAGAAATATAACTTTTAGTATAACCCGGTTCATTAAAGAAAGGAATATTAAATGGCGGTGCTTATCATGTTTTCTCGCTTGCACACTAGTGCCGTCTATACTCACTCTCGCGCGTACCGAAGGCATAAAAAAAATCAGTCTTAATTTGCTTTCACGCATTCTTGAAGTTGAAAATCTATCAAAGAATTTTGACAGATTGTAGTAGGTTGACGTGCTGGCATCTGTACCTACTGATCCTATAATAATAGATGGCGCCATGTGTCATTCAAATCTGCAACTATCTAGTTTTAAATAAATACGGCCCGGCTTTTTTTGTATTATTATTAGCCCTTCAGATACCGTCAATTAGAGACACAATAGTAAGACAATAGATGCGCGGCCACCGGTGGTCGCTTGGGGATTCATGAATTAATTTGAAAAAATATTCAACTTGAAATTTTATATGCTAACTGTACTATCTGTCAACGCAAGTACAAGCCGCCATTTAAGATTCCTTTCTTTAATGCATAGGTACATATAAAATTTAAGAGCGGCCCAGTATAACCTACACATTAAATGATAAAAAAATTCAAACCGTTAATGATGGTGATGAGATCATCAATGCGGCGGGTCCTCATATTGAAGGCGGCTTGCTTCGCCAACGAGTTCAGCGTGGTGAGCAGTATGAACAGCGTGTCCACTATCAGGTTGATACTGTGCCGGACCTAGAGGATTAAGGAGGAAACTACATTATTACATCTTTAAATTGAAATGCTTCGGCTTTATAATGTTCCCACTGTTGGGATCTCTCTAGGAGAAGGAATGGGCTGTAATTCACCACGCGGGCCCAATGCAGGTTTGTGGATATCACATGTCTTCAAATTTTTGGTTCTTAGGATATACCGGTTTCCTCACGATGTTTTCCTTTACCGTTTTGAGAGCATAGCATAGCATAGTCGGCCGTATAATGATCCCACTATTGGGCTTCAGACCTCCTCTCTAGGAGAGAGAGTGGGCCGCCGTAATCCATCTTACGGGCCCAGTGCGTGTTGGTGGATGTCACAAATGTCTTCGAATTTTTGGTTCTTGGACATGCCGGTTGCGTCATAATATTTTCCTTCACCGTTTTGAGATCAGTGGTGATGGATTTAATTTTAATTAATCTAGTTACTTCTAGAAAAAATAGTAAGAGAACTTCATCCAAATCTCAGCAGTCTTTACTATTTTGTTTTACAAATACAATACAAGATCACTAGAGATATAACATTGCCACAATCACTGCACTCAGTGAAGCTATAGCTGATCGCGAATTCGTGATAATTATGTTATCAATACCACATTGTGGAATTGATAACATGGTCGAAGTGAAGTCTGAAGTCCGAAGATGGTCAGCTCATTGTGACGTCAGAGAAGCAACTGCTTCGCTGGCGTCAACACTTTGAAGAGGTTTTCCGTTCGTCAGCAGAATTGACCCCTGACACATCGCAGATTGTATCTCCGCCAGCCCGGTTGCTCGACATCGATACGGAACCACCATCAGCCTCTGAAGTTGCTAAAGCAGTCCGTTCTTTGAAGACAGGTAAAGCGCCAGGACTCGACCTGATTACGGCAGAAATGCTACAAGCTGACGTATCCTCTGCTGTCGATGCTCTGACGCACCTTATTGAAAAGATCTGGAACGAAAAGCTCCCGGATGAATGGAACAAAGGTCTTCTAATCACTGTACCCAAAAAAGGTGATCTTAGTCAGTGCAATAACTGGAGAGGTATTACGTTGCTCTCAATTCCCTCAAAGGTGTTCTACAGGATTATCTTGGATAGACTGTCTAAGGCCGTGGATCCTCTACTACGCAAGGAACCGGCTGGTTTCCGTGCTGACCGCTCGTGTACGGATCAGATCAACACTCTTCGTATCATACTTGAGCAGGCATCAGAATGGCAGAGGGAGATCTACTTAAGTGGTCCAGCATTTGGTCTCGCCTATTGAGCATTGGCGTACCACCAAAAATTATCCGTCTTCTGGAGGCTATATACAGGAAGTATTCTTGTAAGGTTACGCACGATGGTCTCGTCTCTGATGACATCGCAGTACATGCTGGTTTCCGTCAGGGGTGCCTACTTTCGCCGCTTCTCTTTCTTGTGGTTCTTGACGGCATAATGCTTCGCATTTTGGATAACAGACGCCGTGGGATTGAGTGGGGATTATGCAACGTCTTGGAGGACCTGGATTACGCCGATGACTTATGCCTCCTGAGCCATACCCACGCCGACATGCAATCAAAGCTGGAAGATTTAAGTCGGGAGGCCGCAAAAACTGGTCTTAAAATAAACATCCGGAAGACACAGGAGATGAGAGCGGGTGTGAGGAATCCCTCACCGCTGATGTTGAACTCAGAGGTAGTGGAACGCGTACACAAGTTTACCTATCTAGGAAGCGTCGTCAGAAACCGGAGGTAGTGAAGAGGACATCACTTCACGGATCGCCAAAGCCCGAGCGACTTTCGCGCAGCTGAGACCTGTTTGGCAGTCGTGGAAACTGACCCGTAGAATAAAACTTAAAATCTTCGGGTCCAATGTCAAATCTGTGCTGCTCTACGGGTGCGAAACGTGGAAGGTCACAAAGGATATCTCACGCCAAATCCAAGTTTTCGTCAACCGCTGCCTGCGTCGCATCCTCGGAATTTACTGGCCCGAGACGTAGAGCTGTTGGAAAAATGCCACGAGAGCCCGATCGCCCGCCAGATCAAGCGTCGCAAGTGGAGATGGATTGGCCACACGCTCCGAAGAAATGCCGATCACATACCCAAGCAAGCGTTGGACTGGAACCCGCAAGGAAAAAGAAAGCGTGGCCGTCCCCGTCAAACCTGGCGTCGCACCGTGTTGGCAGAGGCGGCGGGCAGCGGAATGTCGTGGAGTGAGGTGAAGCGTGAAGCTCAGGACCGTTCGCGATGGAGGATTACTGTGGATGCCCTCTGCCCCATCTAGGGGACATAGGACATTAAGTAGACCACATTGTGGAATCCAAATTTTTACTTGATTTACTTTATTTATACTTTAGCCGGAGCCACAGAAGTTGTTATCCATATAAGGCGTTGTGGAAATGGAACAACTTTGATCCGCGAGTTTCTGTAATTGGCATTCCGCAACTGCATTTGGATATTTATTTGGTAAGACACACAAGCAGCTTATTAGCTGCATGTGTTTCAAACAGCTCGGAGATATCTAGCCGACAACGTCTCAGTCTAGTAGCGATGAAAGTTAGTTAGGTAGCATTGTAACAATAATTGCGTTAATGCGGCTTCTCTGTAGGAATTATTAATCTTCTCCCGCACTAAGTGAAGTGAGGACGAAGTTCCCCTGCGTTCTAGAGCCGCAGTTACACTTTCACACAATACCGCAGCGCATCAACCTAATTGATAAGATCTTTTATGCTTAATTATCTGCCTACTACCAAGCAACTGGCTCAACTAGTTGCCAAAACATTGGGGATCTTAGCAAAGGTGAGATGGTACTTCGGACCACTAGACGTACGGTGGCGTTGCGCCACCGGTACATGGTAGACTAGACAGTCCACTCATACGCACAAAGCATTTTGGGAACACATTTATTGAGAGTACAGCTAAGGAGTAGAATTCACTGCCGGAGTCTGTGTTTCCTGATAGCTACAACTTAGGGGTATTTAAGCCAAGAATGAATCGGTTACTTTTAGGCAAGCACGCTCCATCGTCGACCAGACCATCGCTTACCATCAGGTGAGATGGTGGTTATACGTAAGGCTGTCAATAATAAATTTAAAAAAAAATTGCTCACCAGAATAACCCGTATGACGTGTTGCAAATTGTAAGTTAATATAAAAGCCGAACAAATAAAACGGTATACGTTATGTAAGGATCGCTTCGTTGGAGACAAAGGCTTTAAAACTATTTTGAAATAGCCGACTCTAGCCAAGGCATTAAAGTGAGGCCTAAACCCTTCGAATGTAGAGTACTTTATATTATTATCCGCCATTTTACAAAAAATAAATATTTTAATATTATACTTAGATGAAGTTACTTTGACTTGATAGTTGATGCTATCAACAACTTGGATGTTTATACTACTTGGGGCTAATTTGTTAAGTGAATAAATTGGTGTCTTTGTTAATTAGGTAGGTACCCCGGTTGGGCTGTCGATATTTCAAATAGACAAGTTTATAATTAACTAGGAAGCTACAGGATGTCTCACTTTGGAATATTTATCATTCCATAGCATACCTACCCATAAATCTCTTGCATAACATGCATACCTTTATCAGAATTATACAGGTTCCCCCAACCACGGCACACCCCGATGACGACGGTGAGACCATGTTTGAGGTCGTATCTAGAGCATTAAAATCACTTTATTGTGATCATGAGCTTTCGCGAAACGTTGCAATCACTGAGGTAAAAACTTTTAGACTAAAACTGAGCTAGAGTTCAGCACGTCGATTAAGAAGCAAATATCTAGATGATGATGATAAATATGATGTAGGCCTGAAATATAAAATGTAATCAATCAAATAGGGTTAAAAATCGTCCTTTGATTGGTATTTTCAAGGTATTATTTTGCCCTAATAAATTTTCTCAACTAAACAAAACTTGGGATTCAAAAGCAATATCAATAAAAAACTTATTTAAAAAAATCACCAATCTAGTTTTATTTACACTTAAAAAGTGCTATATACACGTCTTCACAATCGAACTCGAAACATAACATTGAATCATTAATATTCTCCTACCCATCGATAGGTATTTGTGCTCCTACCCATATCCCAATATGCATGAGGTGGCGTCAGCGTAGTACGTCAAATCCACTTTACTTATGCAGAAATGGACTATTGGATATCAGTAAAATAATCCACATGGAAGCATCCTGTATCACCTCTGTATTACTCCGTCGAAATGTGGGGGTGTTAGATTTGCGACACTTAAGTTAATGATGTTGAAATGACAAGTGATCAATTAAGTAGTTAGGTTAATAAGCACTGTAAACAAACTGATTTGACGAAAATTGGACCTTAATAAAATATTGACAAGGTAATTTATTTAAATGCCTTGTTTAGCAGAAATGACAATGACTTTAATTAAAATATGGAGTAGGCAGAGATGTATATGAGAGAAATGGCGTTCTTCTGTGAGAATGCGATAGTCCAGAAAAAAGCCGCCGAGCGGGACGTGACAGAGCCGACTCCACTCGTACAAGGTGGCGTGGAAGGGCCAATTCAAGCCTCAACGCCTAAAACGCTGAAAGCTTGCAAAATTTAAGGTCGGCGGGACTCCAAGGTCGCGGGCTCTCCGAATGGGAAGTCTGTCCGCCCACCAAGTGACTTCAGAAAAGACGGTGGCACAGTGATCACGTGCTGCCGTGCAAAATGAGACTTAGGGGAGTACAGTTTCCTCAGAGATATGCCATAACAGAAGTTGTACAGATGGGGTTCCGGGGTGGTCTTTTAAGAGGTCACGGGGCCCTCTTTCGTGTGCTCAGCGGGGTTTTAGTGAGGTAAGAATCCCACACTCCCTGGTGTCTTTCCCAAAAATCCCCCCCCCCCAAACAAAAAAGGAATAGATGAGTCAGTCATAAATTCTGTCACATATTTAATATGAAATAATTGAGACAAGTTTATTAATTATGTAACCCATTTATATACCAAAATGAACGTAACCAAACATAGATTGTTATGATAATAAAGTTTATTCATAATGACTCCCTTTTATGATGATTTTGAATACAGGCCTTCAATCTGCGGGGCCAGTCGTCTATCGTCTATAATATGGGCGGCTGCCTCAATCAAGGATGCCTTGAGTGACTCCAAATCAAGATGAGGCTTTGAGCAGGCCTTTTCCTCTAAGTGCTGCCATGCCATATCTTGTAATCTAACGGACTTAAATCTGGACTGGAGGAGGGCCAGTCTTCGTACCGGATGAAGTTGATTTCACGGGCCGCCAGCCAGTCTTGTGTGAGTTTCTATGAGCTGGCGCCGAATCTTGCTGGAATACCCAGTGCCTGTTATTGAACGTGGTATGAGAAACAGGTTCCACAAGGTTCATCAGGACTTTATTTTGATACAACTGCATTCGTTTTTTTTACACCTTTCTCACAAAAATGTATTCACCTCAGTTAAGCCCCAATAAGAAACTCCCAACCATACCATGAGCGAGGATGGAAAATAACTTCGTTTGACACGCGAAATACAGTTGTTCGCTTCTTCCCTACTGTGTGCGTACACCTTATCATTTTGTTTGTTGTAGCTCTCTTCTACGGTAAAATCCGCGTACCGCTTCAACAAAGCGCGGCAGCTCTTCAGTCTCAGGTCCATTAAACGAGCGTTCAAACGATGTCCTGTTTTTCTTCGATATGCCCGAAGCCCTAAGTCTCCATTTAACACCCTTTTCACCGTGGTTTTGCTTAACTCCATCTGAAGGGCTGCCAACAGTTTCTGTTTACGTTTGGGATTTCTTTGAATTCGCGACTGCACAGTTCGCGATGCAACGCAATATCTGTAACAGGGTCTTCTTTACTCATTTTTAATATGGAGTGGAATATTTAAAAATGAGTAAAATTCTAAAAAGTAAACATTTTTATGAACAATTCGAAATTCGAATTCAATAAACTTTTGTGGCCAGCCTTCTAAAATAAAGTTTTTACTGTGTGACAATACTTATGACTTCACTAGGTAGGTATATAGGCATACGCTACCTATATGTAAAGACAACTATCGCAAATGTATAAGAATCATCAGCCCTAGCAGTCATAGCAACGCGGAACTATGGGATTTTGCTGCACATATTCGCTGCGTCCCTCCGAAAGACGCAGCGTTGATGTGCTATAGGTATGTTACGACTTTTTGGTATGCAAGCACACAACTTGCATGCATACCTATTGTGTGACTGCATTTTGAGTACGAGTGCCGCGGCATTGTTCGAACACAAGACTCCCTCTGCGATCAGCTGCAGCTTTTTAGTTGATTAGTCTGACATACTCGTAACACTCCGATTTCTCCAGGAGGGTAGGTAGATTTCAAGGTTTCCCACAAATGGGTGTTTTTTTATGTGAAAAATCATCCAGTGACTAATCCCGTTCTAGGGTGGAGCAAGAGGACATGCCAGACTTTTACTGACTAAAACTTAAGACACCACCTGTCCTGTCGTAAATTGCCCTTTGCATTCCAGGACCACGGCATCCCTTTCAGAAATTGCTTGTGGGATATCTTATTGTCAAAATCGCATTAACGGGGGCTTTTCCACCAGTAATGTGCTATGCTAGGTACGTTACTAGTTAGGTAGGTACTATGAATGCGTTTGATATCTACCAATCATACCAATTCGTTGGTTTTAGTTTAGCAGTGGTGGTAACGGATTCAAATAAGCTATGTTTTTTTTTTGGATGGATGCGTGCTCTCAATGCATGCCTAGGTACTATGAACTCGTGCTAGGATGCATGAAATGGTTCCGTGTTATGGACGATTACGTGTGTAATTATATGTGTGTTTAGCTATGTGCAGAGCAGAGTACCTACGTACAGTAGATGGACGTTATTTAGGTACTACGCTCCCCGTGCCTTCCCTTCTCTATCGACACATCGCATAAATCGAGATGCCGCTTTTTTTACGATTGGCAAAAATCATCTTATGACAACCCCCGCTCTTGGGTGGAGCAGGAGATAGTGTCAGACTCTTACTGACTAAAAACTTACCCCGTTCCTTCTAGCCTCTTCATACCGAGGCTCGAGTTTCCTTTCGGATAACCCTGGCCCCAGTAAGCTTCGACCCGGCTGGGCCCCTCCTGCTCGAGATGCCGCTCGTATCTCCCTCGCACATCTTAGGTACATCGTACCGCTACATAGCTTAAAAGATCACAGCTAATTAGTTTTCATATCCTCGCAGCTTAGCTTAATCTCTGGTGGAATGGCAACCTAACTGTTGGAATCGTATTATTGGATGAAAGAATTTGATTTTATCAAAATCCAATCGGATTACTTGACTTGCTTTTAATTTGTTATACCTAACAATTTCTTTGTTTAACCCTTCAGATACCGTCAATTAGAGACACAATAGTAAGACAATAGATGCGCGGCCACCGGGTGTAGCTTGGGGATTCATGAATTAAACTGGATGCTATACTCGCGAGCTTCCATATAGATTCGACTTGGGCTAATCTCTCTCCCAACCTCACTTGCTTAGGGTCGATTTATACTAGCGCAGAGTCGAAGCGCATCGAAGCGTCTATCCAAAACTGAACATAACAAATTCAACCTTAACTCCACAGCGTAACGCACACATTACTTCAAAGATTTTAAAAAGACGCGCGCATTCGTCGGAATTCGCGCGTCTGTGCGCGAACAACGCTGATTGGTGCGCGCGCATTCTCGTGTATCCACGCGCCCACTAGCGAACCAACGCGTCATCAGTCGGAAATTGGCCTGCGTCGGTGTTAATCACTATGGACTCGGACGAAAACTTAATTTACTTCTTTCTTCGTTTTCTTCTTCTTCAACTTCAGATATAAGTAATATCATAGCAAAATCAATGTCAACCATTTTACACACGTTTCAGCTACAAGAGTCAACTGACAAGTGATTCAATAGCTCTGCTGTTGATGCCCATTACTACACGTGAGAGTGCGCGCGTATTCTGGCGAATACGCGCGCATTCGTGCGGCTTCGCTTTAGTTGTAAAAAATTTGACGCTTCGATGCGCTTCGACTCTGCGCTAGTATAAATCGACCCTTAGTGGTTCTTTGAGGCGTGTGAACGCTTGCAGACAGCCGATAGCATAACAAGTGGAGTATTTTTAACCGACTTCAAAAAAAGGAGGTTCCTTCTCATTTCGGTGCGCTTTTTTATTATTGTTACCTCAGGAGTCCAACACATTTATGAACTGATTTACGAAATTTTCTTTTTACTTAAAAAGATGCTTTCCCATTTTCGCTCATCGAAGTCGATGTTAAATAACGTAGAAACCAAACTACATAGACTTCAGCAAGTTATTGTGAACGTTATCGTTTAACATTAGGTGAGATAGTGGCCAAACGCGAGCCTATCATAAAAAAAAAACACGAGGTTTTGTTTTTTACGTTTTTGAAAAATCTTCAATTCTCAATTCGGAAATCAAACTATTGACATAGGTACTTCTGTACGGAACCCTCGGTGCGCGAGTCCGACGCGCACTTGACCGGTTTTTTATTAAAATTGATTTCGTCTTCATCGTTCATAACATCATTTCGTAACGCCAGTTTCGCAGTTCAATCGGTGTTTTTAACATTGTTTTTACCACGGGTTTTTACTGACGTTAGTACATACATGTTTATTTCTAAATGAGATCACAAATATTTACAGTGCAAAGTAGGACACAAGGAACAGGAAACAGGTGTTTTAATAACAATGTGAATTCTATTGTGAAATAGTTTATTTAAAAATCTATCAGAAAATAAACCACATCAGTTATTGTATTTGGTATTCAGCTCTGGCCGAACATGCTGAACCAATTGCGTTCGCATGCAACGGTTGGAATGTGAGAAAAGAAATTTTGAGCCGTTTCATAGCACACCTTTAATACTGCGGCCACTCTACTTTGTACTCAAATTATTACTCAAATGCGTGTGCGGTCGCTATAATTATTAGAAATGGATCCTCCATTAGTAATAATCAACAATGTTGTAAAATGCTATATTAATTTAATCATAAATATTTCTACACATTATCTATTAGTTACATTTACATAAAGATTTCTATTTGAACCCAGAGCTTTCAGCGGATGTCGAACAAATGAACCATGTCCACATTTACATCACAAAAGTTTATACAACGCGTCGTTATCAACATAAGGGTAGTTATCACTCTATTACTATCTCGGGGCACTGTCTCTTAGGGGATGTCTCGTCGTCTGCCGGCTCTTTCCGTTTCAGTGACTTGCTGTCCTTGTCTAGCTTCATGCCATCTACGTTGGACTCGTGTTCCTCAGTCTTTTGTTCATGGTCAGATTCTAGCCTTTCGTTATTGGCTACTTCGTTATCTTGGACGTCGTCATCGAGTGCGATGTCGTCAGCGGCGCTGTCTTGTTCGTCGCCATCAGCTTTTTCAAGGTAGTCTTCATCGTCTGCGGCCGCCTCGAGCCTTTCGGCGGCCTTTTGAGAGGTGGCGTTCTGTGAGCCAATGTTTGAAGAGGCCGAACGTTTGCTCACCGAAATGCGAGCCGTCAAGGCCCGGTACAATTGAACTATATCTCCTGGAGCGCCCTGTCAAGAAAGCAAAACAGAAGTTAACAGAAGTTATTATATTTTCTACAAAAATACTGAATTTAGTTACAACACAACATCTACAGCAAGTGTATACTCAGGACAAATACATTTATCCTGCCTGTGCAAAGTAAAGGACCTTGAAGATAATGTATGTTAATTATTATTGTCTGAAAAAAATAATATAATTATGTTATCTTTGTTAGTACTTGTAGCCTTTTACTTCGCTAGCTAGCATTCAGCATGATGATTATATTATTTCAAGTGTCTAGATATTATGCAAAAGTCTATCTCTTGAGCCACATCAGCAAAGTCTTTTGTAGGAAGGCTGCAGCTCATTCACAAGCAAAGCAACTGCTAATATTATGATTCATGTGAAAGGATGTTTGTGAATTTGGTTTTATATTAATCAATTAAGGCTAAACGGATTTCGGCGAATTTAGGCCCCATAATTTACCATGATCTGAATTAGGTCACCAATTCTAAATTGTACTTCTTATCCTGTATTGTTTGTATTATGTTTCAATGAGACTCTATCGCGTGGGGCAACCCACTGCTAAAACTATTTTTTTAAATTGATATAAACTAGTGCTTGACTGCGATCCCACCTGCACCTGTAAGCAGTGATGCAGTATCGGATGGTGAGGCGCACTAGTTTATTAAGAACCTATTCACTCTAACCTTGAAGACACCCAAATTATAATTGAAAAATAATTGCTATAAGCTATCCTACCAATATCAACACACACCGCACAGGCGCATTGTACTAACCATAATAAGGAACAATTTAATCTGTTGCTGGGAATCGACAGCAGTGATCCTGAGTGACTTGGTGCCGGCCCGCTCCACGACCATGTCGGGCCACAGCTTGGTGTTGAGCACGACGCGCAGCGAGCCCGACACGCGCGCCACGAGGCGGGCGGCGCCGGCCGGCGCGTCGTTGAGGCGCAGCACGCCGCGGCCCCGCTCGCGCCAGCTGCCCGCCTCCCACGCGAACAGACGACACGATATCTGCAATCAAGAATATGACAAGGTTATTCAATTGCATTGGTGTCTGTTTTCACGTGAATGTGATTCAGTGCTTTTTTATATAGCCTCTATTTGGAATGTGAATGAGAACACTGTATAATCCACAAACTCTTATTACTTTCTATTAAGACTTACTTTTTTTTTTATTTATTTATTATGATTAATTTTGTGCTTTTGCGTACAGGGTAGACTGGTCTACACTGTTCTTACATAAATCAATCAATATTGTAATAAACACATTTTTTAAAAGAGTAACCATTGAGTTTCTTGCCGGTTCTTCTCCATAACCTCCAAATTTGGAACCGTGCACTAGCTTCTGACGTTTTATAAGTGCCCATGTAGGCCTATGTGAAATAAAATATTTTGACTTTGACTTTGAGTCAAGTCGTTTTTCATAGATCTGATTTAAATTTGAATTTCTCAAAATTCAAGCTTTAATGTTTTGTATAATAGATCTAATGAATCCTTTATTTTAAATTACACTTCATGGAAAATAATATATTGATTCTTGCGAACCTAAAGTGTAATACACAATTTTACTTAATCAAACTGTACCTCACACAACAAAACTGATGTACCTACAGACATTTTTTGCAATGCAAAATCTATAGTGAACAAGGGTTCACCTCTCAATCTTTTACTTTAAGGCTGAGGAGCCCAAAAGTAAAAACATGGGAAGGTTACTAAAGGAACACAGTACCAGTCAGTAAATGTACACTCCCCTCTTGCTTCACTTAGAGTGGGAGAACTTATTTACTGGTTTCACATCCTACTAATTATAAATGCGAAAGTTTGTATGTATGGATGGATGTATGGATGTTTGTTACTCTTTCACGCAAAAACTACTGAACGGATCTCGATGAAACTTGGTACACGAGTAGACCATATCCCAGAATAACACATAGGATACTTTTTATCCTGGGATTATGTACGCGAGTGAAGCTGCAGGCAAAAGCTAGTATAAAATAAACCTGTAGGTAATACAACATTACCTGCAGAACGTTGATCTCGCCCTCTTCGCCAGTGATAGTGTTGACGTGCGCAGCGGGCGGCGGCGGTCGCGCGTGAGAGCGTTCGTACTCGGCCGCCGCGGCCGCCAGCCCGTCGCCGCCGCTCGACGACTCGCCGGGATTACTGTCCTCCTAGTTACACAAAGCCATATAGGGTTACACTTTAGTGGGCTAAAGTAAAATAGTACGACTAATAAGAGTCTAACTAAAAATGGCTTGTTAAACGAAGCACTATAATAACAGAAATGGAAGGAATGGGTAGTTCAGATTAACAAATAAAAGAAAAATTGTGATACTAAGTCTGGAATACTGTATAATCTTTATATTATCTAGTAGATATTTAGATATAATAAAGAGGGGTTTGTTTATAGGATTATCTCTAGAAGTAGGTATGTACTGGTCCGACTGCTAAAATTTTACCAATAGAAAGCTGTTTTATTCTATATAGGCTATATTTCATGTATGCTAAAAGCTAGTTCATAATAATTAGTTGGTTTCAACTCAAACAGTTGAGAGAGTTGATATTGTGGCAACGCTTGGGGAAGACCTTTGTCCAACAGTGGAAGTTTTTTGGCTGATACGATGATGATGATGGTGATATGTGTGATCTACTTGGTGTTGAAATCAACTGTTCCATAGATCAACTGGTCTATGTCAATATTATCCTAAGTTATTATCGGCCTTTTGACTAACACAACCTTATCCTATAACAGAACAAAGAAAAACCGTACTTTCTTATAAGACTTATAAGCATTTAAAGCTGTCATGTATTTGTGACTGTGGAGCACTAAACACATTTTACTTTGTCATATATACATGACTGTTGCGGTCAAAAGACTAAAAAATTACATACAGGAATATCTATACATATATATGTTACGGCTAATACCCGAAGTGCGGCTACACCTAGTTTTAGCCGGTTAGAACTAGGTGTAGCCACTTACTCTTGGTTAAACCTAGTACGAGCCGATTGTTTTCGGGTAAAACTAGGTCTAGCCTTCATCATGCCGGCTACAACTAGGTCCAGCCATTCCCTGTTAGATAAAACTAGGTCTATCCGATATCATTCCGGCTAGAACTAGGTCCAGACAATCCGTGTTGGATAAAACTTAGATGCGTGTCCCGCCAAGCCTTCCGCCCCGCGTCACACTCATGACTCACAGCATCTGCAGCAGCGGCGCGGGGTGGAGGCGTGTATAGCTTGTTTTACCAAACCTTCCTGTGCGCCTTTCTTGTTAGTGTCAATTTTTAGTTTCTTTTCACACAGCTTACATTTTTTCTCCTCATTCTGGTCACAGAGCCCGCAATATGTCATTTCGATTTTTTTCTGGCAACTTCCTGATGTTGATGGCTCATTCTCTTTTGATGGCTCATTTTTTTTAGTAGCTTCGTCACTCTCATCATCAACTCTCTAAGAATTTTCTCAAGATCTTCCTCACTTTCTATATTTGCAAGGACTTCAGGTGGTAGATCAGACGATTTCAGCCCGACCTTTACATCAGAACCGAACATTGCCTGGTACGGCGATCTTTTAATTCCGTGATGGTAAGCTCTATTTTTCATTAGTTGAATAAATCGTGCCTTTTGACCATTTTTGGCAGTTCTCGTCAGCCATCCAAGTCATAAGCATTTTTTCGATGTCTTGATTGGCACGTTCAACACTACCTTGTGACTGGCTGTGTCGTGGTTTCCCATGCACAATCTTCAAACCTGGCCACATCTGCGTCAAACTTTCCACAACTCGATTCGCGAACTCTCTGCCATTGTCGGATTGAAGTATTGAGGGTGATCCAAAGATATAAAATATATCAAGTAATTTCTTTGATACTTCTTCCGCAGTCTTACTTTGTAACAGATGAAGTTGTACGAATTTCGTGAGGTGGTCCTGATAAACTAGTATAAACTTGTAGTCACCATCTGGGTTTGTCTGCATGTCTATCAAATCTACTTGGCAACAACAGGCGCCTGTTACTTGTTTCAACTTGTTTGCATCTAGTTTTATCCAACAAGGAATGGCTGGACCTAGTTGTAGCCGGCATGATGAAGGCTAGACCTAGTTTTACCCGAAAACAATTGGCTCATACTAGGTTTAACCAAGAGTAAGTGGCTACACCTAGTTCTAACCGGCTAATACTAGGTGTAGCCGCACTTCGGGTATTAGCCGTAACATATATATAAAAGAAAGTTGTGTTAGTTACACTATTTATAACTCAAGAATGGCTGTACCGATATGGCTGAAAATTTATGGGTAGCTTAGAGCCAGGTGACGGACATAGGATACTGTAGAGTAGGGTAGAGTAGTGTAGAGTAGGGTATAGTAGGGTGGAGTAGGGAAGAGCGGGAGCGAAGCCGCGTGGGCAAAAGCTAGTAATCAATAAATGTTAATAAACACAAGACAACAATACACAGTTGCTAACACTGGGATTGGTCTTATCTAGTAGATGTTACTACTTAAACATCAAAGGTCAGTTTTGTTTACATTGATTGAAAACAAGTATATAAATAAACAGAAAACTATAAAAGACAATTCTTTACTGCTACAAAGGTAAAGAACATTTTAAAGAAATGCATTTTATTGATGAACTCAGTTCAGTTATGATGAACTCAGTTTCCCTTTCAAATACTGTAGTTAGAGACACAATAGAACAAAGACAGAGTGAACACCGGAGTTTGCTTCGGGTTAAATGAATTAATACAACCAACCCCAAGCAAATGCCGGCGTTCAAAAGGTTAATATAGAATTGATAAAAATACTTATTCTACCCACCATTAATTAAAGCTCAAATGAACAAAATCAGAATCGGAATGAGAAGGACAGAGCAGTAGGAGATTGTTAGAAGAATGAATTTTTCTGCGGACATCTTCATTTCTGATGTGATCATGCAAAGAAACTCCAAGCAATATGGAATATCTCATTAAAGCTCTCAATTAACTAATTCATAAAAGTATTTTACTAAAGTACGAGATTTGATGCAAAAGAATTTTCAGCAGTAATTGAGCCATTTTCCATGTACCAAATATGGAGGCACACTACCTAACAAAATAACTTACGTTACATTATCATGAAACTACATCATAATTGCTAGAGTAATTAACTAAAGCTTTACACCACTTAATTTAATCACAGACCTGATTTTCCTTGACATTTGCTGCAGCACTTGTGAACAATAACTCTGTGGTTCCATTAGACGAGCTGTGTTCTGCTGATGATGCTTCACCATTATTAACTGTTTCCTTTATAACAACTCTCTCACTTAAATTTTGACCAAACACAAATCCTGAGGACCCTGGGGCAGGAGGTCCCGCAGGGGGCACTGTGTTGCTGGTGCGAGGAGTGACATTAGCAGCTCCTAAAGGTACAAACTTAGGAGGTTCAGGTTTAGCTTCCTTCAGTCTGTCTTCTGTTGAAGTTTCTTCATCTTTTTCCTTTGTTGCTTCTGAACCTTCAGCTGGTTCAGCAATTTTCAGAAATGGATTAGTGCCAGGTTTCAGCTGAGAAGGTCGCAGAATAGAACCTGAATATTAAAGAAGGCTTTAGCAGAAATCTCTGTGAAATCACCAAGGTCAAATTTAAAAAAAATCATATGTTGCCACTTACCAAATGGATTAAGCCCTTTGTTGGAACTTGATGCAAAACTGGAGGAGCCAAAGCCACCAAGTCGAGGTTTTGCCAGAACCACTCTTGATTGCGATGACCCATTGTAGAAGTCTTCAATAGGGGATTTGCCTGTAAAAAAATTTGGGCCATCAAAAAGTGTATAATGTAAAATATTTGATAGTATTATGCTTTGCATCAGTATAATAACCAAAGCATAATACTATCAAATATCACTTCTTAGTTTAAATCAATCCATAAACAAAACAAAATAACATAATAAAATGGAAAAAAGTTCTAAGTTCAATAACACAAATAAAATATGACCACATAACTATGTTTTCAAGCTTATAATCTCATCCTTCTCAACTTGGACTACCACAACAAAAATAAAGTAAACCACTCAGGTGTATGTTTCCTCTGCAAAAAAAAAAGGTAGTAGAAACTTCATACAAAAGGAGCACTATGGTGAATGTAACAACATTAAAGGAATTTTATACATTTCTTAATCTTCAATGGCCAAGAAAATCTACAAATTACTAGCGCAAGCACATAGGTTTAACGCACCATATCTTGATATGTCGTAGAGCAGTAGCAAAATAGATGTAAAATAGTAAAAAGAGTTCGTTGACGATGCAGCATGGACAAAGTGAAACGAATCCGTTTATCCCTTTATAACCCTTGATCAAATAAGCAGACTGAAGAACTTGAGTGAAATTTACATAAAAGCACTCGAATTAAACACTACGGAGTAAAGAAAACTACGAAAAATGCAAAATCTTACCTTGCTTTGCGTCTGCCATTGTCGAATTTGTAGGTTTTTTTTTTTAACTGGACATATAGAGTGACAAGGACATGTACAAAGTGACACGGATTTAGTTATTAGTAAGAAAAAAAGAATAACGCTTTATTGTTATTAACACTTTATTCATTTCAAAAATTATATTAACTTTTAATTTTGCCTTATATTATAACAGATGACGATTTCTTATTTTAAAAATTATTTTGAACTTTCGACTGATGGATCACTAGTGTAGTACAAATGCGGCACCGAAACCCAAATTACTTTAATCGATATAATGAACAGCTCTATTGAAATTGAAAGTATTGCCAGTTTCTAAATAGTACTAATATTTAGGGATTTCTAAACATCTATTTTCATTTTCGGTTTATTATGTTAAAATGCATTGTTATTACAAGCCTGCTGTAAAGCTATTCGACCTACTTATTTTTAATTCAATTCTTGAACATTGACCACACAATTTCAGAACGTAGAGCTTTTGATTACTTAAAACCGAAATACTGATTCAAAAGATCTTTTCAGTAATCACGAAAATCAGCCGCTGGACTCGTATCTTGGTGTAGAAATCGTTAAAGTTTGTAATGGCAACCAGTCAAAAGTTGTCAATGTCATTTGTTTGTCAATCAGGAACGGAAGGAGCAAATTGCGAAATGATTTTTAATGAACCAAAAGAAATATTTAGTAATTTTGTATTATAAGTATATTACAAGAAATAATCAAGCCATTCCAGAAACAGGATTTACATTTCAGTGAATTTGTGACGTGGTTTAATATAGTTTGTGACGAAAGTATTTTGAAGTGAATTAACGATTTATATTATGAATTGGATTACTTGGATTTTTTTATAAACTGCTTGCATTGAGGTTCTCTACAAGTATTACAAGTGCATTTACTACTGACATCACATCACATAAAATATAAATATCGCAGGTAAGCATTGATTATATTTTGTGTAGAAACCAGCTTTTCAAAGTTTTCTATAATTCTCAATAATAATAACTTATAAGATGCCAATTTGAAATCTAGGACGGCCTGGTTCATTTTTCTATAATAAAATACGAATACAATCCCAGTATGACGTAAATAGAAGAATATTAGTATTTTTCATGTATAAGTAGGTATTTATTTTTTGCATGATTCTTTAACTGACAGCATTGCATAAATCAACTGCCATTAGAATGATAATTACTTTTGACTAACTCATTCCCATTGTTTATAAAATAAAGAAAGAATTTATTAAACATCATTCTTTTAAAAGGTCCTTCCAATAACATATAATGTTTACAACTTTATGATTTACGCTTTAAGTTTACATGATTTTTATACACAAGCTGAAAGTGGTTAATTATTATTTATTAAAATGTGTTTTCTTTATCACATCTGCTCATAGTTTAATGACTGATTACAAAGTTATGAAAAGAATAGAAAAAGTATGTGTTATCTACTAAAAAGGGATATTTAAAAAATATATAATATTTGGTTAAAATTTGTAGTGCAATAAAACAAAAATGAATTGGATTGTTATCTTATTTTGATAGTTAGTAAAACTGATTTTCACCCTAAAATCCTTGATTTATTTCTCTAACTTGGTGAAAATACATTACACCTACTTTGAAAAATTGAATGGTCTACAAGGATGGGTAGCTATTAGCTAAGTAGATTCTAGTCCAGATATTGAAGGTTCGTACATTCTAAAATATGATATATTTTATGTTAGAGCGCCATTAGTCGCACCAAATAACAGAAAATGCATATATCAAGCAATTTGTTTGAAATGCGAGGTAAATCTTAATTAAAAATTATAACATGAATTAGACATCTTCAGAATATTTTTTTTTCCTAACTGTCACTTCGTCAAGTGCGCACGCTACATGTTGAGTTCATAGGCGTGGTGACTTTTTTGTCAAAAGTCACGGTGACAAAGTCACCAGTGCATGCCGTGCCTTAAATTTTTTACTAACAATTTCAGGTTATAGGAAGGTAGATTAACATATTTATAAACATTTCAAGAAAGCTATTTAAAAAAAAGAGTAAAAATTTGTTAAACAGTGTTATTGTATTCATTAAAATAAAATTGCTTATCATGCTGTTTCCCCAAAATTTTGTGATAAATTCTTATCACTAGTTTTATAATAGCTATACATGTACATGAATTTGATTATTCAGTGATAACAAACGCAATGACCTAACAACTGATTTAAAGCCATGATATCTTAAGATAAATTCTATATTATTTTGTAGGTTGTAATAAAAAGGTGGTATCATCATAATATCTACTCATCTAAATGTATTAGGTTATTTTTTGTGTCGGGAAATCTTCCAATGACTTCTCCCACTCTAGCGTGAAACTAGAGGGTGTGTCAGACTTTTGTTTACTGGTTAACCTTTCGAATACCGTTATTAGAGACACAATATAATAACAATGAAGGAGTGAATGCCGCATTTGTTTGGGGTTTCATGAATTAAAGCCCACCTGTGTCTTTCTGTTGCTCTTTGCATTCTAGGACCGTGGTTTTCATTCAGAAATGGACCATGTACCTAGTTCCCACTAGGCTTTGTTAGGCCCTTACAGTTTTCACAGTTTTGTAATAAGATATTATAATAATAAACCTTATATTCAGACAGTATTATAATTTATATAATTTAGTTAATGTGATGATTTTAGAAATCATCATCATGATTTCTAAAATCGGAGTGCGGTATCTCCGCACCATCCGTATGGCCATGTATGACCCTTTGGGACGCGTCTAGCTTAGTCGCCAGTTGCTTTTGCAGCGACGGCCACACCGGCGCCGCTTCGAACGATCCTCACGTAGGGCCTCCAGCAGCAGGCGTCTGGACCCCTACGTCGGGCAGGAGCCGCTGAAGGCCTGCCTGCGCTTTAATTTGCACCCATACAAAACCTAGACTTTCGAATACCGTAATTAGAGACACAATAGAAAGACAATGAGAGAGCGAACGCTCGCGTTTAATTAATTCATTCATGAATCCCCAAGCGACCATCTATTGTCTTACTATTGTGTCTCTAATTGACGGTATCTGAAGGGTTAAGCTATACTATTACTGCCTGCAGTTCATCTAGTATCATAAAAGACTGCTTCATACTGTGTAACAGCCCTATTTTTTCTACAATGCTAGGATCCTCAGTTACTAAGATGCACAGGGTTCTAACTGCAATGCAATATTTTATTTAAATCCAGCAGTAGCAGCATAACAGACTTAATGCTTTTAGCACGCGTTACAGCATCGCGACTGTTTCGATGCGAACGCGTTGCAGGCTTGCAGCATCGCGACTGTATCGATGCGAACGCGCGACAGCATCGTTACTAACGCGCGTAAATCGAATTTGCAAGCGCTGCATAACAGACTTCATGCTTTTAGCACGCGTTACAGCATCGCGACTGTATCGATGCGAACGCGTTGCAGGCTTGCAGCATCGCGACTGTATCGATACGAACGCGCTACAGCATCGCTACAAAAATGCACCATGTGCGAGGGGCCTATAACCTAATTTTATTTCTGCGTTTTAAAGATACTGCACGGATGCACGGAGATACTTTGGTGATACTTACTTTGGAGTCACATTCCTGTTGGCTTATAATGCCAAATACAACAGTCACATAGCAAAGCCTCGGGTACAGCTATGGTCTGTCTAAAAAGGCAACCGACTTGGGAATTTCGTATAATATTTAATTAATTATTTTAAAAATAGTGATATTCGATACTTTTTATAAGATTCTTCTGTTAGTAAACAATGATCAATATCTCTTATTCAACTTTGATTATTGAACCAGTGTTGACTACATTTCATTAAATCCTAATAATTTCCCAAGTTGGTTGACTTTTTAGACAGGCTCTAGTAGTTAAATCAAAGGCAAATTCATTTCGCTACATATATAGGATCTTTGAATAGGTAGTTAATATAACTAATGCCAATCTTAACATATTAGTTATAGTATTGTCACAGAATTGTTCACAAACAAAAACGCCTCATTCCGCAAGTCATTGTGGTTGTTGTATAGTAATATTTATGTCCACAATATATCTTTATTAAAAAGCATAACATTGTATATTGGGTAAAGTACTTAATGTTTATATATTGCATAATTTAAAGTACATACGTAACTACCTACCTGCTTGTTTATCACGCGTTTTTCCCATTTCCTGCCGTAAAGCCCGTGCAGATCGCGATTGCAGTTCACCTATCTGCACTAATATAATAAAGAGGTAAAGTTTGTTGTTTTGTTTGTAGGAGGTAATCTCTGAAAGTACTGGTCCGATCGCTAAATTTCTTTCACCGATAGAAATCTGCTTTATTCCAGAGTGACATAGGCTATATGTATTTAATGTACGCGGGTGAAGCCGCAGGGAAAAGCTAGTTATTTATATTTTTTCATAACTCCGTAGTGAGTGTCACAGAAAGGGCATAAACAGTAGTAATACATTAAACTAAGCTAAAAAAAAAACAATTCAGCTAAAAATAACGCGTTAGGCTGCCTGTCCACAGGAGCGGGGCGAGGCTTCGGAGCGGAGAAACGAAGAGATATTAACCAATAGGAGCGGAGATTTTGTGCAATCCTATTGGTTAATATTTCTCCGTTTCTCTACTCCGTATCCTCGCTCCGCTTCTATAGACAGGCAGCTTTAATTCATGAATCCCCAAGCGACCACCAGTGGCCGCGCATCTATTGTCTTACTATTGTGTCTCTAATTGACGGTATCTGAAGGGTTAATCAGTTTTAGTTAATACTCTAAGCATACTTACATTGATAAAGACCCCAATGCGACAGCCCGTTTTTGAACGGCCCTAAAAAAGTAGAAGTTCTAAATCATTCGTTTGTATAACTTCGGCCAAAAGTATTACGCACTCATGACTTCTCTCAGTTTTTGGGGAACTAAAAAATGAGATTATTTCAAACAATTTTACATACAATAATTTTGTTTTTATGTAGTTAAGTAGTTTGTATAGAGAAAATCCTGCAATTTTAGGCAATATGACCATTCATGGTTAGCTAAGCGTTTCCATTTTAAATCTAGTGTGGTTTACACTCATAAAGGTGACGGACTAGTTTTTACTTTTTATGTGGCGCTGTGCATGTTAAATTTCAGATTGTATGTTCATTTACATAGGAAAAACTCGCACCAAACTTTTAATATCATATATCACTTTAATTTTTTTAATTTAGAAAACACTGACGAAATATTCCACGACTGGGTTGTTCAGAATCATGTGTACTGGATCCATTTGTGCATCAACGTTTGCGACAAGGTGTATATTCTAAAACAATAAACTAATATATATGTAGTAGGTATCATACATATCAACCATTAAAATTAGGAGAACTCAAAATATAAAAAGCCCAAAATAAGTTTCAGAGGACTTTAAATAGTTCCAAATGTTACGCTTGTAGGAAAATTGACTCTCTTTTTCAAGATTTGAAAGCACATTCCAAAGTCCATAAAAAAAATGCTGTCTATTAGTTGTCGCATTTTCGCTTCGCTCCTGTCTGTGGTAGCCCTAAAGCTCACTGTAATATATTATATTATAAACAATCAGCGGCTTCGTCTGTGGTAAAGTAGGTTTCTTCATGCAAAATTTGGACGCCCCGTTTCATTCCTTTGGGAGGTAAATTTTGGAAAACCCTCTCTTATTACCTCTTCGCCCACGGCGTCGCATTTGCAACGCGCTACAGCACCGCGATCAGCGAAGCAAACGCGCGATCGTGACGAACGACATAGGGAGAAAACTGAATGAGTAAAACATTCTACATACTAAATCGCGTTTGCTTCGTGACTGACATCTCGACTATATCGAAACGGACGCGCGACAGCATCGCGACTATTTCAAAGCATCGCTACAAAAAGTCTTCGTGGATGAGGGGCCTAAAAGCAAATTTAATTTTAAATCTCTTATTTTTTGGGTTCTCACCGGTCACCTGTTATAAAAGGAAACCTTTTGCTAAATTAGTAGTCCCAGTAGCACAAAATATACAGGTACAGAAGTCAATCTACATACAAAGCGCGCTCGAGCAACGCACACATAGACACCGCTCACGGACACGATATCTCGGTAGCGTTTCGGCCAAATCGTCGAACAGTTCAAGCTCAAACGCTCATTAATGAATGTGCGTCCACCGAGCGTAGGTATAAAAAGTGAAGTACATACTCATACATGAGATTGTCCTCTGCACCTATCTATTTTGTGCCAGTAGTTTCAGCTGTGCGTTGATAAGTCAGTCAGTCAGTCTCCATTTATTTATTTATGTCTGCGTAGATATAGAATACACAAATTAATAAATGCTATTTCAGGAACTTTAGTGGCAATATTTTAATTACTGGTAATATTTGAACACTACCTATAATATTACTTCAGCTGTTACCTTGACAGAAAACAATAGGAATTTACGTCAAACCAAGTTATGTTCTTTAGGCGTGAAAATCATCTTTATTAAGAATTTGGTAGTATAGCTGCGAGAGCGTACCCGACGCACTGAGATACAATTATAATTTAATTTTGTATATTTTATTTAATTATAATATAGTGACATGTGGAATCAGAAAGCAATCTACTGCAAGAATAAGAACAAGCAAAAAGTTGGGATTTTGTTAGAAAGTAGGTATTTTGACATTTTATTCTTTAATTCATGAATCCCCAAGCGACCACCGGTGGCCGCGCATCTATTGTCTTACTATTGTGTCTCTAATTGACGGTATCTGAAGGGTTAAGCTCTAACTGCCGCACTCAGAGACGTCATTTTACTTTAATGTCAATTAAAGCAAAACCTAAGGTACTTAACATCATAAAGATATAGACTATTATTCAATGACAAAATTAGTAAATCAGAGATTAGCGTTAATGGGCGTCTCTGAGTGCGGCAGTTAGATATAATAATAATTAACAAATCACACAATTTCAATCTCAGAATTAAAATTGAGATATTCGGAAAGATTAAGAAAAACGTTACGATATATTC
Source organism: Mythimna lalbum (assembly GCA_949319445.1). Taxonomy (NCBI): domain Eukaryota; kingdom Metazoa; phylum Arthropoda; class Insecta; order Lepidoptera; family Noctuidae; genus Mythimna; species Mythimna lalbum. The sequence continues at coordinate 17,703,656 of OX439347.1, read as the reverse complement.
CAGCCATTTTTTTTAAATAATGGATAGGCTCGCGTTTGACCACTATCTCACCTTATGGCGGTAAGTCCTCTCTTTGAGACGTGGCTGGAAAAACCTCAAGGCGTCCTCACCTTCCGCATAAAGCAGGTTCTCACCGAACATGGCAAGTTCTGGAGGTTCCTGGACAAGATTCGTGCGGAAGTGACGCCTGGGTGTCGCCACTGTGCGGAACGCCCGTAGGACACGATGGAGCACATAGTCGAGGTGTGCCCCGCTTGGGCGGAGAATCGCCGTGACCTCGTGGGGGTGATCGGCGGCGGCGATATTTCGCGCCGGGCCTTGGTATAGGCCATGGTCCAGACCGAGACTGAGGAGGAAGGCAGGCGATCGCCTCCTTCTGCGAGGATTCCGATCCCGATTTCCGGCCACCCAATGCGCGGGCTTGCGGACGATGAGCAATAGGTAGCTCGCTGTCCGATCGTCCGGTAACTGTCCAGACCGAGCCCAAGTCGTCGACGGTGCGCGTTGTTCCCGCGCGCCTCAAGGAGCTGTCAGCAACAGCAGGAACCCAGCTGGGTCAAAGCCTACCGGGGCCAGGGTTAGTTTCGAAAGATAGCTCAGCCCCGGTACGTGAGGCAACGAAGGAACAGGAATGGGTTTTTAGTCAGTAAAAGTGAGCCTATCTCCCGCTCCGCTCAAGAGCCCGGATGTCATTAGATGATTTTCTCACCGGAAAAAAACCTGTTGATGTAAGTTTTGTAAAAAGAAGCCGTATTCCAATTATCTGTGTTAGTTAAATCTACAAAAACGCCTAAACAATAACACATTATTTAAAAGTGTTAATAAATAACGTTAAACGATGGATTCATTTAAATGACTATGCATTAAAACCGCTATTTACTTACTGAATAAATAAAAATGGAACAGAGTTTGTATTAAACTAGGCTAGGTCCAGTTTCGTTTCGTCTAACCGTTGCTGTCCCACTGCTAAACAAAGTTCTGCACCGAGTCTTCTAGGTATTCGCGATCCGCGCCGTCTCGACTCAGCCCTCATGGTACGCGTCCAAATCGCTCCACCACTTTCTGGGCAGATTTGAGGACACGTCCATCTTCCAGAAGAAAAAGCGGACGCTGACGTAACCCCTTCTGAACCCATTTGACGCTGCGAGTGACTTAAATACTCCAAATTCTCCTCCAGTGTTCTTGAAAGCCATTAGTGAAAGAGCGCGTTTACCCAGCTTGACACTATTTCGGTCGTTTTGATACAAATGGATTCAAATATGGGAACAGTTTTTAGTAGAAGGGAATCTTACGATTAGTCCACACTGAGCAGCAAAATCAAAATCTAAAAGAGAAGGAAAGAGTGACGGAAAAATTGTTTCAAAGATGAGATGAGTTACAAAAGGCAAATAAAGATGCTTAGAAGACATGATACACTGATAATTCGTAATCAGTTAGGATAAAGGCTGAAGAATGAAACGGATAGTGTTGTAGTCACTGATGAGAGATGTTACGGAGGTTCGGTTCCGATTCCGTAAGCTCGGAATTTTCGAGTGATTTTACACCTCCGATTCCGATTTCGGTTCCGATTTTTAATCGGAACTTATATCGGAGATACAAATAAGTTAATACTTTTTGCGCAGATAGCATTGCCAGGTGTCCACATAAAGCCGTACACGATCAGGCTTTTTGATTGCGTATCCGACCAAATTGGGCGGAGTCCGGCCTGTCCAGCTTTTGTTAGGCTTTTTAAATTTGGATCTTATTTTGACAATTATCACGTGTTCTGCCTTGCCTTGTATTGCTAGTGCAATCAGATGGGAATTACAATTCTCCTCCTGTTCTTAGCGTATCGATGGCAAAATCAGTCAAATTCCTTGCCCAGCCCAGAAATCGGCCACTGCAATGCCGTCCGCTGATGCTGTCATTAGGTCCTTACGTAAGCAGGTGACCGGGCACGTGGTGCAGGACGGAAGGTGAGACATCGTCTGCGGAGTGACGCCGCACAGACACTGAAGATCGGAACCATCCGAGAACCCCCACCTGTGGAGATTGTCTTTGCTGCGCCCAACCTGGGTGCGGAGTCTGTTTAGGGTTTACAACACAACAACACAACAATTTACAATTTTATCAACATTATTATTGCTAATTACAATATTTAAAAAATGTCGCCTTTTTTACCAAAATGTCCGACTAAACTAGGGTTACCAACTTTTTTTACAAGAAATAAAGTATTTTTTTATCTGAGAAGAATATCAAACAGTATTTTAGAAAAATTAACAGTATGTTTAGAGCTTCTTGCACAACTTATTAATTTACAGTGTTTTTAAAAACTTCATACCCCTCAACATCAAAATCACAAAAAAATTAAGAAATGAGGAGCGTATTCGATTCGTTCAAAAACTGTATATATTGTGATTTGATAAAAAAAAATGTGTGGGCGTCTAAATGTAACACTTACAAGTATAGTGTTAAGCATTTTGGTGCTGAAAACAGTATTTCGTATACTTTATTTTTGTTGAACAGTAAAAAGTATAATGCAGTGAAAAATAGTAAAATACTGTTTTAACATTATAATAGCAACCCTAGACTAAACGGGTTGAATTGTCCGGATTTTCGGTTTCAAGACCTGGCAGTGGCAACCCTATTCGCGGGGAAAGTCCCTCCCCCCTTTGCTTTCTGTCCATTACTCTTTTATTTATTGTTTTGGTTTCGTATTTGAAATGTTGTGAATTCGCTTCGTTTGTTTTAGTAGTACTTTATTTGACGCCTCTGCCTCCGGCAAAATTAAGCAAATGACATGATGATCTAAAAAACTCCGATTCCTAATTCGGTTCCGAATTTCCGATATGACCACTCCGTTACATCCCTAGTGACTACAATACGCGAGTATATTTTGGTCAATTGTGTTCCACAGCTCTGTTATTATTAAAATATACAAGATTAAATAAATTGTCTCAGGTGTTACCAAACCCAAAACATACGAGTACCTACGCAATGACTTTGTATTTTTATTATTCGGGGTTATTGAAAAAGCGATATGGTTTTATGTCGAGTCACCATGAGTCGCAACGTTTGGTTCAGACTACCACAGTTTCGGTCGGCAAGGTGTATATTGTCCTGGCTAGTCAGTAAGCGCGCGACTCTTGCGGCTGATACAACACTTTCTGGGATCTAACATAGCCATGAGTGGTATAGGCCCAAAAGTGCTTTAGCCTATTTAAATTAAAAAAATATATACAAGTGGATTGTGGAATAGTGAAGTGCGTGCTGTGCATCATTGGAAGTGTAGTGAATTTGATCTCAAATTGAAATTGTGCAAAATAGTTTAATATTTTAGTAAATAATTTATTACATATTTACCATAAGTGATAGATATGAAACAAGATACATATGTTATCGGATCACAATGCAACCCGTCTTACATAGGTAAATGAATGTTAATATTTATTTTCTGTTAATTACAAGAATTTCTAATTTTGGGTATTTTGTAAACCCATACAGAGGGCACTGTCAATCAGTTATTGTGATTTTTTAAGGTAAATAAGATCTCTTGCTCGAATGAGGTAAAAGATGAAATATTGACACAACTGCATTATTTTAAATAAAGTAAAGAATTACAAAATAAATATAACTTATTTACTTATAAAGTTATCTTATGCTTATTTTTTTGTCTCATTGAAAGTCGTATTTGTATCAATCGCAGATGATTTGCTTTGCTGTCATCCACTCGTAGATCCCCCACTCTCCCCAAATGAAGAGGCCCGTTTTCACATTTGAATAAGACCCTAGAATGCAACTTGGAACGAAACTGAATGAAACAATAAAATAATAATTAGGGGCCCAGTGTAGTAGTAGCTACTACTGAAGTACACCGGACAAGCCGCTAGGTGGTCAAAATTACAAATGTCAAAACTGGCCTTTTATTTTTTAACGACTTTAGCTACATGTAATTGATCTAGGTTCATAAGAAACTACAGAAATAGATGTGACCAGCGTCGACTTGGATAGCACTTCTTAGATGCTCTTTTCAGCACTCGTGGCAACGGGCCTGTAGTCGGTTACTTCTGAAAATGTTCATACAAAATCCTCTGCTATGCCTAACAGTTGACGTTTTTTAGCGACACGCACAACACATCCCTCGACGTTGACCAATACGAAAACCAAACCAACCTAATCCATGAGGATAAACACAGAACCGTTGGGCTTTCCGCCAATCAAATTGCAGTATTTCCCCAACTGCTTTAATACTATTTGTTGATTTTTCTGATTCACTGATTTATTATATCGCACAGCTTGCAGCTTAAAAGCTATATTTTAACCTCCTCGATAATATATTTGATTTCGTTTTATGCCCTGCATAGCCATATTTAAAAAAAATCGCTTTTCCCCCTCCTCTCACTCCCCTCCCTCTCCAACATTATCTTGTAAATTACTGAACGAATTTAGATCAAACATGTCTAAGAACCATCACTAGAAACCCTGCTTCCAAAATTAAAAAAAAAAAACATCCCCTCATCCATATCGCATCATCAACATCCACCCATTTAAGGACTACGGTGCCAGACACACCGTAGCTCTATCTCTACAGACACATCAGTTTCTCTGTCTGTAAAGACAGACGCACATACATCATTATCATCATTTCAGTCAAAAGACCTCCACTGTTGGAATTAGGCTTCCCTAAGTGTCGCCACAATAAATGGCGGAGTGTGTTTGCGACTGGATTCTCCATCTCGTTAGCCCTTCAATCCCCATAGGTGACAGAAGAGTTGACGAGATGGAATATTTGGTCGTGTATGTGCGACACTGGCGGAATAAACGCGAGAGTGTTTATCGGATATAACCGACATAAGCGGTCAAAAGTTAAAAACAGAAACCATAATCTCCCGCCGTAAGCAAACGTCATGATGGCTCCTTTACGGAGTACTCTTGCTGATCAAATACCGTATCTTCTGTGACTTTTAAAAAATCCTTACATAGAGTTATTTGTCCGCCAGGTATGGAGACAGATGAAGATGTGGGTCGAGGCAACATGTTGGATAACATGCCACCAATCAGCTGCGACGTGCTAGAAGGTGAAGTTGGCACTGGCTCCAATGAAATCGGTGATCTGACGTTCTGCATGGGAAACTATATTAGTGACTTTATGAAGGTAAGCATGCTTCTTTATAACAAAACTTCGATACTTCCGATAGTTTGTTAAAACTACCGTATACGGAACTTTTTAGGGGGAAAATCATCTAAATGACATCTGTCATGTATGTTACAATTGAAGGGTTAAGTGGATCTGACAAAATCAAAAAATCCGACATTTTTGCATGAACATAGGTTTTAACTAGGGAATGCAATCTCGATCTCGCGAGATCTCGCCCTTTTCAGATACGTCAAACAATGTTTGATGCAAAAAAATGTATTGAAAAAATTCGTGAAAATAAATGTTTATCTTAAAATACTTTCTTTTTTGGTGGGTAAAAATCATCCAAATGACATCTCCGCCTATGTACAACTTTATGCATAAAGATTTAAATAAATAAATCTCCCGCCCTTGGACGGAGCGGGAGATAGTGTCAGACTATTCCTGCCTTCGTGCCTTTCATACCGGGGCAGAGCTACGTTTCGAAACTAACGCTGGCCCCAGTAGGCTTCGACCCAGTGCGCGCCGTCGACGACTTGGGCTCGGTCCGGACAGTTACCGGACGGTTCGACAGCAAACTATCCATTGCTCGCCGTCCGCAAGTCCGCGCCTGTGGTTATCTTATAATACTTATAATTTTTAATATATTTTTTCTTATTTATTCAAATATTGTGAATATTTGCAAAAAACACACACAAAACTGTCAATCTCGCGAGATCTCGAAATTAGCGAGATCTAATTTCGAGATTAAACAAAGCATGCGTTTAAACACGCGGGAAATTCAAGCCGCACGTGTTGTTTGGTTCCAAAGATCACCTACACTTTAGCGTTATTTAGTTCAACATGACGAATCACTATCTAAAGCGTCTTGATGATAATTTCGCCTTTTGAACTTCGTAAGTACTACATAGACTTTGTACATCTTTTAAATTAATTTTTATGGATTTAATCTAATCTATGTTATGTTTTTTTTTTATTGATATTATAAACCAGTGCAGTCAAATGTGATCCCACCTGATGGTAAGCAGTAATGCGTTTCATCGTCGACTGCATCCTGGCTTTCCATCAGGTGAGATAGCGGTCAAGCGCGAACCTATCAGCAATAAAAAAAAAGATATCGGACGGAAAGACCGCATATGATATGCTTATTATGCTAATCAAATCAAAGCATTTATTTCAAACTAGCTTCTGCCAGTGGCTTCGCTCGTGTAGAAGCAGGTTTCTCCATACGAACTTTGTCCCCGTTTCATCCCTTTATAGAGTGAATTTGGAAAACCCTCACTTAGTGTTCGGGACGGGACCAAGAGCGTAAATTTATGAACAAGGTTTCTTTCTATGATAATATATCATAGAAAGAAACCTTGTTCATAAATTTACGCTCTTGGTCCCGTATATCAGTTAGTCAGTTTACTTATCCTCTCATGTACAACATCAGTTTTAGTATATTTTTAAATAAAGAATCTATGTACATAACTGTATCATGAAAAATCACAAAGCTATAAGCTTGTTATGTCAGCCAAAATACATAGTCACCGGGTCATCCAGGCGACTGAACGCTGTCCCCAGTAGGCTTTGACCCAGCTGGGCCCCTCCTGCTGCTGACAACTCCTTGAGGCGCGCGGGAACAGTGCGCGCCGTCGACGTCTTGGACTCGGTCCATTACCGGACGATCGGACAGCGAGCTACCCATGGCTCGCCGTCCGCGAGCCCGCGTCTACGGTGGCTGGAAATCGGGATCGGAATCCCGGCGACGGCGGCGAGGGCGCCGTTGCCTGATGCGGTCGGCCTCCTCCTTTGCAAGCATTACTGCTTCGCAGAAGGAGGCGACCGCCTGCCATTCTTCCTCGCTCCGGACCATGGCCTTGACCAGGGCCCGGCGCGAGAGGTTTCCGCCGCCGATCGCCCCCACGAGGGCACGGCGATGCTCCGCCCAGGCAGGGCACACCTCGACGGTGTGCTCCATCGTGTCCTCCGGGCGTTGCGCACAGTGGCGACACCCGGGCGTCTCTTCCGCTTGAATCCGATGCAGGTACCTCCCGAACTTGCCGTGTCCGGTGAGGACCTGCGTCATGCGGAAGGTGAGGACGCCGTGAGGTCTTTCCAGCCACGCCTCAAACAGGGGACTTACCGCCATGATCGTGGCGTGCCCAGTGGTTTCGCACTTGTAGCCAGCTGTTTGCTGGCGCCTAAAACTCGCTATGACCTTCCCTGTTCTATTTTGTACTTAGTGTCGGTGATTTCCAACTTATGATCTATGATTATTTAGGTAAATATTTTTGGGAAAAAATATAAAAATATGGGATGATGGTGTAAAAAGTATTGGGATCGATTCAGTTACTAATTCTGAACAAACGATATTTAGGTATCGCATAAACTAAAAATTATGTTGTATACAGGGTTATTTGCAAAACACGAGCAACCTCTCAGGACTATATTAAGAATATCATAAACAACAACTTTTGTTCTATGACTTTTAAAAAAATATCATATTTTAGTTCCCTACTACTCTACATATACAGGGTTATGTAGAAAAGATAAACCATTTACAGGCACTTTTAAATTAACAAGTCGGTCAGCCAGAAAAAAAGAAGCAATTGTACATTCCTTAGAACGGCCTTGGCGTAGGTCATTCCATTCACGCTATTCCATTATTCCATGGACACTATTTAAATCATTTATCATCACGCAACATGTTAAAAGGCACTGTTTTTACCTTGGTTATTGAGAAGGTTCAATCAACTCTACAAACTTAATTAGGACACTATCAGAAAAACTACACACGTCAGCACAGCTTCCAGCAACAGGTGCTTTATTTAAGTTTTTCTTATATATTTGTGTTATGAGCACGATCAGTTTTTCTGTCTGGGTGTAATTTATTTATTTATTTACTCATTGCATTCATGTCGTTTACAAGGCCTTAGTTTAAATATAAGTTCCGTACATGAACCCTGCTAGGGCACCGCAACATTATGTATATATTTATCTATAACTAGCTTTTGCCCGCGGCTTCAACCGCGTACATAATCCCAGGATAAAAAGTATCCTATGTGTTATTCTGTGATATGGTCTACTCGTGTACCAAGTTTCATCGAGATCCGTTCAGTAGTTTTTGCGTGAAAGAGTAACAAACATCCATACATACAAACTTTCGCATTTATAATATTAGTAGGATATGTATGTATTTCGAAATAATTAAGCCACGTATTTAAAATTATATACTTATTTGAACTGATCTGATTAGTTTATATGTATGATGGCGATGTAAACAATTTTATTTAATTTACTTAATAAGCGACATTCATGGATGGAGATACCGACTTTACAGAAGTCGGTATCACAGGTTTTTTCTTTATGTAATTTTTTTTGTATGATTAATAAATTATTTAAAACTGTATTACAATCAAATAGAACGAATAAAGAGAATAATAATTTATTTTGGAAACAGACAACAAAGATCTATTAGATTAGTAACGATATTCTTGTTCTATGTTAGTACTTCTTATACTATGTTATAAATCGTGACAATGTACGGTCCACCCGCTTGTAATGCCCTTACAAGCGGGCTATCTTGCCTTACGGCCACAATACGTAGAATGCTATAATGGTTTAAGGTATTTGCTAGAATAAAAAGGACTTAAAACATCTCGCGTAGTACATATATATCGATGCATCTCACCTAGTTTATACAAAGTTAGAGCTCTGTGCTGTGACTAACAGTCATTGACAGACAGTGATCGTGACACAGTCTATCAAATAGCCACCTAAAATGACTTTCAAATTTGAGTTAGTTAGTTAGTTACTGTTACAGACAATGCCCCAAACAAACAACTGCTCAAATGCTTGCTCAAGGTTGTATTAGTCTGTAAATTCAAAAAGGTGTCTATAATAAAACCTGGATAACTGGGATCTCAAGGTACCTAGAATTTTGGATCACATGTAGAGGCATTTTATTTACAAAATTTTCCAAATAGCCAATTTTCCAAATAGCAATAGGTTGAAAGTGACGCTGTCTCATTTACGGAGTCACGAAGCTCCGCGAAATTTCTTCTTCTGGAATGTTTGCAAACAAACTGTTTAAAATTGAGTCTGAAGTTTGAAATCGGAAGTCGCAAACGCAACGCGTTCGAAAGTAAAACTTATTATCTAATTAATTGGCTCACTGAAGTTATTAAGGTCAAAGTCCCAAGTATAGAAATCATAGGAAAAGTTTTTATTTTACTATGAAATTGAAATATAATTATCTTATCTACTGGTATACCTACTCAGTCCGTTGTTGACCTATAAGATAGATTTCTTAGGGACTAATTTATTTATTATTAAGATCTTATCTAAAATGTACTGTGCGTTCCAAATGAGAATAGGAAAGCCAATGAACTCGATCTGTCAAATTTTGATTGAAAAGTATAGTTTAAAAAAAAATAGTTATAAATAACTTTTTTATCTATTTCTTAATAAGGTTCAGTTAAACAAAAACAAAACCATTTAAACGCAAATAACCTTTTTTTGAAAACTATACTTTTCAATCAAAATTTGACAGATCGAGTTCATTGGCTTTCCTATTCTCATTTGCAACGCATAGTACCAACAATCACACTAATAAATATATTTTGAAATTTGAAGTTGATTATCCTCAGTATCCGAGATTTCAATACAAAAATGTCATATTACAATAATATTAGTTGCAGAAGTTTCTCATATATCTAGGTCACACTTAACCAGATTTCAATACAATCTAAAACAACACTGTACTTTCTTCTCTCAAGTAACAGTTTAAAAGTCAAACCGAAAAGTAAAACAAGGAAAGGAAAGAAACAGTTTGCAATACTGAATACCGTTAAATTAGCGTCAATCGCTATCTTTTTTTTTATTATTATTATTGATAGGCTCGCGTTTGACCACCATCTCACCTGATGGTAAGCGATGATGTGGTCGACGATGGAGCACGCTTGCCTAGAAGCGGTAACACGAACAAGTAAATTTTTAAATATCTGATTGGTGCTTTGATAAGAAATTAGAGACAATTTTACTAACTTCTTATTATTATTATGTATAACCAAAAAAAGTGCATGTGGTGTTAGCCTATAATGAATTGCTACACTAATCAATGAAGATCCAAAATTGAATGTCATATAAATGTATTGTGTAAGCAGTTGTTGGCTGACCAAATAAATATGTAAATAAAATAAATAAATAAAAAAAAATATTATTTCCGTTGTGTCCCACTGCAGGGCAAAGGCCTCCCTTCCGTTCTTCCACTCTTTTCTGTCCTTAGCCACTTCTGGCCAATCCTTAAGGTAGGAGTCCAAACCTTCACGCCATCACCTTCTGGGCCTACCGCGTCGCCGGCTCCTGCTGTTCGGAATCCAGCCACTTTTCCAATTTTGTTGCGACATGCGGCATATGTGAACTGCCCAGTTCCATTTTAGTTTGGCGGTTTACTATCTTCTACGCGTCCCTATTGTATGTGCTTATTGGCTCTGTTCTGTCTGCTGCTTGATTAGAGGAGCATCAGAAATTATGCTTTTCTGTCTCTACCGCTGTTATTATTGTTGTTTGTGGTTTTGCTTTGTGGCTTGATTCTGGCTCTCAGGAGTTTTTGGAAATTATATATCTAAGAGATCTTCTACGCAAACCAATGGGTATTTGCCTGTAACAGCAAATAACATTACAATGCAATCTTTTTCTGAAAACACCATCAAAATTGGTTATCGAATAAAGCAGCAATTAGTATTTCAAATATTGATGTGAGGAAAATTGGAAGCGTGGTGGTAACATCTCTTTATTTGAAAGCGATAACGTCACATTTCAATTTGTGGAATCCTCATTCTGTTAATTGACTGGTTTTCCCCTTCCATTTGAAAAGTTTCTAACTTATTTCTTCTAAATATTGAACGAATTTGAAGTGTTTCTATTATTTATTTATTTATTTTATAATTTATGTATAAAAGAAGATACGATGTTATAAAATTTGTACAAAGGTAGGTACCTACTGCTTATTTCTGAAAGAAATTTCTTCCTGCAAACTTACGAAAGGAGAGACAGGAAGAAATGCGATTTTAGATAGATACTTTTTGGGAACAAAAATTGTAGTAATTAAACTATCTTATTAAAAATAGCAGCAATGACAATCAGAAATACATAATGTATCGGGCATTAGCGCCTGGGCGAAATATGTTAACAACTGACACAGTGATTGTGTAATGGCCGTGAACTCGCGAAGTCGTGACGTCAGTTCTCGAACCCGCTTCGCAATCACTAACATGACTGGCAGCATTCGAGCCAGTTTTTTCGTTAAATGTATTCCTGTTATTTTGTATTTAATGAAATTATGTTCCTTGAGGCTCGCAAATCGCTTTTAGGCAAGCGAGCTCCATCGTCGGCCACATCATCGCTTTCTAGCAGGTTAGATAGTGGTCAAATGCGAGTCTGTCCAAAATAAAAACGCATTGACCTCTTATGACGTATTATGTAATAACATCCGAAGTATCCAGTAGATTGATGATATTGACTAATAGATGCAAGATTTTTTTTACAAATTCTATGACTGGGGCTTATTATCAAATCGGGATATAAAAAATATGTTTGTATCAAACTTTGCGTCAGAATTTTTCTTGGACCGCATTTTCTTATATTTATTTAAATACTAGCTTTCCGCCCGCGGCTTCGCCCGCGTGGACTACAGTTTATATCGCGCGGGCAGAGACCCGTGCTCAATAGTGGAATTATAGGTAGCCTATGTGTCATTCCAGTGTCTCTTCTACCTACCTACCAAATTTGATCTAAATCCGGTCAGTAGTTTTTGCGTGAAAGCGTAACAGACAGACAGACAGAGTTACTTTCGCATTTATAATATTACTAGCTTTCCGCCCGCGGCTTCGCCCGCGTGGACTACAGTTTATATCGCGCGGGCAGAGACCTGTGCTCAGCAGTGGAATTATAGGTAGCCTATGTGTTATTCCAGTGTCTCTTCTACCTACCTACCAAATTTGATCTAAATCCGTTCAGTAGTTTTTGCGTGAAAGCGTAACAGACACACAGACAGAGTTACTTTCGCATTTATAATATTAGTAGGGATTAGTAGGGATTGAGCTTTTTTACTATTGAAAGATCAATTGTAAAATATGGCTGCTGATTTAGATCAATATCTGCAATACATTACTTTTTTTTTAAATAAATGATCGGCTCGCTTTTGACCAATATCTCGCCTGATGGTAAGCGATGATGTAGTCGACGATGGAGCACGCTTGCCTAGAAGTAACCTATTCACTCTTGACTTAAAGACCCCTAGATTGCAGCTATCAGGAAACAGACTCCGGCAGGGAATTCCAACTACTTAGCTGTTTTACTTGTGTCATCTTTATCAAGGAGACAGTCAAGTCAATATAACTTTAAGATAATTTACAAACGATTCAAATCATTCAAATACACATTACTATTTAAAGTAACTTGAACTTAGTCGAACTCCATGAACTTATCTTGAAAAACAAACTCATTTCATGTTGTTGACTCATCGGAAAACCACCAAAAAAATCTTTTTGATGTAGGACCTACTTGTTCCAAACATAGATTCTGTTTTGTCTGCGCCTCGTCTGTGTCAGCGAATACTTACAAAGAGTGATGAACAATACGATAAAATGTCGTCTAGATAAACCAATGAGCTCCTTAGAAGTCCTAAGTTTCGTATTAATTTACGCATGTACGAAATTCGCAATAAATGTTTTGACTTTGACTTTGAATTTCTTTAATAAAACGTCAGCTTAGCGAGTCCAATGACCTGTAGGTAGTTAGTACGCAACGCCGATTACTACTAACTACTATCGCTATTGGTTGTGTCAATAATGAGCATGATCATATTTTGAGGCACGCCTGCCCCGCCCACAAGGCCTTTCTAACCTCTTTCATCTTTTCTGCGTACCTACTTAAAATTCGAGTCCAATGATATTTATAGTAGTAGTTCTGTAATGGCATTGTAAATTATTATGATCTCGATCGTGTTTTTCCTCACTGTTTTTTTCTACGTGACTAGAAATGCTTTGTCATTGTGACGTCTTATTTTCCACACCATGTGGAAACCCTTGTTCTCGTTACAGCTTCTCATTGGTTATCTCATATTTTGCTAATACACATATTCACATTTATACAACATAATTTTAGTGTAAACTTGAATATAGTTTGTTCAGAATCAGTAACCGAATGGATTCCAATAGTTTTTATACCATGTTATATTTTTCCTAAAAATATTTAAAAAGGTCACAGTTGGACACCACTGACACTAAGTACAAAACAGCCGTACAATATTGGGCTCAAAAAAATCGTGGCACACGTTGTCATGAAATGGCAGCATAGGTAGTCATGGAGTCACCTAACTTGAATTAGCAAAATCGTGTTAAAGTGCGTCTACCATTATATCGGTTCCACTGTTGCAACTAGAATGGAATCCTAGAATTCCATTTAAACGATTTGCACTCCAAATAAAATTAATATTAAACAATGTCCACACCGTAGCTTGTAGCAAAAAAACCCCAAGAAACCTGTTTATTACGAAAATGCTTATAAATGCAAAATTGTCAATCAATGTATAATAAGTTAGTACTTACAAGAAATTGCTCACGACTTCCACCACGTGGTCTGAAACTTTGTATCTTGAATTTATAAATTAATCATCGTACGTTACCTGTCTAACATTGCAATGTCCTAGCATGTTTAAATTGTTTGATTGAGGTATTGTCTTAACATTAATTTAATGTCCCCCTTTTTCGTTTATAAAAATACTAGCGACCCGTCCCGGCTTCGCTCGGGTGCAATATTGTACATATAAACCTTCCTCTTGAATCACTCTATCTATTTAAAAAACCGTATCAAAATCCGTTGCGTAGTTTAAAAGATTTAAGCGTACCTACATTGGGATAAAGGGACAGAAAAAGCGACTTTGTTTTATACTATGTAGTGATTTTTGTCTTTTTTTATATTTCTTATTTTTTCTATAATGCAAAACATTTTTAAACGTCTGCGTAAAGCCTTGCCGTTGTCTATGGTTTAGCCAATTCCTATGGTACGACAAAGCTACTAATACTTTATAACACTTGAGTCTAGACGTGATTTAACCAGTTCAGCAGTTTCGCAGTTACGCATTTGTAGAGATGCCAACAACAAATCCATTCGTTAGGGTCATGGGAATTATTGGAAGATATACTGTAGTCCTGGAAAGCAAAGGGTAAGTGAAGAACTCAGATCGGTTTTACTCAGTAAAAGTCTGACAGGGCCTCTCGCCCCACTCTACAGACAAGTCATTGCATGGGAAATCATCCATTTTAGCACTAGTTTAATCTTAGTGGTTTTTGGTTGCTATTTAACATATAATCCTGTATTCTTTTGTATAAATGTTAAATAAATAAAAACTAAAAAATCCAAATAAAAGAAAAACAGCAAATCCATCAACCATCCATTCCATTCCATCCATTATTTTCTGATGGAAAGAACTTCGCACCATTAACTACGGCATCAATAGCTTATTGAAATGACTCAGGGATTCTCTCTCAGATATAACCGTGAATACTCAATTAGTTCTTGAGTTTCTTCTCATTGACGCTACAAGTATTGTGAATGGTCGAGACAATATTGAGGCAGACAGTTCAAGAGATCTCCATCTCTCTAACTAGTGTTTAAACAAGGCCGAAATGGGCAAACAGAATATATGAACGCGCGTAATGTAGTTCCTACATAATGTAGCTAATAAATAAACATATTATGTAGTTACTTTGCAACATTATCGCGGGCCGCACCACGCTACGCTCCGTCATGACAATGCAAATTTTTATCAGCCACCTTCAAGCTATAGGTACATAATTTTGGTCGAGCTATATTTACATAAGTATCTAATATGTATGGAAATGATTGTATTTTTTTTAAACTGGTTTTAGTCAGAAATGCTTACATAAATTGATGTACTATTTGAGCTGAGTCATGCTCGTAAATTCCGTCTGCTATCGAGTTATCGATGCTGTCAGTTGAGAACTTGTTTTGCTGCACGAGTTTGAGATGGAATATTAGATTGTTTTTCTATATTATTATATCTATTGCACACAAAAACACATAAGTAAAAAGTAAGTGCAGAAACAAAAGGACATTTGAAGCGCAAAGGCAAGCTTAGCCCAGATTACGTTTGCCGTAAGAAAACCTAAATTCTGGGCTAAGCTCTTGGTGAAAACTTATTTTACATAAGGTTTACTTATATGTAAGGACTACTTATATTTATATTATGTAGGTACATAAGTACACAACACAAACTTAAAACGATTAATAATACAAGGGTATTATATTTATTCACTTTATTTATGTAAGGAGTGAGAGTGAATAAATATGAGAACAGCACATAATGAATACTTATAAGTACATAAAGTTTTCAATACTTTTTTAACGAAATAAAGTTCCTTAATTACATAAATGTGTGATTGGGTGATGGGGTGATGTTATAACCTACATTTGTACTTGGTGTACATAATACTAAATCGCTTTCATCATTTGTTTATTTACCCGCTAATTCCTCCGAAATGCAACGGACTCTGATTTGATTCGATTTTTGCGAACTTTGAAAGACCAATAATATTTTTTATTTTATTTTAATAAGTGCAGTGACAGAGTATAGGCTAAGACAATCAGCACAGTACAGTACACAAATCTGAAGCCCAATTATTACTGTACATTGCATTCAATGTTTTATGCTTCATTAGAGATAGTAAAGGTGAAGTAATATGGAGAAGTTCATAAATTACACTAATGTAATTACAATTTATATAAACAATTTCTAAATTCGTTAAAACTATTCAAGAACAAGTCTTCCTTAGGGCATATTGTAAACAGTTTACTTCTTTATTGTACACAAAAAAATTAATAATTATACTTAGTATACAGAAGATTGACAATTCACTCAACAATGAGTTTTTTTCCAGCAAACCTTAGAGTGATTCATATTCATTTATTTGCATACCATAATGTGATCAAAGATGTTACAATAAGCTTAAAGCTAAGGTACATTTATGGACCCTGTAAGGGCACAGCAACATAGATAAAAAATAAAATTTATAATTATGTAGCAAAATAATAATCAATGTCTAATTAATAATAAAATTAAAATTGGTAGAAATAAACATTAAAATCAAAATTAAATAATCAAATAACACATCAGAAATTAATTAAAATATCAAAATCAAACTAAAATTATCAAACAGAGTGATGGAGAAAGTCGATAGAGATAACAGAGCTATTACAAGCTTTTATTTAGTTTCACCTGTCCCGATGTTTGTCTGTCATCAAATCTTGCAAATTAAATTTGACCCACTTCCCGGTTACCGATTGAGCTGAAATTTTGCATGCATGTGTTTGTGTAAATTAGATGACAATGCAAAATTGCAAAATAAATATTTTTGTTAAATTATGGTGATTTAGATTTTAACTTTTTTGTTATTTGCTGTATTGAACTTTTGGCATCAAAATAATCACTATGATATATCTATGATGCTTCGTTGTTGTGAAAAAGAACCATTTACTAAGAGGCAAAAGTAGATGAAATTATGACTTAAAAATTAAGAAAATGAAACATAATTAGAAAAAACTATAAATATATTTTAAAGATGATTATGTTGAGCTAATTTTATATTGAAAAGATTTGTAAATTCATTATATTATTGCCATTAACGAAGCTCACAAATATAATTCGAAATAATGTTGGCCACGTTAGAGCTATGTTTAACACTTGATTTACCAAACATCATCATCATCATTTCAGCCGACATAGACATAGGACATAGGCCTCCCCCAAGTGTCGCCACAATGATCGATCCTGTGCGTCCCGCATCCATCGGATTCCCGCAACCTTCACCAGGTCATCGGTCCACCTTGTAGGAGGCCTTCCGACGCTGCTACCAAACATAATACACCCAAATTGACTTTAAAAAAAAAAACTAGCTACTACTTATACAGGGTGTCTGGCGGCAGATTTATATTTTCAAAAATTAATAAAAAAATAACTATTTGACATATCGTTTAGGTAAAAGTAAAGGTAAACAGTGTAAAAGTACGGATTTTATTTTTTAAAGATAACATCATCCAGATGTCTTCCATTGAGTTGCACGCAATGTTCAAAACGGAGCCTAATGTTCCGCGCCACACGCTGTAGTAAGCTCGGTTCAATTGCGCCGATTTCTCGAAGAATGTTTTCTTTTAAATCCGCAATATTTTGCGGATTGTTAGTGTATACTCTCTCTTTGAGGTATCCCCATAAAAAGAAATCCATTGGGGTCAAGTCGGGCGATCTCGGTGGCCACAGGATGTCTCCAAAGCGACTAATCAGTTTGTGAGGGAAAACTTCACGAAGCAAATTCATCGAAGCTCTGGCCGTATGTGCGGTTGCACCATCCTGTTGAAACCACGTGCGTGATGAGAACGATGGATGAGCTCGCAGGTTCGGCAAAAAAAAACTCCGTTATCATGCGTCCATAATTCTCACTATTGACATTTGTCGCCTGGCCCCGGGCATTTTCAAAGAAAAAAGGTCCAATTATCCCATTCGTGGATAAAGCGCACCAAACAGTTACCCTGGGGCAGTGCAATGGTTTTTGGTGTTTCAGTCGAGGGTTACGGGTTCTTGGGGACCAGTAACGGCAATTTTGCTTGTTAACGTGCCCGTTTAAATGGAAATGAGCCTCGTCACTCCAAAAAATGGAATTCACCGTGTGAAAACGCTCCAACATCGTTTCCCAAAAAAAAATGCGACTAAGAATGTCACTTTCTTCCAATTCTTGAACAATTTGAATTTTAAAAGGATGGAACTTCAGATCCTTTTTCAAAATTTCGTGAATTATGGCTCTTGGAAGTCCCAATGAAGCCGCCCTTTTCCGTATTGAAAGTCGTGGATTTTCATGTAAACTCCGTTCCACCAGTTCAATGTTATCGGGGGTCCTTGAAGTTCGACTAGGCCCTGGCCGTGGGGTGTTCAAAACGGAAGCAATTGCGCGGAACCTCTGTACCCAGGAACGAATACAATTCACACTCGGTCCGTCACTTATCCGCCGAATACCGAAGCGTGAGCAAAATTGTCGACGAGCAATCACGTAAGAATCGTTACTCTTGAAAAATGCCTCGATGGCGAATGCGCGGTGCTCACCTGACCACTGTGCCATCGTGATTGAGAAATCCGCACAATCTGTGATTCTAATGACGCCACCTTCCCTTCGCACAATTTTTTACTTTTTGAAATAATCCTATTTAAAAACATAAATCTGCCGCCAGACACCCTGTATTATGGTTAAATATATGCTATAATAATATTTCATGTTATTTCATTATTTTGTTTAAAAATAGCATACAAAGATGCGCTAATAATTGGCCGCGGGTGAATTTTCACTAGACTACAGCCTTTAGTTAATGAGACTCAAACCATCGACCCCGCATATTCAGCTGGGTACATTTAGTGTGTCTAAATATTTAGTCACAGAATATGACAGTGTATTGTTTTTTCAGATGATGTTCACGATGCGTTCACATCACATGTTGACTGACGTCGTGTTGGAAGTCGGCAATGAGCTGTTTCACGTTCACAAAGTCGTCTTGGCAGCGGGGAGCCCGTACTTCAAAGTGAGTATGTTGGGACATTTTTTGTAAGCTTCTAAGACAAACCCCTACTTGGCTAGCAGTGGCGTAGTTAGTACCAAAAGGGCCCCCTATTAAAAATTATTGAGTGTTTTTTTTAACAAAGTATTCCTTACTAGTATAGAAATAGTGAGATGTAGTCACGATAAGCCATAATGGAGATGACCAGTGGATCAGATGTTAAAATTTTTTGCACTTATCGGGGCCTCTGTAATCCGGGGTCCCTGTATCATTGATGCGGCTAATATGGGCGGCGGTTGCTACGCCTCTGTGCATACAAAAAGGCCAAATTAGACAAGTGAATAGCGGTTAAGCTCAGACTCGGAGACAGATGGCCAATATTAGGAGAAGGTCGTGTATAATGTTTGACCACAATATTTATATTGACATAGGCATGGAACCACTTGGTTACTTCAAAGTTGTTTAATTTGCCTACTGCAGTCTTCCGGTCCGATTATAATTTAGGTGTCTTCAAGGCAAGAGTGAATAGGCTCATAATATACTAGTGCGCCTCACCATCAACGATTCCATCACTGCTTACTACCAGGTAGGATCGCAGTTAAGCACTGGTTTATATCAATAAAAAAAAGTCGTTGGAATGCTATCAGTTCATTAAAAAACACAATAATAGAATATTCGGTTCTATTAGTACTAACACGTGGACTCTAAACAAGGAAAAAAATGAGAGCATACGCCAGCCGTATACATTTACTTCTGCAAACAATGATGATCTCTGTAAAAACGTCTCATCAATCAATACTCGTATTTTGACAGATAAGTAGACGTCGTACCTACAATGGATAAGTTCATAATACTGGATAATTGGACTGTCAAGAAAATCATTAGCATTTGATAAGTTTATTTTAGTTACCTAAGCCGGTTGCCGACCAAGAGCACAACGCCGTCTAGTCTCAAGCTAAGCAGAGTTTGTAATATGAGTACTAGACAACTGATAAACATATTTATATATTTTTAAATACATACATTATTATAGATAAATTACACCCAGACACAGAACAAATGATCGTGGTCAACGCACAAAAATTTGTCCTGGGTCCGAATCGAACCCACAACCTCTAGTATAGCAGTCAGAGTCACTAACCACTAGAAAAACAGGCTAGTAAAACTTAGATGTTTTTGTGCAACACCTAAAAGTCTTCAATATAAAAGCTTCCTGCGCAAAAATCGTTGCAAGTGCCAAGGGATATAAAAAGTATAGGTAGTTTATCAATCTCAAAGGTCCGCTCTCTGTACCAAAATTTATTGAAATTGATTCAGCATGAAATCTTTTGTGAAGTCAGAGTAGTCTAGCAAAGAAGGAGACCGCCATAGAAGACGCCCTGAGAGTTGTAGAGTGTAGTGAGGGTTTGCGGTCGGCGAGCAATGGGTAGCTCACCGTCTGATAAGCTCAGCGTCTGATAAACGACGCTTTGTGTTTCACATGGGCGTCAGAGAGCTGGCAACAAAATTGACGGGATCTTCTTGGGTTCATACCTTCCAGGATTGCAGAATGGTTTCCAAAGTTACCGCGGCACTGGAACACAAAGAGCCTCTGAAAAGAAACACTCCCTTTTACTCACAGTAGTTTTATAATGATTCTCTATAAAAAAAAAACACGATACAAACAGGTAGATAGATATGCGTTTCGCATTTATCTACTATATAAAAATAAGTCTGGTTTTCCTTCCTGACGCTATAACTCCAGAACGCACGAACCGCTTTCCACGGTTTTGCATTCGTTGGAAAGGTCTCGGGCTCCGTGAGGTTTATAGCAAAGCAAATTTAGAGTAGGGTAGAGTAGGGTAGAATAGGGTAGGGTAGAGTAGGGTAGAATAGGGTAGGGTAGGGTAGAGTAGGGGAGAGTAGGGTAGAATAGGGTAGAGTAGTGTAGAGTAGGGTGCAGTAGGGAAGAGCGGGAGCGAAGCCGCGCGGGCAAAAGCTAGTAATAAATAATTCTTAGGGCCTGCGCTCACTTGAGACAAGACTCCTTAGACAAAACAGTTTTGTCTGAGACACGGGGCGCTAAGGCTGTTGATAATAAAACATTGATGCGTACCAATATTTCGCAAGAGGTTTAAAAATACATGTTTGTATGTTCAGCTGTTTGAATACTGCGATAATATCGATATTTTATCAACACCGTGTTGTAGGCGAAACTGTTTTGTCTAAGACGTCTTGTCTCAAGTGAGCGCAGGCCCTTAAACTGGGAAGTCCACATCTTTCTCAGTTATGCAGCTCAGCTTCTGATCTGCAACCGGCATGAAGCTCATCGAAGCACGTTATAGACTCGACGACGGAATGTCACGTTTGTAATCATAAAATAATTAATGTTTATCACACGTCTCTAATTAAATAAATGCCAGTCATGCTGCAAAAATAATACAACATACAATAATATTAATATTAGTTGCGGTAGGTACGTACATCTATAATATTACTAATTGTTTTGTTATTGCTAACTGAACATATTCTTTGATGGTAACCTATATGACTGGCCTGTTGGTCTAGAGCTATGCCGGAGGTCGTGGGTTCGATTTCCACACAGGACAAATGTTTATGTGATGAACATGATCATTTGTTCTGTGTCTGGGTGTAATTTATCTATAATATGTATGTATTTAGAAATAAATAAGTATGTTTATCAGTTGTCTAGTACCCATAACACAAGCTCTGCAGCTTGGGACTAGACGGTGTTGTGTGATCGTTGTGGAATATTATATTACATATTAACCTACACCAATAAATAATATATTTTTTAGGTATTGGCAGTACACGTTTGTTTTAGGGGTGGGAAATTATCAAATAACTCGGTGGTCTCTCTCGCTGTGTTAACTTTTCAGATACCGTCAATTAGAGACACAATAGTAAGACAATAGATGCGCGAACGCCGGCGTTAGCTTGGGGATTCACGAATATTCAGACAGCGGTTTTTCTATTGTGTCTCTAATTACGTTTTAAGCAGCAGGCAGCACCGAGGCACTGGAACGCAAAGGCAACTAAGGTACTTACCACGTTCCTTAAGTTGCAAAGACGCGCGGCGTTGCGCCGCCGGTATATGGTAGCCATCCCGTGAGATAGTGGTCTAACGCGAGCATATCCAAAATAAAAAATATATATAAAAGTTGCCGTTTGCGTTCGTTCCAGTGCCTCGATAACTCTTTCCAGCCCGCCAAATTCATCTTAACAGCTGTAATTGGCCGGCTAACTGAAGTAACTACAGCTAATCTATTTGACAGTGTATTAACATTACTGATAGTACCACTCCACTTTTGGGTCCCATTATTACAATGCTATAGATTCGGCTATCACACTACAATAATAATAAAGGCGAAAAATTCTGTATGTGTATAATGTGTGTGTGTGTGGGGGGGGGGGGGGGGGTGTGATGTGTGTGCGTGTGTTTGTTACTCAGTTCTCACTCAAACGACTGAGTTGGAATGAAATTTAGCACTCTTAAGCCGGGTCCGCTGCGCCTATTTTCTAACAAAAATGTTACCCATTTGTCTCTGCAAACAAAACTGTTAGGCCACGCCCCTATTCGGTTAGCAAACAATGTTATTCTGTTAGCAAACACGAAAACACGGCCCAGCGGACCCGGCTTTACGATCGACGATCGTGCGCCTACCTAACCTACCTTATAGATATGTACATAGACAGTTGTTACTCATTCATTCACACACGTTCAATGAGTCGGTATCTATGTACTTGATAAACAGTTCGATAAACAATGACTCCTTATCATAGGCGAGCCTCTGAGCTCAATAAATATTATTAGTAACTACCTACAGTACGGTTTTCCGAAGTATTACATTTAAAACGTGCAGAATGACTTGCACATTTCTATGACATTGCGACTCAGTAAACACGGTTAATACCCGTAGTCTGTAGATAGAAAATGTTTTTGTATATCATCTTTTTAGCTATGGAATAATTCAATAGGTAATACCTATTCAAATTAGATATTATTAATAGTACGTGAAAAGACTATTTATTACTAAGAGACTATTTTCCTAAAAGCGTATTTTTAAAAATAAATACAGTGTAAATAAGGAGCAATGTGGCAGCTAGGCAAAAAGGAGCCCTGCTGTATATAAAAATAGAGATTTATAGATTTTGTGTCGAAAGATGTAAATGCAGTCATCAAGTAAAACCGTGCTCGAAAATGGAATTTATCTGACTGGGATAAGAAAAGTCTTTGTTTAAAATGAGATTGTTTTTTGGAGCAAGTGGACTAGGATAGATTTTATAGGTATCTATTATATGCAATTTATGTAGTATATAATTGTGACATTCTAACATATAGTAATTATTCTAATTTAAGGTTGAGGATCAAGTTACGAACTTTCGCATGCGTGGAGGCCCTTTTTAACCCGGGGCCCTGTATCATTGCTACAGTTGATAGGTAGCTACGCTCCTGAATGAAGAGTCGAATTTCGATCACTGGATAACCGTTAATTAATACGAGTACCTATTCATTTTATCCTTAAATTATCTATTCCGTTACATTTATTTCGTGCAAAACCAAAGTGAATAATTAGATTTAGGGACTAGACTTTCCAGCGCCTTTATAGCAAGAGTAAACTGGCATTTCTTGGCGCATTCTCTTTCCAACTGGTATCGAAGTCTAGAGAGGGATCAAATAAATTACATTATCTCGTAAAAACATCAACATTTCTAAATGTCTTCATCATCTTCTCCTGCCACAAGGGCAGGAAGATGATGAAGATTTATTTGGGGTTTTTTGGGGTCGGCGCAACATGTTTTTTTTCTTCCATTCTATCCTGTCATCCGTCATGATCACGATATTACTAACTTCCTTTTCTTCCATATCACTCTTCACACAATCCATCTATATTTTCTTTGGCGTCCCTCTCCCTCTCCACCCTTCTACGTTTCCCCCTAACATTTCTAAATGTATAATATCATAAATATATCCTACATGCGATTGCGGCAAATGTAATGGCTAGTTTCAGAATTCTAACCTAGATGAAACCAGTATAAAAACAATACCTACGATGACCTGGTGATGGTTGCGGGGAATCCGATGGATGCGAGATGCACACAAGATCGGTCGTTGTGGCCACTTGGGGGAGGCCTATGTCCAGCTGTGGGCATCTTTTTTTCTGATGAAAAATGATAATGATGATGAAACTAGCATTGTGTTAAGATCTCTTGCCCGTAGCGTTCCAGGAATGCGGTAAATCTGTCAAACAAAATACCATCATCACATCGCATTATGCGTGAGGCCGCAGCTTTATGCTGAGCGTTCGGCATTTTTGCGCGGATGTGACTCACATCTTCCCTATCTATTGATTGTTTGTTAGCTAGTTTTAAGGTTACGTCATTTCGCGTAAATAAACTGTTTTTCTTTCTCTCTTTCACCTCAAGTAAGATTTAAGCAACCTTAACTTACCTTTCCATTCACAGGCTATGTTCACAAGTGGCCTGAAAGAGTGCGAGATGTCTCGAGTACGTCTGCAAGGCGTATGCCCGTCAGCCATCGCGTGGCTGGTGTATTTCCTCTACACCGGCAAGATCAGGATCACGGAGACCACCGTCTGCCAGCTGCTACCAGCCGCCACCATGTTCCAAGTAAGTTATACGTTGTGTTATGATAAAACTAGTATTCATTTACATGGGACTTGCACAAAATCGCTTGCGTTAGTAAGTTAGATACCTAATATTTTAACCCAGTCCTATCAGTAGTACAAAAACACGAACAATAAGTACATGGTCATTTTGAACTCATTAGCTAATTTTGGTCCTTTTAAATTAATACGTATGAGTATGATAAGTAACTTTAATTATATTTATTTTATAATGTATGAACTTACACACATATATACAGAAGAAGATATCATATTATATTTCTTTTACAAAGGTACTTCTTATTTCACATAGAAATTTCTACATTGATACTATGTACATTGGTATCAACTTTGACTGATGAAAACATTATGATATGGTAGCAGTTACCTGTTCAATATATTTATTTTAATTTAATTTATAGGAATAACAATTCTAAAATTTGTATGAAAAAAGAAAACGTCCTTTAATGCGGTCGAAGCTGCTGGCAGAAGCTAGCATATTCATAAAAGGAAGTAAAAGGCAACACGCAAATCCCGCATGAGTCAGCAGCCAGTGACACGCCTATTTTATTTACTCACTATTTGCTCTATAAACTCACGACGTCATCATCTTATCAGTCATGGTGGCAAATACCAGACCAGTTTTGTAGCCGCTTAAAAAAATTACTGGCAAAGAATATATTTAATATCGATGACAAGCGCGGGTTTTCCTATGTAAACAGTTATTTTGTGGATAATCTACGTCGTACTTAATTAAATAATTATTTAAGATGTAAATAACCATTTCTCTGTATTATCATTCTGTGACTCTAGATTTAAAAATCCCTATGATGATTTCTCACCGACAAAATGCTACACAACTTTTACATTATTACTGTTTGTAAGAGTAGGATTGGTCTTGAAACTAAAAAGCCGGACTATATGTTTGTAGCCGGAAAGACTATCCTATTTAGCCGGACATTTATTCGAAAAGGCCGACATTTTTTTTAAGGTTAACATGAATTTTTAATAACAATAAAATTTATAAAATCTTTTTAATTTCTAATGAAAAAGCAATAAAATTAACCCTTCAGATACCTTCAATTAGAAACACAATAGTAAGACAATAGATGCGCGGCCACCGGTGGTCGCTTGGGAATTCATGAATTAAGTGATATAATTAGTAGACTAACTACATGTCTGCTCTGCTTGTGCTAGCGATACAAGATAAGGCAGAACTCAAATGACAATTCTAAACAAAATGGTTAAATTTAAAAAGCCTAGGTAACAAAAGCCGGACGGGCCGGAGTCCGCCTAATTTGGCCGGACATGCAACTAAAAATCCTGACCCGGCTTTATTCGCACGCCTGGCAACGATATCTAGGAATAAAGGTACAATGGTGGTCTTACCGCTAAAAGCCATATCTATAGTGATTTAAAATCCCCGGGTAAAAAACCTCTTGAATTATTATATTTCAATAGGTTTTCAACGCTTTCATAAGCTAATAAATATGGTTTTATATTATCAGAGTGTAGAATGGACGTATCATCGTATTGATTAACATTCACAGACATGCATATTCTCGGTAACTTATGCATACCTAAGTAGGCTTGTTTACATCGCCTTTCCTTTCTTTGTTTCAAAAGAATTCAAATTACGCAATGCAAAATGTATACTGAATAAAGCATAGTGTTTGTTTTTGAGTAGAAACTGACAATTTTGAAATACGTACATACGAGAATAGTTGATTCCTCATCCTACTACTCTCATCAAAATTGGGTACTTATCTAAATGATATTTATTTTGCAAAAAGGTTTTTTAAAAACACTTTTACACGTCGATTTTTTCGTCAGTTTAAACTAGATGAGGGCGGTATTTCCTAGCTGGCTACCCTGAGAAGAAACATCGAAACAAGCTCACGGGTCAAAGTCTCTTTTAAAGTCCATATAGCAAAGATGTCAAATAATATCTGTATTAATTATGTACTTACAATAGTTGATACTAAAGTACAAATAACACTAAATGGAAATCGTTTTCGAATGTCACCGTCCAAATTGGATATTAAATGAGGCAGCAATTAGCTTTCAAATATTGAAATGACGAAGACTAGAGGCGTGATAGAAACATCACGTTTATACGCAAGTAACCTAACAGCGGTGACGTCACATTTCATTATGTGCATCCTTATTCTGTTACTTGACAGTTTCTCCTTCCACATATTTTAGAGGTTTATAACGTATTTAATATTGAACGGATAAAAATGTCCTCCTTCTTTCTATGTATTTGCGATTTTGGATAATGTTACTTTTCTGTTTAAAAAAAAATTAACATAATTCATTTTTGGCCTTGCAGCATTTGTTCTGTACTTACATCTATTTGCTTTCGCCATCATCTTATTAATCATCCTCTTTCTAGCCATTTAAAATATTTTTTGTACCTAACTAGTCATTAAGTGGCATGTGCCTCATGATCATCCTATAAGGTCACTCACCCTCAGACCAATCCATCCTCATACGAGTCCATTAGCCTTAGCGACACTTAAACCTACAATGACTAGGTAACTATCATTGCAATAAATGCCAGTAATGGTGTTGTCACTTTGACTTGTCAATTGTCCTCAGAATATTGTAATATCCTGAGGCAAATGTCATTGATGAATAACTCTACGGGTACGAATAAGCTTGGCTAGCATCATCGAGGTTTTCCAAGTGATTTTAACCCTTCAAGGAAAGGCAATGTTTATACATATTTGTGTGCGGTCGTTGAGCTCCATAATAGTCCTGAGTCCTACACGAACACTGAATAAACAGGGCGACTCAAATATGTGTATGGTTCTTTCCTCAAAAGGCCATCTCAGACACTAATCTGTATGGTTCTCATATGATATGACCATTACATGTTTATTATGTGGACTTAATTCATGAATCCCCAAGCGACACCCGGTGGCCGCGCATCTATTGTCTTACTATTGTGTCTCTAATTGACGGTATCTGAAGGGTTAAAGAGACTTTGACCTCTGAGTTTGTTTCGGTGTTTGGTGATGAGTCAGCTGGGAAACACCGTATTTGACGTGTAAATGGATTAATTATCCCTTAATTGCAAAATGAATATCATTTATTTATTCCTTATGGAAAAGAAACAGTTACACAGTCTTAAAAAAAATCTTGAACAAAATCATCAGTATCTATAGTTAGCAGTGTATGTGTAACATGTTACCTATTTAATTTTTTATACAAGAACTAACTAGTCATGCGAGTGAATTTACATTACATTTTATAATTATCATTTATTATTCTAAAAACGAAGACACGATTTTATTCCTTTCTTAATGTGTCTTTGAAAGAGCTCAATCACAAATAAACGTGTAAACTTTAGCAATCTACACTTATTTTAGCTGTGTGCCGACAGATTTCGAACGTGATCGACGCATGCTGTGCCTTCCTGGAGCGCCAGCTGGACCCATCCAACGCCATCGGCATCGCCAACTTCGCGGAGCAACACGGCTGCGTCGAACTCAAGAAGAAAGCCCATCACTTCATTGAGAGGCATTTTACTCAGGTACTTAAGACTTACATTTATATATAGTCTAGGGTCAAAAGTGCATTGCCTTCTTCGGCATCGAATTTTTTTAAACTAGCTTTGAGAAAGTGGTACTGCACTTCTGGCCCTGACAGTACATAAACTAAAAGAACACAAAATCCCTGGACTAAGTTAGTGCGTACACATCTAATCTGCCGCTAGCGCTTGCTATGTGTGCATACGTAACGTGCGTCCCATTTGTTTACCTTACGTGTATTGCGCTAAAAAGGCGCACCAATTAATTGCAGTAACTGCACACGTGCAGTGCACGAGTGACGCGCGTACTTTGCATTGATGTGGACATCCCTAAGCTACTTGAACCAAATCTGAACTACTTATATAAAAAAAAACAATGATCTGTAAATATGTTCAGGTATTTCGTTTGGATATCTTTGGTAGGCCTATGTGATATAAAACAATTTTGATTTGATTGATTAATCTAATGCTGAATTAATCGTAAATAAGCTACTGGAAATCTATAATCTAATCTAACAAAAATGAATACGCATACTGCGTATTTGTTTTTGATTATGATTTGGACAACTTATCGTGAACTGGGACATCATTAACAAAATAAAGACAATCTAACTTCTAATTTCCTTTTAAATCCAGCGTTTACACGTTTAGATAAGCTAAAGATAGATTAAGAAACGAAAACAGAAAATAATGAAAATTAATTATATTACAATAAACTACCAAAAATTTGAAATAAGTAAGTAATTTGAAAATAACTATAATAAGTTGTTGTGTGATATACTCATAATTTTACATAATCATAGAAAAAAACCGGCCCAATGCGAGTCGTTCTCCCACAAGAAGGGTTCCTTACCTACAACATTAGACA
Source organism: Mythimna lalbum (assembly GCA_949319445.1). Taxonomy (NCBI): domain Eukaryota; kingdom Metazoa; phylum Arthropoda; class Insecta; order Lepidoptera; family Noctuidae; genus Mythimna; species Mythimna lalbum. The sequence continues at coordinate 17,674,902 of OX439347.1, read as the reverse complement.
CTACTATGTCTAAAAATTTTGCTTTTTGTATGAGAACCTCACTTAAATAATATTTATTCTGTATTTAGTATTTATCGTTATAGCGGAACAGAAGTACATTATCATGGTTCATGAGATACAGCCTGGTGACATACAGACAGATGGATAGTAGAAGACTCCACTGACCGTGAAACGGGACCCTATTACTAAGACTAGTAGTAGGGTCCTGATTTTGCGCCCTTTGAGCATGGAAACCTAAAATCGATACAAATTGATTTTCAACTATACATAACCAAAAATCCTAAAAAAAGGCTCACAAAATGTTCACGTGTTCCATCATAAGTGCGACTTATGATGGAACACGTGAACATGGCTACAACACAACACACGGCTGCAGTGATGATAATTCAAGCAAACAAAATAACGTAGGTGTTATCTTGCGAAATGACTAGTTAAAATAGTATCCCGGTATATCGAGCATAGTCACGCCACGACGTGGGCAATGCGAACCTAGGTATGTGACGCGTGATTCGGTAACAATATTATCGCGAATTCTCCACTATAGATAAGGGACATCGTGAATTAACGTCACTTGGCGTTAAGGATGCCACTTTTTCATAAATCATTGTAAACCATATTATTTAATTAAATACTATAAAATAAAATGGCGCTCTATCCGTAACCGTTACTGATCATTATTTGTGTAGTCAAAAGTAAAAAAAACGAAATCTCAAAATTGTCCACTAAAATCCTTACTTCCTTACTAATATTATAAAAGCGAAAGTGAGTTTGTTTGTTTGTTACGTCTTCACGCCTAAACGCCAAAACCGATTTTGATGAAACTTGGTACACGGATAGACCATGTCCTTGAATAGAAATATGTTCCCTTGGGATAATTTCTGCTATCACGCGGGCGAAGCCGATGGGAGCAGCTAGTTGGTTATAATTGGTAAATTCATTCATAACCATTGCTATCTACTAGGAAATACTACTAGAGCAGGCGTCAAAGAGAGTCGCGTGTGCAAAAAATAAGGACCGCCTTCTGTGAAAAGTTTTGGACTCAGAAAAGCATGCAGATTACGATTCTGGATGTTGCCAGGAGGTATATTAGTCCAATTTTTTTTACATTCCTCTCAATGTAAAAAAAAATGCACCAAACAAATTTGGCATGAAGCAAGGTCTCATAGCACCCCTCCTTCTTATCAACAGTTAGATATTGTTACATAATAAACAAACTATTTCAAAACTACGCAATTGATTTATTATGGTTTCCAAAGCAGTGTCGCGCACGCAGCTGCCGACTGAGTAAAGGGGACCGCATCTAATCTGTGCGGTTGCAAGTTTTGACTGCTCGACTCGCGCGAACTCAGCCCGTCCACCCCCCCTGACTCTATCAAACTTCGTCTCGTTGTGAAACTGACTCCCGTACTATTGACTTTGCTAACACAAGCTTCCGGACTATTGATTTCGCCGACTTAAATATATACCAAAGTGGAAATCTTAATAAAATTTTTGTTCCTATTAAACCTCAGCATTCTTATTCACCCTGTTTGACGATACATCGCATCTTCGCTCAAATAGTGTCACAATTCAAAAATCAAATGAATTGCGAAAAAGGGCTTTAAATATAAATAATTCAAGGATTTGACGCAACAAATAAATAAAGAAAAATGATGCTGTGGGCAAATAATTAAAATACCAATATGACATTATTTATTTATTTATTTAAGGATCACCAACGAGTGTTACAAAATACAAAAAACTTAAGAATAAAAAAAAATGGTACACGTAGCCTGGTCCTATAATGAACACTCAATTATAGGCAACCACAACTTATGCATGAATGAGTAAACATGGCTTCAAATTATCTATAATTGTTTATTATTATCTGCGCTTAAAGCTTCATGATTTCTGAAATTAATAGCATAGTTATCAGCAAATAAAGCAAACATTATTTTTGAGTTGACACTATTTGAGCAGAGGTAGGACATATTACTGTATGTAGATTTACAAACATCTCCCTGCCGAAAGCAAGCTAATAGCTCGCTTGTCCTAATATAAAATCTGCGCTTGAAAAATAAACGATTAAAAACGTCGTTTGGTTACAGGTGTGTCAAGAAGAAGAGTTCCTACAACTAACGCCTCAAGAATTAATATGTATGATTCGGAAAGACGAACTGAACGTACGGGAAGAAAGGGAAGTCTACAATGCAGTGCTGAGCTGGGTAAGTTGATCCTTACATGTTATAAAACGAACTCCCCAACGTCTGTCTCTCTGTACGCGATAAACTCGAAAATTACTACAGGGATTGTTATGCGGTTTTTACCATTAGACAGAGTGATTCATGAGGAAGGTTTAAGTGTATATTACATGTATATTATAGTGAAAAAAAAACTGTGAATTTCAAATATTTGTGACACCATTTTTTTTTTTAAGTTTGGTAATCATCTAATTTTTTCTCCCGCTTTGGAGCGGCGCGGGAGAGCGTGTCAGACTTTAATTGACTAAAACCTTACCCTTCCCACCTTCAGTTGTCCTTTGCATCCTAGGACCACGGGTCATCCTTTCAAAAGTCCACCTATGGCCCCAGTAGGCTTCTATAAGATCTCTTTGAGGCGCGCGTGAAACACCACGCATCATCAACTCGGGCTCGGTCTTTACCGGACGGCAGGACGGAGAGTTACCTATTGCTCATTGTCCGCAAGCCCGCGCCTATGGTGGCCGGAAATCGCCCAGCGTCCCTCGACGCCGGTGTGAAACACGTTTGAAGCTGGGGCGAGTCGCTAGTTCATAATAATGTAAAACACACTCACTCCGTACTGGGCCCGCGCTGTGGATGACCCATTCAAGCTCACTAAGAGGAGTAGAGGAGTCTAGTGGGAACATAAAACACTGGGCTGCGTTCAAATTTGAGTTTAGAATTAACTCTGATGATGACATAAGGTAATTACTCTACCCTTTTACATCTTATGACAACCCCTGCTCTTGGGTGGAGCGGGAGATAGTGTGATCAGACTGTAACTGCCTAAAAGCCACCCCATTCCTTCTAGCCTTTTCATACCGGGGCTCGAGCTTCTTTTCAGATAACCCTGGCCCCAGTAGGCTCCGACCCGGCTGGGCCCCTCCTGTTATAATTACTCTACTCTGGTATTTTTGAACGCGAACGTGAGTTCAGCTGTCACATGTCAAGCATTGGCCGCTTACTCCAACCTACCCTGCTCAGACTTAGAGTTAGTTGGGTTAACTCTAGGGTAGCTACTCGAGTTATAAAAGAACAACTCTGGGATGCAACTCTACTCGACTCTGGTTATTTTTGAACACCGGACTGAATGGTAAATAACAGTGATAAAACTCGACCTTGTCTTACGAATAATTAATAATAATTCGTTACACAACACATTAAGAATGTCTTATGCATTATACATTTTGTGCTAATTTCCAATGAACGAGTGAATATTACGACAGAATGTGTGTCACTGTAGCACTATGCAGTGCACAAGTTTCTGTCTGTTTCAATATGGCGGTCTGTTGCCAAATGTCAAATGGCACGTCATTTGATCAACTGTCGTATTATTTTGTTCAACCCATTACGTATACGGACAGTCATGACATAGCCGAGGGGCCGCGGTGCTCCCCCCTTTTTTGTGGTGATACATCATTCAATAACTTCTCCCGCTCTGAGCGGAGGTAGAGGGAGTGTCGGACTTTTACTGACTAACCCACTTGACTTCAGTTGCCTGCTGCGTTCCAGGGTCACGGTAACTCTTTCGAACAATCCTACTACTAGTGTTTGCACCCCTCTACTTATCAATAAAGCCTGCATTTTAGGGACGTAGTGCCAAAATTGCGCTTCGCTCGCTTTTGCATCTTTATTCATTACTAGCTGACCCGGCGAACTTCGTACCGCCTAACAGTCAATGAATGTCGTGTTACTTTTTAGCTGAACTAATTTAGGCTTTGATGAACGTAAAACAATGATACAAAATAATATATTAATATAGATAGAATCAAAAAAGTATTTTATTATGATGAATGATGATGAAAACATACATACAGAATGAGAATAAAATTTAAAAAAAAATTAAGTACTTCAAACTCATATCAGAAAAAAATGATTGAAAACTATGTTGTGCAGATTGGGATAAAAAAATAAAACTCGGATTAATTCATTAATAGGATTTTCATTCAAGCACTTTGTGGTAAACGACATTCTTTGTTTTTTGGTCAGGCGCAAGAACAAATCATAGACAACCTATAAAAAGACATTTACACTTTTGTTAACCTGTAGTTTTTTTTTCCTTAATCCTATAACCTTTACCAACTGATTTTTACCGACTTCCCAAAAAGGAGGAGGTACTACGTTCGGCTGTTTGTATGTTTTTTTTTTTTTTTTTTTTTTTTTTTTTTTTGTATGTTTGTTCGTCGAATACTCCCCCAAATGTGGACGGATTTTCAAAATTCTTTTTTTGTTCGAAAGTAGATAGTTCTGAGGTGGTCCCATTATCACCAAATTAGGATCTGATGATGGGATCTTGGAGAAATCGAGGGCAACCTTCAAATTTTATAGGCTCACTTATTGATTTTCGCATATTTTATGAAGTATCTTGTGTATTTGCGTATGGTCGTCACCATCTTAGGTAGCTGGGCTGATGATGGAAGGTACAACTCCTTAACAGTAAGAAGTTACTCGAACAGGCAAGGACTGTTTTAGTAAATTGTTTTGATGGGAGGAGGGGATAGGGCATTTGCCACATTTGGTCTCATGATCATCAAGTCATGACCTGATGCTGCAGTCAGGAGTCAGCCTAGTCTGCAGAGTACCTAAGTCCTCGACAACAAACAGCAGATATATCGAGCTTAGGCTCATTGAAAACGGCTCGATGTGTGGATAAACGTACTGCTAATAAAGAACACCGAAGTACATAGAGACCTGATGCTGAACCCAGGAGCATCAGGAAAAGTACAAACCTTGAAATTACAGCACCGTAGTCGTGTTTGGGCTCATTTTAAACAGGACAAAATTTTAAGTTCATTGCAATGTTGACATAAATCTGGCCTGATGCTACAGCCGGGATTATCAGTATCTAGTCTAATGACTGATTGAAAGATTTACCTTTCGGCTTCATCATCAGATCAGTTCGATATATCCTTTCCCTCTCCAGCATCTAGTCTAATGACTGTTTGAAAGAAGAGGGGGAGAGGATATATCGAACTGATCTGATGATGAAGCCGAAAGGTAAATTAATGTAATCTAACCGTGTTTGGGATTATTAGAACCGTTATGAGATGCGCTCTGACTATAAGGTATTTAAGTTTGACTGAGGGATACTTTTTAGTGGTGGTACCATAACTAAAAAGTGTAAAATAAAAAAAACTTTTTACAAAAAAAATATAACCGACTTCAATGATAAAAAACACTGAAAAGTATCAAATAACTTTAATTTTAGAAGTCGGTGTTAAATAACGAAGAGACTAAAATATAGAAACACCGACTTCTAAAATTAAAGTTATTTGATACTTTTCAGTGTTTTTTATCATTGAAGTCGGTTATATTTTTTTTGTAAAAAGTTTTTTTTTTATTCCCTAAATTCCGTTCCTTTCCGTTTTTTATGTTTTTACCCGTTTCCTCGTTTTTAACTTAGGCCACAGTGCACAAAAGGTGCGAGAAAAAAAAAACCTGTAGAATAAATCTTAGGTATTATTTTCGGAAATAAATAATTTTCACAAATTAATGTCTAAAAAAAAACAAAAACAAATATAACAGATACATTTTACAAAAAATAAATTTCTCAACGCACACGTGATGTCTTCAGAAAAAAATAAAATTGTGGCTTAAAGGTCTCAGCAACCAGGCCATAAGCTCCAAAAAAAAAAAATAGTTAATAATAATAATAATAATAATAATATTCCACAACTATCACACAACGCTGTCTAGTCCCAAGCTAAGCAGAGCTTGTGTTATGGGTACTAGACAACTGATAAACATACTTATATATTTCTCTAAATACATACATATATAGATAAATTACACCCAGACACAGAACAAATGATCATGCTCATCACATCACAAAACACATCACAGGATTGGACAACACAAATGTTTGACATGTAATAAACAAATCAGCATCTATTGAAATGATTAAGTATTCATTACACATATCGAGTTTTCATTGTTTTTAAGATGTATTCTGCTATTCGGGACGGAAACAAATCCAACAAATCAAAACCCATGGCAATCGGTCCAGCCGTTCTCGAGTTATAAGTGTTGTAACAAACACGACTTTCTTTTATATATATAGATTTTTTAGTTCTCAAGCTTTAAAGATAGTTCTATATCTGCATTAATTGAAAATCCATCGAGACTGGGTTCTGAAGATGCACTTTTAGAAAATAGTTCTGATGACGCTTTTTTTTGTCGATGGGTAAAAATCATCCAAATGACATCCCTCGCCATTTGGCGGAGCGGGAGATGGTGTCAGACTCTTATTGACCTAAAAACCCACCTCGTTCCTTCGCGCCTTTCATACCGGGGCTGAACTACCTTTCGGAACTAACCCTGGCCCCAGTAGGCTGCGACCCAGCTGGGCCTCTGCTGTTGCTGACAACTTCTTGAGGCGCGCGGGAACAGTGCGCGCCGTCGACGACTTGGGCTCATTCTGCTTACGCTCATGATCATGAGTTTACAAACCTTTCTTTTTTGGGGCAATCATAATTTCTCACGCTCTGGGTGGAGCCAGTGGGAGTGTGTAGAGAAGACGGTTAGGGATTCATCAACCAATAGACATCGCTCTTCAGTGAAGTAGAATAGAATTTAAAAAAAAACTTCTATTCGGGACAGACACAGCACAACGGTTACAAACACAAAGTAAACAAGTACAGAATGCGCTGAGCATGTCCGCACCGAGAGGGCAGGTAACCTCAGGATTTGATAGACATCAGAGATCCAACGCTCGTTTTTAAAATTACCTATGTAATAAAAACCTAAAGAGTATATCCAAACTAATGCTATCACGATAAGTAAATACGCCACATCCGGTAATATTGCATAATAAATTGACAATTCATCTCTGTTATCGAGTGTTCAAACAGTAATTCGCAGAATATTCAACATCAGTTACTGTAAGAAGCAGCGATTTTATGCCAATAACATGAGGTCAATACATCACCGTGGCATAGCAAAGTATCTTGTAGAGTTACGCTTGTCTGCTCGACAAATAATGTAAATATCGTATTGCGCTTTATTTTTGAGTATCAACAAAAAATAATTAGCGTAATTGGTCCAGCCGTATAAGCGTAATGATGTGAGCAAGGGAAATAGGGGAGGGATAATTTTTTACCAGACTACTTATATTTATAGATAGATAGATTAAAATGTTTATCATCATCATCATCAGCCTTTTTTTAATGTTCCCACTGCTGGGACTCAGGCCTCCTCTCTAGGAGAGGGAATGGGCCGTAATCCACCACGCGGGCCCAGTGCGTGTTGGTGGATGTCACATGTCTTCGAATTTTTGGTTCTAGGACATGCCGGTTTCCTCACGATGTTTTCCTTCACCGTTTTGAGAGCAGTGGTGATGAAATAAATTACACAAAGTAATGCGCCTAGCTGGGTTCGAACCTGCGACCTACAACTCGTAAGTCGGGGCCATTACCACTCGGTCACCACTGCTCGCTTAAAATGTTTAACTTTGTTTATATTATTATACAGAGCGGACTTTATACACCTCCGTCGCACGATTTTGTACTTATCGATTGCATTAATTCATGAATCCCCAAGCTCGCGGCAAGCGGCGGATTGGCGGTATCTGAAGGGTTAACCCTTCAGATACCGTCAATTAGAGACACAATAGTAAGACAATAGATGCGCGGCCACCGGTGGTCGCTTGGGGATTCATGAATTAAAAAGGTGTGTCCCTTTTACCAATAGCTACATGGGCATAAATAACAATAATTATCAAGGTTTTTAAATCCTTTTATCACTGGTAGCATGCTGAGCTTGTAGAGCAGTGGTTCTCAACCTTTTTTTGACCAAGACCACTTTGGTATTTGATGTGAGCCGGGACCAGAAGTCCAGAAGAAAAAATTATGTTAATCTAAAAAAAAACTGAAACTTGGAGTACACCTATTTATCTTCCAAATCAAAGGTAGCATATCATAAAAACACAATATCCTTGTACTTTATTATTTTTATATTATACATGTGAAAGTGACTGAACCGATTTTTATGAAACTTGGTGTGGTAGCTAGAGCTCTAAGGATGAACATAGGCTGATTTTTATCCGTCTTCAACTTTCGCGTCCGCAGTGACCAACATTCACGCGGATGAAACAGCTGGTAAAAGCTAGATTCTGGTAAAACTTAAAATCAATTCGCATCAATGTTACTTCAATTTTGGAATCTTTCGCGGACCATATTTTAGCTCCTGTGTACTCCCATGGGTTCTGTGAAAGTGAACCTCTGAGCCCTGGAACGAAGGCAAAGAAGCAACAGAAGCGGGTTTTAGTCAGTAAAAGACTGATACGCTCTCCCGCTCCGTCCAAGGGCGCAAGATGTCATTAGGTTATTTCCCTGCTTAAAAAAGGCTCTTGTGGACCCCCCGAGGGCCAAGAACCACAGATTGCGAACCGCTATTATAGAGTAACGACCGAAGGAATGCTAGATGCACCCCACTCGCGAACGTTGCCACACTTTGCCGCTATCTTATCACAGCAGATATCGTTGAACTCTTATTATGAGCGATATTTTAGACTCTCAGTTTCGCTATCATAGCAAACAACGCTTGGCAATAAAATACCTACTTTACATGTATTAAAGCATTTTTTTTAAATCGGCATTTATAAGGCTCGCGTTTGGCCACGTTTGGTAAGCGATGATGTGGTCGACGATGGAGCGCGCTTGCCTAGAAGTAACCTATTCACTCTTGATTTAAAGACCCTTAATTGGTAGCTATCAGAAAACAGACTCGGACAGGGTCCACTCCATGACTGTACGCACAATAAATGTGTTCCCAAAACGCTTTGTGTAATGATTAATAGTTTTCAAGTAACACTACATTTTAACTAAAAAAAATATTAAAACAAAAACAGCCTGCAATTAAGAGGCTAACTGGGCGAACAATAAATTGATTCGTAAATGACTTGGTAGTTTTTAAACTACCTAATCGACCATGAAAATATAGGTACGACGCACTAACATGGCCAAACTAGCTGGGGCTAGCGACTTTGCGCGAGTGATGGCAGAAAATGGTCTCATACAAACATACTCCCGGGATAAAAAGCATCCTATGTGCTACTCTGGGACTGTTTTATGCGTGTGCCAAATTTCATCCAAATCCGTATAGCCTAGAGCGTGAATTAGTAGCAAATATACATACACTAATACAAACTAATGCCTTTATAATATTAATGTGACTAGCTTCTGCCAGCGTCTTCGCCCGTTTAAAATTAGAAAAAAATTAGACCGAAACTGCGTTAAGCGGCCGGCGCGCGGTCCCAAACAAAAGTGATCCGGTGCCGGGTACCGCGCGGGCATTCGCCGCGGAAAGGCGGGCCCCTCGCCTTTTTCTTGCTATGTAATAACTCGGTTTCCGCGACCGAGACCAAAACGCCTTTTGGTCACGCGATGGGTGCCAGTGGCACCCGCTTAACGCAGTTTCGACCCTTATAAACACTCACTTACAAACTTTCGTAATATTAGCGTGATAACGCCTCAGGCACAAAATAGATAGGTACAAAAGTCAATCTCATGTAAGTACTTCACTTTTTAGACCTACGCTAGGCCTATCCTAGCGCGACCTAGGATCAGCGCGTTGCGCCGAACTGTACGAGCGCGACCAGTCGATTGAGCCGAGATATCATGTCCGTGAGTGGTGTCTATGTGTGCGTTCATCGAGCGCGCTTTGTATGTAGATTGTCTTCTGTACCTATCTATTTTGTGCCTCAAGCCTCAGGGTGTTCTAGCGATCACCATAAAAAATGTAGTGTCACGTCATAAAAAAGTCCAGTCAATGATGATCGATCGGTTTAAGGTAAACAGCGCAAATCACTTATCGTCTGTTTATCATTGAATGACGTGGGCGAGAATTTTGTAGTGTAGTTAACTCATGAGTTAACTAAATTAAAAAATCACATTATCAGACAATTAATACGTCACTGTGAATTCACTGTGTGTTTTTGTACAATTGGGACTTATTTTTGTACAATATTTATACTAAACAAGAAATAACACTAAAGAGAAGATAAGAATATGATCGGCGAGCAACAGGTAGCTCGCTGTCCGACTGTCCGGTAACAGTCCAGACCGAGCCCAAGTCGTCAACGGCTCGTACTGTTCCTGCGCGCCTCAAAGAGTTGTCAGCAACGGCAGGGGCCCAGCAGGGTCGAAACCTACTGGGGCCAGGGTTAGCTCCGAAAGGTAGCTCAGCCCGGTACGAAAGGCAAAGAAGGAACTGCAGTGGGTTTTTATTCAGTAAAAGTCTGACACTATCTCCCGCTCCGCCCAAGAGCGGGGGATGTCATGATATTCCCACCCAAAAAAGAAAAGATAAGAATATGATTGGTAATACGTATTTATTTACGGAATTATAATAATAAATATCAATACAACCCCCACAGTTCGTCTTAACCTATTGAATGGTCATTCCTTTTATTTATTGGGATCTCCAACAAAGGTCATTAAAAATAGTTTAACAGCTAATAGACTACTAGGTAATACGCGCGTGCTTTACTAGTGCGCCTCACCATCAACGATTGCATCACTGCTTACCATCAGGTGGGATCGCAGTCAAGCACTAGTTTATTTCAGATTAAAAAAAATGATTTCATGGTCTACCAGAGGTAATTGAACCTATATTACCCAGTAATAAAAGCTAGTAATTAACCGATAGGTCCTAAACACAAAAATTCTAAGACATGTGACACTAATCCATACTGAGCCCGTTTGGTGGATTACGACCCATTTTCTCTTTTAGAGAAGAGACTTGAGTCCCAGCAGTTGGAACATTATAAAGCTGATTATGCTATGCTGATAGCCCTTCTTTTTTCAATATAAAATCATCAAATGAGACTTCCAGCTCTTGGAGAGGTGAGAGAGAGTGTCAGACTTTTACTGACTGGAACTTAACTGTATTCTTGGAGTTGCCCTTTGCATTCCAGGGCTGTGGTAAATCTTTCAAACTTACAACTCAAGGTAGGGACTACAGTTGCACAATAGTGACATGTGGTATAATAAAGGATGCAAGCGATATCATCATGAAACTGACTTATTTTTATCTGCACAAATATATTTGTTTTCACAGAGCAATTATATTATGACTAGTACAACGCGTTGTTTGCACATAATATTAATAAGTAAATAGAGAATGTGAAACTCATGCTCTCATTGTACTGTTATTCATTGACATTCACTTTACTGTGTAAATTATTAAAACAAATTAAACGCTTTTCTTATTAGGTAGGTAAATGGATAAGTAGATACAGTTTAGATTGGGGTCAGCTCACATAGACTATATTTTATTTTTATTTATATAATATAGCTATCTATCCTTTTCTCTCATAAAAAAAATGCATATTTTTTTCCTGCCCATGTTATGTAAAAAAGACTTGAGCGGACTCGGCAGACGTTGTCTTATAGAAACGAACTGTCAAACGTGCTAACTGTCAAACACTCAAATCCTACTAATATTATAAATGCGAAAGTATGGATGTATGGATGTTTGTTACTCTTTCACGCAAAAACTACTGAACGGATCTCGATGAAACTTGGTACATCAGTAGACCATATCCCAGAATAACACATAGGATACTTTTTATACTGGGATTATGTACGCAGGTGAAGCTGCGGGAATGGAAATATTCGTAGTTTTCTGTATTTTTTTGGCAATAATAAATAAAATAAAACAAAAACAATTAGCGAAATTGGTACAGCCGTTCCTCGTAATGACCGTGAGAAATGGAAATAGAAATTATTTTGTATATTTACATTTTTGTTTGATGAATCTAATCAAACGGCATTCATTACGCACCCGCTCCGCTTTGAGGAAACTCGCAATCTGCTTGTGTGATAAGGCCGTTAAATGATTATTCCGAAAAACATCTTCGTTATCTACGTGACGGGCGGAATTATTTCTACAAAATATAACTAGCGACCCGCCCCGGCTTCGCTTGGGTGCAATGCTGATACTAAATACACTACAGAAAAACTGTACACATATAAACCTTCCTCTTGAATCATTCTATCTATTTGAAAAAAACCGCATCAAAATCCGTTGCGTAGTTTTAAAGATTTAAGCGCACATAGGCACAGAAAAAGCGACTTTGTTTTATACTCTGTAGTGATGCGGATACAATACGTAATTACGAATATAAGATCCTGTTGCTCAAAAGTCATTAGTTGGATAAATTGTTAAGTATCCGGATTTAGGACCTAGTCTTTTTTGTTTCATTTACTTTTTGTGTTTAAACGTAAGTTCAATTTAATAATAGGCTGATTTAATGTTTTTGTTGCTTTTAGTTTTTTATCACCATTGCAATCAGTCAAAGCAAGCTAGACTACTTAGTAACTAACCTACCCCAACATGGCCTGCCTGTTTAGTATGTTTGTATGGTGTAGTATATGTTGCTGATTATTCTGTTTATGTAGGCTTATTTGTAAGACACTAACAACCTTACAGGACTGTATTACCAACATCATAAATAACAACTTTTGTTCTATGAATTTTTACAAAACATAATTCTTTTCAAATATTTAAAAGTTGTTTATGATGGTAGTAACATAGTCCTAAGAGGTAGACGGTGTTTTACAATTAACCCCTGTATAATTATTTTACTGTTGAGAAGTGCTATTTTGTGCTCGATTGCCGGCTCGTTTTGACTGTTTTTCTATAAGGAAATCCTAGTAGCAGTAAGTAGTAGCAACTCGCGGTCTGAATTACTATTATCTACTAGCTTTGGCCCGCGCGGCTTCGCTCCCGCTCTTCTCTACTCCACCCTACTATACCCGACTCTACCCTACCCTATTCTACTCTACCCTACTCTACTCTACTCTACTCTACTCTACTCTACCCTACACTACCCTAATTTTTTTTTTTTTTATAAGAACCTTTTCCTTACAATAAAAATCACAACAAAAAAAGAATTAGCGAAATCGGTCCAGGCGTTGTTGAGTCATGCGCTTACCAACACATTTTGCGATTCATTTTTATATTATAGATTTACACTAAATGATCTCTAATATCATGGAGCTTGTACGTAATTTGCTAAATATTTGACGCTATTCAATCGACGTCAAGGCAATGCCAGAGTTTGCCGAGTGGTGTTAGATATCTACCTAAATTATTGTACACTGAATTCTGCCCTCTATTATGATCTCTTTCTATCACTCAATGGTTTGCTGGAAGTAAACTCAACTTTGAGTTTAGCTCCTCCTTTGTCCATGGATATAAAATTTATGGAGAATGACGCGCCCAGATCGGCGTACGTGACCCAATCATGGGTTCACAGCTTAAAAATTAAGAATATCTACTAATCGTAATCCATCAAATTTTGTCTATTTTCTCTTATTTTATGAATGGTATTTTTGTTATGTCTAGGTAAAATACGACGAGGACCGACGACACCCTCGCATGGAGCACATCTTGCAAGCGGTGCGATGTCAGTACCTGACGCCCAGCTTCCTCAAGGAGCAGATGAGTACGTGCACCGTACTCAAGAAAGTTCCCGCCTGCCGGGAATACCTCGCCAAAATATTTAAGGTTAGTTTTACTTTTTTTTTGTGTAGTTTCGTGAACCTATTCATTGTGTATACTGCTAAAGAGTGGAACTCCCTGCCGGAGTCTGTGTTTCCTGATAGCTACAACCCGGAAATCTTTAAGTCGATAGTGAATAGGTTTCTTCTACGTGAGCGCGTTCCTTTGTCGACTGCATCTTCGCTTTCCACCAGGTAAGATGGCGGTCAAGCGCGAACTTATCAATAAAAAAAATAAGAAAACTATTTTCTTAAAAAATCACCTTAATAATGTCATTGCTTGAATTATGATTGTAATTTATAAGGGTGTGCATTATTCCATTTACGTTTTGTATAAATACGTATAAAAAATGCAGAATTCCTATAAATCATATGATTGTGGCAGGATCTCACTCTACACAAGAAGCCCGTGGTCAAAGAGAGGCGGCCGAACACTCCGCGCATCATCTACGTCGCGGGCGGCTACTTTAGACACTCGATCGATTTGTTCGAAGCCTTCAACTTGGATGACAACTGTTGGACCACACTGCCCAGACTGACGGTGCCGCGATCCGGGCTAGGAGCCGCGTTTCTTAAGGTAAGCCTTGATAGAATCATCGTTATCTTTTTCCCTTTATAAAATACCAGCGGCCCGTTCCGACTTCGCATATGGCAATAAATATGTATAGCCTATGTTACTTTCCAATGGTAAAAGAATTTTCTAAATCGGCACAGTAGTTTTTGAGTTTATTCATTACAAACATACACACAAAAATAATTTTTTTTCCTCTTTATAATATTAGTGTAGATTACTTCGGGTGTTCACATTATTCGCCCAGAGGAGATTAAAACTCTTAAAGCTAGGAGTATTCTAGACTTCCTGGCCTCCTGGCTAAAAGAAGAAGAAGTAGAAGTTGGCGAGTCACAATAGATCTTTTAGGTCGCAGTGACTACATCTCCTACACTACGGGACATGCATAGCCCCTTATCTTCAAAATAATAATAATACTTCGGGTGGTGCATTACTTTTTAGAGTTCTGTACTCAAAGGGTAAAAACGGGACCCTATTACTAAAACTTCACTGTCTGTCTATCACCAGGCTATATCTCAAGAACCGCGATAGCTAGACAGTTGAAATTATCACAAACTAGCTTTGCCCGCGCGGCTTCGCTCCCGCTCTTCCCTACTCCACCCTACTATACCCAACTCTACCCTACTCAACCCTACTCTACCCTACTCTACCCTACTCTACTCTACCCTACTCTACCCTACTCTATCCTACTACTCTACACTACCCTATTTTTTTTTTTCCATAAGAACCTTCTCCTCACAATAACAATCACAACAAAAAAAAAATCAGCCAAATCGGTCAAGCCGTTTTCATGCCAAGTCGTGACAACGGAAAACGGGGGTCATTTTTATATATATAGATTATGTATTTCTGTTGCCGCTATAACAACAAAATAAAATAAATATTAAATATTTATTTTATTTTGCGGGGCTCATACGGATAGTACGGAACACTGCGTGCGCGAGTCCGACTCGCACTGGCCAGTTTTTTATTTTCCATCCCCTTCTGTCAAACGTTTCAAGTGATCACTGAGTTAGCAAGGCTATTTTTTCTCCACTCCATCTATCAATCTTCAATTCACCTTTTTTGAATGGTGGGATTTTAAATCAGCAAACCTCCGTTGAAAAGGGAGGGTCCTCCAACCAGACGGGCTTCGTGACTAATCCGGGCAACTGCCCGTTAGTGATTTTATACTGTTATGTATATTCTTATCGTGGGGAGAACTCTGATACAATGATAGACTATTTTTAGATTTTAGTTCCTATATGGCGAAATAGATGTCGCGCATTATCAAATACCTGGTCCCGCTCTATACTCTATTCAAAATAACATTAGAAATTTATGAAAACCTTATATTACTGTCCGTTCAACCGATTTTGACTTTTATTACGTTCGTTGGTGAAATAGTTCGTATTGTAACCACTTTTTTGCTTTTAATGCTATCCTTATGCCTACGAAATAGAAGTTAAAATCAGTTGACAAGTGTGGGATGTCCATCATGTACCGGTGGCGCAAAGTCGTACGTCTAGTGGTCTGATAATGAAACGGACTTGGCAGTATTAAATTGTACAATTCCAATGCACACTCCTCGAAATAAATACTAAAAAACTAACCAAAAAAAAGCTACCAAACCAATTAGACAACAAAATGATTAAGTAGTTTCAAGTCCGTGTTCTCAGAATACTTACCTACTTACTTACAATATTTAACATAAGTCTAAAATAATATCTATCTATCTTCTATATTATAAAAATGAGCCCCGTTTTCCGTTGTCACGGCATGGCATGAAAACGGCTTGACCGATTTGGCTGATTTTTTTTTTGTTGTGATTGTTATCGTGAGGACAAGGTTCTTATGGAAAAAAAAATAAGAGTAGGGTAGAGTAGAGTAGGGTAGAGTAGTAGGGTAGAGTAGTAGGGTAGAGTTGGGTATAGTAGGGAAGAGTGGGAGCGAAGCCGCGCGGGCAAAAGCTAGTATAACAATAAAAGTCAACGAATACATGGCGTTCGTATGTGCATGCTTAATCATAAAGAGACTTAACTCAAAAAAGAAAGTTTTTGAATATTAAACAATATGTTTCAAAATAAGGTTCAATTTTCAAATACCCACATTTTTTAATTAGGTCTGTTTTCCACTAAGCATGCGGTGTGTGCGCTGCGCAATTCAAACTGAAGCCTAAATGTTGCGAGTCAGGATGACTGCGACGAAATGTAACATTCTCTACGTCATCGTTAAATAATATTTATTGTCGACATTTATCACTCTCACACGGCGTGTATCGTTTTCTTTATACAATGCGATTGTTATAAGTACCTGTTGTTAAAAATAACGTTGGTCATTCTTGCAGATGTTTTTAAAAATACATTTTTTTATCATTGATAGCCTCGCGCTTGACCACTATCTCACCTGATGGTAACCGATGTTATAGTCGATGGTGGAGCACGTATGCCTAGAAGTAACTTATTCACTGTTGACATAAAGACCTCTAGGTTGCAGCTATCAGGAAACAGACTCCGGCAAGAAATTCTACTCCTTAATAGCTGAACGCACAATAAACGTGTTCTACGAAAGACAACCGGGACCAACGGCTTTTCGTGCTTTCCCGGCTTCGAACTCGCATCCTCGTGCATGACAGGCGGGTGCCTGGGCCACCCAGGAATGTAGCTGTAGCTACCGCCGTGTCAATTACACGGGGAGGGACCCCAGGTTACAGGGGCCCCGACGTTCGCTAAAATTCGTAACATAGTTCTACAACCTTCATTTCTCTTATTAATAAGAGAAGTATTTAATTCATGAATCCCCAAGCGACCACCGGTGGCCGCGCATCTATTGTCTTACTATTGTGTCTCTAATTGACGGTATCTGAAGGGTTAATAAATAGTGACTATATGATAGGAGGCCTCGGCCGAGGCACGTCCACACTAACAGAGTTGCTTGCTGCAAACGCCTCGCGAGGCTGCTCGATCTGTAAGGAAGCGCCTAATCAATAATGTTTGATACCAGGGCCCCTGTGGGACTTGCCTCTAGCTAGCCACTGCCATCACTTAACCTCATACATACACATCAAGGAATCTGTTTTTGTCTTGTTTCAGGGTCTATTCTACGCAGTGGGTGGTCGTAACACATCGCCGGGCTCATCGTATGACAGCGACTGGGTTGATGTTTATAACCCTGCCACGGAACACTGGAGACCTTGCAGTCCCATGTCAACACCGAGGCACAGGGTATGTAGCCAACTGTATGACATGTATGGTCGTTGTAAATCATGTCTTATGCTCTTTGACATAAGGTCTGTTCTAATCGTTCAAACTGGTCATCATCATCATTATAATTTCAGCCAAAATACGTCCACTGTTGGACATAGCCCTCTGTGACTGATATAATAACATAAGCTGACATGACCGAGTTTTGAGTCTTGATTACTTGTCGTTGCTGATGGTATTTCTGTCTACCCGTATGTCAAATTTCTTCCGAATTCGTTCAGCCGTTCTAACTTGAAGAAGTTACAAACATACACACAAACTTTTGACTTTATAATATTAATGAGACTAAGTTTTAATAATTATCAACCTATTCATAGATGTATTAAAATTATGGTAAACTGGCGAAAATTGTTTGACCTACCGAATCTCTAAACCTACTCTAATTAGTTATGTTTCGAAAAAATATATAATTATGACAGAGGATTGTTTACAATTTTAACGTCAAATAAATATCGTTCGTTTACGAAAGTTTCGTTTCGGAGAAAGCGAGTAGACCCCTGATCCCAGTATTTTCGGCTGTGCGTTGATATGTCAGTCAATCACTTTCTTCTTTTATAATATGTATAAAGGCAAAGTTACACATTAGGATTAATTATTTTATTTACCCACAGGTAGGAGTAGCTGTAATGGACGGACTATTATATGCAGTTGGCGGTTCTGCGGGGTCGGAATATCACAAATCAGTAGAATGGTAAGCATAATTTGAAAATTTAAAATTGGCGTTAGTAAAAGTAATTACCACACCACCATGAAGTATGTAAATGCCGCCGTCCGTTTCCGATCCCGATTTCCGGCCACCGTAGGTGCGGGCTTGCGGACGGCGAGCAATGGGTAACTCGCTGTCCGACCGTCCGATAACTGTCCGGACCGACGGCGCGCACTGTTCCCGCGCACCTCAAGGAGTTGTCAGCAACAGCAGGGGCCCAGCTGGGTAGAAGCCTACTCAGCTTGCTCAGCCCTGGTATGAAGGCACAAAGGAACGGGGTGGGTTTATAGTCAGTAAACGTCTAACACTATCTCCTGCTCCGCACAAGATGTCATTGGATGATTTACCACAAAAAAAAATGTTAATGTTTTTTGGAAAAATTACTTTAAAATCCACACATAAGTTGCGCCTCCATGGGTCGTAGCGTGATATTATAGCTTTCTTCGAAAAATGGATTATTTAAAACTAAAAGATTTTTTCATTTCGAACTATACCTGAGATTATCGCGTTGATCCAAACAAACTTTATAATAATATTGATACAGAGTAAATATAGATATAGATGTAATAATATCAATATTGGTATAGATCATGACAGCAAAGAGACCTTCAATAAATTGACAAATAACTGATCTTGGTCAACAATCTATGATATTTCCCAATACAATTTTAGGTTGAAATTGATATTACTATTTCGTAAAAGATAATTATAATAGGTTTACTTGTTACTGATAAGGAAACTCATTCCTTATCAAACAAAACAGTCTTCTAATAAATAATGACAGAAAAAATATATCCAAATTGTTCGGGTTTTCTCACTTTGATAAAAATGAATTGAGCTTCAAAATACAAAGAATTTTAAATGTAAGTAACAAGTATAAATAATAATAAATAATATTCCACAACTATCACACAACGCCGTCTTGTCCCAAGCTAAGCAGAGCCTGTGGGTACTAGACAACTGATATACATCCTACTATTATTATAAATGCGAAAGTTTGTATGTATGGATGTATGGATGTTTGTTACTCTTTCACGCAAAAACTACTGAACGGATCTCGATGAAACTTGGTACACGAGTAGACCATATCCCAGAATAACACATAGGATACTTTTTATCAGAGGCGGCGTAAGGCGTGGGTGACGTGGGCCACCGCCTACGGCCTCGCGGTCTAAGGGGCCTCGCGCCTCGAAGGCTTGCGATCGCAAATGTAGATATAATTACTCATCTAGCAATAAATAATTTTAAAAAAATCGGCTAGCAAGTATCTGGCTATACTAACCTACCACATTCGATTTTTAACTAATAAAAATTTGTATATAAAAAAAATAAAAATCTCAACAAAATCCGTCCTCTTGCGTCATCCACCAGGGGGCCTTGCAAAATATATCTTGCCCACATCAAATTTAGGTCTTGCCCCGCCACTGCTTTTTATTCTAGGATTATGTACGCGGGTGAAGCCGCGGGCAAAAGCTAATACTTATATATTTCTAAATACATACAATCAACAGAACAAGTATATAAGCATGATGCGAATATTAGGTTCACAACGGCAAGTCACTAATAATGGGTTATTTTTTGCAAAGTGTACGTTACTTGCGAATAATGGTAATATAGTTTAACTTTGTAGATAAATAAAATATGCTTTGTTGTACACAGAAAAGGTGTCGAAAGTCACGTAGACCAGTTTTAGTACAGCTGCTTAGATTACTAGCATAGCAATGTCCCCAATACTGGAACTCGGGCCTCCAAACACTCAAAAAATTATTTAAAAAATAAACAGCATCAAAATTGGTTATTAAATGAAGCAGCAATTAGCATTTTAAGTAATGGTATCAGGATGAATGTGATGGGAATATATCGCTATCTCTTTTGTACACACGTAACCTAATGGCGGTGACGTCACGTTTCAGTATGTGCAATTGTGAATCCTTATTCTGTTTCTTGATAGTTTCCCCTTCTACCAGATTCGATAGGTTGGTATATGCAACAAAAAAAATTAGTCAAATTATCAATAGCATTCATAACACTTATCTTTCTCCCCAGCTACGATCCTGAACGCGACACGTGGACATCAGTAGCGTCAATGGGTTGCGCTCGCCTAGGCGTTGGCGTAGCCGTCGTCAACCGGCTGTTGTACGCGGTCGGCGGGTTCGACGGCGCGCGGAGAATCGCGTCGGTAGAGTGCTACCATCCTGAGAACAATATCTGGACCGAAGTCGCGCCTATGCATATAGCTAGAAGTGGAGCTGGTAAGTTTACTTTTCCAAAACGTTGAGCTTGAATTTTTGACATTGGTATTTATAACAGCTAAAGGGACCGACCCTGGGAGAAAACGCAATGGGTCCCGTCGTGGACGCAGTCCGCAACCTTTTCTGCCTGATCACTTAAAAAACCATTGCGGCCATTTCTGCCTGATCACTTAAAAAAAAACACTCGCTTGAATCCACGGCGTCTACTCGCTTTCTCCGAAAAACGAAGTATCGATTGAAATTTCGCGTGTTTCCTACCACACGGTTCCTTTCGTTCCCGAAATTTTGCGCGAATGAAAATTGTTTGACGTACCAAATCTTTAAACCTACTCTAATTAGTTATGTTTCGAAAAAAAATATAATTATGACAAAGGATTGTTTGCAATTTTAACGTCAAATGAATATCGTTCGTTTACGAAAGTTTCGTTTCGGAGAAAGCGAGTAGACCCCCTGCGGCGTGGCGCCAAACCAAGCCCTTAGAAATTTCCGTTTCGAGTGCAAGCAAAAATGAACTTAGCGGTAATCCGGCGGAAATGTCTATGATAGTACCTACAAGTGGCGCTAGTTCAACTTTAACTGTGTGCATGTACAGTCGTGTCAATGAAGAACTTAGTACCTAAAGACATTTTGCTCTGTCCGTGTGGCCCATATTACAAAACGATGTTGACTAAATAAGTCTGTGCGTGTTACCGCGCGGACCCCTCCCATGGAAGCGACTGCCCGCGCGGACCTCCGTCCCACGGAAGCGACTGCCCGCGCGGAGATCCGCGACGGAGCACTGCAGTGCGGTCCAACCGCGTGGCCGCCCGCGGTACGTAACCTCGGCCCTTAAACTCCAGTCCAATTCCATGAATGAGCAATGTGTTTATTTGCAGGTGTAGCAGCAATGAGCCAGTACATCTACGTGGTGGGCGGCTACGACGGCTCGCAGCAGCTGGCGTCGGTGGAGCGCTACGACACGGAGCGCGACGCCTGGGAGCTCGTGGCGCCCGTGCACATCGCGCGCTCCGCCCTCTCGCTCACCGTGCTCGACAACAAACTATATGCACTCGGTTAGTGTTTTCTTCTATTCAAATTAGAACCTAAACATTACCTGAATTATTTGGACTAAATATAGTCCAATTAACTCAGGTACATGTAGTTTCTGAAAGACATTTTTAGTATCTGAGTTTAATTTCAAACTAACATTTGCCCGCGGCTTCACTCGCGTTAAATTCTGGGTAACACGGCTTAATTTTTCCCGACATCTTCAACAAATATGGTTAATGTACACAGAAATAAATACAAAAACTTATTTTATTATTATATACTAAAACCTTCCTCGAGAATCACGCTATCGAGCGGTGAAAACCGCTTGAAAATCGGTGCAGTAGTTTTTGAGTTTATCGCGAACAGACAGACAGACAGACGCGGCGGGGGACTTTGTTTTATAATATGTTTCAAATCTTTTTTTGTTTTTGACTGTCGGAAATACCAGCACCCAATCCATTGAAAAGATAACAGGCCATATAACAGGCTTTCATTGCTTCCCGAAACAGTCATTAAAATTAGCACTTCAGAAAACTCGCCCCAAAGTTCAGCCATATAACGGCATTCATAACACAAGTATCTTCTTGCAGGTGGCTACGATGGCACGTCATTCTTGGACATAGTGGAGGTGTACGACCCAGCCAGCAACACGTGGAGCAGCGGCACGGCGCTGACGTCCGTGCGCTCGGGACACGCCTCGGCCGTGTGCTACCAGCACGTCACGCCGCACTCCGACGTCCAAGAACAAATACCCACCATCATTAAGAAACTGGGAAAACGACCATCTGCAGCTGGCTCGTCAGTAACCGGCACCTCCTCGGGATCCATCTCCAGAAACGATGACATACCTACTGCCAACAACATCATAGGAACGCTATCCAATCCCAGAACACCAAGCGACTACATGTAGTGAACACCACCAGTCATCGTCAACGGTGATTATTTGCCCGCGAAATCGTTCGCGCGTCTAGTTTAGCTTGCAAGCGACGTAATCTCAATGACGACCGGTTTTAATCACATAATACAAAGCGCGCAATGAGTACGGAAGCTTAATTTATAACACAGATCCTGATGATTTTATAATAAATACTTTTACAAAAAAAAGTTCAACGCGCTACTATCGAAGAATATTGTTTACACCGGCAGATAACAAAATAATTTGCGTCACAAAGTCACGGTCGATTGCTAAACTGTCAACTCATCTTTTATAATCGATTATCGTCAACTGATAACGAGTTCGGAGTAATCAGATAAGAAATCCAAATAATATGGGAAATGTTATTTGTGAGTTTGTAAATAATGCTAAGGAAAATTATCTTCCAGCAATAGTATCTGGGAGAGCAACAATTACATACGTCTAAATTTTTCCTAAATGACTTCGTTGATGATCTTTTTATGACGTCACAACAAAGTTGTTTTAAAGCAGTATGACTAGTAATACAAGCAATATTGTTTGAAAGACTTCCTGGTTGATGTAAATAATTTTAAGTTAATATGGAAATTAAATATATTTTTAATTAAATTAGTTAGTAATTATGTACAAATTCCTATAAGCTTAGGTGTTAATCATTCTTTCCAATGTATCATATAGACACTATTGACAATGTAAATATAATTTACAGTAATTTATAAGGAAAATAAAGACTGTTATGGGAATATAGCTAGTGTTTTTATTTTCTTAAAAATTAAAGACGTCAGGCACCAAGTCCGAACGAAACATATTTAGAAGCCAAAAAACAGTACAACTGCATATGAGTACAATCTCGCTTCATATATGGCTTAAGATGACGCTCGTATCGAGTCGTTAGGAGTAAAACAGTAGAATTGCACATATTTTGCAGACTGTTCTGTCCCGCTTCTGGGCACAGACCTCCCGCCACTCTTTCCATCTTTAGCAGTTGCGCGCTTCTTCCTTCCTTTATCTATTTACACTGATAAATACATTACTGTATCAATTCATTAATACATGGACACATAACAAGTGCACCTATCTTAAATACTGTGGTAACTGTATAATAACTGTAGGTATACTTTACTGTGTCATTTCCCGAAGTCTATCACAAGATTACATTGCAAGACTATGATACATCAACTCAAATTTCAGACTTCATTCTTTAACCTAGTATCTATTATCTAAGTCATCGGTGGTCGTTTTACGACTTTTCTGCGCCTTTTAACAAATATTCTAACATCAGGCGCATCATTCGATTCTAAAGTATTGTTCTCATTTTGGTTGTCTACTGGTTCTAAATTCGTGATCGTTGCAACTGCTTTGCTTACAGATGGATCACAAATGACAGCAGTTTTTGCAGCATCGGCTTCTTGATTCAAGGCAAAATAATCTTTGTGTGGTGTAGAAGTAGCTAAAGCTTTCAAGATATCCTTGTTTATTTCTGTCTTTGTAGTAAAGTGGTGAGTATCTTTAGTGCTCTCTACTATATTAAGTTTGACAGGGTTTGTTTCTTCTATTTCGTTTTCGTACGCAATTTCAGGCTGTATGCCTGTTGAAATTATTACTGTTTTGACAACATTAGGATCATTTAAGTCTGTTCCAGGGTTTAAATTTTCATAAACAATCGGAGATGGAAGTTGGTTAGTATCTATTATTTCTTCATTTCTTTTCGATGATGACTTCATTTTTATATCTTTATCTTCTACTGTTTTCGATTTTTGTAAATCAGCTCTAGGGATATCGTCATGCAATGTTGTTTCTTGTATTGTAACTTCGATACCGTTTTGTGACATTACATCAACAGGAATTTTATCTTTATCAGCTATTGGGGAAACATCAATAATTTGATTGATTTTCATGTCAACGGCATCTTGCGTTACATCTTCAGAAATTGGTAAATATGAAGGTATTCCTAAATCTTCTGGAGTCATTAAACTATTACTATCGCCAAAGAGATCAGAAAACTTTTCCTTTGTTTCTTTAGGTGTACTTTCTTTCTCTTTTTTGGATTTTGACTTCTTTTCAAGAACATGAACGGGATCAGCTGTAGTCTCCACTGAATCTTTTGCTGCCTCCTTTGATTTAGATTTTTTCTTTTTGGTTTTTTGTTTCTTTATACTGTCCGATTCTTTAATTTTTTCCTCTTCTACTACACCTTTTATCCCTGCAGTGTCGACAGTACTTTTGATCTCTGTGTTATGAGCACTAACAACTGTGTTGTCTTGTATATTATTAGCAGAATCATCACTTTTACTTTCATGCATGTTTAAAGGTATTTCGCAAATTATTTTGATTTTTTCTGGAATGATTCTTTTGTCAGTATCCATATGATCACTGTTATCGTCACTTAATTGTAAATCATCAGCCACAATCGCCATCTTGGTCAATGTGCTCTGATTTTGATTTTCGTTTCTATCTCGTGATTTTGATTTTTTATTACCTTCTAATTTACTGTCAGTTTTAATATTAGGAAAAAAATCATCGCGCTTATTATTATGCTGTTTATGTGTTAATAATTCCTTTTGAGCAATTTCTTCTGTTACACCTTTGTTATTAACTTTTTTATGGTGTAGTACAATCTCGCCCTCCTTTAGAGCAATTTCTTCTGTTACACCTTTTTTATTAATTTTTTTATGGTGTGGTAAAATGTCGCTCTCCTTTTGAGTAATTTCTTCTGTTACACCTTTTTTATTAACTTTTTTATAATGTGTTACATTCTCGCCCAGATCAATGATAGGAACATCCATCTTGCTTTGAGCATTTTTATTAATTTTCCCGATTTTCGGAATTCGATACTTGGAGATATTTGGTTTCGAAACTGTTTCATTGTTAACTGGTTTCTTTTTAGTATCTTCTGGTGCTTCTTTACTTATTTTAAGTTCTTGAGTATTATGTTGAATTTTTAGATTGCTAAAATTTCCATGAATTTCATCATCAGTCCCACGAACCTCACCAGATTCCATTGACACATCTAGAGTAGTCACTGGGTTATCAATGCCCATATAAATGTCCTTCACAAATTGATCACTGCATTGTGATGGTCGACGCACTAGAGCCTCAGGGAAGTCCACAGGTTTAAGTTTCCATGCAACTTTGTCAACTGGACTTATATCAATATTCCTGCCTATCAGTGTAGATAATGTCTCTATGCCATTTTCATTCCGAATACAGTATCTTGTGCTTGTTAATCGCGGATCGTCTAAGGGTGTAGCAGCTGTAGCCATTATTTCTGCAAAAGTTCAAGTATTGTAGGATTTTAATAACTCGTCATTTGTTTTTGCTGAACCATGCATTCTAACAAAAAACTTAAAATTATTACTTTCAGATTGTGTGGGGTCAAAATGCGATTATCATAAATAAATTCTATCAAAATATTTTTTAATCTAATTATAATATACGTTATTATATCATCTGTTACCTTTAATGGGATTAGCAAGAGCTACATCAGTGTGAACAGAGTCAGGAGACTGGCAGGAAAAGCGAAGCATGTCATACTCATGTGGAGAGAAGTCTGGAGTGGGTTGTGTATCCACAGACTCTCTCTCACGGTAATGCTTTTTGTCGTCCAAAGAACGAGTGTTGGGGTTGCCATGTGACTCTGTTCTCTGTCTTTTACTAACAGGTTCTTCATATTCTTTTGATCTATATTTCGCTGAATATTTATCATCATTGTAATATCTATTTTTTTCTTGGTCAAGAGGGTATCTATCGTAATCGGATCGGTGGGCCGATTTTGTACGTTGACGACGATTGTAAGATTCAGGTGGGGGACTCTCTAGGGATCGTCCTGGATATTTTCCTCGTTCATGTCTGGGATAGTCAGGTGGATTCTCCCTTGATTGTCTGGCATAGTCAGCTGGATTTTCCCTAGATTGTCTGGGATAGTCATCTGGATGATCCCTGGGTCTTCTGGTATAGTCATCCAGATGTTCCCTGGGTTTTCTGGTATAGTCATCTGGATGTTCCCTGGGTTTTCTGGTATAGTCTTCTGGATGGTCCCTAGATTTTCTGGCATAGTCATCTTGATATTCTCTATGTTGCCTGGGATAGTCATCTTGTTGTTCTCTGGATTTTTTGAAATAGTCATCTTGAAGTTCCCTGGATTTTCTGGGATAGTCATCCTGAAGTTCCCTATGTGGCCTCTTCTGTCCTCTCTCTGGACTGTGCTGCTTCCTGTATTTCAATGAAACTTCGTACTTATCCCGGCCTCTGTACACGCTACTGTCGTTTCTGCTTGTTCGACTTTTGTAGTTGTCTCTTGAAGAAGATTCATGTTGCTTGTGAACTCTGTCATCCACACTGGATGTTTCACAAGTTTTATTACTAGGTCTATCAATTGGCATTTTGTTTATGTTTCTCTTTTCATTACCAGTTCCTGTTTCTTTGGTTGGATAGTTTTTTTCTAGTTCGTCGCCGGAACTAAATGTGTCGATGGGCATGCTGAAATAATAATACATCATGTTACTGGTTTACAGAGACTTTTCAAAAATGTTATGTTTATGTTTAGACATCAAAGTTGGATTATTACCTGACAACCGGCATTGATTTCCTCCTATTCTTTATGCTGCTGGCAGTAGTCTTGGGAGCATCATTAAGTTCAGTCTTATGTTGTGCAATATTGTCATTAACATTGCTCTTCCTTTTATCAGATAATTCTAACTTTACACCGGCAGCTTTGCTTGACTTATTGCTAATGTAAGTACTAGAATCAGAACCCGCGTCTTTGATCGGCAAGACAGGCGCTTCTCGTCTGAAATGACGAAAAAAAGTCCCGTTAGAAACTGTCAAGATTTCTGAACATTTTATGGATACCTACTCTACATGTTACAAAAGAAAGTCCACCACAGCATCTGTTCCTAATAAACTCAAAACATACGGATTTTCACAGAGTTTTCACCAACCAATAGAGTGATTCATGAGGAAGTTTTAAGTATATGCATGCAAACAATACTTGCTTTTGACTGCTATTTTTTGTTTATATGAAATAAACAAGAAATGATATTTTGGACATGTCTTTATATTTATACGTAAGGACCATCGAAATATAGGCAAGTACCCAATTGATGAACAGTTCAAGTTACAAATCAAAATATATATTAAACAGCAATGCAAAAATGCTAATAATTATCAACTAATGTTCTCATTAGTACCTATAGCATTACAAACAACATATGCAGGAAAACAATCTCATTATTATTATTCATTAGCTTGCTTCAATATGTCTCTAAGTCATATCAAGTAATAAGTGCTGACTATACATAAGACCCCACATATAACCTTAAAATAACCTGATGCAAACATTCATTCATATCATTTTACTTGCACTTGAAAACATTTTCAAACATGTACTTATTTCAGAACTATAAAATGAAATAAAGAAAGTCACACAAAGAACTTCTTAAAGGGCTCAGAAGAAGAGTTTAGTTCTTTGTAAAAGGGATTTTCTTCTGTAACTTTACTAATGACTGATAAACAATATGCAACTTCAGTGAATCAAGTAAACAACTGCAATTATGCATTTGTAATTATTGTACAAGGCAGCCATTTTATTTTTTGCATTCTGAATGTTCTTGTTCTGTATTATATTGCTTTAAAATTATTCTTCTTTCCATGAAATATCCATAATAGTCGCTGTATGTATGTTCTCACGAGTTTAAAACTTTTTTCATGTTGACAAGATATAAGTTTTCAAGTATTTTGCCTTCCATAAGTTATTCATGCAATTTTTTTTTTTTGTGATTTACCAAAGGTGTAAATAGTTTAATCAATGGCTGTGGCGAATGTATAAGTAGATAGAGACAGAATTAACCCAAATAGATATGTTTCTTACCTTTCTTGCTTGATATCAACATTCTTCTGTTTAACATTAACTTCCTTGTTTTTCTGATTTTCTTTCAATGGTCTAACCTGGTTCACCCTACCTGGATGATTTACACCTACGTTAATATTCCTTCTTATGCGCTTTCCACTTTTTAAAGCATCCAATACCATTATGTCTTTTCTAAAACAAAGATATTTATAAACTTAACAAGAAATACCAAGTAACTTTAATTCAGCTAAAAAAGTAATGAAAGAATTCCTCATGTTTTAGATATTAATCACTTCATAATATGACCAAGTAGGCCAAATTATTTTAAACATTAAAGTTTAATGATATGTCAATCCTCATTTAGCCTATGGCCAAACAAGGATTGACATATCATCAAATGTTAACGTTTAAACGATCTGGCCAGTTTTAGTTGTCCATATCATGAAGTTATCAATTCTAAGATTTTGCCACAACATAGATATGAAGTGAAAAAATATGATAAGTATACTAACTCTGTATTTAGTTGAGTGATCCTCTCAGTCTTCCTCTGAATTTCCGAGCGAGCCGTCATCAGCAGAGAAGAGTAGTTAGTCTCTAGTTGTTTGAATGCCATTTCAAGATTGTCATAATCCTGCAATATTTCCTACAATATCAATGTGTTATCCGTTAGTGTACCATCTCCTTTAGTTAGCAAAATGCATGGGTTAAGATGTTATGCACTATATTATATACCACCTTGTACAGAGGCACTGGGTGTCAATTAACATGTGTCATATGACACCTGACACCCGGGGAATGTGAATTCATGACAAGTGACAATGATTTGATTTAAAAATCTTATTAGATTTTAAGAGGCTTATAAGATATTGTGTATCAGTAGGGCTTATTTCATATTATAGTGGCATATTATTGTGTGATGCAGCATCACTTTATAAGTTCACTTTCTTTTTGAGTTAGTTTTGTTTATGATTTTAGATTTAGCTTAGATAGAGGTTAGCTTGTGTGATTTGATAAGACAGCTTATGTGATAGACATCAAACTGGACAGAAATGGTTGTGCAGTTGTAACAATAGTGTAGTGAACCAAAAGATACCATTTGTGCGGCAAAGCAAATTTTTTAACCAAGTAATTTAAAAAAAGCAGTTTAAATAGTAGGTGCCCAGCAGCCCAAGCAAACTGGGGCTACATGTTCGCTTTGGCTGCTGTTCTGAAAGGAAAACCCAGGGCCCTGGAAAGCAAGGCAATGAAGGACGATAAGAGTGAGCTTTCTTAGATTTCCCACATAAAAAGATGATAGTGCTTATATGCCAATTTTAGATAGCAAGGTCACTAGGTACTATAATATTTTGCACACTCAGTAACGTTTAAAATTGCTATAATATAGACACTTACTTTTTGAAGCTTTTCTATAGCTGCTGAACGATTTTCAAGCTGCAGTTTCAATTCTTTGTTTTCAGCACGTAGCTATAACAAAACGACAAAACATGTAATCATTTACGATTGTTTACAATCCGACTATAGGTGAGGATTTGTCGTCCAAAATCTTTATGATATAATAAAAAACATAACTCTTCTTGCAGTCGGATAAAAATAAAGGTTTGTATTTTTGTTATCAAGGAATAAACTCAAAAACTTTGACCCTGGTTTTAAAAATTATTCATCACTGAGTGACTACATATTTTCAAATTTCACGCGGATGAAAAACTATAATAGTACAGTAGTAAAAAATATATATTTTTGGTCATTTTCGTGACATAAAATATGACAGGCCTTTTTGGCGCTAAACCACAACACCTACCTCTTCAAGAGCATGCACGTCTTCGTAATTATCTAAGTTCTCGTATAAGTCCTCCATTTTAAAAATTATTAGTGTATGTAGGTATATCGTTTTTCAGTAATTCGATTTATTTAAATAATAGCTTGCGAAATTATAAAACAATGCTTAGAACCCATACTTCTTCATCACATTCACATCACAATCAATGAAACTAAACTGTCAAACTGAAAATTCCGCGGATTTGACGTTTGACATTGACAGATACATTTTTTTATTAGTGAGTAAGCTATAGTCTTTTACCCATATTACCTAATCTACATGAAAGTTTTAAAGTTTTCGTAGTATTTGCCAGTAAATATATCGAGTCAGCTTTCTTGGCAATCTTCACAGGAGTAATCAATACGACAGTAAAATTCTCAACTTAGTTTTACTGAGATCGCGCATCTTTCAATAATTCCACATTAGTCTCCAGTTGTGCAGACACTTGAGATACAAAACCCAATTTGCGAATAATTAAAACAGCTTCTAAACTTCACTCGAAAAATCCTTGAAAAATTGATGAATAGTGGTGCACTGTTGTTGCTTTTTTACTCAATGCCGTACTAATTATAATATTTTAAACCTAAAAAATGTAGTCGATTATATTATCGCATAGGCAATAATACTTCTCATGGTTATATCTTACAGATTGGTCGATACTTAGCTTGTGACCAGAGGGATGGCTCGTCGTTTGACCGAAAAAATGCCATTCTATCGATTCGACATCGCACCACAAAGCCGTCTGGGCTTGTTTTTTGATGACAGCAATATGGAGGATTAGGTACTATGCGTACCAAATGAGAATAGGATCGATTGACGACGTGACGTCACAACATGGCAATCGATCCTTCGTCAAATCGAAGAAACAAGAAGTTCTGCCCTTAGGAAGAGCTAAACTTTGAGGTGGTCCTCCACTCCTCTGCGCGCATTCCTGCTTCGCACCTACTTCTTACCATGGCATGAAACTGGGACGGACGTGATAAGTTTATATATGCTGCTGATAACTCCGCCCAAGTGAAACAGGCAGACCTCTCGCAAGTTCGAGTGCGTGGATTATACGTCTAGCTGAAAATGAATGTTCTTTGCTCAAAAAAGGAGGCCTTTAGTTGGCCTTAGTTTATAATCTTGATTCAAAATCACGAATATTAGAACATGCAAACTAATTTGAGACCCGTATCAAGAAGAAACAAAAACCCACAGACAAGGGTTAGGAGTTGGGTCGGCATCGTTATTTAACTGTGGTCAGCAATTTAACCCACGTTGCACTTTTTTATCAATCTGATGGTTGATCGAATCATCATTTTTATTCACGTTTGTCGTATGATTTGTTTCTGTTCTTTTTTAATTTAAGTCGACTAAATACGAAAAAGTCGACTAAAGCCTTTGTTGTGTTTAAGTTTCCGACCGTTGCCGATTGGCGCCGACGCCCGGCCCGGCCCAACCGTTTGTCGACCAGCCGCGCGACGGCGCGACCCACCTTGCCCCCTCAACCCTTCACACCCTCCCGCGGCCCATGTTGGATGAAATCGTTCGTTCGGTCGTTGTTGCGTTTTTCTTCGCCGTCTAGCGCCTGGTTCGCTCGCGGTGAACGTTACATTACTGTTGTGTTTATTCTAAATGGCTTTCTTCAGTTTTTATTAGATTTTATTAGTTCGGATTCGTTAATAGCTAGTGTTAATGAGAATGTCGGTGTTTATGAACTCAATTTATAAGATTTTCATGTATTAGTGCAACAGGCGATTGTAAGTCGCAAAGGGCTCGTGTAAACATAAGAGAACGTTGTAATTACAACATGCCTACGGATTCTGAATGCGAGTGCGACCTGGTGTCGAAGGAGTGGTTGTTGGCGAAGTTGCGCTCCGATGAGAGGGATACTGTGCTAATAGACTGTCGCGGTTCCAACGAGTACTCGATAGCTCACATCCGTTCCGCAGTAAACTTTTCTATTCCGAGTATAATGCTGCGGCGGCTGGCAGCGGGCAAGATCGAGCTCGCGTCCACAGTGCAGTGTAAGGAGCTGAAGGCGAGGATCTCGCACTGCCGTACGCGGGGCATATTCGTGTTGTACGGGGACGGAGTTCCACGGGACCCGGACTCGGTGCACGGGATCCTGCTGCGGAGGCTAAAGCAAGATGGCGTGCAGGTCGTCTGCCTTGAAGGTACGAGTCAGTCCATGTATTACCTAATTACATTAGTGGGCCGTGTCCCTTGCGTGGTGTGTCACAGTGGGTGCTGCCCACAGCCTTGCATTGCATACAATTGCCCTCAGGTCATTGCAGCCCCTTGAACATGATATAGCACCAGTTCAGGCTAACTAAATGATAAGATGGTACTCAGCATGTACTTACTATTGATGGCATGAAATTTGTTTATATTGTAAACAGTTTCCAAAACAACGGTTTCAGTATCTCTGACGATACTTTGCCATTCTGTTCCCTAATCATAAATCTCGTTAAGGTATAAAACAAAGTTGTCTCCGTGTCTTCCTTTCTGTGTTACTTATGCAATCACTGTCATACAATAGTACCTACTTCAGCTTACAAGTTTGTTTAACCCTTCAGATACCGTCAATTAGAGACACAATAGTAAGACAATAGATGCGCGGCCACCGGGTGTCGCTTGGGGATTCATGAATTAATTTACTTGATCATCTACCGCTATCAAATCATTAAAAAACCAATCCATACTTATTTATTAATAGCAATAGGCAGACGTAATGTAATCGGAAAACAGGAGTACTTAATGCCATGTATTCAAATTGATGATTTAAATGTTTGTCCCATCTCCTTCATAAACTGGACAATACTAGTTACACCATTTATATTTGGTTGAATATGAAACAGCTTTCTTAATATCACAAGGGTTACTACCAGAAATCTCATGGTTGCACGGCAAAACAAATGCGTTAGCTTGCGAAACAGACTACCCACTCTAAAAACATTTATGTTTTTTTTTTTCATAACTCTTACCTAGTTTTTATTTATTGTTTGCATGCTTGAACAGTATCTCTGTAACAGCAAATTCTAGCTGTGGAAAGGGCCTGGTGACCTGTAACACCAGTTTTTCTCAAAAATCTTTACCAGGCACCAGTCTCCCGCTAAAGTGGGATACAGCCGAGCCATTTTCCTATAAACATTAACTTTAAGCAAGCTTTGTATAGACAGAATCTTCTTTTTCTTCCTGCCCATATTACTTGGGGTTGGTGGAACATGTTTTTTCTTCCATTCTGTTTTGTCACTCTCTTTTCTTTCATATCACTGCTCACACAATCCATCTTTTCTTTGGCTTCCCTCTCTCAGTAAGAGTGAATGAATGGCGACTGTCATTATAATATAATATAATATTCCACAACTATCACACAACACCGTCTAGTCCCAAGCTAAGCAGATCTTGTGTTATGGGTACTAGACAAACATACTTATATATTTCTAAATACATACATATTATAGATAAATTACACCCAGACACAGAACAAATGATTATGCTCATCACACAAACGTTTGTCCTGGGTGGGAATCGAACCCACGACCTCCGGCATAGCAGTCAGGTTCACTAACCACTAGACCAATAGGCCATTATAATCATCATTTTCCTAACCTCGTTCCATGTTACTGTTACCACAGCCTGTTTTGTCCCTACATACTCATCAACCTGTCATTAGCTTGGAAGCCTCTGGTTTGTCTCTCAACTTATATTGAGAAAAAGATATTTAAAACTATAATTGAGACAGTTTGTTCTGGTGTAAATTGATAATAATATATGACTATTAAAAAAGCATTATCACATTTTAAACCAAATTGATAACAAAACTTTACCACCTTATCTTTACTTAATAAAAACGGGCTTAGTACAAGTCGGATTCTCCACCATCCAATCTATAAAATAAATACCTACTTTTTTCCTT
This sequence comes from Mythimna lalbum, assembly GCA_949319445.1. Taxonomy (NCBI): domain Eukaryota; kingdom Metazoa; phylum Arthropoda; class Insecta; order Lepidoptera; family Noctuidae; genus Mythimna; species Mythimna lalbum. The sequence goes on along the minus strand of OX439347.1, from coordinate 17,640,898 downwards.
CTATAAATTTTAGTGTCCAATTGAAATATAATTTTATCCAAAGCTATAAATAAACGTTTGGTGTCTCCCTTGATTTAACTGCTGATGAAAGAAAAAATTAAAGATTTAGGGTTAGTGTTAAGAAGTCAGTTTAAAAAAATCAATAAAAATTGGTTTTTAAATCATTATAATAATAACTGACACCCAAATTCTGATTTAAGCTAAGTATTTGAAGTTAAGTATTTCTCAAACTCTATTTTAGCCTGAAAACTGTCAAAAATTCTTCACTTGCCTCTGTCTGTTTTAAAAGTTAATATTGAGCATGGTCGAGCAAGGTTTCTAAGCTTGTTGCTTCATCTAACGCAATTCAATGTTTGATTAAGAGGCAATGCAAAAAAGAAAATGCCTGAAAACTCTGTTAGCATTCAGTATTTGTGTTTTTTTTATTCTGAAAAGTCTTTGAGAAAATTTGTCTTAAGAGGGTCCTTCTCCACTCGCTTATCATAAACATTGAAAATGGTTTAAAAGCTTGTTACTAAATTTAATGCAATCCAACGTGATGTTTGACGAAAAAGCAATGCAAAAAAAGAGAGATAACGCCTGGAAACTCTGTTAGTATTTGGTAATTCCGAGATTTATTCGAAAATTTCACAAAACTTGCTCCAGGAAATAGCTGTTTTTTTTAAACCCTTAAAAGTTTTCGGAAAAAGTTGTCATCATTTAGAATCTTAATGAAATTTGCAAGGTCTCTAGAGGATTACTTTTTTGACTTTTTTAATTTTTAGGCAAATTATGAAGTGACAAAGTTCATACAAAATAAGACATTTTCAGAGGTTTTTACTGGGTTAGTTTTACACAAATTTAGAAATTGGTTTCTTTAGAAACCTAGATAATATCCACAAGATACTGTGTTTCCAAAATATCGAATGAAAAATGTGTAATAACGTCGTAATCAGCTATGAGCGGTTGTATGAAAAACAGTGAAAATTTGAGTCATGATGCACCACCTTAATTCAGAATCTCATTAAACGTGCCAGGCTTCTATTGATGTACTTTTTATATTTTTATTATATGAGCACATTATGCGGGGGCCAAAAATCATGTAAAATAGCAGATTTTCAGAGGTCTTTATTGAATTAGTTTTAAAAATTTATATTTTGATTTGTATAGAAACCTAGATAATATCCACAAGATATACATGTATCCAAAATATCTAGAGAAAGATGTGTAATAACATCATAACCATGTAAGAGACTTATGAAAACCATAACTAATAATCCTGACGAAACCGACATTTACCATTGGTCACTTTATTATTAATTATTGACTTTTGGTGCAGTTGCGATTATTCTGCCAGTGTCACATTGAGATAAAACACTAACAATTTACTATGTTTGAGGCAATAGTGTACCGTATTTGTTATACTGGTGCCTGAGAGGTTAAAAAAAATGTAAATGGATTCCTACTACCTTTATAAAGATACAGCACACTGCAAAATAGACAACATAAGTTTAGATAGTAGTAAGGTTCTCATGTAACCCTTGTTGTATCCAAAAAAGTTGCTAGTATCTAGCTTCTGGTGAAGTGCGAGTCTATCAATAATAATAATTAACTTTAAACAAAAAAACACAACCAACCTCAATGTACAAAACAAACTGTAACAAGTGCAATTAAAACAAAATATTTAATTTTATTTTATCTTGAAGTTGGCTGTATATTTTTTTGTAAAAAGATTTTTATCTTACACTTTTTTGTTGTGGTACTAGAAAGTATGCCTCAGTCAAACTCAAATAGTGTGCAAGTTCTATAGTAAGTAAACCTTATTTTGAATAACAATTCCAATACGCCAAGCCTAAGCCAACCTTCTGCCTTCATCATCAGTTCGAAATATCCGCCCCCCCCCCCCCCCCTCTTGTTTCAGTCAGTCATCAACTACACATATAAACAATGCAATCTCATTTGTTATGATGGTTTGGCTGTGATACTTTGAGGAGTGCTCTTCCATATCCTTGAAGTTCATGATAAGATCATAACAATATTTCTAATGGGACCAACAAGGAAGCAAAAATCATTTAAAATAATAATTTTGAAAATCTGTCCACAATTCATCAACAAATCGGTGAAAATACATTAAAAAATAAACATTCGCCCGAAAATCGAACCTCCTTCTTTTTGAAGTCCGTTAAAAAAATATTTCAATAAAGTGAAGACAGAAAAAAAAATTAAAACAGCAACTATACATGCATAAACAGCATCAGGGAGACCGGTATTTTACATTTAGTGGCTGCAAATCTGAGCTCCTTATTGCTACTGCAATAACCAAAAAGATATGTGCTTTTTATTCATATGTCCATTCATAAAGTCAATTTACCAATCTTAGTTCAAAGGCAGTTTATTGTTAGTGTAATTAAGCTGCTCCACATTGTGGTTTTAATACTTATTTTATTTCTAGTCACACAGTCTAGTTTAGGTGATCAAATTAATGAGAGAGTGCAACTACAAATGCATAATATGCTGCAGTAAAATAATATGTAACCTATACTCCATTCACTTCTGGATTAGACAAAAGAGGTTCATAGAACCATTTCCTTTATTTATCTTTTCTTGTGCCTCAGCTGAAGATGTTAGAAAGTAAAAAGTTTTTCGGTCCAGAATAGAGATGTGCCGTTGCCGGCAATATTGGCTATATTGCTGGAATACTTCGGTAATATTCCCGGCAACATGCCTACCAATATTCCCACTTCACGGCAATATTGCCAGCAACGGCACATCACTAGTCCAGAATAATTGAAACAGATATCCTACTTTTTCATTGCCTTTCGGATAATACGTAGTCTGCAATTTCTGGCTACCAATAATAAAATGAGGTTTTAGTATGTTACAGTTCAAATACATGACTATCAAACAAGCAGCTACCTATGTATTATTCTCACGGCGGCATTCATTCAGTAAATTATTACCTAACTTGGTGGTAACACGTAATACCGGTTGCCACGCCGAGGAACCGTTTCATAACATTCATTGACAAAAAAATCTCGATACTTATCGATCTTAGAGTTTGAAAGCGACGTACACGAATTATGAAATGCTCATCACCTAAATGCAATCAATGTTTTTTGAAGTCCCAAAATGACGAAAACTTTCGTGGGCTGCAGCTTCACTGCTAACTTCCTTTATTACAAGAAAAAAAGCATTGATATCCATAGATTTTGCAAACCGGAATGTAACCGACAGACTTCCGCACTAATTAAGATCGATTGTATCGATTTATTTTGTAATATAATAACAAAAGAGCTAGATCAACACGACAGCATTGCATTACCCGGTAGTTATTTAATACTAGTATCAGATGCGACGAAACGTCTTCGATTCAATATGTTTTGGTTTAAAATGTGTGAGGGGCGTAAGAGGCATGCCGGAGGTCGCCAGTCGAGGCATCCGCTCCTCCAAACGTGGGAGAGGAAGTCGACTACTTATTGTGCTCCTCAATGCGAGACGTTAGATTATAATCACCGCACAGTCTCGAATGCGCTTGTTTGTACCGACGCTACGTTATTTTCTGGACTGGTAAATGGACACAGTTTAGTGCTCCATTTATTGCTATTTAATTTATTATACAATGAAAATAATGATCAACCGATCATTATTTTTTGCTTCAATGAAATGTAATGTGCTAGTTTCTGAACAACAGGATAAATTATAATTAGGTACGTAAGTAATTATAACAGCTGGCCCTGTTGTTATTTTTACACAATGAGTAAACGACAAATCCATCTACAATGTAGCCTCCCTAGCAAATATTGATTAAATGTATTGGGATTTAGTCGTAGCCCTAACACTCCATCAATGCCATACATACTACAACTATATCCTACGAATGTGTCCACACTTCCACTGTCCATTGAGGATAAATATTTCGATATCTTTTTACGACTGTTCTGTTCATTTCGATGACTCAGCCATCAAATATTTCTTAGTTTCAACAACTACATTAGTAAGAAACTTGAGAGGATCGTATAAATTTATCAGATATAGACTGGATGATCAAACAGGCCGGATGTGTGGAGCTATTGCTTCGGTCTTCGCCGGCTCGTCCGACGGAAGAGCGCCGCAATTTTATTAATAAGTTCCCGTTTCACTCACGTCCTGTCAATTTCAACTTTGCGTGTAAACTGTGAATAAAATGTGAATGGAAAATATTATACGATAAAATACATGCTGTACTCATCCAAAAGTATGCAGTCTTGAGCAACTTGTCAAGAATGCGCATGATATATCAAAAATGTACATGCCCAAATTGAAAAGCATTAAGTGATTTTTTTTTCTACTGCAATATAATTCCCTTATGCCAAATAAGCTTGAATCAGGCATATTGAGCATATCGTGTTCGAGGAAATTACCATTTTCTATAGTGAAAATAGGAACTCAGATCGCTCAATAATGCCGGAGTAAATAAACTTTTTATGCTCTCTACTTATTTGATGTTAAAGTAATGAATGGGCATCATCGAAACACCGGAAGCAAATTAATAAATTCAGCGATGGCATTAATTGTAAATAAGATATTCCATTGATCTATATTGGGCCGTGAATTGCCCATTTGAAGTGTCTGAGTACAGAGCAGCTCGATCGTAAAATAAATGGCACGTGCTTGCGAACAACAGGATGTTGTGAGCTCCGCTCTGAATGTAAACTCTTTGGGGCTTAACATATAATCGTAGAGGAAATCGTGTGCATCTGGCCGGAGTGGATGGCTCACGCGAATATTATATGGCCTCATAGAGGAAAAGCAAATGGGAAAGGGAAGCGCGATCTCATGAAGAAGAATCACGTTTGAAATAACTTAACCGCTTGGAAACAATATTAAATTATGCTTTGAGCTCTAACAACTAGGGTTAATATAAGCTTAATAATAAAACTATCTAGCATCAAAAGGACGGCCGACAATGGTAATCAGTAGTGTATCATTGATAAATCTAAAGCGTAAAACTTTGAATGGAGCTCAGTGTGTATAAACAAGTACATCGGAAGGCGTAACATTGGCATTGACAGTTTTTATGTGCTGATGTAATGTCCAATCCGCGGATTACTATTTTATGCTACGTATTGTATTCTGATTTTATTTATGTCTGGTTCCGCTACAGTGAATCTGAATAAAAAAAAAGTAACTTGTTACGCCGTAAAAGCACGTAAAGGTCACCAATTTGTTAACGCTCGTGTACATTTGAATATGGCTCATAAATTAGATATCAGCGTACAAGTGTACATTGTTATAATTGTGGATAATGTAACATGTGATGTGAGGTCGGGGTGCAGCGCGATGTAATTCTGTTAAACACTGATATGATTATCAGCAGCACTATCTGGCGAGCAGCCCACAACGGCGCCACACTCATTATCGACTTGAAATCGAGCCGACAGTCAATTAGTGTTACATGTCCTGTCTGACCATTTATAATTCAATACGCTGGCAAATAAACCCAACCAGCTAAATTAATGAACAGGAAATTAAACGTTTTGCGGTGGTTAACTAAGGACGCTTCTAACCGCAATATATGTAATTTCGCTTTAGTTGAAGAGGCATCATCTAAAATATGTCATGAGTAATGAAATGACAATGTAAGTGTTACAAGTTTAACCTTTGCTTGCGGTTCGTGTCCGTCATACTCATCATGGTTGGACTTTGTCTGCGGCTTGAGGAAGAAGTAGACCGTGTTTTTGTACTCATCAAACAGTTACGTTGTCTGAAACCCTAGACCTGTAGACCCACTGTCCATAATCTCCGTTCACACAAGTTTATTCATAGTTCCAATAACAAATAGGTTTGTTTTGCGATTTATTCCAAATCCTAACATAGACATTTCTTCATAAACGCGTGGGTTATTTTGTGAAGTTAATGTAGTACAGATACACTTTTCTAAGCACAGGCAATATCTATTTTCGTGATATCGCCTTGAAATCCAAAACTCCCATTCCGTCGATTCTAAGAACCTGAATCAAATCGTTAGCAGTGACGTCAATCTGATACATTCCCAGAATCTGGCCGAACGTAATTATTTATTTATTAGTGTTATTTCTCTATTGTTTTCTTAGCAGAAAATTCTAAATTTAACCATTATTAAGGATTGTTTGCACAGGTAACGAGACCATGATTCACAGAATTCACTGCATCTTTATCTAGACTCAGGCCGTGTTTGGTGTATTGGCTATTGGTCATATCCGTTGGCTATTGGCTGCGATGCCAGAAGGTTAAAATGTTTATGTCATTCATTTAACAAGACTTGTTTGTCACGATCATTGTGAATGGATTTAATTGACCCAACTCGAAGAACAGTCAATAGAGGCCGATGTGCAATCATATTTATAAGTCGCCCACCAACCTTACTAAATTGGTTTAAATTGTTCCAACAGGCTTGATTAAAGTCTATTTAAAGATGCCATATATTATCAATGACATATGCTTTCGCTTCAGCCTACTTATTAACTACATTTTACTGCAATGCAATTCTAAGACGTAAAAACGATCTTTAGGGTCACCAAAATGTAGAGATTGTGGAAGGAAGATGACAAAATTTATACCTTTTGTGCGGCGCTACTAAAATTGGATCAGGAATAGTTGCGAGATATTAAAGTTTATTAATGGATCATTGATACCCGCCAATCTAATCTCTTAATAAATTATCTTGTAAACGTGGATCCAGGAAAAAAATTAATAACTTTTCATTACGAGGATGCATTTTTAGAGCTTAAGTTCATATAAGCATAAGTTCCCGGTTTTCAGCTACGCTAAAAGTTGCTATATAATACTGGTATTCTGCGGATATCGCACTGACAACTTTTAAAGCAGAAAGACAGTCGTTGTTCAAGCACATAATCAAAAAGAAAATTGTACCTGTGTGGGATAGTTCACAGGTCTGCATAATGATGTATTAGGTGGTTAAAATCGCACAAGGTTGTTGATAAACGTGGCTGGAAGGACGCGGGCCGCCGCCGGGCCAAGGCCTCCCGCAGTCCGCACCTGCCTCCCCCGCCACGCCAGCGCCTCCCCGCGCTGACACCACCGTGCTGCGTGCATGATCCTGCCTATGTGCCATGCGTATTTCCACATCTTGTTTTACACTTTGCAGTATTTGCATAATTTTTTATCCTCTTCAAGGTCTCTGCCCTATTTGCCCCAAACCTTGTAAAATTATAAATCAGTTCAAATTACATCAAAGTTACATTTTAGGTAGACCGTTGTATGGTGATCAGTGGGCGGTCAGGAGTGGGTGCTAAATGTGTGCGAAGCGATCACGTTTCTATTGAGTGGGTGTAGCAGGCTGAAGGATTGGGTTTGCGCGGTGAGGGGCGAGTTTTATGGAGTCCTTGCTACCGAGGACGAGCGTGAAAAGTGGGGGGAGGGGTGTCGGAGACGTGGAGGAGGGTACGACGGGTTCATTGAGTGCGGCGGATGAATGGGCCGCGATGAGTCATCGGATCGATGGCGAGCGCCGCCGCCCCGCGCCCCGCGCCGCGCGTCTGCGTGATGCCGGCCTGCCTGCCAAGCCTGCAGCTCACCCAATGGCCCATATTTAATGTGAAAGTGGCAAATCGGCACACTTGTTCTACTATTTGATTATTCATCGTCATTACGGTAACCGAAATTTTAATTTGGGTGGCCATTGTTGGGTAATATATTTAAAGATGCTCTGCTTGCTTGCAGCACTAAGATGATAATATTTATGATTACTTGAAAACCAAGGGCGATGCATGGAAATGTATTGTTTAATTCAGTCAGTATAAAGACACGCTTTAAAACCATGTTCACCATCACCTGCATGAAACAGCTTTTTCCTCATCATATTGGCACACAACTCCACTAAAGACTTATTGGGACGTTATTATTGCATATTTTTGCAATATTTCAATAAACGCCGATTAACTGTTCAGTCACAAATGATATCGTATGCGGAGGATATTGAATGGGCGTCAATAATGGGCTGTCGTGCTCGTGACCATTGGTTATACCTCTTATAGGTCTGTGATAGACATAATGGGAGCGCTATTAGCATCACAATCGTGGGCTGAGCAGCGAACGACAGGAAGCGGCCGAACGCGACGGAAACGCTGCGTGTCGTCTATGTACCGCACCTGTCGCCGGCAGCGCCGTGTAAAGAACTATCCATACTAAAAACCTATTAAGAATCTTTTGTTCCATTCTATTTTTACGATTGTTTTGTTATCATACCTGCCTGGATTCCTCCCAGCTGTCTTTATTCCAACTAAAAGGGTAACTTGGATTGTGGGTATTAAAGGTGTGGGTTGTGTAACATTTCAACTCCGACAAATAAAATCATGACCTTTACCATAAAATATTCTGAAGATTTTCGAAAAGTCAAGAGGTCTATCTTATTCGGAAAAGACGTCATAATAAAGGAATATTTAACTAACTTAGGTTCGCTCATTAAAATTATCCTCGGAGTTACTCCTTTACCAGATGTAAGAGATATTTTAAGGCTTGATAGTAAATGTCAGACGTGCATCATTATGAATGGAAGTATATTAATGGAAGAACAATGAATGAACGAAATCAACTTGGAATTGAATTAACGAGCGCCTACACAGATTTGCGCCAGTAGTTAACGCGCAACTAGTAATTACAGCTAGCAATTGGCTGTTGTAGTAACCAACAGTACTGAAATATGAAACAGAATTCTAACCTTTGATAGCCTCACGAAACACTAGCCTTGACAACCGTCCTCTAGGGTTTGCCTGGAGGTAGCGATGCTAGGCGTCTGGACAAGGCGTCAGGCTTTTTGGTTGCGTGTCCGACCAAATTAGGCGAAGTCCGGCTTGTCCGGCATTTGTTAGGCTTTGTAAATTTAACTTTATTTTTGATTTTGTCATGTGTTCTGGGTTACCTGTATCACTAGCGTAAGCGGAGCGGATTTGCACTTAAGAGTACCTATATGAGTAAATTTTATTGTTAATTTAAAAAAATTAGAAAAGCGTTCACTTTAAAAAACAAAGTTGGCCTATTTACCCTGTCCGACTTAACTCTCTGGTATGCCCGGCTTTTAGGTTTCAAGATCTGGCAACTGTACCTGGAGGACGGTTTTCAAGGCTTGTTTTTTTATCAATGCTTTTGGACCTTGAACCAGCGGCTGCGATATTTATGGATTTTAGATTAAAAGATTGGCTCGATGATATGGGACGAGGACTGTGAGTGTTTACTAATGCGCATTATGAAAAGAAAAATCTTATCGATTAATCCTAATTTCCCTTATCTGGTCATTGTCCCCATCAAGGTCAGGTATTACTCACTAGTGCATAATCATTTCCAGGTTTCGATTGGAGTCCTTAAATACAATAACACAGTGGTATTCAGAAGGGGTCCCCGTTAAATCAGTTATTTGTAGCTTCCTTCCTTCTATAAAGAAATCCATGAACTTTGTTCATCTGAAGCAAACCATACATAGTTTATTCTTTAGTCATACTCGGAAACTATTTAGATGGTATTTGTATGACGTGTCGTACGGAGAATAACCACATAACCACTTTCGATACGGCTTAAATATCGACAGTTATTTGATTTTTTGCTTACATAACAGCAAAATTCTGACGTGAACTTTTAATCGTGCTACTACTTTACTAGCTGATGCTAGAGGTTTCGCCCGGGTGACAGTAGAAAATAATTCCCAGATAACTTAAAAAAGTATCTTAATTGCTATACCGGGACATGGTCTACCCGTGTGCGTTTCATATAAATAGAAGAAGCGACAAACATACACACAAACTTTCGTCTTTATATTATTAGTGTGATAAGCCATATTAACACACTCAAATCCGTCAAAAATCTTTTGTAAATACAGGCCAGCAAAAGAAATATAAGCTGAAGTACTTAATTCCCTTGGCTTCCTCGCTAACATGCGCATAATTAATCAGTTTGCTCTAATTAGACCGCAGGTGTTCGTCCCAGTCATCTTATCCCCCTGATGCAGTTATAGGGAGTGGGAAGTGATCTTGTAGACCCCACATCATTTATTTATTATCTGTTGAGCTCCTTAGTAGTCCTAAGTTGAGCTATACGAATTCTGATAAATGCTTGCACTGACTAGACAAGTCCTCTCAAATCTCTTTGGTTCCCTAAAAGACCATCTCTGCATGGTTCTCATATGATTTGACCTTTACATGTTTTCTTGACTTTGACCCTTGAATTTGGTTCGGTGTTTCTCTTCATGGTAGTCAGCTAGGAAACACCGGCCTCATCTAGTTATAAACTGAAGAAAAATTTACATGTAAAAGTGTTTTGAAAAAACCTATTTGCAAAATAAATATTATTTATCATGTGTTACAATACCTGCAGAAGCTTCTCAGTCAACTAGAAAATTTATTTATATATTTCGGTGTTAGGCGCCATTCTGCATTACATAACTTAACATCATTTTAAATTAATTGTGCATATTATACGTTTCTATTCCGGTTATTAAACCGTATTTTCTGGTTGGAAGCGCCAATAGTAGCCAAGGTATTTTAATGACTAGCCTTGCTTAATTTGATTTAAAAGAAAATTTTCACGCTAATAAGATACCATTGACGCATACTAATAAATACGTTAGTGAATCTTATTAATTATTTTTTATGGGCTTTGCTTAATTCATTTAGAGAAAACCAGACCTATTAATTAATTAAAAGAAGGCTTTCCATCGTAGACATATACTTTTTTACATTTAACCCTAACATTAGTTAGAATAGTTAGATACTAGTGAAATTCGGGCGCAGTGCCAAGCTCCAAAGGTTACCTCTCATGCAATTTACCAATATTTAAGTAAAGCCTTTTCAGTGGTTTTAATAATGTTCTGTTTGTCAACAGGAGACTTTGACGAGTTCCGGCGCGCCTACCCCGAGTGGTGCAGCGAGGCGGGGGCTCAGCACGTGCCTCATCTACCCCTCATGGGCCTACGGTCAGTAATAGTTCAAGCTCTACTCGAAATTATCCCAACAAACATTCTAACAATTAAAAAATAGGTTATTTTTGGATCGGTAAATCGCCAAATATGAAAAAAGTAGACCTCTAAGGCTTTTTTAGTCTTATTGTTCCACGTATAACATGATTAGTTAAAAAATCACGTCTATCTTGATCACAGTTGTTCACTGGGGCTTCAACATCCTACATTTTAGACCTTGAAACATTTCTTAGATCTCCCCCAACCTATACCTGTTCAATTCTACACAATTTCGGAATGTTTTCAGCAATATTATTTACCGCTTCAATAGTTTAATTTTCACAATCTATTTTACGCTAAAAATGCAATTATTTAGTAAGGTTACGGAAACCTGGCGTTATTGGTTGAAGTGCCAGCCTAGCAGGCAGGAGGCATGCACATCAATCGTGGCTCGTGGGCATACATGGCCCACTAATGGAGTTTGCGTGTTATGTTCAGGTACAGCGAGAAGTCGAGAGCGTTTATTCTCACAGGGACGGTCTGGAATGGAAGTAGAGGCGAATGTGCGAAATTTATATATGCTCCCTCCACCGGGAGTGTCCTATGAAAACTTTAATAATTCCTGATACAGTTTTCCGCGCTCGTATTCAGGTTACGTGTTGCTTTTATTACTTAACAAACGCTGAAGCCATGTCGTAATGAACAAGGTTATTAAGATCACAGTTATAATTAAACTCGATTGTGTAATACAAGTATATCGAGGAAATCATTAGAATTGTAATTCTGAACGCGCTGCCTCACTCGATTGAGAGAACGAGGAAACTCACGCGTGGGAACGAGATTTGCGCGTGAGAAGGTTTTTCACTTCGATGGAAAAAGTGTCCGAACCGATTCCGGCGAGACTGGATGCGAGCCGGCGGACTTTCTCAATATGATGTTGTTGATGAACCGATCCCGTGAGAAGTAATTGTACGCTCGCCTCGTATTTGTTGCGACAGGGTCTTAACCGCTTAGGAAAGTGTATTGTAGGTATTAGATATTGTATCGGTGATTGTGGGACACGTGGAAATTACGAAAGAAGTGCACTGATAAGGTAAAAATATTTGGAAAGTTTTGATCAAATAATTTTTCGAGTTTGCAATACGTAGCGTTGAATTGAATAATCCTCGTGTACTTTACCTCACCTTCACCTGGAGTTTGTTAAGCGCGTGGGCCGCATATGCAAGCAGATCGAATCATAAACAGAATTCTCAGTATCGGTGACGATGTCGGAGGATGTTAGTCATATAGTGCAAACACTGGTTCCTTCCTACCGCTCTTTGTTACTCAGCACTCAGCCCGTATGTGATAATGTACATGAATATAATGTTAATAGTACCTATCACACGTAACCGTGACTGATTGAGTTCTGCACGTGCGCACACGCCAATGTCAAATATTCCATTCATGACAACGAGTGACTTGTTCTGCTGGAATAGTAGCGTTTAGTAGTAGGATGTTAACTAAATTAGCAGGTATGGCTAGCCTCCTTAGCTCTAGCGATCAATTAGTACTGTGGACTGTGTTAGAACAAGGTCTGTGTTTGTGATGATGTGAACATGCAAAGTAACATACGATCCTGATAAGCTGGTCACCCACAAGGAGGAAACTGTTTTTTTATTCATAACTAATTGACCTATCGACCATAGAGGCAATGTAGCTGTATGGGCTGATCTGGCAGGCGTCGATCTGACAAGAAACATTTTATCTTAAAAAGAAAGTGTCTTTCATTTAAGAATAGAATATAATAAAATTTAAGAATAGAATAAAATAAAATAATCTTTATTGTACCCCAAAAATAGTAACAAAACTTTTACACTACCGGTACAATGACGGTCTTATCGCTGACAGCGATATCTACCAGGCAACCTTAGGAAGGACTTAAATTTGGACTGAAAGAACTTGAAATAAAAATCTGCGGTGTACTGCAAATTAATAAAATATTAAATTCAGCCTCAGATACATTTAAGGACAAATTGTCCCTCATCATGACAGCGTTGCGCGTACGCTGTCAAATTATCCACCAACATGTCCCACATCGCATAATCGCGTTGTAAAGTATTGAGGCACTAACTGAGCAACGTTGCAGCGTCACCTAGATTGAGCGTTGCATGTCATGTTCAGGGACATTTTGACCCTTTATATTTAATGCTTTATTTTTTTCTTTTTTTTTAATGCATAGAAGTAGATTACAGTAAGGATTGACTGTTGTCTAATATTGACAGCTAGGGACAGTTATCTATTACATAATTGAAGAAAAATTTATATTTGCAATTTTATGTGCAATTTCCCCATTTTTCTCTCCATAATAACCTTCCTAAGACTTCAACAAATAGTTAAAAGGTTATCCAAATCGATCCAGTCTTTCTCGAGTTTTGGACTTAACAACGTATTTAGCCTTTCATTCTTATTTACAATACTAGCTTCTGCCAGCGGCTTCGTTTGCGTGAATGTCGACGCGAAGACAAACACAAACAAAAAGTAGCCTATGTTTTTTCTTGCGGTTCAAGTTTACCCTGTTAGTATCCCGGTTCAGTAGTTCATTGAAAGCATTCAGACAGACAGAGTTACTGTTACGATTATGATATTGGTCTGGATCTTTCTTATATCTATGGTATGGATAAATAAATGTAGGAGTGGTGTTTTAAGCATAATTATGCGAGTTGGCGCCTTTTTGGCCTTGCACAGATTTTAAAGTCATCTCTTTTTTCATACTGAATTCTACTGTAACTGAGGTACGAATAAACGTTTTTTCTTATTTCTTTCTTTCTTTAAACTTATTTGAACTTTAGCTTCGCCTGCTAAAGGTTAATCTAAAACGATATTTGAACGTTCCAACCAATGTAAAAACGTGCTCTGCATTGCAGAAAACTTCGCGTTGGTTAATGAACTCATTGATCATGTTGAATGGTGACGAGCACCGCCGCCACTGGCTGCAAGCTGTGCTGTAAGTGTGCAGTTACCTAAACGCGTAATTGGCGTGTTGCATTAGACGGTGAAACGGAGCCTTGCGCTCAATGGGCGCGCTCCATTCATGCCACCAGCGCGCATGCGGTGAGCGCCGTTCACTGCCAGTGCTGTTTTTCCCTGCGCAAATCACTGTAGTTCGGTACACGATGTTAATGAACCGACGATGTTGAATGGCAACTTGTGACGTGACATCACCATACAATATTGCTGTATCGATACTAACGCCACTTGACACAACTTATTATTTATTCATACATTAGACGCAGTTCATGCGCAGTGCGCAAAGTTTAAACATTTAATAGTACCTACTATTAGTTATAAAATAGTTAATCTTTTTCTATAACATTCTGCTAGCGTGTCGGTTGTGCGTAGGCAAGGCAATCGATGAGTTTCGCTCTAAATCTGAGCATGAATTCACATAAAGAGGATATACGTAAAACATATTTCGAGTTTCCCCGAATTATTTTCCTTCGTCTCTGATTCGCTTCTGATTGCGTGGGCCGCATGACTGCTACCTTTCTCGATATAATACTAACAGAACTATTTATAGTAGCATTCAAATTAATGGTGTAAATGTAACGAATCCCACGCTGAAGCGGCACGCCTGCCGCCTCTGGCGCGGCCCGCCGCTGCTGCCGCCGGCGCTCGGCTCCCGGCCCCGCGCCGGACCGACTACACACGCACGGCTTAATTAGGTCCACGTAAAGATGGGCTATTGCCGGCAATATTGCCGGAAAGTGGGAATAATGGTAGCAGTATTGCCCAAAGTATAAATATTGGTGGCAATATTGCCAGTAAAATTTTCACTTCGGGCGCCCACAACGGCACATCTCTAGGCCCACGATAGGCCCTTGGCCTGTATACCTGCCCTTCTAGCTTATATCAACGGTCTATTTTAAAATAAAATACAATAAGATAACATTGTACGATCCTCTGAACAACAGGACCAAATATAATTACGGTCCCACCTACACACGTTTTATAAATAGATATTTAGAAATGCCTTGGTTCTGTAATTAAATCTTTATACAATGTTTTGTTATAGTTACTGAATACAAGATGACGTAAACAGCTTTATTATCTCTAAAAGGGCTGATGTCAAAATCTCTTGATAAGTTTGATATCTAATCCTAATCCGTAGATAATGTGGTTTCAATGTAAAAAGTGCCTCCGACTGAAACAATATTTTCCGGTTATTGACATTGAGACAAATATTGTGCGTCGATTGTTGTAACTTGTAGGCTTTGCCGTTTAATCACTTCTGGTTCCATGAATCAAGATAGTTGTGAGAAATGCTAATGTCCAATTTGCTGTGATGTCAGTGTGCTCAATGATGACAGGCGTAGATCCTGGTGGAGCGAGCGCGTCGGCAGATTATCGCTGAGTGACGTCATCGTTGTTGACGTCAAGGCGATCCTCGCTCCGCGTGAGTTCATTCACGAAATAATCCGTCCACGGTCACGGTCGCTGACGATTATACTTTATTTTGCTCATTTAAATCAGAATTATTTAATGTATACATAAATTATTCTGGTTAATAAAGTTTACCGATAACGTAGCATTGAAGAAACGTTTATTTTCATTATCAGTTTGCTTTTAGGTACTCGTAAACTAATATGTATTATCACTTCAGTCAGTTTTAAGACTCAATCAGTCCGACCTGCACTTAGGAGTTATGCGTTTTGTGTCTTCGACATACAAAGCTTACTCCTCTGGAACAAAATAACAAATAATAAAATAATTATTGTGAATTATTATTATTGTCCAAATTGTCACGCCACCTCCATCTGGGCCTACCGCGTCGCCGGCTCCTGCTGTTTAGAATCCAGTCAGTAGTTGCTTTCGCCCAATTTTGTTGCGACATGCGGCAGACACAATAATACGATTCAATTGTCCTGAAAATAAATGAAAATTGGAAAAACCTTATCATGTTTAATGATAAGGTTTTATCATTATTTACTTGATTAATGATCTTGATAGCTGTATAACTAGATACCCATGATTCGATCGATCAATTCATTTAATAACGTAGGTAGGTGCATGCAATTCTAAAGCCATATGAATTAATCCGTAGCAGCAAGAAGTGGCCACAATAATACGCATTATTTTATTAGTACAACATGTTCGCTTTAGTAATAAAGCAGCTATATAATAACAACGTACAACTATGCCATAAAGCCTCTTAACATACTAGTAACACCATATTAGCACTATAATATAATTATGTTCAGTAAACACTAAGCACAGTGCTGTGCTATTCTCCATATAAAGCCGTTTTCTGATAGCAATATCCTTAAGCTTTATTACTGCTTTCAGAAGTCACTTTTGGTTGGAATTTGAAATAAATATATCAACAATTTCGGCAGCAAGTTTCTAGCAATTTAATTTTTTAATATCACTTGCAGCTTATTAACTTTTTAATAGTATGACTATGAATATTCAGGACTCTCATTGGAGCAAATACAATGCCAGCTTGGTGCAATGTCAGGAAAAGGATTTTTCTAACGATTGGTTCAAGTCCGTTCACAATATATTGATGTTTTTCAACAGCAGCGGCGCAATAAGGCTGACTTGTTATAAGATACTCGTGTAATTGGCGATCCAGTTAAACTATTACAACCCACTCGACTATGCCTACTATCTCAGAAGTTGGACGAAAATAGAACGCTGTGTTAATTTAAGTCGACATCACTTTACTGTAGTGTAGGTGCTAGAGTGGCCTGCGACCTCGACACACTTGCTAAAATACAATACCAAACAAACACACGTCCACACTTATACATATAATTTGAACGAACATACCTACATACAAACAGGCCACGCATAACTTATATTTTAGCCCGTCATACATAACATAAACGAGCGTTCTGCTTTGTCCGGACAAGTCCGATCGTTAAAACGGCTGCCAGGATGGGAACTAGCGAGTCCGCCATTAAAAAACCGTCCCTTGCAGGCGGTCATTGGCAGCGGGTGGGTCGAGCCGCATTCCTGTGCGCCAGCGCACCGCACGCACTCGTACGCCCACACGCACCGGCACCAGTGTGCACACAGTTACCCGACCGACTCGCGGAGCCCGGCCGCTACGTCCCGTGCCCATAAGTCGGGCCGTGCTCGTTATTCGGCCGGCTCGCGGAGGCACCGGCCGCCCATACGTATCGGAGTCGTTCATTAATAACACGGCCGACCGTGGCACGGCTTCCGGCGTCCGCCTCGCACACGCCGCCGCCGCCGCCATTCAAATACGAATTGTATTCGCATGGAGCCGCCGACGCTGTCACTTACACAATGCACTACTACAAGTAGCTAGTATGCGCAAATTTAAATGAGCAGGTCACATTCATTGTTTGAGCGGAGCAGCATTCTCTGCAGCCTTGTTACACCTGTGTATCGGGAATATTGAGTTCACAATCGGCACTTGCGTAACGGACGGGGCTCCGTTCACCTACATGTAGGTAAAATTCGTGTAAGTATATCGTTAACATGATGGGATCGGACGGAAAGGCGTCGGTCGCGTGGGCGAGCAGCTCCCCTGAATGGACGTGTCGGCTGAGCTCGCCCACGCGCAGCCTACGCGCCGCACTACCTACTATGAGCCTATTAATGCCTGGTAGGTACATGCTGCCGCTGCCCACTGGCTGCCGACTATTCATTATAATCTTGATGACCACTCACGCGACACTGATCCAATTTGGATCAAGCGCCTGTTTGAATATAATAACAATGATATTTTTATCAAACTCGTGTTATTTATTCATTTAATTAAGAACCGAGAAATGTCCGTTTTTCCGTTAGTGAAATGTAAATCGATAGATTTTGACTTTAAACACAGAATAGAATAAACTTCATTGTACACCAAAACAATAACACAACTTATAATAAACTCTCTCTTGGAAGGAAGGGCTTTCTTATACAATTTATACACCTTAACTCAGATATTCACAGACCTATAAATGAAGTAAATAAAACGTCAAACTTACTTATTACTTGATTATAAAATAGATAAAAAAAAGAAACTTTTTAGAATGTATCCTTAGAGTACACCGACCGCCTTCAACTCTTGGGAGTTGAAATTTCCTCAAATCTTAACAGTGGTTCATTGCGTCCAAAACCAAGGTAGCTGCTAGAAAACTCGGCATTCTTGCAAAGGTCCGGCGGTACCGGTACAGCTTCTAATGTTATACAGAGCACATGTCCAATCGTCTGTGGAGTACTGATTGTATCCACATATGGACTGGGGCTACAAAATGCCAGCCATCTGGCAGCTTGGACTCAGTGGAAAGGCGTGCGAAGAGGCTAATTGGCCATCCAGATTTAGTTAACACAATCTACAAAACCTGCAGCACAGACGTAGGGTAGCCAGCCGTTCGATATTTTACAGAATGCATTTTGGAGAGTGCGCAGAAATTACATAAATTGATTTTGCCATCACCTTTGGACAACCCGACATACGGCGAGTGTCCACCCTTACATTATTAACACCCCTAAACCCAGACCCCCGGACCCGGCATCGCCTTGCCTCGTCGTATATACCGCGTGCACCGAAGGATTGAAATATTTTGTCTGCTGCGGTCTTTCCGTCTGATTATAAAATTTAAATTTCTTCAAAAGTAGAGTGAAAAGGTTCTTGGTCTAACTAATGCGATTCACCATCAACGATTACATCACTGCTTAGCTTACCATTAGGTGGGATCGCAGTCAAACAATATTTTATATTATTAAAAAAAGTTATAATTTTGGATGGAGAAGCCATTGGGCCCCATAGAAAATTTCCTGACGTTTATTATTTAATTACATTGCTACAAATGATTAAAATCTGAACCTTTATGGGGCACCATAAACTAGATTGAAAAACTATCGGATAGGTAGATACAACATCATCTCTCTAGCCCTTTCCCAACTAGCTTGGGGTTAGTTTCTAGTCTAACCAGATGCGGTGGAATACCCGTGTTTTACATGGAGCGACTGCCCATCAGACCTCCACAACCCAGTTTACTAGGCATCACGATACTCTTTGGATAGATTGATAGACAGGCTTTCTGGCGTCTGAATGTCCACAACTGAAATAGCCAGATATCATTTATTATTTTCAGTTGTTTTATTATTTTCGGTAAGCAGTATTATTCGTGTGGTAAACTTTTAAACCTATTAATTAACTTCTCACTCGCTGAAAGGACACGAGACGACCACAAAGCTTTTGCATCTAGTAAAAAAAGAGGATGCCGGCGCCGCATTCTACAAACGAGATCCAAACGTAAAAACACAGCATTGTTCTGGCGACTGGAAACCAACATTCTTTCTGGATTAGCCCAAAAAATCGCTTTGGAGTATTTTTCATAAAAATGAATGAATTAAGGGTTGCTTACAATTATGTATTCATTGTTTATGTAACACGAATGGACAGAAGCCGGGCTAGGCGTTCATTGAATAGTTTAATGAATGAGTTCAAAGTTCCGTGTTAACGACAGTATAACGACTGCTATTCCATTGTCTTTACGTAGCTTTGCGAAATACTCCGTGTAGGTAGTCTTACTTTATACATTGATATATTGACCTTCAGATGTGACGTAGATATTTGAATAGGCACACGTAACAACGATTTGGAGGACAAGAATTTCTTGATATGGCAATATAACCGCAGATCTACCGCAAATCTGGCATTTTGGCGTAGGAGGCAGGCTATCAACAGTACGTTGTACGAGGCAAGGAGTAGGTGCGCATTCGCCTAATTTTATTGCTTTCAAAACAGCAAACTGAATGGCGGCGAGACGATTCAGAGGGCGAATTTGGAAAAGTGTCGCGTGGGAGGAGACGCGATGGAGCCTCGGGCAGAGGGGTGCGGGCGACGAGGCGAAGGGGGGACTAGGGGGTGAGAGTAAGGACGCGGCGCTGCGTGGGCGGCCATTGAGCCACGGGGGCAGGTGAATGGTGAACCCCCGGAGCCTCCTCCCCCATTGAGCTGCCCGCGATCGATATCGCCCCGCTCCCGAGCCCACACATAACCGCCAACGCTCGCTCGGATGCGCCACCAGTCCACCACGCTCTAACAACACTATGCTTATGTCGCACTCCTGAAGGTCGATACCAGTTTTGCTGAAGATTAATTAAACTCACGTTAACGCCATTCTTTACTCATGTCCCATCGATAAAGTATTTAGAGCTGGCTTCTTTTTCTTGCTACTGGCTCCAAACTCCTTAGATAGCAAATTGGCGATGTTACGTAATTTGATGAGGTTATTTTTTTTTTCAAAATATAAACTAGTGCTAGACTGCGATTCCATCTGACGGTAAGCAGTGATGTAATCGTTGATGGTGAGACGCACTAGTGTATTAGGAGCCTATTCGCTCTAACCTTGTTTATGCTATCCAATCTAATTTGTTTAAAACGGACTTCAAAAGGTTTGTTTACTGGAAAACATCAATATTATTGTCACTAATTATAGCGATGATTGGGTGCAGGATATAATTAAGTTACGGGGATGAGGGTTAGCTTGCCACCCTTGGTGGTCTAAAATGTTGGGCCTAATTTTTAATCTTCCACGCATTAAGCACTTTACGTCATAACAATGTGTAGTGGTGTGTACGATAAGTAAATATGAATTTTGTATAAAAACAAGTATGACCTTATGTTTCAGTGGCTCTGAGTTTAACGTCGCTTAATAAGGAAAGTGCACTAAAATCTGAAAACAGGAAAACATTACACAAGAAATCAACAACATTCCTGCTCAACTTCTGAAGTTCTGAGGCGCGTTTTCATAAATGTTAGATTCAGAGATCACTTTGAACAGAGCCGATATTATATTATTTTTTAAAAGTAATTTTGTCTTCAGTTTCTTGTTATTATAATTCATTTATAGCGCTATATAAATTTATTTGTTAATTTTGTATGCATCTACAGAAGAATAATGGTTTGTTACAAAAAAACCGATAGAATTTGGATAAGTATAAATAAAACGAGGACGGAATGATAATAAATTACACGACTAATGTATTGAGCATTAATTTTAACAAAAATATCTGTGATTCCTTCATTGGCCAAATAGAATTGCATTATCGTCGCACGGCGCTCCGTCAACTGTTTAGTTTGCAGACAACGATGTTGATACCAACAGAATAGAATCCCATTAGCTCGCTAGTCACACAATCAATCAATCAAACTCCGCACAACATGTCTCCAACGCAAACTGCATTATTACCGTAATAACGACAACTGACTCGTTAGCTTACTGATGGCTATCGTGAATTCGTGATTACTCGGAGTCCTTGGTGCGATCACCAGGTTTGACGGAGTGCTATTCGGCTTTCTCATCAGCAAGTTCTGAGCAGCTGCCCGTTTGGATTTGCACTCGATTCATTGCAGCTGAAGAGTTGTCTGGTTGAACGCGCTAATTTCAGGAACTAGTTTGAAATGAAAAATGTTTTAGTATTCGATAGCCCATAGGAGATATCGAATAAGATAGAGGAGAAGATCGGCTATGTAACATCACGCTACTACCAATAGAACCGGAGCAGTAACCAAAAACGACATCTAGTTAACACAAGTGACGAAACGTGATGGTTCTACGGCTAAAGACCCAACGAAGTCTATCATATCATAACTTTTCCACTGAAAGTGCAGATTCTCCGTTCTTTTATCTAATACGTATATTTTCCATGTTCCAGGTCGCTCCGCATATCAGGGTCGGGGTGCGAGGAGGCGCTCTCGTCGGGCTCGTCGTCCGAATGCGAGGACACGCACGGCCACGTCCCGCAGGAGTTCCCCATCGAGATCCTGCCCAACCTGTACCTCGGGAACTCCACTAACAGTGAGGACTGTGACGCGCTCGCTAGGCATAATATAAAGGTACACACTTATTTATTATTTGTACTGTCTTAGGATAGTAGCGACGCAGAGGCTGGCCCAGGAAAAGGTAGAGAGAGGATTTCGACACCTACTGAAAGGGTTGGTTCGAGGTGGTTTGGGAAAACCATACCTGGAAGGATTTAGGGGAGGTATTTGCCTGGCAAAAGGGTAGTATAGGGTACATATATGAATAAATCTTCTCTTCAAATGCTTAAGGCCATTGATGAGATACAGACAAAAATTCTCCAAAGTAAAGATCTAGTGGTAAAGATTGTCATAGGGTTTTCTTCCTGTAGTTTTGCCCATCTCCAGTCTCTTGACTGATTTCTCAAATCAAAAAAAAAAAAAAAAAAAGAATTAAGATATATTACGATTTGTGATAATAAGCCGTTCAGTAAGCTATTGGTATGTTCGATAAATTCAAGCATTTGTTTTTGAATGTATAATACAGATAGTTTTTTTAAAGTAACCGTTTTACTTAGCGTGCATTTTTTGTGTTTACAGTACGTGCTGAACGTGACCCCGGACCTGCCCAACACTTTCGAAGCGGAGGGCTGCGGCATCAACTACTTGAAGATACCCATCGCCGACCACTGGAGTCAAAACCTCTCTGTACACTTTCCACAGGCCATAAGATTTATTGGTAACTAATTTAGGCTTCTAGTATCTCAACCTCCATACAAGAGTGTCTTCTGCTGAGTGGTGAGCGTAAGTTCTGGTTTTTGCCTTTAATCAGTTCTTGGTTTTGATTTTTGTCATCACCATCAACTAAATTGTTCCATGATTTCATTTTTGCCTCTGACCAGTTCTTTAATCTGTTGCCTCCACTTAGTTTGTTATTTTGATTTCTTTGTCTTTTAAGATCGTTGATGATGGTTTGATTCATCACATGATTTCATTTTTGTTTCTAACCAGTTTTTTAGTTTGATTATTGGCTTCACCTAGTTTCTTCTGGTTGTACTCTTCTTGTTATGATTGTTTATTTCTTACGTGAAGTTATTGTGTGTTCCCAGAGGAGGCGATGTCGGCGCGGTGCGGCGTGCTGGTGCACTGCGTGGCGGGCGTGTCGCGCTCGGTGACGGTGACGCTGGCCTACCTCATGCAGCGCCACCGCCTGTGCCTGCGCGACGCCTTCGAGCTGGTGCGCTCGCGCAAGACGGACATCGCGCCCAACTTCCACTTCATGCGGCAGCTGCACTCGTTTGAGCGGGACCTGGGCCTGCACGAGCACAGCGCCAGCCTGAGTAAGGTCCGCACTTGCCAGCCCGCGCCGCCGCGTGCGAGCCGGGCCGGTGTGACGATGGCGTGTCCGCAGGTGCTGGCGGCGCTGGGCGTGCGTGAGGCGGGCGGCGACGCGGCGGGCGCGTGCGGCTGCGCGGCGCCGTCCGGCGTGTCGCCCGACTCGGGCATCGAGTTCGACCGCTGGAGCGCGGCGCGTGACACGCCGCAATGACAATTCTTCACGCCGGCGCAGCCGCCCACGTGAGCGGCGCGTCCTCACCGTAGTACCTTGTTTGATAGCACGTTTCAACTTGTATAGTCGTTCGAGCACGCTGCGAACTCTCTCACCGTCGGTAGCGACAGACGTAGGTACGTTAGAGGAGCGGCCGGCCTCACCGCCGGGTGTGGTTCTATCTGTTAATCTTAAGTGAGTCGGATTAGTGTAAAATATATACTTTATACATATTTTTAAGTCAATTTTATAAGTTTGACATATATCTGGATGTACGACTTGAGATGCATTCCCGAGTAATCTTCCATTATGCTACGCATTTGATGTCAGTTTGAATTAATTTTAAGACTAGTGCGTGCATTAAACTGTATTTTTTAAATTTGGTTCTCGAAGTGTTGGACCGTTGAATTGTGTTGTCCATGAATGTTTAACCTCTGTGAGGGTGACCGGCGTGCAGGAGCACTGCACGTCCCTAGTGCCACAGCGTTCAATCCAAAAACATAATACAAGGTATTATTTGTTAAGATTGGATTTATGATTGTTCTATTCATATTTTTACATTAAATTAAGTCCATTTTTTCGTAGAAAATTGTAATGACACGGGGCTTCTGATAACTCTTCCATTGTTGTTGATATATGTATATTGTATTAGTCTGCGAGTGTGTGCGCGAACGTGCGTGTGATATTATTATATAGTCGTAACTTTTGCTCGTATGGATACTATATTTACAATTTTTTAACGCCACACTAGCGAGCTCACGGCTGGCCTCTCGCCTCACCGACGACGAGTGTCCAGCGACGCCCGGGGGACTTCCGCAATTAAAATTAACTAATATTTTATACGAAAACAAATATTTAGGATGAATGACTATTTCAATTTATTTTTATATTAGTTTACTACAATCTGTCTTAGTATAGAATAGCAACAGAACAAGAGAGTAATAAATGTTTTACATTAGTGGGCAGTCGCAGTTAGTGTGGGATCTATTTATACTTCACACCTACTACGTAACAGTTGGATTGGTAAGGTCTTGATATGACTATTTTTATATGAATTATAATACACAGTGTATGTACTCTAGCTATACAGATGCATATAGAATATGCCATAACACTCATTGACATTGCAGTTAAAACCCGAACTCGTTCTATTATATATTTTTCTTATTCAATTACTAAACTGGTTTCACCTGGCCACAGGCTGCAGCAGTTTACAACGAAACTGTCAAAAAGTAAGCGCGATAATAGAGTAAATGCGCGAAAACTGGTAAAATCATGAGTCGCATCATATGTGTACCTACAGAACGCCTTTGGACTATCATCATCATCATCACAGTTCATCACACATGCATTACATTTAGTGCAGCTGTCTTCTTAATGAAGTTGGTTATGATGGAGACTGTTTACGGTACACATTGCAGTGTAGAATGCGACATGGAATCTTTTTTCATAATTATTATCTCATATATTTGTATTTAAAAAATATCTGTTTGTAGGTAAGGGCATTACAAGAGATTGACTGGATTTATTTTCTTTTATGTTTGCAACAGTCCGAGTAAAATTTTTCGTGAAAGAAAAGACGGAAAAATTGCCCTGAAAATGCTTTTTTCTATGAGGTTTCTATGAACTGTAAAAATATTTATCAATTTTTGTTTTGGAAAATCCCCAAAATGATGTGGTGGTAACGTGTTAGTCTATTGCCTAATAAAAGTACAAGTTTATTTCGTTTTGTGCAGCAGGATAATGGTTATCTTTAGGCATGCAGATTAGCGACGCGTATAAATTAGATATATCTATATTAGATAGCATAATTGAATTTTTGTGACGGAATGGCAACGAACCTTAGGGAGCAGCAATAAATGTTGCTATCGTAGGTACGCATTAGCGTGATCATGTGTAGTATAGAGTTGAAGCGAGTTCGGGCTTTAGCGGCAGCGTACAAATCCTCCGCCTCGCAGCCGGGCAAAGACAGTGAATACGTGATATTTTTATTTTTACTATATTGACGTTTCCATTGGCATTTATCATTTACCGACTTGAACATAACTATATATTTTTCTATATGTTGCGTACTTTCATGAGTTTTAACATTTAGTATGTAAATAAAAGGCAAGCTTTAATATTAAGTATGTTAATTATGATTATGAGAATGTAGTAAAATTGTTACAATGTAAATTTGTTATAGATTAAGACTTAATTGAGATTCAGCTTCCTTAACATTGAATGCCAATTTATTACGTAGGTTTGGAGCTCAACCCAAAAGATTAGCCAACATTGTGTTACTTACTTTTGTAACGAAAGTGTTGAGATCCTTTATTTTTAGAAATATATCTTCCACATTAAAATAATATTATAGAACACTACAAGTTTTAGCGGAGTTGTAATTTTAAGTCACATTTCCAAATTAGTAAGGTGGAAGATTATGCCAAAGTTCACTGTCATTTAAATCACACAGAAGATAAGCGAATAATAAGTATCCACCGTTACGAACTCAAACTTTGTTATTTTTAGTTTAAACAATATAATTTTAGTTGTTTGGTACAAACCGCCTTTACATTCTGAATGTTTCTAATTGCACTATATATTGTAAAGTTTTATATTTCTAGGTATAACGTAATATTGTAATTGTAGTGCACAAACTAATGTCTGGTCCACGTAGGACGCGGCGTCGCCACCGCGCTCGCTCCGGATGAAACAAAACAAATGTTGTATATAGTATTGTATCATTTCTGTTATGATATGAAACTCATGTTAACTGATGATGATGTTGATAATGTTTTAGAAAATCTTTTAGTGCTTTTTCCTAAAGGTACCTAAAGCCACATGGCACACGTAATATTAACCTCAAAACAAATATAAACACTGTTAATCTATTAATTGATTTTTTATTTTTTAGTTATTGGTTTCCTTTTTGTGATCAGAATAAGAAGGCAGTGTGAACGTGAGGAATGCTGCTAGACGAGTTTATTGTCTAGACAATACATAATCCTTTTATCGTCACAGAATTTTGTAATAAACACTCACCACATGCCACGACCCAATAATAATATGGTTCCGAAAAATATCATTCGTATGTTGATATAAAAATTTAAATTGGCCCATTTAGACAGTGCGAGTTTCTCGCCTCGAACATACGATAATCGTAAGAAAATAAAAAAAGTTTTTTCGTCCAAACATTGATATTATTATATTTAGAATTTTCGAACCAAAACGAGCGAGTAACTACACCCAGCACACACACACACACAGTCTAAATTGGCCTTTATACATACACAGAGTTATTTGTGGCAACACTAGCAACCTCTTATGACGATGTTAAGAACATCATAATTAATAACTTTTGTTCTATGACTTAAAAAAATTATCATATTTTAGTTCATCAGATATTCATACAAAAACAAAAATATTTAAATTGAACGTTCTTAATGTTACGCAATATAAGCGATAACTGTACAATAGCGGAGGGTAGCTGAACATAAACTTGACCTATTTACGGCCGACCCTCACTAGTCGGTCGGTCGCCTTGCGCTCGCGTCGCGTCATTCGTGTTCTTGTTGCAAAATTCGGCAGTGCGGACGCAATTATCTTTACATGATGGTGTATCAATATTCTAATGTCGTACACGGAAATGGTGCGAATGCTTGCTAAGTGTAATGACAATGTTTCGGAAGCCTGCTTACTTTTAATTCGAGAACAGTATGCGGGAGTCGTAAGTAGATATAGCAAAATACACGAGTTGAAATGTGTTAGAGAGAACAACGAAATCTTGAAGGTTTGTTTTTAGAGTAAATGTGTTATGTTTTGTTAAAAGCCATAGAACAAAAGTTGTTGTTTGTGATGTTAGTAATAGTCTTGCAAGGTTGTTAGTGTTTTACAAATAACCCTGTATTGTGTCCTTCGGCCTCATTCGGGGTCATATAAACAATATTTGAGTCTAGCATCTTCCGTTTCCGTGTCACATCTATATGGGTATATGCTACAATCTCCCACCATCATGACGTATTTCCGCTTTCGTTCACCAGGTGGCTGCAGCGCGCCAACTCGTTCATTGGCGTCCTGTTTTTCGGACGGTTCACATCTTTTAAAGTTTAACGTTGTTAACGTTCGATACTTTATAAAATAACATTCGGTATATGCATAAAAACTTTTTGAAAAGTGTTCGTTTAACAAAGATTAGGAATTAGATTTTCTTACAATGGCGGATAGTGTACGTAACCGCAACGAATCCGATTCTTCATTGGATTCGTCAAGTTCAAGTTCCTCGGAGTCATCACAGTCCGAGTTGGAGACTGAACAGGTGGAAAGATCCCGTAAGAGGAAGAAGGCGAGTAAGAAGAAGAAAAGTAAGCGTAGCCGAGGACAAAGCAAGGTAATCAAAAAACTTGCAAAACAGGTCAGTGATTTGAAAAATTTATATTTATACTACCCTCAACATCCGTATTATGAAAATTATCAATGCGATAACCCTACGGATGGTGATACATTTGAATCGGTGCAGGAACAACCAGTTCCGGAAGGGCACTTGGAACCAGGGCCAGATCCTGCACAGTTTCAATCATTTGATTTTGATTTGGCAACGCAATTAAAGGAGCCAGCTGTTACGACTACTCCTTTAAATCAGTTAGAGTTGTTAAATTCTATTCAATATTTCAACAATGATAATTGGAATAATGTTAGATATATGGAATCGCAAAAAGTTTATAATGCTCGTCCTGGATATGTTGACCTTGAAGTAAACGATGAAATCAAGTCTTTAGAAAAAGTTTGTCATCTACCTTCAGCTGATAGATTTCTAGGCGCTGTTACTCGCGCACTTGTAATGCAAAGTGATGCTATGCAGCAGGGTTTTAGGCAGTTAGTTGATTGGGCCAGGGTTTCTGGCAGCGTGGAGCCAGACCAGTTGGCATTAAAATTAAAAGAAATTTTCTCTGGTGATTATCATAAGATTTCACGTGATTGTTTGCAATTGGTGTGCGGCCGTAGAGCCAATATAATAGAACAAAGGCGCGAAGTGTTCATTAAACAATTAAAAGAAAAATCATTTAAGCCATGTTTGAAAAAGATACCGCCGTCAAGTGAATTTTTGTTTGATAAAGTACCTTTTAGTGAATTTGTTAAGAATAACGGCGGTATCAACAAAATTTTTTATACAAGTAAAGTCAATTTTGCTGCGCAAGAAAAGAAAACCCCTAGACCCCAGGCGGCGTACCCTGGACCTAGTGGATATAGATCGTCCAGTCGCCCGTCGGCACTGACGATGAATAATAGATTTCCTCTTCCACAGAGTGTAGAATCTTTTTATAATTATCACGCGATGAATCCAAAATTTTTTCGTCCCCAACCAAGAGGACAGCTGGCTGGTCAACGCCCGTACCAGACCTCTAGTTTTCGGAGAAATGAACCGCAAAACAACGTACGAGGTAGAGGCTCGAGTAAATTTAATAGAAAGTTCTGACTCGGATCAGGTATTTTGGGGGGGTTGCATACAAAATTATGTTACGGAATGGACAAGTTTGAGAGCACCAAAACCATTAATAAAAATAGTAAAGGGGTATCGAATTCCATTTCGAAAGAAACCGCCTCTGGTCCCACCAAGGCAGGTGAAACGTTGCAATCTCACTGTACCATCTCCAGAGATGGACATAGTAATACAAGATCTGTTGAAACAGAAAATTTTAGAACATGCTCCCTTAACCCCGAGTTTTGTCTCAAATTTCTTTCTAATTCGCAAAAACGACGGAACCTACCGTCCTATTTTCAATTTAAAAAGTTTAAACAATTATCTAATAATAAGCAAATTTCGTTTGATTTCGGTAAATCGGATTCCAGATTTCATACAGGAAAGGGATTGGATGGTCAAAATAGACCTTCGGCAAGCTTACAACCATGTAAGTGTAGCACCTGCTCACCGTTGTTTTCTACGTCTAATATATCGAAACCGGTTACTGCAAATGACTTGTTTGCCATTTGGCCTGGCGACAGCGCCAAAGGTATTTGCATCGCTGACAAATTGAACAGCCGAGATTTTCAGGAATCTAGGCATACGTGTAGTGGTTTTTCTCGACGATTATCTTCTAGTAGCACAGGACAAAGCGACGCTTATAAAACACGTCGAAATCGTTCTCCAAATTCTGAGCCAGTTGGGTTGGCAGGTAAACAGGGAGAAGTCGATTCTAGTCCCTCAAAAAATAATAGAGTATTTGGGTTTGATATGGAGTCCCTGGACAAATCAAAAAGGTTTGCCAGAAAACAAGATTCGAAATATAAAAATAGTGTTGGCGAAGTTGCTTCGACGACAGAGGGCGTCTCTTCGAGAAATGCAGAGTATTATAGGCGTTCTGAATTTTGCTCGACTGGTAGTTCCAATGGGTCGCTTAAATTTTCGTCATCTCCTAGCTTATTGCAACCTAGTCCTGAAAATGCCATATCAGTCGACTTATCCCTTGCCTGCGGAGGTGCTAACAGAACTGAGATGGTGGAAGGTTCACTGTGTGGAGAAGTCCAGGCTTCATCTTCTACAAGCAAAAAACTTTTTAACCACAGATGCAGCAGATACAGGTTGGGGGGCGGAGTTGAACGGTCTTCACATTTCGGGCACCTGGACAGAACAAGAAGAGCGGCTTCACTCGAATCACAAAGAGATGTTAACTATTCTGAAATGTTTGTTAGAATTCGCTCCGTCTCTGAGTCACACCTCACTTCTTTTACAGTGCGACAACAAGGCGGTAGTAGCGTACTTAAGAAAGGAGGGGGGAAACAAGTCGCAGACCTTGATGAAGTTAATATATCAGATTTTTCAAATTCTCCAAGAGTACGATATTCATGTTGTTCCCCATCACATTCCAGGCAGATACAACAACGTGGCGGACGGTCTGTCGCGTCATTCGAGGTTACAGGAATGGCATCTGATCCCCGAGTTCACCAGCATTGTCTTTGCGAAGTGGGGTGTTCCCCAGGTAGATCTGTTTGCGTCCAGCACGGCTCACGTAGTACCTTGTTACGTAACTCTAGATCAAAGGGATCAGCGAGCATGGAGGCACAACGCGTTTGCATTCAAATGGAACTTTCGTCTAGCTTGGGTCTTTCCTCCTCCGAGTTTAATACCTCGTGTACTAATGCATCTAAATCAGGCTCGAGGTGTATTTCTGATAGTCGCACCGAGGTGGTCTCGAGCATTCTGGAGAGCAGATTTGAAGACAAGAGCGATAGCGCCTCCATTCACAATTCACAGGTTATCGAAAGTACTAGTAGACACGAGGACCGGGCAGCCACCATCACGAGTGAAGGAACTGTATCTAGAAGTATGGAAATGTGGGGGTGGTCTGAATCCTTAGGAGACTGGTCTGAAGAACAAAAGTCTTTACTCAAAGAAGGTTGGAGGGCGTCTACTTTGAATACATATAGACCAGCATGGCAAAGATGGTTGAATTGGTGTTCCAGGTTTGGTGTAAATTTTTCCGACCCTACAGGTAGTGAATTGGCTCGATATTTGGCGGATTTACATTTAAAAGAAAAGTTGTCTTATCGTACAATTCTTCTTCATAAATCTGTTGTATCTACTTTGTGCAATACAAAAAGTGAGGCCCGTTTAAGTTCAAATATTTTGGTAAAACAAATGATTAAAGCTATAGCATTGCATCAACCTAAAAAGTGTCCACCCTCTGTCTGGGACCCTCAATCTTTGATAGGTTGGTTGGGCAGTAGGTCTCTTGAAAGTCATAGTCTATATGAAATTTCAAGGGTTTGTGCAGTGCTACTGTTGTTGTGTTCAGGGCGAAGAGTACATGACTTAACATTACTTAGCGTGTCCCCAGAGAGATGTATAATAGGTGAGAATAGCATTATGTTTTGGCCGCATTTTGGTTCGAAGACTGATTCCGAAACACATGTACAGTCAGGTTGGAAGTTGTTAGGCAATCTTGAAAGGGTGGCTCTTGATCCAGTGTTCTGGCTTAAAAAACTTATAGACACTGGGAAACAGCGTCGGTTACTTTGTTCTAGTGATAGATTATTTATTACTGCTTGTGGAAAAGCTAAACCAGCTACTAGAACTATTTTGGCAGGTTGGGTTAAATCTATTTTGAAGGAAGCAGGAATTGAAGCTACTCCAGGTAGTTTCCGTTCAGCAGTAGCTTCACGAAGCTGGTTGGATAATGAACCTCTTGATGAGATAATGACACGGGCTAATTGGAAATCTGGTAATACTTTTAAAAGACATTATAGGAGAGAGGTGATCCCACCACAAGGAAGCTCTTTGATTCATCTTTTTCAGCCAATTAATTAATTTTTAAGATAAATTAAAATAAATATAAAATATGATGATTGTGGTAAGTTAATTCAAATACAATTAAAATTATTAAGGATATTTCATATGGTACGTATAAATGTTTTTGTTTATTTTGTAATCAAAGGTTAAGATGGTAATTATCTTGTAATTATTATTTTGCTTTAAAATTAACTTGTTTCATTTACAACACATTGGCGTCCCGTTCACCAGGCGATAACAAACAAAGCCTCAAATATTGTTTATATGACCCCGAATGAGGCCGAAGGACACAATAGCAGCGTTTTACCTTCAAATAAAACGCATGTTGTGTCCGGAGACTCATTCGGGGTCATACTTTTAAAGACTGCCTGGTTTGATTTCTTCTTAAGTTGTAGGATTTTGAGGCCACAATGAACGAGTTGGCGCGCTGCAGCCACCTGGTGAACGAAAGCGGAAATACGTCATGATGGTGGGAGATTGTAGCATATACCCATATAGATGTGACACGGAAACGGAAGATGCTAGACTCAAATATTGTTTATATGACCCCGAATGAGTCTCCGGACACAACATGCGTTTTATTTGAAGGTAAAACGCTGCTATATCGATGTTTCAACCCAATTAAATTATCTCGACTGGCGGCGCGGACACGAAATCTCTCGCATCGCAAAGATGTCGCGTGCGTTCTAACTAGAAAATTAAATATTTTTGCACTCTAACCGCTTTTGCCTAGACCGCTAACGCGTTGTGCTTGTGAACCGTGTAGTGCTTAATAACCATCAATTCTACTCGCCACTGGACTCAAGAGTTACGAAGAACCCAGAATCACGCGCCGGCCGAGCCACGTGGAAATCAAGTCTCACAGTTCGAAAGGTCAGTGCATTTCCATGTCCTTCAGCTGTTTATTCTGTCTTTCCTAGACCTGAAACGGTTCCATCTGTATCCATCATGCATTCTACATAATTGAATTCGATAGCCCCGCAAATACAGCCCACTACTCGTATATTGGTGGCGCAAATATGCCACCTTGGCTAGGTGGCATATTTGCGCCACCATGGTATTCTAAATTTCATTAATTGCATCACTGCTTACCATGAGGCGGGATCGCAGTCAAGCACTAGTTTAGTTGTGATATTTGACACTAATCTCCACAGGCAGAAGCAGAACTGGGCTCACACTTATCGGATGAATGAAGACAGATTGGACACAATGTTTATAAGAAGAGCGTTACTACTGAAGCAGTCATATAAACTGGTGTAGCGATTTGGACTCTCACGTGATTGTTCAGTTTCAGCTACCTCTCGGCCGCTGGCGGGAAGTCATTTAAGTCAGAAGCGTGATCTGAATAACCATGATGCAGAATATACAATAGCTACAGTTAGTAGTAGGTACATGCTGAAATAAATTTTTCGATACACTCACTCGAAAATCCGTTCTTAACGCACCGATTACAGGCACGCAATAGGCTATTTCCCGCACTAGTGCAAAAAAGTGCTTGTGCTGTCCCGCGCCATAGTTTTATGACATGTACCGCGTCAGGCTGGGCGCGCGTCGTCGCCGGGAGGCGCCGGTCAACCCGTTTATAAATTTCAGTGAGTGTATTGAAGAAAGTCGTTTGATACACGTGCAAGTTTGTCACTGCAGCCCTCGGCTCCATAGCACACTCGCCTAAGTCTCGTGCGGATTCGTCCTCGGTCGCAATGACAAACTTTCTGTACTTGTATCAAAATGTACTATTGATTTGTTAATGTTTAGCTAGCAATGTGTTACCGAGACAGTTATAAGCCAAAAGAGGCTTTTATTTCTGTTTGAAGCGTTTAAAGGGACCAAAAATGAAGATGTTAATAGTTTAGGTGGAATCAAACTATTAATTTTTAGTTCGTGTTTTTCATTTTTTTGTTGTTAATTCATGAATCTCCAAGCGACCACCGGTGGCCGCGCATCTATTGTCTTACTATTGTGTCTCTAATTGACGGTATCTGAAGGGTTAACACGGAATGGAAGAAAAGTGCCGAATGCATTCATTAGTGAATCTGGGTTTTACAAAAAACTCAAAACGTTTGCGATGGTTTTTCAGCGAGCTATCGGCGATAACGAGTTTTTCACCGTTTCAATGGCTCGGACAGGAGATTTTAAGAGTAAAATCTCCATCCATCCACAGGTCCTGAAATATAAACCTAGGATTGTACTTTTGCAATACTTTTACAAATTAAATCTGTTATTTACTTAAACTTTTACAACACTTAGTTTTAAAGATCTCCGTGCCTACGCAGCTTCGCGTTTCAATGGAGCGGACACGTTCATGACCTTATAACTTTTTAGTATTTTGGGAATTTACTTTTTACAAAATCTTGGCATATTGTTTTTATAATTTCACTATGGCCATGCGGTCAGAACGGATATCTAGCAGTTGATCGAGATACCCCCCCCCCCTGCCAGTCCGAGCCAAGAAGTCCTTGGTCTAGCGGTAAATTACAATAGGAGAGTTGTAAAAATTACAGAAAAAGAGGAAGGTGTATAAATAAATAAAACATCTGGATAATGTTACTATATTTATTTTCAAAAGAAAGGAAGTACAATAGCTACCGTTAATAACAAGTATAATAATTAGTTTGCATAATAATAATTATTCGAATTATGTTACTTAAATATTCATAACGATACTATTTTGACGTTTTTCAAGCGTAATTATATACAGTTTAGCTATTGAAATCGTTAAAACTCCCTTTTAAAATTAATCTCAATCTTTCTCTAATTGACTATCGTTGGGTGAATACTGGGAATCTACGGAACCGAATCCCCAGGAACTAATCTAAGTCTACCCTCACGTAGGCCTTCCGTCTCTTGGACTCGTCATCAAACAGTTGCCATCGCTCTATCTTCGAATAAACATTTACATATACAAACAGGTGTACAAAAACCTAAACATAATCACAAGGATTCCACTACCTACATTATATACAGTAAATTGGTGCTATAAAACGTTAACCATAGTAATGTAATGAGTAGCAACCTAGTGTTCGGAAAGCTAATTCATTATTTCATAGCTTTAAAACTAATTGTGTATGCATGCTGACTAAAACGTCTTGTGACCAAGGATGGGGCATTTGACTAAATGTTTTTAAAGAATGTTTTGTGATTGTTACCTATACGACATAGGGTATTACTAAGTAACATGACCTATTTAATACTGATGGTCTACGCGATAGATTTATACTCTCGTTCTGTACCCCTAGCCAAGTTGCTAATCTGCAATAGTTAGCGCTAGCAGAAAGCTTCAAACGTATGGGAATGACGTGATCACAACGCTCAGTCACGTGGTCAGAACAAAAGAATTGGCGGCAAGGTCAACTCGAAGCGTTCGACGCAAGCGAAACGGTTGTAACTTGGCTAGGGTGGCTGAAGGGGAAAAGAATTCTGAGAACAACTATAGAGATAGAAGACACATTCGCTGTCTTAACATTCGTACATCTGTTTACAAACATTTTGAGTAAAGTAACACCCTATTTAACAATTTTAAGTAGTCAAGTGCAGAATCACGATGTTGATTGCCACTAAATAAAATAATTTCGCCTATTCGTGCGGGTTTGCCACACTGGAACATGTTTTTGGCACAAACACGTGCTTAATTAGACTATAAACTTTAAAATTGTATTTACAACTTTGTCTTCACAATATCTTATTGCTTTTTGTTAAAATTCGAATTGTAATAACAGGTCAATCTTTGAAATAATATTGTAAAGATAACAACCGCTATAGCGGTACACACATAATACATTCATGTTTCATAGGAATGCTTTTATAACATACATATAAAATAGATAAAGAAACGTGTTCTTTGGAATGTTACGAAGTTACAAAACATATTTTTAATGGATGACAATGCATATTAATTTCATGGCTTGAAAATATGATGGATATGTAAATTTACTTTTAAGGTACAACAGAAAGGCACCCTCCGATATCGATTACTATATATTGGTCCTCCCAGATAATAAACTTTTATCATTATATAAACGGCAAAAACCCATTATACAATATACTAATACAATGGCACAATAGTTCCGACTTTAGTTCATACATAGGATGTGCCCGTTGGTAATATGTAAGATAAATACCGAAAACACTCGGCGGCATTAAATGTGGCCAAGTTTAAAGTAAAGTTCTTTTATGTATTTTTTTAATGTAGCCTTCGTTTATTTACTTCTTCGTAAATGTATTGAAAAACGTTTGATACATCCAGAATTCCGCCTCGGTCGCAAAGACAACCTGGAGAAAATTTGTCTAATTGCTAATAATTGTAATATTCAAAATGTACTATTTCACTGCTATCCACTTTAACACAAAAGCTACTTGGCACCTATTCTCATTAAAAAAATACATAAAATAGCTTTAATTGGTTCACAAGTTCACGATTTGTATTGGACTACATTTATTGTCGCTGAATGTATGAATACAATATAAAATTTAAATTGGAATATTATAACCAACTATACCCTATATTAAGATATGGTCTGATAAATTGTAATGTATATTATAATATCATTGCACTAGCTGCTAAAGCGACATCTTGTAAACCTCATTCAAAATTTGCATAATCATAAAAAAATATCTATTTGAGAAAGAAACCTCGCTTAGATTCTATGATTGACATACAAAATTGGTGCTAAGTTTCGTCGCAAGGCAATTCGTGGACCTCAGTCACGACAGTACACCTCATGGCTCTTTAGGAATTATTTCACTTCAAAGGTTTCCTACGTTTATGTCATGCGTGAAAGCGAAAATAGTGGTATTAATTCTGTTTGTGTGTAAGAATCAATTTTTTTTTTTTTTAAGTAGGTGCCGAAAAGCTGCAAACGGTTTTGCTAGAATTATCAAAAATACATTATTTTCGCTGACACCATGTAGTAATTAAACCGGAATATAAATATATTATTATAATACTGTAACGCAAACTGTAACGTATCGTTACAACTTTGCTATATTACTATAAAATCATTGAAAGGAGTTATGATATTCCTCTATACGTACAAATTATGTACACGTAAAATGTATGTATTCATAACGCATTACAATAAGTATAATTTAGTCATCATTAGGTTAATGTACCGCATCGATGTCTCGCTGCGCGCGTGATATTTTGACCTGCAAATAACATTGACTCGTTTAAACCGAGTGTGTATTTTAATCCATGCAAAGTGAAAGAATTGAGTAATTTTGACCAATGTGAAAAGGGAAGGCGACTTCAAAGTTGTCGCAATTTGAAGGTGCACAAAGACTATACGGATGAGGTACACTATGTGGTTATAGGCCTGCCGTTGATATGGGACGGTGTCCGAGGTAGCCGCGCGGTGCGGGAGGGCTGATGACAGCATTCGAAATTTCAAATATCTGAGGCACGTCACCCCTCCCGCGCGTGCTGTTACCGAGGGCTCGTCGCAGTTAAACGGTAGGCCTATAGAATAAGACTAATGTTAGAAGCGTGGAGACAGGCGTTCAGACGGCACAGGGTCAGTGTCTCGCGGTTACCTTGTCCTTGGGCGTGGAAGCCTCGCCGGACTCTAGCGCGAACATCTTCATTTTCTCCTTGAAGGACAGTTGCTCGGGCACCGGCGCAGTGGACGCGCGCGCCTGTTGCTCCGCCAGGCGACGAGCGCGCGGGTCTCTACGACCATACAGATTGCAATAAGCACAGATGTCTAAACTATTATTATTATAAAGATGTCAAATAGCTTATATAAGCCTCTGGAAGTATTAATTAAACCTTAATACTTCCACAGAATTACACAAACTAAGAATTTCGGAAATCTAATCAGATTCCAAAACTTCTAACAAGCTAAACCAGTAAGTTATTTTTTATCTCGGAACAATGCTTGGCTGCTGTTGGACAGGTCCAGGACCAATGCAGCGAGATAATAAGGAGCTTGTCATTGTTTGTGGTTAAGCAATATCAGAAGCATGACACGATCTAAAGTCGAAATCGATCTACGGATGGCAGATCACTCACATGCTGAAACTCCTCCGAGTCTTGAAAATTATTCTCGCTAGATGACGATGGACTCAAGATATTATAATATTTGATTCTGATATAAACTAGTACTTGACTGCGATCCCACCTGATGGTAAGCAGTGATGCAATCATTTATTCTTTTACATAAACGACTATTTATATTAACTTTGTCTTGTAAGTATGACAATTTTTTTTCCTAAATAAAATATTTATCTGTAAATTAACAACATGTGGATGGATGGAGAAGGAGAGGGAGGCCAAAGAAAAGATGGATGAATTGTGTCAGACTCAGAAGTTATATGAAAGAAAAAAACGTGTTGCGCCCACCCCAACTTAAACGGGACAAATGCAGGATGATGATGATGATAAAGAACAGTTACAAGTAGTCCATACCTGTAGACCTCCTGTGCGCCGATGACGCCGGGTGTGTGCTGGGCGAGGTTGGGTGCGTTGGGGCTCTGTGGCGACACAGGACCCGCCAGCATGCTCTCCGCTTCCTCTATGAAGCGCTGTAATGCGCAGAGACATTTTGTCTTAGTCAGCTGGGATATATTTAAGGGCTGACCAGACGGTTGCATACTAGCGTTCCTACCAAGGTGACCTTGGTTTGTGTTGCGGTTAAATGGATGTAAACCACGCGCAAACACGTTCGGTGGTTGGAAAAACGCGCCTCCCAACCAAGGGCGTTGAAGGTCATGGATTACAACTGCTGTCTACACGGATTGAAACTAGCAAAGTCACCTTGGTAGGGACGTTGGTTTACAACCATCTGGTCACTATTTTAGAATAATATGAAACATTAAATTAATCACTTTACCCTTTTGACCGCCATAGCAAAAAGACAAAAGTACAAAAAAATATAAATAATAATGTGGTACGTACGTCAGGGTCCTCTCGTGGTTGATGCGCCTGGTGCGCGGGCAGGGGGGGCGGCTCGTGCAGGGGCGGCGGCGAGCTGGACGGCGGCGCCGGCGGGGCCGCGCGCTCGTGGAACGATACGCGCTTGTCTCGCGCACTGCCCACGGGGGACCTGCAGGGAGAAGCGAAACTTTGACTTCACTGCTACAACAGTATATTATTGTAGTATGTTCTCTTTTTTCTGAATCCATGCAAGACTTTTCAAAGAAATATAAAAATATAGCTTTTTTTTAATTTTTTTGTTATAAATAATCTCGCGTTTGACCATTATCTCACCTGATGGAAAGCGATGATGTGGTCGACGATGAAGCACACTTGCCTAGAAGGAATCTAATTCACCCTTGACTTAAAGACCCCTACGTGGTCCAGGACGAGGTTTTAATATATTTTTACAAATTTTTATTCAACTTGCAGTGTTAAGATGTTTGTTTGTTTACACCATGACCGCGAAGGACGAGCCGGCGGGGCGGGCGCACTCCCTCCTGCACTCTGCTGTGTGTGGGAGGACTCGTACTCACTGCGGCGCCGCATTGTGGTGCGGCAGCGTGTGATGCTCGTGGCGGGGCGGCGACAGCGTGCGCGCGCGCTCCGCCATGACCGCGAAGGACGAGCCGCGCGCCGGCGGGGCGGGCGCACTCCCTCCTGCACTCTGCTGTGTGTGGGAGGACTCGTACTCACTGCGGCGCCGCATTGTGGTGCGGCAGCGTGTGATGCTCGTGGCGGGGCGGCGACAGCGTGCGCGCGCGCTCCGCCATGACCGCGAAGGACGAGCCGCGCGCCGGCGGGGCGGGCGCACTCCCTCCTGCACTCTGCTGTGTGTGGGACGATACGCTCAGCGCACTCACGGCTGAACTCACTTCAGCTACCCGGCTTTCCTCGTACGTCACCTGTAGGAGTTGTTTTAAATTTAGTTTGTGTCGAACTGCTGAAAATAACCATATTTTCCGAGGTACACCGGGGTGCCACGGCACACGGATTTGCGGATTTGCGGATCACTGCTCTAGGCCAGTCTCAGCAACCAGCACATTGTCATTGGGAAACAGTATAAACCAGGGAGTCTTTGTCTTGATGTTCGATATGTTCTGATATCCTTTATAATTAGGAAGAGGTAAGGCTGAGAGCCGACACCTAATGTAAAACGATAGCCACATTTAAGCTACCTGGTGCTCACTTTAGACCGGACTTGGGCACTTCACCGATTGAACATCGTTTGGATCAAGTAAACATATTTCCCAGACACACTTTGCTCTAGAACTTCACGAGGTACCCAGTTATATGCCTTTTCGAGGTCAATGTCACTGTATTTCTTGCACAGTTGGTGTATAGCGAAAATGGAACCCGTTGTACCCTCCTCATTGCGAAGTCAGGGCGCCTTGCGGACTCTCCGTCCGCGTACCGGTTCATTGTGCTGCTCGACGAGATGGGCAAGCTCTTTGAAAGAGTCATTGCAAACCGCCTCGTCGCGCGTCTAAGACGGGTGGGGCCGGACCTCTCGGACGGCCAGTTTGGCTTTCGCAGAAAGCGCTCAACGGTGGACGCCATCATGCGTGTGCGAGTCCTAACGTCGGGGGACGCGGTGTCTCAGGGTAGGTGTGTCGTGGAAGTGTCGTTGGACATTGCCAACGCCATGGAGTACGATCCGGGGGGCACTCTGTCGTGTAGTCGAGGCCTACCTGTCGGACAGGTTTATAGTCTACCCTAGACGCCGAGAGATGTCGTGCGGTGTACCGCAGGGATCGGTACTAGGACCACCCTTGTGCAACATCGGGTACGACTACGTGCTGCAAGGCGACTTTCCTGACGGGGTCAGCGTGGTCTGCTACGCAGACGAGACACTGGTTCTAGCGCAGGGAGAGTCGTACCAGGCGGCGGCCGATCTAGCGACGCGAGGGATTGCGAGTCATTGACAGGAAGGATCCAGCAGCTGGTACTAGAGGTGGCGCTGCACAAGTCCGAGGCTATGTGTTTCCACGGCCCTCGGAACGCGCCACCATCGGGTTTCCAATTAACGGTAGGAGGAGTTCACATCGGCGTCGGGTCGATGATGAAGTAACTGGCACTCGTCCTCGACAGCTGGTGGAACTTCATGGAGCATTTCCGACGTCTGGCTCCCAAACTAAACCAGATTGGGGCTGCTCTCAAGCGGCTTCTGTCCAACCTTAGGAATCCAGACAGAAACCTCTCGCGCCGGCCCTTGGTTCAGGCCAGTCTGGAGCGAGAAGGAGTGGCAGGCGGTCGCCTCCTTTTGCGAAGTAGTTATGTTAGCAAAGGAGGAGGCCGGCCGCATCAAGCAACGGCGGCGCCCACAGCGCCCTAGCCGCCGCCGAGATTCCGATCCCAATTTCCGGCCACCGTAGGCGCGGGCTTGCGGACGGCAAGCAGTGGGTAGCTCGCTGTCCGACCGTCCGGTAACTGTCCGGAACGGGCCCAAGTCATCGACGGCACGCACTGTTCCCGCGCGCCTCAAGGAGCTGTCAGCAGCAGCAGGGAACCCAGCTGGGTCGAAGCCTACTGGGGCCAGGGTTGGTCCGAAAGGTGGCTCAGTCCCCCGGTACGAAGGGCAACGAAAGAACAGGAGTGGGTTTTTAGTCAGTAAAAGTCTGACACTATCTCCCGCTCCACCCAAGAGCTAGCAAAACATTGAACTTCGACATATTACCGGCGCCTAGCTACATGAAGAACGACGTGATTCAGCGGGACATCCAGATTAAGAGCCTGTAAGAGTTTTACGGCCGGCTTGCTTCTAACACGTTGGTGCGTGCTGTGTGCTAAGTTAATATAGGCATATTATAGCGTGTGCCGAACTTCTGACACAAATGACTCTACATCCGCGTCGCGCAAATTAGTGCGCGAGCTAACTTGCGCGGCACGGACGCGAACTGGTCACATATGTCCATGGGCTTGTGTTACACACTCAATACCGCCCACACATACACCTACACGACTCATCAGCCTGGAGCGTGACCGACTCGATCTGGAAACGGGACAAAGCAGCTTCACTCACTTACAGTAGGGAGCGCACCAAAGG
Source organism: Mythimna lalbum (assembly GCA_949319445.1). NCBI lineage: Eukaryota > Metazoa > Arthropoda > Insecta > Lepidoptera > Noctuidae > Mythimna > Mythimna lalbum. The sequence continues at coordinate 17,599,471 of OX439347.1, read as the reverse complement.
CACCCTCGTCGCTGGTCGTCTCTCGCTAGGCCTCCCCTGGGCAACTGGGGGTCCTACCTAGCGGGGTTGACCAAGTAGTGACATCAGTCTTCCACCTTCTCTCTTCCTTCCACCTCACTTAATTTTTTTATCTTCCGATAGAACCATTCCAGTTTCATCTCTTATATATCTTATCTGACAAACGTCCCTCGCCTCCAAAGGAGTTAGACCTCTCTAGTTTTAGCCAGCCCGTATTATAAGCCTTTTTGACCTGCTGGATTGTCTAAAGTAATGGCGTAATCATACTGGTGTCACTGCGACCGAGGCGTAATTAGCCCGAGCTATAGGTGAGGGTGTTACGTTACGAAGCCGAGTTAAAAATTTCCATGTGTATCAAAAGAGCCTTTTTTAATACACTTACGAAGATATAAACATACACTTTTCCACACTCGTGCGATAGTCAATCGCATGCCTAAAATCGGTGAGATAAGATCAGGTTTTCGAGTAAGTGTATTGAAAAATGTCTATCGCTGTATGCTTAAAACCAGTCATCTTATTCCAGCTTCCATTTATAATTCGATCATTCATGTCTTCCAGCTCTATCATTCCGTCCACCACTTGCTCTTTGAACTTCTTCGCACGATCATTCCTCCTTAGCATGTGCCATTTTATTTTATGGGCAGGATGTTTGTTACCTTTGTTTACTGTATTTAGACTACTGATACCATAACCAGGATTCTTTATTGTGAGACTAGTTTTTCTCCTGGCAGCACATTGCAGTCTTTGACGTGCTTTATGCGGTTGCATCTAGCTAGAAAGTAGTTACTTTGTGCACGTGTTCAGGTATTCGTCTGTTTTCTAGAACTAAGTATTGGCAAATGCCAGATCAAATGCGATAGCAGACCGAGGTGCTACAGCGATCAAATATTAAGAGTTTATTAAATAAACAAAAAACATTACGTACTTGTTCAGTAGCATAACCGTTGGTGATCTCAGTGGTGCGCGTGTTGGTCTTGAGGATGGACTTGGGCGCGTGTTGTGGGTGCGGCGCGTGGGACGTGTGGGACGTGTGGGACGCGTGCGACACGTGTGACGCGTGGGACGCGGGCGCCAGCGGCGGCACGGGCGACGCGGCCAGGGGGGAGCCCGCCATGTCGTCGACAAGCTCTTCTGGCTCCTCTGAACCTTCTGCCGCGTTGCCTTCCTCCTGGTACAATAAATAAATAATTTTAGGCCCAATATAATTATATGAAGCAAAACTAAATTTATTTTTGTTTCGCGAGTAAACTAAAATTTACTTAGCTTTGCGAAATCAAAGCGTAATGTTTAAAGTACATCCCTAATTTGGTTCACATGTAAAAGAAAACAACTCAAAACAGTCGGACGAGGTCTTTGATCACACCAGACGGTGTGTTACTACGATAATTATTATTTCAAGCTCAAATTCGTAAAGTTTGGAGTCTAAATTCGCTTGTAAGATTAATTCAACGGTCCGATAAGTCGGTCCCGAGAGCTCATGTGATATTAAAGTGACATGTTTATTAATGATGAAGTTATATATTATTACATTGAACATGTTTGTCAATAAAATGATTACCTGGTCGTGTTGCGTGGCCCTCAGTTCGAAGTCCCTTTCAAGCTGCAGCGCGCGTAACTGTTGGCTTTGTACGGGTGTGCGCGCCGCTCCTAGTGATATGAGCTGGGCGATTGTTGCGTCCCTAAAAACGTTATGATTACATTAGGTGTTTATTTCTTGTACCATGTTAATTTGAAGTTTTTGAATCAGAAAAGATTGCACCGAACCGGCCGTTCACGACTTTACCGCTATGAGCGGTAGCTAAGCGCGGGGCGGCGAGCGGTCAGAAAAGTATAAAAATGTTTAAAGCACGTCATGAGACGCCGCTCATGCCGCTCATACCGCGCCCTCTTTCTGCCGCCTTCCCGTAAGTCACCGAGACCGAAGTCGTGGACAGCAGAGCTATTTTCTAAGAAAACAGCCTTGAGCGCAAGCTGGCCGCTGTGACGAAATCCACACCTGGACTGTGCATTGGATTAACAATCCAGTGTATAGGTCCGATAGATTGTTAATCATATGTACATACTTGGATTTCGTCGCTGTGACCAGCGCTGCGCTCAAGGCTGTTTTCTTAGAGAATAGCACGCCAGGACGTTAAGTTTAGGCTGCTGTGTGCAAGCCAATCGGGCGGATAAATCTTTGCGTTGTGTGGGACATGTGTGAAGTCACATCAATTGTATTCTATAGGTCACGGTGAGTATCAATCACCTGCGTGCGCGAGCAGCGGCGCGGCGCGCCTCGTGCTGCCTCTCGCGCTCCTCCCTCTGCCAGGGGTTGTGTGGCGCGGCGCCTCTGCCCGCTCCCGCCTGCCCCTGTCCGCCAGTAGAGTACACCGACACTAACCTGCGTGCGCGAGCAGCGGCGCGGCGCGCCTCGTGCTGCCTCTCGCGCTCCTCCCTCTGCCAGGGGTTGTGTGGCGCGGCGCCTCTGCCCGCTCCCGCCTGCCCCTGTCCGCCAGTAGAGTACACCGACACTAACCTGCGTGCGCGAGCAGCGGCGCGGCGCGCCTCGTGCTGCCTCTCGCGCTCCTCCCTCTGCCAGGGGTTGTGTGGCGCGGCGCCTCTGCCCGCTCCCGCCTGCCCCTGTCCGCCAGTAGAGTACACCGACACTAACCTGCGTGCGCGAGCAGCGGCGCGGCGCGCCTCGTGCTGCCTCTCGCGCTCCTCCCTCTGCCAGGGGTTGTGTGGCGCGGCGCCTCTGCCCGCTCCCGCCTGCCCCTGTCCGCCAGTAGAGTACACCGACACTAACCTGCGTGCGCGAGCAGCGGCGCGGCGCGCCTCGTGCTGCCTCTCGCGCTCCTCCCTCTGCCAGGGGTTGTGTGGCGCGGCGCCTCTGCCCGCTCCCGCCTGCCCCTGTCCGCCAGTAGAGTACACCGACACTAACCTGCGTGCGCGAGCAGCGGCGCGGCGCGCCTCGTGCTGCCTCTCGCGCTCCTCCCTCTGCCAGGGGTTGTGTGGCGCGGCGCCTCTGCCCGCTCCCGCCTGCCCCTGTCCGCCAGTAGAGTACACCGACACTAACCTGCGTGCGCGAGCAGCGGCGCGGCGCGCCTCGTGCTGCCTCTCGCGCTCCTCCCTCTGCCAGGGGTTGTGTGGCGCGGCGCCTCTGCCCGCTCCCGCCTGCCCCTGTCCGCCAGTAGAGTACACCGACACTAACCTGCGTGCGCGAGCAGCGGCGCGGCGCGCCTCGTGCTGCCTCTCGCGCTCCTCCCTCTGCCAGGGGTTGTGTGGCGCGGCGCCTCTGCCCGCTCCCGCCTGCCCCTGTCCGCCAGTAGAGTACACCGACACTAACCTGCGTGCGCGAGCAGCGGCGCGGCGCGCCTCGTGCTGCCTCTCGCGCTCCTCCCTCTGCCAGGGGTTGTGTGGCGCGGCGCCTCTGCCCGCTCCCGCCTGCCCCTGTCCGCCAGTAGAGTACACCGACACTAACCTGCGTGCGCGAGCAGCGGCGCGGCGCGCCTCGTGCTGCCTCTCGCGCTCCTCCCTCTGCCAGGGGTTGTGTGGCGCGGCGCCTCTGCCCGCTCCCGCCTGCCCCTGTCCGCCAGTAGAGTACACCGACACTAACCTGCGTGCGCGAGCAGCGGCGCGGCGCGCCTCGTGCTGCCTCTCGCGCTCCTCCCTCTGCCAGGGGTTGTGTGGCGCGGCGCCTCTGCCCGCTCCCGCCTGCCCCTGTCCGCCAGTAGAGTACACCGACACTAACCTGCGTGCGCGAGCAGCGGCGCGGCGCGCCTCGTGCTGCCTCTCGCGCTCCTCCCTCTGCCAGGGGTTGTGTGGCGCGGCGCCTCTGCCCGCTCCCGCCTGCCCCTGTCCGCCAGTAGAGTACACCGACACTAACCTGCGTGCGCGAGCAGCGGCGCGGCGCGCCTCGTGCTGCCTCTCGCGCTCCTCCCTCTGCCAGGGGTTGTGTGGCGCGGCGCCTCTGCCCGCTCCCGCCTGCCCCTGTCCGCCAGTAGAGTACACCGACACTAACCTGCGTGCGCGAGCAGCGGCGCGGCGCGCCTCGTGCTGCCTCTCGCGCTCCTCCCTCTGCCAGGGGTTGTGTGGCGCGGCGCCTCTGCCCGCTCCCGCCTGCCCCTGTCCGCCAGTAGAGTACACCGACACTAACCTGCGTGCGCGAGCAGCGGCGCGGCGCGCCTCGTGCTGCCTCTCGCGCTCCTCCCTCTGCCAGGGGTTGTGTGGCGCGGCGCCTCTGCCCGCTCCCGCCTGCCCCTGTCCGCCAGTAGAGTACACCGACACTAACCTGCGTGCGCGAGCAGCGGCGCGGCGCGCCTCGTGCTGCCTCTCGCGCTCCTCCCTCTGCCAGGGGTTGTGTGGCGCGGCGCCTCTGCCCGCTCCCGCCTGCCCCTGTCCGCCAGTAGAGTACACCGACACTAACCTGCGTGCGCGAGCAGCGGCGCGGCGCGCCTCGTGCTGCCTCTCGCGCTCCTCCCTCTGCCAGGGGTTGTGTGGCGCGGCGCCTCTGCCCGCTCCCGCCTGCCCCTGTCCGCCAGTAGAGTACACCGACACTAACCTGCGTGCGCGAGCAGCGGCGCGGCGCGCCTCGTGCTGCCTCTCGCGCTCCTCCCTCTGCCAGGGGTTGTGTGGCGCGGCGCCTCTGCCCGCTCCCGCCTGCCCCTGTCCGCCAGTAGAGTACACCGACACTAACCTGCGTGCGCGAGCAGCGGCGCGGCGCGCCTCGTGCTGCCTCTCGCGCTCCTCCCTCTGCCAGGGGTTGTGTGGCGCGGCGCCTCTGCCCGCTCCCGCCTGCCCCTGTCCGCCAGTAGAGTACACCGACACTAACCTGCGTGCGCGAGCAGCGGCGCGGCGCGCCTCGTGCTGCCTCTCGCGCTCCTCCCTCTGCCAGGGGTTGTGTGGCGCGGCGCCTCTGCCCGCTCCCGCCTGCCCCTGTCCGCCAGTAGAGTACACCGACACTAACCTGCGTGCGCGAGCAGCGGCGCGGCGCGCCTCGTGCTGCCTCTCGCGCTCCTCCCTCTGCCAGGGGTTGTGTGGCGCGGCGCCTCTGCCCGCTCCCGCCTGCCCCTGTCCGCCAGTAGAGTACACCGACACTAACCTGCGTGCGCGAGCAGCGGCGCGGCGCGCCTCGTGCTGCCTCTCGCGCTCCTCCCTCTGCCAGGGGTTGTGTGGCGCGGCGCCTCTGCCCGCTCCCGCCTGCCCCTGTCCGCCAGTAGAGTACACCGACACTAACCTGCGTGCGCGAGCAGCGGCGCGGCGCGCCTCGTGCTGCCTCTCGCGCTCCTCCCTCTGCCAGGGGTTGTGTGGCGCGGCGCCTCTGCCCGCTCCCGCCTGCCCCTGTCCGCCAGTAGAGTACACCGACACTAACCTGCGTGCGCGAGCAGCGGCGCGGCGCGCCTCGTGCTGCCTCTCGCGCTCCTCCCTCTGCCAGGGGTTGTGTGGCGCGGCGCCTCTGCCCGCTCCCGCCTGCCCCTGTCCGCCAGTAGAGTACACCGACACTAACCTGCGTGCGCGAGCAGCGGCGCGGCGCGCCTCGTGCTGCCTCTCGCGCTCCTCCCTCTGCCAGGGGTTGTGTGGCGCGGCGCCTCTGCCCGCTCCCGCCTGCCCCTGTCCGCCAGTAGAGTACACCGACACTAACCTGCGTGCGCGAGCAGCGGCGCGGCGCGCCTCGTGCTGCCTCTCGCGCTCCTCCCTCTGCCAGGGGTTGTGTGGCGCGGCGCCTCTGCCCGCTCCCGCCTGCCCCTGTCCGCCAGTAGAGTACACCGACACTAACCTGCGTGCGCGAGCAGCGGCGCGGCGCGCCTCGTGCTGCCTCTCGCGCTCCTCCCTCTGCCAGGGGTTGTGTGGCGCGGCGCCTCTGCCCGCTCCCGCCTGCCCCTGTCCGCCAGTAGAGTACACCGACACTAACCTGCGTGCGCGAGCAGCGGCGCGGCGCGCCTCGTGCTGCCTCTCGCGCTCCTCCCTCTGCCAGGGGTTGTGTGGCGCGGCGCCTCTGCCCGCTCCCGCCTGCCCCTGTCCGCCAGTAGAGTACACCGACACTAACCTGCGTGCGCGAGCAGCGGCGCGGCGCGCCTCGTGCTGCCTCTCGCGCTCCTCCCTCTGCCAGGGGTTGTGTGGCGCGGCGCCTCTGCCCGCTCCCGCCTGCCCCTGTCCGCCAGTAGAGTACACCGACACTAACCTGCGTGCGCGAGCAGCGGCGCGGCGCGCCTCGTGCTGCCTCTCGCGCTCCTCCCTCTGCCAGGGGTTGTGTGGCGCGGCGCCTCTGCCCGCTCCCGCCTGCCCCTGTCCGCCAGTAGAGTACACCGACACTAACCTGCGTGCGCGAGCAGCGGCGCGGCGCGCCTCGTGCTGCCTCTCGCGCTCCTCCCTCTGCCAGGGGTTGTGTGGCGCGGCGCCTCTGCCCGCTCCCGCCTGCCCCTGTCCGCCAGTAGAGTACACCGATACTAACCTGCGTGCGCGAGCAGCGGCGCGGCGCGCCTCGTGCTGCCTCTCGCGCTCCTCCCTCTGCCAGGGGTTGTGTGGCGCGGCGCCTCTGCCCGCTCCCGCCTGCCCCTGTCCGCCAGTAGAGTACACCGACACTAACCTGCGTGCGCGAGCAGCGGCGCGGCGCGCCTCGTGCTGCCTCTCGCGCTCCTCCCTCTGCCAGGGGTTGTGTGGCGCGGCGCCTCTGCCCGCTCCCGCCTGCCCCTGTCCGCCAGTAGAGTACACCGACACTAACCTGCGTGCGCGAGCAGCGGCGCGGCGCGCCTCGTGCTGCCTCTCGCGCTCCTCCCTCTGCCAGGGGTTGTGTGGCGCGGCGCCTCTGCCCGCTCCCGCCTGCCCCTGTCCGCCAGTAGAGTACACCGACACTAACCTGCGTGCGCGAGCAGCGGCGCGGCGCGCCTCGTGCTGCCTCTCGCGCTCCTCCCTCTGCCAGGGGTTGTGTGGCGCGGCGCCTCTGCCCGCTCCCGCCTGCCCCTGTCCGCCAGTAGGGTACACTGACACCGCTGGCGGTTCTAACGCACTGGCTACGTATCGCTCTGTAAGTACAACAAAAAAAAAAAAATATATATATATAAATAATTTTAAGGTTAATGTTCACACGCGCAATGCAAATTGGAGTACACACCCTGGCTTCACGTTGCGCGCTATGCGTAGTCCAACTGCGCAGTAAAATTCAACTGACCTTTTCAAACATCGTCTCGTCAAGTCGCGTCCTATTACGGTGTGTGCAGCATTTCTCACTAAAGGTCTTCTTTAGTGAGAAATGGACAACACACTTCCAAAAAATAATAATTATATATACTACTACTAGTTATCTGACTACAACAACTCGGTAATTAGTCAAATTGTAACGACTGACAAAGATTTACATGCTCGAACGACTGAGGAATCTCGTTATGTTTAGATCCATCCACGGAATGACCTCAGGAAATGTTGCTAAACGTTCAAATGACAGCTGGGACCAACGGTTTTCAACTGACAAAAGGATGAACACATTGTAAAAACTAACTCATTGTAATTAAAAAAAATTATAAAATTGTCCGTACCGTCTTCTGGTTGTACACTGCTGGGAGGGGGCTGCTGCGGCTGCGGGTGTGATTGTGAATGTGACTGTAGATGTGATTGTTGATGTAACTGCTCGTCCATTTCCATATCCGTCCGTCTCGCACCCTAAGAACAGAGAAATCATTTATTAAATATGTTCGAAAAGATAGCAAAATACAGGTCTTAGGGTCTGTACAAGTGTACACACCACGTATTTTAAACGTACCGTAGCGATATGCACAAGACTCATACTCAGCCTGTAGACTTATAATAGATTAGAAGCGCGCCGTCGACGCATGTTTCTAAAACGCGCGTTTAGAAAACGTGGTGTGTACAGACCCTTAGAAGGAAAAATGAGCTTTGGTAATATGTATGATTGATGTGCGCTTACCTGAGGTTTCGGAGCGACCGGCGGCTGTGATCTCTGCGGTGACGGTGGGCCGGGTGGCATCCATTCGTACCTGCAATAGCAAATATGGTTTTAGAGGTTATGTATTTGGTTTGAACTCGATAATATTGTGTTTTACTGATAGATAGATACAAAAGAACAATGAACATTGGTACAGGTTGTTTTCCTAAAGGCCTTATCCAGAGATAACGAGCAGAGTAGTGCGAGTGCGGACACGGTGGCGGGCGCAATCAGCTAAACACAGTGCATCCATCACGAGTTGTTGTAGCGAGCAGTATGGGGTACACGTGGCTCTTTAGGGTCAAAAGAGACGACAGTGAACGAGTGAACTTACAAGACTGCACCGCAACGACCACTAGTCATCTAAAAACAGGCGACGCATATCTGTCAACATATGACTTATAGATTTGATGTAGGTCTCGCCACAATAATTTTCAAATAGTGTCGACTAATTAGAACGCAGTACTCCTCTCCTCCGTACCAATCAGAACGCAGTATCTCGCTCATCGTCATCTAACCGAGGTACGGGGGTAACTCGGTTAGATGACAGAAATGTTTTGATATGCTAGTTCAAGCATGAGGCGTCTAGTAGCTGTAAGGTTGTTGCTGCACTGTCATGTCGCGTTAGGCGACCATAGACACTTCCGTATGTACGCAAACTAAGGTCTTGTCCAGGTGCAGGAGCACGTACGTATAGGTGCTAAGCCTGGCACAGAATAACTGACTAGTGCGCAAAGGAACCTGACAGCATCTGCAGCGACGATCGACCTGTAAACAACATACACTGACCTTTGTGGCGGGAGGTGCTGGTTGTGGTACATCTGTTGTGGGCTCTGGGAGTGGTGCACGTGCAGCATGGGCTGCGAGTGGTGCAGCGGGTGCGGAGACTGCTGCCCGTACCCACTGGGCGGCATTTGCATCTGTGGCTGGCCTGGAAATGGTAGACATTATACAGATATTAGAAAGACCGTTAAATTAGTGAGAAAATTTTAATAGGACCCGCAGCGACGCAGCACCGCATCTAAGGCGGGAACGGAGCTCCCGCTCAAACCTACATAGTTATTTTTTTATAACTATTCAGAAATAGGGGGCATAGCTATTCAGACGTAGGGTACCACAGAGCGGGGCTCTACGCGAGTAAGGAAAACTGATTTGACCTAGGCGTGTACTTTTTAGTGTGGTCGGTTAAAGTTTACGTAAAAATAAAATGGATGCTAAAGGAACGCGCAAGCGCGCACCGCTGCGCTGCGCTGCGTGGAGGCCACAGCTGAGCAGCGCGGCGAGCGGGGCCCGCGACTCGCTGTCCGCAGCTCGGCTCTCCCAATCACTCATTCACTGACGCCGACGCGCGGGGCCATTGGGAGCCGCCGTCTCAACAATGGCCATGTAAGATGTTTGAGTCAGCCCAGAGTAGCTACTTGGAGACAAAACCTTACATCAAAGGATAGTAAAGATAAACATATAAGAAAACTGCAGTGTTACCTATGAGGTGGTGGTGTTGTGGCTGTGGAGTGTGCGCGTGCTGCTGCTGCGCGGCGTGGTAGGCCAGCTGCCGCCGCGACACCTCCTCCGACATCTCCGCCAGCTTGGCCGCGCGCGCGTTGGCTGCACTCTGCACACAATACCACGTTACGTTATCTTATCGTTATGCCGGCAAACTTTATTCAATCGTTTATGTATCCTCCGAAATCAACAGAAACGTTAAACAATTAAAACGCATTGCTAAGCGAAAAGAAAGAAAAAAATTGTGGAAAGGCACAAAAAGAAAGTTCCAGAATTGTCAAATCAAGGTCTAACAAATTCTAGTAAAAGTCCGCTACAAGTTCTTCTATTATTATTATATGATAATAGTTAAAATAAGAATTTATTCCTTCCGTCTAGTAAAACAGAGTTGAAATTCGCATGAACCCGCGTGAAGTTATTATTATTACATGTTTTTAATAATAATGATTTATTGCCCCGCGATGCGATATCTGTATCTAGAATTTTTCTGGCTCTGAGCATAAATACGAGCCCCCACCGAAAGTGAGTCAGCTTGATTTCGATAACGATACAAGTGTGAAACCTAAGTGTATGAAGTGATATTACCTAACGACCTAAGCGAAAGTGAAACGGTTTCTAGGACTTATAAGTTATTTATACTGAGGGAAGGCGCCGTCGAGGCCGGCCTAGAAAGAGGTGGCGGGATGATTTGGACGCCTACCACGAGGACTGGTTAGAGACAGCGCAGGAAAAGAAACTTTGGAAGGACTTGGGGGAGGCCTTTGCCCAGCAGTGGGTCAGTAATGGCTAATTAAAAAAAAAAAAAGTTATTTGGGTGTCTTTGAGTGATCAAAGCCTTATTAATTAATTGTTCCAGAACCAACTCGTTGCACACAGAATAGCATTACCGATATAGTTATGAAGTATTACCTGTAGGTGTAAAGGCGAGTCTGGTGCCTCGGCCTGCCCCGCCATGAAGTGCGCCGACTGCGGCCGGTTGCTGCCCGTCGAGCTGCGCAGCGACGACCATCTGGAATCATTCACGCTTGTGTTAACCATAACTCCACTAAACTTCAATTCAGAATTAGTGATAGTTGTTTTAAAATTTTGGAACAACCAACCCTGTCATGTATTACAAACTATTGCTAGTAGTACACCATAAACTACTTTTTTTTTTTGCTTTATCCTGTCCTGGCTCTAGAGTAGCCCGCAAAAGAAATTCTTGTAATTTAAAATTCAGTATCAAATATTAAGGTGATAAAAAACAAATTTGTTCACGGCAATGACATGTATGTTTTTACAGAATTACAACATACACAGTGCATTTTGTGACAATAAGCATTATAATGTATACCTGTCTTGTAGGGCATGTTGCTGCGACTGCACAGTGGATAGGTTCTGGTAGAAGCCGTCGTGCTGCGCGGGCGCCGACAGGTTGTGGCTGCTGCGGGACTTGCTGGGCCACGCGCTCGGCGAGCCGCTCGCTGCCGGAGGGCTCACGGCCATGCTGACGGGCAGGTATGGCAAGTAGGTACAGCTCGGTTCAGAGTTGTGTAAACGTCGTCGTGCATGTCTAGTTATCTCATAGTAATAGTAGATCATGATATAAGTGTGTGTGTGTGTGTGGGTCTTAAGAGAACCGAGAACGGTAATCACTAATTACTCGTGTATCATACGACGTTCTTCAATACACTTGTGAATAAAATAACTGTAAAACTAGTAAACTTTTGTGTCGGTAAAAATCTGTTTTCATATGCGCGGCCATTTTTTTTTCCTCGTGGGGGACAACCTGGGTCCATCCTGATACGATATAATGTAATAAAATTATGGCTGTGTGGTTAAAAAGTTTTAACCACATTATAGCACTAGTGCGTAGTGGTAATTAACCCTTCAGATACCGTCAATTAGAGACACAATAGTAAGACAATAGATGCGCGGCCACCGGGTGTCGCTTGGGGATTCATGAATTAAAATGTCACAATTTCGTAACAAGTGCCATTATACTTAGATAAGTGCAGTGTAATAAGAGTCACTTTATGAGCAAGTGTATTGAAAAATATTTTATATACATGCTAGACAGTAAGCTAGAATTTGACGCCTGGTTTTTATTTTTGAGGCGGGAAATCATCAATTTCTTTTTCCGCTCTGAGTAGAGTAAGACGGAGTCCCAGATTTTTATTGAGTAATCTCCATCTGTGTCTTGCATTCTAGGGCCGCATTAATTCTATCGAACAATCCCGTAGCCCAGGTTGGTATTTGGCTTGCAAGAATTATTTTGACATAACCGCGGGATATATTGTTAAATGGAAATGGTGGTTTCACCCGATGTATATATGTTACCTGGCGGGTGTGTGGTGGTGCGTGGGCGGCGGCTCGGCCACGTGGTGCAGCGCGGGCGTGCTCTTGCTGGACTTGACGCTGGCCTCGGCCGCCAGGCGCGCCGGCAGGTCCCGCTCAGACGCGCGCCGCACCGCGCCCGCCGCGCCCGCAGCGCCCGCCGCGCCCGCCGCGCCCGCTGACACATTACAACACTATTATAGTACAATCATATTGCAGTTGGGTGCTCTATAGCTAACTCAATAGGCGGGGCCAGAAAATCCTCGCGAGGCAAGATACGATGCATAAACTGAAAATATCACGGCATCTTAAAAATTTGTCTCGTTCAGTCTGGACCCAAATAATGAGGCAGCTTCAGAACCAAAAAAAATCTACATCAATAATAAAAAAAGGACTAAATATACGACAAATAAAATAAGGAATCCAGAATAAATAATAACGAAAAACGAGTGCGAGTGACAGAAACGTACAGAACGAAAATAAACGATGAACGATTTCAGTTGTTTACGACAAAATAATAAACGAAACGATATCCATGCATTCGACAAAAATTACATTCTATTCAAATAATAAACTTCCTCGATTAGGTATTAAAAATGAGACGTAAAAGAAGGAAGTATAGTATCTGTATAACGTAATGAATGTATTAACGAAAAAAAATTTCTAGTGGGAGTTACGAAATTAAAGTTGTGCGTCCAGCTATAACACACCTATCGTCATGCGTGTGAGGGAGCCTTACACGTGGTGTGTGCGGCGCTGATGTCTGGGCAGGACATGTGTGCTGCCAGTGAAGCCTGCGCCTGCGGAATCATCGCCACCACCCGCGGCAGACTGTCTGAAGACCCCTTATCGGAACTCCCACTCACAACCAACGACTCTTTACTTTGCTTCGCCTGATCCGAATTCATACTTGACTGATTTGACTTTAACTTTATATTTTCCAAGGTAATCCGTCTCGGCTTTTTATCAATTATCTCGTTGAATACGAATCCGTTAGCTGTGTTGTCAGTGTGCTCCTCAGAAGGCAAGTTCGGGATTTCAAACTCATTGCCGTGCGCCAGCGTGTCCTCGCTACCACGTGAACCATATTTAGACCAGTCTTCTAGCTGTATGAGAATACTTTTCACTTCGTCGTCAGATAATTTCTCACACTTGGTATCGCTCGTTTCCGTTTTATTGAACTCGTATTGTATATCCGCTAGACTAGCACTAGCGGGCAGGGGTTCGACGACCTTGACAGTTTTATCGCGAATACTGAGGTTCGGACTTGACTGACAATTTCGCTTATAATTCTTAACACAATACTTCAGATTGATGTCGTTGAAATGTTTTGTCAATTCTTTGACCTTGCCGAAGGAAGGTCTATACTCATCGGGAGATTTCCATGACTTTCGATCGACGCTATCTAATATTTGTTTAGCACCGGGTTCGACAGGAGTCTGCGCTTTGACGGCGATAACATCACATTTCATATCATTATGCGTCTCATCAAAAGAATCAGACGTAGAATAAGTGGACGGAATTTCGGTATCTTCTGATTTACCCGAATAAGAAGTCGACATGCTAAATATTGCTCTCTTGAGCCTGCACTGAATACTATCCATTTGGTCATAGTCTTTCTTAATATCAAGGTTAAGCTCGAGTTTTCTTTTAGGAGTGGATATTACACTTTTTACATCCATTGGAGACGAGGGCGTTTGACAGACTGCGTCAGCAGTTTCGGGCTTTTTATCTGAATCTGAGTGATCGAGGGATAAAGAAGGTAATATTCGTCGTATTTTTGGCGTAGCAACTTTGTCAGGAGGGCCCTCATTTTCGAATATCAAGGGTTCTGAGTTAGGTTCATCGATGTAAGGAATCTGTTGTGTCTCAGGTTGCGGCGTGCGACAACACTCGCACGCGCTCACACACTCGTCGATGCCGGTACAACGTCGTCTGTAAAACTCATTCTCTCTACTGCGCGCTTTGAACAAATCGAGGGTGAGTTTAGTGTCTATGGGTTCCATTTGAGGTGGTAAACAGATTGAGTCTCCGTTATCGCTGGACTGGTCGTAGTTAGCAGGGGGGTCTGGTATAGGAGGCGGTTTTTCTGGGGGAGTATCGTACCGGGGTGGGTGCTGCGGGGACTCTTCAGCCTGAGTCGTAGATTCGCCGCTAGGGTGTTGTTCGTCGAAGTCTTCACAAGTAAACGTGAAGACGGGAATGGGTCGTGGCGGCGGCGCATCACTTCTTAACTCAAGGGGACAGCCCGGGGTGTCAGGAGACAAGTCGTCTTGTAACTGATTATTTTCTCTATCCAACGTCACTATCAACCTAGGTATAGAACCGTGATAGTGAGGCTGCCACTCCTCACTCTCATCCGTACTGGACTCCGTGGACTCGTCTCTTAGGAAATGACATCGATTGTGACACGGGCGACGACCATAGCCTGCAAGAGATACTTACATGAACTTTAATCCGGCATTTCGAACTGTATTGCTAACGAAGCGAAAGAAAAAAAACAAACGAAAAAACCAACAAAAGACGAGTTTTCAGCAACAACGTCGTTAATGACTGCAAAATCAAAACTTCTGATAGCACAAAAGTGAAGCCATAAAACGAAAGAAAAAATAAAGACTTGCGATCAGCTGAATGTAAAAAAGCTGGTAGATGTTTCCGTGTTACCGGGCGTGCTAGGAGGGTAGCGGTGGGTAGTGGGGGGCTAGTAAGGAGTGATTGCCTGCGGTGGCGAGCTCGCTGCGCGGCGACGCGGCGCGCAGCAGCGCGGGGTGCGGATTCGTGAACGTGCCCGAGTTGCGGCGCGCGCGGTCCTCGTACTGCACCTCCTCGTCTAGCCGCCGTACACACCAGGACCCACACATTACTAACTCATCCATGTCTCCACTAAGGCTACGTTACATCTCATTTACATAAAACTAGGAAACAATACTAATTACACTGTCTGTAATAAAATGTCATCACATAAAGTATTCATTGAAACAGCTTACATTTTCACACCTACAGTAAATTAAATTATATTCTTCTCTTAAAAATCCACTGAATCAATAAATTCAACTATCAGGTTTGTCAAATTGGTTTGGAATGAGATAAATATTTGTAATGAAATGACATTTCATAACGCGCGTTGAAGTTGTCAATGGAATTTATGTTCTGTGGAACGGGGTGACGTGTGATTGAATGACAGATGATGTTTAGATTATTTTGCATATTTTATTGTTAAAAATTCTATTGTAAAAGGATAAAATAAAGGGATATAATTGAGGAGGCGATACTAGTAAACTTTAAATGTCGTTTCTTTGATTTTCAGGTAAGTTATAGGTGTAATGGTCATAGTTAAACGTTGTAATATAGTAAAGACGTATTAAATAAACAAATCTTTGATTTTCAGAGAAACAATTTGTGGTTTATTTGGAAAATCCTCAATAACATACCTTATAAAACGACATTTTCGTCAACTAGAAAAAGATGGACCGGTTACAATTTGAGTTCACGATGATAACCTAAAATGATGGCAAATCTAACATATTGGCCATAACCTCAATAACTACAGAGGAAGGAAAATGTTATATTTTACCTGATGAACAGAAGCCAGTGATTCATCATACATATATTATCAAAATAAACAGTTTCACAAAAATAAAAAATTGCATAAAGAAAAGGCATCAATGCAGAAAAATATGGATAAAAATGGATGAAGATCTTAAGAAAACATATATGGATGAGGAAGGTAATATGCAATTTTTAGATCAATATTTAGAAGAAATGAACACAAAACAACCAATAGACAAAAACGACAATTTGCAAAATATCTTGGAAAAATTAATAGAAACAACTACAAAGAAAGAAAAACAACATAACCTAAAACATATTTCAGAGAAATTTATTATTGAAAAATTCACAAGCAAGAACCCTAACGCGATGCAGTGGATTGAGAATTTTGAAAAAGAGTGTGAGCGCTTTAATATATCAGAAGATGAAACAAAAATAGATATATTGAGGTTATTTTTAGAAAAATCTTGTTTGGATTGGTATAGCTCGATGGCCATAAAACTTACAATAAAGGCTGAATGGAAAGAATGGAAACACAAATTTCAAGAAACCTTTAAAAACAGAGGATGGGACATAGTCACATATGCTCTAGCATTCAGGTATAAAGAAGGACTACTAATTGATTATGCTATAAAAAAAGAGAGGCTTATACTAGATATAAACAAATCGATAGACTCCAAAACAATGATAGATCTTATTGCAACGGGTTTACCAGGTTTTATCTTAAATAAGTTAAACAGAGATGAACTCAATGATACTACTGATTTGTTCAATGAGATAAGAAAATATGAAGGTATGATGTACAAGAAAAACTCAACCACAATAAAGAGTGGTACATCCCTTAATAAAAATAAATATAAGGAGAAGAAGCCATGTAAGACTTGTGAATCTTTGGAAAAAGGAATTCGATATCATCCGGAGGAGACATGCTGGTTCAAGAAAAATAAGAATGAATCTGAAAAGGTTTTTAAACCCAAAAATGTAAACAATAACTCCATTATTGAAGTAGATATAAATACTGAGAAAAAAAACGAGTAAGTACACCATTAATCAAAATCAAGCTCTTATTAGAAAATAAACTAGAAGTGAGCGGCATTTATGATTCAGGTTCACAGATTTCTTTAATAAATTCAAAGCTGATTAAAGTGAAAGAAAAAAAGGACAATGTGAATATAGCATATATGAAAACGGTTAATGGTGTGAAAAAAACAGATGGCTGTATTACAATAAAAATAAAAATATTCGATTTAGAAGAAGAGATGGAAGTATATATAGTGGATAATGAAGATTTCGAAGATTTCATAATCGGATTAGATATGATAAAGAAATTCAAACTAACCCAAAATGAGGACTTGCAGATAGAACAAAAGAAAACAACAAATAAAATAGATGAAATGTCTAAAGATAACAGATATGAAGAAAAGAATAAAAAAACATTTGCAATAAATTTTAATGAACACATACAAACAGAAGAATTCGTAAGTATCACAGACCATTTAGATAATAAAAAAAAAATTGAGATAGAGAAAATTATAAAGCAATATAAAACAATTTTTGCTAAAGACAAGTATGATATAGGATCAGTTAGAGATTATGAAGCCCACATAGATTTACAAGTAAATAGATACTGTAGTAAAAGACCATACAGATGTACAATAGAGGATAAATTAGAAATTGAAGAGCAAATATCCAAGCTACTAAAGAATAATTTAATAGAAGAATCCTACAGTCCTTTCGCTGCTCCAGTGACATTGGCATTTAAAAAAGGAGAAAATAAAAAGTCCCGCTTATGTGTAGATTTCAGGGAACTAAACAAAATTGTTGTTCCACAAGCTCAACCTTTCCCATTAATAGATGATTTGATTATCAAAACTAGAAACTGTAAGTATTTTACTACATTGGATATAAACTCAGCATTTTGGGCAATACCGCTACGGGTGGAAGATAGAAATAAAACAGGATTCGTCACACAAGATGGCCATTACCAGTGGACCTGCCTTCCATTTGGCTTGAAAACATCACCAGCAATTTTCCAGAGAATTTTAAGCAATATTCTAAGAAAGCACAAGCTCACAGGATACTCCGTTAACTATATCGATGATATTTTGATATATTCGACCACCTTTGAAGAACATATAAGACACATAAGAAATGTATTAGAGGCAATAATACAAGAAGGCTTTAGATTGAAGCTTCAAAAATGTACCTTTGCTTCAGACTCAGTAAAGTACCTCGGCCATGTAATTCAGAACAATTCAGTAAGACCACTTAAAGACAATTTGATCTCGATAAGACATTTTCCAACTCCTAAGACACAAAAAAACATTAGACAATTTTTGGGAAAAATCAACTTTTACTATGAATACATACCAAGAAGCGCAATTATTTTAGACCCATTACATAATTTATTAAGAAAAAATGAAAAGTTTGTGTGGTCAGAGAAGTGTGAAGAATCATTTAATCAAATAAAAAAATATTTATGTTCCCAACCCGTGTTGGAAATATTCGACAAAGACTTACCAATAAAAATCTTTACAGATGCATCTTTAGAAGGTATCGGGGCAATATTAAAACAAACACAACTAGACGGTAAAGACAAACCGGTGGCATATTTTTCAAAAAAGCTAAATGAAACTCAAAAACGAAAAAAGGCTATATATTTGGAATGTTTTGCTATGAAAGAAGCAGTTAAATATTGGCAACACTGGCTAATTGGAAAAAATTCACTATTTACTCAGACCACAAACCTCTAGAGAACATGAATATTAAATGCAGAACAGATGAAGAATTGGGTGACCCACATATTACCTATCTCAATATGACTTTACTGTCAAATATATACCTGGTAAAGAAAATGTAGAAGCAGACTGTTTGAGCAGAAACCCTGTATTAGAATCAGAAGATAACCTAGAGGAACTATTGAAAATAGTTAATTTAATACAAATAAAAGATATAGTTGAACACCAAGAAAAAAATGAAATAATAAAAGAAAAGAAACAAAATTTACTACACAAAAATAATATCTATTATAAAAAAATAAAGAAACAGGAAAAGATTATACTTTCAGAAGAGTTTAGTAAAAAATTTATAAAAAAGGTGCATGAAGATTTATGCCATGTTGGAATCAGACAATTACAGAAAAAAATAAGTCCAATATATACAGCAAAAAACCTAACAAAAAATATCATAAATATTTGTAAAACATGCGAAACATGCATAAAAAATAAATCAAGATGTCAAGGGAAATTTGGATTAATGTCACAACTAGGACCAGCAACAAAACCATTTGAGATAATGTCAATGGATACTATAGGTGGCTTTGGAGGATCTGGGTCAACAAAAAAATATTTACACCTTTTAGTAGACCACTACACAAGATATGCGTTTATTGCGACTTCCAAAACACAGAATGCGAGTGACTTTATAAAACCCAATATCCTGGCATCAATTCAAAAGAATTTAAACAATATTTACAGGAGAATAATATTAAACTAATTTTTACAGCTGTAAATACACCATTTTCGAACGGCTTGAACGAACGATTGAACCAAACAATAGTAAATAAAATTAGATGTAAAATAAATGAGAAAAACAACAAGAAAACATGGACAACAATAGCAAGAGAAAGTATACAGAAATATAATGAAACAGATCACTCTGTTACAGGATTTGCACCAAAATATTTACAGGATGGTCCAAATGAAATTAAGACAATAGAAAAGGAAGACAAGTGGATGGCTGATAGAAAATTAGCATTAGAGAATACAATAAAATCCCATAAGTACAACAAGAAAATATTTGATAGAAATAGGAAGATGCAAGAGTTCGAGATAGGAGACAGTGTATATCGGGTGTAAAAAGACCCTTAACGTAAACGAAAACTACGTATTCTACCCATCACTGGGACAGTTTTTTCTTCTACAACTTTCCTGGGAATTCAATAGTTTCGGAGATATTCAAGGTCAAAGTTGAAATAAAAAAAAACAATTTTTTTTCAAAATCGTATTCTAAACATCATTAGAAAACTTTCTTCTGAACAAACATTATCAAAATTATTAATTTTTCATAACAAATTAATCATTTGAAGTTACAAAAATGCAATGAACACAAAATACTACGCACGCACACTACCGCGCGAGGTTCCGAGTTCAACGACCAATGCAATACGGGCTCAGCTGATCGACGCGCGCGATTTTACGTTTTCAACAAAAACTTTGATTATTGAATTTTGAAATTGTTTTAATTTTGAAATTGGGTAGGTAGCCTACTACCTAAACGCGACTGCGCTGAAGCAGATCTTCCCCAATCTGGCAGGTCCAGACGTCTCCTTCCGGAGGCTCTACGCGGGGTTTGTGCAGTCCCTGTACGTTAACGGAGCCCCGGTGTAGACTCGGTCGTACGGACTGAAGATGACTCAAAGGGTTATAGCCATCCTCATGATACAGGGATACTGCACGGCATCCTGCGAGGCGAGCCAAATGCGGCCTGTCATCGTAGGATTTTGGAGGCGACAGTCCTCACATGTGAAGGTGCAACGCCCCCGAGGGGAAACTCCGCTGCTATGATGATGGTATACCATGGCCGCGTCAAACGGCAACTGAAGGAACAACGATCGGAGAGAGAGAGAGGGAGCTTCAGACTTTTACTGACTAAAGATCGGTAAAAGTCTGACACTCCCTTTCATTTCACACAGAGCGCGAGGGGTCACTTATCTAAAAACTAAACTTGAAATCCTAGGTTTAAACTTCTACCTAGGTTCAAGCCCTACCTACATTTAAAATAACAGCGTAATAAACCTCACTAGGTACTTGTGTCGTTTTAACGAACATTGTAGGCATTTTTGAGGATGATTTCTAGTAAGGATGGCTTCTAATGCATAAGGCTGTAACGCCTAGGCAATAAAAAGCCGTCCTGTTAAGTGTGATTGTAAATAAATCTCGTAAGTACCTACCTACCTCACTTTATAAAAATGTTTAGTAGGTAGGTACCGACTAAATTACATTTCAAAACATGGAACGAGCACGCGGCGCGTTTTATCTGCGTAAATTCCTTTATTTGTCGATCGGGAGTCACAAAGTGAAACCAGCCACCTTAGACGCAGGCTTGCAGACGGAGAGCAATGGGTAGCTCTCCGTTCAATAACTACCAAACCCTGGTGGACGGCGCGATGTGGAAGCTGTCAGCAAAACTGATGGGTCCCGAAAGAAACGATGCCTGAAAGGGTCGCGAGAACGTTCGAAATAGTTATCGCGACCTTGAAACGCAAAGGCAACTGAAGGAACAACATTGGGTTTCAGTCAATAAAAGTCTAAAATTTCCTCTCGCCCCATCAGAGTGCGAGGTAATTTTGATGGTTTCCCAACATCAAAATAAATCGAAGCTGCACAATTGCAGCAGTCTGAACTAAGATACTTACCGACTGCGGCCTTTACAACTACCTACTAGCTACGTATTTTACAAAATACTAATCAGAATTTAGTCAGAATTTCATTTTTCTGTGTTCATTGATAACATTTTTTTTAAATAGTAATTTACGTAAACAGATTTACGCAAACACAATTTAGGTAATTATTTATAACTAGAGCGATATTTTGTTATTACACCATGCTGGCGCTGGCGCCAGCAGCCAGTAGCATGCGAGCGGCTTATGCTCCTCCCTATCCCCGCAAACAATTTAAAGGAATTTTATTTTTATTTATTGCGAATTAGTTCAATTTCTTGCGTCATCGAATGCACTCGTGGTTTTTTTGTTGCGAATTACTGTTATTAGGTTTGTGTTGTTTTGTGTGATAGTCTGACTGATATTAGTGAAAGTGTTAGAGTGATAGGCTTAGTTTCGATATTGTGAGTGTGTTGCGTGTTTGTGTGTGAAGTGTCTTTTTAGGATTATTTTAGTAGGTAGTAGGCACCTTTCGCGAGTTAAGATGCCTTTCATGTTTATTCGGCGCGCGAGTACCTACCTACTTACGTTAATATGGTTTGCTGTTACGGCATGGCTCGATTGCTGGACAATCAATCGATTGTACCAATTTCTTTGGGAGGCGGCCGACAAGTACGACCGGCAGCAGAAGAGGCCATTCTCGTTGTGATGCGGGAAAACCCACGGTTGGGCCAAAATATTGCGGAGGCGGCATGGTCATCACGCTCGGCACACGGTTTCCCATTCAACTGTGCATAAAGTGTTGAGGAGGGATAGGCAACAGCATTACAAAATCCATCGTGTGCAAGCGCTCGTGCCAGGCGACGCGATGCGTCGCATGGATTACTGCAGGTGGCTGTTGAGCCAGGACCGAAACTTTGACCATAAAATTATTTTTACCGACGAGAGTACTTTCACAAATAATGGAATGTGGAACCGCCGAAATACCCATTATTGGTGCTTCGTCAATCCAAATCAAACTATGGAAACAGGCTTCCAGATACGGTGGAAACAATGTGTCTACGGCGGGCATTGTGGGAAACCAGATCCTAGGCCCAGTTTTCTTGCCACCGAGAATGGACGGGCCTGCCTACCTCCATTTTATTACTGGGTACCTAACCGACACTTTAAAAGAGATGCGACTAGCTCAGAGGCTTGGGTTGTGGTACCAGCACGACGGTGCGCCGCCTCATGTCGTGAGACCAGTTCGTGAGCAACTGACTATGCTGTTCGGAGACAACTGGATCGGACGATTTGGGCCTCACGCATGACCAGCTCGCTCGCCTAATTTAACCTCTCTGGATTTCTTTTTGTGAGGTTACGTCAAAAATAGGGTGTTTGACCGCCCATGCGAGACCGCTGCTGAAATGCGACAGAAAATTTTTGATGTGTTTGAAGAACTTAAGCAGCGGTCAGCTCAAGAAGGAATCCTAGAACGGGTTCATGAAAACACGCGGGCTAGGGCGCGCATCTGTCTCCGCGTGGGAGGTCGGCAGTTCGAACCGGAGCTCGTCAGTGTCGAGAGGCCACCTGTGTTGGATGACAGCTGAAGCGACGGACAGTGTAGGTTAGTACTCAAGCTATTTAAAAACTGTACCTACTTATTTCGTGTAAACGTAAGTAATTGAACACAACACAGAAATTTTTATTTACCAAGAGCCTACTAAAGGGCTCCATGGTTGTAATGCCAAATGCCATGTCACTACCAAGGTGACCTTGCTAGTTGCAATCCGTGGCGCGTTTTTTCAACCACCGAACCTGTTGGCGTGTGGTTTACCATCCATGCAGCCGCAGCATGAACCATGGCCACCTTGGTTAGAACCAAGTTGGAACGCTAGTTTGCAACCGTGTAGCAAACCTTTAACGTAATACCTACACCATTCAAAGCGCGCGCGACGCCCGGGCGCCGCGCCTCGCCTATCGTATACGTACTACACACACACCGGCACAATCAGTTGGACGCTTTACATTGCGCGCTAGGAAAAGCGTCATTTTTTTAAAGGTTGAAAAAAAAGTTTGTTTCCCAGCAATATTTTTTGGCCAAAATGACTTAGTTATATGTACAGAATGTGTAGTTAACGGGTATGTGATCGGTCTTTTAATAGAAAAAAATTAGATGAATTAAAAATAGGCCCATTCAAGATAATAGAAAAAATATCAAACTCCATTTATAAGATTGACACTGGCAACAGAAAAACAGAATCAACTTTATTCCATATAACAAAATTACAACCTGTCACAGCAGTAGATGAAGTAGAAGAAAACGAATATAAAGATAACTTGTAGGTGCATTGTGTAGATTATAGCCTATTGCTAGAAAATGGCCTGCACGCACTGCCCTGTGCTTTAATTATTTACAATTTCTGCTCTTAGGGGGGGAGATGTAATGAAATGACATTTCATAACGCGCGTTGAAGTTGTCAATGGAATTTATGTTCTGTGGAACGGGGTGACGTGTGATTGAATGACAGATGATGTTTAGATTATTTTGCATATTTTATTGTTAAAAATTCTATTGTAAAAGGATAAAATAAAGGGATATAATTGAGGAGGCGATACTAGTAAACTTTAAATGTCGTTTCTTTGATTTTCAGGTAAGTTATAGGTGTAATGGTCATAGTTAAACGTTGTAATATAGTAAAGACGTATTAAATAAACAAATCTTTGATTTTCAGAGAAACAATTTGTGGTTTATTTGGAAAATCCTCAATAACATACCTTATATATTTAATAAATAGTTGTACTATTTGACATTATCAGTCAACTATTTTGAATTATTCGACTAAAGATTTCGTTAAGAACCCTCGTCGGATAAAAATTTAGTTCAACTTCAAACCCTAATCGAAAATAAGTACGAAGTAGTTCAGTTTAAAGTACGAGCTAGTTGAAAACATACCTTGTCGTTGATTGTAGGCAGGTTGGTGGAGCAACGTGGCGAGGCCGTGCAACATGGCGCCTTGCTTCGCCACCTCCAAGGTCACTGTAGGTCCCGTACGTACTAGGTATTCTGCCGCCTGTCAATGTTGATAAACATAACGCATTAAATCCCATCAATAATACCAGGAGAGCAAGCAGTCTTAGAAGTCTGCTAGTATCCAAGGACGTGCGTGCAGTAAAGTTAAATAAGCCCAGCTGTGTGAAAATGCATGACACATAACATCTAAATCATAGAACATTACAAACGAATGAAATAAAAAATTAAACTGTGTTCAAATTGTAGATCTATTCATTCATAAGATAATGCTACGTTGCCGCCCCGCCACGCTGGCGCAAACTGCACGGCAAATTTTAGCTAACGCAATCTGCGATCTCGCTTTAACAAATTAACAGCAAAGAAAGATGAACACTAGTAGATTGATTTTTCAATCGACGTGTTGTCTTTTGTACTGTGCATTTGAAATGCATTACTAATATTCTTTACTCGAGCTCTTATTGCACGACAAACAAACAAACAAACAAAACAAACAAATTACGCGGTAAGTAGTGCACAATTGATGTTGAAAGAAAAAAGTAAATGGTCATACCTTCTCCTGGGTGATGCCCACGAGCGACTGTCCGTCCACCGACAGCAGCTGGTCCCCGGCCGCGAGCCGCCCGTCCGCGGCCGCCGCGCCGCCCGCCACCACGGACTTGATGTAGATGCCCAGCTTCGTCTGCCCGGCGCCCTGGACACAAAGCCACGATTCTATTTAAAACCTGTATATGGAATATAAGCCAATAGTAGGAGGCTTGTAGTAGTGGAAGACCTTCAAAAACTCTGTGATAATGCTTAGTGCGTCGAATAGCCCGCATCGCTTTCCACGCCCTATGTTCGAATTCATCGCACCGTGCCCTGCCCCTAGAAGGCTGAGAAATTGTTACAAGTACACATGTACACGGTCCACACGCCCAGCTTGTGCGGCTGGAGCGCCACGAACTTACCTTAGCAGCGACAATACTGAGTCCCATCCCGTTGGAGTTCTTGTGCAGCTGTATGATGTGCACGCGCGGGTCGGGCTGGCGGCGCAGCGCGTGCGGCGCGGGCGCGTGGCCGCACATGTACACGGTCCACACGCCCAGCTTGTGCGGCTGGAGCGCCACGAACTTACCTTAGCAGCGACAATACTGAGTCCCATCCCGTTGGAGTTCTTGTGCAGCTGTATGATGTGCACGCGCGGGTCGGGCTGGCGGCGCAGCGCGTGCGGCGCGGGCGCGTGGCCGCACATGTACACGGTCCACACGCCCAGCGCGTGCGGCTGGAGCGCCACGAACTTACCTTAGCAGCGACAATACTGAGTCCCATCCCGTTGGAGTTCTTGTGCAGCTGTATGATGTGCACGCGCGGGTCGGGCTGGCGGCGCAGCGCGTGCGGCGCGGGCGCGTTGGCGCACATGTACACGGTCCACACGCCCAGCTTGTGCGGCTGGAGCGCCACGAACTTACCTTAGCAGCGACAATACTGAGTCCCATCCCGTTGGAGTTCTTGTGCAGCTGTATGATGTGCACGCGCGGGTCGGGCTGGCGGCGCAGCGCGTGCGGCGCGGGCGCGTGGCCGCACATGTACACGGTCCACACGCCCAGCTTGTGCGGCTGGAGCGCCACGAACTTACCTTAGCAGCGACAATACTGAGTCCCATCCCGTTGGAGTTCTTGTGCAGCTGTATGATGTGCACGCGCGGGTCGGGCTGGCGGCGCAGCGCGTGCGGCGCGGGCGCGTGGCCGCACATGTACACGGTCCACACGCCCAGCGCGTGCGGCTGGAGCGCCACGAACTTACCTTAGCAGCGACAATACTGAGTCCCATCCCGTTGGAGTTCTTGTGCAGCTGTATGATGTGCACGCGCGGGTCGGGCTGGCGGCGCAGCGCGTGCGGCGCGGGCGCGTGGCCGCACATGTACACGGTCCACACGCCCAGCTTGTGCGGCTGGAGCGCCACGAACTTACCTTAGCAGCGACAATACTGAGTCCCATCCCGTTGGAGTTCTTGTGCAGCTGTATGATGTGCACGCGCGGGTCGGGCTGGCGGCGCAGCGCGTGCGGCGCGGGCGCGTGGCCGCACATGTACACGGTCCACACGCCCAGCGCGTGCGGCTGGAGCGCCACGAACTTACCTTAGCAGCGACAATACTGAGTCCCATCCCGTTGGAGTTCTTGTGCAGCTGTATGATGTGCACGCGCGGGTCGGGCTGGCGGCGCAGCGCGTGCGGCGCGGGCGCGTGGCCGCACATGTACACGGTCCACACGCCCAGCGCGTGCGGCTGGAGCGCCACGAACTTACCTTAGCAGCGACAATACTGAGTCCCATCCCGTTGGAGTTCTTGTGCAGCTGTATGATGTGCACGCGCGGGTCGGGCTGGCGGCGCAGCGCGTGCGGCGCGGGCGCGTGGCCGCACATGTACACGGTCCACACGCCCAGCTTGTGCGGCTGGAGCGCCACGAACTTACCTTAGCAGCGACAATACTGAGTCCCATCCCGTTGGAGTTCTTGTGCAGCTGTATGATGTGCACGCGCGGGTCGGGCTGGCGGCGCAGCGCGTGCGGCGCGGGCGCGTGGCCGCACATGTACACGGTCCACACGCCCAGCGCGTGCGGCTGGAGCGCCACGAACTTACCTTAGCAGCGACAATACTGAGTCCCATCCCGTTGGAGTTCTTGTGCAGCTGTATGATGTGCACGCGCGGGTCGGGCTGGCGGCGCAGCGCGTGCGGCGCGGGCGCGTGGCCGCACATGTACACGGTCCACACGCCCAGCTTGTGCGGCTGGAGCGCCACGAACTTACCTTAGCAGCGACAATACTGAGTCCCATCCCGTTGGAGTTCTTGTGCAGCTGTATGATGTGCACGCGCGGGTCGGGCTGGCGGCGCAGCGCGTGCGGCGCGGGCGCGTGGCCGCACATGTACACGGTCCACACGCCCAGCGCGTGCGGCTGGAGCGCCACGAACTTACCTTAGCAGCGACAATACTGAGTCCCATCCCGTTGGAGTTCTTGTGCAGCTGTATGATGTGCACGCGCGGGTCGGGCTGGCGGCGCAGCGCGTGCGGCGCGGGCGCGTGGCCGCACATGTACACGGTCCACACGCCCAGCGCGTGCGGCTGGAGCGCCACGAACTTACCTTAGCAGCGACAATACTGAGTCCCATCCCGTTGGAGTTCTTGTGCAGCTGTATGATGTGCACGCGCGGGTCGGGCTGGCGGCGCAGCGCGTGCGGCGCGGGCGCGTGGCCGCACATGTACACGGTCCACACGCCCAGCGCGTGCGGCTGGAGCGCCACGAACTTACCTTAGCAGCGACAATACTGAGTCCCATCCCGTTGGAGTTCTTGTGCAGCTGTATGATGTGCACGCGCGGGTCGGGCTCGCGGCGCAGCGCGTGCGGCGCGGGCGCGTGGCCGCACATGTACACGGTCCACACGCCCAGCGCGTGCGGCTGGAGCGCCACGAACTTACCTTAGCAGCGACAATACTGAGTCCCATCCCGTTGGAGTTCTTGTGCAGCTGTATGATGTGCACGCGCGGGTCGGGCTGGCGGCGCAGCGCGTGCGGCGCGGGCGCGTGGCCGCACATGTACACGGTCCACACGCCCAGCGCGTGCGGCTGGAGCGCCACGAACTTACCTTAGCAGCGACAATACTGAGTCCCATCCCGTTGGAGTTCTTGTGCAGCTGTATGATGTGCACGCGCGGGTCGGGCTGGCGGCGCAGCGCGTGCGGCGCGGGCGCGTGGCCGCACATGTACACGGTCCACACGCCCAGCGCGTGCGGCTGGAGCGCCACGAACTTACCTTAGCAGCGACAATACTGAGTCCCATCCCGTTGGAGTTCTTGTGCAGCTGTATGATGTGCACGCGCGGGTCGGGCTGGCGGCGCAGCGCGTGCGGCGCGGGCGCGTGGCCGCACATGTACACGGTCCACACGCCCAGCGCGTGCGGCTGGTGCGCCAGGCGGCACAGCCCTCCGCGCTGCAGGGGCGCCACGAACTCCGCTAGCCCGGGAGGCACACCGCATACCACCTAAAATAAAATATATTATGTAGCTAAACTTCTCACTAAATAAACAATTATTTCCAAAAAGGTTGCTAAGTTTTAATCCCGAACGCAGAGAGGGAGAGATTCATATAATTAACTCCCGAGCACCGCGAACGAACATCTCTTTTTTAGGGAGATCGGAGAGATTGCGCCCAGATCGACAACATTGCATAATTGCATGTCATAGGTATCGTATCTTATGAATGAATTTTAATTTCGCATTGAACACGAAATGACAACTTAGCGTAACCACGTAGGCGCGGGAATTTTAAAGTTTAGAGTTTTATTTAATTTAATTCATTTCATGATTTAGATGTGAGGTATTAATTATTTTCACATGAAAGCCGGGCTTTTATACTTGTATTGCTCGCACGTGAGTGACTGACCCAATAACTATACAACCACTTGACCGCTTACATGGGCGACTCCGGCACATAATAATATGTGATTTTGCACTTATATTAGATGCCGATATCAGTGCATTTTTTTAGTAATGGACCAGTTGTTGGATCTGTGCACATTCCTTAATTTGGGTACCTAAAAAACATTTATTGCATAAAACCGAAGCAAAAATGAGTTCTTGTGCAATTAAATGGTGCGGGAAATCATCTAGAACATCTAGTTATAAAAAGTTCTCATCGGTAAGTAAAATATGTTTATATTTATTTACACTATTGGTAATTAGAGAGCTGAAGCTAAACTGGTTGGTTACGAAAAAACTGATACCGCTTTGATGTCTTTTGAAAAAGGCCTTAACTTTCACTAGGATATTAGATAAGTCTATCCCTTTCTATTCCTAAGCACTTTCTACTGAGTGCTGAAGTGATGTGACAACTTCAAAACATAGTAAAGTTGATAAATTATTTTATCGATGATTCCCGATTGCGAATAAAACATTAAGTTACCTTTTTATGTTAACATTTTAGATTTCCATATGTTCCGGAAGTTAAGAAAAGTGGATTACTGCCGCTCATAGGAAAAATTGGTTTCCAAAAAAGTATAGCGTCATTTGAGAATCAATTCATCACATTATTTTTGGTTGTTCTCGTCTAGGTTACTGAGAGTCCTTGCATATAACTTTAATAAGTACAGCATATAACTTTGTAGCCAGCCATGTATCTATCAGCCACTTACTCTTTGTACAATTCACAGTTCTAGATTCTAGCACTACAGATTATGTGTCCGACCCAGTTCTCGATAGTGGTTATATCTATATCACCTTGTACTGGCATAGATCCATCATCAGTGACAAGACTATGTATATGTAGCCAATAAGCCTGATGTAGTGGTGAACCGATACGAGATGCATGCAATGATCTATATATATAAAAATGACCCCCGTTTTCCGTTGTCACGACTTGGCATGAAAACGGCTTGACCGATTTGGCTGATTTTTTTTTTGTTGTGATTGTTATTGTGAGTAGAAGGTACTTATGGAAAAAAAAAATTAGGGTAGTGTAGGGTAGAGTAGGGTAGAGTAGTAGGGTAGAGTAGGGTAGAGTAGAGTAGAGTAGGGTAGAGTAGGGTAGGGTAGAGTAGTGTAGAGTAGGGTAAGGTAGAATAGGGTAGGGTAGAGTAGGGTAGAGTTGGGTATAGTAGAGTGGAGTAGAGATGAGCGGGAGCGAAGCCGCGCGGGCAAAAGCTAGTACTTAACATAATCCTTCCTCACGACACTACCGGAAAAGATAAGCAGATCAAGTATCTTGACTAGACTCGCAAGCTTATCGAAATGTAGGATGTGGAGTCAGCGATCATCATAAAGATAGTCGTGTCAGCCAATGGCTTAATAGCCACGAACTTCGAACAACATCTTAGAAAGCATTCGTTAGCCGGCTGGATCAAAGGCCTGATTCAGAAAGCGGTACTCCTGGACACGGCTCGTACAGTTAGGAGAAGTTCCTTTCTCTTGGAGCCTTGACTGCCCGTAGCTTGGACTCTGTTCTCAATGCCAGTAAGCTATTTTTTTAAACCGACTTTCAATATAGGAGGTGGTTCTTAAGTTGTCTAAATTTTAAAAAGATAATTATTTAATATTTTTTAAGAAATGTAGTAAATGAGTAAGAATATCAAGTAAAGGATATATTCTTCGTTTAATATTCATTTATTTCTCCTTACAAAGCAAAATTAAAAAAACAAGCAGAATTTATCGACGTCGATTTTATCGATAGCGATATTAATGAAGCTAAATTGACTTGTGCATCACTATGTTTGCTGACATTGTTGCATCTGACAATCACACCCGCTGCGTGTTCCCCTGACCCCCGCCCAGCGTTAGTGAATCGTGTGCCTAGTCGAAATCGTTCTATCAGTTGTCAAGTGGTTTAATCCTCTTTGGACTGACTTGACTCAAATACACTGGTTTATTCCCTAGTTACATAATCTACTACAGCACCACCTAAACGTAACCCTAGCCAAACCCTCAGGTAGTTTTAGCTAAAGGGTACAATTAAGTAATAGCTGACGAGCCTATTTCTATTAATCTGACACCAAGCCGGGCTCTGGGTTGTTACTTTGAAAGTACTGTAAAAATCCAATAACATTTCATCAGACCTGGGAAAGGAACCCTCGAACCTAACATTAAGCACTCGAACTAGCGATTTTCAGCAATGAACCGCTAGAACATTAATAATATTGACATTCATTAAACAAACATACCTCTGCGCTGAATCCATCACTAGGTATCAGCAGCCCTGCTCCCAACCACGAGCTTTCCTCAAGCCGTATCTCCCTGCCGTCCGCGCGGTACAGTTCATCCGTGTGTGTGCGCACGTAGGCCACGCCCGCTTCCACGACGTCGGGTGCGGCGAGCGGTGTTAGGAGAGCTCTCGTTTGTACTGAGTTCAGCTTGAAACAGGCCTTTAGAGCGGCTACTGCTTCGTCTGCGGTACGGTATTCGCCTTGGATAAGCCGCGCTGAGAACAAATATTTCTAGATTTATTTAAATGACAACTAGCTTCTGCCAGCGGCTTCGCCCGCATGAAAGTAAGTTTCTCCATACAAACTTCCAACTTCAGTTTTACCCCCTTAGTACCTTAGTACTTTCGTAAAATGCGTTCTTAGCGGATGTCTGCACCTATAAAGAACATACCTGTGTGTAGGTGTTATAGTTTCTGAGATTTCGTGATTAATGAGCGAGTGGTATTTCGCTTTTATACAGGGTTATTTGTAAAACACTAACAACTTTGCAGGACTGTATTACTAAAACATCATAAACACGAACTTTTGTTCTAAGACTTTTTTCAAAACACGTTTTTCACATTTACCAAAAACAATCCTTCAATATTTCCTTGTTCTATTCGGCGGGGGTGCTTGACGCGACGCTAGCGCATCAAGCACCCCCGCGGACCAAACCACCTCCGCTATTGTATTATCGCTTGATTCGCATAGACCTCGTAATATTTAGATTTTTTTTTGTATGAAAATCTGATTTACTGTTATTTATAATTTTAAATAAATAAATTTGGTGCCTTAGTATTCGACTGTCACTGTTTCAGTGCACAGTAACAGTTGTCTTGTACCTTACTCTGGGTCACAAAAGGTGTGTGTAAAGTGCGGTGACGACATACCAGCTTGATTCATGCGCGCGAAGTGGCACTCGGCCGCCAGCTCCAGGCCCTGGCGCTCGGCCCAGGCCGCGAGCACCTTCAGGCGCGCCGACAGCGCGCCGCCCCAGCGCGCACTCACCATGCCGGCTTCGGTTACCAACTGTGGGGAAATGTGGTTATTACCATTATTTAAAAAATACAACAAGGTTGACGTGGACGCTCAACGCCATCCCTTTTTATTAGATTTTATGGTTTTAAGAGTTAGTATGTATTGCCAAATAAAGCAAGAAGACTTCACCATTAAAAAATGAGGTTTCATAGGTAAATTGTCACCTTGTTGAAGCACACAGCGTTGATGTAGTGGAAGAGGTGCGAGAAGAGCTGTATGGTGAGCGCGGCGTTGACGCGGCAGCGGCGCAGCAGCACGATGGCCGCCGCCAGCGCCTGCAGCGTGGGCGCCGTGGCCTCGTTGGCGTCGCCCACCGCCGCGCTCGTCAGCGTGGCCAGGCCGCGCGACAGCTCTTCTTGGAAACATGTTACTAGGTTGCTATAAAAAAAAAAGTTTTTAGCATTATTATTTACTATTCAGTTAGCATTAACCATGCGGTAGCATGATAGATATGTTAGAATCGTTGATGGCACCTTTGGGTACCTTTTAACATCATTTTGCTTCCCAGAAACAGTTAAGTAATGGAAAAAAATGTTCTGGTAATAGTAGCGATAATTTGTTATGAGTTATTAAGTACACATTGCATTTGAGCTAGCAATGTGACGCCCGACAAATGCTGAGGTGGCCACCCTTTTGGTACGGGCACATTCGAAGCATTCTGTACTTTTGTTCTCTTTTTAATTTGTGTTTGTAACCATAGTGCCGAGTAAAACTATTCTATTCTGCATTCTATTGCAGTTTTAAAAGTCGTATCATAGACAGTTGGTACAAGCTGTAATAGAGTCCCCAATCGAGTATCATTTAAACTCAAATTAAATTGTTCGCCCTCCATTTGACCCAAGAACTATAATTGCTAACCTGGTAATAAAACAATATTTCTAGAAATCCGAATACAACCTATACAAGGTGTAAGGGACAACCCTCCGCAAACTTTAAGGGCTTGCTCGGTAGACGAAACTGAACAATCTTCCACAAGATTTTTTTTTTCAGGAAAATAAAATCAGCCTCACCATACAAAATTACAAACTTGATTGGACAGTTTGTATGGAGAGGCCGATTTTTGTGTTTATGAAAAAAAAACTTCGTGGAAAATTGTTCAGTTTCGTCTACTGAGCAAGCCCTTAAAGTTTGCGGAAGGCTGTCCCTTACATCTTGTATGTAATATGTAAAAAAAACATGGCATCCTTTTTCAAGAATATTGGATGATGAATATTCCATGGATGATTGTGAAGGTGTAATAGCTAAATTTTATATGAAGGAATACAGAAAGATATTTTTTTATATAAGTCCAGTTTCGACTAGCGGATGACCATTAGTGCTAATTATGCTAGTTTAAAAGAAAAATATATTAGTTACCTGAAAGCATTCTGGACAGTCAACGAGAGAACTTCTTGCGCTTGAGTGGAGAACGATGATATGTGTCGGTCGTACTTCAGGAAGTGGAGCAGTTCACTCGCGTTCGTCATCCAGAAGGCTTGGGCCGCCGAATCCGTGCAACGCTCCTAGAAAGTAAGACGGTTAGGTTTAATAACGAAACTGACTTAGTAATGGTGGCCACTTGCTACATACAGTTCTAAACAGCCAAACTAATCGTGTGTGAAGAACAATTTTGGCATGTCCTTCTAAAATTTCTTCCCACATACACTTAGTTTTTGGCTAAAGCTCTGAAGCGGCATGATGAGTGAGTAGCCACCATTAAACAATTTGTCACATTTCCAAAAACTAAAGCAGATAGATACATGTCTTTTTTTTACCCAAAGGTACTCTGAAAATGAAATGCCTTGCTAATTACTTTACGTACACTAATGGTACATAGTCCGCCTATGTACTACATGTAGCTTTAAATTAATAAATAATTTTTCGATAATCATTATGAGATGACTCATATAAAAATAAATTAACCAGCAGAAAAACGCTATCTGTAGTAGGAAACTTTTAGCTACTGGTTTTTTCTAAGACTACAAACGGACTAAAAGTCGATCAACCCAGTGGTTTTTTGTCCTAGGACAGATTGCCATGGTGCAGAAAAGAACAAAAAAAAACTGGTTTTAACTTTAATATAATTTCAGTTCTAGTTGACTTGTTAAGAATTCGAGCGTATTTATTGTTAATCATAAGCTCAAGTAAAGCGGTTTTATAGATCGCTGGAAGATTCCAATCGTCCAGCGAACTATAAATTTACCAGCAAAAGTAATGAAAACTCGTAAACGTTAATAAACACGAACATGTGACATGAAACTTATAGTTATAATAATAAATACGAACTCAATTTTAACAGCTGTGCGACAGACCTAAAAAATAATGTATGTTCAACCAGAAATAACTATGTATAGTCAGTTAAACTTATAAAGTATCCACCTTAAGGTTCAATGTCACTTCTGAGGGATTGTTCGAAAGAGTTACCGTTACAGTTAGTTAGTTAAGGAACAGTGGTGAACGAGTGGTAATGGCTCCGACTTACGAGTTGTAGGTCGCGGGTTCAAACCCTGTATTTTATTTATTTCATTACCACTGCTCTCAAAACATTGTAGAAATACACCGTGAGGAAACCGGAATATCCTAGAACCAAAAATTCGAAGACATGCGACATTCACCAACCCGCACCAGGCCCGCGTGGTGGCTGTGCGGATTACGTCCTGTTCCCTCTCCTAGAGAGGAGGCCTGAGTCCCAGCAGTGGGAACATTAAAAAGGCTGATGATAATGAACTAAAGGAACACAGGTGAGTTTTAATCAGTAAAAGTGAGACTCCCTCTCGCCCCACCCAGGGCGGGAGGAGTTATTTGATGACCCAAAAAAAAAAATCAACTGACAGATAAATTCCTGAAGTATCATATCTCTGCAAGTTCTTATCCAAAGTGGTGAACAATTTATTTCCCTGAATTTACGTAATAAATTTAAGTGTAGACATATTTAATCGTGACAATTACCTGAACAGTAGCGTGTATGAGCGTAGCGACGTGGTGTAGAAAAGCCGTCAGCTTATGAGCGCGCTCGGTCGGCGTTAACTCCGGGCGGTAATGTGTGGACGCGCGGTACCTGTACACACATAATCAGTATAAATTACACCTCACAACAAATTGGATTTACTTATCTCAGTAATGTTATAAATGGGCCAGTCTGTAAACACATTTAGGTATAATGTATGTTTGTACCCTCATAACGTGGCTTTACTCGACAGGTTAGACGGCTTCAGTATAACTACTGAAGTCGAGCTAAAGGAAAGTTCGATAGGGTTACCGTGGCCCTGGAACACCAAAACCAACTGACACAGCTGTGTTTTAGTCAGTAGAAGCCTGACAACAAGTCTGCCAGTATCCACCCCCACGTTGTCGAAACCTCTACGGTCCAGACCAAACGTTTTGGCTCGTCGTTTATACTGCGTACATCGAAGGATTGGAACAATTTGCCTGCTGCGGTCTTCCCATTCGATTATAATATAGGTGTCTTCAAGGCTAGAGTGATTGGGCTCTTAATAAACTAGTGCACCTCACCATCAACGATTGCTTAACTACTTACCATCAGGTGGGATTGCAGTCAAACACTAGTTTATATCAATTACAAAAAGAAGGCAGGGTTTACCACTACACCAGAGCGGGAGAAGTTATTTAATAATTTCTCAATAAAAAAAAAACAGTTATATGTAAAAGGAGAGATTGGAATACAGTAATTTATAATACACCAATGTAATAAAAATATTTTTAGCCTTGGAGTTAGAAATCTCTGTCTCTCTAACTCTTTGTTACTCGGCTATCGAGTTAGTTTTGAAGTAAATATTGTTTTCGTGTTTATATTCTTGCCATAATCTCATAAAGGATTTGGTGTTGAAATACAACTTCTATTCCTACAAACCAAGACCTGTCTTCACAGACATTTTTCCTTTGTAAAAGAATTGATTTTCTTTTATGCGTAATTCAAGCACGTTATTAAGTTGTCGAGGAGGTTTTATGTACATGTCGTTCTGGTTTTGTTACGTTTTATACAGCTCGTAACGTGTGCATATATCATTAAGTAAACAATGACACATCAAGTTTTATTTCTACAAGTTGTGACGCAGCTGTTTAGGGTTCAATACCTAAGGAGTAACCAACGAAACCTTATTACTATTACGTTCATTCGTCCGTCTCTCTGTCTGCATGGTAGCGGCCTGTAGCGGTAGTAGGTACACAGTTGACATTTTCTCAGAGTATATTTTTATTGACGCTAAAACAACACTTAATAAAAGTCGTAAGAAACTTTCGTTTCAAACTCGTGTAGTTAAAAGATGAATAGTTAAAAGTAAGGTCAACCACATTAAACTACTAAAGTTCAGCGCTCCTTGTGCAGTCAAGACACTCTCGTTTGCCGCTTTTAAGACCTTTGTACGTTCACAGTTTGTAACCTGGCACTTTCTAGCACATACAGGGTGACATCGATTTCTAACTAGCTTGCAACCATGTATATGAAGTGGTGGTAGTAGAGCTTGAAGTAGCCTTTTGTTAAAAAACAACGTTTGTATTTTTTTTCTAGCGATCCAAGAGGAACTCACCTGGCACACAGATACAGTGTGTAGACAGGCGCTAGCTTGAAGGCGGGCGCATGAGGGTCGAGCCGCGAGATCACAGCCGCTAAGAACTGCGCCTGCCCTGCTTCAGGAAACTCCAGCACTGCTGGTAGGATCGCCTCTTGACAGCCGCGACCACTGCTGATGCCCGCGGTCATCCTATATCGTCAATTAAAATTGTAATAAAATTGTGAGATAAGAGAGATTTTGTTGTTTATTTGCTTTTCAATGGAATGGCTTGTTTTACCACTTATAGAGATATTTTTGCATTTTATATTATTTAAAAGCATTTTTTTTTCTAATAATTTCTAGAACTATATCTTATCGACAGAGGAATTGGTAAAACTAGTCAATAATTCTCAAAATAAACAAGCAGATTTAAGTAAACAAGCGAAAACTTCACATAAAACATAAATAAGCATTAAGCAGACTTTATTCATCAGACGTTTACGCCAAACACAGACGTGAACATTAGGGACACTTCTGAAACGATGTACATTAATTCTTTAGATGTTCAACATCAAAAGGAGACGTAAATAAATTATTAAAACCTGTGCCCTAACAAGTTTGAACATAATTTATGAACTGAGACGTAATGTCAGGTCCACAGCAATCCATTGTATGGGTGTATCAATTATAACTAAATACCTGTTGTCATGTCCAGAGCCCCCGCTCTTCGCGCTGCAGATACTCTTTGTCTCGACGTTGCCGTCCAAGTCGAACGTGGTTTCATAATTGTCTTTGTACTGCTGCACAGAGTTGGACGTCCGGTTCACATTGGAGCTCTGATCCTGGTCGTTGTACACTGAGCTCGTGTGATCGTCCTTCACGTAGTCATCTTTGGTGTCGTTGAGGTGTTGTGACATAATGAGCGACTCACTGTCGAGTTTTAACGTGTTGTTGTTGTAGGGCATCGTGTCGTTTGCGTCCCGGTAGTAGGTATCGTGCGACACGGGACTCATCGTCCTCTGATACTCTGTGTCGTTGGTGGTGTTCGCGTTGGAGTCGAGCGGGTCGGGCTGGTGTGACGTCATCGACGTCGGCGACATCGCGCCGCTATTCTCGCCGGGCGAAGTCGGCGATCTAACGTAAGGGTAACGTACACAAGCGGATATTCGTGAGCCAGTGACAGAAACATGCAAAAGAAAACAAACAATGACAGATGAACAAAACATAAAGTACACAG
Source organism: Mythimna lalbum (assembly GCA_949319445.1). Taxonomy (NCBI): domain Eukaryota; kingdom Metazoa; phylum Arthropoda; class Insecta; order Lepidoptera; family Noctuidae; genus Mythimna; species Mythimna lalbum. The sequence goes on along the minus strand of OX439347.1, from coordinate 17,562,304 downwards.
CTTTGAAAGTGATTAGAAAAGCGACGGGACTGATCGTGTTTACTTACATTGATAGAATTAGTACAAATTAAAAGTACATAATAACAAAATGTTGCAATTGTGCGATGATGTTCTGATAACTAATTGACCAGTATGTAATGTCCGGGTCAGTCTAAGTTTCAACTATAGGGCCCAACTATACACAACATAAAGAAACAATCTACAGAGTGTGTGTGTGCATGTCCTCACCTGTCGTATATTGAGCCGGAGCCGAAGTGCTGCGCTTGTGATTGCGCGAGGTTCCTGTTAATGAGGGTCTCCTGTGCCGGGTCTACGAAGCGAAACGTCGAAACGCGACCGAATTTAAGTAGGCAACCGTGCTGCGACAAAAAAATAAGATTAATTAACACAAACCCCAATTTACCAACTCTAAAATTTCACTGAAGTTTAGATTCAATTTGTCTTTCAGCCATACATTTGTAATGAACCTTAAGAACCTCTATAAATATTAAAAGGGTCGTACGAGTTTGCAATTGTTTAAAGGTGGTCTGCTTTTCGGACAATATTGATTTTGAGCGGTATCGCGCGATACTTGGTGGAAACAAATATGCGTGTTTGAACTAGATAAAAAGACTAGGAAAGCTTTGGGACGTTGTAAAGCGAGGCTGATTTACACAAGAATGTCCATTCTAGTCGGAGAATGTAGATATCGCTGTGAACTATGTGGGCGTTCTGATGAATGTATTACAAATAAAACTCGACCGTAACCTATTTAGCAAACCTAGGGGCAACAGACGGACCTTGATCTATACGTTCCACGCGTTTCTGGAATAATTTATCAGGGCCGTATTTAGGTTACTATAACAAATACTCAATACTTGTCATTCAATCTAAACTATCGTTAAGGAAAAATGTTTTTCTTCATTGATTTCTTTTTTTCGTCTAACGATTGATTGATGGTAAGCATTGTTTGGAGCTATACATACCTATATTATTTTATTATTACGGCAAATAGTTCACAGAACCATTAACAGAAAATTAATCACATTAATTTGTGATCATGAGAGCGAAATTTTTACCTATAAGTGTGTGCAGCGCTTACAGGATTTACTTATATGACATTAATCAAAATAAAATATATGTATAATTATTATCATATATCTTCAATTTGGGTAATACAAATATTATAACAGTACTGAATGAACTTTTGGGCTAGAAGTATTTCGTAGAATTCTATAAGACATCCTCTAAAATTATGTTCAATATTAAAACGTATTGAAAGTTTTATAAATATTAAAGCCCAAAGCTGAACAGTACTATATGAGCGTGTTCATTTACACAAGCGTTGGCTTCATTAAGCAATGCAAACAATGTGTTCGTTCGTGTTGTATGGAGCGCTACGTTTGGTTGGCTTCGAAACTTCCAATATATTTTCGTAGCTGTTAAATAAGGCTGTCAGTACATGGCACATTTAGCGAGACAGTCCGCTCGCGCCAGTCTTCTTACGGCGGAAACGATCGTCTTTATGTTAAGTGCACGGCAAAAGTCAATAAAGATTCCATAAAAATAGAAATGCTTTCAGTATTAAAAGCTAAATTTCCGGTATAAAGTTCAGGATTTACGTCACAGCGTTTCTACTGAAATTCAGACGTGTATTCTAGGATTACTTTTGTACCAATTGGCAAGGGGGATTTACTCGGATCCGTAACTAAACCTGCCTGTACATATGACGTCACATTGACATTTTATTGGTGGAAATTGGCCCCTGAACTTTATGCGGGATCAACCGAAAAGAGAAAAGCTTACAATTGAAAGATCCGTCTGTATATTATCAGAGTAATAGTACAGCTTTGTATGATACTATATATAATTGAAGGGGTAAGTGGGCCAAGGTGTTAACTACTATTACAATTCTCTGGTAACATTTCTGCTGTTAGCACATTTCAAGTCTGAAATATATACTTGATTGACAGTTAAAACTTTTGCTAGCATCTGTAACTATGTAACGAACTAGAATGTTAAAAGGTGTTTTAAATCCATGGATCGATTTACCATCACCTATGTTCATGCAAAAAAACTCGGTTTTTTTTCTGAACACCTTTGTCCACTTCAATTGTGATACTTCTTCTTATTTTTTTATTTCTTCTTATTTCTTTATGGATAACTAACAATGAAGACAACAGGCGTACACGCTAGGAAAAATGCAATTCCTATTTTCTTTTATGACCCTACTACGTTATGTTCTCCTGTATATCAAGTTTTACAGACACATATCTCACATGACCAGTCAGGAAAATGTATTGCTTAGCAGATGCCCCTTCGTGAATTAACCGAGCCATTTCCCAGTCATATTGACGGTCGAAATTTGAACATACAAGGTGTAAGGGACAGCCCTCCGCAAATTTTAAGGGCTTGCTCGGTAGACGAAACTGAACAACCTTCCACAAGTTTTTTTTTTCAGGAGACGAAAACAAAAATCAGCCTTACCAATTTTACCATACAAAATTATAAACTTGATTGAAGAGTTTGTATGGAGAGAGGCCAGTGTTGATTTTCGATTCCAAAAAAAAAAATTGTGGAATGTTGTTCAGTTTCGTCTACTGAGCAAGCCCTAAGTTTGCGGAGGGCTGTCCCTTACACCTTGTATATCATGTATTTTTATGTTGTTAGTCCATTTCTCAGTAGTTCAAAACTTACTTGTAACCGCTGCGAGTGCATGATTCTGCGTCCGTTGACGTAAACGTGCGCGTCTGCGTGTAGTGGCGTGACGTTGTACCCGCCGCCTTCCGCCGGCGCGACCACGCAATGCCGCGGCTGGATGGAAGGACCATACAGCTGGAGAGTCGTGCCGTTGCCTGAACCCACCTGCCGATCAACAATTACATAGTAATGGCATATTTTGAGCTCAGCGCTCTAGTATTAATAAGTAGATCATCTTGAGCGTATTCCTTTAAAAGGTAAGTGGTGTTATAATTTATGTTGTAGTCGGTCGTCCCACGGCGAGATAAGTGGATGGAATTGTTGCCACAGCAGGGTACATCAACACAAGTGACACCTATTCCCTAGCCTCCTATGATATTGGCGGTGTTATGCTACACACTCATGAATCGATTAACACATGCTATACATATAGCTATGCTGCCAGTATGTGTATTACATACTTTAATTAATAATAATAATATTCTACAACTATCACACAACGCCATCTAGTCTCAAACTAAGCAGAGCTCGTGTTATGAATACTAGACAACTTATAAACCTACTTATGTATTTCTAAATACATACATATTATAGATAAATTACACCCAGACACAACAAATCGCTCATTTGGTGCAACAACGAAGTAATTACACTTTTTTCAAAACAAGTTTTGTAATGTTAAAATGTGCGGAAAGACTATTTACATCGGGAGAGACATCATTTACGTTGATTTTATTCAATAAGACGACCCACTGACCAACGATTAGAATCGTAATATGTTTCGCTAAAATGCCATAACCATTAATATTAATCTTTGACTGCATCTCCTGTAAAATTTCTAAAAGTTTAATTACGCCATTGTTGCACCAAATGAGCGAAATGATCCTGCTCATCACACTAACATTTATCCTAAGTGAGAATCGAAGCCACGACCTCCGGCATAGCAGTCAGGAGCACTAACCACTAGACCAACAGGCCAGTCAATTATATGGTTATAATGTTAAATATTCTCACACAATGGAAAGCGAGAATATTATGCTGAATTTCAATTGAGATTTCAATAACAATACCCAGTATACCCTCGAAATATAAATCAGAATCTCATATTCGGCAGCTGTGCTCGAATTAATTATTCAACTTATAAAATCTACGTACATACCTACGTTGTTTACTTTAAGTTTACATGACTACGAACTTTAAAGGTAACTCAAACAGAAGATTTTTGTCCTATATAGAAAGCGCTTAAACGAGTCTCTAAATTGGAACAACAAAATTCAATTGTTTCTGTAAGTAGAATAATGTAACTTACCAAAATTGCTAGAGTAGAACTACATACAAACATGGTACAACTATATGGAACATTGTCCTCTTAAAAAAATAATGTAATCGTGTTTACGTTTTTTTTTTTGTTTTCTTATTCTGTCTCGCTCCTGGGCAAAGACCTCGACCAGTCCTTCTATCTTTTACGTAGCCGCGCTTCGTCCTTTTATTTCTGTTGAAATCGATCTAGTTCCTCTCGCCTTATCTCTACCACGGTCTGCCGCGACCCTGTCTCACTGTCTTAGGGTACCGATTTTGTGCTACTTTGGCCCACAGTTTGTCGGGCATGCGGTAGACATGTCCTGCTTAGTCCTACTTATGTTGGGCAGCATTTTTTAATAATTGGGTAATAATATTTAACTATTTTTTTGACAGAAAGGCCGGAATACGTTTTCATCACTTTTTTTTTAAATAAGAACATTCTCTAACATTTCCATATTATATTTCCCAAAGCTGTTGCCAAAGGTAAATTTAAAGTAGGTACTTACACTCGATTCTTGTCTGTTATTTTTAAGTATGTACACTAAATTAATTACCGAAGTTGTTTGAAGCTATAAAAAATCAAACAACTCAATAAATATTTTCTTGAAAGCAAATTGGGCTGATGTCGTTATTTAACAAGCCGGGAACTCTGAGCATATTCGTGCGATTCGACTTTGACGCCAAAGCGGTGTTTATTAAATTCATAAAGCTCGAGACCGGGGTACCGTTAACTACGTAATTGAATTATTCTAGTAGAGAAAACTGTGCTTGGAAATTATTGCTTTAAATTGGAGCACAGATTTAAATCCCGGATTTGGGGCTTTACTCGAATGGTGTGTGGTTACCAAATCTATATTAATACTAGCTGCAGCCAACGGCTTCGCCTGCGTGAAAGTAGAGGATTGCCCCAAGGGCACATGTTCCCGGTATAAAAAGTATTTTATGTAGTGATGGAACGAATATTCGCGAACTCGCAGAAATCACTAGAATATTTGGCAATTTTTTTTCGCGTTGGCGAATATTCGTTTATACTTAACATTCTTCACATCAGTTGTATTATCATTCTATATCCGTTCAATCATAACACTTTTTTGTTTGTCAAGAAAAATTGTCAAATATTGGCATGTATCTTATAAATTCGAATGCGAATGCGAATATTCGTTACATCAGTAATCCTATGTGCTAGACATGTACCCGTGTGCCAAATTTAATCCAAATTCTTTCAACCGTTCGAACGTGAAGAAGTAACAGACACACACACAAGCTTTAACCTTTATAATATTAGTGTTAAATAAAGAGAAGGCCTGACTCACTAACTCATTATCGTCCAACCTAAGCACTTAGAAAGCACAGGTGTTGTTTTTAGAACAAAGACGAGAAATAATGAATAATAATTACTAGTTCAACCCTTGAGGGGGTGAAAAAGGGGGTTGAAAGTTTGAATGCGAGCGAAGCCGCTAATATTCTTCAATATTGTTTTATGAAACCGTCACAAAAATTTTCCATATTGCGGCCCTCTTTGGAAGTAATGCAATTTTATAATTTTACTCCAGTAGGGAAAACTGTATTGCGGTATTATTACTTTAAATTTTCGGGTACAGATTTTAAGCCAGGATTTATTCGAATTGGTACCATTCGAGTGAATCCGAGCCGGGTACAAATTACTCAATAATATATGAAATCCGTTTACTGATGGCGTAGATATTTAAAGCCTCGTCTCTCGTACCTAGGCAAGTATTCATTCAAATTCGGGCAAGTATAAATGCTACTTTTCCATTTCCACTTGTTATAAAGTTAGAAACAAAAACAAATAAATCTACCCCTGTGTGGTAACTATTTTGGCATTTTCATGCTCCATAAGATATGTATGTATTTACGCCCAAATATGAGCAAATTAGTGTCGACACATAGATAGACCTTCATTGAAGACGCTCGTAACTTCAAAATCTTTATCTTATTTACTGTTTAGCTCAAACAGGGCTAGGTAACGTTGAAACAAATCGATATCATTTTATGTTTTGTAATCACACTGTCAAACAGTGCCATAATACGTTTGTATGAAAGAATGACCGACAAGGGCGACATTTCTGCGAGTAATACAATTTCCCATAAAGTGAAATCTTTATAAGGAAGGCGACATACATGCGACATCCGTCTCTTGAATATTTGCGGCATTGTTAGTTGTTACCGCTGGTAGATAAGGACTGAAGGACACTTGCCACAGCCCGATTGTCACACGCAATCATGTTTGTTAGTTTGTTACTGTTATAAAACTATCATCAAATCGAAAATTATTATAGTTTTCTGTTTAATTAATAAATAAAACATGACTATAGCCAATTACACTATTTTCATGTCTGAGTAATGCCTTTATAAGTGGATATTGCCAGAATATAAAATATGTTGTGTGAAACAGAATATGAGATATTTTCCATCGATCGACCGCACACCTGACTGTTCCCTCGCGAAACTACGACTTACAGTTTGAAAAGTTTCATTGTAGGCATTTGTCGGTTGAATGCTTGTGAATTATCCATTCTTATTTTGTATGAAATCTATGAATGAAATCACTACGGGATTCTATCGCGTACATTGTATGTATAGCGAAGCGTAGTTTGATGTTTTATTCAAACTGTACTGTGCAAGTATAAAGTGCTTTGTTGCCGCTCTGTGGACTCCCAAAGGGCAGGCATATTTTTGTACAATCAATATCGCTATATTATTGGATCATAGCAAATATAAGTTACTTATATACACTTCAGATGAGAGCCAAATGTAAATGAACTATATTTTTTTCAAATTATTTGTCAATTTAAAAAATATTTATAAAGCTTTAGATTTACTTTAAAAGTGTAATCTTCACGGTATAAATAGCTGACAAGTTCTTGTTTTTAATAATGAAAGAATCGATACTTGGTACACATACTCAAGGTACGGACAGTGTCATGAACGGGCTACCCCCGTTTCTAAGGTATTTTAATGTGAGAGAGGTGCCCAATTGATGCTAACGTCTAGTCCTAATTTTACAAAGGTTTTTTGGAACATTTACGAAATAGAGTTTAGGGGGAAAGAGAGAGTGATGTTTTTTTTTTTAATTTGCTTCCATTTTCTCTCTAAGCTCTAACGTTTTTGAAAATTTCTGTAACTGAAAAGAAATTAAAAATGTAAATGTTTCTTTTCTTTTAACAAAATTTTTAAATTAAGCACTATGCGGTTACGGTTAGATATACCAAGTTCCATTGAAATCGTCTAAGAATAACAGCTTCCCGTTGCCAATTTGAACTAAATGTCATGAGGAGTTAACGCTCTTAATCAACTAGAACTAGTCCACCAACATACTACTCCACTTTTAAAGAAAACAGCATACGGTAAGAATGGCCGAAAGTGTGTGTGAGTGAGGGACGACACGACCTAAAAGTGTCTCTTTTCAGAATAAATCCAGTTCTTTATGTCTTATAAACAAGATTCACCACAATTCGGTCAGACCGACGTCTATCCGCTTGTCTATTACAAATCTCACTCGCCATAAATTGGATAGTAAATAATTCAAGGGGTATAACCTAAATGGCTCCAGCCTGTGATCATCCGTCTGGGATTTGGCGTTGTGATTTGTGTTTAAGGTCCTGAATCATAAAGGATTAAAGCCCTGTGTAGAGGATAATAGGGGATGGGTGGAACCGCAACCAAATGCCACTGGCACTTGTAATATGAAACAAAAATCGCTGATTCAAGTGGTTTATGGTCAGTTAAAAATCATGGATTCAAATTATCTCGCACTTTGCCGGCAACTTCGTGCGCGTGAATAAGTATCGTCAAACAGGGTGAATAGGAAAGCAGAGGTAAATAGGAACAGAAAAAAACTTATTACACTCCCATAAAATTTAAAGTTTAAAAAAACCGAATAACGACAAGCTTTATTATTTACTTAGGTCACCAGTCGTGGAAAGGTTCAATGATTTGAACTCGAGGATTAAAAATTTTGCAAAATTCCCTCCTAGCACCATCGTAAAAGATGTATTGCCAAAAATTTTACTGCAGTAGGTATATGCTAGGAAGCCAAAACAGCAACATGATTTGAAATGCTTAAACATCAGACACATTCGTATTCTGAAAAAAGGTAGCGACACTAATGAAGTGCTGATCCAACAATTTGGCTAACAAACCTCGATAACATCTGTTATCCTTAGGCGCCGTCCGTTCTCCAGCACGGTGGCGTCCGGCGACATCTCCACCAGCATGGGCTCGTTTCCGGGCCGGCCACCGGCGGTCCCTGTGCCGGATACGACTTTCTTCTTGCGCCGCCGCGGCTGCACGTCCGCCGGCCGCCGCCGCACGTGGAACATGATGGAGCCTACGACAAACACAAAAGGATTAAGTAAATAAAGAAAAGAAATTAAATGGCTCAAACCGAAACACACAGCACGCAAACACAGCACAGGCAAAGTAATTACTTATTAATATACGTTGTCTATGTCAATGAAAGGTAAAGTTTCAATTTGATAGGATTTGTTGTCAAAAGTGGTAAACAATTAAGTGCCCCGTTTACATTCAATTAAGTTCGAATACTATTGCGCGCCGAACAATTATGATATTTATTATAAAATTTTAATAAACTATGCAGCTACATAACACACGACCACTTTAAAGAAGAGAAGCGACCCTTCTTGATAGTTCGGTAAACGTTCAGCGATTCCAGTTATATGGAAATGGACACAAAAACAGTGGTGCTTTGTAAATTGCATAATTTATGGAAGGCAACCGAGGGAAGTGGGTCCTAGTGATGGTCAGGGTGGTGGGTGGCTGTCGTAGGGTGTATGCTAACGGTAAGTGTTTCTTCTACACTATAAATAACATGATTGACGGAATGTTTTTCTAGTTATTTTCAATTTACACGTTGCGATAAATATAATTCAGTGCTCAGCCGAGTGAGCTGGCCTGTCTCGGATCGATCTTGGATGCTTAATTTTAGATTATTTTTATCCAATCTCTTTTCTACTGCCAATCAATCACCCTACTCTAGACGTTTTCATAAATTATATGAGCTTCAAAAGATATTTAAGTACCAATTTCATGAATAAATACATATATTTAAAAAATTAAAAAGTTCCTACGAAAGCTTTCAGTGAGACTGTATCCATCCAAAATATATATGTACAATTAACTTGGTTTTATTTGGGTCGAGACGCCTCAAAGGCAGGTCAAACATATTAGTTGACAGGTTACAGTTAATTGGAGATCGAATGTGGCGACAGGGACGATTTGTTGTTTACATACTTATTAAGATATAGTAAATCGACCTATGCAGTAATTACACTAATATTATAAAGTCAAAAGTTTGTGGGTTTGTTTGTTACTTCATCACGCTCAAATGGCAGAACTAATTTCAATCAAACTTAGCACACGAGTAGACGATATCTTGGAATATCACTTCATCATTATGGAAGCTTCTGGTAGCAGTTAGTTGGTAAAATAATTTTTTGATCTCCGGGTATTTTTGTTCCGCAAGATTTGTGAAAATCGGTTGAAAAAAAAAAGTTGCGTGGAAGTCAATTAATTGACATTATATGTTGTCCGAAGGAAAGTTTTCAGTACTAATTTTGTATATAGGTTATAAAGATTCCCTACTTTAACCAATACAAAAAAAAAAAAATTGGATAAATGAGTGTGAAATATAATAATAGCAGTAAGGAGCATGTATTGCGCTGACACTTAATTGGATCAAAAACCTTTCTGTAAGTAAAATATGTCATATGTCAACTGGCGACCGTTTCCTATCTGTGACCTATGACACATGACTACTCTTTGGGTTAACCGGGTGTATTGTACACTGCCGCTGGACGGCGCGACGCCGGTTTTCCCTCATTTCCCAACCGGAATCGTATCTCCTATCTATGTTCTCGGTTGCACGATCCCAAGTTAACAAGTTGCTAACGTCTACGTTGCCGTCGTCTCATTGCTTTCAGGACAATGCTGAGTTCAAAGTTTACACATTTAAAGGAATGGGTATTGCTCAAAGTTGTTCTTTGTAATCTCATAGTTGAGCAACTTTAACTGCACGTTAGGGAGAAGTCTAAATGATAATCCTTGTTCTTAGTTGTGAATTTCTTATTGTTGAAACGGGCTACGTTGCCCAGGAGACCTGTGTAAAAATGCGGTCTACGAGATATTTACACAGAGACACTTTTCTTCTACTCACACATGTAAATATCTCCATTTCAGTACAAAGATTTTACAGCTTATCTACAGAAAAGTCATACGTTACTTTTACGACCAAATAAAATAGATTGCGGGTTTAATAAATAAAGAGCAAGCGTTATATTATTGGTCGCCATAAACCGAGTTTTAAGCGTTTTTATTTCTCTTATCGAACCTACATTTATGAAATGGCAAACAAAAACGTAACTTAGATTTCCATTTGTATTGTTACAGGGTAATAAAACAAAAAACGCTTTGTATTACAAAGGAATCCTATTACGAATAATCGTATACCCTACACGAATTCATAATGGATTAGCTGTTGATGAAACTCATTGCACATTGTTCGGCGCCGTCGGGCTAAACGAAATTCATTCCAAAAACTATTTTTGGCGGTTATTTTATCGGTTTTGCAGTAATGCAGTTATTATATTATTAGCCTAACCTTCTTCTAATATAACAAAAGAAGGTTAGGCTAAATGTTTAAGTTAACCATTGATTTTTAAAAGTTATATTTTTACTTCATGGTCGTTCATAAAAACTTAGGTTAAATTTATTTATTTAAACTTTATGTTTAGTACACATAAGAAGACTTAATGCACCAAAATATTTTCTACCAGTTTTATTGGTCTATTTGAAATAAAGTTTCTGGTTTCTGAATAAATAATACTTATTTAAAATAAAAAAAACAAATATACTATAATAAATGTAATATCAATAAACGCATAGGTATACGAGTAAGTCTGACACTAACACTTGCAACCACTCTTACCCTTCTCACATGCACTCACAGTTCACACACCCGCACCGACAACACTACACTCACTACAACTACCGTACTACACTTCCCACACCACACTCTACCCAAACTACTGAAATTTTGTTAAACGCATAGTTTATGTAGTTACCTAAAACTATTGACTTTATTACTTTACCTTCTGAGTATAGATTAAAAGAGGCTGGACCCTACAACACAGGGAATCCAAGTGTGGGGTTCAGGGCTTCTTTAACGTTTGTAAATTTAATAAGACAATAAAAATAATTTTATTTAAACAAAATAAAAAGTTTGAGAAGACTTTAAGTAGTGGTTCCAAATTTTACCCTTGAAAGAAAAGTTACTTTCAGCTTTATTGGTGCCAGGGGTATGTACATTCCAAAGTTTTATGATAGAGGCATCTTATAAAAGTGTTGACCAACTTGGTAACACAGGGCATTGATTAGTACACCGCACCGTACAGTCGTTAGTAATAGTAATTAAGTCGGTGCTGAATACATTGCTATTCGTTCTAACTACATACCTACTTAATTAACTTGGCCACATACCTATTCGTGGTCGAAAGTTAATTTATGTACGAGTAAGGCTGTACAAACATAAATGGTGGTAGCACAATGGATCCTGGGGGACATTACCCTAATGACCACACTTGGCAGTTTGGCAGCAGTACTATAATTGATCGCATTGTATGCTGTTATTAAAATTAAGGTCAATATCGCTGTTTTCATTACATAAAAGAAATGAAATTATGATAACCTGAACAAAAAATAAGAAAAACCTCACAAACGATAAAAATGTTAATGGATGTTATTATTTACTGGTAAATTCTGTAACAAGCGGTAAACAGAACGCTGACCTACAAGACAAAAACACATTAGCTAAGTGACTGAAGAAATAATTAACCCAACTGGGACAGTGACGGGCTCATTACAAGGGTAGGCAAACATAATTAAAATATAAGAACCAAAATGAAACATGGTAAATTGAAACCGAAGGCTATTACTTATTCTGTGACCGAAGTCACCTACATTTCTGTTGTGGGTGAGTAGTACGTGCATGAAGAATGAAGTACTCTATTTTATTCTTCACAGGAGCCCACACACGTACATGTCACGATCACACGGCTTAACACAATTTGAGGATATTTCAGAAGTGCTACATTTAGTGGCATCGCGTTTAGGTAAGTGCACTCGAAAGCGTGTTACGTTGTGCGCGGAGGAGGGGGTTGATGGAAGAAGGGGGGGCGTGCTACGAGTGAGACAAGCCCGCCTCTAGTGTCAACATCATTAGTGTCTACATTGTCCCGCTGCTGCTCTACTACGAGCCTTGCTACGAGCTACAACTTTCGTAGACCGCCGCATAGCATCGGAATTGCTTGCAGCGAAGAAACCTTCTGAGGGCAGCAACCTAGTGCGTTAAAATTTCGGACCTACATAAAAAGACTTTTAAAGTACATAACAACTTACTTACTAAAATTTGGTACAAGAACAGCAAACTCACTCCAAAGAATTAAGTCCATTAATTGATAGCAGTTACAAAATCATCGAAATTTTACCTTGGCGACGAACAACTTCGTACCATTCGCAATACATTCAATATTAAACAGTATCAATCATAGTGGAGACGTCTTTGTGATAATGATCGATGGAAACAAATAATTAATTCGAGATTAATCGAGGGCGGCACTCTGTCGATATTGGGAAAGAGAAAATCAATCATTACTTTTGAACTTTGTTAGTAAAATATTGTGTATTTTCCATAAAACTTGGAAGTGTAGTCTGTGAAGGTTGTAAATGGACTAGTAAGACTACAACAATACGCTTAACACAACTTACGTACCTGCTTTACATGGATATCTGAATTGGAAACCGGGTCAATAGTCACAAAATTGGCGAAGTAAGCCTGTTTGAGCTCAAATATACAATGGAATTGTGGCTTATGGAGCCGTTTGTGAAATATAATACACACAAACAATGCACTCGGGTTCAACAAAATCAATACTTAAACGGAACAAGCAATGGCATATAAATAATTGACGAGTTGGGTAAACTCTTAGCAAGGGGTTTTTCAGTCCACTACTATCTGTCCGCATCGGTACGTCAGTTGCCGCATCTTCACCGAAATTGTCGTCCGCCGGGAACCTGCCCACATCCTCCAAAACTTTATCATATATTTTTATTGTTGGATATCAAAACTTTCATTCATCGTGAAATTTATGTTTTCAAAATTCGTATCAGTTAGAAAAGAACAGATAAATCAATCATTTTCATTTCTGATATCCCATTGCATCTTTGGATTTTTTTTTGTTAATCAAATATTTCATATTCTGGTCGATAACACAAAAAAACACTGAACACACCACATAAACACTTTAAACAAGACGTGAGTACGAACACTAAACCTGAGGAACGATTACCTAGCACGACTTCCTTTTTATCATTTCGCAAACGAGAACTAAAGGATCTGCTGAAAAGCATATTTGCGAGCGCGATTAGTATTTTCTTTCGCCATAGCCGGCCGCATACTATAAAAGCGTAGCGCGTAGAAGTTCAAACCGACCGGCGGTCTAATTGTAACTGGACGGAGTGCCACACCACCACTACGTCATACACCGCGTACCACCACCGCCGCCGGTGCCAGCCGGCCGCCACTTAAGTCATAATGCAATACAGGTTAGGACTACTTTATTGGTTTTGCCTAGTTTTATCGTGACCACTAAACGTCGATACATGGAAAACACATGTCACATTGTACGAGTACATATTTTATGCAAGGTGTGTGACATAAACAGGTTCGACGTCTAAAAGCTTACCTATCAAAGATGTCCAACTGTCGATATCGTAATAAGCCATGTCAGTAATTAATTAATCGATTACTCTAAAAAGTTCAATAGCATTCAATTCAAAGAAAACTTTTCCTTCAAACAATAACGGCATAAAAAGTTGCTGAATTTATGAAATGTTTTAGATTGAAAGCGATCTTTGCTGATGGTGGATGGATTACGAATAGTTAGAAATATAGTTCAAACATATATTTTGTAAACTACGAAGGAAATTTCCAAAACCAATATTCCGGATTGACATGATGTGGCGTGTGATTGAGAGATGACCCATTTTCCCAAAAACTAATTAACAAGAGATAGCACACGATGACGAGGGCGAGTGTCAGTAACGATAGGACATGGCAGTCGGTAGATTGGGCGCGGTAGCGACGGCTGCTTGCGGGTCGGCGTCACGTCGGTCGCGTCGGAAACTTGCGTGCCTGCGTGACCTACCGAATTTGTATAATCACCTCACCTGTTGCTATTCCACAAATAATAATAGTCAACAAATCGACACAACTTACTTCGATACTATCAAATGCCTTTTTCCTTCACGTGTCAGTTTGAATTAAGTATTAAAACGTTAGTTCGCTGACATTTAATTCGACATGAAATGCTGTTTTTAGTTTAGTATTCTTTCAGTTCAATATCGATTGAATTAGTAGTGAACCAGTTACAGTCGAACCCGTTCATCCATTGTGCAGACGTCTAAGTTGTATTATCGGAGCCATAACAATGGGCATTTCCGTTTACAGATGTCTGATGTACGCTCGGTATTATACCCAGATGTGGGTACAATACAGATTTTAAAGCACTTGGCATGCTACTGTAGTAAAGGACCGATAGAGATTGCTCTGACGAAACGCCACTCAACATTACACACTAAATGATATGGGACCGTCGGGTTCGTATAGGAGAAAACCTCATTTTCTAAAAGGTCACACGAATGTACATGTGTAGCTTAATCCATTCCACACCCTTTTCCTTTCCTTGGCGCAAATTACTCTCAAATTACACTTTATTTTGAGTTACATTTTGCGATTTGCTTTATACGGGATGGTAATAAGCTTTCTGAGTTTATTACTTATGAACATAATAATTAATGTCTGGTTTGTTTTTATGAAAAGGTAGTTTCAGAGACGGGTACTGTTAAGCGAGGTAGCATTTAAGAAGCGCCTATTTGTTTTTGAAGAAAATACTCCATCACTGCGTTCTGCCCGTTCCTCTATACTGATACTTTGGTGAAAACGGAACCGAACTGGAGCCACCGACATAGCGCGCAGAGTTGGCAGCAGGAGGAAGTAGCCGAAGGGTCTTATCGCCAAGACTAGAGTAAAATACCACCCAGTATTTTTTTTTATTATCGACAGTCCCGCACTTGACCACTATCTCACCTGATGGTAACAAACACAAGTATGTGGTTCCTGCAAGAGGCTTAAAAAAATATTCTTATAATACATATGTAAGTTTTTTTATTAAACTTCCCGCTCACATTCAAGAAAGCCTCATTAAATTAAAATCATTTAGTGAAACGAAAACTTTGTCAGAAAGCTTTTTATATGTATCTTGAGGGCACAAAGGCATTGAGGCTTGGGATTGAGTTGCTCGTATACGTGCTTATATTGCTGTAATTATAACGTATATCTGGCAGTTTCAGCGCTTTATGCGGGCTAAATGTCCTTTCTATGGCATTGTTCGTCAAGTCGTTAAGCTCCTCAGTAGTCCTGAGTTGAGCTACACGAATACTAACAATTTTTGCACTGACTGGACAGACCGATTTAAATCGTGTTGTTCATTCCTCAAATCTTCAAAATCATCTCAGACACTACATTGTTCTCAATTCTCATAGGATTAAACCATTATATGTTTGCTGAATAGACTTTAATGTTACTTCTCAGGGTAGTTAAGACTTAGGAGACACAGGCTCATCTAGTTTGAATTGACGTATTTATGTGTTTTAAAACCTATTTGCAAGATAAATATCTTTTATCATTTAGCTAGACGAACCAACGACTATAAAAAGATGGCTGGGTCAGACGGGATTCGGTAGTCAAAAAACAGCATGATATCGCACAGCTCAAAGGCGAACTGAGAAGCTGCTTCATCTATCTACCTAGCAGAGGACCGCTACGTGGAATTTATGAGTATAGCCCACTTATACGAGTAGCTGCCATGTAAAGAAATAGATTTTTATACCTTATTGAATAAACATTAGAAAAAAATCTGCGAACAAAGTTATTGCATGCAAATATTTTTATCTCATACGCATTATGCATGGAAGAATTAGCGTAATATAAGTCTGAACAATACGCGGTACATGTTCTTATATCAAAGTATGCGTGTGTTTTATTGCTACGATAACATCAACGGAAGGTGGGTGCAGCAATATATGACATGCTGGCGACGACCGATGTCGCTGGCACGCTATGCGGCGGCAAAGCGTCGGACCTTGCGTAAGCGTAACAATGTATGTATGGCAGGGCAGGACGGGCAGGCCGGGGAGAGCGGGCATGTGCGCGTGTTTACCGACGACCGACATTGCCGGAACAACAATACATCTAAGGAGAGTTACACAATTACCTAACAATATAGGTACACATGTTTGAACTTCTCGCTAATAATAAATCGACCCCAAAACCATCGATAACTATATCAACTCAAGTAACGTTTTCCGTGTATTTTTGTTATAGATTTTGACAATGACTTTGTGAGGGTTACGGGATTCCTATGAATGCGAGACGTACAGGACCGTTCGTTGTGACGACACTTGGGGGAGGCCAAGGTCCGACGATTGACGTCTTTCGGCTGAAATGATAGTGATGAGTTGTTCGTTGTTGCTACCTTAGATAACTAAGTAAAACAGTACTAACTAAAACAAATAAAAACAATTTGGAGTAATTCTTCCAATATCTTCTGACATAAAAATCAATGCAATCGTCAGTCAACATCCAGTATCAAGAAAACTTAGTAAAAAACTGAATAAACTATAAATGTATCTCCAATTCTTCCAAGATAACAATGAATCTTTCAGAAAAGTCTTGTCCTACTTTTGATGCAGACAAAACAAAAGATTTATTCAGCAGAAGTTGAAATTCTGAACTTCTGCATAATTAGCACTCTTTTTAAATGATATGTTTTCATTTAGGACCGGACATAAAAGCGAACGGGTATTTTACTCCTTGTTTCGTTGAGAACAAAATGTTACTGTTTAGTTGTAAAAAAAAAAGATACTCTTTTTTTACAACTAAACAGTAACATTTTGTGATTATATAGCGTGTGTGCATGTGATTATAGCAGCATTCAAGTGAGAGATTCTTTCTATTTATTCTAGTTTATTAACATAACTACAGACAACGAAAAAAGTTATATTTATTAGTATGAAATCATTCAACGCTGAGCCTAATTTGATTCAATACAACATTCATGAAAAGCTTTTAAAGCAGGCATCGCTGAAACATTTTCATAAATTTGAATTGCAACAGTAACTGTAACCTTTGATTTTCCAGATCACCAAAGCCTGTTTTCCTCTAAAGCGAAAGTTGTGAAATTAAAATTTTAATGGAGGAGAGGCGCTCTGTGGGAATAATAACAATCCGCCTTATGGAATTCCTCTTAAAACCGCTCGAAATGTACAACGCGACGTCCCTTTTTAACCGATCATAAAAGGTGTTATTAGTTTGCTCCTAATCGGATAAACCGATTTTGATCTAGTTTTCTTTATTTTGTATCAAATGTTCTGAGCTCTGAATGCTCTGACTAAATAAAATCTGTTCACCCATTTAAAATCATCAGCTCTTTATATTGATGTGAGCAACTTCCACAGATCTTAATTGGTAATCTGTGTTTTTTTTTAATGGCATTGCAAGAATATGGCCTTGAATTGATGATTCAGCACGACTAGAAAACTGCAGAATGCCAAACTCCTCTTCCTTACATCAGAGGTATCGTGTTTTGGCTCATTGGAATTGTCTCAATGAATAGGGCACAATTAGATAGTGATCAAGATCTAATGGCAAAGCAGCAAAGAGTTAAAGAAAACGAACTTAATATCAATTTATAGGGACGGAAAAACGAAACTCCAAGTAGAAAAAAGTCGATAATACCAGTATGTCGTAGAGATAGCAACGTCGATGCTTATCGAATCTAAGTATCGATTGAGGGTAGATGTGTGGTGTACTTATGTAGACTTCGTTAATGGGTTATCAACCTCCCTAGCTGCATTAACCCTGAAAGAGTAAAAATAAAGTCTTATCCATCATACTTCCTGTAGATACCTTTCTTACTTCTGCACGCCGTCAAAACTTAAAGAATTTGGATTCACATGAGAAAACTATATCCTGGAATAGGACATAATCTACATACATGCCCCAAATTATCTCAAGTGACCCTTCCCAAGGACCTTGAGACAACTTTCGACTTTTTTTAGGCAAAATTCTATCAACTAACTAGGATCAGGTGAGGCCGAAGAATATAGAGATGTTTGCTTGTTGCAAACATCTCTTCGACAACAAAGTTTATAAAAGAACTTTCTGATGTCGCTGCCGCGCCAGTGGGAAGTCCCTAATAAATGTATAAAAAAGACTTTTCCAGTATACTTCATCATTCAAAATTCTCAGAGAATATATCGAGCCTTTTCAGGAAGAACATTTTAAGCGATTATAGAAATATTTTAAAATGTTAATTACTCTTTTACGTGTAAAAGTGTGTTTTTAGAAACCTATTTGCAAAATAAATATCATTTATCATAGGAACTATTCTAATAAATCAGTAGTTGTGTGTGTGTGTTTTTTTTTATTAATACTTATTGTCATTAATACTTTGTAATTAGGGGAAAAAACCCTAGTCTTGAAAAAAAAAGACAACTGTTGCTTACAATGTTCTTTCTAAATAGGGTCAGTATCATACAGGTACTTTATATGGCTTACATAAGCCAATGTACTTTCTTCTCGGTGAACAATCGGATGAGCCATCGTGTCTCGTGGGTGCGATACAGCAGGAAATAGATTATACGATAAGGATGTAAACTAAGAGCCATCTACACCTTCATACATATACATTGCGGTTCCCATTTGTCTTCAAGCGTGGCGACTAAGGCACAGACTTCCCGCATCTATTGTCACGGTTCATGGCAAGGCATAAACATATAGCTATAAGAATTATCCATGTCAATTGTGGACCATTTCCGCCTGATATAGGTGTCAATATAACCCTTCATAGGCTCGACAGTTAAGCGTTAGTTCTATAGAATATGTCGATATGAAGACTCGCTATCTATCCCAAGGGTCTTTATACCGTGAACGGTCAACTACTGGTGTACTTCACCTATTTATAATTCTTTGGCAGCTCAAGCGTGACATTTTTTTCTTATAATAAAACTAGCGAACTACCCCAGTTTCGCAAGTGTTTGAAATCTCTGAAATTCTCGGCTTTTCTCTTCTATAATATGCACGTATTATACACCTAAATCTTCCTCATGAATCACTCTGTCTATTGATGAAAACCACATTACAATCAAGTCAGTAGTTTTCGAGTTTAACAGACAGACGCAGAACTTTCGTTTTGTAATATGTAAGGATCGTTATGGAGTTGAAGTACCATGTCTTTTATAGAACCCACTTATGATACCTTACGTACTTAAGTGTTAGATTTCTTCAAACCATATTTAACTATATTGTGAATTTGTGATTGCTTTTCGAATGTAAAGAATTACTATCACGAAGTTAGCAGAGCGTTGACACATCAGAGGTCCTTCGTCAAACCTCAGATGATATGAAAAGATTAATGTGACATGACAAGTGAGCGAAGAAAATTACTTTTGGTAGCGACATGTAAAGAGCTGCCAAGTGCTCTTATATTGTAGGAAAATCCGCGGAACGGTGTTATGAGTAGGGCTCAGCAATTACGTTTCCGACACAATAATTATTCACGCGATGAAAAACGATATAAAAAAATTCAGCAGTTGGTCGTACTTGTAGGCCTCTCATTATGCATGAAAGTACGTGGCCAACTTGTGGGAACTGAGAGTCAAGACGAGAGTGGATTTATAATTAGTAGCTTAGCTTCTGACTTCTAAACTTTTTAAGAATACTTCGCCGAGACCACTGAATTGCAAATAATACTCAACAAACTTACGGCATAAATATTAAACATATTCTCGAAATTTTCTTGCTCCATCGAAGTTTAAAACGTGATGAAGAGATTTCTAGATATTTTTTACACACAGTTTTTTTTTTAATTGTAAAAAGTACTTGAATTTTAAAATAATTTGATTAAAGTTGCACTAGATACGACGAGTACCTACACAACCGGTTGATGTCAAGACGCCTGGGGTCCATGTCCAACAGTGAACATCTATTAGTTGAAGTGATGATAACATTTGAGTACCTACCGTTGAAAAACCTAGAAGGATTTCTTATATCAAATTATCACATCTTTAAATATCGTCATGGCTTTGATCTCTCGTTAAAAAGAAACACCCTGTATTTTGTTTAGCGTTTCAAATATTGTTCCGGAGCCATTTTGTATAGGCACTTGTGAGAAGATCGGAATGGCTTGGGTAATCCCTCGAGGGAAACGTCTAGCCGCCGAAGCCCTCTTTGGTATAAAAGCTCTTACAACAGTTTTAGGCGCTTCGCAACACTTCTCAGTGTGGAAAAACCTTTGATAACTACTCATCCTTAGGTACAATGCCGAAAATAATCGTTAGATAAAGGGAAAAATGTCTGGTAAATGTCAACACTAACTTAACTTTACTTTTAGATATTATTTCTTAAAATTGCACTTTGCCTTTTCAATAATTCTAAATTGTATATTTATCGATTAGCCGTATTGATTTCCTGCACGATTATTATTGCGGAAAACAAGGGCAGCGAGCCGTCCGCAACACGCAACACAAGGAGCTCGTAAACAGACTTGGCTTAAAATACGGCATCCTAATTAGTCTGGGCTGCGGGTGTAAGTAGCTAGTTTCCTGCCACGTCAATCAACGCCCTTACAGACCTAAACTTCAGTTAATCTAAAAATACTTTTTGGCTTTCCCTATTTTCGGTTTCGACGTTGAATTCCGTACTAATCAGCGCGCTAAAGCGTCAAAGTCCTAATGAAGTTAAGACGATTGCCAGAAAAATCAAATCTATGGCTGGAAAGTTGGGTGCCAGATAAAACTTTTATCAAATTGAAACAAACCTCAAAGGTCAATTTAAGATAAAAGCAATTTATACTTAGTCATTGTTAAGTAACAAAGTTTCTGCGAATAAAAAACGTATCACAGCGCTGACAATATTGTGTTAGCTGATAAAATCAGTAATAAAGAAACAGAAGAATGGCGACAGTCAGTTGTCGACTAATACCAAGTACTAGGTAGCGGCGTGCACAATTGTACAGTGTATAAATATACATACATGTGCATGGTATTTTACGGCAGGATACAGCCAACGTATAAGTATGCAAGCACGCGCGGGAGCGAAGGGTCAAGAAATACATTACCCGCCAGTTTGTTCCACAGCTAAATACACCAGCTATTCGTCTTCCACGCAGTTTCTATTGGGTTAATAGAGCAGGTGTAGGATAAGTGCCTCGTACCCTGACATTTACAACTTGGTGCCGCAAATAAAGTAAAAAAACAAAGTGTTATGGGTACACGGTGTCACACCCAGTAATAGGTTCTGCACGAAGATATTGGATACCATTATTCGTGACCCACTTCACCGTGATACGGCAAAGGTAGCGATAATACTCTAATGCGCTTTGTATTCTATTCCATCGAGCAGAAAACATGATCTGCTGCTGAATAATAGGCACATGCATGAAATTTATATCGTTCAAGAGAATAGCGTTTTAATAAACCTTTTTAGAGTAATTTCATGTAAACCTCAAGTCTTCAATATAATGTATTGTATAAGTAGTGCCCCAGCTTTTCACGGGTGTTAGAAATCTTGGTAATTCTCAGCATTTCTTCTATAATATGCTTGTATTATATACCAAGCTTCCTCACGAATCACTCTGTCTGCAGGTGAAAACCCCATGAAAATCGGTTCGTTCCTTTTCAATATTTCGCGAACAGACAGACGCGACGGGGACTTCGTTTTATAATACGTAGCAAAAAAGGTAAGGATAAGTCAATGACAATGATTCGGGTATGAATACGAAAACTCCACCCTTTTTTCCACTTAATTTTCCACTCCCGTGCGTGCAGTAATTGTTTTCATTCCGTATGTGGAACCAAATATTGGTTACACGCAATTTCCAAAAAAAAGTATTTTAGTGATGAAATTGCTTCGAACACTACTAAATAAGTTTTTATTTTTGTTACTCAATCACGCTTTAAAGACTGCATGGCACACATGTAGAATAGTCTACATGTTTATGGCCTATATGGTTTTTGCCCTAAATTAACATATCACAAGAAATTTTATTCCGGCATGTGGCATATTTCAGTCGTATAATTTTGGTTCAAAAGTTCTTTTGAACTTAAAAACAATATTTAGACATGTTCAATCAAACTGTCTTATATTTCGTCGGTTACATCTCCGGAGCTTTATTTAGCCCTATCCAATAATAAATCTCTATTAAATTTTTTTCAAAAGTTTATTACAAATACTACTCTTTATTTTCTCGTTTTTGACAGTCATGGTAATTATCATGTTAATTCGGGCAAAATGCAATATTAATCAGTGCTTACACTGCTAGGTAATTTTTCACCTAATCTTATACCAATGTCCCAACGTTACTATCACATGACGGTGCTGGTGTTGGTTCCTAGTAGTTCCAGTATAACCAGATGCAGTATAGTTTCAATATTATACATTTGTCATGTTACTTCCACCCGTCCATTAGAGCTCAACTATATGGATTGTTTATATATCTCATGTTTATTACAACTTCTGGTGATAGTAAATTGTTCTTATGTGCCATAAATTCATGCAAGATACCCCTTCGTCATAAGTCAGTTACTTCTCTCGGCACGTTCATGCAGTCGTTCATCTTCACTAACCAGTCGCCTTAGGGATCACTCTCAATAACAAATAATGTGAAAGGTCAAATTGTAACTGGCAGAAAGAAAGACAAACCACTTTATGGCCAGACTATAAAAAGTGCTCTTTAGCGCGACACACTCAGCGAAATAAAACTGGTTTTAGTCAAGACAAAAGAAACACTAGCAAGCTTTGATCGGTGACGACACAAAATCATTTAGAAAGTTTGGAACTTCCGCGTCACGCGGAAACTGTGCGAGTACTACAACATAATGACAAAACAAGTTTGCAACTTACAGTCGTGCACCGGAATATATGTAAGACATCGATTGTTGGGTTCTTGAGAAACTTTAACTCTATTTAACTCTTGCAAAAGTTGAGACTTTCAAGGACGGTATTATGCATATCGATTCCACGAAGGAACGGACATCGAACCGCGAAACGAGTTAAAAATACCGGCACAGGCTGCCGGCCGACCGGCATCTGTGGGCACACCGGTCGGACTACTCTGTCGGCCACATGCGTTTGTTTACTATCTGCTTCGATCGCGGCTGCGGCGCCGGCGGTGGCCGCGGAGGGCCTAACCACAGATCACATTGCAAATTTTGAACAAAAAGTTTTTTCGTGCGAACTTACGGCGGAGGCCCCAATCCATGTCGAGGCGCGCGTTAAGTGAGGCGCGTGGCGCGGCGTCTGCGAGTCGACTGCCGCGTCCTGCGCCCGCACGTTCCCTCTCATGTATTCCCATTGTGAGCTACAGCGTTGTCCGACCAAGAGGAACCTTCTCGCGGAAATAGTGGACACGGCAACCACCAACTTAATGCCGCTACTTAACAAGTTTCGTGAAGAATTAGCTCGTCAAGACTGACATGCATTGATTGCATTTTGAAGTTTGCACGCTCTTGAAAATAGTTTTGGATCACATGCAGAATATATTTTTAGTCGAACGTCTCAGGACCAAAATACGTGGGTGTCAATTGCAGTGCGCAAATAATTATGACCGTGGTTTAGTCATAGTTTCAAGTAAGTATTTAAACTGCATCATTGAAGGAGCTAGCAGCGGTTTGCTTTTGAAACCATTTCTGTCGATCGTGTTTATTCAACTTAATTTTTTTAAACATTTGTTTTTTTTGGAAACCGAAATCTTGAACCATAAAATCCGTATTTTATGAAGTTTCGAAGTGAAGTCTTAAACAAAAAGCCCTCTTACCCTAAATAATTAAATTAAGTCCTGTTTCTCCCTACAGAAACCCTCTCTATACCTACCTATATATCCATACCTACCTCACCTTCAGTTTGGACCAAAGAATTTCTAGGTCGGGCTTATTGATGAAAAAGCGTTATCGGACAATTCACTACGGCCTACTCACTCATTTCCCGTTGGAGATTCGATTCCGTTTTTTATGTCCATCAAATGTTCTATATTAGATCATTGTTCTCCACACTTTGGACAAAGTTGAATCGAGAGGAATTATCAAGATTGATTTTATCTGTTCTTTTGTTTCTGATTTATTTTAAACTCATTTAGAAGAAGTTTTTTATTTTATTCCCAGCAAATAGTAAGAATCTCTCACTATTTGAACTTCTAACGAACTTGGGAGAGGTCACGTCCAACTATGGACTTCGGCAAACTTTGATTCGATTGAAGCACGACTTCGTCCGCAATATTATGTAGATTATTATATCTAGACCAGGATACGTATGAATAATATTAATGAACCCTTGAGTATCTTATTTCATGAGGAGTCTTTAGGGTAAACTCGTCGTACGTGCCCCATTTTCAAATCCTAGATACACTTTATATTACCGTCATACTTATAAACTAATCAAATCGGTCCAAATAAGTACCACATTTTCAATACGTGTCTTAGTTTTGCTCTACTGCTAGAATATATACGTTACCGACTGGAGTATGTATGCCTGGTTTACCATATAGCTTTTAAATAAACATACCATATTTATGAGGCAAATTATATAAGTATAACAATATTTCATCATCGCTTTCGAATGATGCCATAACAATACAACATATCCTTTTCCGCATTTGAGCCGATTCGTTTATATTTAATTCCCGCAAGCAGCTTTTCGTAAATGTTTGAATGAAGGTTTATTTATTAACTTTTGGGTAAAAATTGGAAGCACCAATATATTTAGGACTCACTTCAACTTTCCTCTTTCATTTTGTATCCTTGTGATGTTCAAAAGAACACTTTCTGTCTTATTTTCTTTTAATTTAACAAAGTACTAGAGCTGTGGAATTTTTTAGAGAGACCGCGGCCCTGGAACACAAAAGGTATTCTGAAGGAACAAATTTGGATTCCTTTTTTTACTGGCCTGGTGGTCTAGTGGTTAGTGGCCCTGACTGCTATGCCAGAGGTCATGGGTTCGATTCCCACCCAGGACAAATGTCTGTGTGATGAGCATGATCTTTTGTATCTGGCTGCAATTTACTGATCTACTCGTAAAATATGTATATACGTATGTATTTAGAAATGTATAAGTATATTTATTAGTTTTCTAATAGTCATAAGACAATCTCTGCTTAGCTTAGGACTAGACAGCGTTTTGTGATAGTTGTGGGAAAAAAAATCAAGTCAGTAAAAGTCTGACCCTCAAACTTTTATTGACCGAACCTCTCGCACTACCTAGAGCAGTGTTGATGATTTCCCACCCAAAAAAAAAACAATGGTTCAACAGAGTGAATACACTCTCTTATCCGAACCTCAAACATGAACCGGAAACCGCTCTTTGTGTATCAATTTTGCCGCAATGCATCAGTGCTGGCTGAGCTAGGCTCGAATATGCCCAACTGAACAGAGCAAGTACCGAATTAACACGGGGGACAGATTCCATCTCGAAATCGAACGGCGAACGAGATTCAATTTCGATATTTGCCGTGAAACAAAAGTTCACTAAGTAATGAACTAACTTTTGCTTTCTCTGTTACATCGAATAGAATGTCCGAGTGTTCTGTTAGACTTTTTGTGATCAATCTGATGACTGTTTTCTGAGAGTAGGTAGCAACAAAAGTATAGATATGTAAAGTGTACATTGCCCTAATGTACATTTTACATATCTATACTTTTAATGCGGAAGAGTTTTCTTTCTTTGTTTAAACGCGTCATTCTTTGGATGTGCTAATCACACTAGAAATAGTGCGTTTTGATACAAGTGGAGAAAGTTTGTCATCGCGACCGAGATGGGATTCGCCCGAGCCGTTGGAGTGGCAGTTATGGAGCCGAGTGTGCTGCAGTGTTAAAGTCCATGAGTATTAAACCGCGTTTTTCAATACACTTACGTGCTACACTTTTTTTTGACTGACCGACATTTTCACAATTTTGACTTGTGGCTGTTATTGCCAATGGTGTATTTGAAATAAAGTATCTTATTTCTTACGAAGATATAAATAAAGACTCGTGCGGGTCGCATAACATCCAGCCTGATACGATATTTCGATACGTCCAATTGTGGCGGGGGCGAGTCTGCGACACTTTTCCACACTAGTGCGGAAAAAAGTAAATTGCGTGCCTGAAAGCGGGTTTTCGAATAAGTGTATTAATATTTTTGTAAAGGGTATTCAGGTTCATGAACACGCTACTACTAACGGAAGCGGAGCAGTATACATATAACGACGCGGATGAAATCGTGGGGGACAACTAGTAGCTAAATCATATAAAATGTAGAGAATATACCCATCTAATTTTTGGTTTAAATATTCGAACCTGCAAATTAGTTAAAGCAGTTTAAAAATAAAATGCCTCATAAAATTAAACATGACAAACGGCTTTACCAGCATAAAGCGTTAGACAAAGCTAGCACGCTCAACGGGGGCTCAGTCTGATGATTTACATGAAATGAAAAAATATTACCATACAGATGAACGTTCTGTAGGGAAATAACCGCAAAAGGTATTAGCGCGTGAGCCTTGAACATAATGTTTAACTGGAATCGGAAATTGCAAAACGTAGGTTATCAGTATTGATCTTCTGCCTACAATATTATTAAAGTAAGCTCTTTCTTGGAACATACCTACAGTTCATTTTATATAGGTACATAAATCTATATATATAAAAATGACCCCCGTTTTCCGTTGTCACGACTTGGCATGAAAACGGCTTGACCGATTTGGCTGTTTTTTTTTTTGTTGTGATTGTTATTGTGAGGAGAAGGTTCTTATTGGAAAAAAATTAGGGTAGTGTAGGGTAGAGTAGGGTAGAGTAGGGTAGAGTGGGGTAGAGTGGGGTAGAGTAGGGTAGAGTAGGGTAGAGTAGGGTAGAGTAGGGTAGAGTAGGGTAGAATAGGGTAGAGTAGAGTAGGGTAGAGTAGGGTAGAGTAGGGTAGAGTAGGGTAGAGTATAGTAGTGTGGAGTAAAGACGAGCGGGAGCGAAGCCGCGCGGGCAAAAGCTAGTTCTTAATAATAAGCATTTTTTGGCCCAGAAATACGAGTCTCGTGTTCAAATTCAGCCAAGCGCATTACTTTGTGTAATTTATTTCATAGAAAAACAGAAAGAAAGAAAGAAAACCCTTTTTATTTGCCGGAAAGGGCAAAAAGTATTTACAAATTAGAAGTACATTTAAAGAAAAGAATGCTCCACTTCCGAACAAAATAGCCGAAACCAATATCACCATCACCACCGCTCTCAAAACGATGAAGGAAAACCATCGTGAAGAAACCGACATGTCCTAGAACCAATAAATCTAAGACATGTGACGTGCACCAACCCGCACTGGGCCCCCGTGGTGGATTACAGCCCATTCCCTCTTCTACAGGAGTCCTGAATCCCAGCAGTGGGAACATTAAAAAGGCTTGATTATGCTAACATTTTCTACGACTGTGCTCAGTCAGGTCGCGTCAAGACTATGCCAGTACCGTTTCTACCGCAGATTACTGAACCCACAACGAGGATGGCTGATGACGTTATAAAGTTGCGGTCGAGGGCACCCAACTGCCTACCTTACCTTTCTGTTATCTTTTACGGAAACAATATTAATCACTAGCTGTTACCCGCGACTTCGTACGCGTGGAGTATAAGAACCATTAAGAACACTAGTCTCCTTTTCCCCTCCTCCCTCGGAATTAATTTCCGTTTTCGCGGAAAAATAAAAAGTAGCTTAAGTTACTCATTTTAACATTAGCTATATCCCAGTAAAAGTGCCATCAAAATCGGTTTGGCAATTTTGAACATTAGCCAGAAGAAACAGACAAAATCTAAAAAAAAAAAGAAGATATTTTGATGTTACGGATACTTCAATTATAAATACTTATGTGGCAATGAAAGGAGGCCTGTATGTGATGATAAATAATGTATTATACAGGCTGACTTTGATCTGATTTACATACTTCCAAGAAGCGAAAATACATAAGTTATTCTTACGTAACTGTAAGAAACTCGTAAATAGTAAAAATAAGAATCTGATTCATGCATTTCGATTGGACTTTTACTCATTGCATTTTTATGGAACTGCCGACAAATTGGAAAGATGCCAACAATTTAAAGACAGCCGTTATAACTCCAACTATTTAGTAATGAACTACGAGTGACGTGCGGAAAAACTTGGAATTTAAAAGTTAGTGTTTTAAGCAGCCAAGCTTGGACATATGGCCCGAGTCGTTGACGGCGCGGCGTGTGTGGAAGCGCATGGGTCTTTCGGAAGTAGACCCTGGAACGCAAAGGGCAAAGAAAGAACATAGGTGTGGATAGGTGAGTATTAATCAATAAATACTGACACGCCCTCCCGCACCGTCCTAAAGCGGGAGAAGTCATTGCATGATTTCACATCTTAAAAAAAGCATCGGTATATTAAGCGCGTAAGTTGATTTCTTTCAAAATGGTTGAGCTTAGTGGTGCTGATGTAGGCGTCATGTCCGTGAACGGACGCTGTCAGTTGAGACTTATAATCTCTTAGCTGCCAGTGGCTTATTTTAATTTCTGTTTATAATTGTTTTTTTTTTTCTTTATTTACATTGACCTTAACATAATTGTAGCAACAAGAAATATGAAATTAAGACATTTTCTTACACATTCTTCTCCATATAGATCTCTGCAATTAGCATTTTTCTGACCGACTGACTTATTGACAATTCAAAAGTGTGCCCGTGGTCTATATGAAATAAATACTTTGATTTTTGATTCAAAGTTCAAAAATAAAACTGTGAATATCGCAAATGTCGCAAAAAGATGTTATCTCTATAACATCTAAAATTCATATTGCTTGAGACTTTTACAATAAGCACAAGATTTGTATGCAAGCGTTGTATGAGGACGAAAAGTGAGCGAGCTTGCTCTGATTCTATTCTACGAGAGTTAACCATTTTATCGCCGCGGACACGTACGACTGAAATGTCGTTGGTGCCAACGACGAGATTGGATGTCGCGAAAACAATTTTTATTACATTATTCTTTTTGGTTTGTCGACTAGAATTTTGTAAACGAAATAGGTAACATTCGGATGAAACCTATTTCGTACCTTCAGACTATCTCACATTTTTAACACGAATGAGATTTATAACGGTCTTGTTATTTTCATTTTAGGAAGGAAAAGCAAATTAACAACTTGTTACCGTCCTGCAAATACGTCGTGTTTCATTTAGGTATCGCTATGTGACTGCAGACCTAGTTGTGTTTTATTTTATCCTCGTGATACCATGTCTGTAAGTTAATTTTCTACTTTTACGCTGGCTTGCACTCTGTCCCACCTACCTCCAAAAACTTTAAAAAAAATATGGCTATAATTCAAATCCAGTGTTCTGAACTTTCTTATCACAACTGACAATTCTAGTACCAGGATGAAGTCTGGCTTGTAAAATACTAGCTTCTGCCAGCGGCTTCACTCGCATGATAGCTAAAAATATATAGGCTAGTCACTCAGTGTAGTAACCTTCTATTGATGAAAGAGTTCAGTAGTTTCTGTAGTTCGGTAGAAAATGCCTAAGACTTTTTAAGTCCGCCTTTGTACAGTGTTTCATAGCACTAATTAAGTTTTAAACAAACAAATATACTTAAAAATTTTAGATATTTCTTTACAATATTAGTATACAACTATAGATCAACTGGGTATAAAGAATTCGAGTACTGCCAAAAATTCGTTCGTCATATTTTTTTCGCTAATACGATGCTTAACATCTCAAATGCCTCTATAAAACAGAAACGTGTCCCGATTCGATATTACCTTCGCATATATGAAATTGGTTGCCGGAACTTTTCTCGAGCATCTCAAATTCTTTGTGTAAGTGTTGGGAGACCTTCACGAAAAATAACGATAAGTGGAGGCAAAGTTAATTTTAGCTTCAGGACTTCACGCATGGGCGTAGCTACCGCCGTATCAATAATACGGGGCCCCCACGCTACAGGGGACCCGACGCGACGAATGCAAAAATTGTACATGTTATTCCACAATTTATTTATTTATTTATTCATTTATTATTTATTATATTCTTTATTGTACACCACATAAACAAATACATAGGACAAACATTTTAAGAAAAAAGTGTACAATGGGCGGTCTTATCGCACATGGCGATCTCTTACAGACAACCTTTGGATGGACTGAAAGAAGGGAGATAGATTTAGGGTTGTCGGTGTACAAACATCAGAAATAATACTAATAAGATACATTAATACAAATACATACATACAACACAAAAAAATAAATAAACTAATAAATATCAAATATATAGTTGAACCAGGAGAAGATGAAAAAAATATATATATATCAAAGAGAAAGGTAATGTTCCTTCACCATTTTTTTAAATGTTGGTAGCGTTTGAGCACGCCTCACCTCCAGGGGTAACGCATTCCACAAACGTGCAGCTTGAATTGTGAAAGATTTGTCAACGAAGGAGGTGGAATGCGTGCGAATACTTAATTTTAGGTTTTCCGATGATCTCAAGGACCTACTATGTGTGTCACTAAGAAACTGAAAACGTTCTTTGAGGTAAAACGGGGTACAAGGATTAAATAGCACATTATAGAGCAAAGAAAGTATATGGGCATTCCGGCGAAGGCGAATAGGAAGCCATTTGAGCTTAGTACGAAATTCAGAGACATGGTCATACTTGCGCAAGCCAAATATGAACCTGATACAAAGATTTTGAAGTCGCTCAAGCTTATCCAATTGGTCTTGGGTGAGATCAAGATAGCTGGCAGCAGCATAGTCCAGGATTGGAAGGAGAAGAGATTGGGCTAACGCAATTTTGGTAGTAATAGGAAGAAAATTACGAAGACGTCTCAGGGAGCCCGCTGAAGCAAATAGCTTACGACTGACTTCCTGCAGTTGTTTTGTCCAGGACAGAGTGCGGTCGAAATAAATCCCCAAGTTCTTCACAGTGTAACTTAAAGGAATAATGGTATTATTGAAAAAAACCTGGGGAAGTTTTGACCAGTCCACCCTAGACACAGTCCGGGAACTACCTATAACAATCACTTGTGTCTTAGTTGGATTGATCTTCAACCCAAACTCAGCACTCCAGTCACCTATTCAAGCCAGGTCTATGTTGATAGTATCAATGGCCTCAGATAACTTTCCGATAGGGGCTTGCGCATAAATTTGGAGATCATCAGCATAAAGGTGGTAGAAAGAAGATAGTCGTTGATTGATAGCGTTTATAAAAAGTGCGAAGAGTAGAGGAGACAAAACGCCACCCTGCGGCACACCGGCAGAGGTGTCACACCAAGACGAGAAAGATTCTTGGAAACAAATACGCTGCCGACGGCCAAACAGGTAACTATGAAACCAGTCAATTACCGATGGAGATATGTTAAAAGAGTACAAGATGCCGAGTAAAATGTCGAAGTCAACCGTATTGAATGCATTGCTAAAATCAAGTAGAGCAAGTACCGTCAACTTTCCCATCTCCATACCCGACCTAATATCGTCAGTGATATGCACGAGCGCTGAGGTAGTGCTATGTCCAGGTCGAAAACCAGATTGGAAAGGATTAAGAAGATTATGCTTGCTAAGGAACGTGCTTAGTTGCTGGTGGACAAGCTTTTCAAGGACTTTGGATAGGAATGGAAGAATTGAAATGGGACGGTAGTCAGAGAAAGATGAAGGATGAGATTTTTTAGGCAAAGGGATAACTTGGGCATCTTTCCAGGCTTGTGGAAAGACTTTACTGGAAACAGAAAAATTTAGAATATGAAGAATGCCAGGAAGGATGATGTCAAGGATGGGAATAATCATCTTACGACTGACACAGTCACTACCCACAGCGTCACAATCTTCTTTTATTAATGATAAGAGACTACTAGTGAATAAATTATGAAAATATGATATAATGTTCTAATACTGTATAGCTAGCTCCGCTTTTTCTAGCATTTTCTACATAGAATCACAATAAAAAAAAAAACCTATACTAGATCAGAATGCTCCAATAAACGAGCTCAAAAAAAAGAAATGTTTGATAATGGGCTCCTGAGGGCCTAACTACGCCACTGTTCGGGTACGAACTTAGCAAATAGATGTAATGCCTACGTTATCGTTTTAGGATTAGTAAGACCTAGTTTTATGGTGCGCTATGTAATCATGATCGAAACAATATTTGCTCTGGGCGCGCGATTATACAAATAATTATGAAGATCTATATTACTATTTCTTAAACTACGTTTTTACTTAAATCTGCTTCTGCCAGTGCAGTGGTGTCGCTGGCAAAACTATTCATCATCATCATCATTTCAGCCGATACACGTCCACTGCTGGACATAGGCCTCCCCCAAGCGAAACAGACTAAACTACCAAAACTATTATAGATATGAAAACAATTCATAGCCTGTAGCAGTCAGGAATAGTGAAATTAAATATTAGTGAAAGAAGTTAGGTACACGAGTTAGGTATTACCCCCTACATACAAACATACAAATTATCTTTACAATTTTAGTGAAGATTGATAGGTTCGCACTCGATCACCATTTCACCTGATGGTAAGCGAAGATGTGGTCGCCGATGGAGCACACTTGTCTAGCAGAACTCATATAAAGAACCTGCTTGTTCTTCATGTACCTGCATAGGTGAGACGTGCTTTCTTTCAATAACTCGTAGCAGTGTAAACAAACACCCTAGAATTACGTTTCACCTGTTACCGAACCCCTAAGCAAACAAAACTGGGAGAATAGTATTTCCGCATTGTATTTTTCTAGAATACTAGTGCCTGTGCTCCGACCGCATATGGGTCAAGTGGCTCATGTGCTGTCATCACATTTTCACTTTACAAGAAAAGTAAACAACGCTCTTTTCTGCAGCTTCAGCCTTGCTTACATTTCAAGTGAAGCTTACGTGACGAATTTTTCTGCATTCTTTAAAAATAGACTATTTTTAGACAGAATAAGGTGAGAAAAGAGAGATATAATAAATAGAGGAAGTGATTTATTTTTGTTGACATCATTTGGTTTAAATGTGATGCATGTTTATAAAAATTTTCAAGAAAAGCTTATTTAGTAATAAGCTTAAGAGAAAAAAAAAATTATAACCAATATGAACTAGCCAATAGAACTTGTGTATCTTTTCTATCAAATCCATCCAAAGGTTGTCTGTGAAAAATCGCTTTTGGCGATAAGACTGCTCATTGTTACCCCTACTGCAATTTTTAGGTGTACAATAAAGAGTATATATTTATCAAGATCAAGGACTTGACTTTGCACTTTTTCAACCGACTACGCCAAAGTCAAAAGAAATGGTTATTTTAAAGTATTCTCTACTAATTGCGAAAAGGCTGAGAAGATATATTTCTTGAATCCAGTCTCTTATTTTTTACTTCATGTCGGGTACATCACTTCAAGGTTAAGCAACGCTTGCCGGTGTTAGTCCGGGGATGGGCGACCATTTTAACATAACATGATAACTTCGTGCCTCGGAAAGCACGTGAAGCAACGGCTTACCAACTAATAGATTTCAGGAAAGAACTTTCCCCCTAGTCCACAGAAACAGCCGGAACTAGTCCCCTTTGACAGTCGTTACGTATAGTAGGAAGCCAGGAAAATTAACACTAGTCTTACCAATGGGTGTCAACCAGTTACTGGATTGTGCAGTTTAACTCTTCAATCGTGATAATAAGAGACACAATAGAGAAACAATGGGTTCGCTTGGGTTTTATAAATATAGATAGTCACTCCATGTAAAAGTAAGTAAGCCAGCAAGTTCGCGCCAGTGCGCTAACCCTCTGCTATTAGATTATGCGACAGAAGCAACGAACCGTAGGAACCGACCAGCCACTAAAACCGATTAATCAAATTTTCGTCAGTCAAAAAAGCGGTCAAGTGCGAGTCGGACGCTCCCATGAAGGGTTCCGTAGCAGCAAGTAACATAATATAAAAGTTCTTGTAGTTCGTTGTAACTTTAGGCGATGTTTTATTATTATTTATTTATTTCAAGTACCAAAGACTCATTCCAGTTAAACAAGCATGTTTAATAATAGTCTTAATAATAGTGTATTTTTTTAGATTTATGTCGTATTAAAAAAAAACTACTTACTAGATCTCGTTCAAACCAAGGGACACACACACACGTTTTACCAATTTGCAAGTGTCTCTCGCACAAACTATTCAGTTCAGACATTTATATAAGAAACCTCAATATCATTTTTGAAGACCTCTCCATAGATACGTATGGGTTTATATTTTTTTTTTTTTTTGAGTTTCAGTTCAAAATTAAAGGGAAGACCCAAACATTTTTTTTTCTATTTTTTGTGAAAATCCTAATGCAGTTCACAGAATACATCTACTTAGCAAGTTTCAACAGTATAGTTCTTATAGTTTCGGAAAAAGTGGCTGTGACATACGGATAGACAGACAGACAGACAGACAGACAGACAGACAGACAGACCGACCGACCGACCGACAAACAGACATGATGAATCTATCAGGGTTCCATTTTTCGCCATTTGGCTACGGAACCCTAACCAAAAAAGGCAATTTCACCTGATCAGTAGTGAACGCTGACAACATTTATGGACACAATTTGCCTATAACCTACAAGCTGGCACGCGACATCGCATAATTTACAAACGATAGTATTTATACACAACCTCGTAGTTGGGTTACAGAAATTGAATTCCGGAGATATATTTTACTATTATTTTTTGTCTCATTATTGTCGTGCGAGTGCAATGCTCGTGACAAGACGATGGCCAGTGGGCCATCTGCACATTGGAAGACCTAAAAATCGCCGCTATAAAGGTGGCAACCTACTGGGCTCAAACGCTTGAAAAATACTGGGGCTTAAAGCTGAAAAAAAAAACCATCGATTCGAGAAGAAGATTATTGTCGTAACAAAAACATGCACGAATTAACCGATCCTATACTCTACGAATTCTGTGTAAGAAAGGGGTAATTACACGGAGTAAGTATGGTAATTATAATTTTGATGAAAGACAAAATAATAACGGGAAGAGCTTCAGTAATTAAAATAAGTACCTGAATACTGTATACAAGCTACCCTAATTAACGAATCGCCTGTCACGCAATATGAATTATTATATTTGCGACTTGGAATCGATACCCGAGACAGTACTAATTATAATCGAACTAGAATTACGAAACTTAGATCATTATCGAGATTTGGAACAACACTGTTTATGTCACACACGAGAAATTTCAAATTCCATTGCATTGGAAACGTTTAAGTAAGTTTCTCGAAACGTGTGTGTGATTGGCTGCTGAAAATTAATACCACCAATAAGAGTAGCTAACGAGCGTTTCACAATTTGTTCAAATATATTTTTGTTGTTTTTCAATATATTTCGCTACGAAATCTGAGCCTAAGATTAAAGGTTTTTGACGGTGCATGCATTTATTGCGTATCGTATGTGGGCTGCTCGCCCACGTTCGATAATCGGTGGCCGATTTATTGTAGGAAAAAAATAAAACACTCATAGCAATAGCGCAACGCACACGTCCTATAAAAAGTAGGTCATAAATACAGAACAGTGTTACAAATATACAAAATCGGTCCGATTATCTGTCCTGTGTCTGACGTAGGGGGGCAGCGTTAATTGAAATAAAGTACATGCATTACTTACTTCTTGTCATATTCATCAGCGCCAGTGGACACTCGTCGTCTTCCAAAATGTATTCCGAATTATCAGTTTTGTCCTCCTAAAAACAGAAAATACATTTAGTTACATGTTATTTTCACACAATGTAATTTAACGGTAACCCAATATTGACGGATTTCGCGGAAATATTACTGATGCCGGAAACTTGATAACTCAACGAGGCAGAAGCCTTAATAAATTTTACGTCCCTAACGGTACCGGCGAAATTTCAGTCACGAAATCTATCTCCGTTGTGGTGGTTATTGTAATTAATACAAATATTACTGTCGTGCACTAGCTTCTGACGTGCCCATGTAGGATTGAATTAAATATATATATATATATATAACATTAATTACAATAACTACTGTTATGGGTTTAATACTAAATCTCAAAATTAGTTTAATCTCTTTAAAAAACTGAAAATGTTTTTTTTTTTTTAGATGGG
The DNA here is from genome assembly GCA_949319445.1 of Mythimna lalbum. Lineage (NCBI taxonomy): Eukaryota > Metazoa > Arthropoda > Insecta > Lepidoptera > Noctuidae > Mythimna > Mythimna lalbum. The sequence continues at coordinate 17,526,085 of OX439347.1, read as the reverse complement.
CTTGCGTTTGGCCACTCGATGGAGTGGATGGTTTCACTGTACCACTTAATGGTAAGCGATGATTGAGTCGACGATGGAGCGCCCCTGCCTAGAAGTAACCTATTCACTTTTGATATAAAGACCCCCCAAGTTGACCAAAAGTTATCAAGAAGTGATACTGACCTGGTAGTGGTAATCTACCTTAAATCTATAAGTATATTATACATCTGTAGAAGTTTTTAGTTGTGCGCGCATCAAGTAAAATGTACGAAGTCGATGAAGATAACTTTTATACATTAAAATTGTGTATAACTTGATTATATTACTTTGGCTTTGTTTCATCACAATCGGTTGATTATATCGAAAGATATACTACATTCATTGACTGTTAGGCAGTACGAAGTTCGCTGGTTCAGCTAGTTAAATACTCAGTGTTACGGTGTTATAATTTAATCAATTTGGTAGCCTGCCCAGATAATCGTAACATCTGTCATTTCTTTACGAATGCCTACAAAGTGGGAGACAAATTGCATACTTATTTGAATTGATGTGGCGGCCTTTGTAAATGGCCTCCCTTGTCAAATAAATTCAAGTTATTTATTAAATTTAATTAAATTATTATAACGGTACTCAAGAAAGAGGTGGCCGGCCGGCCTAGAAAGAGGTGGCGGGTTGATTAGGACGCCTACCACGAGGACTGGTTAGAGACAGCGCAGGAGAAGAAATTTTGGAAGGACTTGGGGGAGGCCTTTGCCCAGCAGTGGGACAGTAATGGCTAATTAAAAAAAATCACGTAACTCTTACCTGTACAATACAGAACTGTTGCGGATCTTGATACGACATCCCATACTTGTCGAGCGTCTCCCGAAGCACGGTGGCGGCGGAGTCGTTCACGGACAGCAGTAGCGTGACGTATGACACGTCAGGCCGGAGAATTGAACCGTATACCCTGAGGGTACCACCTGATAACACACAGAAGTTATCAGAAATTAACTTAAAGTTATCATCTTCCTGCCCTTATCCCGTTTTATTTGGGGTCGGCGCAACACGTTTTCTTCTTCCATTCTGTCCTGTCGCTCGTCAAGCTATCACTGACTCACACAATCATTTATCATTCATATCACTCCTCACACAATCCATCCATCTTTTCTTTGGCCTCCCTCTCCCTCTCCATCCATCCACATGTAAATTCATAACTCTTTTAGCAACATGCGTTTCATCTCTCCTTTTTACATGACCATACCAAGACAAACGATTCCCTTGAAATTAACTTAAAGAACTCCTAGAAATTAACTTAAAGTATTGTTGTTTAACGACCACATATGTTTTGGTTACAGCACATAATATTTTATTTATGTCAGTCAAAGGTAAACAAGGTGATGGTGGCCTCATGGGTGCTTTGCAAGTCCAGACACAACGTTGAAAAAATCTACACTCAACAAAGAGGTAAAGTTTTTTTTAAATGTTTTTTTGTTTGTAGAAGGTAATCTCTAACAGAACTGGTCCGAATGCGAAAAAAATTTTCACCGATAGAAAGCTGCTTTATTCCTGAGTTACATAGACTATATTTAAAGTACGGGCGAAGCTGCAGGCAAAAGCCATTTTATAACTTTAATAACTTTTTTTATACTAACTTTGAAGTAACATTGCTTAACGGTTTATAGTTTGACAGTACAATAGGTATGGCGATATCTGGACGTCCTCATTCACAAAGAGGTGTACTACTACTGAAAGGCCTTCTTGTCTACTAGTAACAAAACAACGAACTGTTATTACCATGGTGATCAGACCACTTTTATATATTCCTATCAAGTATCATGTTCGTTTGCGAAGGTAACAAATTGAGATGTTACGGAAAACCAATGTATCTAAGAGTACTTTAATATAATTTTAGAAGTAAAACAGATCAATTTTTGTTTTGATGTGTTCTGTCTAAACCTTTGGTCTCTTGATCGGATCGCACCATTCTAGACGCATTTTATACGATTATCTCCCGATTTTTTAATTAAATATTTCTCAAATTCAACTTTCGTTTGAAAACCTGCCAAAATTTGACTTTACACATAATTTTCTAAAACCCTGTTCAAATGTCCGGAACGTTGCAGCGGCAGCGTTGTACGTTCCGATCAAGAAATCGGAGCTTAAGAGGGTCCTTTTCCACTCGCCTATCGTCAACATCTAAAATGGTTTAAAAGCTTGTAGTTGCGTAAGATGAAGTACATCTTACGCAAACCAACGCGATGTTTGACGAAAAGGCAACGCAAAAAAAGAGACATTTCGCCTGAAAACTCGGTTAGTGTTCGGTAATTCCAAGATTTCATCGAATATTTCACAAAACTTGCTCCAGGAAATAGCTGTTTTTTTAAACCCTTAAAAGTTTTTGAAAAAAGTTGTCGTCATTTAGAATCTTAATAAAATTTGGAAGGCTTCTATGGTTTTACTTTTTTGACTTTTTTAATTTTTAGGCAAATTATGAAGTGTCAAAGTTCATAAAAAATAGGAGATTTTCAGAAGTCTTTACTGGATTAGTTTTACACAAATTTAGAAATTGATTTCAATAGAAGCCTAGATAATATCCACCAGATACTGTGTTTCCAAAATATCTAATGAAAAATGTGTAATAACGTCATAATCGGTTATGAGCGGTTGTGTGAAAAACAGTGAAAATGTGTGTCGAATTGCATCACCTTTAAAGGGTATAAAAGCCATAGTCCTGTGATAGTCGAAGAGGACAAAGTCCAACGGAAGTAGTCAAACAAAGTTCAGGAATTAATTGAACATGCGTGAGCTGTCTATTAGAGTTAGACTATATTACACGCAAGTCGCGTGTCTCTTCTGGCGATGACTCACGCACGTACTCAACAATTGTTACTATTAACTACTTGCTACTCTGTGTTATTAACCGTGAGGCAGATGTTGAGAAACTGTTCACGTCATCGTCACTATCACAAGTTCAAATGTCAAGTTCATGGTGTCATTAGGAATTAAGGGATCACGTGAACTTATCACTTTCATGTGAAGGTAGGTAGCACTTACAAGAATTTTCTCGCTCGACAAAATATTGGCTCAGTAAGCAGCATAGGATATAAGCATAATAATCAGCCTTATAATGTTCCCACAGTGGGCACTCCTCTCCAGAAGAAGGTCCTAATCCATCACGCGCGGCTCGTGACCCTGTGCGGATTCGTGGATGTCACATGTCTTCGAATTTTTGTTTTTAGGAATTGTCGATTCCCTCACAATGTTTTTTTTTTTTCACCCTTTTGAGAGCACTAGTGATACAATAAATTCCACAACAGGGGGGCTACTCGCTTTCTCCGAAACGAAACTTTCGTAAACGAACGATATTCATTTGATGTTAAAATTGCAAACAATCCTCTGTCATAATTATATATTTTTTTTTCGAAACATTACTAATTAGAGTAGGCTTAGAGATTCGGTATAATTTTCGTTCGTGCAAAATTTCGGGAACGAAAGGAACCGTGGTAGGAAACACGCGAAATTTCAATCGAAACTTCGTTTTCGGAGAAAGCGAGTAGACCCCCAGTGCCTAGCAGCGAGAGACAAAATAGGCTATTGAAAAAAAAACTCTCATGACGGGATTGTTACCACAAGGTCAACACTGCACAGACCAGCATATTAACCCTTCAGATACCGTCAATTAGAAACACAATAGCAAGACAATAGATGCGCGGCCGCCGGTGGTCGCTTGGGGATTCATGAATTAATGACAAATCATTCATCATCATAATTTCAGCCGATAGACGTTCACTATAGAACATATGCCTCCCTCAAGCGTCGCAACAACGACCGGTTCTGTGCGAGACGCACAGAACCATCCGTCGGATTGCAACGACCCTGACCAGATCATCAGTCCATCATGTAAAATGCCTTGCAACGCTGCGTCTTCTGACAAATCTTTGATTACAGCTATTTCAATGGATCAAAATAAGTTATAACTTCAATCTACAGATTACGATTTGCTAAGGCTGTAACTGAGCCATGGTTTACACTTATTCGGGTAGATCCATCGATACAGGCGGTCAGCAATAACAATTACATGCAGTAACAGCCTCGGGTCAGCTTTGTTGTTCGACAAATACTGGCGAATCGAATGTGCCGTCTCGATCGAGTAGTGTAAAATAGGTCCACCAACCTCAACAAATATAATAGGTTCGATCTGTACGAATATTTTAAAGTAATGACTTAAATATTTGTGTGCTACAATCTCAAGGAATGGTTTGAATTGAAAAAATATTTTAGTGTTGGATAGCCCTTTTATTGAGGAAGGTCAGAGTCGGCAAACCTTTATTGAAGAAAGTACCACTAAACATATAAAATTATGTAGCATGTCACTACAAGCACGAGTGTCGTAGGCTCGCTATCCCGGCTATAGACTATATGACACAACGAATCAATAGGAGCGGAATAGTAAATAAAAACGCGGAAGCGCCAGGGATAAGTAGTTAATGATATTGCAGTTTAATTTCCGTGGATATTAGGGCTTCGAAACTGACCAGTAGTCAGGTGTCACAGTTGACAATAAGCTCTTTGTAAAGCGTGTGCAGAGCCTAATACTGGTAAGAAAGAAAAAGGTTCAAGGAAGAGCACAGATACACGATTGGCTTACCTGTGTCAGGTCCCCCGTCCTTGGACTTGAACTGCTGCAGCTTGCGGCCGAGCTTCTGCTGTCGGCGGCGACGCATCACCGCCTCCGGGTTACTGATGCTGCGCATGAACGACGTCTCGGGCAGTTCTGTGTAGTGAATAGACGAGTTTTAATATTTTTTTGTAATGTAGCCATAATAGCAGGATACTACTATACATAATACAGAAATTACATTAAACTTTGCCAGAAAAACTGTCTATATTTTGATGATGATGATTACATAAGTTATTCATCAACTATGAATATTTATTTATTTTATTCTTTATTGTTAACCACATAAAACAAAGCAAACTCAAAAAAAAAATCAAACTCCAGAAGTGAATTAAAGCCATTTCTGATATGAGTTAAGATTCATTATAATAATATTAAACTGCAGTCATTTATTTGCCCATAAACACCACAACACACAACTTAACTAAAGCACCAGAAATTAGTATATAATTTTGTACATTAAAAATCCAACATTCCTAAGCAGGAATTAGGTTTTAGTCTTTGTATGAACAACAATGTGTCACTAATGTATTGTCCTTGCAGGACAAAAGATATAACAAGTTGTCTCCAGACATACATCATGAACAAGTGAATCACAACTTGAGTCCACTTAATAACACATGATTATTTAATTGTTTGAGTATAAGTGCGACACTTGTGAAGAGTTTTCAGATACTCTACATAATGTTTCAAAACCTCTTTTCAAAGTGGTCGAAAATATATATTTTTTTAATATTAGGTACAAACTATGGCAAGCGCCAGATAAGTATGCAATAAAGTAGGTCGACCTTATCCTAATATCTCTACGTAGGTACCCAAAAAATCAAACAATGAAATAAGCATAAAGGTAATGCTTGCATAGTTTTGTTTCTTTCTTCTTCTCTTTTACTTCATGTATGTACAAGAATAGCTAAATAAATAAATTAACTATTTTTCGATACAAATGTAGAAAATGTAAGGGATAACAATCTATGTCGATTCAAGATATAATCTATGAGTATAAATATGTAAGAGGAACAATGACTGCTATTGCTTTATCTGGCATAAACACCCATACCATGACCATAGGACAGTTTAGCTAAGTCAGAAACTAGGATACGGTCTCTTTCAAGTAAGCAATAAAAATCTTTTGCGACTTTGACTTAAAATTATACAACATTAGTGTTAGTATAAACGAAACCCAAAATACGTTTCTAGTATTTTTATATAAAAAATCTATGTACAAAATTTCATAACTGTATCATGAAAAATCACAAAGCTAAGCTTATTATATCAGCAAAAATACATAGTCACCAGGCCATCCAGGCGACTAAGGGGTTGTTTTGCACTCAGCTGTTTGCTAGCTCCTTATGCCCGCTATGATCTGCCTGTACTTAGGTCGGTGTTGTCCAATTTCACCATTTTTTTATATTTTTGGGGAAAAATATAACCTGCTATTGGAATCCATTCCGTTACTGATTCTGAACAAACTATGTTCAGGTTTCGCATAAACTAAAAATTCTGTTCTATAAGCTCTGTTGAAACTGTTGTGATTCCTGAGCATGATGCGGGTAAATTGACGCCGTGTTAAAATAAATTATATAAAACGCAACCTGTATAAAGTTTTTCGGCGACTGGTCTGTTCTCGTCGTTGGTGTCGGACTTGAGTCTCGATAGCTTCTCCTTCTTCTTCAGTTCTTTCTTCTCTCGTTTCGATAGTTTTCGTTTGAAGTTTTGATCTCCTTTGTCGTTCACCGCCGACAATGGGACCTGCGTGAACAATTAAAGTTCAGTATTTGGGTATTTTCCTTTGTTTAGTTTTCGTAAAATATTTCATACTCGCTTACACTCAGAAGTTTTTTTTTTTGTGAGAACAGTATAAACATTAGTTATTAAATAAAGAAGTAATTAGCATATCAAATATCGGTATGTAAAAGGGCGGGAGCGATGGGAACATCTTTTTATCTCTTTTATACACACATAACTCAATAGTGGTGACATTATATTTTAGTATTTACATCCTTATTTCGATACATGACAGTTTACCCTTCTACCAGTTTTGAAAGATTTCCAAATTACCTAATATTGAACAGATAAGTTCAATATTAGGACTAGCTTTAAGATTGCGTCTTTTTTCGCGTAAATAAATTGTTTTTCATTCTTTCTTTTCTTTATATTAAAAAAAAATTCTCTCTATTAGCGATTTTGGGATAAAGTTGCCTTTTTTAATAGGTACGCAAAATTGAGTCAACTATACTCAACTCAATGACAAAAGTCATTACATTATGATAAAGATCAAACAAAGAAATGATGATTAGCTTATCACAGTTACTTTCTACATCTGACTATTATAAACATTGTGAAACTGAACCCGACGTAAGTAAAGAAAATAGACAAAAACCTACACCACCTACATATTTTTTTTGGAAAGAATTAATTTTAATGATCAAATTACTTCTGCCGTTCTGGGGTGGAGCGAGAGGGCGTGTCTATTTTACTGACTAAAACCCACCTATGATCTTTGCATTCTAGGGCCGTGGTAACTCTTTGAAACATTCCTGCCACCCAACACCTACCCCATGGGTATCTTTATGAGGATTTTTTTTTTTTTTTTATATTAGCCTGTGCTGTCCCACTGCTGGGCAAAGGCCTCCCCCAACTTCTTCCAGGCATTCTTTTCCCGAGCCACCTCGAACCAGTCCCCACGGTAGGAATCCAGGTCGTCTCGCCACCTCTTCGATGGATAGATAAATAAGTTTCTTTTATTATGCCTTAGCTTCCAGCGGCTCCGACCGGGTGAAAGTCAGAAATTATCACAATTGTATCCTATGTCCTATTCTTATGGCATTTATGATATCAGTATGGATTTATTTAGAGATCAGGCCAAAAGGTACAAAGGAGGATTGAATGCTTTAAGGTACTCAGCTCAACCAGTCGAATAACAGTGATGAGAGGTAACATGGCTTGTGCAAGTTTTTCAACTTTATATACACTGTTATTGAGCATCTCGGGAGTGGGACCCATTGGATCGAAGCCTACTGGGGCCAAGGTTATCCAAAAGGGAGCTCGAGCCTCGGTATGAAGGCTAGAAGGAACGGGGTGGGTTTTTAGTCAGTAAGAGTCTGACACTATTTCCCACTCCGCCCAAGAACGGGTCTTGTGATTGAATGATTTTCCCCACCATAAAAAAGGAGTGGGACTCATCAAGAATGCAAAAGTACGCCTACTGTACAAAATTTTTAAGTATATTCATACACTATATCCAAAAAAAACAAATTACCTCGTTGTTGCTAAGGCACTTAAGTAGGAACCGTCCCTCTCTATCATCAGCATGCCAGTTGAGCTGCACCAGTAGCGGCTTCTCGTGGGGCTCCAGCTTGCGCTCATCGTCAGGCCCGTGCGTCTCCCACAGCGAGTAGGAACCGAGGGACAACATGCGCATATCCGGACGGAACTTCTCGATCAACGTCTCTGTGAAAGGAAATTGTTATTAATTAATAAGTTTTTTGAACAAACAGGAAAAACAAGAAGCACCAATTAACCTAACCTACTTTAGTCACTAAAATATCGGCAATAGAGCCACTGCTTGTCTCATTTTAAATTTTATTTAGTGCTTAATTATGCTAAAAAGGAAAGATTTCTTGACGATATAAATTATTACGATACACTGAAAAGGAGATGTCTTAACTGTAAGACCGACAAACCTGATAACGCACCTGCTTATAGCAGAAACTGATAGAAAAAAGAAATTGTGCATCATAAACAGTCTGCATTAGGTGCATTTTGAGACAATAATTTATTTTGATTAAATTCAATGAAATGGAATGTTCCGTTTTAGCTAATACCATTTCGCATTCGCGTACACCTAATAACCATATACTAAAAACAAAATAAACTAAAAATGTTGAGTTCAGCGCCAAGTCCTCTCTAGAAGGACTAGGCCACACTCATAGCCCCACCCATAGTTTTTTATTTTAACTGTGGTATTAAGGTAAGGCTTAAGCCAGAAGCGATGCCATTATACTTCCGTTGCGGGGTCGCCGGTCGTCGCAACATGACTTCTTCCTTTTCATAATATACCCTTCCTTTGTAGAAAAGCTAAGCTACAACCCTCCTCAACAAAAGTCGTGAACGTCCGAAGATTCAGCACATAAAACCTATCAACTGATATTCAGATGATAGGCTGTATGTGCGGAAACTTAACATTCCAGAGATGTAGGTTAGTAACATACTGCGAAGTTGTTTATATTTTGTAATAGCAAGTTATCAACTCCGTTATCCGACGGTACAGACTCGTTAATTATCTAGTATGTCGGTATGTAAGGTGACCAGGCGGCTGCGCTGCGCTCCGTCATAATAACCGACTGCTGGTCACTTATATTATATTCAACCAACTGCAATTATATCTACATTCCTAAGGCGGGGACAGAGGAACTAATTATTATTGTAACACGCAAATTCTAAATATATTGTATGTTCTAATAAATAAAAACTTTATTATATGCTATGTAAAGTAAATAACAATAAATCACAAAAAAAAAACGGTTTGCTTTCGCTCATAAAAGAGTTATAAAATACTGAGATAAAAATAGTACAAGAAAAGTAAATTCAGTTTATTTACTGTAACAATATTGAAAGGCCAGACAGATGAAATATGCACAATTTTTAGATAAAATAGATCCAAGAGTTTAAGAGTTTTATCCCTGAATTTAAAACAGAAAATAATCCAAAAACTTACACAAAATGCGAGACATTATTAAATATTTCAAACACGAATAAAACTATCGTTGAAGTTTCCCCAAAGAAATCAAGAGAAAAGACTTGTAAGCCAACTGAAACGTCGTTGAATACTATCTCGGGGAATATAATACTTCAACGCCCCGGACGTAAGACACCAAAGTTACAAAATTAAAAAGTTAAGATCGTTAAAAGTTTGTCAGTAAAAAAAGATAAAAGAACAATTTGGCTTATTTCAAAGAAAACCACAGTAACTTAGTCACGAGAGTTTCCCTAGTGGCCATTGAGAGAAATCGTGTTTACATCGTAAGGCTCTTGTCTCACTGCCAGCGATGAGCGACAAGCGAGTAGAGCCATAAACTAGAAGAAACAAGTTGACGAGCAGCCGGAAGGGAATGTAAAGTTCCGATAGTTTTGTCACTGAGCTATAAGCGAGTGAGTAAGTGGGATAGGCGAACGCTCGCACCACTCGCTCAAGGCAGCAAGTCCCGCGCTACACTGCACGCGCTACGCAATTGTTCTGCTTGGTCTGTCAACGTGAGTTCGGACTGTCAAGTGTCATCCTCGACTATGTTTTTACAAGCTTTTATTTAGTTCTACCAGTCCCGATGTTTGTCTGTAATCAAAACTTGCAAATTAACCACTTCCTGGTTACCAATTGAGCTGAAATTTTGCATGCATGTGTAAATCAGCAATGCAAAATTATTATGACATGGAGTTGATTTGATGATGGAATCGGAAGGTGGCTATAGGAACTCGGTAGTTAAATGACACAACCCCATCGAGTTTGGGCTCGTATGATTCGTTTCGACCAAAGACATTAAATATATACTACCAAGTCTTGACGAGTATTAATTATACAATAAGTATTATACCGTGCTATAAAAGCTTCCTATGAAAACAACATTTTCATTAAAAACTTGTTTTTTCTCTTGTCACTGAGAACAAACTAGTGGAGCAAGTCCTTGCCGGCAGTGTGAATCACTAACATATGAGTCGTATCCTCGCCGGCGGTGGGGCAACAGCCTTAAGTAAGTATATTAAGTACAACTTAAATAGGCAGTGAAGTCTGTCTCACCTATGACATCGCTCACTGTAGCATCGGAGGCGACACGAATACATTTTGTTGCTATCTTCTGACCCGAATCTTGGAAGTAGAACCGCATAACACCGTGGAACTCCAGATTCTGAAAAGAAGGACATCACAGAAAATTAGATGAAATTTTGCTTCAGACTGTAGTATGTTCACGGACCTATTCTGGTTATCGAACTTTTAAATCAAGAGTTAAGTTAGTTTAACAAATTTTTCATTGTTATGAACTGCACATAACTTTCCTTGCTGGAGTCTGTGTTTCCAAATAGCTTCAACGTGGGGACTTCATGTCAAAAATGAATGATGTTATGAAATTCATTACGCTCAACGGCTGAATAGATTTTGATGAAAAAGAAAAACTACGAGGTAGACTATGTCCTGGAATAGCACATAGGATATTTTTCGTGGGAGTAGTTCCCTTGGGACAATTTTCTACTTTCAGGCGGGCGAAATCACTGGCAGAAGCTAATCTACACTAATATTATAAAGAGAGAAAGTTTCTATTTTTGTGTGTACCTATGTTTGTAATAATAATAATGTTATTTATTCAGACATCAATAAACTCAAAAACTACTGTGCCGATTTCAAAAATTGTTTTACTATTGGAAAGCTACATTCAGCCTGAGTAACATAGGCTATATTTATTGCACGTGCGAAGCCGGGAAGGGCCGCTAATCAATTATAAAAGTATATAGGTACTCTTTCGTCTGGAACCCGCTTTATTAACATAAATAACATGCACAAACATCTAGCCCGGAAGTCCGAACTAGTATCAGTAGGTTAAATAAATATTTATTCTTCGCGGGAACTGAACTCACGATTAATTTAATTATAAAATTAATGAAAAGGAAACGAAATTATCTCATTCGGTTCTTTGAACGATAAAATAGTTTCACAGCGGCCGTTTTATCTCTGCAAAATATTTATCAAACATATTTGCATGACACACGCTTTACAAAGTTAGTAACAAAGGCAATTTTAGCTCTGGTGGGTAAACTTTGTTTTGTATTATTCCTTATCTGGTTAGCCCTTAACTCAATGTACAGTCAAGGAAAAAATATGTTAAACGCCAACATTTTTAATAAAGATGACAAATTGAGCAGTACTACAGTTATTGCATTACCTTAGCCATACTTAGGAGCACACGTCCCACGTAATATTAATGAAAGACACCTTCCAGTATGTAAAGAAATGACTGTTATTATTGAAATCCTTAAAACGGTGTTTCCTTTAGTGACCACCTATTAAGCTTAATATCTTGACCGTCAGATAACATTAACGTTTGTAAACGTCAGTCTACACAATTTCTTACCTATGCAGTTATTAATCATGTACTAAAATCCCTTTTAACAACTCGAGATCTGGCAATCGGCCAAGAAAACTAGGTTGAAAGAAATTCATATTGGAAGAAATATGCAGAGTGGGTAGTTAAAATTCGAAAAATATTTCAAGAAATATTTATACTACTTGATCTTATTTTTGCAATCTAGTTTTTTCCAGAAGCCTAACTCGCTTGCAAGTCGACGGAACGTACTCCCGTCGCCCAAAATGAATGTGTTCAAGCTATGGTCAACTAGACCATAGCTTGAACATTGTTTAGCCGTTCAGAAATGGTTGAGTAGCAAGCATCCTAACATTCAGACCACTTAATACTGAGTCTATTAAGACAATTATAGATTCTATTTCAATATTAATAGCAAGTGGCATTAACGCTTATAAATTGCTAGGAAAACTAAATTAACTATATACGTGTTAGAGGGCCTATCATTGCCTATCCGTGATGTCGATAAGTATACGATTCCTTCCGGGATTAGCGCGAGGATCAATTGTGTATAGAATGACGGCACAAATACGATTACTTACATCCTATCCTATACGTGAGACGGTGAGACTACGTTTATCAAAGATTCTTTAAATAATATTATTGATTATTGACCGCAGTATTAATTATCTAGAGTTTTATCTAGATTCGAGACACTTGAGACTGAATTATATTATTATATAACTATAGCTCATAACGTTACCTCATAATTTGGCTAATTAATTTCAGATAGAAAATTAGAAGAGCTAAAAGCGACATCACTGATCGTGAACATTCAGGTTGCTGCTTACATGATCATAGACTCTAGTTTTACAGTTCTATAGAGATACCTACTCTCATAAGAGAGACTAGTTGATCATGATGTGACTAATATAAAACAAGGCTATGAGCAGAAATAAAAATAGATATCATTGTTGATTAATAACATTGGTGTTAATGTTAAAAGTGGTTGTTACATTTAATACGTCGTAACGATTGCATGTTAAACGTGAGGCAATCTAGACTTTATGGAGAGTAGGTAAGGTGTAAAATGTGATGGTACCTCATTGGGTTCACTGAGCGCGAACAGATCAAGGCGATTGGCGTTCCACTGCTGGATCATGTTGCGGAGCGCCTCTCGCTCCAGCATTCGCTTGTCCGCCGCGTCCATTGTGTCACCGCATCAGTCAGCCTGGAACGGCAGAAAAAATAAACATTAGATGGTTTCAACGAGACAAGAACAGATATCGTGTTTCTGATGAGGAGTAAAATTGATTGACTACTTATAAAATTTTGACTTTCACAAAACAAACACTAATGAAGTATCACAGTTGTGATTTATAACAGTTACTTAAACATTTTTTACCCTGACTGTAAATAGTCCGACCAAAAAAAAAATACAAGAAATTCTGAATTAATATTATTTGGTCATATCCATTTTGTGTGAATCTTTGGAGAACAATTTTCCTAATTTTATCAGATTTTCTTGTATACATATAGTTCTACCAATTGTTTATAAGAAAATGTAATGTCAGTGGCAATTAATCATTAGATGTGTTCACAATAAAATACATAATTTTATTGGCTACAATAAATTCTCACAGTAAGAGCATAAAATTAATTAGCATGACACAAACAATCAAGTGAACTACTGCCACGTTCATATCATAGCTCTCATTATGCGACCTAACGTCATCGTAATTTTTAATTAACTACTCAAAGTTTATCAAGTTGACCACAGCAACGATTTCATAATTAGGTTACCTACATTATAGTCGGTATCTTTGTTACAGTCTGAATTTGAGCTAGAACATGTCTAACGGATATTATTTTTTTATTAATTACTAGCTGGTGCCCGCGATATCGTCTGTGTCAGACTTGTAAAACCACACTCTGCAATAATTGCTCTTGTTCATAATTTTAAGAAGGAAGTTTTTTTGCACAGAACCCAAATACTTTTCTAAATTCCGTCAAAATCGGTCCAGACATTTCGGAAATTAGACAGACCGGCAGACACAAATTTCTTTCAGGTATATTATTAGATTATCATCTTCCTGCCCTTGTCCCGTTTTATTTGGGGGTATTTATCTATATATATAAAAATCAATGCCACTTTTCGTTGTTATTTTATAACTCAAGAACGGGCTCACCTATCCAAACCAAATTTTTAGGCTTTGTTCGGACTATTTAGTAGATGGTTTATGTGAAGTTTGGTAGGGTAGAGTAGGGTATAGTAGGGTAGAGTAGGGTAGAGTAGTGTAGAGTAGTGTAGAGTAGGGTAGAGTAGGGTAGAGTAGGGTAGAGTAGGGTATAGTAGGGTAGAGTAGGGTAGAGTAGGGTAGAGTAGGGTAGAGTAGGGTAGAGAAGGGTAGAGTAGTGTAGAGTAGAGTAGAGTAGGGAAGAGCGGGAGCGAAGCCGTGCGGGCAAAAGCTAGTATATATATATATATTTGTACATATATATTGCAGGTATATTATTAGATACGGACCTAAAAGATTTTTCTTTTAGGTATTTAGAATTTTTTATTTATTTTGATATTACCTACAGTCACTTCAATTTTATTTATACGTAGGTATAAAAAACATAAACTCTTGTGATTGGTTTTATTGTATCCAGAAATAGGAATGTGAACAATTAGCCGCACCCAAACAAGTCGTTATCAATGTTCTGACCGCGATAATAATTTGTTAAATAAATATGACACCTTAAGAGATATAGAACACATATAGGTATACAACCGAGCAAGGCGCTAAAGTCATCAGTTGAGCTATACGCTTTCTGAAAAGTACAATAGTTCAGGTAATAGCGCAGTTCCGATCATGCGTCATACTCTTTCCGCTGTTTTGATTGATGTAACGTTTAATGTAACAATCTTACGTACACAATACGCCGACTAGACTGGTTCGCAATTCGTTTATGTGTAGTAAACATTAGTATTGAATCAAACAAACAGTGACTATGGTAACCATTCAGTGTGATCATGAATCTAGGTCATGCGGCTAAGGTTGTCAGGTAACTTTCTATTACGAAAAGATATCGTTAATTGGCGATCACTGTTAATTGAATTTACTTTTAGTAAAAAATCTAATGATGCATTTTTTATTATTTAGAGTTTCTATAAAAATGTAGTCGTTGTGGGCGGTTTCTGGCATTCATCAAGAGCCGGTACACGCACGCATCACTGTAGGTATTTATATCGTAAACATATGGCCCGCCCGGTCATGAAACGACCGACCACCAATGCCCGTAAATTTTATCTCTCCTAAAAAGGTAAGCAAACGTGTGATTTTTAACAAACAACCTGTGGGTCAATTTTTTCAACTACCAGCAACGCTACCGTTGCATACTTTGGCAGAGTTCCATTACACCTGTGTTTCTAAACCATTTCAAAAACCGACCAATAAAAAAGTATCTCAAAAGGTAGACATTTTATTTCTTTTACTTATTATCAAGTTATGTATTATGAAGTTCTAATTTCTGGGACCTTTTGGCAAACAGTTTACTGACTTTACCTACTGGGTAAGACAAAGACTTAAATTCAGATTTATTTTAGTTTCAGCTGATACAACTTTGGTTTCATACTTATAGAAAATTTAATTAGTCAGACTTTCTATGAAATATGGTTTTAGTAGTAATTTGTACGTAAATATTAGGCTTGGTTACTTAGGTAGACTGTTATGCAATGGGCAATTGTCACGCCCAGTATTAGCTGCTGGCACTCTATTCTCGATACACGTACCGAAGCACCTACTTCAACAATATGCTTATTCTTCCAGGCAGCCCTACAACAGCAACTAACAACATAACCGGTGTTAGCTTAAGTTTAGAATTACACAGAAACATGTTCCTATTTCATCTCGGTTTTCTTCTGAACCAGTTTATTAGTGTTAACTGTCAGAAACCGAAACAGCCGTCAACGTTGTTATGGTTCGCCTCGCTTCCGCTTTGGCTGAATGCAACGTACGAGGTACTACACGTCTACACTTGGCCAGAGCGAGGAACTGCGGCCCATTCAAAACAGATCGTTGACTTGAAAAAAAAAATAAACACGCATCGACAACTGTTACTCAGGCAACGTAATACTTTCCAAATATTAGTAACCAAGCTCGCTCGACGACAAGAATATTACACATTTGTGTGCAAGCAAACAAACTTCCAAGTTAAGGTGTCACGCGAAAAGAATATTCCAATATTTCCGATAGTTTTAGTTACCTAGCTAAGTACGAATTGAGTGCCATAAACACAAAGTAGCTGCCTATGGTGCCGGAACTTCACGCTTGGACGCCGACCTTGCCTCTTCCTGCGACTCACCAGGAGGTGATCTGCCGAATTGTTCGCCATACGATAAAGTACAAGTGTTATTGACATGGCTCGAATCTATCGATTTTAGTCAAATATTTGCACAAATAGTTCCAGGTTATACTTTCAGTGCATGCATGTTTGAAAATAAAGGTAGCAAAATATTTTCACAGTGTGAACTAAATCCATAAATAGGTAATAATAAACATTAATTCCAGGACGTTACACACACCTAACAATGTGGCATGCGAATCTGCAAGAAGCAGCACACCAGCGTAATTTATGAGTAAACATAAACATTCTAGTTTTCATTGAACAGGTTAATTCTGTTTAAGTGCAGCGTGGGAACGCGTGGAGTTTAAATAATAAAGCGGGTGCAAAAAGCATGGGCATATCGACCCCCGCGGCAAGTGCATAGGGGCGGAACAAGTGGACCTATCCGCGACGCGACAACACGTATTTGTTAAGCACCGTTGTGCACTTACCAGCCCTAACGGTAATCAAATATATTTTTATATTATTTTTGTAGTTATTCTTCGGCTATAAAATATTTAAAAAAAACTTAATCAAACGAACGGTTATAATAAAGGAGAAGCTACTCAAACATCATCGACCATTTGTCAGGTTTTCGGACACGCATTAACACTTTCTGTTTCACTAAGCGTTTAAATCATTACCTAATAATTACCTCAAGCCTCATCAGCATCGCTATCTAAAATAAATCCGTAACAATCAACATTATATTCTTGATGCATGTTTTCTCTAGCGGTAAAGACAGCATTTGACAAAATGAGGATGCGCTATCAGGGTAATTGCGTGCACCGAGTAACTCCGATTACGGGAATCGTGAAACTCGAGTGTCTGCGAGTCGCTGATGATCGCGACGGTGTGCGGGCGGGCCTGAGAACTTGGCCCGCTTATGTGAATGCTCCCATGTCTGTTATGTAATGCGACAGTACTGTTAGCCTGTCACGCAACAATACTAATTGACGGCGATTTAAGTTCATCTTCACAATCCACATATGTAGTCGCATTTGCTTGCTTCGGTGTGCTCAGAGACGTCACTCGACGCTTCTTATCTTGAGCACGGCTAAACATTTCAAAACCGGCTTTTGTATCATCGCTGCCCTTCTTGCAAATGGACAACGAGTTTTTAGATCAACGAAGAGTGACTGATGTCAAGCCGCTAGTTCACTACACTAAGTCCTATTAAAATGTCGTATTGGGCAAACGACCTATTAAAATGGTTTAAGACAATTTTTTGATGTTCTTTTAGTGATCTTCTTGTTCAGTCTTCGAAGCGTTATTGGAAAAACCCTTATAATATGTATGACTAAGAAACAAATAAAACGTTCCACTCCATACAGCATTATGATTCATTAAAGCAATTTGAGAAACGATCTGTTAATGCTCTGACCCTGACTAATACTACATTTCGTTAATAGCCACAATTGAGATTAAAAATAAAATGATAACATAATAAAATAAGTACTCGCCAAACTTTAATAAGTAACCTTTAAATTAAAACTACCCTATCAAGTAGTCGCCAAATAATTAAAAAATGCTAGAATAAAGACTGCATGTTATTGTGTTTAATAAATGGAATGCGAAAGCACAAGCTAAGGCATTAGTATGACTCACATAGAAGGCACGCGAGACTCGTCAAGTACTCGTACCGGCAAGTAGAGCCGCTAAGCTCTAACCCGAAGACCTTCCTACCAAGGGCTACATATAATAATACTTAAACAAACTGTCGCATACATCATCAAGCATACAGTAAAAAAAATAAAATATGTTCAGTACTTAATTGGCTGTCAGAAAATGTTCGCTAAGGAATATTTATCGAGTTCGTGAGGTTCAAGCTCTTGTGCAATATTGGGCATTGAGTGAGGCTGCTCTGAGCGTATGTACAAGTACACCTGCTCCATACACGAACATTCCTTAATACCGCGACGTGACTTAATTCTAGAGTCGAGTTACAACTATGTGGGTTATCGTATTTATTTATTACTTAAAGGTGGCTACGTAACGCGACTTTATGCCAGACATACAGGCAATTATTACACAAAAATCTATTCACCGTTTTGAGTAGTAACAATCACAAAAATTTGAATAGGTTTTCAAACCCGAGGGTCGACTTGGAGAGGGTAGCGAAAATCAAACACTGGACTGATATAATCACCTGTAATGAAACTTGTACCGTTGTTCGTATTCGGAAAAGTAATGTCTAAAGCACTGCAAGTAAAAATTTACAAAAAAAATGCAATTTACTAATATTTACATTCCGCAAATGTTCATAGGACTCATATTGACCAAACAGTACACAGCTCAAATTATTGGAGATAGAAACATGAAAGTTAAAATGAAATGCATTTTATAAAGATTTAGAATGTAGTAAAAATAATTTAGGAAATGTTCTCACGTATGTTTATAAAACGGGGTGAATGGGGTACTAGAATTATGCTGAATATGCTGATCCAGTAGGTTATACAGGGCTGTATTGGTAAAAAATATAACCAGAGCAAAAAGTGTGACGGGGGCTTATTTCATACACTATCGCTTAATTTTTTTATTGATAGGCTCGCGTTTAACCAATTTAAAAAAGT
Organism: Mythimna lalbum; assembly: GCA_949319445.1. Lineage (NCBI taxonomy): Eukaryota > Metazoa > Arthropoda > Insecta > Lepidoptera > Noctuidae > Mythimna > Mythimna lalbum. The sequence continues at coordinate 17,507,432 of OX439347.1, read as the reverse complement.
CCTAAAGCCCTTGACAACAGTATCACAAATGATGTAGTAAAGCAATATTTTAAAGGCGAATATTTGTGAGTGTGTGTATGTTTCCTACTTCTTTACGCTTGATCAGTTAAATGGATTTTAATGAAACTTGGCATACAGGTACCTGTACACCATACCCTGGAATAGCACACTTATCTACTATCACGCGGGCGAAACTGCTGGCAACAGCTAGCTTAACTTTTAAGAGAAAATTGAGAAACTTAAGAACTTCAAGCGTAAATAAATACAATATTTACATTATTTTCCGAGGAGACCAGCGATTGTCGACAGAAAAAAGAACGTCTCATGTAACAGACCGTAGTAATTGAGAAGTCATGGTAAAAACAACATTATTTTTAGTGAAAGAAATATCAAATAACGTAGTATTTGGTGTCGTTCATTGGCGAAGTGATAGTAGGGCAATACTACGGAAAGTGCGAGAGAGAGGGCTCGTCAGCATGTTGGCATGCGACCAGCCGGTCTCGGCCGCCGCGCCAGCCACCGACGAAGAGAAAGAAAAGTGTGACGCCACGGACTTCATCGGCATTCGCGCTCCAACAAATGACCGTGACCGGACGACGCGTTCACTCTCAACGAAAACGGGATCTTCGAGCATGCGATTGTAAGATATCGATGTTTAGTGAAACGTCACCGTAACTAGTTGTTCGCGGAATGTCTGTTCCGGTATACAATGCCAGTTGACATATATCTAGCTATATCGACCTCCGGTACGTACATGGGGTCGGTGGAGCCTGGCACCGAGTGTGCTTGCCAAGGGAACCGATTCGCCTCACGCAGGTTCTCGCAATAGCGAACCTGACACGAAAAATGCCATGTAGCCCCAATTTTATCGACATCGCTCTACCTACTCTACGTACAACGAACGACGAAGTTATTTTTCAAATATCTGGATTGAATTGCAGTTTTTGGTACTAAATTATGATTTCATAACAGTCGAAAAGGTAAACCGATTTAAAAGATAATCTCAAACAATACCACAGTTGCGCCATTGATGTTCAGACAAAGCGAGATGCCATTACAAGCTATTGTTTACTAAATCAGTTTTGCAAGTCAATAGTACCAATTCAGTGTTAAATGTACGGATAATTTGGGTATTTGTAACAAGAAAACATCTCTTATGCAGCACAGCACTGACATAATATAACGTTTGATTCGGTTTAATGTTGAAATGTGTGCTAAATTAAGAACTCCGATAAAACCCGAGGATCGATACGATACCCACCGTTCAGCATTAAATAACTGAAACATTTTTTATTCCAAACGGGCATTTTTAGCGTCCTTGCATGAAAGGTTAAATACAACTTGCTGTTAAGTCTGTGGTAAAATAGTGTAATTTTTGCATGTAGGTAACATAGTTCTACCATACAAGGGGTTCATATTTTAACGACTAAACAGCTGTTAGGAAGTTTTTCTCCATTATCATGCACAAATAGAAAACATGATTTTTCTTTTCAATTTCTACGAATCAAATATTTGCTATGTAAAGCAGCGGTTCAGTGAGAGTGTGTAAAGCGGTCAGGCTGCGTGAGCCAGGCGCGTTCCACTTGCAACCTAATTAAATTAGAAGCAATCGGCTCTGCTGCTGACGCGGTGCTGCGCCAATCCTAGTGCGGAGCCGCCCCCCTTGTTCGAGCGCCCTAAGGTCATTGTTCCTCCCACACAACGCACCAATATGTAATTAAGTAACGTACAAGACAATCAGACGCATATTTTCAATTCAAACATGCTTCATACAAAGGAACGCTGTTAATAAATCTATGGTATCCGCAAGAGTAACAGATTTTAGTTGACTAGTACTTCTATTCGCATAGATTACTCTTCATCCCTACTAATATTATAAATGCGAAAGTAACTCTGTCTGTCTGTCTGTCTGTTACGCTTTCACGCAAAAACTACTGAACGGATTTAGATCAAATTTGGTAGGTAGGTAGAAGAGACACTGGAATAACACATAGGCTACCTATAATTCCACTGCTGAGCACGGGTCTCTGCCCGCGCGATATAAACTGTAGACCACGCGGGCGAAGCCGCGGGCGGAAAGCTAGTCTTTGAATAAAGTGGTCTGTTGTCGCGAAATAGTAACCGCAAACGGGTGCTCGATGCACAAACATCCGCACTAAGCCGACCGTAGTCTTTGTCGCTAACTTTCCGGCCAGTCCAGCGTCACACGTCAGTCAGAGCGTAACCTCAGCAGCACAGAATGCAACATGATCCGAAGGAACAAACGAAAGCCTCAATGGCGTACGGTGAAAAAAAAAACTGGTTCTTAGTAGTTAAATGGCATTTATTGCGAGAAGTAGACGTGAAAGTTTGAACCGAGCTTAGAAAACTGGCTACTTCATTGCTGACCAACATGACATCTAATAGATGCGCAGTTGCGATAAGTTTTCTATCATGTATCATAACCTTAAGGACCTTACAATAAGCGTAAGCCTTATTTAAAGGTCTTCAAAACGCTTACTTGGAACTCTCAAATGATTGTCTAGTGTCTTTTGAATATTTCGTAAGTAATTAATGACTTGGTACCATATGCAAACAACTGATTTTATCTAGCTTTCCAGAAAGAGAAAATTATACAAATATACTTACCTATATTTCGGACCGGATGCAATGAAAGTTGTAAACAAACCGAACCTAAATATATTCCCCAACTGGAGCAAACATATGCATTACATACTTTGTTTACACACGTAGATCTCAGTAAGTTATGAAGGGTCTATTAGTCAGTGTCGGAATTAGCGGAAACTCGTGAATTTAGAGAGTGAAGCTCATACTATTTGCATATTTTGGAATCAATGAAACCATTTATCATTAACTAAACGATGTTAAAGTACAGCATCAGTGTTAAATCAAAAACTTGAGGTAATTTTAAAATAAAAATTGTAAAGAAGGGAACGTGTTAATGAAGTGCGATTCAAGGAGTTTAGTTGTGCTAGCAAAATACGGTTTAAATGTTTGAAGCGAGACAGCAAGGCTCCGGGGCGGGCGCAGCGAGCGGTGAATTTACTGCGATGATACAGCGGCCCTTGTGGAGAAAACCGCCAGGAGAACGTATAAAGACGCAATCAGCGAGTGAAAAGCGCACACAAACTGAGACGGAGGCGCAAGCAACGCCTTAATGGAATACTTAAAAATTCAGGACGTCGGCCATAGCTGTGACCTACTGCCGAACGCAATGGTATTTAACATAGCTGGTTAGCGCTTTCTATCTACAGAATGCTGTACAAGCAATATGTGGTCAAGACCACATGGTGAAACAAGGGAAACTTACTTCGAAATAATGCACTCGTTAGACGATTGGCTGGACAGCAAGCTGGCTAGAGTAGTCTACGTCATTCTATCTGAAACAAATGAGCTATTTGAAAAATGTGTTTCATTTGACAAAATGATACAAGTGCAACGAGGCCATCCATCAGTACAGTTACGGTATCAATTGCCACAATTATGAAGCGAAACCGAAATAATGGCGAGACAGTCACAATAACATAGAGCGACATGACGACAACTCATAATTACAAACCATTGCAAAAATAAAAATGCGAATTCCGTTTCTACAGTTTGATATTAGGTTGTTTATGTCGCCGTTGTACCATAAAGAAAAAAAATATATTTTATCGTCATGTGTGGCAGAAATAGCAAAAAGGAAGATTGTGGAATCAATTCAGGGCAGATGAGAGTATTGCTATTTGAATCTAATGTATTTATCTTAATTGTAAAGGTACACGCTAGGGTAAACCTGACAGGTTTACCTACACAGTTATACCTGTCAGGTAAGCTTGTATGGAAACTGGCACAATTGTGTAACATCTCCGGTTTACCTGTTTACAACCTCAACTGTACAGGCAAACTTGTGATGTGAACCCTAGCTTATATGGCTACCTTTAGAGTGTTAAAATTACAGACTTTTATTTATACTTGACTTTCAGGGCTGGCTTACTTCAAGTTTGTAAGTCTCCACTCAAAACCTTTTTTTTTGTTCTTATATTTTACACCCTGCAGACAACTTCTTCAATTCTTCAACAAAGTCGGTCCTTTTATTCTCTATAATTCGGAATGTCGGCATTGAGAAAAGCGTAATCCGTATGGGTTAAACAATGGGTTACCTGTACAAGTGTACTTAAAAATGTCACTGATGTTGACAAAAAATCTGATCTCTATTACGTAGATATTTATAAAAAAGGGATTATGTAGCTACTAGCTTATGGCCGCGGCTTCGCTCGCGTGAAATTCTCCCATTTTAGGGAAGTGGGGGGTTAGAAAGAGATAAAAAGTAGACTATGTCACTCTCCATCCCTTCAACTATCTCCACTTAAAAATCACGTCAATTCGTGGCCCCGTTTTGCCGTGAAAGACGGACAAACAGACACACACACTTTCCCATTTATAATATTAGTATGGATTGCTTAAAGTATAATTATGGCAAAACTATAATTCAGATTCGATTCAAAAGAATGCTGAAAGATGATGTTGTGACTCGCGAGTAAAAAAATGCGGTATCGAATTTCGTACCTGAATTCGTTCGCAATGATTGTATTCAACACAGCGCTACTCCGCGCGTGCATCAGTGACTCATTAAGGCAACGACCGGGTGGTATAGACGTACAGAACGGTTCATCTATTCTTCACCAACTAAATACTTAGATAAGACCTTATCCATAGTCCATACACCATTGATGAATGACAAACTGTCATTGCTGAAATGTATCTGTACAGTCAAGAAATTACTACGTTAAGCATCTTAGGGATATTTTATCTACTATGCGTTCCAAATGAGAATAGGAAAGCTAATGAACTCGATCTGTCAAATTTTGATTGAAAAGTATAGTTTTCAAAAAAAACTTATTTGCATTTAAATGGTTTTGTTTTTAACCGACTTCGAAAAGGAGGAGGTTCTATGTTCGGCTGAATGTATGTTTTTTTTTTTTGTTCACCGATATTTCAGTCAATTGTAGACCGATTTCGAAAAATTTTTTTTTGATTGAAAGGTTATGCTTCCAAGTTGGTCCCATAGAAATATTGTTATGATCTGATCATGAACTTCGAAGATATGGAACAGATTGCTTTGTTTATACGTGTAGTCGATGACTGACTGAAAGAAAAGGGGGAGGAGAAAGGGGGAGGGGGTAAATTCATGTAATATTTACCGTATTTGCGATTATAAGAATCGTTATTAGATGCACTCTGGCTATAAGGTAATTTATGTTTAGCTGAAGGGTAGGTACTTTTTAGTGGTGCTACCATAACTAAAAAGTGAAAAATAAAAAACTTTTTACAAAAAAAAATTAAACCGACTTCAAAAAGCACAAAATAACTTTAATTTCGGAAGTCGGTGTTAAATAACGAAGAGACAAGATAAGGTATCTATTATAGAAACACCGACTTCCGAAATTAAAGTTATTTTGTGCTTTTTGAAGTCGGTTTAATTTCTTTTTGTAAAAAGTTTTTTATTGTTTAACTGAGCCTTATTAAGAAATAGATAAAAAAGTTATTTATAACTATTTTTTTTTAACTATACTTTTCAATCAAAATTTGACAGATCGAGTTCATTGGCTTTCCTATTTTCATTTGGAACGCACATTATACTAATATTATAAAGAGGTAAGTTTGCTTTTTTGTTTGTAAGAGGTAATCTCTGAAAGTACTGGTCCGATTACGAAATTTTTTTTTATCGATAGAAAGCTGCTGTATTCCTGACCTGAGTGACATCTATAAAAATCAATGCCACTTGTCGTTGTAATTTTATAACATAAGAACCGGTTTACCTATCCAAACCAAATGTTTAGGCTTTGTCCGGATTATTTAGTAGATGGTTTATGTGAAGTTTGGTAGGGTAAAGTAGGGTATAGTAGGATAGGATAGGGTAGAATAGGGTAGAGTAGTGTAGAGTAGGGTGGAGTAGGGTGGAGTAGGGAAGAGTGGGAGCGAAACCGCGCGGGCAAAAGCTAGTTGACTATATTTTATGTACGCGGACAAAGCCGCGGGCAAAACCTGGTTAAATTTTTCATTTTAAACATTATATTTTTTCATAACGAACGGAACCGAACGAAAAAATTATTCTTTTTTTGCTGCGGTCTTCCCGTCCGATTATAATTTAGGTATCTTCAAGGCAAGAGTGAATAGGCTCTTAATAAACTAGGGCACCTCACCATCACCGATTGCATCACTAATTACCATCAGCTGGGATCGCAGTCAAGCACTAGTTTAATCAATTTAAAAAAAAAATAATGGTCCGGAGCGAGGAGGAGTGGCAGGCGGCCGCCTCTTTCTGCGAAGTAATGCTAGCAAAGGAGGAGGCCGATCGTATCAGGCAACGGCGCTCACAGCGCCCCCGCCGCCGCTCGCCGGGATTTCGATCCCGATTTCCGGCCACCGTAGGCGCGGGCTTACGGACGGCGAGCAATGGGTAGTTCGCTGTCCGACTGTCCGGTAACTGACCGAACCGAGCCCAAGTCGTCGACGGCGCGCACTATTCCTGCGCGTCTCAAGGAGTTGTCAGCAACAGCAGGGGTCCAGCTGGGTCGAAGCCTACTGGGGCTAGGGTTAGCTCCGAAAGGTAGCTCAGCCCCGGTACGAAAGGCAACTAAGGAACAGGAGTGGGTTTTTAGTCAACAAAAGTCCGACAATATCGCTCCGCCCAAGAGCGGGGGATGTCATTAGACGATTTTCCCAACGGAAACAAAAACCTTGTCTGGTATAAGAACTTCGTAACAAAAATGTTAATCATAAAGATGAATAATTCCTGCGTTTATTATATTAACGTGATGGCATTACATACGAAGGTTGTGTCATAAGTACGTACCGACCGCATAAACCCATACAAAGCTAATTAGAATGGAAGTCTCGTATGCTAAGCATTATAGTCAATAGGCGCTCGACACTCGTGGTCGACGATGGTAAATGCGGCATAGGTCTGCGTACAATCACAAGCACGTGTCACGATTGTTCATCAGAAACCGTCAACGTATTGGGAGTCTTTCATATCCCTAAGGAAATATTTTTATAAATAACTAACTTTTGCCCGCAGCTTCGCACGCGTAGGTACATAAAATATAGCCTATGTCACACTCAGCAATAAAGCAGCTTTCTATCGGTGAGAAAAGTTTAGCAATTGGACCAGTACTTTCAGAGATTACCTCCGGAGAAGCACAGGTCCATTCGTGTGTGGAATACTGCAGCCAAATATGGGCTGGTGCTACAAAATGCCACCTAGCAGCTTTGAACTCGGTGGAAAGGCGTGCGAAAAGGCTAATTGGTGATCCAGACCTGGTTAAGCCCAATCTACAAAGCTTTGAGCACAGGCGTAGGGAAGCAAGCCTTTGCTCAAAGTTGTACAGGATGCATTTTGGAGAGTGTGCGTGGGAATTGCATGACTTGCTTCCGCCATCTAATTTCTACCATCAAACAACCCGACGGACGGCGAATATCCACCCTTACTTGTTAAAACCTCTACAGTCGGGACCAAGTGTTTTGCCTCGTCATTTATGTCGCGTACATCGAGGGACTGAAACAATTTGCCTACTGCGGTCTTCCCGTCAGATTATAATTTAGGTATCTTCAAGGTTAGAGTGAATAGACTCTCAATAAACTTGTGCACTATCAACGATTACGTCACTACTTACCATCAGGTGGGATCAAATCAGCAACATATACTTGACATCGGCACCTATTGAATAGGTGGATCTTATCTAATTTATGTATCCCTTAAAATCATTCCCAGAATTCAAACTGTTTACATTAGTACAGATTGTCCCAGTATTATATTATTGTGACCCGCTAGAATAGAAATCAACATCTTGCTAAGCCCTTATAATCCTTATCTTGTTATTAAAATTGAAAAGTCGTAAGTGACAGGGCTATGCCATATAGGACCACAATCGTTCGAGTCAATTCAGACAAACGTGGCAACTGGAGATATCTTTTTGAAACATTATAATAATCTGACGTGAAAAAATCGTCAAGGAAGCGCTTTATTGGCCGCCTGAATAAAGTACTAAATAGTCTTTGATTAGGCGGGAACAATGTGTGCGACTTCAACGGTTGGGTCATGCCGATTTTGATGTACTCTTTCGGCATACTCAAACGGAACTCGACGCCCTGGATAGGAGGGTCTGTACTCTGCTTACCGCTAATCGGATGCATCACCTGGGCATTTACTGGGCCTTACATGGGCCCAATGTAGATCTTTTAGCTTCTGTATCTTGGCTGCGCTTTGGTGATCTCTTTGGAGAAACCGAAGGTTTTGTCTTTGCAATTATGGATAAAGTTATGATGACAAACAACCGGAAATATATATTGTGAAGGACGGTACAGTTGACATTTGTCGGGCATGCCACCAGCCTAGAGAATCTATCCGACTCATTATTTCTGGGTGTTCTCATTTAGCTAACGGAGCCTATTTGCATAGACACAACCTTGTAGCTAGGATTATCCAGCAGCAACTTGCTCTTAAATACAATCTTGTTGAATCAGAAGAACCATACTATAGGTATGTGCCAGACCCAGTTCTCGAGAATGGCAATATCACATTGTATTGGGATCAATCTATCATCACTGATAGGACTATTGTTGCCAATAAGCCTGACATAGTGGTAATAGATCGACTAGAGCGTCGCATAATAATTGTTGATACAGCAGTCCCTAATGACGAGAACCTCGTGAAAGCTGAGAAGGATAGACAAACTTAATATCTTGACTTGGCTCGCGAGGTTGTCGACATGTGGGAGGTGGATAGAGCAATCATTGTGCCGATAGTCGTGACGGCCAATGGCTTAATAGCCAAGAGCCTCAATCAACATCTGAGGAGACTCTCGTTAGGCAGTTGGATCAAGGGCTTGATTCAGAAGACAGTACTTCTGGACACGGCGCATATTGTCCGAAGGTTCCTCTCTCAGGAGCCCTGACCACTGGTAGCTTGGACACTGTTCTCGATGCCGGTGGGCTACTATTTTATATATTTTTAAATGTTTTATTTTAAATTGAAGTATTTAAAAATGTAATTTAATATGGAATATTTATGAATAAACGAAATAATAATAATAATTTATTACACCAGAAAAATACATAACACAATTTGTATTTGTATTTTTACAATTAATGTGATGAACTGTGTGCATGGTGGTAAAGTGCACCAAAAATAACAGATTTTGGGTACAGTTTACCATTACACTACCATTTACCATTACCTGTAAGTGACTTTTTTACACAGGATCATCTCATATTTTCGTAATAAATTGTTTAAATTATATTGTAAATAAGTCGTTGGTGTGCCTATGCAAATAAATAAACAAACACTAAAATTTTTATAAGAAGTTGTTGCTCTTGGTCAGCCTGGATGACAATTGTTTGTTAATTCATGAATCCCCAAGCGACCACCGGTGGCCGCGCATCTATTGTCTTACTATTGTGTTTCTAATTGACGGTATCTGAAGGGTTAATATTCCTTTTAGTTTTGTTTTGTTCAATAAAACAATAAAATAATGTAGAACTAAGACAGTGAAGGAGAGCACATTTTCTGGTCAAATGGTATTATGTCAATGCTTAGCAATTCAATATTTTACTAATGTTTATTACCTAAATAAGTTCATCAAAACAAAAAGCAACTTTTAAGTTTACCTTCAAAAAAATTCTCATGATAACACTGCCGTTTTATGGCCAAATAATAATAGAGAGTATTTTAAATAATTTAAATTGGTATAAATAAATATAATAATATAAATATTGCGTAGTATTAGTAATACAAAGAAAAATGCATCTGATAAACTAAAATCCACCCCTGAGACAACCCACTGACCCTACTGTTAATTCATGAATCCCCAAGCGACCACCGCTGGCCGCGCATCTATTGTCTTACTATTGTGTCTCTAATTGACGGAATCTGAAGGGTTAAATAGTGTATGTGTAGTTTTGCAGAAGTTAGGTGATTTCAATACTTTAAACTCAACAATAAGTTGTTGGGGGTGTAATACATAAAGATAATACCTACAAATGAATAACAAAAATACATACTTACTTAAATTTAATTTGAGTACCTAAGATGATAAAAAAAGGAAAAATCTTATAGGATCTTATATTCTGCCCTAGTAATAAAAAGAAAATAAAGTTAGTTAGAAAACTAAATTAACTAAAGCTTTCCAATTTACATGCCAAGGGCAGCTTTTATTTAGGGTCAATCAAAGTTTTTAAGAACTTTATAGAAAGTAAATGATTGATTGATAAAAAAGTTCGAAATAAATACTTAAAGATCAAAATTAAAATTTAAGTACCTGCTTTTGTAAAACATATAAAATAATGGTGATTTTCGAATCATTATGATGTGTAATGTAATCACACAGATAACGTTACGTGATTAACCTACCTGTGTCACGGCATTCCGCGCAGTTCACTTTAAAACTTTTCAATACTAGTATTTTACTAAACTAACCTGTTGTAATGCCTAAGTTTCAATTTGGCAGCAACCACACATAACAACGAATCGATGATCATCAAATACACGAAAACAATCACTCTTTAGAACTTTGAAATTAGTCAACAACTTTTCAATGTACTGCGCGACACGGTTTTCATAGTAGTTTAGCACACTTTAAAAGTTCTATAAAGTACTCAAAAATAGTAAAGAAGTACATAAAACACACAATTACATCAGACTGTAATGTTCAGTTCGAGTTTGTATACTCAAAAGATCGCATAAACTTTATAAGTGATCCCAAAAATAATTTTCAACGCACGTAAGAACACCGTTTACGAGAATGACGCTGACAGTAGGAGTCAGCAACCGTCTCCACAACACAAAAAAGAACTTTTTTAAATTCGTACAGATGCCACAGACTATAAAATATATCACAGAAAAGAAAACACCAGTGCAGTGGGATATCAAATGAAAAGATCATACGGTTTACTTTATCTGACTCCAGAAAGGACAACAATGTAGTTTATTTTTTTACGAGTCCTTTATGTTTAATTAAAGTGCACTGCGTATTGACAGTTAGTCATAAACGCGCTCCTCGAGCCGTCGAAGTCGATGAAAACACGAAACACAGAAAAATAGAAAAAAAAAACTGAGTTTCGTGAAACAGACTGATCGTGTAAGGTCCCCCAAATAGTAAAACGAACTCTTCGGAGTTCGGACGGGATGGAACGGACGGCCAACTGACCTCTACTATTTTAGGGATGTCAGAAATGCAATAAATTATTTGGATATTACTGAAAATATCTGTATCGACATCGAACAACCACATATAGTATTGTTTGCTGACGATACATCCTTAATATTTAAAATTAATAGACGTTCCACACGTATTGACGACGTAAACAACGCTCTACAGCAGGTCCAAAACTGGTTTACTGTTAATAATTTAGTACTAAATGGAAAAAAAACGAAGTGCATAAGATTTGCGTTGCCGAATGTTAAAAGTAATGACTTGGAAATAATATTGAACAAGGAGAAACTAGAAATCGTCGAAAACACGGTTTTCCTGGGAATCACGCTCGACTCGAGGCTACAATGGGGCCCTCATTTAACATCTCTGGCAGGACGGCTTAGTTCAGCAGCATATGCTGTCAGAAAAATCCGTCAATTTACTGATGTACATACCGCGAGGCTGGTCTATTTTAGTCACTTTCATAGTATCATGTCTTACGGTATTTTGCTATGGGGACGGGCTGCAGACATAGAGTCTATTTTTATTCTGCAGAAAAGAGCTATCAGAGCCATATACAATCTTCGCAGGCGCGATTCTCTTAGGGAATTATTTAAAGATATAAACATCATGACGGTACCTTGTCAATACATTTATGAAAATATAATGTATGTCCGGAAAAATATTCATCTTTTTACTAAAATAAGTGATAGGCACAATTTTAATACTAGAAATAAGGACAAGTTAGATCAACCTCGATTCAGGTTAGCTAAAGTAGCTAGTTCTTTTATGGGGTACTGTGTAAAATTTTATAATAAAATTCCACTAGAAATTCTCCAATTAAACGAGTCAAAATTTAAAACCTGCATTAAACGCACACTATGTAGACAAGCATATTATAAATTGGAAGATTATCTCCTTGATAAAAATGCTTGGCTAAATGCCGGTCCTGCTCCACAGCCACATACTTTTGTAGCTACAAATTAGTCTTTATATATATATTCGAAGAAATGCTGCTGCCCTTTTCGTATTGTTGTTTTCAGTATTTTATTTTTATTTGATTAGTTTATTTCAATAGAACTTAGGATTCTTTACATGTTATATCTAAAAATAATAGCATTGTATAATGTAGAAGCACTTTTTTTCCAAATTTGTGAATGTGAAGTACCATGGAGCATTTTTGTTAGGTTACAACTTTTTATTATTTTATTTTTTTGACATTGCGAGCATGGCAGTTGAGAGTTTGACATGCTCACTCAAATGTCTCGCTGTCGGTGGCGCGTGTTATTGGGTCATTCGGTTCCCTTCAAAGTGGTTGAGCTGAGTGGGGCTGATGCACGCGTCATGCTCGTGAACGGGTGCCGTCAGATGAGACTGGCCATCTCTTAGCTGCCAGTGGCTTAATTCAGTTTTTATCTTTTAATATTTTTTTAATTTTATCTACATTGTGCTCACATAATAGAAGCAACAAGAAATATGTAACCAAACACTATATGTAACACATATGATTTAAAAGAGTGTCCATGGAGTTTCTTGCACGTTCTTCTCCATAGAGATCTACTCTTTGGAACGTGCAATTTAGCTTCACTTGTTTGTTTGACTGACCGACATTTTGACAATTCAAAAGTGCCTGTAATTGGTCTATTTGAAATAAACGTTTTTGATTTTGATTTGATTTGATTTGATTTGATTTGAACATTTTATTTAAAAATATCGATATATCGGTACGATACGAAAAAAAGATCTAATCTACTTCAGTCAACAGAAAAAGGTACATTACTAGATAAGACATCATTTTTAATAAATCAAGAACAACGGTAAAAAATAAAATCAACATAAGTACCAAATTAAAAAGCAGCAAATTGAGTCGACCAAATAAAAATAGTTTTTGATACAATTTCGATCTTGGACATTTGATTTCGATATATCGTTATAAAATATATCGACAAAAAAATCGATGAATCGAATTGAAAATATCGATATTTATTCACAAGCCTATACTATTTATCGAATGGCCTGGGGGCCGATTCTCGATTTTAGAAATGGTGTCGAACTCGACAAAAATTTCTAATGACGTAATTTTTTCGACAAATTTTAAAAGTTGCTATTCTGGGGATTTCGAATTCGACATTTGTCGAAGGATAACGTTAGAGTTCATGTCGAGTGCTTCTGAGCAGTAGAGATGTCATGTCGATTGTAGAGATATGTCATTTCTGAGTGAATTCGTTGAGTTTTGTTAGATTTGTAGTGTGTTACACTATGTTTTCTTTGTTTTAAAATACGGTTTGGGTCCTCATATTGGAATTTCGATTTGCTTTGTGATTTGTGGATCGTGTATTTTCTTGGAACAACGACTTTCGCGTACAATAAAGGACTTTTAATTTGTATATCCACGATTGGACTCGAAACCACTAAAAATAGTTGAGTTTATTAACATATTTATCTCGGTGTTGTTGGAAAGTAGTGAGCAACTGGCACATACACGGCGACAACAGTCCACTTATCACGCCGTCGATGTTTACGACTTGAGCGAAACAGAAGTCAAGTATTTTTTCCCCTCCATGTTTTTTAAAGTATAAAACACAGTACTTATTCTTATGGTATAAAACGCACAACAATAAACAGCACAGTTCACAAAATCAAAAGTTTTGAACCGCGAATTCTGACAATCAACTGTCAAACTAACTATTGTAGCACGAAACGTTCCGTTTTATACATAAAGAATTAGATCTAGTCAGCGTTTTAAAACCAAATCATTCATTCATTCATAACTACATAAAACGGAACGTCCGATTACACGAACTTAGTCTATGGTTCTTCCTAATGGTAACATTATCTTCACTCGACTCGACATTTTCGTGAAATTTATTTCTATTTTGACTGAGAATACGGAATTCTGCTCAATTCGACATTTTTTGGTAGAGATAGAGATATTTTTGATAGACATAGAGATAGACTTGCAATCTCGAACTCGAGATAAATGGCGAATATCGAGAATTGGCCCCCTGACGCGGACGTTCGGAGACACTGACCTCTACGTCTCAGAATCAGAAATTCAGAATATTTATACAAAGAGTTGACCTGTGGAGTTGACACCTGCACTGTTGACAGAAAAGTTGAAAAATACAGACTATTACAAAAAATAAATTGTGCTTTGTATTGTCAGGAATTGCCAGCATCCAAGCCATGATTAGAACCCGGATCACTGGTTGGCTCGTAGAATTGGCTGAAACCTTAAGAGGGCCCTTTTCCACTCGCCTATCGTAAACATCGGAAATGGTTTAAAAGTTAATAATGAATATTCATCATCATCATCATTTCAGTCGAAAGACGTCCACTGTTAGATATAGGCCTACCCAAGTGTCGCCACAGTGAAAGGTCCTGTGCGTCTCGCATCCACCGGATTCCGCAACCATTACCAGCATCGGTCCACCTTATAGGACGCCTTCCAACGCTACGTCTTCCGGTAGGAGGTCACCATTCCAGAACCTTTCGGCCCTAACCGCCATCTGTTCTGCAAGCAATGTGCCCTGCCCATTGCCACTTAAATGTGATGATTCCTCGTGCTAGTACGGTTAATGACTTTTTGGAGGTATGCGGAACAGAGAGTAAAGTCCCGCAAACCTCCTTTGGAAAGGGAGGATCCTCCGTCCAGACCGGGTGTTATGGTCTGGTGGGCGACTGCCCGATAGTTGATGTCGGGCTGTCGTATATGTTCAAATCGCGCGGAGAACTCTGATTGCGCGATGCAGGATTTCGTGTTTTCTTCGTAGTTCTTATGTGGCGTCATAGATGTCGCTACATCACTCCCCTCCGGAGATCGGAGATCGATGGTTCTTGATGCTTCTTGATGTGTGCCAGGCCAGCGGTAGGTTGGTTCCAGTGAGTCGGAACCGATGCCGCATAGTTCTCGGTGAGTCGGAACTGTCTGCGGTGATGCCCCAGTGAGTCGGAGTGTTGCTATCCCAGTGAGTCGGGATAATGCCCCAGTGAGTCGGGGTGATGTCGTCCCAGTGAGTCGGGGTGATGACGTCCCAGTGAGTCGGGATGATGCCCCAGTGAGTCGGGGTGGTGCTGTCCCAGTGAGTCGGGATGATGCCCCAGTGAGTCGAGGTGGTGCTGTCCCAGTGAGTCGGGACGATGCTGCAGGCTCCAGTGAGTCGGAGTAGTGCTGCTGGCTCCAGTGAGTCGGAGCGGTGCTTGTGCGACATAGGGCTTGATTGCTGGCGTCGACCAGGAGAGGTTCTTCATGGCTCTTCATATGACTGGCCGAAGGTGCAGTATTCTAAGCCAAGGTCGCTGATGCGGCTGAGGTGATGACCAGGTATGACCAGGTAGGCATACTAGTGGTCAGGATACCCTTAGCCGAGGGTGCTGGCTGTTTGGCTCGTTGCTCGAAAGCTTGAGGAAGTGATGATGACGTCACGAAGTAGTAGCTGCACGAAGGAAGCGCTGACGTTCTTTGTCGAGGGTCACCAGTTTGGAGGTATGCGGAACAGAGAGTAAAGTCCCGCAAACCTCCTTCGGAAAGGGAGGATCCTCCGTCCAGACCGGGTGTTATGGTCTGGTGGGCGACTGCCCGATAGTTGATGTCGGGCTGTCGTATATGTTCATATCGCGCGGAGAACTCTGATTGCGCGATTTCGTGTTTTCTTCGTAGTTCTTATGTGGCGTCATAGATGTCGCTACAACTTTAAGTCTTCTGAAGGCCCTTTGTAAGCGACAACGCTTCGGAGCCATATGGCAACATACACTGTTCATAGACTTTTGTTTGGAGACAGTGTGGTATGTTGTACGAGAAGATACTGCGCAGCTTCCCGAACGCTGCCCAGCTAAGTCGGATTTGACGGTTGACCTTTTCTCGAAGTTAGACCTAACCAACTGGACGGCCTTCTGTCCCAGGTAAACGTAGTCGTCCTCAACTTTAAGTTAATGTCTCCAATCTTGATAGGAGTGGGTGTTACATGGCTGTTTACTATGACTTTGGTTTGTCCATGTTCATTTTAAGTCCCACTTACTTATTCATATCTATGGTCCTACTCTTTCGGAAGCTCTACTGAGGTCACCAAGCATTGTACTGAGCTCCTCCATAATCTCAGCTCAGCCATGAATACAATGTCGTCGGCAAACTGAAGGTGAGTGATGCACATTGACATTAATGTTTGAAAAACCTTTTCACTTTTTAACCCATTTCAGAACCTTGAAGACATCCTCCATTGACGTCATGAATTTGACTGCACTCGATTTTAGTTTGGGAGTAGGTAAAATGTCTTAATTGTTTACACGCTTGAAAGGAATTTAACGCGCTGAACATGACCGATCACAGCGTGAAAACTCCTGAGTGCAGTTTCGGTTTTGGTCGTAGTTTCGGCAGATTTTCCACCGAAACCGAAACTCGTGTTTTTGTCAAAGCTCATCCGAAACTGATCATTCGGTCGGACACTAAAAGACAGCAAAAAACCCTTTATTGATACCTACGCAAAGAAGGTTTCTTTGCAAACCGTACTTTTCACTCAACATTTGACAGATTAAAAAAAAACATTTGACAGATCGAGGTTAATGACTTTCCTATTCTTATTTAGTAGATCGCATTTATTTACAGGTCACGTTTTCAGGGTTGCGTAGCAAATATCAAAATCCCCTTTAAGATTTCATCCGGACATCACATTTTGCATCGAAACTATTAAAAAAACAATTGTAATCGTTAGGATAGGTTAGACCCTATTGTTACTAAATTAAGTACTACCGTACTACCTATTTTGTAAATTGACCAGGATATTCTCAGATATGTACACCTACACGCTGGCAATAACACAATTACTATGGTTTACGTTTACTGTTTTGTAATTCCTGGGTGAAAAAGTGAATACTTATTTCACTAACAATTATTTTCAAATCCTTTGAAAAATTAAGAACTCGAGATTAATAAAAATTGATTCCAGTTGTTGTTAGACTAGGTATCTCACTAGTGCAGTTTGCAAGTTCTGAGCCAGCCCTAGATAAATTGGTACCTACCTAGAATCCAACATGATAGGTGGTATAACAACAGTTTTCATAGTTTTCTCTCAAATATAAGAATTACATTTGATCGGCCAATTACGATAAAATATTAGTTTTTTTTTAATAATCAATCTCATTAGAGAAAAGACCCATCGATTTCATAATTTATTTATATTTTGTTCTAAACTTGTACATTCACGCACATACACACAATAAATGTCAATAAAAACAAGTTCAGTCTGCCCAAATATAAAAAAAGGTTGATACAAATGGCACTACCCATACTGCTACATGATACTAGTTTGTGGAACAGCAATATACCAAGTGATTTATGAATCAAGAACACATACGGATATAATAATAACACCGTTCACAATGTTACCAAGTGTATCTATATTAAATACAATAAGGGAAAAATAAGATTATTTAAAAAAGTGAACATAATATTTATTTATTATTATATAAAATAATACTTGACTTTAAAGTCAATTAATAAATCTACAAAGTTGTATGAATTACAAATCAAGAGATTACAAAATACCTATTTGAATAAACTCTACAAAAAAAGGGATCTTACAAATTAAATCTTAAAAGTTGTACGTTTCTAGGGAGAGCCAAGTCATCCCAAATTTATTCAAGTGAGATTTACTTTTAATTTCCTAAATATTTCGAGTAAATGCATTGTAATCACACAGTCTCTTAAGCAGCTATTACATTTGAAATAATCTTTAATTTCTCACATGATAAAAATTTGGGTAGACAATCTCAGATGAGAATTTTGTACTGTCATGATAACCCCATGTGCAATATTATCCAAAAGGCTTTTACCAATATAAATGCAATAATGTAAAGATCTACAACAAAATGAGTAAATTGCAGTAACACACACAAAAAGAGTTATCGTGACAAACAAATTACACTAAAGTGAGTGTTGAGTCGGAAAACAAAACACATATTTTACTGCTCTTCAGAGCCTTCATCATCTTCATCTTCATCCTGTTCCTCTTCAGTGGAGGCGGCATCTTTTTTAGGTGGTGGGTCCTTGCGTGGTCGTCCACGGCCCCTTCCTTCAACTGGTGCACTCTAGGGGAAGAAGCAATGAAATTAAACAAAATCTTACAAGATATTTATTTCTTATAAATCAAAAAACAATATTTTTTGAAGAATATAGTACCTTTCCTTTAGCAGCCTTTTTCTTAGATCCCTTGGGCCTGCCTCGCCCTCGTTTCGCTACTGGAGCTTGTTCATCGTCCGATGATTTTGTAGATTCCTTAGTCCTGGTAGCTGCAGGTGGTCTCCCCCTTTTCTTAGTATCACTCTTAGCCTCCTGATAAAAAAGTAAAAATGCTCAAAATGTTACAAAGTAGCATTTTCAATGGCACAAGGACATTAAGTAAATAAAAAAAATACTGACTGATTGTGTTCCATTGGCTTTGGGTCTACCGCGTCCTTTCTTCTCTACGACCGTAGATCCGTCATCAGACATTGTCGGTTATTTGTAAGCAGCTACAGAGACAAAAAATCTGAAACAAATAACCAGATTATTAAAATACTGTTGCACACAAAAAAAAATTAATAGACTAACTCCATTACGCGCATCATTATATTTGTGATGTGACGCCACTACTTGAATCGAACATTTAACAACTACAGAGAAAGTTAACTATCGGCATCATTAAACTGAAAATAGATTAAACCTGGTCATAAAATAAAACAAGTGAAGAAAATTACAAAAAAATAAGATCGTATTGCTAGGTATTCTTAATTACATTCGAATTAATTATTTAACCGCATCACTTGTAAGTGTCGATTAATTAACTTTTACTTATCAAAAAATGGCTAACGTCGAAAAATAAAACATAAAAATATAAACTTATTACGTATTTCAAGAGAAACTCAGTACTAAAACAACGAGTAAATGCAGGAACGCCAAGCGACTTTAATAATGGAGTCTGCTTACATTAACTAAATACGAATGAATTCCAGTAAATTCAAAGACACGACAGCATAAATTAATATATATTGTCGTGGCAATGAATTCGGCAGTCAAAATACACAATAAAATAAGAATTTCGTGCAATTTTATAATAAAAATACTCACCTAATTGTTTACAGCAAACGTTAGCGCAATGGGTCAAAGAGACTTTATGGCGGGCAGCGAACCGGTGTTTGTCTGGCGTCCGTGCAGAGGGCGCTGAAGTCTTTGTTGGCAAAAAATAAAAACAAATGGAATAAACATTGGTGCGTCCTTGTAAACTATTGAAAGCAAAAAAATAGTAAAAATAAATAAATACTTACTGGCAGTGTATTAACTATGAGAACATTACTAAAAAACGAAAATAAATTTATTAAGTCAAAATTCCCGCCAACAGGAAGCTATCAATAAACAAACAAGAAATGCTGATGTCCAATCTTGTCCAGTTAATGAGGTGACTTAGTAAATCGACTTACAACGAGTACAACGCGATACAAGATGATCATGAATGATCATTATGTAAAAGTATTGTTGAAGAACTTATGCATGCCAATGCATGCGTAGATACATAGGTATTCTAACAAGATAGTAACAAGATATTGTTTAAGCTGGCTCTTGACCTCTTGTTGATGGTTCTCTGTTGCATTGCAACACATAATAACTCCATATTAGACCATTTCAAGAATTTACTGACGAGAGAATCAAGTTGGATATTTATGCAGTTTACAATGGGTTAGGTATTCAAAGGTTTTGAACGATAAATTAATAAATAGACGTAACAGTTAGTTAGTATAGTATAGTTAATTCGATCATTCAATGTTCTAATTCAGTAAAAAATAAATGCCCCAGAGTAAACTGCGAAATTCAAAATTATTTCATTTTCAGTTCGCCTAATCCTAATCCCGTTACCTAACTGAATTGAGAACGCCATTTACAGCCATATATAAAAATTGCTCTGTGAGAACGCCTTACGGCCACCACTCACATACGAGTATTTTAATCAACACACAAATTGATTCTGATCTGCGTATAGCAAAAAATTAAACGAAATAAGTTTCGAGGGCTACCCATGAGTAAGTCCCCTCTTTGAGGCGTGGTTGGAAAGACCTCACGGCGTCCTTACCTTCCGCATGACGCAGGTCCTCACCGGACATGGCAAGTTCGGGAGGTTCCTGCATCGGATACAAGCGGAAGAGCCGCCCGGGTGTCGCCACTGTGCGCAACGCCCGGAGGACACGGTGGAGCACACCGTCGAGGTGTGCCCTACCTGTGCGGAAGATCGCCGTGCCCTCGTGGGGGCGATCGGCGATGGAGACCTCTCGCGCCGGGCCCTGGTCGAGGCCATGGTCCGGAGCGAGGAGGAATGGCAGGCGGTCGCCTCCTTCTGCGAAGCAGTAATGCATGCAAAGGAGGAGGCCGACCGCATCAGGCAACGGCGCCCTCGCCACCGTCGCCGGGATTCCGATCCAGATTTCCGGCCACCGTAGACGCGGGCTCGCGGACGGCGACCCATGGGTAGCTCGCAGTCCGATCGTCCGGTAATGGACCGAGTCAAAGACGTCGACGGCGCGCACTGTTCCCGCGCGCCTTAAGGAGTTGTCAGCAGCAGGAGGGGCCCAGCTGGGTCGAAGCCTACTGGGGACAGAGTTGTCCGAAAGGGAGCTCGTGCCCCGGTATGAAGGCTAGCAGGAACGGCACGAGGTTTTTAGTCAGTAAGAGTCTGACACTATCTCCCGCTCCACCCAAGAGCGGGTTTTGTCATAAGATGATTTTCCCCGTCGACAAAAAAAAAAGGGCTACCCATGAAAGTTGGATGCTTCAGAGTTCGTATCGACACATTTGTGTTATAAGGTGCTTTGCTTAAGCATTCATCTTGTCGTTCAGTGAAACATTCTCAACAATACAATACAACATAGTCTCGCCATTCGCCTCCCCAGTCGCGCTTTACGATTTCAACGACCCACCAGTACACACAGACGTGTTATTGACGGGATTTATCCAATTGAAGTTTAAAGGCTGTTTTATTCGATATTGTAATGTGAAACAAGACTTATAACGTTTGTCTTGGTATGGTTATGTAAAGAGGAGGGATGAAACGCATGTTCCTAAAAGAGTTTACAAGTGAATGGATGGTGAGGGAGAGAGGTTAAAGAAAAGATGGATGAATTGTGTGAGAAGTGATATGAAAGAAAAGGGAGTTAGTGATCGCGTAACGGATGACAGGACAGAATGGAAGAAAAATACGTGTTGCGCCGAACCCACATAAAACGGGACAAGGGCAGGAAGATGAAGATGATGATGAATGTGAAATAAGAGTACTTTTTTATCATAAAAACTGGCTGTATTTCGGTAAAATGCCACCAATTACTGCCAAAACATTGGAAAATGATGAATATCAAAATATTTAGAAAAACTTGACTCTATCTAAATGCGCGAAGGACACGAAGTCACAAACCGAGCGAAATAAAAATAAAAACCGCAGCTGTCAATACACTGTCATTCTGTCAAATTTAATTGTGTCAATATTTCATGTCGACAACACCCTTAGTTCCGAAATACGTCAAAAGCGTTTATATCGCGACTCCGACCAAATTTAATAGTCACAAAATATAAGGACTTTGCGCGTTGGTCGGATTCGCGATTACTGACGCAATTACTTTACATAGTCTTTGGATGCAATTCGGAACACGGGGACAATTGTTGTAGGTACGGGCGCGATGGGCGATTGTTACTGATTGCAATAATCGAATGGTTTGATACTACTAATATTAAAAGTCGAATGCAAAAACAATCGATCGCTAGTTTTCAAATTCGAATAAAACCGCTAGTTCATTCATTTACCAGGCCCATACAAAATTAGGCTGTAAAAACGTTCAATAGAGTCTATTTTCAATTGATATTCGACTTCGTAGTAACAAGTAGCTGATTTGCGAACCGCTAGTTTTTTCATTCAGATTGCCATATAATTCTTTTTTAACCTTTTTTCCGTTATTTGAAGATTACTTTTAGTTAATATAAATGATTATTCTGAGAAAATGTTGTTAAATAATACTTAGAAATTAGCCCTGCGTTCCGGATTGTAATAAAAATGATAATGTCGCGAATACTACTAATGTCACAATTATTACTATTACTCAATAGTCCTCATATTTTGTTACTGTTAAATTTGGTCGTGCTATCACTTCTATTCGGAATGCAGGGTATATATTTCCGATGAAGATGAAGATGAAGTTCCGGATATTCGAATATAAGAACTAGTAATAATGAAATTTGAATCGGAAGGTACGAGATGGCGCAATTCATTCTTATTTTCTTCTCTTTCGTTTCCAAATTCGAATGAATGATAAGGTTATTCGAATGATTTGAATGACTTGTACAATCGAATCATTCGAATAATGTCATTCACAATCGCCCTCGCCCATCGCTAAGGTACGCTCTGTAATCTGTGAATTGTTATAAAAAAACCTATAATTAATTTTATCGAATTCTTGCTAAAGCCAAGCTGCAAAATTCCTCAAGTGTGTGTGGAGTGTGTCTGCTACTTACTTCCGGAGATACTGTGTCGCTTTTACAAAAAAACATAAAATGGAGAAGCCAATCGAACCGGCTAAGGAAGATTGTTGTTATAGTGGCTGTAATCCTTGCATATTTGATATTTACGAAAGGGAACTGACACGGTATAAACAACATTTAAAGAGTGGGCAAAGTCTAAAGAATAATATTTTGCAAACAAATGGTATATCACAATTAGAATATACTGTATTTAAGGTGGTTAAGAACTTACCTGTTTGCCATTCACACAATTGTATTACATTCAAAAACATATCTGAATGCAGTAATAAAGTTTGGTGGAAACCAGGTGACCATTTCCTCTACAAATTTAATGAAAATGGGATTGCTTGCTCAAGGGCATATACTCCTCTAGAATGTAAAAGTGGACAAACTGAAGGCGATTTCTCCATAATTGTTAAAGATTATAAGAAAGGAACGGTATCTACTCACTTGTGTAATTTAAAAGAAGGGGATACAACATTATGGAGAGGTCCTTATGGAAATTATGAATTCGAACCTAATAAATATAATAGAATCATCATGATTGCACAAGGAACTGGGATATCTCCGTTTAAAACAATAATAGATACAATTTTAAATAATGAAGATGATATGACCAAAATAATATTATTTTACTGCTGTGAAAGTGAAAATACTATACTATTTAGGGAAGAACTTTATGCTTTTAAATCATATTGGAATTTTAAATATAATATTTATTTAACCCGCACAAGTACACGCAATTTTAAATGTAGATATCAAGAACCAATAAATAAACATAAGCTTAACATTGATTATATATATAATTTAAAGCCTTTTGTAAACAGTGATCAGATTCTCATATGTGGATCATCTTCTTTTAGTGAATCTTACAGAACTTATTTAAAATCAGCAAAGTCTAAAATTGAGAATATAGTCTTATTGTGATGATTTTAGATTTATTTTTGTTCACCTTGTAGGTACTGTTATAGAGAGGTAACATTTTTGTTTTATTATGTCAAAGCCGTTTCGTATTTTACACCATATTACAAATTGGCGCGCCTGATTAAAAAATGTTGCGGTAATATAATGAGGCTACAACACATTCAGCCAGATTCCAATTCGGCTGAAATAAAGTTCTCCAAATGATTTGAATATATACGACAGTCCAAAATCAACTATCGGGCAGTAGCCCACTAGACTAACACCTCTCTGACCGGAGGATCCTCTCTTATCAAAACTTCACTCTCTGTTCTGCATACCTCTAAACTGGTGACCCTCGACAAAGAACGTCAGCGCAGCCTTCGTGCAGCTACTACTTCGTGACATCATCATCAGTTCCTCAAGCTTTCGAGCAACAAGCCATACAGCCAGCACCCACGGCTAAGGATATCCTGACCACCAGTATGTCTACCTGGTCATCACCTCAGCTGCATCATCAACCTCGGCTTAGCACACCGCACCTTCGGCCAGTCATATAAAGAGCCATGAAGAATAATATAATATTTCACTCAACTATCACACAACGCCGTCTAGTCCCAAGCTAAGCAGAGCTTGTGTTATGGGTACTAGACAACTGATAAACATACATATATTGCTAAATACATACATATTATAGATAAATTACACCCAGACACAGAACAAATGATTATGCTCATCACACAAACATTTGTCCTGGGTGGGAATCGAACCCACGACCTGCATAGCAGTCAGAGTCACTGACCACTAGACCAACAGGCCAGTCACAGAATCTCTCCTGGTCAACGCCAGCAATCAAGCCCTACGTCGCACAAGCACCGCTCCGACTCACTGGAGCCAGCAGCACTACTCCGACTCATTGGAACCTGCAGCATAATCACAACTCACTGTGATAGCAACACCCTGACTCACTGGGGCATCACCGCAAACAGTTCCGACTCACCGAGAACTATGCGGCATCGGTTCCTACTCACTGGTACTAATTACACTGGCCTGGGACGCATCAAGAAACATCGATTTCCGATCTCCGGAGGGGAGTGATGTATTGACATCTATGACGCCACATAAGAACAACGAAGAAAATACGAAATCCTGCATCGCGCAATCAAAGTTCTCCACGCGATTTGAATATATATGACAGCCCGAAATCAACTATCGGGCAGTAGCCCACCAAACTATAACACCTGTCTGGCCGGAGGATCCTCCCTTATCAAAGGAGGCATGTGAGACTTTACTCTCTATTCTTCATACCTCCAAATACCTATTAGAATTTAGTGTGTCCTCCAAATGTGTATCAATATAGTGTTTGTTCATGAGCAAAGTTGTTTCACTTCATCATCATCTTCCTGCCCTAACCCCTTTTTTTTTGCGGTCGGCGCAACACGTTTTTTTTCTTCCATTCTGTCCTGTCACTCGTGACGCTATCACTAACTCTCTTTTCATTCATATCACTTCTCACACAATCCATCCATTTTTTCTTTGGCCTCTCTCTCCCTATCCAAAGTGGTTTCACTTAAGTAATGTAATTTACCTAGTTATATTTATATCTAAAATAGCTCTTTAACCCTTCAGATACCGTCAATTAGAGACACAATAGTAAGACAATAGATGCGCGGCCACCGGGTGTCGCTTGGGGATTCATGAATTAATCGAGAATCTATTAATACATTTACAATTAAGCAGAATAATTAGCCCAAGAGCGAGCGAAGCAAGCTCGGAATTTTAGAGACTTGTTTGGTAAGACGAGATTATGGTGGCTAGCGTGAACTAGGACGCTTTAAACCCCGCAGACGATAATAGGAGACCCACCGCAGGATATCTCCGTCGAGTTTTTTTTTTGGGTCGGTTCTTCATAATTTATAGTCACCCTACAGTAACAATACAGCTAGTGGCTAAACGTTGCAGAGTTGAAACAGCTTTGTAGAACGTATCGCCACCACAAAACGGCTGAACGTGAGATTCTATGTATTTATTAGAGGTCATCTTTGGAATTACTGTGAATTATTTTATAATTAGAATACTCTAACATATTTAAATATACCATCTAAAATACAATTTTAATATATATATTTTTTGCTGGCAGTCTTGGGTGGTGTGTAGGTATTCCTGGAATGTGGTGGTGAAGAAATACAAACCCAGGCAGGGCACCAATGTGCCCAGCGTATTATCGGAATTCCTGTGATATTGTCTATTCAAAAATACATCCATGAGTGTAGAGTCTCCGATTTTGACAGGAGTGGGTGTAGCACCCACTCCTGTCAAGATCGGAGACTCTACACTCCGTAGGCGCGGGCTTGCGGACAGCGAGCTATGGGTAGCTTGCCGTTTGACCGTTCGGTAACCGTCAGGACCGAGCCCAAGACATCGACGGCGCGTATTGTTCCACGCGCGCGTACGCGGTACAAAAGGCAACGAAGGAACAGGAGTGGGTTTTTAGTCAGTAAAAGTCTGACACTATCTCTCGCTGGAGATAGTATGTCATCTCCATCAATTCCTTTGCCTGAATAGGAAATTAAATAAGGTTACTTCTAGAAAAAAAATAAGAGAACGTAGTTTATCTTTGACCACATCGTCACTTTCCATCACCGGAGGTAGTGGTCAAGCGCGAACCTATCAAAAATTAAGAAAAAAAAGAGCGAACCACCAGAGGTCATTACCTACTAGTCGCTATTGCCACTGAGCCTTGAAAAACTGATAAAATTTTACTCTGGAACACACTTGCGCTATTGAAGAGAAACACTTTTGTTATTGAAGAGAACGTAAAAACAGTAAGTATCAATTATTTTCAAAGATTTTTTTTTTTAAGTTTCATGATTCATTTAATTCATGAATCCCCAAGCGACCACCGGTGGCCGCGCATCTATTGTCTTACTATTGTGTCTCTAATTGACGGTATCTGAAGGGTTAAAATCGGCAATAATCACAAACGCTTGCCGCGCCGCTTCGCACGGGTGCAAATTATATACCGACACTTTTTTTACTAGCGAATATCATATCAAATCCCTTGTGTGATTTAGAAAAAGTCAGCGAAGAAACAGGCAGACAGCCCCTTGGTTCTATCGGCATTATTTTTTATTCCTATGCATTATTTTTTATTCCTATAGAGATCGCAGAATTTAGCCGATTCATAATAACAATGAGTTCAGCGGCATGATCGCAGACTACCTACATAACAGGCGGTGAAAGAATCAGAAAGAACAACAACTCCCGTTGCTTATGTAGGAAGTAAGGAGGAATTACAAGGAATAACAAAATAGTAAAAGAGGATCGAACTCAAGCGGCAATGAAACTTTAGCTCGAAGTAACTGAAGCCACTAAAAGGCACGAGATGGCGCAATATTAAGATTTCAATAGGGATTCACGAAAGATTCACATTAAAAGATTAAGATAACCACAATTATATTATTTTACATACATTTCCTGACAAGCGTTTCTTACATAGAAGTTAATGTAGGTAAGTACCTATTTTTTTTTATAATAAACATTGCGGTGGCTAACTTATGCATAATTTATTTTATTTAGTCTGGCAACTGTGTTGTTCGGTATGGATTTTTTCGCGCCGGCGCGAAACGTGTTTGCTACTAACTTCCTTGTATTTTTCACTTATTGACTATTTCAATGAAATAATGCTTTTAACCTGAATTCGTTAAATCATACTTAAATAAACCTTGTGTTTGTAACAGAGGTATAATAAATTATGTCTGAAACATAATTACATAAGTGAGAAAAAATAGAATACAATAATAATATAAAATAAAAGAATGATAGTGGTTTAGATCAGTGCTAAAATATTGTTGAAGTGTGTTTAACAAAAATGGGTTCTATCGTGTTGAGAAGTTTATCTATCCTTTTAGGGGTGTTTTTTGTGTTCGTTGGAATAACAAAGCTAACCCCATTTATTTCGAAGGAACTACATAAAGATTTGGTAAGCATTTTTTTTTTATCAGTTGTCTAGCAAACAGTTTATAAGGTCGCTCTAGGTGCATTTAGATTTTTGTAGCAGAGCGAGTGGCTTGCTATTTTGGTATTTGGCCTGCCGCCTAATACCACCACGGAGTCGTCTCGTTGCGACAGCCCACGGCGTGACTCGAACGAGAGTTGCGGATCCCCCCTGCGTCGATTCTTAATCATCTGTAATTTATTTTGTTGGCGCATGTTGCTAATTTGAACAGGTAGATTTTAATCGATCCTTCTACAACAATGTTGGCAACCAATAAGATAATTTGTAGAGTAGGTAGATAAGTATTGTGATTGCCACGACATCTAATACAGGTTATTTTCTACGAATAGATAATGTTATTTTACTAGGTGCCCCAAAATATGTAATAGAATAATTCAGCGGCTAACTAGGTACCTACAATTATTAATACTGGATAAGCTTAATTTGGCTGTTTTGATTGAAATAAAAGCAATCATTAGGCTTTCATCGTGTCTAGTTTACTATAGTTTAAAGTGACTGATGATAGCAAAATATCTTAAAATAGAGCTGTCAGTCAAAACTAGAACATCGTCACAAATGTTCGACAGCTTAGTGAGAAAATGAGAAAACATGAAATTGAAAAGAGTTAGCTATAAGCGC
The DNA here is from genome assembly GCA_949319445.1 of Mythimna lalbum. Lineage (NCBI taxonomy): Eukaryota > Metazoa > Arthropoda > Insecta > Lepidoptera > Noctuidae > Mythimna > Mythimna lalbum. The sequence goes on along the minus strand of OX439347.1, from coordinate 17,479,195 downwards.
TTACCTATATGTGGCATATAGGTAATACGGGTCGTAACATTTTGAGGTTTACTAACTATAGTTAGTAAAAAGATTACTTAGATATAGCTAATCTCACATGTTGTACCTTTTACCTACTTCAATTATAGAGCGTGTTATAGTGCTTTAATTTAAGAGTAAAGAGAAACAAATGCAATAATTATCGTCCTTATCAACACCGTTCGTGGAACATGCTAACCGACTAATAGCCACCACGATAAGGGTGCGTAGTAATATAGAGTACGTTCAAAATCGACGATTTAGCGATATGAAAGGAAAGGTCTCTTAGACTCCTGAAAACCTATAAACTACTTATTAATATTTTTCAAATACACGATGTATTTATCTCCTCAATGGAAAACTAAAGAGGCAGGTAGTTAACGGGTCCTCGTTAAAAAGCTAGTGCCTACACAAGTGTCTTAGAACGCTCTTACCATGATACACTAATCAACCAAATGTAAATCTAATAAGAAAATTACCCATCGTTATCACCACAACTAATCAACCAAGTCTATGACGGTTTTGTGTAGTATCATCGATTCAAAATCATGGCGCCATTTTCTGGTGGGGTGCAAACAAACGGACAGATGAGTGGCAGACAGACGTAAATCCTAAAATTATTGATTATTGTTCGTTGCTTGAAATATCTGCGTGATGTATGACCTCTGTAATTTTAAATAGGCGATGATGACAGTAACTCGGTATGTTACGGTACTAATTCAACCGCCCTTGTCCTTTACCAGTCTTGTATCTAAAAATGAAAGGTAGAATCCATACTAGTACCCAGTGGCGAAGCGTGAAATATTGAGAGAGGTAAGCCGGAGCAAAAAAAAAAATGCTTGCCTAGCCTACTCCGAGCGCGGGCACGCAGTCTTGAGTCCTTACCGAAAATCTGTGATTGGCATCCTGGCTTCAGTCTTGTATAGGCAGATGTATCTTCAGTCCACTTTTACTATACGTGTAAGCACTGAGATATTGAAACAGTGTCTTGCAAGTAGGGTTGCCAGGTCTTGGAACTGAAAAGCCGGACAATCTATCCTATTTAGCCAGACGTTTGGTCAAAAAGGCCGACATTTTTTTTAAGTCTAATAAAATTCATGAAATCTTTTTAAATTCTAATGAAAAAACCATAAGATTAAGTGATATTATTGTTATACTATTACATGTCCACTTTGCTTGTGCTAGCGATACAAGGTAAGGCAAAACTCTAATGACAATTCTAAACAAAATGGTCTTTAAAAAGCCTAACAAAAGCCAAAAATGCTCAAATTTGGCCGGACACGCCCGACCCTACCGGACCGCCTGACTATGTCCGGCTTTATCCGGACGCCTGGCAACGCTACTTGCAAGCATAATAGAAGTGGCTTTGATAAAAGCCGTTTGTGGTGAAATGATGATATGATGTAAATTAAACAAAACTTAATCGACTAAGTACTAATAATACTACTTATACTCTAAAGCTATTCGTCTATTCCGTTTTTCTATAGAAATAATTGCTAGGTCAGATAATCGTTCTTGTTTTTGAATTACGCATGTTGATATTTATTGTAAAGGGATATATGAAAATGTTTAAAAAAACCAGCTCTGAGAAGAACTTTTGCGTAGGTGTAGTTTTAAGAACAAAATCTAAAAAAAATCGCACGAAAATTATCAGACTTCGCGCACGACCTTACTCATAGATCTAAACTAACCTCCCGCACGCGCACCCCCGAGCCCCGCCTTGGTGACGCTTGTGCCGTCCAGCATAAATCGTAATATTTTAATTTCGCCATAACTTCAAAACCAAACGTCCAATTTTAATCATTCAAAGACCAAATATTATCTACATAAACTGTACTTAGTGATGAAACAATTTATTTTGATAAGGGTCAATAGCATGAGTAAAATAAATGCGTTCAAATGTAATCCAAAAAAAAATCAAGATGATTAGATAAAAAAATGGTTGTTGTGCCTCACTCGACATAGATAGGTATACTGTTTCGCTGACTTTTTTGTAGATATTTATAAGATCTACAATTAATTAGAACATTTTACGGTTCTATCTTTAATAGTTCAGGCAGCGTACGCAAAATAAGTAATGTTTCTGGTTGATTTTTTACACCTTGTGTCCGAAAAACCCAAATATCTTACGGAACCCTATTTTTTTCCAAAATAAAATTTAGCCTATGTTACTCGTGGATAATGTAGCTTTCGAGTGGTGAAAGAATTTTTAAAAACAGTCTAGTAGTTTTTAAGCCGATTCAATAAAACCCTATCAAATAACTCGAAAAAAAACCGGCTTGCCGGAGCGCTTTAGAGCGCGCAGGTTCATCGACCTTTGTGTGACGTCATGACGTATTCTTGTATAGAAATTTAAACGCTAAAAAGCCGATTGCGCCTGCGGCTTATTTTAAAGCAACATGTTGTTGAAAAGCAAATTTTGTTGATTTATGTCCATAGTGTATACTTAGTGTAGGCGTTTTGTAATGTTTCTTTGTAGTTTTATAATTACTGATTGTGCCATTTCTCAATTACGATAGAGAGTGGTTGTGTTCTAAACTTCTGAAGGGAAGCCGGTGGGAATCGAGTTGTATGGAACCTTCGTCACTGCTAGTACCAGTTATTAATGCGAAAGTAACTCTGCATATCTGTTTGATACCTTTTTAACGTCTTAACGGCTGCAATATTAGCACACGTGTGGGCTATGTATTTATGTATGTCCTGGTTTAGAATATAGGGTACTTTTATCTCGGTAGTATGGTACCTAGGTAGAATTCCTACTTTCACGCAAGCGAAGCCGCTGACAGAAGCTAGTAGACTACTAGGTACTGTACCATACCAATGGTAGGCGACTGGACGGTGAGCCTAGTAGGTAATAGTCCTGCCTGATCATGCCCAAGGTGGACCAATGACCTGGTGCGGGTCGCGGAATTACGTTGATGCAAGAATCGGTTCACCTTGTGGGAGGTCTAGACACTTTCTAAGCAGAAATTTGATGTTTCACAATCCTCAAAATATAAACGTTCTTAAAATTCTGCGTTTTATTAAATGTAAACAAACTATGAATAGATAAATATAGATCACTCTTAACAATACGTAAGTAAACACTAGTGGCTTCCAATGATAATAATGCGAAGCCGATTTCGACTCTGGAACTGTATCCACCGAGCTCATGTCATAATACCTACCAACGTATATTTTACGCAATTTGTTATAAACATGGGATATCTATAATAAAGACTGCCTTGAAATAGTTCGCGCCTTGGTGATCATGTAAACATTAACGATCCAATAATATAGTAGACTGATAACATTTTACACATTGCAGTTATGCTAGTGGCATTAGATCTTTTTTTTAACGCTCTCATCAATTTGTTACTATTATGTCCCTATTCAATATTATCGGTTTATCCGCCTCTAACTACAATTAATTTCAAGCATAAGGAACGCCCTACAAAATATCTGGGTTTGATTTCTTTCTCCTATACAGGCTACGTTAGTTAAGTCTACTTGTAATAGTTAAATCTCAGGTAAAATATGAATCTTGTAAAACATGTACCTACCCTTTAGAAATAAACCGTTTTGAATTGTTTCAGAGAAAAGAATACGTCAGATACGCAAAAGTGTTTCCATTAACGGAAACATTAGACTTCAAGTTGCCTTCGAAATGGTATCGAAGGGCTGTAGGAGGTCTCGAAATATTATTTGGATTAGCCCTGGCAACTATACCTAGTCGTAAGTATATGCTTTGCTTAAGTACCTACCTTATATTTTGGAAGATTCAGAGAAAGGTGTGTGCGCCTCGCCGAGGAGGGTTGATCTTGGATTAGTGTAGGTACCATCGGCACTACCCAAGTTTTTTTTTGGGATCGGTTCTTCATAATTTATAGTCACCCTACGATTACAATACAGCTAAATTTGACCGCCGCTTTGTAGAACGTTTCGCCACTACAATACGACTGAATGTGAGGTAGCCACATTACATTACAACGACGTTCTAATGTGTTTACATTGATGTAGTTTGTCTAACAAAAAAGAATGGATAGGAGTTCATTATATATATATCGCAAGTTTGGCAACGGTTTAATTTTTTTTACAAATTAGTACTTATTTATTTATGTGTATTCAAGTTTTAATGCTCTGGTACAACAATAGATCATTCATGATGGTAATAGCTAGATAGCTTTCGTGTTAAAATGCGCGATGATGATAAAATGAAAACTGGCAAACCGGTGGCATGCATCGTCCCGGATACGGGTGATCTCATTATTTTGACGCTATGTAAATATTTAAAAATCAAGATAATCTGGAAAAAACATTTATCTTAGAAGCTGGCTATATTCGTGTCGCGTCGTCAAAATGACCGCTACAAAAATGTCAAAATGTTTCAATATCGAGCCAGACGGGTTGTGATCGCACAATTAAAGGTGCGATACCTACTTGACATCATGAAAAAAATATTGTTACGTACGTAGGTAATTAAATGCCAATTTACCAATAAAGAACTTTATTTACCACAAACAATAAATAATTAGTCCAGTCAACAATAATCCAAATCACAGTTAGCACTAGAGTTCCGTTATACTATCGCCTCGGTCGTTAGATAAAATCACTTTGCACACTTAGGTAGATCGCTCTCGTTCGCAGTCGAAATCAAAACTGACTCACTTCCGTTCGGGGGCTCGTATTTATACGCGGAGCAAAGAAAATTCTAGATACCGACGTCTCAGGATAGTTCCAGAACAATAGAGTCGCATCGCGGGGCCATAAATCAATTTTGTTGCTTTGTCCTTCGCGAGTCACTCACGCGAATTTCGACTCTATTGTGAATGGCGGAAAGTACCATTTCCCTTATCCACCTACAGATACCTACAGATTACATACCTACTAAATACTAGGTACAACAAGTACTTAAGACGGAATGTTCCAGATCTTGCCAGGCTAGGTAGGTACTTTGGTTCTAGAGCTTTCGAACAGTAATGCGTTTTAATTATTCGTTGCTACTCTTTAATTTGTCGGAGATATGACGTGTTGAAATTTTATCGGCGTAACAGTGCCCCCCTCTTAGTCATGCTCGTCCCGAGCATTATTAGATCCGTGATACGGCGCCAATCTGTCCACATGGACAACCTTAGGCTTCCCTCTTAACCCTTTCTTGATGCGGTAGGTTACATCGTTGATCCTTTTTAGTACGGTGTAAGGTCCCTCCCATCGAGCTTGAAGTTTCGGCGACTTCCCTTTTCGTCGAAGCGGGTTGTGGAGCCAAACCAGTGCACCTTCCTCAAATCCCTGGGCGTTGGCATTACGGTCGTATCTCGTTTTCATTTTAACGCTGGTGTTCATGCTATTCTCACGTACTCGTTTATGCACTTCGTCCAATTGATCTTGAAGGTCACTTACGTAGTCCGTAACTGGCTTAGTCTTGTCAGGTGGCACGCCAGTTATGGTATCGACTGGAAGTCTCATTTCCCTGCCGAAATTCACTCTTGCTGGGGTATGTCCCGTGCTATCATGCACTGCCGATCGGTACGACATCAGAAATAGTGGAATATACCGGTCCCAGTCTTTCTGATGGTCATCGACAACCTTAGCCAGATGATTCTCCAGGGTTTGGTTAAACCTTTCCACCATTCCGTCCGACTGAGGATGCGCAGGTGTTGTGCGTGTCTTATAAATTCCCAGAAGAGTACACATTTCCTGGAACAGCGCAGATTCGAAGTTACGGCCTTGATCGGAATGGATTTCCAAAGGTGCGCCATACCGACATACTACTTCCTCGACCACCTTCTTCGCCACTGTCGTCGCTTCCTGATTGGGTATGGCGAAGACTTCGGGCCACTTTGTGAAGTAGTCCTGGATCACCACTATGTACTTGTTTCCGTCATCCGTAACTGGGAAAGGTCCAGCGACGTCGATGGCAATGCGTTCCCAAGGGGCTCCCACATTGTACAGCTGAAGCCTGCCCCTGCTTCTAGTCTGTGGTCCTTTCACAGATGCGCACGCTGTACATTTCCGACACCATTGCTCTATGTCATCTCTACAATTGAGCCAGTAATACCGCTGTCTCACTTTCAGTAGAGTTTTCTTAATTCCCAGGTGTCCTCCAGAAGCACCATCGTGTATCTCTTGTAACAGGGGGACTACTTCGCATCGTGGTACTATCACTTGTGTGGTCACCTCCTTGCCATCGTTCGATTCCCATTTCCTACAAAGCACATCATTTTCTAGGACTAAACTGTCCCACTGTGCCCAGTAGCTCTTTGTGACGGGACTACGTGACGATACTTCACTCCACTGAGGCCTAGTTCCGCTACGCTTCCAGTCCAGTATAGGTCGGATTTCGTCATCTTCTTCCTGGGACTTCTTGAAGTTGCCTTCAGTCCTAATTAAATTCACGTGTTCTCGGGCTTCATTCTGTTGGCAGTGTCTACAGTCCTCATTGCACGGACGTCGCGACAAGGCGTCAGCATTATTATGCCCTTTTCCACTGCGATGTTCCGTCACAAAGTTGAACTCCTGCAGCTGCTCGAGCCATCTTGCGACTTGGCCCTCGGGGTTTTTAAATTGTAGAAGCCATTTCAATGCAGCATGATCCGTCCTTAACGTAAACTCCCTTCCTATGAGGTACTTGTGGAAATGCTGCAAGGTTTTTACCACAGCCAGCAGTTCTCGTCGAGTCACGCAGTAGTTCCGTTCTGGCTTTGAAAGTGCCTTACTGAAGTAAGCAATCACGACCTGTCTGTCACCTTGCACCTGTGACAACACTCCTCCAATTCCCGTGTTGCTGGCATCGGTATCAACGACAAATCTTCCGTCTCTGCTCGGATACCCCAGTATAGGCGCTTCACATAGCCGTTGCTTTAGCTCGTTGAATGCTGATTCACAGTTTTTGTCCCAGATAAAATCTCGTTTATCCTCAGTCAGCTGGTGTAACGGTTTTGCAATGTCCGAAAAACTCTTAACAAACCGTCTGTAGTATGTGCACAGCCCTAGAAATGCACGTACTTCCGTTTTGTTTTTAGGAACCGGCCACTGTTGGACGGCCTTTATCTTCTCAGGGTCGGTTCTCACTCCATCAGCGGAAATTACATGTCCCAGGTAGCTGACCTCCTTCTTGAACAGGGCACACTTCTTTGGGCTTAGTTTTAAATTGGCCCCTCGAATCCTTGTGAACACTTTCTCCATGTTCCTTAGGTTTTCCTTAAACGTGCGGCCCATTATAATGACGTCATCCAAATATACCAGACAGACGTCACCAAGAAGGCCAACCATGACTCTCTCCATGAGGCGTTCAAATGTCGCTGGAGCGTTGCACAACCCAAAAGGCATAACGTTAAATTGCCACAGGCCGTTGCCAATGCCCGTACTGAACGCTGTCTTTTCTTTGTCTTTCTCGCTGATCTCCACTTGCCAATAGCCACTTTTCAAATCAATGGTTGAAAACCACTTCATACCACTGAGCATATCCAGCGTATCGTCTATCCTCGGTAAGGGATAACTGTCCTTCTTCGTCACATTATTCAGCATTCTGTAGTCGACACAGAATCTTGTACTGCCGTCCTTCTTCTTCACCAGAACGACTGGAGAGGACCATGGGCTCGTAGAAGGCTCAATTATTCCGCTATCAGCCATATCCTTTACCATTTCTGCTACCTCAGTTTCCTTAGCCCAGGGTATACGGCGCGGTCTCTGTTTAATTGGTCTAGCGTCACCTGTATCTATCTCATGCTTGACGAGACCTGTTCTTCCGCAGTCTTTTCCCGTTGCAAAGATATCTCGAAACCGTAGAAGAAATTCCTTGGCTTGCTGTAGTTCCGAAGCCGATAAATTGCTCTTAGAATTTTCCAGAAGTTGCTGGATGTGATCAGGTTCACCTTTTATTGCGTCTTGTTTTACTGAAGATGTATTGATTTGCCGAAGATAATTCACTCCTTCACATCTCCCAACAACACTGTTTTTCTTCAGTTGGACCTCTTCTTTCCCAAGGTTCACAATCCTTACCTTGGATCTCCCTTTCGTCATTACTAATGTTCTCGCGGTGATGAGCTCCGGGTACCGGCCAGTATCCTCAACCAGAACACATCTTCGTTGCCTAATTTTCTTAGGAAATTTTACTTCGACTAAGGTTTCTGTTCTCGGAGCCAGTGTAACATTCTTTAAACAATACAGGTTGCATGAGTTATTTCCTCGCAGGAAAACTTCTTGATCTGGGAACTTCAATACTCCCCTATCGATATCTAAAATACATCGGTTATTCCGCAAGAAGTCGAGACCCAGTATGCAATCGTCCGTAATATTCGCAATTAACACAGGGTGGGTATACACTTGATCACCAATTTTTAACTCGATTTCTGTATCACCGAGGACGGAGACTGGCTGGCCGGTTGCTGTCTGAAGTTGGCAGGATGGAGACTTTCTTTGCCACGAGATGGTTCGTTTCAGCAACTCAGGTCTTACAATTGTTCGCGACGCTCCGGTGTCAACGGTAAAATTGCAAGTACTATGATTCAGCGTCCCTTCGATGATCAAACTATTTCCGTCGTGAACTTGATTGATGGTGATGGTTGGGGCCTTCACTTGACCAGCCAGCACCCGCCCCGCGGCCCTGGCGACTTTTAGTTTAACGACTCCTCGTTAACTTGAGTTCCGGAGTCCACACTTCCCCTCTTCCTCTTGGGGCAATCGGTACGAATGTGCCCTTTTTCCCCACACCCGTAGCACGTCGGAATATAGCGGGACTTTGTCGAGGAAGAAGCCACCACTTCTCGCTGACGTGGCTGCGTTGTAGGCGAGACCACCACTTCCCGAACTCTGTGCGTACGAGAATCTTGTCGTACGGCTTCCACTTCCAAAGCGTGTGCCATCGCACTCTTTAAAGTTTGGTGGTGTCCGAGTCGCACCGTAGCCCTGACTTCAGGATCCCGTAGGCCGTCGATGAATGCTTGCACCAGATTTACTTCCACCGTCTCTGGTGTCATCGACATGTATGCACGCCGGACCAGCCGTTCAACCTCGACTCCCCACTGCTGGAGGCTCTCGTTCGACCTCTGCGTTCTCTCGCGAAGCTGTGCGCGGAAAACATGCTCGAGGTGCTTGTCACCATAGCGAGTGTCCAGTCCCTCCATGAGACGCTCCAGTGTTCTGCCGTCCGGAGGAAGGTTCTCTAGGACCAGCAGAGCATCCCCTCTTAAAGCCAAAGTTAACGCCGCAAAAGACTGCTCATCATCCCAGCGGTTCGTCTTAACCAATGTTTCGAATTGGTATTTGAATGCCGTCCAGGAAGATGTGCCATCAAAACGCGGCACATCAAACTTTGCAGCCGATGCACAGTGGGTGTGCGATAGTGAGCCAACAGCAACGGGTTCGCGTGCTTCGAGCTTCACGAGTTTTTTGTTGATGTCCAGCAGTCGATCTTCATGGCCATCAATTTTTGTTTCGAGGCTATCAGCTCGGGCGGAAACCTCCTTGACCTCTAAGGTAAGGTTCTTTACCTTCTCGCCCAACGTGACGAGGCCGTGGTCGATTTTATCGAGGATCAGGTTCTGCTTAGCCTCTTGATCGCGGCGAGCGGCTTCCTGTTCGCGGCGAGCTTCTTCCTGGTTAGCCGCGATAAGATCCTGAAGCTTACGCTGGTTAGCCTCTTGTTCGCGGTGGGTAGTTTCTTGATTAGCCGCGATTAGGTCCTGAAGCTTACGCTGGTTAGCCTCATGTTCGCGGCGGGCAGCTTCCTGGTCGCGGCGGGCGGCTTCCATACTAGCTTGCATGGCGGCCAACACCGCAGCGAGGTTTAATTCCGAGGATGGTCCTGTTGGCACCTCAGCTGCTGCCGTTGCTCCCATACCAGCCTGGTCTTCCTCCTCCATACGATGACGCGCAGCATCCATCTCTGCTTGCCTCCTTGTCCGTGGTCGCTGTTCGTCGTCCTTCTGTGGTAACGGCATTCCACTTCTGACACCAGTTGTTACGTACGTAGGTAATTAAATGCCAATTTACCAATAAAGAACTTTATTTACCACAAACAATAAATAATTAGTCCAGTCAACAATAATCCAAATCACAGTTAGCACTAGAGTTCCGTTATACTATCGCCTCGGTCGTTAGATAAAATCACTTTGCACACTTAGGTAGATCGCTCTCGTTCGCAGTCGAAATCAAAACTGACTCACTTCCGTTCGGGGGCTCGTATTTATACGCGGAGCAAAGAAAATTCTAGATACCGACGTCTCAGGATAGTTCCAGAACAATAGAGTCGCATCGCGGGGCCATAAATCAATTTTGTTGCTTTGTCCTTCGCGAGTCACTCACGCGAATTTCGACTCTATTGTGAATGGCGGAAAGTACCATTTCCCTTATCCACCTACAGATACCTACAGATTACATACCTACTAAATACTAGGTACAACAAGTACTTAAGACGGAATGTTCCAGATCTTGCCAGGCTAGGTAGGTACTTTGGTTCTAGAGCTTTCGAACAGTAATGCGTTTTAATTATTCGTTGCTACTCTTTAATTTGTCGGAGATATGACGTGTTGAAATTTTATCGGCGTAACAATATCCTTTACTTTACCTAATGATCTTTTCCCACCTTTCGGTCAAGGAGAGGTAGCCAACGGATTTTTTTTTGTTAGACACCCAACGCAAAGATAAAGGTATATGCCCGTAACTACCTCCAGACCCTGTCAGTGTCTATGCCGATTATCTAAATAGTTATTAAAATATTTTCTTATTCAAAGCGCTGTTTGTCACCGCCAGTAATTTATGCATCCATAAAGATGTGAGCATAAAATTTAGAGTGTACTGGCAAGTGCGAGATTGAATGCTAATACATAGCTATAAATAAATAGTTGGAATGCTATAGTCAAGCCTCGTTAATGTTTTTGAAATAGAATGGAAACTTGGAAATTCTATTTCAATACCTTTGAAGTTTGATGTTTTGAACCTTCTAGAAACATAATTGAAACTGTTTTCTTTGTTTCAGATAAAATTAAGAATACAGCTAATATAGGTCTCGTCCTGTTGATGATTTTAGCAGCTTATTCGCATATAATGGTAGGCGATCCTTTCGACCGCTGCGCGCCGGCGCTGGTTTTCTTCTTCATGTTGAGCGGAAGACTTGTTGTTTGGTAATTTTTTTTATTATTATTATTATTTATGCACGGTAACATCGTAAGGAAACCGGCATGTCCTAGAACCAAAAATTTTAAGACATGTGACATCCACCAACCCGCACTGGGCCCGCGTGGTGGATTACGGCCCATTCCTTCTCCTAGAGAGGAAGCCTAAGTCCCAACAGTGGGAACATTATAAGGCCGACTATGCAAATGCTATGCACGGTAAAAACCTTCAATAGTTTCAGAAAGAGAAAATTTTAAAGAAACCTAATCACAATAATTCCGATTCGTTAAAAGTTTGGCTGCAAGCTATGCTCGTGGGCTGAGCTCATATTGACGTCAGTACTGGTCAAATTTAGCCGAATATTCTTCGAATTCATGTCCTCGTACCGTTGATATAAAACATTCATAAAAATATGAAAAAAAGAAAATAAGCTTAACCCACCATCTCAGTAATAAAGGTTAGTAGTAAAACGCCAGAAAGTGTTTTACTGGCGCATAAAACTTGATAGATATTTTACCAAGCTTAATTAAAATAATTTAAAATAATTAAGTCCCGAAAGCTGCTTAACCCTTCAGATACCGTCAATTAGAGACACAATAGTAAGACAATAGATGCGCGGCCACCGGTGGTCGCTTGGGGATTCATGAATTAATAGTGTTTGTATTTGTGAATCTCATTTACTTCTACGGTACGACCTGTACCTTGACCAATTTTTATGTGATATACACAAGAGTTACGAAATAAAATGAGTGCTATCGCACTCTGGCATTGTTTTGGCAATCGGCCAGGGAATCCGCGATGACGAACCACTGTGTCGCGCAAATAATACCTACACGTTCCAGCCGATTGGGTTATTGCAATTTACAAAATTGTAAATAGGCTTTACTCCTTCAAATAACAAAATTCAACTGAAGTGCTTGGCAATGGCAACCAGTCGCTGTAGCATTGAAGTGACAATTCTCAACGTTATTTAAAGTTACCGACGAGTTAATAAAATCAACGCCGTGAAAGCAAACTATTAATATCACGGCATATTGTACTGAGCAGTGAGCTGGGCTAGGGCCTTGTTTTTAGTGTTCTACATTCAGTTGCCATTTGGACACGTTGGATGTTACACCTAGTTATATTTTATTTCTGACATAATAATAAAATGTAAAACGTTTTAACAGGTATCAAATTAGCCGCCGAGAAGAAATGGAGAGAGCCACCGCTACACAGAACGGGAATGGGCTCAAGCGAGAATAACTAAGTTTTAAGAATAAATTATTTTACATTTTATAAGCTGTGGCATATTGAAATAGGTAATGATGTCATATTTCAGAGTAAAATTAGAAAATTACTTGAAAAAATATGACCGAGTTATCTATGAATGTCTGAGTTTAGGAGACGTTCATTGTTTTACTGGGTATCTTAGGAATATTAAAAAACATTGCTCGATTAAGGATCACGCTGTGATGATGCTAGTCAAAAATTGCGGATATTTAATTTTCTTACATTAATCAGCTTTTTAGTATAAAACCCTGATAGTGCATATTATTGTGAAGAGTTAACCATCTGGTATAATCAAAATAGAACATTCAATTTAATTTCTAATTCTCTAGCTGGGTGAATGCACTCGGGAGAGTAATTTGTACCTAAAAGTGATATTAATTTAAGCGATACGTGCTAGGTTCATTTTGTATGTGTGAGTGATGTGTATGTGTGTCAGTGTGTCACATTTGTAGATTCATAACAATAACTGCCAATGCATATTGATAGGCTTAGTAAATATTGCACTTATAAAAAAAGATGGTATAAATTTAACTGCACATTTTAACTTTATATTATTTGCTCAAAATCATAGTAATTATAACGCCAAGGCTTTTTAATAATTATATTTTGTTTTAAATCATTTATTTTGATGTACCTATTTCTTACCACACAAATAAAACTTCTTAACTTTAAGTTACATAAAAGGCAACATTAATATTTGTGTTAATAAAAAAAATATAAAGTAATGTAAAAGCAATGATTTTATCTTA